>JALGQJ010000003.1:16787920-18132920 GCA_023055345.1 Quercus wislizeni
ATAGGAGATAACGGATCACCTTGCCTCAATCCCTTTGAATTTCAAAAAAATCAGTTTAGGATCCATTTACCAAAACAGAAAACTGCTGTGGAAATACAATGCGAATCCACCTACACCATCGATCACCAAAGCCCATCCTTCTCAACATATCCAAGAGTGCCTCCCAATTTACATGATCATAAGCTTTTTCAATGTCTAACTTGCATATAATCCCCAAAACATGACTCTTCATTCGACTATCCACGCATTCATCTTCTTGAATTTGATTGCAGTGTATATGTTAATAAAGTATATTGTTACCATACTTGGTCAAATTGTTTCCTCTATACAATAAAAATGTTTTTTATCTTGTCAAGCAGAATACTTTGGCTTCAAGGTTTAGACAACACCTTGAAACAATTTCCTTAACTAGTTCCTTGAGTGCATATTAAACAATTTTATCATACTCTTGTTTGTTCTTTATATGCTTTTATGTGACAATGCAGAATTCAACTGTTTTTCCCCTTGGAGAGAAAGGACCTCGGAGCAGCTCCTTAACAGCTTCACCGCCAATAAAGCTACTAACAAGGGTAGAACAGTTGAAACTGCTAACTAAAGCAGAGAAAGCCGGCCTGCTATCAGCAGCAGAGAAGTTTGGGCTCTCTCTATCGACGATTGAGAAACTGGGACTCCTCTCTAAGGCAGAAGAACTAGGAGTCCTTTCAGCAGCTACAGACCCTGGAACACCTGGGGCTTTGTTGGGTCTGAGCTTAATTCTGCTGCTCTTGGGTCCCTCTTGTGTTTACCTTGTCCCTGAGGAATACCCCTGGGAGGTTGCATTGCAGGCTGTGGTTGTTTTGCTCTCTGTGGTTGGTGGTTCTGCAGCTTTTGCTGCATCAAATCTTGTATCCAACTTGCAGAAAGCAAACTGAATATGGAAATTCCAATAATGTTTCCGATGCTTGCTATGGTTATCAATTTTTGTTACATAATATGATTGCTGAGGTATCGCCATATTACTGTTTCAACATTCAATGACATGCCTTTGCATAATTGCATCAAATCACAATATTAGTTTTTTGTTTTAGATATATAAATAAGTAAACAAATTTCGTTAAAAGAGCAAAGGAGCGCCCGAAATAGTATCAACTTAAGCAGCTGGGATTGTCACGCACACACCACACAACAATTTGATACAGAAGAGAGGAACATAGACAAAAACGACAAGATAGTAAAAAGCCAACATTCCCCAAACATCAATAAATCCCATTTTATTGTACCCAAAATTCTACATCATCTAAGGAGCTTGAAATCAGCTACTGATGTAAAGTCTTCCTCCGTGTAAAGGGTTAGATACAGAGAGAATTACTGTTACAAAACCAACATGCTTTATGACAGGATACATTAATCACACCCAACACCTTTTTTTTCATGTCATATAAGCTTTGTGAAAAACTGCAAGTAAGAAAAATTACAATAATCTTCTCATTAACATTTGAGATTTTAAAAATAGCAAACCTGAATATCTAAAGCCTTAAAACTTCCTCATTTGATGGTCAAAAAATCATCTGTCAACCTTTCTTCAATGTTTAACCAGAAGCAGCACCACGGTTCATCCCACCTTGACGCCCACCTCTTCCACTGCCATTCTGAGAGGCCCGCTGTTGACCCTCTCCATTGCGTCCACCTGAACCCCTGGGTCGCCCTGAAAATTCACCCTGGTTTCTGAATTCATTCCTGCCATAACCCCGGCCACCACCAAAGTTCCCACGGCTCTTGAAACTGTCACTCCGGAACCCACCTCTTCCTGAAGAATACCTCCCTCTCCCACTGTTGCCAACTGTAAGAAACAGTGCAGCATACTCAGTTTTCTTTAAATTATTTAACATTTACTCATGTTGTCAAACGAGTTATCTTTGAGCTGTATAAGAATAAGGTATATTTTGAACTTACCTCGGGTAGTAGTTCTCTTTTCCTCGATAGCAGCCAGACGATCCCCAATTGTGATAGGTGAAGCCTGAATTTAATTCAACAAAATTCTACATTGAATATGCATATTGACTAAAAAAAACTAGACAAATAGCATCCCATGGTACAGTACACTACACATAACTAACATCAACCAACAGCTAGATCGCTCTCTTCCTCTACCCTAGCCAAATTAAATTTTACATTTTTTGTTATTAAAATAAAAAAAAAAAAGACTTGTAAAGGTGCTTTCTTGATTTTGCATAAATGGGGAGAGAGAGAGAGAAAGAGAAGGAGGAGGTAGTTAGAGGATCATATATGTTTTGCCCAAAACCAATGCCATCAACCCATTCTTGCACCTTGAAGACAAGAGGCTCAGAGCTTAAACCTCACTTGAACTTATCAAAGTTCAAGAATGCAAAAGGCCCTCCAGAAAAGGAAAAGAATTTATGTAAGAGTAAAAGTTCTTATGAGTGAATCTTTACCACCAACCTTAAGTTAATTTTGACTTGAGCTACATGATATATTACATACATATTTTATGTTTGTTTCCCATAATCCTATCACAATAGAAAAGGTTCAACCTTAAGTAACAAAATCGGCAACCAGAAAAGTGCAGTTGAAGCAATGAAACAGTAAAACAAATTTGCAAGGGAAATCAACCATCCAGGTAGTAAAGCTGCCTACTACATATATTGCATGCTATTATTCTTACCTAGGACTCAAATAATGTTTTTTTTAATTGGTAAGTTACACATGCATCCAATGGTTTTGAACCGACGGCCTTGCCATCCACCTTGCACTTATAAAGGAGGAGGAGCCATCCCAGCTAGAGCTCAAGGGCTCAAATAATATAGGGTTTAAACTACGTCAAAACATTTACCAACCTGAAAGTTGGCGGAGGTTTCCATGTAACTTATCAATTATATTCAAGATGTAATATTGTTGCAATGCATTTATATAGGTTGCCTGGACAAGGTGTCATGGATAAAGGACAAAGCATACATACACTTTAAATTTCATTTCTTCAGGTTTTAGTGCTTATTTCATATTAGTAGTCAATAAATCAGCAACTTGAATTCAGTATAGTTGTCTTTAGTCCCTTGATTTCTAAGACTAGCATATAGAAACCCTGATTAGAAATATAAAAATTTGGTGCTGCATCATGTACCAGGTAACTGAGGTAATACCTCTTAACATCAAACAGTCACTAGATAGTTTTTTTGAAGTTCATCTTAAAAAAGAATACTGGAACGAAATTTTGCATATGCAACAACAAGCAAGAGGGATAATGTATTTTGGAAACTAGAAAAATAAATAAATAAATAAAGGATGAAATAAGCTCTACAGTTTTAGCTTTCAGTTTACTTAATTAAAATTTAAAAAAAAAAATTAAAAAAATTGGGAGACAAGCTGAGCCTATTCAATGCAATTATTTTTCCTTATTTTTGGTTGGTATTACTTAATGCATGTATAAGGAAGTACCTCAAGAGCACTCTGCATTGAACTGATTGTTTCAAATTCTACAAAGCCAAAAGTGAATCCCTGCTGCAGGACACAAGAAATACATGACTTAAACACTGCTTCAAGAAATGCTCAGCTGTCAAAACACACAAAATACTAACAGAACCAGACCTTATTACTTCTAACTTGGATGCCATTATGCTTGATAAGCCCAAATTTTTTAAACTCCTCCTCAAGTTGCGTTTCTGATGCATTGTAAGGTAAATTCCGTATATATATAGAATGACCTTCAGCTGTAAAGGACACACATGAAAATATTAAACTAGAGATATATAACAACTCAGACACAAAACTCTGACGATATAATAAATGACCTGCCAGATTTATCATGAATTTAATCAATCTCTTATATCAAAATTGGAAAGAAAGGGATTACATATGGTATGGTACAAAAAAGTGCGGCCATGCAGAAATGGCTTAGCAATCTATCAATTCATATCAAAATTAGTAGTTACCTTCCTCACGAACATTGCTGCTTTCGGGAGCATTGTCACTATTAGGAGCTGATGCTTCAGGTGCAGGAACAGGTTTTGCAGACCACTGACTGGTGTTTGCGGGTGCCACTCTTACATTTCTGGTGGGAACATGGACTGAATTAGACATTGTACCCTTCATTACCTTCACCTGGATGAAACTCCAAAAGTCAACAACTTTCAAACAATGGATCAACACCAAAAGGTACAAAATTGCATGGAAAAACTATGAGTATGAACTCACAATTGACGCATAAGACTTTTTTGGAGCATCCTCCTCAGCTGCAGGAGGTGCATCAACGCCTGTAGAATCAACCACCGTAGGAATTTCATCCGGAATTGAATGATTTGGGGGTTCAATAATCTCATCTTCAACCACTGATCCTTCTTCATTATCTGAAGGATCACAAACTTCAGCAACATCATTAAGATCTTCCTCCTCCAAGGAAGTAGCAGGGTCCAAAGCAGGAGGTTCGGGAGCATGATCAGGTTCTTGAAAAAGAGATACAACCAGTTTCAAAATGTGAGTCTGACATATATCTCAACATAAGTCACAAGACAAGGAAAAAGAATCATTCCAACCTGGTTCCGGTGTCAAGGAAGCTGTAGCAACGTTTTCATTTATTCCATTGGCTGAGACAGAATTGGTTTGCAACACTTCATTTTCCTCAACAAACCTAAAGACATCATTTAAGACAAAGTAGCCTTTGTCTTGAGGAGCAAGAAAAAATGTTTGTGTGAATTTCCTTTTCAGATTGTCCTTGCCAGTTAAACATCCGGTTACTAGAACAATCACCCCTTTCTCATGAGATTCCTGAGCATCTGCAGTTTTTATCTCCGCCGTAAACTCTTCATGGTTGAAGGATAGTATCTTCTCATTGATTGCCTGCTCCGAGATGAGAAATGCAACTATTTTTATCAATCTATATTAACTACAATCATAATCTAATGCTGTCAAATTAAATTTAAAAGATTAAATGGGTTATGTATATCAAATGAGTATGAGATTGCCATTCAAGAAAACTGGAAAGGGGAAAAAAAGAACTTGAATAAAACAAACTAAGCATATTAATGGGCTGGTTTATAGAGTATAAAGTAATTTACACATCTGACAATGTGTTCAAAGAAAAAAAAAAAGGACTACTCATGACTAGAACAAATTTATGCTCAACAACGAACAAGCAATCCAGCATTGAAATCAAGAAAATAGCATTTCCAAGGACAAAGTTCTCTAAAGAAACACTTGAAGATTATCCCACAACAGTTTAGTCATTGATGAAACCCTAAAGCAAGTTACTTCTTAGCCATTGTTGTAACAAACCAAAAAAGACAATTCATGACAAGAACAAATTTATGCCCAATAACAAACTAGTGTGTATCAAACTAAGTAAGTAATCCAATTTAGCATATACATTAACAAATTACCACCCAATCACACATACTTAATCACATACATACCAAACAACATCACTATTTTATTAAATGATCCCTTATAATCGAATATCAACAGCCTGCTAGAAATGGGTTTTCTCCTAATGACATGAATAAGTACACCACCAACAACACACATACTTGTTTAGCTACATACATACATAAAGGCAATATTAGCCAAAAAAAACACCAAATAATGTTCATTAATTTTAGTTTTTTGTTTTGAAAAAACCAAAAAAAGACTATTCATGACAAGAACAAATTTATGCCCAATAACAAACTAATGTGTATCAAACTAACTAACTAACCCCATTTAGCATATACATTAACAAAGTACCACCTAATCACACATACTTAATTACATACATACCAAACAATGTCACTATTTTATTTAACGATTCCTTATAATTGAATATCAACAGCCCGCCGGAAATGGGTTTTCTCCTAATGACATGAATAAGTACACCACCAACACACACACATAAAGGGAATATTGCAATGAATAAAACAGCTATGAACCAAATGGGGTTTCTTCAAATGACATACTTGCATGGTAGTGACCGTAGCCATAGTGCCATTAGAATCAGGACGGCTTAGCAAGCTGGAATCTTGATAAAACCTGTGCACCAAACCAGGGGATCTGTACAGTATATGATAATACTGTTCCACAAATGCATTCCCTACAAATTGTGCACTTGGAGCTCCCGAACTCTCTTCTTGCATTGCCATCTTCTACAAAATTCAACCATAAAAACACAAACTTTATTAGTTCAATATAAAATTCAGTGTCCAAAAAAAAAAAAAAAATTGCAATAACATATTAAAAAATGGTTTGATTTAGCTATATGATCGGTTGGGGGGAGATCGGAGACTAAAGAGTCGAAACCCTAAGATCCGATTAGATAGAGGGAAAAAGGGTTTTGTTGGGGGGGAAACTCCGCCAGCGGCGGCGGAGGGAGACGCGGGAGCGCGTGGGAATCACGCGCGGTGGAGATTTTTCTGGAAAGTGGGAGGTGTGTTTGTGAGCTTGAAAAAGTGAGAGAGGTTTATTTGAGCTTGTTACCGGAATGAGGAGGCGGCGGTGCGGCGGAGACTTCACGGCGAGAGAGAAAGAGAGAGGGGCGGAGGGCGGAGGAGATCTGACCGGAAGTGGGGGGGTTGCGGTGTACGTAATGTGATCGCAGGGAATACAGACAAGTTTAGCGAATATTATGGTGCTTTGTAATAAGAGAATGAAGGCTCTTTGCTCATTTAAAACGCTGCGTTTACGGCTGTGGTTTTTTTCTTTTTTTCCTTTTTCTTTTTTTCTTTATAGAAGGTGAAGTGGGCCAAGACTTTAGAGTCAATAGGCCCAAGCATTTTGTGGCTCGGTAGGTGTTGCCGTCAAAGAAAATTGGGTACATGTGTCAACATCAAGACAACTAGATAGAGCTATGTTTTTTTTTTTGAAAAGGTAGATAGAGCTATGTTGAGCATTCCCATCCGTAAAGCAAAAGAACAAATAGCATGTGTCATTTTGCATCACCATAAAACAAAGGGTCGGTCTAAATACTACTTATTACTAAAAATTAAAAATTTATTATTGAAAACACTGTATCAAAATAATTTTTAAATGTGTGAATAGTATTGTGGAATCCAATTTTAAAATTACATTTGTCAAATTCCGTACTTGCGGATTCTGTGAACAGTGCACGGGACTCAGAGAAATGCAAATGCAGACGCAAAAAAAGTAGTACGCAAACACACACTAAGGATGACGATTTAAACTCACATCGGTGAGTACTTGCCTTATTCATACTTGATAGATAGGTTTTACCCAGCCTACATGACAAATGGGGTAGGGATAGGGGGTTAACGTTTTCCCCCTGCATCCTCCCCGCTTATATTTTAACAAATAAATTTTTTTTTTTTAGGTTTTTTATAAGACATATATTTGAGTTTAGCTTTCTAACATTAAATTTATGATGTTTTTGTATATTGTATTTGTGAGGGAATGGACCTAAAACCGCCTCGAAGACCTTAGCCCGAAGAGGAAATCCACGTAATGGGCTCGGTCCAAGGTCCGATAAGGGATAAAAGGACCTCCCATTAAGAAGAGACCATTTGAGCTCATTGCCGAGGTAATCCGTGAAACCCATCTTTCCTGAGGAAACACAAACCAGTCGAGAAGCTATCTTTCTCTTAGATGAGGACACCATTTATTCACCTATTTTCTCGAGGAATATGTTGAAGAAAACACGGAGTCCAATGTAATAGTCACTTCCACATTACGGCTTTCCTCACCTAAATGTCAATCATATTGAATGTTAAATGACTGGCCTGAATAGTGGAAACATACCCTAAAGTCAGTCAATCTTGATTATCAAGAAATGATAAGAGAAGGTGTTGATGAGACAAGTATCCTCCTAAATCCAGCTAAAAGCAAGATAGCTAGAAGAGGGGAGGATGGCTATAAAAGAGGGAGGAGAGAAACATAAGGAGAGATCCAAAAATAATCGAAGGAAGAACAAGAGAGAGAAAGTTAAAAAGAGTCTTCACTTTGTATTCAACCTTTAGAACCCCTCTTTGTACCTCAAGAACACACTTTTTCATATATAAGAGCTTTGATTCAGTTGTTTTTATCTCCATCCATATTATTAATCTTCCCATTGTGGATTTCTGTCTTCCATATCTTATAAATTAGTTGTGTTGGTCAAGAAGATCTAACTAGTTCTCTTTTTTTAGTGTATTTGACTCCTATAGTATTAATGAATTTATACTTTTATGTTTTTTATATTTACTTTGTTTATATATTGCAGTTGTAGTATTGCTATGTTTGAATTGTTTTTGTATTTCTTATTACTTGAATTGTTGTATTGTTATGCTTTGAGAAGGTATTGAAAATTAAGATTTTTTTTTTTTTTTAATGTATCATGAGTTTTAATTTAATGCATTCAAAATAAACTTATATAAAATTATATACAAAAAAATTGAGTGTGGTGGGGGTACCTGTGGCACCCATGGGTACCAGCTAGAACAAGGCGGGGGAAAATTTTTTTTCCTAAAGCAGAAGTGGGGCGGGGCGAGGAATAGGAATCCTGCCATATTCATCTCATTGTCATTCCTACGTAAAACTACTTCATTTATTTTATATTGACAAATTTTAGACCACAATCAATTTCACACCAATTTTCGATGTGGCTTATGAGTGGTGGAACAAATATTGTAGGTTCATGTAAAAGTGATAGGCGGTTAGTCTAGTTTGCCACATAAGATAGTTGTGAAAATAGGTTTAGAATTGGTTGTGGTCTTGAAATAACTCTTTTATATTACTAACAATACACCTTATATCTTATAATCTATTTATCAATGCCTCATATTAAACTAATCTAAAAATAGAAAAGAGAAAATGATAAGTTTAAGTAGATGAGAGTGAAAGAAATTGATAAAAAAAATAAATAAATGAGGTAAAGTAGACATGTAAATATAATATACATGTCCACTATAGTATCTTGTTACCAGATAAGCAAAATAATGAAAATACATTACTGCACATGGGTGGTTTTTATTTATTTATGTGACTTTGTGTGTTTGGACATCTATTTTACATTTTTTTGGGGTGGGGGGGGGGGGGGGGGCTTTTGAAGCAAAATATGAGAATGTTTTTAGAGAATAACTAATATGCTACATTCATTTGGTGACATTTGGTTTAATGCAAGAGTGAGAAGACAAAAAATACATGAAAGAAGAGTTTTTGTTTTGTTTGTTTGTTTGGTAATGATGAAGATGATGGAGGACAAAAAAAGGGGTGGTTGGAGTTTTACTTCCACACCCACAAAAATCCATCCTCACCAATTGGGGGAGAAAATGTTTGTTACATGAAATTTATTATTTTATTAATTGTAATCACTGTCTTTTCTATATTTTCTTTATATGATAAGAGCATAATAGTAAATTTATTTAAATCACATTTTTTTTTATAATTTTCACTCCACCTTCCTCTCTACCAAATGCACATGAGAGAAAATTGAAATATTGAAATAATTATACTTTTTGCTTATATTTTTTATCATCTCACTTTCCTTCAAACCAAACAAATAAGGGTTAGTGTTTTTGTGGATTTTCGGGTAAAATCCTATCCATTTAAATCATTTTAATTTAGATGTAAGACGTGATATTTAAATAATTTAATGGTCCTTAAAAAACCCATTTAAGCCTAATAAAATAAATTTCAAGAGCAAATTAGAGGATTTACATGGGGAGGATCTATTTTCATTTGGTGATCTTTGTTAATACCGTATTTTGTCTAGCTTTAAATTTTGATAGGAGTTTTAGCCCTGAATTAAAGGATTTCATGGTTTTAATGGTTAAACCCCTTTCTTTGTTGATTTTTATCAATTTTTATGCAGTTGACTAAATTTGATTGAGCTTAAATTTAAATCTAACCATGTGATTAGATTAATTTTGATGTTATATTAAAACCATAAAATTCTGTGTAATTTGATTGGTTATGGGCAAAAATCAGACTTGGTTTGAATGAGATGTTATTGATTGAATGAAATTACTTGTGTTGTATTTTAATTGTGGAAAAAGTAAATAATTTCCTATGAAATGCATGCTAAGATTTTTAGTGTAATTTCCATGAAAAATTGGTGCTAAATATACCGTTTGGGTCTCTTTATTTGTGCATGCCATTAAGTTTTGAGCATCAAATTGATTAAGGAATTTAACTAATTTTTATAAATTATGTGTCCTATTTTTACCTGGGTCCATTTACTTTGTCATATTTGATCCATTTATTTTTATCAGGTTATACATGTGATTTATGTGAAGATGAAGTCAATTTCTTTTAATTAATGGACATGTCAAATTTTGTTGTGAATTATTAATTGTTGATTTAAAATCCGTACAGCTCTTAAAGTGCACTTTTGTTTAGGTTCTAATAATTTGCATGGATGAATTAAGGGTTATGTCATTCATTCTTATCCAATCTCATCCTTATCCATAATTTTAAATCCTAGGAGAGCCCTATATAAATGTCTATTTCTCCTATTTACAAGAACAAAACAATCATCAGTAGCCCCATCTAGGAGTCCCTAAAAAAAAATTCCATAAACATTCCCTCATTCCCATGGTTAAAAAAGAGTCATTCCCTTTTCGGTTTTCATCTTCCAGCATCCCCAATTTCTACCTAAAAAATCCCAACAACCAACATTCTAAAATCCCAAACAAAAGTCTCCAAAACAATACAAAAATCTCTCTTGCATAACCTAAAAAACCCTTTGAAAAATCCTTCATTTTTCCATATCACCAACATTACATCAGCCCATCCAAAACATAGAAAAATAGCCCCAAAAAACCCCATAAAAATCCCCAATTTCTTCCTTTACAACAAGAAGCAGCTCAAAACAACGACTAACCCAAAACCATTACAACAAACACAAAAAGTTTTTCTTTTCTTTCATAGACTCAAAGCCACCAAAAAAAAAAAAAAACAACAACAATAACAACATTTTTCATAAACCTAAACCCCTAAACAACAACAAAACACCAAAACACAACCAACTCTAAGATGCTCTCAATCACTCTAAAGATAAAACTAGAAACCCAAGAAAGCACATTCCTTTCACAAAACCAAAAACACAAAAAACTCTAACCTTTTTCACATACTCAAAACAAACAACAACAACATACATTCAACAACAAAGAAAAGGAAGAAAGAAGACAAAGCAGAGTCAAAACATTCAAACAAGATTCTTTTACTTTGATAATTGGCAAGTCCTAAGTCTATTTACCTTTCTGTGCTCTGTTGATAGCTGAAAAATGAACAAGCTTTAGATTATGCATTGAGCTAAAAATGGAAAGAAAGATGAGAAAGTGAGAACAAAGTGAAAAAATGTTGTTGGGATATTTTGGCTCTGCTTTGTCTTATTTCTTTCTTATTTTTGTTGTTGAATGTATGCTGTTGTTGTTTGTTAATTATTGTTATTGTTTGTTTTGGGTATATAAAAAATGTTGGAGTTCTTGTATTTTTGGTTTTGTGAAAGAAAGGAGGGTGTTTTCTTGGGTTTCTAGTTTTACTTTGGAGTTGATTGAGGTTTAGGATTATGAAAAATGTTGGATTTTGTTTTTTTTTTTGGTTTTTTTTGTTTTTTGTTTTTTGTTTTTTTTTTTTTGAGGTTTTGAGTTTGTGAAAGAAAATGGGAAACTTTTTGTGTTTGTTATAGTGGTTTTTGTTGGTCATTGTTTTGAGTTACTTCTTGTTGTAAAAGGAAGAAATAAGGGATTTTTATAAGGGGGGGGGGGGTTGGGGCTATTTTTATGTGTTTTGGATGGCTTGGTGTAATGTTGGTGGTGTGGAAAAATGAATGATTTTTCAAAAGGTTTTCTAAGTTATTTAAGAAGAGATTTTTGTATCATTTTGGAGACTTTTGCTTCGGATTTTGGGATGTTGGCTGTTGGGGTTTTTCAAGTAGAAGTTAGGATGTTAGAAGATGAAAATTGAAAAGGGTAGGGTCACTTCTAGATGTGTGAAATGGGGGAATGTTTATGGGATTTGTTTTGGCTCCCAAATGTGGCGACTAGTGATTGTTCTGTTCTTGTGAATAAGATAAAAATACATATTTATATGGGTCTCTCCTAGGATTTAAGACTATGAATAAGGATGAGATTGGATAGGAATGAATGACACAACCCTTAATTCATCAATGGAAAGAATTAAAACTAAACTGCACCGCACTTAAAAGAGCTGTATGAACTTTAAATCAACTATTGATAATTCACTAACAAAATTTGACATGCCCATTAAATAAAAAAAATTGAGTTCGTCTTCTCATAAATCACATGAAAATATGACACAAAATTTATGAAAATCAGTTAAATTTCTTAATGAATTTGATATATAAAACATAATAGTATGCTCAAATAAAGAGACTCCAAACGGTATATTTAGTACCTATTTTTCATGAAAATTACACTAAATCTTAGCAATTATTTACTTTTTCCACAATTAAAATGCAACATGGGTCATTCAGTGATATCTCATTCAAACCAAGTATTATTTTTGCCCATGTCCAATCAAATTACACAGAATTACATGATTTTAAATATAACATCAAAATTAATCAAATCACATGGTTAGATTTCAATTTAAGCTTAATCAAATTTAGTCAACCACATAACAACCGATAAAAATCAACAAAAAATAGGGTTTGACAATAAAAACCATGAAATCCTTTAACTCAAGGCTAAAACTTCTATCAAAATTTAAAAATGGACAAAATACGACATCAACAATATTCATGATTTGTTGTCCAAATATATATATATATATATATTCAAAGTTTCATAAGGATAGGTTTACTGGTTTAGTACCTTGTGAATCCATAGGAGTTCACTGGCCCAAAATCCCACCCAAAATTCAAACCTTCTATTCTCCCTGCCACCTAGTACCATGTGGAGAGTCCTGCCTCTATCAAGGTTAAGCCATGGGTCTCTAGTTCAAACCCAAAGACTATCTTCGACATCAAGTACTACACTCACGAATTTGCACTGAACTTCAAATGAGCTACCCTACCACATACCACAATGTATAAACAACATGAACATCCCTTCACTCTCAATTATAGAATTGAATGTGACTTTGTGGTGAATATTATTGTAATATTTGTGAAGAAGAACGAGACTTAAAGTATTGGTTTTACTACTGTGAGAATTGCAGTTATCTTGCTCATCCAAATTGTATTATTGGAAAATACCCAAATTACAAGTTTGGAGGTGCTTACACATTTGATTGTCACTTACACCCTTCTACTTTCATCGAGGAAACTAAAGACCGCCCTAAATGTAACAGATGTAATGGTTCTTGTGAAGAGTTGATCTATCAATGTGCTTAGTGTAATTTCTACATCCACAATGATTGTTTATAAAAAGGAAAAATATAATGTTAATTTTTATTTTATACTAGATGTAGTCCACATAAGCTTTAGTGTAGGGAATTCATCAAATGACAATGCAGTAATTCTTTTCAATGCTCTTTCTTGGCATCATGGTTCAAATACAATATAAAAACATTGTACTAACTCATGCTTGTTTGTGTGTGGTTGTACCCTGCCTTGTCCACTTATGTTAGAAACAATATGCTTGTTGATAATAGGAATTTTCAGTTTTCAATGTTTTATGGTAGTACATTGTTTAGCAATGGAATTGGATTTTAGTGTGGAACATAAAGTTCAGGGGTGATGAAAAAATAGTGGAACTAAAAGGAAAACTTCTAGTATCTCTTATTAGCTGTGTATGACTACTTTTCCCTCTATTTTCTATTTCTATGCAATTCCGATTGCATTCATTTTTCTTGAGCTCACATTAATTATTTGTCTTCTTCTTCTGCACTAGGTGAGCATCCGTTATTTTGAAGAGGGAAATGAGCAATTAGTGTCAAAACACGAATGCAAAGATTCAATTTCATTTTAGGTTATTATAGATTTACATCTTTATCAACGTCTTTTATGTCATTAGTTTTAGTCATTGATATTATTACTATTTTTGTTATTTGATTTTTGTCCATGTCCAATCAAATTACACGAAATTTCAAGGTTTTAAATATAACATCAAAATTAATCAAATCATATGGTTAGATTTCAATTTAAGCTTAATCAAATTTAGTCAACCGCATAACAATTGATAAAAATCAACAAAAAATAGAGTTTAACAATAAAAACCGTGAAATCCTTTAATTCATGGCTAAAACTTCTATAAAAATTTAGAAACGGACAAAATATGATATCAACAATATTCATGGTTTGTTATTAAAAATATATATATATATATATATAAATATATATTCACAGTTTCATAAGGATAGGTTTACTAGTTTAGTGCCTTTTCAATCCAAATTCTAAACTTTGGCATAAGCCAATCCAACCTATCTAAACACAACTCAATATAAGAAAACACTCATCCCACTAATAAATAGATACTAATCTATTCACAGTAGCAATGCACATGTTTAGAATTTTTATATTTTTAAGTTTTAGGTATACATTATGTGTACTAATTTTTAAGAAATTTATATTTACCAATTTATCTTTATAACCTTTTATTTATTTTTTATTTTTATATAGGATCTTTACAACCTTTAATTTGTCTTATTTTAAAAGTTAAAACCATTTTTGAATTAAATAATATAATTTTTTTTAAAGAATTATTTTATTTTATTATTAATTTTTTGGAAGTATAGAAAAATGGACACTAAAAGTTATATACTTACATTTCAATTATACATGATTTATTTATTTATTTATTTTTGTTGTTGTTGGTTGTTGCTGAGAAAATCAACATATACAATAAAGTTATCTATGTGTATGGATGTATGTGACAATTAATAAATTTTTTAGGGTAAATTCCACTAAACCCTCCTGAAGTTTAGGCTAAAACCAATTAGATCCAAGACTTTTAAAAAACGATCAACTTGGTCCTTAAATGACAATTTTATCCTTAACTCCATTTAGCACTATTCACTATTCTCTTTCTCATCTTGGACCCTCTCTTCTATTCACTGTGATCACACTAACATGGGCATGGATTTTAGCACAAATCACATAACACAGTTGCACCATCTCATAGAACACAAGCATACACACATAGCCATACAAATTCCAAAACCTAAAACCCCCAAAAATGATCTTAGATTACCAATCATACATAGATTCATATGCACACACTAACAAAATCACCATATTAGAGCCATTTTGAGACAAACCCTAAATAAAAAAATACCCACAAATCTGCAAATGACCATACCTAAACCCCCTTTTAAACCCAAATAAAAAATCACAAAATCCTTATATCACATAAGAAAACCCAATCCGTAAATTGACCAAGACCCAAACCAACAAAGAACCAAACCAAAAGAGAAAAAAAAAAAAAAATTAGAACAAAGAAAGAGGATAGAGATTGATGGCCACTAGTGGTGGCGTTGCCGATGGTGGTGGTGGAGCTCGTGGGTCTTTGTCAAACGTTCCCTTGACGTTTAACACACAAACCCAAACACAAACAAAGACCCAAACCTAGAAATAGAGACCCAAATTCAGAAATAGAGATCCAAACCTAGAAACAAAGACCCAAACACGTTTGGCACTAGATCATAATTGTTGGCATGGAACAATAGCAATGGTGGTGATGTGAAGCTTGAAAATCGCTAGCCAAATGTCTCCATGGCACTCATTGGAGAAGAGAGTGGAAGTTGGTAGTGGAAAAAATGGGTTTCAGCCATGAAAAAAGGGAGTCTTCAATCGCTGTGGGTATGGGTGAGAGAGAGAGGGAGCCAGAGATCAGAGAGAGAGAGAGAGAAGAAGAGTTTGGGTCTGAGATGAGAAGGGTTTGGGCTAGTTAGAAACAAATTTGTCTTTTAAGGATCAAGTTGGTCATTTTTGAAAAGTTTTGAAATTAGTTGATATTAACCCAAACTTCAGGGGTTTTAGTGGAATTTACCCAATTTTTTTATATTAATTTATTTGTAATATTGATATAATAAATTTGATGTTAATTATATTTATAACATTAAAAAAAAAAAAAAAAAAAAAAAAAACCAACGAAAATGTGTTATTCCAAACTGAAAGAACAGCATCGACCTGTCTTGCTTCCATTTTACCATTACTGTTCCTTCTGATCCAAAAGAAACTACAAAACAAAACCAAAGCAACTGCTTTGCTTCCTTGCCCTCTCTCCTCCAATGGCGAAGAAGCCAGCCTCAGCCATCTTCGACACCCTGAAGCGCTACATCAAGAAGCCATGGGAGTTCACTGGCCCACAATCCCACCCAGAATTCAGACACGCTATTCTCCCCGCCACCCAGTACCGTGTGGAGAGCCCTGCCTCCACCAAGGTCCAGCCATGGGTCCCCACTTCAAACCCGGAGACCGTCTTCGACATCAAGTACTACACTCGCGACCAGCGTCGCAACCGCCCTCCGATTCGCCGGACTGTGCTAAAGAAAGCTGATGTGGAGAAGTTGATGAAGGAGACCACCTTCGATGTCAAAGACCTTCCCAGACCCTATCTCGCTGTTGCGGTGGAGGAGGACTTGGATACTCATGGTGGAGGGTACCAGAAATAGGTCAGAGCTCTTTGTTTGTGATCTTCTTTTTTGTATGTTTTGTGGGTTTCGGTGATCATGGTTGTTTGTGATTTGGGGTTTTGAGAAATGGGTATTTCATGATTTTGCGTCTTGGCGTTTTTGGATGTGCAATTGGGGATTTGGGATGATCAGTTTTTACTTTTTAGGGGCTTTGTTTTGTTTAGTGCTTAGTGCTTAGGAATTGTTTTGAATGATTTGATAAGATGATGGGTTAGGGTGTGGATGGATTTGGTGATTTGGGTGTTTTGTATTTGGGATTTAGAGTAATGGGTAGTAACTAGTGTGTGTGAAAACAAATGTAGGCATCATTACTATCAGTATAGGTTTGCATCAAGGATTAGTTTGTATATCTTTGCACTAGTGACGGATGTGCTCACTAAATTGATCAACCTCAAGGGTCCATTTGGTTGGAGTGGAAAAGTGGGAGGATAGAAAATGTGGAGGGGATAGAAAAGTGGGAGAATAGAAGATATTAGTTTTCTCCTATTCATGTTTGGTTGGAGGATGGAAATTTGGGGAGATGAAAACTTATTTGTTTGGTTGAGAAGAAAAATGAGAGGATGAAATTAAACATGGAATTAATGTCAAATTAAAAATATGGCAAGAAGCCTTAGACTATAAAGACCTTTGGTTGAGTGGGACTAAAACAGAGTGTATGGGATGTAACTTTTGTGTAATCATAGATAGCTTTTTAAGTTAAAAGGGAAAGTTTTATTTTATTTTTTTTGATAGGTAACGTAAAATTTTATTAAATAAAAGAAAACAGCCAACCCGATTACATTGGGAATGTACCATGGGGGTACAAATCAGGAACCAAAATTACAACGATCAAGTAAAACAGTAAGGGAAGAACAAGAAAGATGACAAAAAACCACACTCCAATCAAGGAGAGTGTGCAAAAAACAAGACTTAATCTCTAGCGTAGAATGTTCACATCCCTCAAAGCTTTCAGCATTCCTTTCACGCCAAATACACCATATCAAGCAATGAGGCACAAGTCTCCAAAAATCTATGTTGCGATGTTGTCCAAACTTACCTTGCCAAGATTCAAACAACTCAATAACCTTGTGAGGCATAACCCAGTGGATTCCAAACAAACAGAACACCAATGACCACAACTCACAAGCTATGGGGTAATGAAGCAGAAGATGATCCACTGACTTCCCACAACTCTTAAACATATAGCACCAATCAAGAACTAGCACACGTCTTTTGCAAAGGTTATTTGTTGTTAAAATCTTACCTAAGAAAGAAGACCATGAAAAGAAAGCTACCCTTGGAGGAACCTTTGATTGCCATATCATTCTCCAAGGGAAGGATAAGAGCGTAGGAGGGTAGAAAGAAAGATAGAATCCTATAACCTCAAAACCTCTACTCCTTGCTAGCTTCCAACAAACCTTATTAGGACCCAACCCCTGTATAGTGAAAGAGTAGACCATATCCATAAATAGATCAAAAGATTCTTGGGGGAAAATTTTATTAGACTACTATTAGGCCAGTTATACTCTATGGTATTGAATTTTAGGTGATTAAGAAATAACATATTCATAAATTCAGTTGAAAATGGAATGCTAGAAGTTTTGAGGGATGTGAACACTCTATTCTCTTAGTTTTTTCTTTCATTCTTTGCTCGAGTGGAGCTTAGTTTTACAAACATATTCCTTTTCTTCTCTTCCTATTTTGATTAATCATTGTAATTTGGGATCTTAATTGTTTTACACCCATAGTACATTTCTTGTGTACTTGGGTCTGTTTTGATTGCAATAAAATATTTATTACTTATATAAAAAAAAAGCATATTAATAAATTGAGTATAACTGAAATGAAAATGTTATATTGGATAAATGGAAATATAAGGAAAGATAGGATTTAAAATGAGGAATTTCGCTTAAAAATCGGGGTGAACCCTATTGATGAAAAGATGAGGGGGAGTCGCTTGAGATTGTTTGATCATGTTCAAAAGAAAGCAATTAATGCACCAATGAGAAAGATTGAGTTGATTCAAGTTGAGGGAACAAGAAAAGGTAGAGAAAGGCCAGAAGTAATTATTTAGAAGTAGTATTATGGGAGTATCAAGGAGCATGACTTTGGATAGAATAGAATAGAATGGCAGAAAAGAATTCATGTTGCCAACCTTGGCTAGTTTGTTGAAGATTCATAACTGACCTTAAAATTTTGGAACTAAGGTTTTGTTGTTGATGTTGTTGTAGAGTAATGGGTTTCAAGATTATATGTGTTTGGGGTTTGGATTTGGGGGTTGGGAGGGCTTGTATTTGATTTGGGGTTTGGGAAGGCTTGTATTTGATTTGTGAGTTATTTTTGTTAGTGGTGATGTTATAATGTATAATTGGTTAGTTGTTTTTTTTTTTTTGATAGGTAAGAAAAAGTATATACAAAAAACTGCTAGATGCAAAATAGCACCAGCAAAACAAAAGTACAAAAATGAAAAAAAAAACAAAAACATAGAAAGCATTAATTACAGAGAAGAAGAGAGCTAAGGAAAAAAGGAATAGAGTCACTAGATGTGAGTCCCCAAGCCCTAGCCCAATCAAAAAGGGAACCAGAAAAGAGAGCAAGCAGCTGGTCTTCAGATCTATCCAAATCCTCAAACGTCCGCCAATTGCGTTCCCTCCATATACACCACATCAAACACAGCAGAACTAGATTCCAAATGTTAGATGAATGCTTCCCCAACCAATTCCACCAACTAAATAGACAATCTTGCACCGTAAGGGAACCCATGAAATCCCAAAAGTTCTAAAGACAAAACACCACAGCCGATAAGCCTTTCCACAATGTAACAACAAATTATCCACTGTCTCACTGCAGCAACAACACATAATGCACCAGTCAACGAAATCAAAGCCCCTGAGTCTCAAGATATCTCCCGTGAGGATCCTATCTCATGTGGCTGTCCAAACAAAGAAAGAGACACGCCAAGGTGCCTTAACCTTCCAAATACCTTTCTAAGGAAAAGCAATGGAAGAAAAGCCATGTAACTTATGATAATATGAGCGGATAGTGAAATCTCCCTTTTTTGTGAAGTTCCATCTCAAACGATCACCATTAGTCACGGAAGGTAAATAGGAAGCCAAGAATCGAAAGAAATCATCCACTGCATCTGCCTCCCTATCATTAGGACCCCGAATGAAATGAACATCCCAAGTTCTCCTATCCCCTGCTCCTTGACATATCAGAGATGATTCTACAAACGCCTCTCTGTTTGTAGCAAAATTGAACAAGGCTAGAAAAGCCAAATGGAGAGGAAGATCTCTGCACCACCTGTCTGTCCAAAATTTCATTCTATCCCCCACCCCAACTTTATACTGGACATATTTGTTAAAAACTTCCCAACCCAGCTGGATACTTCTCCACAAACCACACCCATGAACACCCCTTCCCAACTTAGAGGTCCACCCTACCCATTCTTCCCCAAATTTCAAAGCTACCACCCTCCTCCAAAGCCTATTCTCCTCGATCCCAAAACGCCAAAGCCACTTTCCTAGTACCCAATAGGCATACACACCTTATCCCAAACCCAATAAATGTGTCTTAGAGTCACCCCACAGAGAGTCCCTTTGTAGCTTCTCAATTTTGTTGGCCACATGTGTAGGAATGGTGAACAAAGATAAAAAATAGGTGGGAAGATTAGATGGGAAATGTGTGTTTTGAGTGTAAGAGTTGTGGATTTATACTGTTTTGGGATTGTCATGGTTGAAGAGTATAATGTTGGTGTTTTGAGATTCAAGTGTATCTTTCAAGAATTCATGTATGTGTGTGTTATATGTTCTTATCCAAAAAAAGAAAAGAAAAGTGTGTGTTATATGTTATATGTTGTGGGTAGCTCAAGTTTTTGTGTCAATTGTTCCTCTGAAGTGGGTAAGAGTTTGACAGCAAATAGTTGGCATTGTTTTGGGTAGTTTTGATGCAAGTGATGTAGCGCGTCATACTAAATTTATATAAAAAGAGAAACTATGAGTGTAATCAATAAGTGGTTGTGGACATTTCAGTTTGGAGAGGGAGATCATGCATGTAAAGTCTTAAAACGTGTGACATTCCTATATAAGAATCTATTTCATTGCTATTAAGCTGCCAATGGACTTTAGGCCCAATCACATTTCTACCCACCTTAAGTATGGGGTCTGGTTGAGGACGAGGTCAAATCCCCTTAGGTGCATGAGTATTTAATTAGTAATATCAATGTGCTTTAGACTTCCAATTTAATCACGTTCTGATTCAGTCTCTCATTAATTTGGCTCTTGAGTGGAGAATTGCTTATATAAGCACATTGTAAAAATATATGTACGCATGTATGTAGGTATATATAATTTTAGAAAAATGTTTTAAAAAGTGTCATTGTCTTGTTAAATCTAACAATTTTTTGCCTTTGGAAAAATCCATTATTTCTTATTTGATTTTTTTTTTTTTTTTTTCTATCTTTTAAATTTTAGATTGTAATTTCTAGGAGATCATTTTGTATTCCCCCCTTGTTTCCCCCTTGCACTTGTTTCAATAAAGGAAGTCTTTAGTTATCAAAGTACAATTCATCAAATCCTTACCATGATTTAGCCACAAAAAAGGGATAAGTGCTCTTTAGGGTAGCTTAATTTGTGCAGTAACTATAGATGGTTCCAGTTGAGCTAGAGCTCATTGGCAAATAATCTATGGCTTAAATGGCACTTCCTCCTCTTATAAGAATGGGTGGAAGGTGAGGCTTTGGTCTAAAACCTATTGGATGCTTGTGCAACTTACCACATATATATATATATATATAAAGCCGTAGCCTAATTGCTTTTTACCCATGTAAGTTGATAATGTGAACATGCATTAGTAGTCCATTTTGACAAAATTGCCCTTATATCATGCCATAACAGTCACCTAGTATGAAGGAAGTTTTTTGGGTCTTCTATAAGGACCTAGAGAATGTGTAGCATTCAGCAATGAAATTTTAACTTAAAAAAGCACCTCTAAAGGCTAAAGATAACAGCATTGTTGGGAAAGGCAAGGGACAGAAGCAGAGCTTGTTGCCCTGCTGTGATGTGGGGCATAACCTCAAGGCTAAAGGTGTAAATATCTTCCATCTCAATAAGTTCTTTTTATACTTTAATCTTTATGGTTTAC
This sequence comes from Quercus wislizeni, assembly GCA_023055345.1. Lineage (NCBI taxonomy): Eukaryota > Viridiplantae > Streptophyta > Magnoliopsida > Fagales > Fagaceae > Quercus > Quercus wislizeni. The sequence continues at coordinate 16,809,533 of JALGQJ010000003.1, forward strand.
ACAATGAATGATATATCTACCAATCTAAGTTCAAAAAACATAGCAATAAAGAGAAAAAACTTGGTTGGAAAACTGAGGAAAGCTGTGTGGTAGCTTGCTTTTATATCTGGATTTCCTCCAATAGTCCAATGGATGATATGAATTATGCCAAAATGATTTTCTGAGTAACTGTAATTGTGTTATACAAAGAGTAAAATAATCTGCAGTGTATTTTAAATGTCCCTTTGGATGTAAAGTTCCTCTAAGTTTTGTTTTTGTTTTTTATTTGGTTGGGTGGGGGTCTTCAGTTATGACCATATTTAGTAACATCCTAAGTTGACCCTATATTACCAGTTACCGGTTCTGGTGATGGCTTTCAATTTTCTGTAAGGCTGTTTGGCTGTGTTCTGGCTGGATTTATATCTTCAAAGCCTATTAATAACAAAAGGGGGCTGTTCAAATTCCTTGGGAAATAAAGATGTGCCATGCTTTTCTGTTATCCTTCATCCTTGTTTGTTTCATAGGTTTTGTATTCTTGTTATACAATCTGAGATACTCAAATTGTATAACAAGAATACAGACTGAGATACCCAGATTTTATAACAAGAATACTATCTGGGTATCTTGTCTGTTTTCTTTTGTCTTACTAAAATTTTCTTTTTTATTGGAAAGTCGCACTTACATCCATTGGGACTTGAACCTATGACCTTACTCTCACCTTGTTTTTAAGGGCCTCATATGGGTTTTTCAGAGTGTGTATTTATATCTGTTCCCTGTTGCAACGGGAATAAATTATTTCTGTTCTTTTATGTATTCTTTGCTGCCGTCACTTTAAATGACTCTAAGTATGTTTTGGCATGTCAACAGGCTTGGATTGTGGTGAAATGGTTGTGCTCCAGTCTTCCGTCTGTTTCTCCCTGTCTTGCTCCATGACTGAGGTTATTCCAGAGTAGAGATTTGCATAGACTGTCCATTAAAGAGGATATGTCTTTTAATTAATAAATTTATTTACCTTGCCTGCAATTGGGTTTTATTTCCTTTTTCTTCTTGCATTCATATGTTTGTACAAAATCCAAATATAACCGCAGGTTCGGTGCTGGATGACTTAGATGATTATGAAATCTCAAATTTCTAGTTTTGTTTTGTTTTACATGTGATGATCTAGTGAAACTCTTCAGTGTCATTGTCTTTTCACCACTGCAACTAAATAAACATTCCCTGCCAGAATTTGGAAAGGACAGGGCGGTAAGTCTCATGTTTCTTGTTTTCTTTCTGTTTTTGCCTCTCCCTAACCAAGATGATCAACTCTTCTTATGTAGGGTGCTGTTCTGTATTTGTTGGTATAGCAAACTCTGCTTATGTATCCATATTATTTCGTTGATTGAGACATTTTATGATAGGAAAAGACTGTTTGAAAGTCATGATTTTCTGGAGGGAAATGTCATGAATATATTTGGGAAGAGGTACCAATGTACCATACCGTGGACTACTTAGGGTGGATGTTTGGAATGGAGGTAGATGAGGGAGAGGAGAGGGGAACGGGTGCCCAGAATATTATAGTTCATGTGCAATATATTAAACCCCCTCTTTCCGTCTATTCTTCCCCCATCTCACTCCATCTAAACACAGGGCTCAACTAGAAAAATCTTGACTGATCCGAAATTTTGAATTCTAAGACCCCCCAAGTTAACCAAAACTGAAAGGACTTTTGGAGAGTGTTGTACCTGAGGTGTGATGACAAATGAGATCATTTCATTAGAGGTTCAAATAAATATGTTCCTAGTTTTGAGCAGTTATTTAGAAGGCGGTAGTGTCTTACTAGCTCTAATGCCAACTACAATTGCTTGGTCTAAAGTCTAAACTTAAAAGAATTGAAATTATATGGTTTTGTTGAAGAGGAACTCCTTAAGGTGAAGCTTCCTTTTCTTCCTTGTTTTCTGCTCATTGCCATGTCTGTTTCCCGCAAGTTCATTGTTTCCAGTTCTGTTTCCTTGTGCTTCCAACCCTTAAGAAATCATGCTTGAAGATATGAGATCTAACTAGCTTCGAAATGGCTGTCTGATAAGCGTGTACAAGAGTTTAGACTATGATGATGTAGGAAGTTTTCAAGCCCAGTTCTAGTCTCTGAAAGATCCCTCTAAAATTGCCCTTTAATATCTTTTAATTCATGGTTTTGTTAATAGGTGTCATTAGGGCAATTGTTAATAAACAATTTTTAAAAAGTTCTAACACCACATTTATGTGAAATATAAAAAGTCATAAAAGCAATTAATTGTTTTTTTTTCCCATAAAAAGTTTTTAAAAATATATTTTAAACAATACCCCTAAGGCATCTATTAACATTTTCCTTAATTTGATGCCAAAAGTGAAAGCAAGAAAGGGTCCCAGAACATCTCAACCTACAAAGCCCAAATCCAAGGAAGCTTGTTACAAAAATAAGCCCAAAGGGCCAGATTGTGGGTAGAAGAGTTTAGCTCTTCTTCTAACAAAGCGTACAGAATGAGGAAAACAATTTGCACAATCTGTAACCTCGTCACCATGCTTGTGAGGTATTTGCTATTAGAGGGTTTTAAGGGTCATCACCATGCATGTAGTATATATTATTGAAAAATATTAAATTATTAATTAATCTCTCTCTCTCTCTCTCTCTCTCTCTCTATATATATATATATATAAATAATTATAATTATAATAATAATAATAGGTGAAGCTTAGAGAAAATCAAATTAGAATTCCAATTTTATGCCATGTGTCCAAAATTATTTATTCTTAAAGAGTTTTATTTCTTAATTTTAGAATCAAATGTGAGACTACATCATAAATATTCATCTAAGTGAGTTTTTAAGTACAAAAACCAAAGAGTTTAGAATAAATGAATTGTAAGGAAAAAAAAGTGTTTCACAATAATAATAATAAAAAAAATGGACAATTTACATTTACCTAATAATATCTTTACAAAATTTTGTAAAGAGTTAATAAAATATAAAAATGACTATCAATAGTATTTAAATTATATATTTTAGGAATTATATTATGCATTTTATTGTATATTTTTAAGTGTAATCATGCATATGCATGAGGTTACAAGGTAGTGTTATTAATGTGCAGGTCCTTGCTTTCCAAGAATTGTCTCCAAGATGCATGCATGTAGTATCTTTTATTGAAATATATTAAATGATTAATTGATGTTATTAATGTGCGAGTCTTTGCTTTTCAAGAATTGTTATGATGTTTTAAAATAGTCATACTATTGGGTTTCCTTAAGGCAATTGTTAATAAATAATTTTAGAAAATTTTTGACACTATTTTTATTAGAAATATAAAAAGTCATAAAAAAAATTATTTTATCATTTTATCATAAAATATTTATAAAAATATTTCCTAAACTAATGCACATCTATTAACTTTTCCTGTAAAAAAAAAGAAAAAAAAAGGAAAAAAAGAAAAAGAAGTATTATGTTGTTGTGTCTATGCTTCATAGACGTGATTACATCTGCCACTAACCCTATTGATCCCAACAATGAGGGCATTACACCTATGCAAATAAGCAGTCCTATTACCGCCCCTATAAATGAGGACAAGAATTTGATGAACACATTATATAGGAAGCTGGTCACACAGGAAATTAGATGAGCTAGCTTTAATTTTTATAGGTTGGGCTCTTGCCTATGAAATCAATGAAACTTCAATCAGTATGTACTATAAAGTATAGAGTAGTTTTTATATTTATTTTATTTATTTTGCTGAATAAAGTAGTTTGGTAGATTCTCAAAAAAAAAAAAAAAAAAAAAAGTAGTTTGGTGGGTTGATGTTAAAAGTTTAATGCGGTTGATGCCTATGCGGTGCATGTTAACATTTCCTTTTTTGTGTCTCACTTAAAAAAAAAGAAAAAAGTTGTCAAAAAAATTATCAAAAGAGATAAAAAATTGTCAAAATCTATCAAAAGTTGTACAAAATGCGGAAAAGCTGCCAATAATTGTGTTGTTAACAGGCACCTTACAGTGCCCATTAACACAACCCATTAAATAATTCATGCATGTCAACATATTATATTTAAGTTTGTTTCCAAATTTTAAGTTCCCTAATTAGGCATCTGAAGGTAGCCTAGGTTAGTGAAATTCTCTTTTTTATAAGAAGTTTTCTTTACTTGAACATTGTGGCCTTTTTGTTTTGTTTTTTTTTTTTTTTGAGTAGAGGCATCTTTACTAGTTAAGGTGATCTACATCTTTTAAAGTTTTAAACCCTGAGCTGACTGCAAATTTTAAATTACATTTGAAAGTTTGGAGAAGGAGAGAATAAAAGAGGAAGTAGGAGGAGAGGAGTGGAGAGTAGAGTAAATAATAAATACCCTTCCAACTTGTTTGAATATTTTAATAATGAAAAAGGAGGCGAGGGAAGTGATAGTTGATACCCAATCCCTTAATTGTTTGGTTGTACAGTGAAAATAAGAGGAAATAATAATATATAAAGAAATCAACAAATATAATACTCTTGATTAAAACACCGTGCTCAAAAATAGGACAAATTATAGATGCTATCCTGTGGCCCTTAGAACATGGAGCTATCTTGAGTTTTATTTTGTGCTAGTCACCTCCCTTATGGTTTGTTCCGTAGTTCCGTGTTGCATTTCTGTTAACTTAAAAGGAATTTGATGATGTTGCAAGTGTCAAGTCACCTATTGAAAAAAACTATTGAAGAAAAAAACTATTTTAACCTAAACCTTAGGCTATGTAAATAGACACAAACCCAGATAAAGATTGAAGAAGAAATGTCGTAAAGCATCGATCACAAAATAAAGTATAAGGTAATACAACATTGTAAGAATATGCATGGGTGGCAAATTGAAAAGAACATAAAAATTCATTAAACTAGAAAATTTTATCTTTCAAATTCCCCCATATGTTTGGAATTTGGAAGTTGGTTTTGATGACTTCATTTCTTTTCTTTTTTTGGTAATTCAGGAGTTTATTAAACTAAGAAAAAACTAAGGAACATAGTAAGACATAAGTCTCTCAAAGTACATACCAGACAAATCGTAAAACAACAACAAATTAATCTCCATAGGAGAAGAACCATAAACCAATGTGATCGATACTTTACTGGCTAGTATGTACTGTACCAGTACGTATACCGGTATCGAAATGCAAATGTTTCATACCGGTTTAAATACTGGTAATACCGGCCACACCGGCTGATTTTGGGCATTACCGGTAGTTACAAAAATATTTTTTTTTTTAGTTTTGTAATTTTTGAATTTTTGTAAGGGCAGAATGGTAACTTATTTGCATTAACTTATTAGTATTGTTTGTTTTCTTATTATGCAATGAACAATTAAACTTTTTATTTTTTATATTGTGTTTTTCATTTTATTTTTTATATTTTATATTTATATATTTTTTTCTTTTAATTGATGCTAAAATCTAAAACCATGAATAATTTGTTCTAAATTGAGGTAATGTTTTACGGTAAACTTTTATATTTATTATAATACACACACACATATTTATAAATATAAAAAATAACGGTAAACCTGAAACGGTACACTAGTATTGACCAGTATCGAAATATATCGTTTCACTGGTTAAACTGGTATAGCCTATGGTACGAGATTGACTCCCTTGCCATAAACAACAAAATCTTAGATTGGCTACAAACAAGTCCGGGGCTAAGTTTGATTACTTCATTTCATTAGCTTAGATTATCTACAACAAAATCCCAATAGGAGCCCATATCTACCTCTTATTTTTTTTAGATAGGAGCCCACATGTACTTAAAGGGAAAACAAACATTCCGAATTCTTACTCCCCTTATATAATTGGCTAGCGGGGTTTACCGTTTACCCTGGACATGGGGTTCTAGTTCTACATCATAAAAATGAAAATCAAAGTGTCAAAGTCAGCTTATACTTATAACACACCTCCATACTCATAAAGTTAACATTGGCCTACATTCTTCATTTCTTCTATTCCTTCTTGCTCAAATTAAAGAAAGCAGCAACTTTTCTTCTATATTAATTGGCACAATTAAAGAAAGCAAAAACTTTGGTATGAGAAAATTGGACCCAGAGAGCAATGCGATTGATTTCTTTTTTTGATAGGTCATTGTGATTGTTTTATGCTATAGCATCCCTATTGCAATAAGTGGACATAAAATATAGCATACCTAATGCAATTAGTGGACATAAAATATGATGTTGTCAACTCTTGACATGTCATCCAAATATTGCAAGACATGATAAATCCGGAAACAATTTTCTCCATTTGAAATGGATTCATTTTAAGGTTCACATTAAATATTGAAAAATCTAAAGATATGTCATGTCATTTAAAATTTTAAATAATGTAGCAATTCCCTATATACAAAAATTTGTAACCGTAAAATAGATTTTATCTATCTCAAGTGAAATAGAGAGGATTCTATACTTGCTATTGGTTTTCATGAACAAGGGTGAAGAAGAGGGAGAAAAGGGGGGGGGGGGGGGGGGGTGGAGAGTTGCCATTTGCTTTGGCTGTACTGTAAAAATATGATGAACTTTGGTGAAAAGACTATATTGACATCATCATAATACTTAAGGGTGTAAATTGTAAATTTTAAATGTCTAAGGATTAATTTAGAAATGAAATTAAACTTAGATGGTGAAAAGTATATTTAGTTTAAATTATTAATTTATTTACTTCTATTCCTTTATCCACTGCGCAAATATAGCATTAAAAGAAAAGATAGAGGTATTTTTTGTTTTATAGGCTGTGAACTCAATAAATATTTAAAGAATTAATTAAAAAAAAAAACTTTATTATGACTGAAGTTCCAAGAGGAGAGGATAGGGAAGAAGAAAAAAAAGGTTCTCTAAATTAGATTGGAAGTAACATTAAGTTTGTTTGTTTCCTTTCAACAAACTTAATTAAATTATTTAAAGTTTTTAAAATAATTAAAAATATTTTCTGTTGGGTTTAGAAGTAAATAAAAAATATATTATAATGAAATTTCATAGAAAGAACATACCATAGATATAACTACAATGGCTGAAATTAATCACTATTAAATTATTAATCACCTTTGTAGGGTCACAAATTGCGGCCCAAACCCAAAAGGAGTAGGATATAGGCCCAATACGCCCAACACAATAAATTTGTAAGAGAGTGGGTGAAAGAACTGGGCTGTTAATGGGATTTCTAACGGTTAATTTAGGTTTGAAGCTTGTCCGAGGAGGAAAAGACACATAATCAAGGATTGAATATAATTCTGAGGAGCAAGTTTTCGGATGAATTAGCTATTTCAAAAAGTTTGTTCTTCACAGTACTACAGTAAATCTCATTCAATATTTTTTCTCTAATATTTTTCCGATCCCCCACTTATGGAGGGTCTCTCCCATTATATAGTCCTCCATAATTCATTCCCATCATCCACTTGTTTATCATCTAACTCTGCATTCGAGTATCTGTCCTACTGAGCAGCTTTTTTGGTTTTTTGTGGGCGATAGTGGTTGAAAACACTGTTCAGAGGTCTTCTCCACATTAATGCGGCCAGGAAAGCTGCTGTAGTGCATTTAATGCGGTGGTAGCAGCTTTTCCCCAAGATATTTCCGTGTTCTTATCATTTCCTTACTCACCTGAAGTCTATCTTCAATATTGGAATTTCCTGGAAGGTTACCTAAGTTAAGGCGAAGTTCACTTGACTGATATTCGTCAGGTCCGAGGAGTATGACCCTCTCGGATTAGTGCCTTTCAACATTTTTCTGTACAACCACCTACTATGGGGCCTTTCCCAACATTTTATTCTCCTTGGACGCATTCTTGTTAGTAAATGGGGCTCGAGGCCCAACACAAAAGCTCAAGTCTTTGCCCCCCACAATAGCCCCTCAAAATTTTAATTTTTCCCTTTTGCCCGAGGAGAAAAAGTATAATTTTGACTTGTGAATATAATTACATTTAAAACCATAAAGACATTCAAACCTTCGCACGTGGAAGGGTCATTTTCGTCATTTCACAGCTGTTTCTGACGCTTCGGAACTCACGAAACGTCATTAAGTACTTTGGGCGGCGTTATGCTTTTGGCATCCAACGGTGGGGCTTTAATCCAACGGTCTAGATTTCTCTTCAATATTTGGGCGGGATAAAATCCCCCTCGTTTTTAGTTTCTTATATAAAAGCTCCTAAACACCATTTCCTTCTTTTTTCATCGCATTTCATAATCTTCAGAGTATTCAAGCATCCAAACTCATTACTCATCAGACCGTTCGTCATATTTTCAAAAAGAGGCTTCAAAGATCCTCAAGAACTACGAAGATCAGTTCGCGTTCTAGTCTACGTAAGTTTTGTTTTCACAACTCCCCTTATCTCCTCGGATAACCTCCTCGGCACTTCATTCTCTTTTCCGCAAACTCAGAATGGGTAGATTTCAACGCTTAGTGAAGACTCCAGCCTTGATAGAGCTGTTCAAAGAAAAATACCACATACCCTAGGAAGTATCGATACGATATTGTTCTACAGAGGGATTGGCATTTGACCGAGAAGTGGGAGAAGTCATAATCCCAATGATTGCCTTCATAGAAGGAGGCATGACTATTCCCATGGGTAGAATTACGAGGGACTATTTACGTGCCCATAGGCTCTACCCCCAACAATGTGCGCCTAACTTCTTTAGAGTTCTAGGAGCAATTGACGCTTTGGACTGACATTTAGGGTTGGGACTGACTTGGTATGATGTAGCTCACCTATACGAAGGCCACATAGAAGCTCGGGAAGGGTTTTAACTTAAGTCCCGATCCAGTGTTGTCAAGCTAATCTCATGTCTCTCCAAGTCTAATAAAGGGATGAAAGATGACTTCCTCATCGTATCAGGCCCTTGGAGTGACGGCCTTCCTTGCCCAACCAAGCTAGGAGAGCCAGGTGGAGTAACTTAGATCTAGGTTTTCTAACATTAGATTTAAGGAGTTTGTCCTCGGCCCTGTTTCGTTGTACCTGAGTCTCATTTTCATTCATTTCATTTTTTTTTACATTGAAGTTGGAGTTTCTAATTGTTTGACTCTCTTATCTGACAAATAAAACGTATACCAACCCCAAGCTCAGCTTAATCAACGTACCAGTGCTTAACTACTTGCTGAGGTCTCAGATTTTTGTGAATGACGAAGGACAGCTTCGTGCCGTTCACTTGATTCTAGACTACGAACCAATTTCAAGGACTTTCTTGGACGTCGGCAACTCTATCAAAGCAGACAACTATCGTTTGGCTCGCATAGACGTCTCTCGGCTAGACTTCCTAGCTCCCCACGATCTTGCACCTGTTGACCATCTTATTCCACAAGGAATACCTTTTGCCGCCCAACCACTTCAACAAGTACCACTCAGACAGGCTATTGTCGAGAAAGGAGCTGCTTCCTCTTCTTTTCTTGAGGAGGAAATTGACAGGTTCCAATTTGAAGAGGAAGCCATAGTTATATCAGAGGTTGAAGAAGGAGCAGACGAGTATTCGTGCGTTTAGACTCCTGCCCAGATAGTAACCTACATTGGTGACACTTCAGACGAGGAGGAAGCAATGGCCCCTAAGACTGGTCCAAGTTTAAGGGACCTTATGAAAAACAGGAACAAGGCACCCTCACCTCAGGATAAAAGCAAGTCCAAACCCCCAGTAAATCCTCCTCCTCCTCAGCTTCTTGCTGATCTCGGGCTAAAGCCCAACCCCGATCTAAGGAGGAAGAGGCACACTGAAGTTACTGAGAAGGGAGAGCTAGGCCCTTCTAAAGGAAGCAAACAGCCCAGGCAGTCACAGGATCAAAGGAGCAGAAGATCCAATTCTGTGGATAGCCGAGAGGAGCCTCTTGTGTCCTAAGTGCGCCGTCCAACCCGCACTTGGTCGCCCAAGTTGGAGGTGGACGGTGCGCCGATTGCGTATGATGCCACCTTTAGGCATTATCGCGGTGGGTACGCTGGTCTGGTAGCCGAGGCTCTGGAACAGTCTCTCCTCCTCCCCAAGGATATGGAGGCCTATAGGAACTTCAACCATCCAGAACTCTTTCTATCCCTAAAAAGGGACCTGACTATGGTAAGTAATTGTATTCGTTGTTCTTCATTTATACATCTCCATTTCCTTACATTTTATAGTAAAGGTGAAATACCTTTTATTTTTGTTTGTGTTTTTTTTTTTTTTAATTTTTAGATTACACAGCAAGTTTTTGTGGCGGAGGAGTGGGTAAAGAATGCCCGTGGCGAGACCAGGGTTGCCTTGGATGCTCGAGCCGAAGTGGAGGCGGAGCTAGGCACCCAAAAGGAAAAACATGCTAAGATGGCCGAGCAGTTGAAAGAAGCTGTTAGAGCGAGAGATAGTGCCGAGGCAAGCTTGAAGACGACGGAGAAGCAATTTGAAGATGTGCGCAAGGAACTGCACTATTCTGAAATAAATCTGGCAACGGAGAAACATATGGTAACAGAACTTCGTGAAGAACTTCGCAAGGCCAGGGAGGCTGCCCAATTACTTAAGGAGGCAACTGAGGCCGAGAAGCAAGCTGCGTACGCCTTGGGGGTACAGGAGACTCAAGGCCGACTCACAGAGGAGTTCTCCACTGTAGCCAGGGGTTACTGCGATATCTCTTGGGGTAAAGCCCTTGATGTCGCTGGGATTCCTGCTGATTCCAGCCTGAGGCGACCTGAGAGCATCTACTATGACCCAGATATCCGTGAGCTCTCAGGTCCTAGCTCCTCTCCCCCAGAGCAACCTGCCTAAATGTCTGAGGTGCCCATAGTAGATCAAGTCCCTCCTGCCCCTGTGGAAGTTTCAATAGCCTCTCGCCAAGATGCTGGCAAAGGGAAAGAAGCTGAAGCTCCCCAGGGCAAGGATAAGGGCAAAGACAAGGAAAAGGGTAAGGGCAAGGTCTCAGATACCACTATCTCTCAGCCCGAGCAAGCTGTTGATCCAGGGGCTCCCAAGGCACAAGCTTAGGATCTTAGTTTTTGTGGTATTTTTATTTTTTTATGTTTACTGTTTTTGTATTTTCTTTTTGTTAAAAAAATGTACCACACTTTTGTTATCAATGAAAATATGTCCCTTTTACTTCATATGTCATGATAAATAGTGGAAAACTGATCTGATGCCATCTTCATCTAATTTGAATAGTATGTATGGCTATATTAAGCAAACAGAACATATTATAAGTTAAGTTCAACTAAAAAGTTCAGGACTTTGGTCACAATGCATAAATTGGATAAGCATCCTCAAAAGTAACAGGGTAACAATAAGTATAACTAACCAAAATGGGAATTTTAAGTAATACGCTTAGGTTTAAATTTAAATACTTAAAGAAACTTAGAGTGTGTGCTAATTAACCCAAATCACCTAGTCCGAAGACTTCAGTCATGATTGAATTTAAGTTTAAACACTTGAAAGAATTGAGAACGAGTGTTAACCAACCCAAATCATCTGGTCCGAGGATTCCAGTCATGATTGAATTTAAGTTTAAACACTTAAAAAAATTGAGAACGAGTGTTAACCAACCCAAATCATCTGGTCCGAGGACTCCAGTCATGATTGAATTTAAGTTTAAACACTTAAAAGAATTGAGAACGAGTGTTAACCAACCCAAATCATCTGGTCCGAGGACTCCAGGCATGATTGAATTTAAGTTTAAACACTTAATAGAATTAAGAACGAGTGTTAACTAACCCAAATCATCTGGTCCGAGGACTCCAGACATGATTGAATTTAAGTTTAAACACTTAATAGAATTAAGAACGGGTGTTAACTAACCCAAATCATCTGGTCCGAGGACTCTAGGCATGATTGAATTTAAGTTTAAACACTTAATAGAACTAAAAAATGAACAACATAAACACTTTATATAAAGAACACATATTGATCAAATAAACACTTATTAATAGTAATACCTCTTTAGGTTATTTACATTCTAAGAACGTGGTACTACATGTTCGTCCAGATCTTCTAAAAAATATGCTCAAATGCCAGTTTTGGAGGTGATACGATAAGGTCCCTCCCAATTCGGCCATAATTTTCCCCAAGCTGGATTCTTTGCAGCGTCCACAACTTTGTGTAATACCAGGTCACCAGGAGTTAAAGGTCTTAACTTTACGTTGACATCATAACCTTGCTTCAGTTTCTGCTGATAATAAGCCAGCTGAACCATCGCATTTTCTCTTTTTTCTTCAATGAAGTACAAATTTCTTGTTAGTTGCTCATCATTGTCTTTTGGATTGAACGAACTGGTTCTTGTCGTCGGGAAACTAGTCTCTAAAAGGATGACAGCCTCAGCTCCATAAGTCATTGAGAAAGGGGTCTCTCCAGTAGACTTGCGAGGCATGGTTCTGTACATCCAGAGTACGTGTGGTAATTCGTTCACCCATTTACCTTTCGCATCATCTAATATTTTCTTCAACCCACTTACTATGACTTTATTTACAGCTTCAGCCTACCCATTCCCTTGGGGATAAGCAGGAGTAGAATACCTATTAGTAATCCCCAGCTCGCCACAGTATTTTCTGAACATCTTACTATCGAACTGAAGACCATTGTCCGAGATGAGCACGTGAGGAACTCCAAACCGAGTAACGATGTTCTTTCAGACGAATCTTTTTGCATCCACATCTCTGATGTTGGCTAGAGGTTCTGCTTCAACCCACTTTGTAAAATAGTCTGTGTCGACTAGAAGATATTTCTTGTTTCCCACTACTTTGGGAAAGGGTCCCACGATATCTAAGCCCCACTGAGCAAATGGCCATGGGCTAGATAACGGATTAAGGATTCCACCAGGCTGGTGTATGCTCGGCGCAAATCGCTAGCACTGGTCACACTTTTTGACGTATTTCAGAGCCTCTCTCTGTATATTTGGCCACCAGTAACCTTGGGTAATGGCCCTATGTGCTAAGGATCTGCCTCCAGTGTGGCTTCCACAGATTCCTTCATGCATCTCTTCTAAAAGTGACTCGGTTAGCTCGGGGTGGACACATAACAAATAAGGTCCTGAAAAGGAACGCTTATATAGTTTATGGTCCTCCGATAACCAATAACTAGTAGCCTTTCTTCGTATCTTGTCAGCTTCTATTTTTTCCTCAGGTAGAATATCCTCATTCAGGAACCGTATGATGGAATCCATCCAGCTTAGCCCCACTCTGATCTGATTAATTTGAATCGTCTCTCCTGTCTTTGAAGGTTTGTATAAGTCCTCAACAAGGATTACTCGAGGCAAGTCCTTTGCCGAGGAGATTGCAAGCATAACTAAAGAGTCCGCGTGCGCATTACCACTTTTAGGGACATGTAGCAAGTCAAAGGAATCAAATTTTAACTGCATACATTTAACTTGGTTAAGATACCTTTGCATCCTCTCATCTTTCGCCTCGAATTCTCCTCTTACTTGACCGACAACCAGCCTTGAGTTTGAGAAGAGTTTTATGGACTTTCCTCCCATTCTTTGGACCATAGCCATTCCTTCCAACAAAGCTTCGTACTCGGTTTCGTTATTTGTGGCTGGAAAATCTAACTTCAAAGATTTTTCAATGACAACCTTCTCAAGGGACATCAGTACTAATTTAACCCCTGAGCCTCTTTGATTCGATACTCCGTCTACATATACCTCCCATGTTGGAAGGCAATATTGGGAGATCGTACCAACCAATTTTTCATCCATGTTTCCATCTGATGGTAATTCTTCTATCTTAGGTTTGGTGAATTCAGCTACCAAATCTGCGAGGATTTGTCCTTTTATGGAGGTGCGGGGCATGTACTTGATATCGAAAGCCCCCAGAATTGTACCCCACTTGGCTATTCTTCTTGTATAGTCGGCACTTCGGAGTATGGTTTTGAGTGGGAGCTGTGTAAGAACAACCACTGTATGTGCTTGGAAGTAGTGAGGTAGCTTACGTGTGCCAAGCACTACTGCCAGGATAGCTTTCTCCAGTGGTAGATGATGCACTTCGGCTTCGTGCAATGACTTACTCACGTAATAAACTGGCCATTGTATGCCATTATCAACTCGTATTAGCACCAAACTTACTGCATACGGGGCTACAGCAATGTAGGCGAAAAGAACTTCATCTGGCTCAGGACTAGACATGATTGGCGGTCGAGCTAGATAATCCTTAAGTTACTGGAATGCCTTGGCACATTCTTCTGTCCACTCAAAATTCTTCCATTTGTTGATCAATAGGAAGAAAGGTCTGCATCTATCTACTGATCGAGATAAGAATTTGCCTGACCTTACACCAAATGAACACTTGGAAGCATTTAAGCGTAGTTTGTAGCTTCTAAGAATTTCAAAGATAACTCGAAGGTCTCCCAGATGCTCCGAAACCACCTTGCTCTTCACCACTATATCATCTATATAAATCTCGATATTTTTCCCCAATAGTGACTCAAACATTCTCGTCATCATTTTCTGATAGGTGGATCATGCATTCTTCAAACTGAATGACATTACTTTGTAGTGATAATTCCCAATAGGAGTAACAAAAGCTGTTTTCTCTTGATCGTCCAAGGCCAAAGGTATCTGATGATAATCCTGGAAAGCATCCAAGAAACTCATCTGAGGATGATCGACAGTAGCGTCTACCAGCTGATCTATCTTGGGCATAGGGAATGGATCTTTAGGGCAAGCCTTATTCAAATCCGTGAAATCAACGCACACTCGCCACTTCCCACTCTTTTTCTTTACCACTGCTGTCACGCCCCAAACCCGATACCCGGATTTATGACCATGACCGGCATGCTAATATCAAGCTTAAACCTGATATTAATAAGAACCAACTAAACTTTTAACAACCTTTTACAAAAGCTTTCCTCTTTCTTTTCATTCTTGTTTCTTTACTTAAATGATATAACTTTCAACTTGATATTCAGAGCATCTACATTGTACCTTAAAGGATCATACAATCCACTGATTATTAAAATTCTAAATTTCACATAATTCATCTCTAAATACTTTAAGGTACACACTTTCATTATATCCTAAAACACACCATAATACAAATCTAAACATCAAGTTGCTAATTTAAGATCTATACATATAAAACTAAGATCAGCTCCTTCCAAACTCGACTAAGGCTCCCTCTGCTCCAAAATACAACCTGCTAACTGAAAGAGTGGAATGGGTGAGCTACACAGCTCAGTAAAGGTAAGATATATGAGAATTTAATAAGGATGCATGTAAATCAGATTATTTCATTCTATGAACATTTGAATAGGAGAACAACTTTTCATGCATAGTATTTTATACTATTCATAATAATACTTATACGTTTTTCATAGGAAAATAATTGTTCTCCCTTTTCTTATCAGAATCATATTACCCAAAACCTTTCGGATCGAACTTCTTTCATTTCTTACAAAGTCGCCAATTATGATATTGATTATATAGAATCGCATACATACATACATAAATATATATATATATATATATACATATATTCTTACTACGAAATAATCGTTTTTATTTAAATCGGATAATTGGTAACACTGTCTTAGCTAGAAAAATCTTAAAGAATAACAAAACTTTTCTTCATAAACTTCTTCTCGTAAAATATTATAACTTTCATTGTCATAAAACTTAGCGTTTCATAAGAACAGATATTTGATAACTTTTAAACATAAACTTGTACTTTCATCAGAAGTTTTATCTTTAAAACGTAACAAAACTTCAGAAACTCTTACCTTTAAGGAACAACTTTTCTTTTCATCATAAACTTCTTTTCATGAGAGCTTTTAATTTTTCATAATGCATTTAAACAAAATCATTCTCTCATGATTAATAACATGATATAGCTGTTCATAAATAACTTATTGGTTAGTCCATATCTGATAAGTCTGTACTTATTTGGGAGGCTTCTAGCACCACGGTGCTAGGCATCCAGCATTCCCCACAATGCCAGGTATTCCCGGGATCACATCATAATACATATCTTTCAACCATGGGGGTAGGTTGACTTCCCCCACAAGTTGGCCGTAACCAACAAGGGGCGGGTACAGCAGAGCCAGTCCCACTTAATGGCCAATCATATAACATTTTCCATGGAAAGCCAGTAATTAACCCCTACTGATAGAGTTCAGATCACCAGAGGACATAACCCGAAAACATTTCATACTTTACATCATAGTGAAATTTCTTATTTTGCATAATATTTCACAATAATAGCATTTCCGTTCTTTTCTTTAAACATCATGTTCGTGGAATTAGTAATGGCATCAATATGCTTAAATCGTATACATAAGGTTTCGAAAGCTCACGAACATATCTTTGACAGAATAATGATTATATGCCATATTTCTAATCAAAAACCTTTTAATGCATTATATACTTTAAAGTAACCTCATGACTTACCAAACGCTCATATAACTTATCCCTTACCTGAAAGCAGAGGAGCTGAGAGCCTACAGTCGAAGGAGCTTAGACCTGAGGAACTGGTAACACCTAAACCAAATATCAAAACTTATCACTATCCATTACTCCTTATCATAAACTTACACATTCATTTCAAAACCTATATCTTAGAACCAAGAAAATCCTATTCTCATCACATAAGGTTCCCCCAAAACACATAATACAATCATCAAATACATTCTGCACCCAAATCATAGAGAAACCAATTCATAAAATTCATATAAGATCCTAACATACCAACGGATGAGCATATTAAATTATAGCTCAAAACATTCACCCTAACTTGAGAATTAAATCCACAAAGTCAGGGGTAGCATATGTTGTTCACTGCGCATTTCAGCAGTATACACCCAATTTGTAAAATACAAACGGGCTGTCCACACACATCCAATTGTCATGAAATTTTACAGAACTACTCCCCTGTATGTCCAGTATCTACCATAAAAATTTCGGAGTCAAATCATAAACCCATGATTTACTAAAAATCACGCAAGATGGCATACTCAAATCTGTCCTGACAGAAATTCATGCAATTAGAAATTAAACCATTAATTTTCTACTCATCCAAATGCTGTGAGACTAATTCCATAACAACCATACATGTCTTAGAATTCATAAAAACTACTCCTAGCCTCTTAATTCACAGCATATGATTTAATACACAATTTTCTTGTTGTGAACACCAAATCTGTCACAGACGCAGCTTCAGTACATATTCTTACAAAATCATCAATAAATAGCAATAAGCCTTACTTTCATTTGGGTATTTTTATACCTATAAAAAACATACTAAAATATGTTATTAAACATTCAATAAACCATAATATCATCAAACCTTCAAATCACTAAAACAGAATCATAAATCAGCCTATAAAATCAGGATAGGAGTTAAAGAAGTAGAAATAAACAAATGAAGTTTTGATTACTTACCCCCAACAATTTGAAGCTGAATTTTAGAGTTAACCCTTATATTTCTTCTTTAGAGAGGGATATTTTGCTTTGGTGAAAGAGGGAAGGCTGCCGTGTAAGAGCAAAGAGAGAGAAAGCAAAAACAAAGAAAAAGGAGTAGGAAAAGAGGGCTGGACTTTCTGGTCTGATGCAGCCAGGAAAATAGGATAAGGAGAAGACTTTTGGGGCAGCAAAATCAGATAAGGAGAGTAGACAATTGGGTTGGGATACGTGGAAGACTAGGGAAGAAAAATCACACTCCCTTTTTCCCCACTTTTCCACTTTCTTGCATTCACACTTAAACTTTTATACAAAGGATATTATCACTTTGCATATATATATATATATATATATATCCTTACCTTCACAAAGTTATATCCATAACATTAAAATAGCATATATGTTCCATAATATCACAATATCAAAACTTCATGCACTTAAAGTTAATTAAGATAATAACATGCATATAAACCCATACCTTCATACACTTAATTAAACACCAACAACTATATATCTAATAACTTAAATCACTTAATATAATTTTGTACATACTTAATATATATACATAATACAACTAGCCATTCAAATTATTTATAATCTTTACAATTCTTATTCAATAGCATTATAAAATAATATGCTTATTAAAAACTCTTATATTAATTTTAGAAAGTAAGTGGCTTAAAAATAATAATAGTGCTTAGCCACTTAAACACATGGTTTAATTATAAGGTTGGGTCGGGGTGTTACAACTGCCGTGTTTGCTAACCATTCATGATAGAAGACCTCCTTGATAGCCCCAGCCTGCTTGAGTTTCGCTACCTTCTCTCAGACTGCTTCTGCATGCTCTTTGGATGGATGCCGAGAGAGTTGCTTTTTGGGGGCTACCAATGGATTAACATTTAAATGGTGACAAACGAATTTTGGATCCACCCCTGGGGCCTCGTAAGTATTCCAGGCAAAGACGTCAATGTTCTGTTTAAGGAACTCTATCAACTCCTCTCTCTCTTGTTGAGGTAGCTGTGATCCGATTTGAAAAAACTTCTCTGAATCATCTCCTATTGTAACTTTCACAAGATCTTCACATTCTACTTCCTCGGATGTTCCATCAATGGATAACACCGGGGGTTTGTACTGCTATAACTCTTTCTTACTGAGAGTCACAGGCTTGATCCATAAATGCAACCATGCACTGCCGCACCATGGCTTAATCATCCAATATTTCTTCGATCTGTCCTTCAGATGGGTACTTGATCTTCTGATGCAGAGTGGAAGAAACTGCTCCTAAAGTATGAAGCCAAGGTCTGGCAACAATTGCTGTATAAGGAGAATATGCATCCACCACGATAAAGTCTACCTCTACCGTCTCCGAGCTAGTCTGCACAGGCAATCTGATCTGTCCCTTTGGGATAATTACCTTCCCTTCAAAACTCACTAGGGGAGAACTGTAAGGCGTCAGATCTTCAACTCTCAAACTCAGCCCCTTGTAAAGATCAGGGTACATTATCTCAGGCGCGTTGCCTTGATCAACCATTACCCTCTTCACATCATAACCCCCAATTCGGAGGGTGATCACTAAGGCATCATCATGAGGCTGAATAGTTCCAATCTTGTCCTCGTCCGAGAACCCCATGACTAGGGGCCGCTCTAATTTAGCTTTCTTCAGCTCGTGACTAGTGTCCTCAGAAGATAGGCGAGCCACAAACATTACTCTAGACGGGCATGATCCTGTTCTGCCAGGTGCTGTGAAAATAACGTTGATAGTTCCCAGAGGGGGTTTTGAAGGAGTCTTTTTTTTAGACCAAGAATTGGTCTGCCCACCCAGCCCGCTAGAATGATGCAACAGCTGCTTCAATTTGCCTTCTCGGACAAGTTGGTCCAAGTGATCCCATAAACTCCTGCAATCCTCCGTTGTATGACCATGATCCCGATGATATTGACAATAGAGGTTTCGGTTTCGCTTTTCAGGATTTCCCACCATCTTGTTGGGCCATTTGAAGAAGGATTCGTTCTTGACTTTTTCCAATACTTGATGCACTGGCTCTCGGAATACAGCCCCGACCACTTGGTTGTTATTTGACCCTGGCTGCTCTGCATAATCCCTTCTCGGCCGATTGTTATTGTATCTGTCCGACCTAAAATCTCTTCTTTCTTGAGGGACAACCTTAGCTTTCCCTTTTCCCTGTTGTTGATTGTCTTCTATCCTCTTATACTTGTCAACTCGATCCATTAACTGTCGTAAACTGGTGACAGGCTTACTTGTCAGGGATTTTCTCAAACCATGTTCAGATGGAGGCCGACCTTGAAAGTTCTAATAGCGACTTCATCAAAATCGCCATTAATTTCATTGAACATTTCCCAGTACCTTTCAGCATATGCCTTCACAAACTCCCCTTCCCTCATTGTCATAGACAGTAGAGAATCTAAGGGCTAGGGAACCCTACTGCATGTAATGAACCAGGAACAGAATGATTGGGTAAGCTTCTTGAAAGAACTGATGGAATTCATTCTCAGCCCATCAAACCATCTCATCGGCATCAGTTCCAAGCTGGAGGGAAATACTCTGCACAACAAGGCTTTGTCGTGAGAATGGACAGCCATCTTTTGTTTGAACTGGCTCACATGCTCCACAGGATCCGTGCGTCCGTTATACATGGTGAACGTGGGCTGATGGAAACGCCTGGGGAGCTTTGCCTTTTCTATTTCCCGAGTAAAGGGGGACTTAGAAATCTGGTTTAGAACTTTCTTCATGACATTAGTTCCTACCCCCCTCCTAGATGGACTCCTTCGCCTCCTTTTGCGAGAATGTTCCTCCTCACAGGAATAAGACTCACTAGGTGAAGTTTCTGAGCGTTTTCTGTAACTGGCATCTTCGTCGTCATTGGAAGAAACGTCAGAGCTGAAAGGGGTTTGTTTTCGTTGTGCTCGACGAAGTCTCTTTTTTAGATCATCAATTTCTCGTTGCAAATCCTTTTCATCAGCTTGCTCATGTACTAAATGACTCTTTCGTCGATAGCCACCTCCACCTGTGTGGAGCGTCTGCAAGCTACCTTCCTGCTGGTTATCCATATTATTTCCGTGCTCGAGGTCATGGAGTTCGCCCTGTTGATGAACGTTAGTTGATTCTGCATGGTGTGGACTAGTCTGGTGTGGTCCTGAACCCGCCATAACCATTATAATCCTCACAAGTACTAGTTCTTCCCATAGACGGCACCAATTGTAGGGTCACAAATTGTGGCCCAAACCCAAAAGGAGTAGGATATAGACCCAATAAGCCCAATACAATAAATTTGTAAGAGAGTGGGTGAAAGAACTGGGCTGTTAATGGAATTTCTAACGGTTAATCTAGGTTTGAAACTTGCTCCTCGGACTTATATTCAACCCTTGATTATGTGTCTTTTCCTCCTCGGACAAGCTTCAAACCTAGATTAACCGTTAGAAATCCCATTAACAGCCCAGTTCTTTCACCCACTCTCTTACAAATTTATTGTATTGGGCTTATTGGGCCTATATCCTACTCCTTTTGGGTTTGGGCCGCAATTTGTGACCCTACAACCTTCTAAGTTAACTTCAGAAATTAGATTATCCATTACTTTTCTTTCTTGCAAGCACTTTAGTTTTTAGTAAGAAAACTTAGGACATGTTTGGTAGATTATAATAGACATTGTAATATAATAATTATTCTTTGTAATAAAAATAATAATCAAACTACGTACATAATAGTTAATCCATAATAATTTCAAAATTAATATAATTTCAAATATACAAACTTTTCATATGCACATATAAAAATAAAAATCATAAAAATAACCTATTTTTCTCAAATTTTTTTTAAAAAAATTCTCTTTTAAGAAGTATAATTGTATAAGTAAGAAATTTCTTAAAATATATATATTTTAAGTATTATTTTAATGTTACAACTTATAACCAAACATATGAATATATTTATTTATTTCATTCCAATACATTTTATTCTCTCATAATATTGAATTTGGAAGTAAACAAAATTTCCAATGGCCTATAATAATATATATATATATATATATATATATATATATATATATATATATATATATGTATGTATGTATGTATTTTTTTTTCTTTTTTTGCTTTCTTTTTGGGAAGGGAGGGGGAGGTAGATTTAACCAAGGTGGTTGATACCGTACTGGTACATATATCGGTATTGAAACACCAATATTTCATACTGATTTAAATACCGGTCGATTTCGGGCATTACCGGCCAGTACAAAAAAAAAAAAAAAAATTTTAAAGTTTTGTAATTTTTGAATTTTTTTAAATGCAGAATGGTAACTTATTTGCATTAACTTATTAAAATTATTTGTTTTCTTAGTATGCAATGAACAATTAAGCTTTCTATTTTTTATATTGTGTTTTTTTTTCTTTTTCTTTTTCTTTCAATTGATGCTAAAGTCTAAAATCATGAATAATTTGTTCTAAATTGAGGTAATGTTTTATGGTAAACTTTTATATTTATTATAATACACACACACACACACACACACACACACACACACACACACACATATATATATATATATATATATATATATAAAATAACGGTAAATCTGAAACGGTACATCGGTATTGATCGGTATCGAAATATATTGTTCCACTGGTCAAACCGGTACAACCTCTGATACAAGATTAACTCCCTTGCCATAAACAACAAAATCTTAGATTGGCTACAATCAAATCTGGAGCTAAGTTTGATTACTTCATTTCATTAGCTTAGATTATCTACAATAAATTCCCAATAGGAGCCCATATTTACCTCTTATTTTTTTTAGATAGGAGCCCACATGTACTTAAAGGGAAAACAAACATTCCGAATTCTTAGGGTATGTTTGGTAACTGTTTTTTCCCCTTGTTTTCTGTTTTCAAAAACAATTTTCTATTTTTGAGACTAAAAAACTTGTTTGGCAACTCAAAACGGGCAGAAAACAAAAACTGTTTTCAAAACTCAATTTGTGAAGGAATCTGAAAACATATAAAATGTTGTTTTCAGTTTCTAATTTTCAAAAGTCAATGAAAACACACATTTAATTTAATGAATCTATCTCATTTAATGACTTAACATTAAATTTCAAATCCTAATAACAACATATTTTAGTATTTTCTATTTTTTTTCTTAAAAAACCATCTTTTTTAATTTCAACTAACCAAACATGTTTTTGATTTCAAAAATACAAGAAAATTGTTTTTTCTTTATATTCTCAAAAACAAGTTTTTGAAAATAGAAAACAAAAACGATTACCAAACATAACCTTACTTCCCTTATATAATTGGCTAGCGGGGTTTACTGTTTACCCTGGACATGGGGTTCTAGTTCTACATCATAAAAATGAAAATCAAAGTGTCAAAGTCAGCGTATACTTGTAACACACTTCCATACTCATAAAGTTAACATTGGCCTACTTTCTTTATTTCTTCTATTCCTTCTTGCTCAAATTAAAAAAAGCAGCAACTTTTCTTCCATATTAATTAGCACAATTAAAGAAAGCAAAAACTTTGGTATGAGAAAATTGGACCCAGAGAGCAATGCGATTCATGATTTCTTTTTTTGATAGGTCATTATGATTGTTTTATGCTATAGCATCCCTATTGCAATAAGTGGACATAAAATATGATGTTGTTGACTCTTGACATGTCATCCAAATATTGCAAGACATGATAAATCTGGAAATAATTTTCTCCATTTGAAATGGATTCATTTTAAGGTTCACATTAAATATTGAAAAATTTAAAAAATATATCTAGTGTCATGTTATTTAAAATTTTAAATAATGTAATAATTTTCTATATACAAAAAATTTTAACCATAAAACAGATTTTATCTATCTCAAGTGAAATAGAGAGGATTTTATACTTGCTATTGGTTGTCATGAACAAGGGAGAAGGGGGTGGGGGTGGGGGGGTGGGGTGGGGAGTGGAAAGTTGTCATTTGCTTTGGCTGTACTGTGAAAATATGATGAACTTTGGTGAAAAGACTATATTGACATCATCATAATACTTAAAGGTGTAAATTGTAAATTTTAAATGTCTAAGGATTAATTTAGAAATGAAATTAAACTTAGATGGTGTAAAGTATATTTAGTTTAAATTATTAATTTTATTTACTTCTATTCCTTTATCCACTGCCAAATATAGCATTAAAAGAAAAGATAGAGGTATTTTTTGTTTTATAGGCTGTGAACTCAATAAATATTTAAAGAATTAATTTAAAAAACACTTTATTATGACTGAAATTCCAAGAGGAGAGGATAGGGAAGAAGAAAAAAGGTTCTCTAAATTAGATTGGAAGTAACATTAAGTTTGTCTGTTTCCTTTCAACAAACTTAATTAAATTGTTTAAAGTTTTTAAAATAATTAAAAATATTTTCTGTTGGGTTTAGAAGTAAATAAAAAATATATATTATAATGAAATTTCATAGAAAGAACATACCATAGATATAACTACAATGGCCGAAATTAATCACTATTTAATTATTAATCACCTTCTAAGTTAACTTCAGAAATTAGATCATCCATTACTTTTGTTTCTTGCAAGCACTTTAGTTTTTAGTAAGAAAACTTAGGGCATGTTTGATAGTAATAGACATTGTAATATAATAATTATTCTTTATAATAAAAATAATAATCAAACTACATACATAATAGTTAATCCATAATAATTTCAAAATTAATATATTAATTTCAAAATTAATATAATTTTAAATACACAAACTTTTCATATGCACATATAAAAATAAAAATCATAAAAATAACCTATTTTTCTCTAATTAAAAAAAAAAAAATCTCTTTTAAGAAATATAATTGTATAAGTAAGAAATTTCTTAAAATATATATTTTAAATTTTATTTTAATGTTACAACTTACAACCAAACATTTGAATATGTTTATTTATTTAATTCCAATACATTTATTCTCTCATAATATTGAATTTGGAAGTAAACAAAATTTCCAATGGCCTATAATAATATATATATATATATATATATATTTTTTTTTTTCTTTTTTCTTTTTTTGCTTTCTTTTCGAGAAGGGAGGGGGAGTAGATTTAACCTGTGCCATAGGGATTGAAAAAGAGTAGATGTCAGTAAATCTACAAGCCAGTAGGCTATTTTAAATTTGGAATCTTTAGGAAAATATTTAATTAGTCTTAAACAAAAATACCTAAATGTCTTAAAGTAGAAATTGTATTTTGAAACATAGTCATATTGGTAACATAAGAGCCATTTTTTTTTTTTTTGGAAAATACTAAATTTATTACTAATTTACAAACTGACTAATGTAGTTGGTATAACTTAAATAACATAATAAATACATGAATATATTATTATTATTATTATTTTGTGATTGATTATAAGTCAGTTTATAAGGTTATATAGTAAAATTTGTAATATCTTTAAGATGATTCTATTTATTTTGTCTTCTGACCCTATATATGTTAGAAGCACAAGACAGCAAGGACGCGAACTTGTAAGTTATATGGTTGCATTTTATTTAAACTGACTTGATCTTCAATTCCTGTGTAGAGGGTTATTTGTGAATGTCAAATCTGTCACCAATTTGTCTCACAATTTCTTAAAAGTTACCATGATTTTTTTTTTTAATAAATAAACATACAAGAGAGAGGAAAATGAGTTTTAATATAAAAGCACATCACAACTCCATTAAAAAACCATGAAGTTACCATAACTTTTGAGTAGAGTTTATGATATACCTTTGTGTTAGAATCTTGTTTCCTTGTGTGTGTGTTTTTTTATTTTTTATTTTATTAAAGTCTGTCACCATTGCACACATTGCCATAGCTTAATACTCGAAGGGAACTTTTGTTTTTTTATACAGAGTTGGAGGGTAATGAATACGTCATTGCTTAATTTCCACTTCAATGGCAGCACCTCAAAATATAACAGGACCACCTGCAGGCATATATACCTTCCCCAGTCATTATTTCGTAATTCTTTTTCAACTTTAAAAACTACCAACAACTAAATATCTCAGTTTGAAATCATAGGTTCATTTTTGTTGCTGTATGTTCTTTATCTTTATTAGGAGGTTAGGGAGAAAAAGACTATATATTAGACCCTGCCCCACTATTATAGCTATCTTTTTAATTTTCCCCTGATAATTGTTACAGATACCTTTACCATATTTATTAACTAAGACAATAAGCAAGGTCAGTGACATTGAAACTAATTATTTCCCTGCAGTCAATATTAATTCAAGTTTTGCGGTTTGCTTTTGTTCTGCAATCAAGTTTCTCTGATTGCTTTTGTATTATTTACTATATATACTGCACGAATTGATCACATTAGCCTTCTGTTTATATAGTTTTTTTTTCCCTAGGGTTTGGCTTTAACACTTTGCCGGCACAGTACTGCAATAACTGCATGAATAGAAAAGAGAGATTTTCCACGCCAAGATTTGGAACGTGAGGCTTCAATGATTTGGAATATGTGAATGCTAAATCACATGCATTTGGGATGTACACACTAGATGACTTTGAGTTACATAAATGACTATAAGAAACTCTTATTAATGGTAATTAATAGTAATTTTGTAACCGTATATCTCACTAATGTAGGATAAATTATTTTGTGTTCTTGGAGGACCATACCACTAAAGTCTAGTGGTCCATCCATCTAGTGCTATTGTGTCATGTGTTACAATTTATTCAGTTAGATAATCCTAATCACAAACCTAATTATAAAAAATAAAAAAAAATACCCTTCATCTTCACTGCCGTTGCTGTTGGCTCTACCACCACTACCATCAGAGATGGAGTCAGAACTTGGAGTTAGGGGGCGACAGTGCTAGCTGCGTGCGGTGGCTCTGACCTTTGAGTCTACTACTTTATTACTAAGGATTTTTGTTTAAAATTTTTTAAATGGCCAAGTTGTTTGTTCTGGGTAAAATGGATTGATTGAGCTTAATTTTTTTAGTTTTATTATTGGTAATTTTTGTTGTTGGGCTAATTTTTTTGGGTTTGTATATTTGGTTTAGATTTAATATTAATTTTTTATGTCATTTAAAAGGTAAAAAAAATGCTAAAACTACAATTTTTTTTTTTACAAATTGCTAATATGGTGAGTGGTCATTGATAAGTAAAAAGTTATGCAAGTGTACGAACCAATAAGAATTTGCTACCTTAATAGTTTGTATAAATGTTGTAAAAACGTTTGTGGCTATAATATTACTCTCAAAAGAATTGATGGCATTATTAAGGGGGGCAAAGTATAATTTTATTGAATAAAATTGCTAAAATTAGTACCTATTAATATGATAATATTTTAAAAAAAAATTTAGGGGGGGCAAGCCCCCCCTAGTCCAATAACAGCTCCGTCCATGACTACCATCCGCAACTCAATGTTGGCTATGACGGTGGTCCTCTATATGTTTTTAGTATTTACACTATTGATTTAAATCAGTCATTATCGAGTTGGGGATATGGATGATAAATTCCTTATATTGATATGAAATTTTTTGTGATCTAAATATATATATATTTCATAATTAATTGATTGTTCTTAGACAATGAAAAACCTATGATTTGTTTGAACGGAGCTAATCCAAGAACGCATGGTACCCTAGATTAACAATGCATTTGGAATAGTTTAAGAAAATCTCATTCGCTTTAAAACCTAATTGCTAATTGAAATTATGAGAAATTCATCTAAACAATAAGAAAAATATGATTTAACTTATTAAAAGAATGGAAGAATTCATACATCAGACGAAATCTCTTTGAGAAATCAAATATTTTGTCATCTTGAACCTTAGGAAGTACAAAAAAACATAACCCCTAACCCTAGTTGAAGGCTTAGGTTAACATGAGAGAATAAAAAAAAAAATACAAGTTTTGTGTCTCTAAAATTCCTCTGCTTTAGCCCCATTGAAACCCTAACTTAAAAGAAAACAAAGAAAATAAAACTTGTGACTTTTTTATTTTTGCCCATATTTTTAGAAGCTACTTATGGGTTAATTTCAAACTTTTAAAAGTAGGGGTGGCAATTTGTGTTTGTGTGTCAGGTTCGTGTCGTGTCAACTCATGAGTATTTGACTATATAAGTCAATATTAACTTGACATATTTTTTAAACGAGTCAAGATTTCTCAACCATAGCTAACATGACCCATTTATTAAACGGGTCAGTTGTGTCGACTTGTTTACCAGATTTTATCAAAATGAAAAGAAAAAAAAACATTTATGAAAAACAAATAAATAAATATTTTTAATATAAAATTCAGAACTAACGAGTAATTGCATCATAGATAATAATTCAAAACTAAAACATATCATAATATCCCAAATAATCAATCACAATATGTCAAAGAAAATAACACAACGACTAATAAGTTTATATACTTAGGGTTTGAAGGGTATCTTGATAAAATGTCATTTAATTAAACGGGTCAGACGAGTCAAATGAGTTTCATGTGTTGTGCACTAATCCAATCCGTTTATTAAATGGGTCAGTCGTGTTATCCCGAATATAACATGAACCCATTAAGTTTCAACCCATAACCTGCTAATTTCATGTCGTGTCGTGTCGAGTTCGTGGGTCATGTCCAATTTTGCCACCCTTATCTAAAAGTGTTTGTAGAGCTTGAAGTTACGGTTCCAACCCTTCCAACTTTAGGTCAATTGGATTTTTGAGGTGAGAAATATGCCTAAAATACTAATCAAATTGAGTTACGCCTAAAATACTAATCAGTGCTCAAATCTGATTTTTCCTTTTCAGATAATAATTATGTCTTTTTTTTATTTTTATTTTTTTAATTTGAACCTTCCAAAAAAAGGGTACACGCCCCAAGCACTCTAGCTACACCTCTTGGACATATAAGCATGATCTTAATGGTCCTCTAGCTCTTTTTAAATTCTAGATTGACCTCCATTCTTCTTTACTTTTTCCATACACTCTAGTAAGCTCTTTTTTTTTTCATGTGGTTTCTTGAAAATTAAAAATTGCACAAAAACTGACATTTTATTCAAGAAATTATGTAAATATAGATAATAGGGACTAATGCAAATCATAATTTTTTTTTTTTTGAGAAAGAATGCAAATTATTACTTAATTGTAAAAATTAAGCATAATAAGGAGATAACACCCAAATGATATATCATATATATATATATATATAATTTAAGATGCTATCAGTTTTCAACAGATTTTTAAATGAAATAAAATAAAAATTAATTTATTTTATATTGATAATCGGGTTTCAGGTGAAGCAAATTTTCTTTTTTATTATCATAGTATAATAATTCTTACTTGATATTTTTTTTAAAGAAAAACCACGATGAGTCATTTGATAGAAGGGGCACGTAACATTGATTTTAAGCGATACCACCAGACTTTTATTACATTACACTAGTATTATGCATGTACATACCGGATTAATAAAAAAATCATATGTAAGTGAAAAATTCAATAATATATTTTAAAAATGAACAATAAATAGATGTTAAAACTAAAAATATAAAATTTTCTTATAAAATTACGTGACTAAAGCACATGCATTGTTTTTATCAAAACCAAAAATTGAAATAAGTTATTAAAGTAATTTTAAATACTTAGTAAAGCTTCTTTTAAATTTTATTATACTTTCATAATAGAGTTTTACTAAAGTAAAATATATTAATAATTTTAAGACCTAAATACTGTTTTCATCCCTAAAGTTTACATGAATTTTGTCAACTTTCAACTATTCATTTTCTTTTATGAGTTTCATTTTCTTCTTCTTCTTCTTCTTCTTCTTCTTTCACTTTTCATTATTATGCATAGGTAGTACATATAGGTTTTTATTATTATTAGACTGAAATTTAAGCTTGAGGCCAACATATTAGGTGAATTATGTGCTTATGATTTTAAAGACTTTTTACAAATTATATCGGTCTTGACCAATAAATAAATATGTGTATATAAAAATACACACATAATTAATGGTACACCTATATATATCAACTAATACAAGAATATTTCAATTCTTTGGTCAGATCATAATGGCATCTGATATGGTTTTGATTATTTTTTGTTTGCGCTATATTGTACATTACTTACTGTCTCAAATGGTTTAGTCATTAACTTGCTTGATGCTAACAGTTTCTTTCTCAAGGGCCATCTTATTGAAACCGTTTACGTGGCCTATCCCCCTGCTCCACTGATCCACTCACCCAAATTATGTATGCAAATTTCAATGGTCTCTATCTTTGGTTTTAAACAAGTCTGGAGAGCATGGTTTATGCATTTCCCCAACTTTGTCCTTTGCCTTAGGTTCTATGCATCTAGATTTAACGCCTCTTAATTTGTTCCCATATAACAGTGATGATGTATGAATTTGCTTCCTAGTGTATATATGTTGATGTGACATCGATCCTTGACACCAACAATACTCCCTACGTACACCTTGAATTTTTGAAATATAATCCAAGTTTTCTATAAAGACATTGTTGAAGCCACTCATTTCTCCAGGCGCGAGACTTCTTTATCCTATCAAATAGTTTTCCTTGACAATGCTGGAATGGCTACTTGTAAGCCTATATATGTGCACTCATTTTCTACCACAATCAAACTCTTAAAACATAATGAATCGTCCTTTCACTATCCCAGAGTTTACTGCCAGATTATGTGTGCCTTACAATACATGACAACAACCCACTTGTCTTGACATTACCTTTGCAATTAACAAGGTTTTGTCAGTTCATACACATTGGGTTATGGTACATCCTTCGATATCTGAAGCATAAAACACATCTTGGTTTGCTTGATCTCCTAGCAACTGTTCATGCACAATTTCAAAATGTAGATTGGGCTGGTTATGTGGTTGACAGTTGCTCTGTAGGAGGTTATGCCATCTTTCTGGGGTCCTCCAAGAAGCAACGTATGATTACTCGCTCCTCCATAATATTTGAAGGCTTTAGCAGATACTGTTGCTAAGGTTTCATGGCTTTGGCTCTTGCTCATGCTCCAATATTTTGGTGTGACAATGTTGGAGCCACCTATTTTACTGCTAATCTTGACTTTCAGGCCACACTAAACATATGGAGGTTTACTTTCTTTTTATTCACGACATAGTGAATTACCTGCAATGCCCTTGAACTTCGTTTCATTTCCACTTAAGGTCAATTGGCAGACATCATGACCAAAGGCCTCTTTTCTCCAACGTACATCTTTCTATGTGATAAGTTGAATCACTCCTCATTAGATCCTATAATTTGGAGAAATTATACAATCCTTATGGTGGACCATGTCATTTGTTTATCATTTCAGTAAAATACTCCCACATATTTAAAATTGCTGAATCAGTATTTAGTTTTTATTTAAAACTCCACAATTTTAAATAAGTGGAAGTCTTTTTATTGGAATAGTGAACCACATCACTTGTCCACCATGAGGATCTTATAATTTCTCCTATAACTTGAGTGAGTGCATTAAATGAAAAAGTTTAGCTTCAAATTAGTTTAGAACTATCTTTTTTAACTTACTATGTGACAATTTATAAAATTATTTATATGTATTATTTAAGCGAGTTACATAGCATATTAAAAATTTTATGTGACTAAAATTACAAAAGATGGTTTCTTTAATCGTCATATAGTAGTTTTGAAGAAGATAACTCCAAATCAGTTCAAAGCTAAACTTTTGTATTTAGTTTCTTGGCAATTTTGAATTTATGTTGCTTTTCTTTGTACCATGTCCTATCTTGTATTCTTGAATATATAAATATAACATACAATATTCTATCGATTGTGAGAATGATATTTCATTCAAAGCATTGTGTGTTTCAATTCGTGGGGATGAAATGGTGCTTAAGATAGACTCGTGACTATGAAAAATAACTACTCGATTGAGACTTGAGTCCCTATCTTGTGATTATTACTTTTTTTTTTTCTATCAAAAAAATAAAATGGCGCTAAAGAAAGACCCGTGACTGTGAAAAATGACTGCTCAGTCGAGACTTGAGTCCTTATCTTGTGATTAGTACATTTTTTTTTTTTCCTTTCGAAAAAGTTATTATTTTAGTTATTCAAAAAGTACTTCAAATTTCATCCAAAGGACAAGTTAAGGACTACTAGAAATCTGTCTACTATGTAAAAGTATCTAACTTGAAATTAATCAAAAATATCTGAATGCCTATACAAGGGGAGGATCAGAGTGTGCTGATTCTCATCTCAATCAACAAAGGGTTGAAAGTCATCAAGAATTTAGGGTTTGTGGAATTAATTTTTACATTTTACTCAATTTCTTTAGTAGCTTTATGCAAGCTCTGACAAGAAACATTGAGTAATTTTTACAGTGAACTTTAACTCAATGGTACAACCTCCTTTCACAATAAGCATCTATTATTGGATGTGTGCGCCTTAGCAAAAGGTTAATTTTTTATGAAATCACAATCCTTTCTCTCACCCGAAAATGTCTGAGCATTATTTCAATCAATGCTGTATCTGACTAAAGCTTCTTTTATATAAATAAATCTGAACATCTTGAAGATAAGCTGTAATCAGGACAGACAAATCTCTATCCGTGAGAAATTCTTCTTTTGCATTGGAGAAACAATTCTTCAAACTCAGAGAGAAATTTAATCGTTCCCGGACCAAAGAAGCAGTGGTGTCTGAGATCTAGGGACCATTATATTTATTATGGTATTCTAAAAAAGAAATAAGAACATTGACCCTACTCGTGAAATCCACCACTTTTTTCTTCTACAAAGTACTTACAGAAATTCAGACACAGATAACTTTCTATTTTCACCACATATATGGTGCAGAAAAAACCCTAAAACTGTGAAAAATATTATTTCATCAAAATCTTATTATTTTCTTTATAAGGAAAACTATTCATTGCTTCTAAATAAAATAAATAAAAAACATTTAGTGTAAGTACTTTAAAGAATAAGGATGGTGGGTGAAGTAGTTGGTCTTAGGGCTTTAAAAAAAAGGCTTCAAGCATCTATAGATATTTTTTCTTCCAAAATTAAGAAATGAAGGCACTTCATAAAAAAGAAAAAAGAAAAAGAAGAAGCTGAAGAAGAAGGGGCACTTCAATACATATTAAATTGCTCTTCCAAAGCTGAGGATGGCAGATTCATTTGGGGTTTATAGGGTTTCAATTTGTGTGTGTTTCTTGGTTTAATACATTAGTGATATAAAGTAAGGCTCAACTTTTGACTGGTGTAACTGCATCTCTGCAGTCTGTTAGACCTCAATTATTTTTGGTGAAGATTCCTATTATCTAGATTGGTGTCTAGTAAGAAAAGCTGTCAGGAGTCTTTAAGATTTTTCCAGCTTAAAGTTTATTATATTTTTTGTTTTTATTTTTTCAACAAGCGATATATTATTGAACCCTAGGGATTAAGGAAAGGTATCACTTTTCAATTTATTGATTTAAAAAAAAAAAAAAAATCCCTAAAATACTTCTTTGCCATCACAACTGTTTGAAATTTTCTTAAAGATGCTGATGAGCTCATCTTACTTTTTGACAGAAAAAATTTCAAGGACAAACAAAGCTCTGGTTTGCTATGTATGGGCCAATCACTCTTTAATTTTTAATTTTTTGGAAGCACACATTCTTTTTGCATTGTGTAAGTAGTATTTTTAGGGTTTTCCTTATTTTGCAGTATGTAGATATGGGAACCACAAAAAATAAATTTTGAAAGTTGGAGGAACCCCAGACTATGATCGAGTTTTGAAGATTAAATTCATAGTGGCTTAAAGTCAGGAATAGCGGCTTTGTATTATCAACCTTGACAAATATACAGGAGCTACTTGATCATGAATGATGAAACAGAATTATTTGATTATATGTATTATCAAATATAATGTATAAACAACAACCATCTAACTGATATATATCTCTATGGAAGTGTGTACTGTGAAAATCTCACTGTCATATATACATGTGGTCCCTTTGTCTGAGTGGATGCCTTAAACTACATATTGGTCCATCATCTAAATGGTATCTTGATATCTGTCATATCTAATCCAGCTGATTGAACTTCAGTAGCTATAGCATACACCACAACTTTGGAAGTTGCATTTGCATTGCTGTGTTTTATATATCTAATTCAATTTCTCAGCCTACTTCTGTCCTCTGGCAAGTGAAATCTAATTGCAAACCTTAAATTTTACTATTAAAGCTTGTCCTTCTCTCCCATAATGATGACCCTGGTCCATCTGAAGAAAAGAAGGGGGGGGGGGGGGGGGGGGAATGTTATAATTAACCAAGAATGTAACTTTCAATGAATACTTTGGTTTTTACTTAAGTTTATAACCCCCTTAATCCCAAATTGGGAAAGGCTCCCCAAATAGAGAAAACATTATCCAACATCATGGAATGGAGATTGTGTGTTTGTGTCTCCATTTCCTTTTTTTTATTTTGTTTTTTTACAACTAGGCATGCATTCTTCAATCCCATGCTATATGGAATGCACTGATAAAGTTATTTGCAGTTGTCTAAAGTGCATGCCTCTTTCCTATTATGTTTTGGATGGTCCCCCTTGAAGCTAACTATCTACCTTGTATTATATATTGAGTAATTGAAATCTAACTAAAGAGAAGACCAACTGAGCTTATTTAATATATTAAGATGCGACTGTTCAATATGTGGTATGAACAGTTGACAAAATGACTACTTTCTTGTCTGATTGATGTGTCATCGCACGCGGTCGCCACTTGGCCATAAGTACACCATTCCTTTTTCTTTTTTCATTCCCATGCAACATGGAGCTGTTAAATATCGGCATCTTTTCTTTTCACAAATTGTAATTTCTTGAAATAATTTTATTCTCTGTGAGAGAAATGTTATTTGAACTTTATGCCTTTTACCAAGCTCACTTATATTATTGAAGTGCATACTTAAGGACTTCAATGGCACTATGGCATCTACTTACTCCCTCTTCCTCCTCCTCCTCATCTTTGCTGAAAAACAATAGCCAGAATTAATTAGCTGAATCTGCAAAAGATTGTTTGCCTCATGTAAGTTCTTTCCATGATCCTATTTCTCGGGTTAAAGTATTAGGGTAGATGCATGTATCAAGTGTTCTCATCTCAAGTGAAAAAAAAGAGTATATTTTTTCTAGTTTCTAACAAGTTCATGTTCACCTTCTCTTGAATTAGATCTTCATGTATTATATTGGCTTGAAAAATATAGGTTTCCCTTTGCCCTAGATTTTCTTTCTTTCTTTTTTTTTTTTTGAATTTTTGTTTTGGGTAAGTCATTTTCCCTATATTGAACTCACTGTTACTCTAGTTTTCATTATGGAAACTCTTAAATATGATTTGTTATAGCCAATTCAATGCAAAACATTGTTTTAGAAGAAACTCGTTTAAACCTTCTCTATTTGCTATTTTATTACTATGTTAAACATTCTAAAGTAATTAAATAATATAAAATATCCTTAAGTATTTGCCAAAAATTTTAGATTATTGAGAGTATAGAAACATCCTCAGTACTCTTAATTTATGGGTTGGAACATGTTTTACAATTGATTTCAAAATAGACACTTTTTTTTTTTGTTAATCTTTATATTATAGTTAAAAGAAATTTTTTTTTTTGGCTGAAGACCACATGAATTGATGTAACTTATACTCTTATAGTACTTATATAAATTTTTAGGATTCATATTCTGAAATGAGGGAAATGAATACTAATAGATTGAATTCTATTGTTGGTTTAGTCAATCCTTGCACCTCAATGATGAGAAAAGTAAGATGATTTCAAATTCAAGAGAAAAAGATATTCAAGCTAAGCAAGAGGGGGAAGCCAATGCTGAGAAGTTATCTAAGGCAGCATCTAGCTCAAGGCAATGGTCAGGATTTAGAAATCCAAGGATTGTACGGGTATCGCGCTCTTTTGGAGGAAAAGATAGGCACAGCAAGGTTTGCACCATAAGGGGATTGAGGGACAGACGGATTAGGCTTTCAGTGCCCACAGCAGTTCAGTTGTATGATCTTCAAGATCGACTTGGACTTGGTCAGCCTAGCAAGGTAATTGACTGGTTGCTTGATGCCACTAAACTTGATATCGATAAGCTTCCACCACTTCCAATTCCTCAAGGATTCACTCAATTTCATCCACAACTTTTTTCTCATGAACCAAATGCCTCTCAACCTTCTTTCATCCCTTCATTTGATGCAAATCCCGCATTTATAAATGATGGGGCAGATCAAAATGCTATGGAAAAATCCAAGTATTGGGATATAGATGCTGCATTCAGACTAAAAAGCAAGGAAGTTGAAACAGGATCAGCCGCCGACAAAGGCAAGTGGATCAAAACTAACGAAGAAGTAATTCAAGAAGGAATTGGTGGTTATAGTGGACAAATTTCAGCTCAAAAGTTCTTCCCTATGGCAACTGATTGTTCTTCGAATTCCTTACCTGGCTTGCTAAACAATGCCATGGCATATAACCCCTACCATCATTCTGAGCCTTCAAGTTTATCTCTATCTCAGTTTGGAAGCCATGGACTATTTCCCTCCCAAATGAATCCCCATACAAGTAATGCCATACAACTTCCACCTTCGTTACCGCTACCACCTGCGTCTCAATTCTTTTTCTGTCCATCTACGACGACACCAGCACTTTTCACTCCATATTCTTCATATATCACTACCCCAATAGAGAGTGATCCAAGGCAATTCAACCATATTCAGTTCTTGAGCTCAAGTTCACA
Organism: Quercus wislizeni; assembly: GCA_023055345.1. Classification (NCBI taxonomy): domain Eukaryota; kingdom Viridiplantae; phylum Streptophyta; class Magnoliopsida; order Fagales; family Fagaceae; genus Quercus; species Quercus wislizeni. The sequence continues at coordinate 16,845,526 of JALGQJ010000003.1, forward strand.
ACATGTCCTACCTCATCCTCTCATGCCACCATCTCTTCATTCAATGAGCTTGCCATTAAAATCCTTTCCAACAAATGAGAATTCCAAGCTTCCTCAATCACAAGAGGACAATGGAAGTAGAGTGGATAAGGATAACACTGGTTCTTAATGATCTTAGAGTGGATTCCTCTTGTTGAACTGGTCACTACCTTGTGAATCTCTCATTTTGAAGGCTCATCGGACGTGTTCAACAATTGGCAGAAGATGATTGAGTTGCAAGATGGATGCTTTCAGCTGCTCCTCAATTTGTCTAGATACAAGTAAGACACTTGCGAATACATTTATTTTCCGAATTTAACTACGATTTGCAGCAAATGGTGATGTGAATACGTGCAAGTTTGTAAGGATTAAGGATGACAATGATATACAACACTGCATACTTGTGTTTGAGTGCTTATAGTTTTATATACTAAACTCAGTTTGATAAAATTTTGAATGCTTAATTTGGACTAAGTGGAGTTGAATATAGGATTCATTTGCAAATATGCTCGATATTTATTCTATGACCTAGTTAAAAATCAGAACTTGTTTCCATTTTTTCATATCATTATCATTATATAGGCTTGCAACTCCTGCATGCCATATGTGCCAGCATCAATTATAAGAAAACTAAAAAAAAAAAAAAAATCTAGATAAACCATGTTCAAATTATGATGATAGTAATCACATGTACTTCATCACAAATCTAATTTACATGCTAAATAAGTTGGGTAAATAGAAGAAAAAACTTAAAAGAGAGAAGTCAATGAAATATAAACGCTAAAATGTTGATTGCCTAGATGATGTGAGGTAAAAGGATTTCTTTCTATACTTGAAAATCAAAAAACTATGAAATATGAATTTCTAAATGTCAAAGAAAGCGGCTAGCCACTAGTAATGAGAGATTCTAATCAAATTGCCAAAGAGTACGTTTGAATATAACTAGTGGCGAAGGGAGGGGAGGCCATCCCCCCATTTTCAAATTCTCCCCTCCCCCGTCATTTTATTAACAAACTTTACATAATGGCCTCCCTTCAATTTTTGTTTTAAAAAAAATGGTAAAAACACTTCTTATAAATGCTAATGTCTCATTTTTTAATTTTAATATTAATTCAATTTTCTTGCCATATAAAACTCATTAACTTTAATATAATTTAAAGCATATGTTGCCAAAATTATACAAGTAAATATATTTAGTAAATCCCCCCACCCACCCCCCTCCCCCCCCCCCCCCCCCCCCCAAAAAAAAACTATGATTTTTATAGTTAAAAGTTTAGGATATATTGTATTTTATCACCCATAAATAATTTTTTTTTTAATTTAGCATTTTTATTAATATATTTCTTGTACATTATATTTTAGATTTTTTTTTTAGAAAAATATTTTAGATGTTAAGGAATATAAAAACACATTTATTATTTAATTGATCTGAAATTAATTGATTTGTATACCTTTTATTTTTTCTAAAACTATTATTATATATACTATAATGTGTAATCTTTAATTTATTTAACAAAAAAGCCTTGATTTAAAACTTTTAAATAATATTAATTATGATTGATATAATTATACAATGAGGAAAGAAAATATTTATCAGGAATTATATGAAGCTCACTTGATGAAATATCTTATATACAAGAAAAAAATGAATCATGCTAAAAACATGTTTTATATATAAATTATCAACACATATACGTGTGTGTTATTTTTGTGGATTAAAAATTATTAATATATTTAGTTTGCCCCTCTTGTCAAAAGCTTATTTGCTAAAAGTTGATAAAATTATAATTATATATATAAAATGTGAGTTTTTAAAAATTTATATATAATTAAATAAACTAAAGAGACATTCTCCAAAAAAAAAAAAAAGAAAAAAAAAAGAGATAAAGTAATAAGTTGTTTCAAAAAAAATATTACGATAAGAAATTAAATTCAATAAGGATTTAAACCTCCAAAAAAAAAAAATATATATATATATATATATATATATATATATATATATATATATATATATATATATATATATATATATATATATATTACAATAAGAATTTGGTGTTAAAAATGAGACAAAGTGCACTAGGTGCGGAGCGAAACACTAATTTTTGGAGATAGTGTCGTTGGGAATAGGAGAAAATCACAATGGTGGGTGGAGGAAGCTAATGGTGAAGGTAATGATTTGTTGAGTTAGGGATTTTAATTGATGTAGCTTTTTATTGGAGGGAGAGGATATTGTGCAGGCCAGTAATACTTATTTTTCTCTTAAAAAAAAAAAATTTAATTGTCAATGTTTTATTGATGGGTGCAATTAAGGAGTTAAAACTAAATCCGGATTGATTTTTTCTTTTTTGCGGATAATATGATAGTTGAGGGAATGAGAATTTGAATCATGAACTTTTCCATTAGAAATATCAGAAGGTACCAATTGAGTTAATTACAAAATTTTTAACAAATCCTGATTGAGTTTAATCTCCCAAGACAATAAGAACAATGGTCATCGGTTATGGCTAACTTCAGATCTTGCATATTAGTTTTAAGTTTTAACTGAAGCAATATAATATCTAATAGCAAATATCATGAGTGATTGCATATACCTAGAGAAAACTAACACGAGAAAATTCAATGACTAACTACCAACTAAATACTAAATTAATATAGAATTTAATTATCTAAGTAAAGAACGGGGTTTAAGTAATAAGAGTTCAGTGATAATGACATCCTTTGTAGTTTCCCTAATTCAAATATCATCTCCATCTCCATCTCCCCCAACTATCTACCTATCTCAAAAGTTTCTCAAAAAAAAAAAAAAAAAAAAAAAACCCTAAGTAAAGGGCTTGAGGTATGAACAAAAAATTAAACAAATAAATTAGAGAAGGTATGAAATAAGAGTAAATAAAAGATTACAGGCGCATATATATATATATATATATATATATATATATATATATATATATATTTATATATTGTGGCAGGACGACTCACAATGACTTAAGGCTCATTGGGCCTGAACCCCCAATTAATTTGTATGCTGTTTTTTGGTTTTGCCCATAATGAGAGGTCCCAAAGAGGATTTTTGGCTGGTAGATAGTGGTTGAAAACGGTTGTGAGATGGTTTTATTGCTAGAAATCTGACTGTTCAAGGAAGATCTTAGACAGCCAAGATGCCCCTTAGGCATCTCAAGCTGGATCACCCTTCCCATTACTCGTTTATGGTTCCTCTCATGTTTCTCGTTTGAATTGGGAGGAGGGAGAGTGAAAAGAAATAAAGTAGAGTTGGCTAAAAATTATCCTTAACCCAGAACTTCCCTAACATGAATAATGAGGAATAAGTTAAGAGAGAGACCAATTAAGAATTGTGAGGAGCTTGCAAATGATGCATTACTCGATGGAAAGATGTGTTGTATAGCCATAGTCTATAGAGAAAGTTCAATGACGGAGGTGAAGCGAGGTGTGGATATTGGCCCTCATATAGGTTTTGGAGATGGATGAGAAAAAGGTCATATATGGTTATATGGGGATGTCACACTTTTGGACCTTGGAGTCAGGCTTTGTCAGATGGATAAGAGGTTGGATAAGTATGTTTGAACTTAGTAGTGTGACAACAAGCTCCTCTTCTAAGTCGAAGAATTTTGTCATTTGAATACCAACATATATATATATATATATATATCTCAAAACCTTGTAGATCAATTCTGCGCCATACCCACTATATTAAAGCATATGTACAATTTTTCAGTGAGTAGTTATTCTCTATTGGCATTAATGATATCAGAGGTACATATCTCTCATTGCCTCAATTATTTCTGACCCTGTTCAGGTTGATTTATTGTCCTTGAACTTGAAGCTTGCTTTGCTAAGTACTTATCTTGGGAACTCACGTGCTTGACTTAATTGTTTACTCTACAATCTAACTAAAGACTTGGGCTTAAGTAGCTGATCTACAACCAATTATGCTGCATATTGGGGTTATGGGTGTCGAAACTTAAAAACGAAGGGCCGGAATTTTTAGGTACTTCAGTTAACTATATGAAATATGACCAGCAAGGGGGGTGTATATAAATATTAAATAATGCAAAAATATTCGTTTGTTACCCCAACTAATTGGGTCAAGTTCTATTTTTAGATGCCTCTAAATGACTGATTCCGTATATGTAACATTAGAATAATTGCTTATGTGATTAATAGAATGCATACATGACACATTTTTAATAATGTTGCACTTGGACTTGGATAGGCGACGCATGGGCAAGAGATAACCACATCATATGTCCAACCCCAAGTCCCTAAATCGCTAACACAACCATTGGTCCCCAAATCCCCAAAGTTCTGAAATCGCAATTGGTTTTGTCGACCTCAGCCTTTAACCCTTGTTACTCGTAGATCGACCTCACGTTCCCCAACCCACCTAAGCACACCAACTAAGGGATTCTTTACAGTGGTGGCTTTATGAACACCCTAACTTGCAATATATATATATATATATATATAATTTTTTTTTAATTAGCTTGTTTTGTCTACCTGAAGCAAAAAATATTGAACACTTTGACTTAAGAATCCCAAAAATTTGGGTTTAATAAAAAAAAATAATACTAAGACACAACAAAAAACCACAAGAGGTTCACAAAATTCTTAAAAGGGCTCGGCACAACCTCCAATAAATTTTTGCCGTAGCTTTTTGTTGTATCCATAGCTTTATTACTCTAAATATAATCTTGGCCCCCCAAACATATCTTTAACTTCTTAAACAAAAAAAAAAAAAAAAAATCGTGAGTTCCAATTAGCTCAATTGGTAAAATCTCTGATGGTTCAATCCTAGTCTACACCAAAAATTAATTTGTGTTTTGGTCTGATATTAAAGAGCTATTATCAAGAGCGGATACCAAAGGTTAGAACTCTCTAAAAAAAAAATGTAGACTTTATTTTGACCCCCTCAAAACCAAAAAAAAAAAAAAAAAAAAAAATCAAATAACAACAATAAAAAGTAGACCAATTAATAGTAAAAATAACTCAAACAACAACAAAATTAGGCCAAACTAAGTGCATTAAAAAAAAATCCCTAATCATTTAGATTTGTAACTTGTTCAACCCATTTCATAAATTAAAAAAAAAAATCCCTAATTTTATTTTTCCTAAAAAAAGGTAGTAAGTGAAATATTGTAGCCATGAGTTTTAATTTTCATGACAGTACTGGCAGCCCTTGCTTTCCTTAACTTTGCAACTGTAGCATTAATAATAAAACAATCATGCAACGATTTAAAATATGAAAACTCGAAAAATGAAAAAGTAAAACTTTACGCATTTGTTTAATTTTTATTTTTTATTTTTATGTGATGACAATATATTCAAGTTATCTTTTTATTAGATTTTATATAATATAACTTTCTTAATATATGACTACCTAGTGTAAGCGCCATTAATTCTTTAAACTCTAGGGTTAGGCCGACAAAGTTGGTCTCCTTCTCCTCTCATCTTTCATTCTTTGGACTACAGTTGATGAAGTCAACAATGAGAGGCGCCCAAACTTAAGCCTGACAATGCAGGCACAACTAAGGGTACAATTCAAAGGTTCTTCATGCTCTTGGCCCGATTTACTCTGCATGAAATTACAGGTTTGGCCTCGAGGGGGAAAGTCACAATGAGGATTATCATTGTAACATGATCAGTAAGAGTTTTTTTTTTTTTTTTTCAACAACCAAACATAAGGAAAAAGGGGGTTACAAAAAATGAGCAGAGCTTGTTTGTTTTTTGAGAAAATTAAGTGAAATGGTTATTTTTTAATTATTGTTTTCTTGTGTTTCCTCAGCAAGCAAACGAAGGGAACGTCTAATGTGGTCTTCTCTTACTCACATGTTCTCCAACTATCCAAGCCCAAGTTTCACATCACTGCATTTTGATAGCCACATAAGAAACGATTCTAAAGGCACATAAACAAAATAACGATTCTTAAAATAAAATAAAAAATTGATTATAACTTAAAAAAAAAAAATTAGGGATTGAAATTGAACATGATCCAAATTTGGGAGACCAAACTTATATTTTTGCCTAAATATAATTGACAGCAAACTAGATTATATAAGAAAATTACATACAGTTTTCTATATTTGAGAGTTTAATAAAGAATTAATAAAATGGTAGACTTATAGGAGGTACTGCTCATTACATTCTATTTCCTTCGAAACATTCCTCGGTAAGAAGAACACTAATTTCTTTAATGAAAGAGAGATAAAATACTAGTTTTGTCCATATTTTGAATAAAATAAAATAAAATGTGAATTAGAAAACTATATGTTTTTCTCATTTCATCCTTTATGTATATAAATCATCGAAACACTAAAATAAAATAAAAAAAATAAAAATCATATTACGTTCCAAATATTCTTTGCTTTTAAAATCTCCTAATTATAGTGTTAGAGTACGTAGGGAAGATTATATGTTCAAGTGGCCTTGTGTCATTAGTGGTATAATTAGGCATTATGAATACCATGATCACTGCAGAAATTAGAAAAGATAATTATTAGCAACAATATATCATAAAAATGGAAGGGATTCGTCTGTGAAAGATAATTTGTTATAGATATTGTACACAGATGAATTACTACATTATTATAGACTAATTTAATTGTTGGCTTAATTGTCATACTATATGTATAATACATCTGTACATATATAATTCTATTCTCTATGACACCTACCCAAAAAAAGAGAGAATAATTTCCACATTACATATTAAAAAACTAATTAACCATGTTAATTTAATTTAATTCATAGTAAAAAAAAACTATATTAATTGATGGGTTCCAATTCACTCCAGTAAAGTCTTAAAAGTAACAAGCTCTACATTAATTTAATTTTAACATATACGTATTAAAAAATAATCACCATAAAATAGACGTCATAAATTAAAATTTTAACTAATCTAAAAAAAACTATATTAGATTTAAGGCAAACAATCATGCTTGCTTTAACTCAAATGAGATTTCCAATTTTGACACTTGAGTGTCGTTTATGTATACAAAAAAAACTCAAATGAGATTATGTCCCATAGTTTTGGGCAGAACTAGTTAGGTTTGGCATGACTTTTGGCAGCCCTATAAAAGTAGTGTTCTCTCTCTCTCTCTCTCATGCTCATGCAGCAACGCATGCCACATATTTGCAGGAAACCACGTGAGGAAACTAGGTTTTAGTATGGTTATACGCTCTCCCTTTGAGTACCAATTAACATCATTACATTTACCTATATATATATATGTATATGAACAATTTATTGACCATGCATGCATACCTTTTAACTCTAAATCCCACCCTTGAAGAAATGATTACAGAGTAGAGGCTACAGCTCATAAGTTTCAGTGTTATATATTATTATTCATAATAACGTTACCTTTTGTCATTTTTGAGTACCTTTATATATAAGAGCTAGCCCAAAGTTCAATTACCCATTATCTCAGCACTCCACTATAAGCATGTAATGGAAGAGTCCACTCAAGAAGAAAAGCTTTAGAACCTGCAGTTCCTCTGAGAATGAAAAGGATGTAGCACAAACCAACAGGCAGAGAAAGACTGAATTTGAGACTTTACCTCTGTGCACTGTCTCTCAACAATGTGTCGCAAGATCCAAGAAACATTGAAATACAGCCCAGCACTCCAGCAGTTGTTGCAGTTGGCCTGGCCCCCTTTTAAAAGTGATATCAATCAAAATGGCTTTGGAAGCATTAATTGTGGTCCAAGTAGTGAAAAGGAAAGAAAAATAAATTTATGGCTAGGGCCGGCAGGCAGGCATATGATAAATCCCATGCAATACCTTAGGCCTTCCATGGGGTGCGTTTACCCCCTCATTTCAGTCACAACATTTTTTTTTTTTTTTTTTTTTTTAACTTTTAAATTTATATATATATATATATATATATATTTTCAAAATTTTTTATTCGAATGTTGAGATTGAAAGTTTATTTATTTATTTTTAACTCTTAATCTTAGCCATCAAGAGAAATTGCACATACATGTGATCTCAATCCTGATACGAAAGTTCACATGTGCAAGCAAAATATTAGTCCCACGCAGTGTTAAGAGCGTGGTGGGAATGGGAGACCTTATTTTTGTAATTTTAGCTAGTGTCGGTGTACTTTTACACTTGCCAATAGATAATAAAAAAAATTTACATCTAAATATGTTTGTAGGGAAATTTCTCAAACCTACTATGTAGTAAATGAAAAAACAATCCATGTACTTTTTGTCATATGACTTTTTTAAAGAATTATGTAACTTGTTTAAATAATACATGTTGATTGTCATATGGATCGCCATATAGGCGATAGGAGATTCATTTGAATTGGTTTAGAAGAAAACTTTGTCCATAAATAATCCTAGTTATAAATAAGGTACCATACTGTAGCAAAGGGTATGATTTATTATTTTTTGTAAGAATTACGTACAACATCCTTTTCACATTTATGTGGAGCATGGGATTCTATCTCATTTTGTGAGAGAAATATTAAGAGTGAGTGAGAGACTTTATTTCCGTAGTTCATTTCATGATTTAAACTAAATGTTACAAATTTAAAGGTGAATCAAGTAATGTCATTTAAAATTTTAAATGATGTGTCACTCTATATACAATCAAATCCCAAAAATAAAATTTGAATCGTAAAATGAAGAAGAAATTGTTTCATGAGAGAGATACTACAGATACATATAACACTACCTCACACTAACTTTGAGAGGGAAGGAGGCAATGACCCTTCGTCATTGTTGTTGTTGGTTTTTTTTTCCTCCCCTCTTCTACCTATGTATATTCTTATAAAAATAAAACTTACATAAAAAATCAAATTAATGGCCGATTTTTAAAAAATTATTCTACATATAATCTCAAGGGGTTTGTTTTGTAGTTCCCCAAATTTCATGAAATCCATGAAGCCTTAGGCTCAAAACTTCTTATCAATATCCTGGGGTCATCCCAAGAAATTTTCCTTTTAATTATCTAGTGTGTGTAGGATAAGGAAACTACACACACACATATATATGTATGTATGTATTATATTATTATTGGATTTGAACCTATGACGATGTATGTCCACTTCATGTCCATATTCATGACGGTTTCTATTTATCAAATCATGAGACCATTTTTTTTTTTTTTTTGTGGGCAAAATTTTAAACCCAAATCTTCTATTTAATGACAAGAAACTTTAAAAGTTGAAACTAACTTGAATCCACTCCTTATTATTCTTATGCTGTATTGAGCTTATTAAATTCAAACACACACACATGTATGTCTTCAAAATTTAGATGTTTATGTAACCCAAAGGGATTGGCCTAATAGTTTTTAAGGTCTCATGACTTTATGAGATTCATGAAATCCTAGATTCAAAACCTTTAACCAATGGTCCAAAGAATTTATCTATGTAATTTATTGGTGTGTGTGGGATAAGGGACTATACTTTTCCACACACACACACACACACACACACACAAAAAACAATTTTATTTTGCATTTGGAGAATAGATGGGGATTTTTTTTTTTTTTTTTATAAGAAACAATTGCAATTTTTGTGGTTAGAAGTTAGAAATCTTTATTGAATTTGTCATTTACGAAAAAGAATATGTATTTTTATTGGTGTATTTTTATATTCTTATTATATTGAATTATATATTCTTAGGAATGTAAAATGACGTTTATTGTTTAAATTTCATAAATTTTAAAACAATTAGTATTGTGTGTGACTATGTAGTCTCTAATTTATTTAACAAAAAAATATTGATCTAAAATATTTAAAGATATTAATTGTGATAAATATGATTTGAAAGATAGTTAACAATTTACAAAAAGACTTGATGGAGAAATTGTTTTCAGTTATGTAAATATTTTGTTGGTTATATATTAGAAAATAACATGTGTTAAATCATGTTATAGACATGTTTTATATATAAATACCATATAAAAATAAAATATGTTATTTTTTAGATTTAAGACTTCTTGATATATTTAACTTGGCTTCCTCTAAAAAAAAAATATATGGCTCCTCCATTGCATACCACTAGCTATTACTCTAAAACACTTAAGCTTAACCCTTTAAAATCTCAAATTATATTCGATCTATACAAGTCATTTCAACTTGTTTCAATTGGTATCAAATTATGGGGAAAAAAGAAAAGAAAAAAGAGAGATTTGTAGCTTAATTGGTACCTCATGGTATTTCCAACCATGACGTTTAGAATTTAACATCCCCTCTATCGGGAAAATAATTGCATTTCAATTGAAGCTATAGAAGTGCTTTCTAATTGAGAAATGTTTCATTCCTAGATGGTATATTGATTCTAATTGAGAACAAAATATTTCATTTCTCTAATCATTGAGACGTACCATATTTTTAACTTTGAATCCTATTATAAAATTCATGGAAGCTCCTATACAAGGTTTTATGAAGAAAAAAAAGAAAAAAACAAAAAGTCCCACTCCCACGCAGGATTAAGAGCGTGGAAGAGTTTATCTCTTAGATTCTAGAATGGTCTTTCTCAAAAAAAAAAAGATTCTTGAATGGCCCGGCATGCTAAATAGGTAGTCCTACTACAAAGTTTATTGCTGTGGGCATTGGTGGTCCTGTACTACTACCCAACTACTTCACAAAAGGGATCACATGTGATTCATATCAAACTAAAGGGTGGTGATGTTGGGATTATATTTAATGGGGTTTGTCTTATCTCTTATTTTGTCCATCAATCAAAATTAATTGACAAAAACTACGGAAAGTCATATTATCATGGTTTTAAAAACCAAACTGGACCAGTCAATACTAAATCCTCAATCGGTCCGATAAAAAGAGTAAAAACCAATGGTTTAAATTGTAAAAATTGTTGGTTTAATTGGTAAAAAACAAAAATCAAATTATTTTTTGATTTTTATCGCCCGTTCTGGTTTTTAAAATTATGCATATTATTGACTTCTTTTTTGGGTGGAGGTGGTTTGGGTAGAGATTCAAACACTACTAGGGTTTGTAGTTGAACCAATAAATATATAACTTTTATTCTATTTTAATTATGGTAATGGCTTGAGGTGAGGCAGGTACTAAAGTAGTCATTATGAAAGAGTAACTGAAACAATATGAAAGAGTTCAACAACAATTTAGGCCCAAGAGCCCAAAAAATAAAGCGAGTCCAGTTAAATGCAAATCTTTTCAGAAATAGGCTTGAAACGTAAATGGGTCACATTGGAGCCCAGTTAGGTTCGAGTCAATTTGGCGCCGAAGCCTTATTAGGAAATTAGAACAGAAAGTGAAAATAAAGTTCAAAATAAAAATGAGCCCCCGACGAGGATCGAACTCGTGACCTTTCGCTTACGAAGCGAACGCACTACCACTATGCTACGGAGGCTTCGATTGTCATAACTGAACCATGAATATATTAAAACACTACACCCTTCCTTTGCTTTTTCTCACCCAGGGGAACTCTTCCCTGCCGAAGTCAATTTCGAAAAGTCAAAATTCAATGCAAACGTTGGAACTTGGAAATCTCATTATTGAAAAAAAAAATCAGTTAATTCCAAATCAAGTATTTCCTATGAGTAATGTTATTACCATAAACTATTTTATAACATTTTTATAAATTATTGATGTGACAAATTCTTATTAGTTCTAATATGGGTCCATCACTAACATCATATTTATACTTATCAATGATTATTTGAAAATTACTAAAGTCATATCAGCAGTTTGTAAAATAGTCTGTGTCTGTAGCATTACTCTTTCTTGATTTGTAGTCTTAACGTTAATTTTGCCCATAAAACGCATTGTAATTTTTTATTCTTTTTTTTACATTATTATGGCATTGCAATATTTTGAAGATGTATGACATGTTTCCAATTTTGGATAAGTATTTAAAACTTTTCCAATTAGCCATGTAGATACAAATGTATAATGGTGTGACATATGTAAAATGACAAGGCTGAAAGATGCAATTCAAATATGTTAATAAATAATAATGCTACAGACATAGACTAATTTACAACATTTTTACAAACTGCTGATGTGGTTTTAGTAATTTTCAAATAATCATTGATAAACATAAATGTGATGTTAGTAGTGGACTCATATTAGAACTAATAAAAATTTGTCACATCAATAATTTGTAAAAATATTGTAAAATAGTTTGAAATTGTAGCATTACTCAAGGAGATAATGACAATTATCAAATTTTGAATAGTGCATGGAATTGAGGACAAGTGTCATCGAAGTGCAAGGAAAGGATGTCACATGAAGAGAAAGAACTGTCAATAACTACTACTATCCATCGATAACTGTCAGAGACTCAAGTATAAATAGAGGACTACTTGGATGTTTGTTTTGAGCATCACTCATAACTCAATTTCCATAACTCATATCTCTAATTCTACTTTTTCACTCACTCTAGAAAATATTTGTTTAGTTTCATATCTTGGATGCACATCTCATGTCTAAAACTCAAATAATGCATAAAGTAGTGGGGCCCACTTAAAGAAGAGAAGTTACTTCAAAATGGGGGAAAAAAGAGAGTAAAGAGCTAATTTTCAACGATCATACACTGGTTTGATTTAACAATACATTGACATGGACCTCATTATGATTGAATTATTTACAATAGTATCATTGAAACAACACTTAACTCAATATTTGGAAACATCCAAATTTGTTTTTAATTCCCGTAACTCAAACTCAAAATTTTGAGTTTTGAGTTATGGAAACTCAACTCAAAAATAAATCCAAACAATTTGATTTTCAGTAGGGCCCATGTTTTTTGAGTTTTGGAGGATGAAAATTGAGTTATATAACTCAGATTTCATCGGACCAAATGCCCTTCATTTCCCAAAATGGGATTTTTTTTTAATAGAAAAAGGACACTCAAACCTCATGACAAACTACTCAATATAGATTAATTAGACCGGTTGCTTTTGAGAATTAGTGTTATGTTGCTTTAGATTGCTCTCTTGATGGTTTGGTGGTTTTTTGTTCTTTTTAGTGTATTTATCTATATTACAGAAGTTTAGCAAGTTTGTAGTTGTTAACTCATAAATCTTTAAAGTCCTTAGTTCAATTGCCATTTATTGTTTTTCATTGATACAGCCTGGTAGCATCATTCTTTGATAACTCTTTGAATTCTTAACTTTCCAGCACACTTGTAGTTTGATAAATCTTTTAAATTGTAACTCGTTGCTCTCCATCTATTGTTGTTACCTAGCATTTTTCTCGATAATCAATGTAGAATGTTTAACAACATTAGCATCGATAGATAAAAAGTTCTCTTTATTGAGGCATTGCTGAATCACATCCTTTTGAATACGAAGTCATCATAAAACTACGATCTTAAGAATGGTCACAAGACTTGGGAAAGTTTATCAATACATAACCGTAGCATCAATACACAAAAATTTGAAGAAAAAAAAATCATCTCAAACATAATCAATTCTGGATGAGTTGTGGTGTGTTTGGGGAACTAATGTGAAGAGACATGGCAGTAGAGTAGTCTATTGGTAAGAACTTTCTTGCAGCTTAGGGGAAGGGAATCGCACTAAGAAGCTTAACTTGCTGGTTAAGTGTTGTGGAAAATTGGCTATTGATACTGAAATACCTCTGCACTGGAAGCTGACTTAAGTATGGATTATTGGTTTGTCATGGAGATGGTGAGAGGAATGTTGCTCTTCAAGGCCACACCCCTGCTGTTCATTTACAAGTTTGGACTAGTCGTCAAGAAAACCATTGATTTTGAGCTTCAGAGCATCAGGTTTTGGAGAGTCTGACCTGTTTACAACAATGTTAGAGAAAGGCAGGCAAAGCTAATTCTGAGGGGAATGAAGAGAAAACCTGCAGAATCTTGCTTGGCTGTTAGTATATCTCTTTGCTGCCTATCTTGATGGGAAAAACTATTTTTCAAGTAAATATTTAGCAGAAGCAATTGCAAGATGGCCTGAATTTAAGGCATCTTATTTATTGTGGCATGGATGTTATGGAACTGTTTATGGGGAAATCTTTCATGATCAAGTATTAAAGCTTCTTAAAAATGAAAGAAACCATAATGGGATACGATGGGAGTCCCAGAGTCACAATGTTGCAGAATTTGACATCTCAGTATTGCATTTTTCACATGGAAGCTATGCTGGCTTTGGATATCACATCCACAAGACTTGGACTTGGATGGTTGATTTTCAGTTTAGAAATCTATTTCTTCCCTTCTCTTCCTTTCTTTTATAGACTTATTGCTTCAATGGACATTTAATCTTATAACAGAATTGTAAGATTGCTTATCAGGTGTATCAGTAGACTACTTGCTCAGCAAACCCTTGTTCAGCTACATGATGTGCGGTAGTTGAATCAAATTCAAGTAAAACCATCCTTTTTATCATTCACTAGCTCCTACAGTTTATAAGCCTTACGCTTTGATTCCTGCTGTTTCAGTGAGATGGGGGAACTTGTAATGATTATCATATGTAAGATTATAGGAGAAACATAAACAAAGAACTTCTATGTAAAATTGAAAGCATAGCAGCGTGAAAGTGTGCAGGTAAAAAGGGTCACATATATTGACACTTAAGAATATGTATGTTGTACAACTTTGAGAGATTACTTCCTTTACAACCCAGCAGAGAACTGCAGTACTTACCCATATATTATTATGCTTTGACACAAAAAATATAAATCACAATTAATTAAAAAGAAAAAAGAAAAAAAAGAAGAAGAAGATAAGTGGAAAGGAAGAAGGATTAGAAGACACTACTTTGCAAACAGCTGCCTACGCCTACCTGACTTTGCTCGCAAACTACCTGCCTCACCAATCACAATGTCATCAACTAAGTCCTTAAAAATTAACCGCTCAACATCTAATACTACCCCTGAGGTCTCACTCCAGAAATCTGTCCAACTCCCTGACTGATGCATCACATCCTCCCATAAGATACTTTTCAAATCATCCTCTTCGTCGTCCAAGCTGCCAGCCGACTTCTTGGTTTGAAACTCCTCTATCTCAATGCACAATTCTTTCAAGAGCTTCTGTGCACTAAGGGTCCTCCTTGCCAGTCTGTCAGGCTTCAACCAAGGCTCAGAGCACTTGCCAACTAAAGCTAACTTTTCAACAAGAATCTCATTAACAGCATCAAAAATGAGTTTTCGGTGAAATTTCTCCGGCTCTGGCTTTGAATTGGCAGCCTTTACATGACCTCTATTTTCTTTTGAGGGCAAACTGCTTGCCTTGGTTTGCTCCAAAACAAAGAATAACTCAGGGTTGATAGGGTAGCCCGATGGGTGGAGCTGAAATGTAGTTAAGTCAGAGCCAAGGTCTCTGAGTAGGAGGCCTGAAGCTAATAAAATTTCAGATATATATCTGTGGTCTGGATTTGTATTCTCACAGAGCGATGCTATGTAATCTGTTCTGGCTTCATCATGATTGGAGTTCAGTTGCCTAAGCTTCTGAACTAAATCTTCAATGTTCTGTAATTTCTTGCGATTGATCTCTGAGGTAAGACCAGATCCCATGCTATTAGATAAGAAGTTATCTGTAGGGTTCCATTGATCTTCAATGTGACTGTCATTAGAATCTTGAGCACCATCACCTGCAGCATTAATGAATATTAAAATGAGATTTGGTAGATGAAAGAAGCCTTTCTATCTTTTAATTAAATATAAACAACAGTGACAATAAGAGAACTATTATTTATCTTTTGTTTATATGATCTCTACTTCCTACTACAACTTTTGTGTACCTGCTCTTTTCAATCTTTTCCATTGTCCTTTTTCTTTATTCTTTTCCCATATATTTTTCCTCTCAAACTAAAAAAGTAAGAAAATAATGTGCCACAAAAATATACATGCAAATGTCACTCCCACACATGCCTGCATTTCATCATGTAACTTTTTTAGGATTTCCCATTATTGTCTACCTGAATGCCATATAAACTTTACCCATGACTACCTTGCCCTAATCTATAACAAATATTTTCATACATGCTATGCAAACATAACCTCGGGTCTGTCTGCCAGAATACATAATTTGTTAGTCAAACATGAACTCATCAGACCAAAATTTAGTATCAAACTGCATGATAGGGAATGTTCTGAATTTTTTCATTGGACTTGAAGTGAATCATGCAAAACTATGTTCCTACCTGTTCTTCATTTCTTTGAATAGGACCACCAAAAACCATAACTGATTTTTCAAATTTCAAAACAACCCCTTAGATAGACGAATTATTAGTTTAAAGGAAGAGAAAAGAGAAGCATGTGTCCTAAGATTCCATCACAGTCAGCAAGTGGGATTTAGTCATTAGATTGCCCGGTGCCCAATTTTTAATCAGTTTAGTTGTGCCATATCCAAGTGAAATTTTTGGGTGACAGAAACTTCACCTTTAAGGGCATTTGGTATCTGCTTCACAGGAGATGGTGCATCATCTCTATATACTGAGGCATCAAGAACAGAGACCGGACTAGGATGTTCCGGGGCAGCAGTAGCAAGTTCTGCCAACAACTCATCTTCATCCATCCTCAGAGTTGATTTCTGAAATAAGTAAAACATGACATCATTCATCTGAAGAAAAACAACTTACATGTAAATTATTAAAATACTTTAAATGGAAGAGAAGATCAAAAGCACCAACTTTCTGCATTGAGCCAGAAGCCAAGAACTTGACAGCCTTCATGGATGGACTCTGGGTGCCATCAATCTCGATAGATTCTGCAGTACTGGTGACTTCAATGTCTATCTTTGAATCCAAGACAATATTACTGTCCGATTGCACAGACATGTCATCTCCTTGGCAACTCAAACTTCTTGATTCGTTACTTATCTCACTCAACTGGTCATCACTTAGCTGCGAGTTAGAAGATTTTGGTCTGGCTTGTCCACCTGGGGAGACTGAATCTTTCACATGCCGGTTGGACTGCCTTCTGGGTTTGTTTGAATCAGATGGATGAGTAGGTGGACGAGATCGCTTCTCCAACTCAAGCTTTTTCTGTTGCAGTCTTGGGCTTCCAGAACCAGAGCTCTTTACTGAACTTGTGGTGTTTTCTTTTGGTAATTGTGGAGACCTTGACGACGACAGTGTTGATTTCATATTCCTGCCACTAACTTTTTTGTCAGTGGAACTAACATCAGAGTTCCGGCGACTGTTTTTAGGAGACTGATCTTTAGTTGTCTGGCTGTTAATTGAAGCCTTTTTTGCCTCTGCAGATCCACCACTCTGGATCTTATGCAGACCCGAAATCCGATCAATCGGAATAGCTGATGAGGCAGGTATACCAGATCCTTCAACAAATTTAGCTGGTTTTATGATCACAATAGGGGACTCAAAAGACCTTGAAGAGTTAGATCTCCTACTAGGAGAAGTAATAACATGGTTGCTCTGCAAGTTTCGTTGGCTTAGTGATCTAGAATTTTGATTGGAACTCGTGCATATTGGTTCACTGTCTCTTTGAATTCCAAAGTTCGAACCTTGATCTTCTTTACTGGTTTCTAACAGCCCCTTTGCTTGCATTGCTTCCAGGATCTGTTTAAGAGCTCTGAGATCCTTCCCAGATTGTTTAAATTCAAGATCATTCAACCTCTTCTCAATCTCATTATAAACAGAACTGAAGGAGTTTGATGCCCTTGGTGGAATTTTGGCAGGCCTGAAAGCTGGTTTCTGAGAACCTCGATTTCCATCGAGCTGCTTCCATGGAGCTGATTCAATTGGAAGCCTTGAACTTGGAATGGGTTTCATGACAAAATCAGAATTCCTCCAGCGTGGGGATGTAGGGTCTTTTGATGAGTTTCTGGGGGACTTTGGCATTCTGATTGCCCTGTTAAGTTCATTTGTTTTTGATGATTTGGAGAAGGGATCACTAGTACCTTCAACTGAACATGTTTTGATCACACCCAACTGATTATCACCAGCCAATGCAGAGTCTGGCAAGGTTTCTAAGCCCATCAACTTTGCTACAACACTAGTAGGCCGCTTCTGAGTTCCAGTTCCTGATGATTGCTGTGGATTATGGGCTTCATCATTTGAGTTGCCACCATTCTGGAAGTTTTTGGAGAGGCAATTTGGTTTTGAATCAGAGTTGGAACCCCTGAATGAACCTTCCCTGCTGTCAAGTGAAAGTCTAGGCAGCTCTTTAAGCTTTATGGTCGATTTGAGGTTTTCTCGTGATTCAAAGGATAAACGATTTATCTCTCTCCCATCATAAGAAAACCTGGGAGCATCCCTTGAAACTGAAGACCATGACCCATATTTTGCTTCATGTGATGATATTGGAACTTCTTTAGCTTCATTGTGGTACCAAGGTGCTTCTTGAAGTTTAGCAAGTACTTGAAGAGACTCCTTGAGATCAACAGGTGCATTTTGCTTCATGTTAACCCCAACTCCACGAGATCCATTCACAGATTTGGATAGCTGTAAAGGCCTTGGAGAGTTTCTATGCTTTACAGCACGACCAACTGCTTCCTCTCTGGTTGTAGTTTTAATTGATAGCCCTTTGGATTCCCTATACATAGAATCCTTGACAACATCACGAAGATTGAGGGGCTGCTGCCCTAAATGTGGAGAGTTACTTGGTTGGTTAATTTCTGGGTCCCTTGAGGGAGTTTCAGGAAAAATGATTTGATCAAAGGAAGAAGTTTCTAGTTGAGCTGTTTTGTTACAGGCCAGCGAGGATAAGTTAGATGAACAAGAGGATGAGAAGGAGACTCTTGAGGATTCTGTGGAAATTCTTTGTCTCTCATTCATATTCTTGTTTAAATTCATTTCCTGCAATCACAAATCGTATTGCATGTTAACACAACAAATCATAGAACCATGCAGAACTGATGAATGATACATATTAAAGACTAGCAGATCTATTTGATTGGTTCATTTAAAAATTTAAAAAAAAAAAACACATGCAAATAATTCAGAGCCAGAAACAATTTTGCTGTTTAGAATAGATCAGTGAGAAGAAGAATAAGTCTGACACAAGCAGCCAAAGCACGGCAGTTAGGGCAAGATGTTAACTAATTCTAAGAAATATTAACATGTAAAAGATCCACTTTCCTGAGTTAAGGAATACAAAATAATAGAAAAGGAAATATAGACTTGAGTCCTGAACTCCAACAATAGAACTTCTAAACTAAAAATTGTTCAATTACAGGTTGAATCATGAAGTGGAATAAAAGATAAAGAAGAAAAAAAACCACTCACGGTTGCTGCCTGTCGATGGTATACATTATTAGACTCTCTTTCCAGGCTTCCACTGTTGAAGTGGGAATTACCTATAAAAGACACAGAAGCATTAACTTTTTGAGTTTCCTGAAAACCATAAAAGATATGCTCAATAGGATAAAATACAAGGAAAATTGGTTTTAACACACATGATCAGGAACATGCCATTCTTGAGATTTGGTCTACATAAGTTTGTTTATAAATTATAATATTAACTTTCATAAGCTTCATAAGATAAACATTTGTGAGATATCAATTTGCATTCATTTGTATACAGCTAGTAACAGATGAAATCAGGACTATTAACTGGACCATTAGCCAATGAATATGTTTTAAAAATCCTTGAATTCTACATGTCTACATACATCCATCATGTATGATGTGTGATTAGGCACACACACGCATACACACAGAGCAGAAATTAATGACTGACAAGTAACATGACATTTTAATCAGATAAAACGAGGGAAAACAAACGAAGACTTAATTGTTCAGATGCTACACATGAATCAAATAAAACAACATAGACATAGAGCAGCTCCATATATACTGATGCAATCCGTGTAAAAGTAAAGAGATTCAGCAATACCCACATATGAAATAAAAAACAGTAGTAATTATTAAGCAATATCAAGTTAGAGGAATACCTGGAGGAAGCCCCTTGTGGCTAATGCGCCTACCAGTGAGAGCATTGGGACGATCAAAGAGTTGAAGTATCCCAGTCATGCATCCTATTTGCTTCTGCAAGTCTTGATTGTCATCTGCTAAAGAATGCAAGAGTTTTGCAGCCATCTCCACCTCCTCTCTTCAATATTAACACAGTTAAAATACACCTACTTCTTAGACCTCCAACATTCTTTCTCCAAATGAGAGAATTGCATCAATTTTAGTCTCCTTCGTGTAATGTGAATCTAAAACTCTTCAAACATGTTGCAACCAGTTCTTGCAGTTCACAATTTATCAGATATCTAACAAAATCTCTGGTGACCCAATTTAGAATCAGGGATTTTGGACACCTCAAAGACCGAAATTTTACAAGATCTAAACCTTATCTTCCTTCTTCTTTCCTCCTTCACAATGTGCAGAAAACAAAGGAGAATTTAACTTGTTTTCAACCCTTAGTGACCATAAGAGAACAAGGCACTTTCCTCATTCATGAAATTCCAATGGCAGCATTCCAAAAAGGGAAATTACCAAAAGTATCAAATTACTTCTTCTTGCTTATCAACAATGCCACATAAAATCTCTCTTAGAACCCACTTTACTCCAGCTAACAACAGCTCAAAAAACAAGAAAGTTTGGCTTCAAATGAATACCTACTACACATTTGTCCTTTTGCAATCAAAAGTCCAAGCCCAGAAAAACTTCCTAATGCATCAGTAAATACAATACACCTTCTGGGTTTTCTCCAAAATCTCAAATTGTTGACAAAAAACACATTGAAAGCCAGTATTGTCGAAAAAGAAAAAAAAAAAGAAGAAAAAACCAAACCTTATTGGTCTTTACAGAACAAAGCAGACAATGCCTTGTGTGGTAACCAGAAAAGTGCCAAAAGAACCCAACAGTCAACACCCATTACAATATTCACACAATACTCAGAGCTATCAGCAATAGAATGAGCAACATTACCTTGGAACCGTCTAAAAAACAAAAAACAAAAAACAAAAACAAAAAAAAATAGGAATGCAAGCTGTAAAGGAATCTTTGCAGATCCAAGAAGGGATTTTTCCACAGAGGAACAGGTGGAAAGACAGCCAGAAAAGGGAGGAAGGTTTGTTGTTTATCATGAAAATGTGTAATCCAATCTGGTATGTGTTTCTAAACCAGCAATTTTTTTATTTTCAGAGAGAGAGAGAGAGAGAGAATGTGTTTGTGTTTGTGTTTGTGTGTGAGTGTGTGTGGTGTGGTGGGACATATCCTTTAGGCTCTATCTCATACATCCATGTGGGTTGAGTATGTGAGTGGGTCTAGAGCTGTCTGCGTGTGCATGTGAATTTGTCAGGAGAGAGAGAGAGAGAGAGAGAGAGAGAGAGAGGGAGGGATAAAAATGTGAGTGGATTTATGTACGGGAAAATTTGATATGAGGAAAATAAAATCATCTCTCTCTCTCTCTCTCTCTCTCTCTCTCACGAGTGTACAGAAATTCTTTTTTACTAGTCTGGTCATTTTCTCGGATTTGTAATTCAGGTAATATCAAAGAGAAATTCTTTGAAGGCTCTAAAATGTATGATTTTAAAAATCAAAACGATCAAATAATTGAATTTTTAATTTTTACAAGCTAAACTAATTTTGGCCTTTTTATTAAATTGGTTTAAGATTCGGCTCCTATTGAACCAACCAGTGCAATCCAGTTTGTAAAACCATGCCAAGATGTTGGTTAAATTTTTTTAATCCAAACCCCCCATTGAATCTCATGAGATTTTAGTTTTTTTTTTTTTAAGTTTTAAGAACCACAAAATTGACCAACGAGGATGATAATAATTCTTCTTAGAGCATTCACATTTGGTTAGCTAAAATAGTATTTCAACAAATATGCCTAATAAACCCAAAATGGCACCCACATTGGATTTACCAACTTATTAGCTAAAATGAAATTTTGTTATAGTGCTTCTCCAAAGAAGGATAGCATTGTAACTTAAGCAATTAAGTATTTTTAATAATTTTTCCTCTTGGTTCCTAAGCTCTCTCTCTCTCTCAACTTAGTGAGCAAAATCACACTAGTGAACCTCGCCGATTAGGTTTGCCATTTTTGGATTTTCTACAAGAATTTGTACAATTTTTGGATTTAGATTGTGACTTAGTTGTTGGTTGATTTGACAAAATGGAAAAGGAGAATATGGATTTGTGTGAGCAGAAAAAGAAAAATAGAGTCTAAATTAGAGAATATGATATGAATATTTTGAAAAATAGTTGGTTAAAAATTAAAACACACAAAAATAGATTTCATTCTTGTCTACATAATAGATTTTAGAGAGAAAATTTTAACTAAAACCACTGCTATGCTTAGGTCTTACCTCCTAAGTAAGGGGCTATTTTTTCACAGTTGTCAGATACTGATTTACCATATTGCCCTCTAACTATTCAATGGTCAGACTTTGATATTGACCATCTTAAGAGACAAAATAAAAGAGCAGAGAGAGATAGCAATAATTCAATAATGATAGAAGATGAATAAACTAATCCTTGATGACTGATAAGCGGCAGCTAGAATCCACTTATTATACTGAAAATCAAATAATACAACTTGTTGAACATGTAGGAGGTTATTAAAAACCCACAAATAAAACAAACCAAAAGACGAAGCACACATAAATACACCACAGTCTAGTACAATGGTGGATATCCGAGCCATTCACATCATAGGTATAATAAGTAATAACTTGATAAGGTTGTTGGGATGGCCTTGACAAGAATGAGATTCATCCACAATGACCAAAAAATGTACCAATCTGACTGATTGAACACATTGCCTATTGATGGTGAGTAACTTTAGGTAGGTAGGAAGATGCAGTAATAGAAATTTACATTATAGAGTAATAATTAACAAGTTCAGGGAAGTGCTACAGATGTGAAGGCTACTACCACGAGCAGAAGTAGTTTTTTTTTTTTTTTTTTTGGTCCAATATGACCTGGCATATATTAATAATTTATTTTTAAAATTTTTTTAATAAAATATTAAAAAAATTGTCAAAAAAGTGAATCATTTTTTTACTTTCTTATAAAAAAAATTTTAAAAATTTATTAATATATGTTCTAAGGACATGCATTAA
The DNA here is from genome assembly GCA_023055345.1 of Quercus wislizeni. Classification (NCBI taxonomy): domain Eukaryota; kingdom Viridiplantae; phylum Streptophyta; class Magnoliopsida; order Fagales; family Fagaceae; genus Quercus; species Quercus wislizeni. The sequence continues at coordinate 16,868,503 of JALGQJ010000003.1, forward strand.
TAAAACTTGTTTTTTAATAGTAATTAATAATTGGTTGAAGTAGCAACTTTTCCACCTCTATTTAGGAAAATAATTGGCCTAGAAATAGCCTCAAAAAAATAGGTGACAATGAGCTCCAATAATGTAAACCTAGTTGCCTCATTATTTTCGGTTTGGTTTACTACTGGGTTATAGACACTGAAGCAATTGTTTCCCACAAAATAAAAAAGTTATGGTATGAGGAAGAGGAATAAATGTTGACCTACTTTTCATTATATTATGAAATTATTAATGCTAAAGAGATATTATAAGGGGTGGTAGTGGTACAATAATCAAGGTTTAAAAGAAAACATTCTTATTCTTGTATTGTTTTTTGTGTTTATTTTTTTTACCAAGCGATAGTGAAGGTTTAAAATAATGAAACTAAAAACGTGGAAAGTGATTAGTTTGTCAACTCTTACAAAAGGGCAGTTATAAAGTAGGTTTCTTCTTTTCTTTGTTGATGTTTGCAGAATTCCTTTGTTTTGTATTTGCTCTATATTTAAACTCTAAGTAGTTGGGTTATTTCAATGAAGCTGTGTGAACATAGCACTACAAGGAGGCCACCATCCTCATAGACCAAAAAAGTCCTAAACTATATTTAAAGATCATGGTTAAAGACTAATCAGAATTTAGAAATTATTAGTATGATTTAAGACTTTCTGGCAATAGGAGTTAAAGTCTTGTCTGAGGACAAAGTTTTCCCCTCACAGTCACAAGTCTCACAACTAATTGGTGGGTATTTTGTTTTTGTTTTCTTTCTATTATTCCTGTTCTTTTCTCTATTCCCTTATAAAAAACATCTGGCATAAACTAACCCTCTCAGAAGTGCTATGTTACTGTATGATGTTCTAAATTGTGTTAAGTTTGATTGTATGAGTACTTAACTCAAAAAAAAAAAAAAAAAACATGTTGCGTGGGTATATACTGAATCTCACATTAAATTTTTAGTGGGAAATCTTATGTATATAAGTGATGATGAGAACTCCAATTATAACTTGACTAGTTAGGTGTTCAAACTCATTAGATTAACTTTTAAGTTTAGTGGTGCCTTTATCTACAATCTTCTTCGCAAAAAAGTGGTGCCTTTATAATAGGGGCCAGCTGACTATGTCAGTACTTAAGGCCTCCAAATTTTAGTTTAATAACTGAGAAAGTAATCTTATTTTTTCTTTCTCACCCCAAAAGAGCCTCTAAAATTGTGGATAAATAGAATTATAACCTAATTAAAATCTTAAAATGTTTTTAAAATAATTGTTTTAAGTTTTAACTATAAATTGTGAACAAGTCTCAAGCACAATAAATTGTCAACTTTTATCATCCAATCTACCATTTGACTGCACACCAATCAATTTCTCTCTTTCTTAACACCAAAATCAAAATTAAAAATTAAGATTTTTACTTTCCTTTACCATACATGGCTTTACCCAAAATAAATTATTATTTTTTAAATAACTATATTTTTAATTGATTATATCACAATAACATTACGTGATTCATCCTACTATAATTGAAATCAGATGTTAACAAAATCTAATATAAAAACTTAATTAGTAATTTTGTATTTCAAAAAGTCATAAAACTATTAATCACTCATTCTTGTCCTTCTTTTCCATATATGAATATTCCAAATGGGACTAAAAGACCTCACTAGAGAGTGACATTTGGATGCTACTAAAGTTGAGGAAATAACCTTTGCCTATTTCAAGAATATCTTTTCCTCCTTGGCACCTACAGAATTGGAGCCTGCTTGGCAGGAGTTGATGGAGTTGTGATCAGAAGAGGGGCTCAACTTCCTTATGGAAGCTATAACATAAAAGTTATATTTCATTCATAAAAATACCTTCCACTCTTTATCAAAAATGAATTCAGAGAAATGTGGATAATTTCAAGCAGTAAGCATATTTTGGAAAATCCAGAAGTTTCAAATATTGATATTTATTATTCTATGGATGCTGTCCTTGCAGTCCTGTGTTTGAAGGATGACAAAATAAATAGATAAAAAAGGGTTGTAATTCAGTGCTATGTCAGGTTCCTTAAGCACAAGGCCCCCCACCCATTACTGCTTTGTCAAATTCTGCTTGTATTTCACCAATCACCTATTAATTCTCTCTCTGTCTCTCTCAGCAGCACTATATAAAAGCATGGCGTATGATGCATAATCAAACAGCTTAACACTGTTGTATTTTTTTTTTTTTTTTTCTTTTTGGGTATAATTTATATATGATGTCTGTTTTGGCAACATCAACAACACATTTCATCTTTTATTAATGGAAAAATCTAGGTTCACGTAATTTTTTATAATTTTTTGTCATAAACGTAACAGAGTATGATTGGTAAATGAAAAATGATGGATTCGTGTGTAAGTGATAATTAACTACTCATAACCTACCACGTCAGAATTATGACAAAAAAATTATAGAATAAATTGTGGTTGTACAACTAATCTTTATTAATGTTCAACGTAAAATAAAAGCTTTTGTGAGATGTCATGTCACCATGACTGAACAAAAGCCCACCTCAACTACTCAAGCCACCTTTAAGACTTGTCTTGTATATGATCATGAAATCAGCACAAAATTTACTCTGTACTTGCTGGTAACAAACATTCACATGGCTTTATCCAATAACAAACAAACATACATCATCGACACATAACAGAATTATTAGCTCTTTAAACACAACCATTTCAAATAAGTGTTTCTTTTGTGCTTAATAAGTATTCATTCAAGAAATTTCTTTCAATAAATAAGTGTCTATAATTTCGTTTTAAAATGCTTCAGATATTGTCTATTTTGAAGTTTGAACAAGTCAATACACATGATATTCATAATTTTCAGAAGTTGTCTTTCTTATTTCCTTTATTTGAGTTTAAATTCAGTGTTTTCTAAACATGAATAACTTTGTAGTTAAAAACAATGCATTAAACAATGTAAATAAATAATTTAAGACAAAAGAGAGTACATAAAAATGGTGGTTATGACTTATGAACTATGATAGAGTAGTACTAGAGTTATTACTAATTTTATTTTTAAGCATACTATATAAATTTCATATAGTGCTGTGCATGCAACTTTTAAATTAAAAAAAAAAAATTTATGCTATTGACGTGGCAGTGGTTATCTTAATTCTTAATTGTCTTGTCAGTTTGTTTATTTTAAGATACTTTGCATTAAAATCAATATTATATTTTTAGCATTTTCCATCATGATAGCCTTTTTATCTTAAAGGAAACAAAAATGTTGGCTTTAATTTCACAGAGAGAGAGATGATACTGAAATTTCACAGAGAGAGAGAGAGAGAGAGAGAGAGAGAGAGAGAAGATAATAATTGGTGGGTATTTTGTGAATGTTTTTTTTTTTTTTTGCTGAATAAAAAAAAAAAAAATATATATATATATATATACACACATATATACACACAAAGATCATACCAACATTCACAACTTTTTTAATTCAGCAAAAGTTGTGAATGTTAGTATGATCTTTGTATCCTTGCATCTTTTCTTAAAAAGTAACAAAAGAATATATCCAAACTTTTCATAATTATGCTAATGACATTGACTTGGGTAACTGATTGCTCACATGCATATTGGTAAACGTGGCCTGCCTACCATTCAAACGAAATTGCCTACAAAGGCCCACCATATTCTTATATATTATATGATAAAAAGGTATATTTATATAATCAATTTCAATTTTTTCATAATCACTTTTTCACTCTAAGCAAAGTTTTTTTTTCCCTCTATCCCCCTTTTTAATAAATTCATTTATTAACAAAGTTTAGGTGAAACACATAGTTTAATTACTAGTTTTCCACTTTTGTTTGCTTTGTTATTGCCCAAAATATTAGAAATGTATAACAGAGATAGATGAAAGCCTTAATTTGAAACAATTTTAAAAACGTGACATAATTTAAAATATTGTGTAAACTTTGGGCATTCTTATGTGATAGCTTATTGTTGTGAAATATAAGAAAAATTAATAAAATAGCTAGCAAGCATCACAACACTCAAAAATTAATGTATGGTTGAGCCAATTAAAACTCATTACCACACATATATTTAAGGGATGGTAAGAGAACGTGACGAAATAGAATCAAAGATGTCCCGTCCCCTCTTCAAAGCAAGGAAACCCTATGCAAGACGGGTTGGAAGTTGTTTGTCATCTTGAATATGGTAGCTTTGACATTAATAATGTAGTGATGAAAAAGAAAAGGGAGGGATAGTAATCATCAGAGGTAAAAGAGTAAGAAAATAAGTGTTTTGGGAGATGATAATAGAAATATGCACTAAAAAAAAATTGATAATAGAGAGAGTGCAACGCATGATAATTGAGAATGTATGCATGCATTTGAGTTTGTCACGCTAAAGGCACACAGCAATGCCTTTATCTGCAAGCAATTGAAAAGGAGATAGTGATACACACTGGGACAGAAGGAAGGGATTAGGAAAGAAATGAAACCCCACATGAAATAATGAGAAGGAAATTTACATGTGGTGTGCCTGAACTCTATTAGGCAACACCAACTAACCTATCTTAATCATCTAAACCCACGTTCCAAGGAACCTTACTGATTCGATCTTCTTCCCTTTGATTGCCATATTATTCCTTACTTTTCAAATAACTTCATCCCCACCAAGATTCATCATGTGCATAGAGTCACAGACATTTCAATAAGTTAGAGAATTATAATAAAAATGGTGGGATCAAACCCTAACGTTTATCCAATCAATAGCATAAAGTCATGATTTGAGAGAGAGAGAGAGAATAAGTTATAGTTTCCAAAAAAGTGTCTTATGTTGAGTGAACATGAAATGAGCTATGAGTTCCATGTTGAGGGCCTATCGAACTAGGGTAAAGTTTGGGTCCTTTTCAGTATCTTTCTCGATTGAGATTGAAACAATAATGAGTGATAAGAGATATCCAAAACTATAAACAGATCTAACTATAAGCTTCGGTTGTAAGAAAAGTGATTTTCGATTTGAAAATCAGCTTTATATGATATATTTTATCGGATCGAATAAGTGTAAAGAAAGCTACTGTTTCATTTTACTCTTGCTAGTCAAAGAGCGAACATGTTTCCAATAACACTGATGATAAAGTATAATAAACATTTGGATAATTCTTCTAAATTTTCTTTAAAAAAACACTTGGAAAAGTGAGAAAAAAGAATTGTATTTTAAGCTACGCATAAGATACATTAAAAGAATATCATTTTTTGTGTACCCATTTTATAAATTACAACTTGCCAGTTACTATATATTATTTTCAATATCTTATAAAATATTAAAGTTTATATATATATATATATATCTACATATATATCACATATGACTTATTATAATTAGTAGAGAATAAAGTAATGTTGGATATATTTCAACAATTTACTTTTATAATTAAGCAAAAAAAATGAACAACATACAGATCTAATAATAAATAATAACACAAATAGATGTGATAGGCAAAAATAATAAATAAATATTGTATACATAAGAAGAAATCTAACAAAATAATTAAAAATTCACAGACCAAATGCATGGAGGATGAATAATACAAATCAAGTTTTGTGTTTAACACAATCTCCTTAAATCATATTTTGCCCCTCACACAATCTGTGGTGTTTTGAGATTCACGGACGTCTGCCTCCCAAAATAAAATGGTCTACAACACAGAGAAGAAGCACACAAGATCCGTGCTCTGTGAACTAATCTATGTCTCTTTCTCTCTCTTTGACTAAAATGAATGCACAAAATATTTTATCTCTGAAAGAGTTTCTCAAAAATTATTTTTTCACGAATGAGGGACTATAAATATATACATTACTAAACAGACACTATTTCAAAAAAAAAAAAAAAAAAACCCGATGTATACAAACTTACTAACTCAAGAAATAAAATAATAAAATATTATTATTATTTGGATAAGAGGACCTAATCTACACATGCCTAAAGTCCAACCTAATGTCCAACCCATGAGCATATAAACTCATATTCTCTATTATTTCCTATGTGGGACTCAAGAATTCTCACCACTTCAATATCATGTTTAAGTGGACACATTAGGAGTCAATTTCTTATTCACTTCATACTATTTTTCCAACAATCCCCCATATGAATGGAAATTGATAAAACACAATGTAAATGATGATGCAGACATAGAGAGAGTAGAAGAAAGGTTACTATATCAGGAGAAGTAGCTTTTGACTAATACAAGGTGAGACTTGTTGTAGAAGGCTACAAACAAAAGAAAATGTGAGTTTTCATGATACACAATAAACCAAAAAATTTATGGTTCCTGTACAAGTAAAAAAGGTGTGTAGACTTGTTAAATTTTTGTATAGATTGAAGCAAGTTTCAATGCAATGACATGAGAATTTGACAATGAGATGATGTCAAACGAGTTTAGATTTAATGCGACTAGTGTGTGATGTGAAATATGTCACAAGAGGCTATGTCGTTGTGGGATATGCTCATGTATGTAGCAATAATAAAAGCTACCAAGATGATGTCGACCAATAATTTCAACTCAAAAGATATAGGTGTTGTAGATGTGATACAAGAAATGAAAATTTCTAATACATCTGATGGACTTGTCTTAATCACATGAGAGATGTGATGACAGTCTAGTAAGAACACCTTATATGAAGAGCATATGTATTTTTTGGGAAGTCTTTATATATCTAAACAAACATGCATTATTGGATACTTATGCCTCCTATTTGTATATATTGGTAGGGCACAAAGTTATGGTAGGTCTCTACATATTTGTTGGAGACAATACTATAAGACAATTGCTCTCTAATAGAAGTACTTCCAGATAATAAAATGAATCCGAAATCAATTATTTGAGTGGAGAGCAAATAAATTGCACGTTCATCGAGGGGAATAGGGTTAAAGCCTATGTCCTAAGTTTTCGGGATGACAACCCAACCTAGCTGACTAGAGATCCCAAGATCTAGGTTCAAAAGGACAACTGAATCGTAAAGACTAGTTTTATCACTATGGAGATAACATCTCTTATCCATTCCTATGATGAAATAAGGATGCTTGTAAGCGATGTTCAGGGTAGGCTTTGCTTCTAATGATTCTTATATCTTGGAAATCCAAGTGGGGTACAACAGGATATTCTTAATAAGAGTTACCTATATTAGTGTGAAATGGGCCACATCCATTAGAGTTTTAAGGTTGAATTCTCTAAAACACTTCATGAATTTACCATGATATATTCAGGGTCGAAATGAACACAACTATAAGAACAAAATATGTACGAAAAAGGAAATATGTGAACTTGACTGGATATTAATGTGTCCAATTCCAATTTTTTTTTGGTAATATTTCTTTGGACGAAATATATGGAACACGCCTTGATTGACATGCTTAAATTGTCAAATTTGGAATGCACACGAGTCTGTTATGAGTGCTTATTAAGTAAGCAAGGATGAGGCATTAGAGATGTTCATTCATTATAAGAATGAAGTTGAGAAATAACTCAATGAATGCAATAAGTTTTTTATTACCATTGAACTTGTGGAGAGAAGCTATTATTTCCACTATTTATTTTTTCATTGAGATGCCTTAAAAGAAAACCACTAAGACACCTTGTGAATTATGGAAAGAGTGATTGCCTTTATATAAATTTTTTAGATGTGGGGGTGTTTGATAAAGGTGGTTGTTCCTATTCCAAAGGATAAAGAACCATTGATTGTGTTTTAATTGGTTATGGTTATAACAGTAGTGCATAGTGTTTTCTAATTTATGAATCTATACTGTTATAGTGTTGTAATTGTGTTTCGGTGTAACACTGCTTCAATAATCATGTTTCAAAGTAATTTGTTTACAGACTGGATTGGCATGTTGTTGATTATTAATAACAATCTTAAAGCAGATTTATTATTTTCTTAATTTATTTTTGTGATTCTACGAAAAGTTTTGTAAATAATGGGTCGAATTTCACTGCCATCATTAATTGTTTTTGCTGGTTTGTTGTATTGCCTGTTACGGTTTGTGTAAACCGATACGCAAGTGATGATGTTAATGATGGTTACAGGCCTTACAGCTAATGATTGATGAGAATCCTTGAGTCCCACATAAGAAATGATAGAGAATATGAGTTTATATGCTCATGAGTTGGACATTGAGTTGGGCTTTGGTAATGTGTGGATTGGGCCCTCTTGTCCAAATAATAATAATATTTTATTATTTTATTTCTTGAGTTAGTAAGTCTGTATACAGCAGTTTTTTCTAAAACAGTGTATCTGTTCAATAACGTATATATTCATAGTCCCTCATTCATGAAAAAATAACTTTTGAGACTTCTAGAGAGAATATTTTGTTCATTCATTTAAGTCAAAGAAAGAGAAAGAGACATAGATTAGTTCGCAGAGGACAGACCTTGTGTGCTTCTTCTCCATACTGTAGATTATTTTAGGCATAAATGCACTTTTGGTTTTTACATTTTGATTTTTTTTCATTTTGGTTCCTACATTTTAATTTTACTACTTTTAGTCTTTAAATCAATTAACGTGTGTTATTTTGGTCATTTCTGTCAGTCAACAGACGGAAATTGCTTAGATGGCAAATTGAGTGCATTGTTGGCACATTAAACGCTGACGTGGCCAATTAAAAAATAATTAAAAACTTTAATTAGCATTTAAAAAAATTTCATGTCAGGTTTTAAATATAAAAAAATTTATTAATCAATTTTAACAAAATTAAAAAACAATAAAATAAAATTAAAAACAATAAAATACATAAATTCAAATCTAATTTATTTTAAACAAGAAAACACAAGAACACAATCATAAATATAAACATCATCACAAGAACATAAAGCACAAACCCAAAACCAAACACTACTCCCTTGGCTTCACAGCTTATAAGGCAGCAAGTGGGGGGGTTTTCCTTCAATGTGAGATCCTGAGCCTTGGTTACAACTACACCTCTTGGCCTTGCACAAAAATGGTCTCTACAAATATAGTTTTTGCATAGGAAGTCAGCATGTTTCCATGCTTCCATAGCAGCAACCACCTGCCTATCCATCTCATTTTCCTTAAGATTTGGAGCATCCTCATATAGGAATTTTGCCAAATTTAGTGTTGTAAGATAGAATAGTATCTTTTGTTGCCATCTCTTAAACTCAGTTCCATTGAATTTTTCTAGCTTTTCTCCATGGTTAATAGGAACAGTAATAGGGGCAGCAACAAGCACCATGACAGAATTCACAATAGTTTCATTCAACATTTCTGTCAAACAAAACTCAATCAAATTGAATTCTCAAAACAATCTATATATCACGAAACAATCTAAAAAATATAACACAGTACAAACAAGTCCAATTATATCTCTTATGACTAATTAACAAACGTTATATAATAAGCCAATCTATATATTACTAAAAGCTGAAACGTAGCGTTTAATACTGCTGCGCTCACGTTAAGCCATGTCAGCATCCACATCAAGCCACGTCAGCATCCACGTCATTATCTTTTTTCTTTCCATTTTCTTATAATTATTTTTAATATATTTGTTTTGAATTTCACATTTACACTTTTCCAACCTTTCTCCCTCCCATACCTTTTCATCTCCCCACTACTTCTCCAACCTCTCTCTTTCCCTCATCTTCTCATCTCCCCACTACCCTTTACATTAATATCATTCTTCATCCTTCCCTTCATTTTTATCTATTTTTGTCTCTTCTTATTCACACCCTCTTACTATAAATTTGTCACTATCTCTTTCATTCTATGTATAGTTTTTCCTTACAAAAAAAAGGTTCTCTCTCTATCTCTCTCTCTCTCACACACACACAAAAGTTTTGGGTGGATTTTTATTTTTTATTTTTCTTGCATCTTCGCTTTAGGTTGATAATTTTTTAAATTCTTTAATCTACTTTAGGTTAATGCGATTCAGTTTTTTTTTTAATTGTTTTTTTTTTTTTTCTCTCTTTGATTGTTAAATGTCATCCTATTGCGTTATAAAGGATTAAATATAAAAATATAATATTATTCTACTACATGATTTTTATAGTGCTCAATTTAGATGTTACACTATGAGACTTTAATCATTTTTGTTTATTTTTAATCCTTTGTGGTGGAAGAAATACTCTTAATAATTGTATTAGAAGTATTCTATAATGCTATTTATTTAGAGAAAAGTAAAGGTTGGCTAAACAAAAATTATTGGATGAAAGAAAAATTTTATCTTTCGCAATTTTACTTTTATTATTATTATTATTATTTTGTAACAACGCATATATAGAAATTTAATTATTAGATTTTACTAATAATTGTTTATTTGATAATATGTTTTGGGTGGAAAAAATTACAATTTCTGCAAAGAAAATAACCTTAATAGATTATAAACAACAAATTGTTTTCCTAATTGGTCCAATTAATCATAGTAAATTTTTATTAATTTTTTTAGTTACTTTTTTCAGCGTTTTGGATTGTAGGCGGAAAAAATAAGTTTGAGAAAGTTTGTTTAAAACTAAAAGAATAATTTCCAAATTTTATATTATTTTTAATGATTCACAAGATGTTATAAATAACTTTTATTAAAAAATAAATATTTTTGTTAACTTGCCTTTTGAATTTCTAAGAAAAATTGTATTTTTTTCATTTTAGTATGACAAAAATTATTAAATTTATGATTTATGATTGTTCCAATATTACATTTATGATTATTCTTATAATAAATAAAAATATAATTACAAAATACATTACTCTTTATTAAATTAGTTTAAATTGTATAAAAAAAATTAATAAAACTACCATAAAAATAATTATCATACGCAACGCACAAGTTTGCGGCTAGTTAAACAATAAACTTCAAAGCATGTCACTGTGAGATATCAGAAGACACAAAAATGGTAGTTTACAATATATGTATACTAATCAATATATTACTAAAAGCTGAAGCGTAGCGTTTAATTCTGTTGCTCTCACATTGCGCCACATCAGCTGCCACGTCATTCTCTTTGTAAATAAAATTATTTTCCCTTCAATTTTTAAATGGTTTTTATAATTTACAACCCTATAAATCCCAGCCCACTACTTCTCTATTTACTTCCACTATCACCCTATAATAAATTTATATAATTAATCCAGCCCACTACTTATTTAATTTCTCGATTTAGTTCCACTATCAAGCCCAATCCAAAACCTTTTCAATTTATCTTAAAGGGGGGGGGGGGGGGAGGGGGGGGGGGGGGGGGAAGGAGGCTTAAAGGAAGGATAATATTGTGTTCAGGGTTTTGAAGATATCAAACATTCAAGCTCGTTTGAAAAAAAAAAAAAAAAAAAAAGGGAAGCTTAAAGGGAGGATAATATTGCATTCAGTGTTTTAAATATGTAACGTAGAGGGGAGATTAAAGGGAGCAAAAAGGGGGGAAAAAAAGGAAAAAAAAAAGGAGGCTTAAAGGGAGGAACCGGTTAGGAAAAAAAAAAGGAAAAAGGGGTTATAAATATGTAACGTAGAGGGGAGATTAAAGGGAGCAACAAGGGAGAAAAAAAAAAAAAAGGAGGCTTAAAGGGAGGAGCCGGTTTGAAAAAAAAAAAAAGGAAAAAGGAAAAAAAGGGAATGTAATGTAGAGGGCAGATTAAAGGGAGCAAAATGGGGGAAAAAAAAGGAGGCTTAAAGGGAGGAGCCAGTTTGGAAAAAAAAAATGAAAATGGAAAAAAAGGGTTTTAAATATGTAACGTAGAGGGGAGATTAAAGGGAACAACAAGGGAGGGAAAAAAAAAAAAAGGAGTCTTAAAGGGAGGAGCCGGTTTGAAAAAAAAAAAGGAAAAAGGAAAAAAATGGAAGCTTAAAGGGAGTATAATATTGCGTTCAAGGTTTTAAATACGTAACGTAGAGCAACAAAAAAAAAAAAAAAAAAAAACCGACATACATTCAAGCCAGTTTGGAAGAAAGGAAAATAAATAAAATAAAATAAAAGAAAAGGGAAGCGTTCAGGGTTTTGAAATATTGTGTTCAGGGTTTTGAAATATGTAACGTAGAGGGAAGCTTAAAGGGGGAAAAAAAGAAACAAAAAGTTGAAGCCTTCAGGTATTGCTTGAGAAAACAGAGACTTTGAAAGCTACCCACCTTCCTGCTCTACCGTTTCTCAGTAACGGCTGCCTATCTGATTTCCTTCCTCCCTTTGTTCTTTTCCAGACGATTTATAAATGCTGATAGAACCTCCTTGCTTTGGTTGAGGTATCTCTACATCTCAATTCTTTTTTTGGGTACAAAACTTTTATTCTTTGTTTCAATTCTTTTTTTTTTTTGGTGCAAAACTTTTATGCTCTATTTATATTAATATGAGACGCTTTTATTTTTATTATTATTTTTTTTTCGTTTGTTTGTGTTTGTGTTTATATTATTTGAGCATCCTTGGCAGCCTCACACCATCGATGTAGTGGCTGATGAGCAAGGTAGAGGGTCGTTGCAATATTGAAGAAGAGCGGAGCTTGTGAACAATGTAAGCGAAAGAAGGAGCAGAGATTAGAGAGCACCATCGGCGTGAGACGCACTTGCATTGAAATATAGATTTCAGAGGTAGCCGGGTCAGGATTTCAATCAACAAATATTCGGGAAGATCATCTATTGACAGACGTTGAAGAAGAGAGGAAGAGCATCGCACAACATCCATGACTAATCACTCAGAAAGAGATAGAACCGTAGAGCAAGAGCAACAGTATTTGCGTATATACTCAAAATTAAGTTCAAGCAGATACTTATAGACCCAATCGAAATTGTGTTTTTCCAAGAATATAAACATTAGCTATTATTTAAATTTTCTTTTTTTTTGGGATAAATGGTGGTTTATTATTATCATCATAATTATCATATTATGGTATTAAGTTTTTTTGGCAAAGGTTGGGTTCAATGCACCTGTGCATTAGACCCAATGAAATGTTGATCGAAACTTCACAATTATTTGATGTGTGTCCAAATTCCAATGGACCCAAGTTGGTTCATATCATATCATATCATAATAAAATGTTGATCGAAACTTCACAATTATTTGATGTGTGTCCAAATTCCAATGGATGCAAGTTGGTTCATATCATATCATATAATATATCATATACTATATAATAAAAGTTAGGTTTAGAAGCCGTGGTTGCACCAAGTAGCTTCACTAAATTGCATATATTTTATTTTTTTTTAGATTTTTAGATTCTAAGAAAAAATATATACAATTTTTCTTCTCCTATAATTTCTAAGTTGATAAGAATCTTAATTTGATTACAATCCAAATTCTTCATCTAATCCATCTAATCCTTATTTTTTACAATATATTTGTTCTAATTAATTTATTTGGATAAAATAACAGTAAGTGTTTTAACAAAACGTGCAACCTACAATAAGTATTTTCTAAAATTTTAAAAAGATATTAAATTTAGTTGGTTGGTCTATCTAAAATATTATCAGCAAAGCCTAAAATGAATAGGATAGAATTACCTAGAAAAAAAGAAAGAATTTCAATAAATAAAAAATACAAAAATAAAGCAAATAAGATAGAATTACACACAAAAAAACAAAAGAATATTAACACGTTGTGTATAATTTCTCCTATACAATATTAATTTGGTGTTTATCATTTTTGTTAATTTTTTTAAGTTCCTTTTTTTTTTTTTTTGGGATAAATATGCATTTTATGTCATCTTTTTCCTAATAATCAAGTAAAAAAGAAACTAGTATTTGATTTACAACTACAACTACATTTGTGTCTATCTAAAATGTTATCAACAAAGCCTAAAATCAATAGGATAGAATTACCTATATATAAAAAAGGATAGAATTAAATAAAAAAGAAAGATGAAAAATACGTGAAACAAAAAAGATAGAATTTAAATATTAAAAAAAAAAGTGAAACAAAAATATGTTTTTTTCCTTCGAAATGATGAAGAAAAACTCATTCATCAATGCTTTAGGGTTGGAAATAAACAAGCACTATTTTGGGTCGGAGTTCACAAATATTTTGTACAAGATCAAACTAAAGTGGGAAACAAATCCTTCTTCAAGCAAACATAGAAGGAGACAAAAATGCAAAGTATGGACTCGCAATTGCGTTGTTATGCAAATCAATGATGAAGGAATACAATTACTATTATCAATTCTAAACCAACCAAATGGAAAACAATTGCTGCAAAACTATCGACAAATCCTTCGACATACAGTTTTTGGAACAAACTCATTTCGCATCCCAAAAAATCAAGCATGCAAGAAAAATGGAGTGGGTCATTGGGATAGTGAATGCCCTTACCCATATGGAAATGAAGAATTACATGTAACATGCAAAATGTGCTCAATTGACTTGGAAATGTACAAATTAGCCAACCGAGTTTGGTAGAAATTATGTTTCCAAAAAGCATAATACAATAAAATTTCCTCATCTTATTTATAATACTAATCTCTATCTTAAAAGGAATAGATCTTTTTTTATTATTAAAATTTAATGAAAAACACTTGAAACAACTTAATTACAATCCTCTAAAGTTTTCACATAGCATGACGCTAACTTCGAATTTATAAAATTCTTTCTATCTAATTTTAAGTTAATTAAAATTTGCTAACTTGGGAAGACAGATGATCAACTCTTAATTGACTACAAGGCCAACTATAGTTCTATCCTTTCCACAACTAATTCCAAGACAATACCTTCTATCATCATGAATCCTACAATATATTTTTTATACATATATAATGCAACTTAAGTACTAATACATTCAAAAATACATTCAATATATAACACGATCATAAAAAAAATAACCACGCGCAACGCGCGGGTCCGCGACTAGTGATACATAAAAGTCAGTAAGCTGGAATGTTTCGGACTATGGTGATGGCTATGAATCCTAAAAAGAAAGAAAGAACTATCAAGGGTGACTGGTGTGACCCGGCCGAGAACTCTCTGACGATTAAGCCAGTTTTCTATCTAAGATACAAGGATAGAAAATAGTGAATAATTGGAACTTACCTTTGGTAGATGGGATCTGTTCCTTTTTATAGAGATTTTGACGTGAGTCTACTTGTTTGGGACCTATCACCATCATGGGTGGTATTGGTGGTTAATGATGAAAATGGGGTATGTGGAACGAGGTGTATGAAATTCCTTCCACGTATTAAGCAACGTGTCGTGCTTTGCTTATGTAGAACCTTTGGAGAATTTCTTGTAGAATTTACCAAGTACAATTTTATCGTCCATGGGTATGATCGTCTAGATAAACTCATCCATAAAGAACTCCCTTCATCGTATTTCTCCGTTATCAACAGACGAGTGTTTGTGTATGTTCTCGTTCTCGGATGACTGGATATAGGCATGGTTAAAATATGGACGATGACACAAGGACGAGTGATACTTGTATTGATCCCCATCATATACCACATACACACTACCAACGAAGCAATATCTAAAAGATTATATAAATATAGCACAATATATCAAAGATTCACGCTAATACATTCAAGTTCTACAATCACAAAGATTTAGAATTGTTGTTTATATATCAATAATCTTAAAGCAGAGTTTTGATTTCATAATTTATTTTTGTGATAAAGTTTGCGTTGATATAAAATTGGCCTAGATGTTTAAGTTGAACATCCTAGACTTGTCAAATTCTTTGATATGCCTAAGAGTAAGACATGTGTACTTGCCAAGTATCAAAATGAGGCATTAGAAGTGTTCTTTTAACACAAAATGAAGTTGAGTATAATCTTTTAAAAAAAAAGGTTTAAATTGAAAGGGGGTTTTGTTCATGCTACAAAACAATAACATGAGAAATGTGCCACCTATTTCTAAATGTGTAATTACCAATTAGTGTTTTGGTAGTACATGGAGTTATGGTAGGTCTTGACATTAGAGACACAATACCATGAGGCAATTGCTCTCAAATGAAAGTAATTCCAAATTATAAAACGGATCCGTAATCAGTTGCTTGAGTGGAGAGCAAGTAAATTGCTCATCAAGGGAAATTGGGTTAAAGCCTATAACCTAAAAGTCTTCAAGATGGCAACCCAACCTAGTTGACTAGAGATCCCAAGATCTAGATTCAAAGGGACAACCGAATCGTGGAGACTAGTTTTTATCATTATGGAGATAATATCTCCCACCAATTCCTATGATGAAATAGTGATTCCTACAAGCGATGTTTAGGGTAAGCTTTGCTTTTAATGATTTTTATATCTTGGAAATCCAAGTGAGGTATAGCAAGATATTCTTAATAAGTCACCTATATGAGATCCCAACCTAGCTGACTAGAGATCCCAAGATCTACATTCAAAGGGACAACCGAATCGTGGAGACTAGTTTTTATCACTACAGAGATAATCTCCCACCAATTCCTATGATGAAATAGTGATTCCTGCAAGCGATGTTTAGGGTAAGCTTTAGTTTTAATGATTCTTATATCTTGGAAATCCAAGTGGGGTATAGTAAGATATTCTTAATAAGAGTCACCTATATGGGCGTGAAGTGGGCCGCTTCCATGAGAGTAAGGCTGGATTCTCTAAAGCACTTCATGAATTTACCAGGATATGTTCAGGACCAAAATGAACACAACTATGAGAACGAAATTATGTTCGAAATGGAACTGTGTGAATTCTATTGTCTTGGTATACACAAATGGCTAACAGTTCAAAAACATCATGTTCACTGATTAGCCAATATATCCAATAGTCTTTCACAAAGGAAGGTTCAAAGCCAAAAGCCACCCCTCCTAATACAGTAACTTAGACACAAGTATCCAACAATGCATGTTTGTTTAGATTTATAAAGACTTCCCAAAAAAATACATATACTCTTCATATAAGGTGTTCTCACTAGACTATGTCACATCTCTCATGTGATTGAGACAAGTCCATCAGATGTACTAGAAATTTTCATTTCTTGTATCACATCTACAACACCTGTATCTTTCGAGTTGAAATTATTGGTCAACATCATTTTGGTAGCTTTTATTATTGCTACATACACAAGCATATCCCACAACAGCATAGCCTCTTGTGACATATTTCACATCACACACTAGTCACATTAAATCTAAACTCATTTGACATCATCTCATTGTCAACTTTCTCATGTCATTGCGTTGAAACTTGCTTCAATCTATACAAAGATTTAACAAGTCTACACACTTTATTTCCTTGTACGGGAACCATAAACCTCTTTGGTTTATTGTGTATCATGAAAACTCACATCTTCCTTTGTTTGCAGCCTTCTACAACAAATCTCGCCTTGTAATAGTAAAAAATTCCATCAACTCTCAAATTCCCAAGTGGTGGATCTACTAACTACTATGCATAGATTTCTAAGATGAATTTATTCCACTCTTGACAATCTCTTTTCCAAGAAGGCACTTTAGGAAATTGCTTCTTTGAAGCTTTAAGTTCATCTTCTAACATATAAATTAGAAAATCTAGACCAAACGACTATGACGTTTGTCCTTTTACTACGCTTAGGCTCAACCTCTCTTCCATCAACTCTTGATCATGAGAGATACTAAACGTAGACTCAAACTTTCTGTTAAGGAAGTTTGACACTGGAAATATATTCTAATTAATTTGCATGCATATAAGAATAATAGATTCATAAATTAGAAAGCACTATGCACTCTGTTATGACCATAGCCAACGAAAACATAATCGATGGTTTTTTATCCTTTAAAATAGGAACCACCACCTTTATCAGACACCCCCACATTTAAAAATTTTATATAAAGGCGATCACTCTTTCCATAGTTCACAAGGTGTCTTAGTGGTTTTCTTTTATGGCATCTCAATGAAAAAATAAATAGTGGAAATAATAGCTTCCCCCTACAAGTTCAATGGTAATCAAGAACTTATTGCATTCATTGAGTTATTTTTCAACTTCATTCTTGTAGAGAATGAACAACTCTAATGCCTCATCCTTGCTTACTTAATAAGCACTTATAACAGACTCTTGTGCATTCCAAATTTGACAAATTAAGCATGTCAATCAAGGCGTGTTCCATATATTTCATCCAAAGAAATATTACAAAAAAAATTATTGGAATTGAACACATTAATATCCAATCATGTTCACACATGCCCAAAATACGTATACATGCATGTTTAAATAAGGCTATACATGCTCAAACAAATTAAAAGGTTATACACAACAATCATGTATTATTCATATCAATACATAAATAATATCTCTGGCTTAAAGGTAAACATTACACTCTCTAACTAAGAGTGAAGCCCCATAATTATAGCCCATCAATGTGCAATCCATCCAATTCTTTTTCAAATTCGACACAACTAACTATTGGGCTTATCTCCACACTTTTGAAATTATTAATAATAACTCTCATAAAGTTATTTTAATTATCAATTAGTGGATCATTTAAATGGATTCAAAATTTTGCCTCCATCAAAATTTCCAATTTCCTTTATTCATCTAGCCCATACATCATTGCACATAAAAGACCAAGAACATCTTTTTGAACAATCACCCCCAAACATGGTCATCGTTATAAATTTTAAGGTTATATATCAATATAAATAATTCATCTAACAAATAATCATTGAAAGATCTCTTAAACAAAGGCCAAATGAAATAAGCACTTCTTCATTTATATATACCTACATATATAACAATTTGAAACAGTTTCAAGAAATCACATCTCTTAATCAAACTGATACATGCCAAAAATTTATCAAATATCATTATCCAAGATTTACAGTACAGTATCTATATCTCCAACCAAGATAATCTATATTGATTCATTCACAAACACAAGCAGTATTTAACATCTTAAGAATTCTTAGCAATTACACAAGTATTCAAAAACTTGAATACAAAATATAATATAATATTATAACCATGGCCAAGGAACTCATCTGTTCCTCATAATGAACATGTAATAACAAATATAATGTACAATAACCAAAGACAATCTGTTTGTATATCCAAAATAATCACAATAAACAAATAGTTTTTAAAAAAATTTTATGCTTACTAACCAAGGAAATCTCCAAGCGGTGCAAATTTCCAAAAACAGTACTTCCTTTGAATCATCAAGCAACCGGATATTAAACACAAGAGCCAAACAAAGATTGTTATTAATAATCAACAACATGCCAATCCAGTATGCAAACAAATTACTTTGATAGAAGATTACTAAAGCAATGTTATACCGAAACACAATTACAATACTACAACAGTAATAGGAATCTCACTGATCATTAGCCATAAGTCCTATAACCATCATCAACATTATCACTTGCGTATCAGTTAACACAAACGGTAACAGGCAATACAACAAACCACCAAAAACAAGTTAACGATGGCAGCGTAATTCAACCCATTATTTACAAAACTTTTCGTAGAATCACAAAAATAAATTAAGAAAATAATAATTTTGCTTTAAGAATTTTGGATATATTTCAATAATTTACTTTTGTAATTAAGCAAAAAAAATGAACAACATATAGATCTAATAATAAGTAATAACACAAATAGATGTGATAGGAAAAAAATAATAAATAAATATTGTATACATAAGAAGAAATCTGCAAAATAATTAAATACTCACAGACTAAATGCATGAAGGATGAATGATACAAATCAAGTCTTGTGTTTAACACAATCTCCTTAAAGCAGATTTCGCCCCCACACAATCTGTGATGCTTTGAGACTCACGGACATGTGCCTCCTAGGATAAAATGACCTACAGCACAAAGTAAAAACACATAAGGTCCGTGCTTTGCGAACTAATCTATGTCTTTTTCTCTCTCTTTGACTCAAATGATTGCACAAAATATTTTCTCTCTAGAAGAGTTTCTCAAAATTTATTTTATCATGAATGAGGGACTATGAATATATACATTACTAAACAAACGCACTATTTCCGAAAAAACTATTGTATACAGACTTACTAACTCAAGAAATAAAATAATAAAATATTATTATTATTAGGACAAGAGGCCCAGTTCACATATGCCTAAAACACAATCCAATGTCCAACCCATGAGTATACAAACTTATATTCTCTATCGTTTCCTATGTGGGACTCAAGGATTCTCACTACTTCAATATCCTGTTCAAGTGGACACATTAGGAGTCAATTTCTTATCCATTCCATACTATTTTTCCAAAAAGTTAAACACAAAAAGAGTAGTTCAGAGGATGTGTAAATAATAGTACAACCAAAATTTCACTCAATTCTTGACTAGCTTACTTGTTATGATTAAATAAAGGATAAAGTTTAACTACAAAATTGGTTGTAGTCTAAAGTCACAACATTACTCAATAAAATAAGCATTACTATATATTTTAAAAATCTAACCGTTGAATTACATGTTCTTTACGTTCTTAATACACATGTCAAATTTTGTGTCAATCGAATATTATTTACCATATGACCTATAAACTTATATTTTACGTATAATTTTAAACTATAAAAACTTACAATTTAAACAATTTATTAATGACATAGCTATTGATCTTTAATTTTCTAAAAAATTTGCAAACATAGTGGATATAATAAGAAAATGTAATCCAATAATGAATTTATCAAAATTCACCTACAATAAAAAAATATTGACTAAGGTTGTAGCCCTAGGCTACAACCAATTTTGTAGCCCTACGCTACAACCAATTTTGTAGCTAAACTTTGTTTTTAATTAAATAAAATACCTTAAAAGCAAGAGGAAATATATTTATAACAAAATCCAAAGCTGCAAACTGATAGTATCAATACATTAATGATATGAATAAAATCAAGACACAAAAATTCACACTAATGTTTTTTCATAATAGTTCAAGTAATAACATGTTGTAATTAATACATAATTTAAAATTATATGTTGTGGTAGGATCATGTGGAAGAGATGGTGTTTTACGTGACACCCATAAGTTATGAACAATATTGTGTCCCTAACATGACTATTATTCCATTTATTAACCATTTCTGTAGATACACCTTTGCAAGCTCCAACAACTTCTCTATCTCTCTTTTATTCCATGTAATAGAGTTTTATTATCTTTCTCATATTCTCTATTCAAACCACTCAAACCTAAGAGAGAGATAGAGATGGTGATTTTTTTTACCGTAAGATAGAGAAATTCTACTTTTTAAGAGGTTTGAGTGTCATTATCGTGGTCTTCTGGCAGGGGCGTAGCCAGGAATGAACACTTGGCGGGGCCGAGTTGTAACAAAAATTTACTAAATATAATTCTTAAGTCTATTGGATACAAAATTATCAACTTTCATATATCATCATATACTTGAACATGTTGGGAATTCAACCGAAATTTCAAACCTGAGAGAAACAAAAAAATAGAGAAAAAAAAAACGCCAAAAGAAAAACAATCACACGCACAAGACAGTATTTACGTAGTTCGGCAATTTGCCTACGTCCACAGAGTTGCAGGGATTTCACTATTATAAAAGAAAATTACAATGTGCGGTTACAGTGTTTTTCTTTCTCAAAAAGAACAAGATGACAAAACCCTAATCACAAAAAAAAGGGCTTTTATATCCTCCGCACAGGATTCACAATGAGCTACAAAAATGGACCAAAAATTTTGTGTCGGCCCAAGCCTCCGCTCCATGGACTAAGCCTTAGTAAATCTCCAATTCTTCGGGTCAGGTCAGGTCATCAATCGGATCAAATCATGCCTGATGACGATTTTTCATAGAATAAAATTCATCAATTATCATCTCTATAGTGAAATTCCCTGCAATTTCCTTCTCTATATAAACTATCATATTATCTGCCAAAAACTCATCCTCCATTCTATTGCGAAGTCTTGTTTTTAACAACTTCATAGCTGAGAAAGCTCGTTCTGTAGTTGCTATAAAAACTGGAAGGGTCAACACAAGACGAATAAGTCTATCAATCAAAAAATAGATATTAGACTTTCCTGAAATTTGTAATCCCCTACATAACTCGGAAATTGTACTTATATTCTGAAAATCTGGATGTTTTATCACATCAAGCTCATAATGTTGCAATTGAGACTCCAAAAGTTCTTGTTCATGTTCAGTGAAATCTTGAGGATAATATTTCTTAACCAAATTGCATATATGAACAATTTTGAATAATCTAAAAGCATCCTTGGGATTTAAAGCCGAACTAAGAATGACAAGTTCTGTTGTTAGCTCAGAAAATCTACTTTTCAATTCTTGCAATTGAAAGTCTATTGCAACTGTAAATATGCCAATTCTAAAATGATGTTCCATTGTTAAATCATCATCTTGACGACGATATCTACCTCGACCTTTAGTGTAACGAGCATTCATATCAGGAATATCAATTTCATGTTGCTCACAAAATGATATAACACTAGCAAGTAAAGGCTCCCATCCATCATCTCTCAACTCTTGAATAAGTGATTTTGTAGTTGAAACTAAATGCATGGCATTTAAAAGGTATTGAGAATGTTGTTGCAAAGCTTGACAAAGAACATTAGTAATTCCCATTATCTCTTTCATCAAATGCAAGATTAAAATAAATTCAAATGATGTTAATACCTTATAAGCTCCCTCGGCATCACCGCGTTGTTTATAGTTAGCCCCTTCCTCAGAGATTGTGTTGATAACTTTGCAAGTAGCATCAAACATTCTAATCAAACTACAAATAGATTGAAAATGAGATCCCCACCTAGTATCTACAGCTCGTTGCAAAGTACCAATCCGGTTTACACCTCTTCCAGTCTCAATTTCATTAGAAGCAATCATATTCTCAACTTGTTCTGCTTGAGCATGTTGCAATTCATCATTACGCTTACTAGAACCAACAACAATATTGATAATATTAACCAAATGATCAAAGAATTGATGAACATCTTTTACTTCTCTAGATGCTGTAACTAGAGCTAATTGCAACCTATGAGCCATACAATGTACATAATAAGCATATGGGCAATCTTTAAGAAAAAGAGCTTGTAATCCATTCCATTCACCACGCATGTTACTAGCCCCATCATATCATTGACCTCGAATATTTTCAATGTGGAGGTTGTAATGAGAAAGGACAGCACATATCTCATTCTTTAAAGTCAATGCAGTAGTGTCTCTAACATGCACAATATGAAAGAAACGCTCTTTAATAAAACCTTCTTTATCAACAAATCTCAAAATGATGGCCATTTGCTCTCTCTTCGACTCATCCCTGGCTTCATCAACAAGAATGCAAAATTTTGCATCCCCAATTTCTTCACAAATAGCATTTCGCACATTATTAGCAAGAATATGCAAAATCTTCTTTTGAATTATGGGTGATGTATATTTGGCATTTCCTAGAGCGTTTTCCAAAACAACACTAGCTACTTTGTCATTGAAGTTGATGTGAATTTTATCAATTCAATAAAATTACCCCTATTTTTTGAATCAAGACTTTCATCATGACCTCTAAAAGCACAAGCTTGGAATGCTAGCCATCGAGCACACTCTACTGAGGTTTTGAGCCGCAACCGATTATTCTCTAATTCTTTTGACGTTTATTTCTCAATTAGCTTGTCAATATGTCGTGAATAATTCTTTAAATCCTCGCAACATTTCACAGCAATTTTATGTGGAGAGTTTGGTTCTTTCCCAACATGACGAATTAAAGGACAATTCATTCCATCTTTCACCTTTTTCCAATTATTAAAACCTGTTGAAATGAATACATCTGATCCGGGACGACCTATTGGTTTCTTACTAAAAAGGTAGCAAGGTAGGCAATATATTGCATCCGTTGAAAGTGAGTATTCCAACCAATCCTTATGTGACTTAAACCATGAAGGTTGAAATTGACGATGATGAGTATCATCATTGTATGGATAGTCTATATCTACAGGTTGATATGGACCTTTTTCAATATAAGCTGGTCGGATTTCATCTTGTTTGTTGATAGGAAATTCACATATTTGTTTACGTGATCCTGGATCACGATCTATCTCTTCAAATTGAAGTTTTGGACATTTGGAGGGATGTTCATCAGGCATTGAAGTATTAACATCTGTTTCTACAGCCACAGGTGTCCTAATTTCTGAATTGCTAACATCTTTTTTCTTAAAGAATGCATCAATTGTTTTTCGTTTGCTCATAATTCTTTTAGCTTTAAGAATATGACTCAAAAATTAACCTGAAAAAAATTTAAAAAAAATAAAATTTTAATTAGAAATTTTTACTTAATTATATGAATGTTATTCATACTCAAGAAAAAAACAAAATTTCCACTATAATTTAATAGTCAACCCATTTTTAATACAACTTTAATTAATAATAACCCCTCAAACAAAAACAAAAATAATTTAATTAATTTGTCTTTTATAATGTATTGGTTAATTTAATTATATAGTTTTAATTATTGTTATTTAGCTTAACAATAAACTATACTGCTTTAATTTATTTGTCATTAATTATACAATTAACTAATTATAGTATAATAGTGATACTGTAACTAATTAACTATCTATTGTATCCATTAGCTAATGGACCACAACTAAAATAATATTAATCAATAAAAGTTGGATGGTGAAGTCCTTTAAAAAAAAACAAAAAAAAAACCAATATTATTTATATTATATGATTTTCAAAATTTTTTTAAATTGTTTTTTTCCAAGTTTCAATTCCAAAATTAAAACTTGGGTAATATGTGAAGCTCAAGCCCAATAACTTCAAAATCCATTCAAAGTTTCTAAGCCTTAAAGAATTCCAAACCAAATAGGATACAACAAGCCCAACCCAACACACAACACACAACACACAACACACACACACACACACACATTGTTCTGGCTGTACAATAGGACCCAAAAAAAAAAAAAAAATTGTTATGAATGCACGCTTACACGCCAGGGAGCATGTGTGGATAGTGGACAGCCAAATTTAAAAAGACAAAAACAAACCAAAAAAAAAAAAAAGAAGAGTGAAAGTTGGCCAAATTGGCCAATCATATTCTCACAGATCACAGTTCCACATCAAAAAAAAAAAACAAAAGATGCTGAGTTAGTGACTTAGTGAGTTTCATTTATATCTTAGAAGTTTCATTTTATTCCTTATTCAAACATTCAGTGAGATAAAGAGAGAGAAACTGAGAAAGAGGTAGAGAGAAACCTTGACGGAGGGCCGGACTGCCGGAGGAGGCAACGAGCACCGCTCACCGGAGCAGAGGCAGAGCGATGAGCCGATGACGGCGTCTACGATGTCAATCTGCAAGAAGGAGAACATCGAGAGAAAGACTGAGATAAAGAGTGAGAGACTGAGAAAGAGTCAGAGAGAAAAAAGAGCGAAATACCTTGACAGAGGGCCGGAGGGAGCACCGAGCGGCGAACACCGATCTGCATTCTCCGTTCTCCGATCTCCAATCTGCGATGAGGGGCGACCAGGCGAACGACGACGACGACGATGAGCTCGCTGCGGCGATGACGGCGGCGACGTGACCGTCCATGGGTAAGTGGTTTAATGGGTTTGATTTTGGTTTATGTATTGGGGATTTTTTTTTTTTTTTTTTTTAATAAACACCTCTGTGCTCTGTGTTTGGTTTGCTTTTGTATTAGGGTTTGATCTCTCTGCCAGCCAGCGACGACGCGACGTGATGCCAGGCGCCAGCTACGTGATGGGTTGATTGGGTTCAATTTCTGACTCTGTATTTTTTTTTTTTTTTGGTTGAGAATGGGCTTGCCGTGAGCGAGCTACCTGTAATGGGCTTGCCGTGAGCGAGCTACCTGTAATGGGCTCGCCGTGGGCTTGGCTTGCCATGGATGGGCTTGGTTTTGTTATATATGTATTTTTTTTTTTCAGATTTTAGTTCAAATTTTTTTTGGGTTTTTTTTTTTTTTATTTTTGCTTGAAAGTAGAACAGATAATTTTTTTTTTTTTTAATTTGATGGTGTTTCTAATTTTTGATTGAGGGCTGGGAGAATTGGTGAGAAATGGGTGGGTGGGCCGGCTGTGGAATGTTGGGAGGGCCAATTTTTTTTTTTCTTCATAGTCTAATGGGAAAAAAAAAAAATTTGCAGGGGCCACGGCCCCCCCAAGCCACTATGTGGCTCCACGCCTGTCTTCTGGGCTTGTATGTCTAGTGTTAATGTATCTTTCATTTGAGCACAAAAATTAAAAAATTTAGATAGGACATTGGTATATAATTAGCTATCCAATTTATAATAATAATAATAATAATTGGACATGCACACTTTTTCTATCATCAAGTTAATGAAATTTCTCTTAAAAAATTCATCAAATTCTCTAAAATATACATATCCAATCATTTAAAAAGACATGCACCTAAATCCTCGTCAAAACCAACTAAATCTGGCTAATAAAATCAGCCCCCCAAAGTTTAAAAAAGTATCCTATAAATTTTGTGTAGTAGACCTTACCGGTGAAATTATTAAAGGGATTAGAAATCTTAAGTTAAAAAAAATCTTAAGTATGTAATTTTTTTATTAAAAAAAACGTTGAATATGTGTATTTTTTTTTATAAATATTATACATAGGAAATGGCAAAGCAGATAGACTCATATATGACACTCTCTCTCTCTGTCTCTCTCTCTCTCTATATATATATATACTATAATTATTTTTTCTAAGGTATATAATTTCTATAAGAAAGAATGGCTAGTTGTATATATTGAAATAGAATTACAATTTCATTAATAAGAAATTGCGAATTTGATAACGAAATGTGAAATATGATAAACAATTTATGAATTATAAATTATAAATTCAAATGTATATATAATATATAATAAATATTTAAGGCTAAAACTATGAATAAAAATAAAATTAACTCAATAAATGAGAGAGAGACTAGGGAGTCTTTTTTTTCTTCTTCATTATGGAGGATGCAAGTACAAAAGGATTTGCGTATAAATTGGGGAAGAAAATAGATGTGGACAACAGTCAGCCATGTCCAGAGCGCCACCCAATAATAATAATGTCTAATTCACAAGTTTTTGATGGCAATGGCTGTTTCATGCTTGCACTAATTCATTCTTTGCTTTCTACAACCAAAAAACAAACACAGAGAATGACCTTTTAATTATACTTAACTAAATCTTGAAACATCATGTGGTTAGGAAGCAAAAAATCACAAGTCAATGATACCAAGGTACTGGACAATTACAAAAAGAGCTAAGCTGAAGCATGGTATCACCTAGTATACCCACTAGCATCTCCAGTATCCCTGTAAGGTACTCTAATAACAGTAATTAGAACAAAAATCAAGTTGTAATTTGTCTTGAGAGATTACATGCAATGCATCACTAATCACTATGAGCAACTCAAAGATTTACTGGCATCATCTTGAGTTGAGAATGCAATTGCGTCTATGACCTTACGATAGAATCCCCAAGATGGGTTCGATTTTGTAATGGCACGTTGACCAAATGGGTTCTGCTCAACATATTTTTGAACATTCTCTGCCATAGCTAACCTTCCCAGATAAACTCGAAGATCACCTCTGGGTCCTGTGGCAAAAGCATGTTCAAAACTAACAAGTTATTGTATAAGGAGTACTATTCATAAAAATGAACAAACATGACCAACAAGTTAATCAACGTAACAGTAAACTAGTGCAACAACTAACATCCCAAGACGAACAAAGCGATGCACCCACTATTCAATTACAAAGGCAACATTATACAATTTCCCACAGAAAAAGTGTAAAGAACACAGAAGGAACTTTAAAATCGGCCATAATCTGAAAATAATCTATACTTGAAAGGGGAGAACAAAAATTTTCTATCAACTCTAAAGAGTGGCTCACCTAATGATGTGTCATTAATATCAGTATACCGATATGTATGTGGAAATATTGCTGTGTTGACCTAAAATGATGACAACACGCAAAGTTCAAAAAATAAACAATATCAGTGTCGGGATATAATCCAGCATCTTAAAACAAGTCATAATTCCCAAGTGACACAAACAAATGAAAATAGGATTGATTAGCTAACCGGATTAACTAAAGCCTTGTATGGTGAATCATCCAACAATAATGTGTTTGCTTCATTATAGTCCCCCTTTTCCCAAGGAAGATTAGGCTCAAGCTTTTCCCATAATTTTCTAAGTTCCTTCAAAAGCAGAGGCTTTTCTCTATTCTCAATAGTATTGAATCCAGTACTGGTACAATGTGATTGATCCTGCAGAAAACCAATCAATATAGACAATGATAATTTTCTAGAAAGAAATTATTTTAACTGGTCACAGCCTTCACAAAAGACAGTGGCACCAACAGCAAGTTTAAAAATGCTCTTGTTCACAATTTTGAAAAAGCCTATTCTATGAACTAGCTGGGATACCTGATCACAAAGACAAAGTATTGTGGTTCTTAGGGAAAGGATAAGTGCCTTGGGCGTGCCACTAAGAGGGGGTGTGGAGGGGCAATAATTTTATAGTTTTTATTTGCTTCATAACATTGAAACAAAAACCAAAAGGAAAAAATTAAAGAATTCACAAATTCCATAAGTTACCAAAATGACAGCTTCCAAGAGTAGGTACAAGAACTTCATAAAATGCAACCAATTACAACAAATGAAAGTTATATTAAATTGTGAATGGTAGGGAAGAATGAAACTTGGAAGCAGATCATATATGCCTAAGAAGAAAACTTTGACCACCTTAGTACCAGTCAAACAAACATCAAACTTGGAAAGTGATACCCACGGTCAATTTTTTCCATGCAAGTTGAAAGGGAGTTTACTGAAAAGAAAATAAAGATTTGAAACGGAAATTACCCAACAGAAGACCAACTTATTTTTGGAATCTCCCATAAGAAAGTCAATCAGCCTGTCCATGTTCCTTCTACAAGATGATAATAAGCAACATGGTCAAGGCACAAGATTCATCATAAAGTGAAGCTAATTTTTTGATCCACTAATGTAAAGGGCTTACATCTTCAAAACGAAATGCCCCTTATAAAGAAAATCAAAATGAGGACAGAAAGAGAGTACTGATCAGTCAAAGAGTGAACCTTACTTGGTTCTTGATGACCAAACACCCACAACAAATCTGTCAAAACAGAACTGTAGAAAACCATCACAAAAAGGCCTCTTAAAAACTGCGGGGATAAAAGACACAGAGAAACAATCAAGTTAGAATTGAGCTGTTGAATGCCAAACTCTAAACCAATGTTTAAGTGTCGAGTTTCACCTGGTTTCATTGATATAATTGCGTCTGATATATATCCACTGGGAGCATAAGGAACAATATCAAGAAGCAGACCATTCACATCGAGGATGAGAAGCTTTTTCCTAGAAGAATCCATAAGAGCTCTTTCTGGAGAAGGGTCTGATATTTGAGAAAGACCTCCCTCTTTGTCAATAACGTCCAAATAAGCATTATCTTTTACTAAGCATGATGAGGCACTTCCTTTCATCTTGGTTTCTCTCTCAACATCCACCTTTTTTGGGTGCTTGCAAGAAGGACTACATCGAGATATATTATCAGCAGTGTTTATCTCACCAGAAAATGCAGGTTCATCAAAATCTTCATTTACACGAGACAAATCCCGTCCTGCAATTTGGATCATACAGTTCATTCCCTCATTTTTCTGTTCTAAGTGCTCTTTTAGTTTGTCTGGCACAGAAACATCATTTACAAAACTAAGTTCACAAGAATTCTTTTCAAAAGTCTTCATTTCACTTGTCACCTTGCAGTCCCTGGATGCAGGTTCACCATCTGCACAGTTAAACGAGGCTTCCTCCATCAAAACGTCATCCACAACCTGTACTGGGGTAGCATGCTCCCCTAAAAGTTCTCCATCTGACTTCTTCTCCAGTAATCCAGCTGTAGGTACTTCTTCATTAGAACAACAAAACAAAGGATCCATACCATCTTCAATGGATTCTGAACTATTTCTAGGGGAGGCAGAGGACTTTTCACTTCTCCTACTGCTTTTTCTGACAGATTTCCTCTTATAGGTTTTAAGATTCTTCTCGTCAAGTGAATCATGTTCATTCTTTAGGTCATCATCATGTTTCTCCATTAAAACAGTATTTGCACTCTTCACAAATTTAATTTCCTCCCCAAGGATGACAGAGTTATCCTTCGCATTTATTTTCATCTTTGAAAGTTGCAGAACAGAATTATCATCTTTCTCAAGAAGCTTAACATCTGTGCCACTTTCTTGGAGATCACACTCTCTATCATTAATTTCTGAGGCACTACACTTCTTGTTCTGCTCCCTTCTCTTAATCTTTACTTGAGAACAACTTACTTCCATACAAGGTTGTGCCATTTCTCCCTCCAACTTTAAACAGGATTTGACTGGAAGCTGTAGAGATGGATCTATTTCTGGCGGAGTCACATTCAACAAGGAGGTACCTTCTGGACGATCACAATCTTTACCTTTATTTTCAAGCAAATTTGGCACCCCATTCTGCTTCTTTCTCCTCTTTGACTCTGAATTACTTTGGGGTATTCCGGATTCTGTCATTCCACCAATAGCAACTGAAGAATCTTCAAATAAAACGCTGTCAGTAGTAGTTTTCATTGAAGAAGAACCCTGCTGACAATCAAGATCATCATCATTTATTTTTATAGAGTGATCACTCTTCTTAGAACACCTCCTTTTATATTTTTGTGACTGATTCATAATGGCATGAACTTCGGCCCTTGATTGATCCAAGTCCATACTAACATTGACTGAAGGCTGTGGAAGAGTATGCTTCAATAAAGAACTCCCCTCTAGAAATTCTTTAACTGCATCATAATTATTGTGAATAACATCATGATTCCTAAACCCTAATCTTCTCCATACACTTCTCTTCTGCCCATGAACTTTCCTATGCAGTCACCACATCTATCTTTAGCTAAAAGTGATTAGAAGCCATATATATGAATCTCTTCGTTGAAGAAATTCTACTTCTCTTCTCCCAGATATTTTACCATTCTTCCTCTCATCCATCCATTTTCATTCAAATTGATATCCACAACAATATCTCCTCTTAGGCCACTTCTCCATGAGTTTGAGAAAAGGTACAATCTATTTCTTTTATTCTGCGTTCCTTTATTTATAATGACCTGATATAGTGTTCAATAGAAACAATAAGCATCAAATGGTATAAGGGATTACTATAGGTAGATAGATGTCTTGCACACACTACATGGCCATGGCTGCAAGTTAAATAGATGCAAGTTTCTCTTCCTTTCCCCTCCTTGTTTACAATTCAAACAATTACCATTTAAAACTACACATTAATGATAGAGTGGAATACAACAAGTCAGATCCAATCACCCAAGTACTGTAAGCATGAAACAGTTTTATAGAACATTTTTTAGCTACTATTTGATGCAGCAAAAGGCACTCACGCCATCAATAATAGTTTAAATATACTAATGCAAAATATAGACACAGAAGACCTTCCTAAAAAAACCACACTTACCATACTTACAGTATAATAAGCACTAAGCCCAATCATGAACCTTCATTCCAACTTTTTTTTTTCCCTAATTAGGAAAACAGTCTCCAATCATGTTAGAAATGCACAATGTTTTGCAAAAAACATACTTGGGAAAGCTGGAATTTGACCGATACGGACCCCTATGGTCCCAGCATCTCTTGTGGTGCTTAGGCGCTGGGATTCAAACCCCACCAGCCCCCTCTCCCTATTAACAGAATCACTTCAACCATTTGAAATAGTAAATGATTTTTTCAGCACAAAGGAGAACATATTTCTCTCTCTAACATCAAGGTAAAGAAAAATACTTCCAATGGGCTATGTACCTAGGGGGTCATTGATGTCTTTTTCATAAATCTACTTCGAAATACTTAAAACAGCATTGACATCAAAGTACTATAGTATATCTTATAAACACGCACAGAGAGATGGGAGGGGAGTGCTGAAGAAATGTACCAAAATAACCAATATTCTAAAGTCCATATTGGTGACATGATTTTTTTTATTGGTATATTATACACACACCTGGTTCACCTTGAACTCAGACCCTCAACCTTCATCTTATTCTTACAAGAGATTGTGCAATTTGGGCTAGATCCCATTGCCTATTAGTCCGTAACGTATGTTTGCGCACGCTACCAAAACAGGAATTATAGCAGTCAACATAAATCTAATTGCTCTAGCACTAGTACTACACCCATGATTTGGCTTTATTAACTTAGTTTCCAAATTTCATTCCTAGGTAATTCTTAACATTAACCGAATTCCATAAAAGCAAAGAATCCTAAACTATCTAAGCAATCTAATATCACTGTTTCATTGCTAAAAAACAACAACACACAAACATAATAAATTACAATAAATGCCCACTAAAAACAAAATTTTCTCACAACACAATAACCGCCTTATTTAAGTGAGTCATTTCATCTCATTTTCTAATTTGAATAGTGCTTCCTTCTACTTTTGCTTCACTTTTTCTTTTCTTTTTTTCTCAGCTCCCAAACAGAGAATTAATGAAAAAAATTAAGAATAGAAGACAAAATGCGAAACCCAACAAAACCCATCATTGTAAACGACGAAAAAAAGACTTAGACTCTCTTAAAAAAGCAAATCTCAACCAAAACACATAAAGTAATCCAATACCCATGTCCTAAAACTTTAGCAAACTGGGTTTTCTGTACAAGAATCATAGTACTAGACAAAGTTACAGAGAGAGAGAGAGAGAGAGAGAGAGAGAACCTCGTAGAAGAGCTTTGGGAGGCAGAGAAGTACAGGGCACTCGCTGTGATTAGATCAGAAGAAGAAGAAGAAAAAAGAAGACTTTGGAAATGAATGAGAGAGAATGAGAGAGACAGAGACAAAGGGCCGGAGACTTTTTGGTTGCTTTTATCTGAGCTTGTTGATAGTTGCAAGCAAAGCAATAGCACATAGACAGTACCTAGAGAGAGAGAGAGAGAGAGAGAGTGCGTGAGCAAAGCAATAATATATGACGGCTAGGTAAATATGGTTACTTCTTGTAGATGAGAGAGTTTCCATTTTAGAGTTTCTAGTGGGTTCGAACTCCAAGATTGATTGGTTTTGGGGGATTTTTCTTAAAACCAAAATACATAACACACCATTTTTCTGTCACAACTTTATCA
Source organism: Quercus wislizeni (assembly GCA_023055345.1). Classification (NCBI taxonomy): domain Eukaryota; kingdom Viridiplantae; phylum Streptophyta; class Magnoliopsida; order Fagales; family Fagaceae; genus Quercus; species Quercus wislizeni. The sequence continues at coordinate 16,901,510 of JALGQJ010000003.1, forward strand.
CAATTCTATTTAATGTAACAAAATATGACAAGTAAAAAATAATATAGTTATGAAAAATAATATAAGTAACTACTCACAATTTATCATATAAAATAGTTATAAAAAAGATAAAATGAAAAAATATTAGATTTTCTTGAAGTACAATGACATAATATTTCTTCTTCTCACATTTATAATAGATTGGTTTTTTTGGAGATTTTTCTTAAAAGTAAAATATATGACACACCATTTTCTGTCGCAACTTTTTCATAATTCTAATGTAACAAAATATGAATAGTAAAAAAAAATTACTTACCAAAATTTTTTTGTTTTGAATTTATGTCAAAATAATATAGGCAACTAGTCACAATTTGTCATATAAAATAATTGTGAAAATTGATAAAAAGAAAAATTATTAAGTATTCTTGGAGTACAGTGATATGGTACTTTCTCGTCTCATATTCATGATAGATTCTACCATGAATTTAATTGTAAGATCTACCATAATGTGAAAGGAGGGAGCATTACATTACTATATTCCGAAAATACCCAATAATTACTTGCAATAAAAGGGTATAGTTTTAGAATGACTCATTTTTCTAATTTGAAAGTTTATGGACTCAAATTTTGTTTAGTAACTTTTCCCACAACTTTCATATGATTGATGTAAGAACTAAGAAGTTGATAAAAAGTTGTTGGTTTATGTGAAAATGTTTATTCATTACTTATAGTCAACTATTTCAATTAACTGTAACAAAAATTGTGATTATAGAAAAGTGTATCTTTATCCTTACCTTAAGTTTGGGGTACAACATTTTCTATCTTTTAATCCCAAAAATAAAAATAAAAATTTTAGGGGTACAAGATAAGCTTGAGGTTTAAAATTTGAAGATTTTTTTAAGTTGTTAAGATTGTGTTTGTCACTCCAACTTGGAGAATACATTTTGTTGTAATGCTTACAAGCAAAAGAAAGTTTATTATTACAAAATGAATTTTTCTAAAAAATTGAGTTTGTTATTATGTTGAAATTTTTATTAAAAAGCAATTACGTTTAATAAAATTGTGTTTGAGTTGAATAATTGTGAAATGCTTTTTTTTTTTTTTACATTAAACTAAATTTTAATAGAATAACTATAGTAACAAAAAGTGAATGATTTCGCATTCAAAAAAAAAGTGAATGGTTTCTTATAAACAAATTGTATAAATAAAAATTGACATACATTATAAATCAAATCCATTACATAAAATTTCAAAATATTAATATTTACCTAATTACAATAACCTATATAATAATAACAAAATACATAATCCTTTCTACATTTTGGCTACAGAAAAATATCCTTGCTACCTAAGATACAATCACCCATATAATAAATTTTTTTTTAAAGGAAAAAAAAAAAAAAAAAATCTTCCTTCTATCACCGCTCAGATTCTCTCTAGCCACTTCCCCCTATTATCTCAAAGTGGTTCTTTCCTGGTAAGAAAAGACAAGACATAGCTATGATATGATAACAAGGTATATGAGAAAATATGAAAAAATAATCATTAAATAAAGAAGGCAGAGACCAGAGAGAGAACACAATGAACTAATGTGAATTGGTCTGATTCGATTTTGGAGACATAAATCCATTGAGAAAAATGCTTGATGGCTACACTTTTCCTATCAAGATCTATATTTTTCAATGAACTCATTAAATAATATTCCTTTATAATAATTTTAATCCTAGACTAACAAAAATTAACCCAACCCTTTTCCACCTAAACCCTTAAATACTTTGTGAATGAAAATGTGTCAATTAAGTAGCAAAACTCTTGACAGAACATATAGGAACATGATTATTTGTTTGCACTCCAAATAAGATTATAATTACTTTATTTGTAATCAAATAAGTAGAATTAAATACAATGAATCTGGATTAAGTTATATAACAGCTTGGGCCTTTAGTAGGATTAGGTCTTGATATCTTTAACCGTTACCACTTGGCAAACTATAGTCATAAAGTATCTTAAAGTTTTTACGCTGCGATGGTAACCAATTTGATAAAAAGTTATTTTAAAAAAATTTGATGGAGTTTTAAATATGAGAAATAACAGAAGACAGCATTATTATAAATAAATAAAATCGTTGTTATTTTATGTATTTTAAATTCAATTAACATCTAAATTTTGAATCAAATGTATATTTATTTTCAAACCTAACTTTTTAGTATCCCCTTGAAAGATCTTTTCAAAGTTTCCAAATGGGATCAAAAACTCAATAAAGACTTGAAGGGTTTAAAACTTTGATCACTATAGTTTAATTTAAAGCCTTCGGACAGCGTGCTGCCATAATTCCAACCCAAATCTCTTCTAATTTTGCTTATTCTCTCATGACTGATTCTAGGTTTTTTCTTATCTTTTGAGTGGATTCATTGAACCCATCCTAGTATGTAAAACAGTAAAAGTAAAACATCCATTATTTCAATATTTGTTTCTAATTTTTTTTTTTTTTAAATCTTTTTGAGTGGATTCATTGAACCCACCCTAGTATGTAAAACAAAAAAAAGTAAAACATCCATCATTTCAATATTTGATGTCATTTTTACTAAATATTAAGTGCCTTGGGCTGGTAGAAACTTAAGGGAGTTCAACTTTAGGATTAAGGTTTAAGCTTAATTTGGGGGTCTTTATATTCCAATTATAAATTCTTCAAATTGATCGTACAAACATGTAATTAAGACCCCAGAAGTAATGGATTCCAGTTAGCTCAACTGGTAAAGTCTCTAGTGGTTGAATAAGAGATCTAGGATTCAATCCCCGCTTACACTAAAAACTGATTTATGTCTTGATTTGATAATAAAAAACTATCAACAAGAACGAACGGTATAGGTTGAAACTCTCTCCAAAAAAAAAAAAACCATAAGTAATTATTAAATGATCAGTTTGGAAGTATTTATTCAATGATTAGAATTTTATGCTCCTCCCAATTAGCTCATATTATGGTTAAGATGATCTAACAAAAGTGGGGTTTTTATATATTATAATTTACAAGTATGTAACTCATGCAAAGGCATGGATGCATTTAAAATTAAAAATCATTTTTATTATAAAAATATAAATAATTAGTGAAATTATTTTTAAAAAAAATAGCATGTAACACATTATGGATATATTTAAAATTAAAAACAAATTTTATCATAAAAATATGAATAACTAGTCAAATTATTTATTAAAAAAAAATGTAGACGTAATTAGTCATATATCAAAATTCTTACCCAAATTTAATACTCATTATGATAATTTTTTTTCTAATTTTCAATAAGATAAAGTGTGTGGTGATTTTTGTTGTGTGATGGTTTTTATTGAGTATATATGATTTTTTTTTAATAGTTCATTGGGATATTATGTAATCGGGAAATATAATTAGAGTTTTGTAAGTTCAATTTAGTGAAATGATTGTATATTTGAGAGTAATCAAAGAATTGAAATCATTAAGATTAGGACTTAAGACCAAATTTAGGGTTTTTGATGATCTAAGTCCTTTGAACTCAAAGGTTCCTATATGAAATTAAGGTACACAATTTCAGCTTTAAATCTTTTATTTGGCTAGATGGAAAAATGATTATGTTTAGTTTAATTATATTTTAGTTTTGATATCAAAGGCATTTCTTTTAAATTGGGCTTTTCTATATATATATATATATATATATATATAACTTAAACGTTTAAAATGAACAGTACCTTGACTTGTGTTTAATTATGGATATTTATGGCCTATTTGGTAAGAGGATTTAAATATAGTTTTTTTTTTTGTTTTGCAAACCATAAAATTGTGAGTCTCACACTTATATATTGTTTGTTTGATGTTCTATAAAGTCTAAATACAGTTTTCAAAAAATTATATCTTATTTTTCTTGTTCAGACCTAAATTTTGAAACTAGCTAAGAGGATGTTTTCGAGATACAGAAAACATTTTTAATGGTATAGTTATAAATAAAATGAAAACAGTGGAACCCATAGATTTGTACAAACTCTTCTATCTTTTAAATTAAAGAACTTATCTTTATCTAAAAAAAAAAAATCTCATACTTCAAATTTGAAACTTATCATTATCCAAAAATAAAAATAAAAAATAAATGAGCTCTATTCTTATCATTATCAACAACAAAAAAAAGTAATCTACAAATTCTACACATTACTACACGTTGCTTTTTGTAAAAATTTTAAAATATATATATATATATATATATATATCAAAATAGAAATGGTCTCCCAAACATCATTTTTTGTTTTTAGTATTTTGAAAATTGTTTTTAAAAATGGGCACCAAATACATATAATCTAAAAATTATTATCATAAAACTATTTTCAATTTCAATTTTTTGAAAATTGTTTTCATACTGTTTTGAAAACAAAAACAAGAATCCTCCTATCAAACAAGCCTAAAGTTTTAAATTGAAGAACTTACCACTTACTAATAAATGGGACATCTAAAAAAAAACTAATAGATGGGGGATTTTGTAGAAAGAGGTATTTTCATGTGAAGTGATACTCTAAGTGTAAGATTTAACTCTTTTTTTTTTTTTGGTGGAGAAAAGTGTAAGATTAAACTTATTCTTATTAAGATGCTAGTTATGAATGGTTTTGATGAAAATTGGTTGGTTGTGTGCTCAAGGTAGGTAAGACTTTGCACATCAAGCTTTCCTTTTTGAAATATCACATTTTAATAAATTCTCTATAACTTGTGGTCTTGTTACCTCCCAGTTGTTGGTTTCCCAATATTTGTGAATACCTTAATAAGATGTTTCCTATAGTTCACGTCATTGAAATCTACAACGTAACGCTTATCCTTATTCATGATACTTTCATATTCGAACAATTATTATAGGGCCTATGTAATATTCTTATATCTTGTGAAAAATAATTATTATATATAAAATTATTGTGGTTCTACTTAAGTACATTCAATCCTATACGACAGAGAACAAAAAGAATGAAAAAGAAGAAGAGAGTGGGATTGGAAAATGTATATAAACACAAGAAAAAACTGGGAATCTAGGCCCAGTCACAAAATTAACCATGAATAATATCTCTATTGTTAAATTAGCCCCTACAAAATAGTTATTTCCCAATTGAATTCCTTTTGCCTAATACCCAACTGATTTAACCTCTCTTTTTTTCCTCCCTTATATGTATACCGATAGAATAATACTAATTATGTTAAAATTTGTGGGATGTTACAGTTTATATAGCCTGCCCCCTCCACTGTCAGGCTCATCCCCAATGCCATCAACGTTCTTGATTGTGATTGAAAGAATTCCTCCAATGATATTGTCCCCCATTAATAAATCTCTACCGCATTTGTCCCTTCTGTCGCACTCATCCCGTCCATCAACACCTCCATTGCACTCGTCTCCTCCACCGCTGAGGCATGCAGCCCAAATCAATCGTCTTGATTGGGTTTGATTAGGTCGTGATTGTGATTGTGATTGTGATTGTGTTTGTGTCTTGCGTTGATTATCAATTTATTTTCACACTTTTTTTATTGATTCATAGTTATAGGATCATTTGTGTCTTGATTGGATTGTGTGAAGGAGCAAATGGGGGTTAGGTGCGAGTAGCAAAAGGGTCTAGGTGTGAGAGAGAGAGAGAGAGAGAGAGAGAGAGAGAGGGGTAAATTTTGATTCAGTAAGTCAATATTTCAGTCTAAAAAATTCCTCTACAGGGAAATAACAAACAAACATCCCAATAGAGAGGGTCTATTCCAGTTTTATGAGCGCTTTCCAAAACTTGGAAAATTTCGGTTGAAGAGTCTTATGGGAATGCTCTAATTCACTTTATTCAGATTGTACCTGACGACATTTTACAGGTGATATGATCCCCGCTCCGATAACCGTTGCATTTTCTCCGTGCTGCTTATACAACTCAAACACTTAAACCATTTCTCAGCCAAAAAATAAACCATTTTCACTGCAACATTTAAGAGAGTAATATAATTTGACAGCGCAAACCTCAAGATAACTGAAAAGTTCCATGATCTGGATGCTGAAATCAGATATTTGAACCGAGATTTCCATGGGTGAACATGACTAACAGATGCAGTGTCATTAAATATAAATAGTACGCCACAAGGAGGAGCAGGAAAAAGTGTTAGAATGGACAGAATTTTGGGAAATTAGAGAACTATTTCTTCATTTCTCAAAATACGTTTCCACATCAAAACTTTTTTGCTAATTATTATATAATTGAAAATGAAAGATATTTACTGAGAAATAATTTTATGGATGGGATCATTTACAGAGGGTGTAGAACATTGAATACACAACAGATGAAAAGAAAACACAATAATTGCATTCCAAGAAACGAAATACATACACCTTTTGCAGCTGCCTCAAGACTCTACTGAGGTTGGAATCCTAATAACCTCTGTCATTAAGTTCATGTCTCCAAAAGCTGCAATGTTTTCCTTGCACTAGCAATGGCAAACTTCACAAAGTACTGACCTAAAAGATGCCAGCAGAAAACTCCCCATCTAAACCCTGGAACTCTAACAAAACTATCATAATGCTGCATTGCAAGTCTAACCAAGATCTTCTACCATAGCAAGCTGGAATCACGGCTCACATGAACTTCTACACCTTGACATACTTATCAACATAGCCCTGCAAGACATGTTTAGAGATTTGTTGATAAGTATGAAAATTGTGATTGAAGTATCATAAAGCACATAACTATACATTAATCAATGCTTTTTGATAATTATACATAAATCAATATTTCAATCAGAACAAAAAAGTAGAGAATAAAATTCATTTTCTACATAGAACCTTCAATTTTATAGATACAATCATCAAAGCCTACCTTCTTGGCCCCCCAAAAAAGTTGTGCGCACGCACATGTGTGTGTGTGAGAGAGAGAGAGAGAGAGAGAGAGAGAGAGAGCACATGCACACAACTTGGGGCTCTATAAGCACCTCGCTTGAGTGCACTCATGAGTGGAACCTAACAAGTCCTTGTTCTAAATTAAGGTAATGCCATGCCACACTTCATAATATCTAAGAACATAAGAATTCAGTTAAAGTTCATAGAGTCTATTTTCTGTTTAACAACACATACTTCATACATCTATAAGGCAAGAATGCAGATGAAAATAAAAGTTTGGAATGGCATCTATATATCTATCAGAATCTAAGTCTACAAATAGAAGCCAGAAAAGAGGAATTACCATCACAAGTTTCGTCAGTTTCCTCTGCGATGAGTCAATATATTGATCTATCTTTGTCTGAGACTTGGGTATCTGGTGGCTCTTCATGGCTCCAGAAACCTTATCAACAGTCTTCTTCACAATGGTCTTAAATGCCTCCTTGCTCATATTACCTTGTCGCCATGACGGCTTAAGAACCTCTTTTACAAAATCTGCAACGGCAATCTTGAAAAGTTTCATTGATCTGGAATCCTTGCTCTTCTTGCTCTTCCCTGAGGACTTAATTTGGTCAATCTCAATTTCACCCCGAGTCATGTTTGGTACATTAAGAGGATCACTAGGGCTATCATTTTCAACAGCACCCACTTCTGCATCTGCTGTCTCACCATATTCATCATTATCGAGGGATGTAGTTGAAGCAACAGCCCCAACCTCTTTGTGCTTCTCTTCCACATCCAGTGGCTTGCGGGTACCACTGAGCCTTAATATGGTGTCAGAGTCACCAGTAAGTTCCTGCTTTTGACCATGATCATATTTCCTCTGAGATTTTGATGATGGCTCAATGCTGTCAAAAAGTGGATCATACTGGTCACCACCTGACCTAGGCAAAATCTGCCTAACTGCTTTAGTGGAACTTGGGGAGGAAGTTGTCTGTCTTGATGTGACACTGCCTAAACCTAGCCCATCAACTGGCAGATGGCTCAAATTTAATGAACTATCATATTTACTAGAATAGGGTGTGTCCTTTTCTTGCTTAAATACGTCAGAACTGAATTTGGTGCTCAGTGGCTGCTCAAAAGTAGATGCATAGGGATTATAATGAGCAGAAATTCTTGAACCCCCAAAATCAGGAAGTTGAGATGACTTCCCATCCACAAGATCTGGGGTGTATCTGGACACAGAACCAGTCGTTCCAGGCACAGCCAAAATACTATCAGTTGTGGGGTATTGCAAACCATATGGTGGCTGTTGCTGCTGTGAATAAGGATGAATCTGGGAAGATGACTTCATATGTTCACCAGGGAGTAAATTGTCACCAGAAAAAGGTTGCATTTGGTTTGTAAATAATTTATGTGAGGAGGGCATAGGTTGAGAGTGCATATTGCCAGGAGCAAAGGAGCTTGAAGAAATTAAATCCGGGTTGCCCATAGGTGGCAGGTTTGATCTAAAATCTTCCGCATACAAGAGAGGTCTCTGAGGCTCCTGCCCTGGAGGATGGGTTTGATAAGGAAATTCGCCAACCTGCACATAAGAGGGCATATTGCTAGGGTAGTGCCTTACTGAAGTCTGAGAACCAAAGGCGAGCACATGACTCTCCTGAAATTGTGAAGAAACACCTGTTGTGGCAGTTCCTGCATTAGAAGTTGAATCAAACATTGGTCGTGGAGGTGGTGGTGGCAAGGAAGTCCAAGAAGACATTGGCGGTACAGAATATTGAGAATGTTGGCTGGGTAATGGAGCTTGATAAGGATGAAAACTTTCCCCAGGAGCAGATTGAAATGGAAAGGGTGCACTCTGTGGTATCAAATAGTTCGGCAGCTGTGGCATATGCACAGAATTTACACCTTGTGAGACTGGAGGAGGATGCGACTCAGAAGAATGATGTGGTAAACCCATAGCAGAAATACTAGGAGATGACTCTTTAGGGGCCAGAGGTTGCGATGGCAACTGTTCAGATGAAAGCGGTAGGCTGATAGAACTTGTGTCAGGGCCTGGCTGAGTTGATGTTATCATATTCGGAAAAGGTTCCCTGGTTGAAAACTTATTAGAGGAAGTCATGGATGCAAGATCTGGTGGTGAATCAGATAACGAAGAGTCATCCATCAATTGTGATGGGCAATCAGCATTTTGAAGCCCTGGAACAGAAAGATTGAATTGAGATTGCTGAGTCACTAAATTTTCCATAGATGAATGTACATAATGAGAGGTATTACCTTGTGACTTCAGGACTTCAGCATCGCTTACAGACTGAGAGCGAAAACCATCCACTGACAATGGTTGACAAGAGTCCACTGCTCCCTGATGATTCTCACCATCAGGAATGTCAGTTGTAGGCTGCTCGGGCTTTTCTTGAACAACACGCATTTCCTGCACCTTAGCAGAGACCTCTGCAGAACTCTCAGAGTTAATGGCATCAAAATTGAATATTCGGCCATCATTATCCAAAATACCAGATTGCTTAGCAACCCTAATAGTTTCTTCACAGGGTTGCATCTCCTGGCTCTTGAATGCTTCATGCTCAGGATTAGATACTTCTACTGAGATAATATCGTTATCTTCTCGAAACTTAGAATTCTTTGCACTAGGAGGAACATCCGGATACTGTTGTTTGCTTTTTTGGTGCCTTGATCCACTGGTCCTCTCAGATTCATTGTGCATAAATCGACAGGAGGCTCCACGATAACACCTTCCTCGGCGGAAGTCAAAGCATTCTGGAATCTGACCCTTGCCCCGTCTAAGATTTTCAGCACTGTTCTCACCTGCACGCCTAGTTAGAGGAGACCTGCTCCTACTTCTTCGCTTCCTAGGAGACCAGCTGAAACACAGCCAAAAGTAAAATCAAAATTTCCACAGTTCATGGCCTGTAGAAGATTATGATATAATTACAAATCAAGAGCCAACAAGCAAAGTAAATATCCTACAGCCTAATATTCTAAACCACAAACAGTAAGTATTCAGCCAATTGCTTTAATCATTATGCACACAAAATGCACCAAATACCTGCGAGATCGGCTTCGCCTCTCCCTTCTCCTACGTGGACTCCTCCTCCTCCTCCTCCTATCTACAGGAGATTGGCTCCGGCTCCGGCTCCTACTTCTACCTCTCTTATTATGCCTCCGAGTGTAGCGGGAATCCTCATTGTCACTGTCAGTACCACCTTCCTTGATCAATCTCCCAAATTCATCTACTTTTAAAGGAGCAGATTCAAGCTTTTCCTTTTTCTCTTTATTTTTCTTTTTAGACATAGCACCCTTAGAAACATCATTACCAGCACTGCCCAGGTCATCTTTTTCCCGGACAGCCTCAAGAGAAACAGCATGGCTAATAGACACTTTATTTTTATGGTTATAATCAAGATGCTCATCAGTTGTCCCACTTGAGATAGATGCTGCACCAGTATCCTTAACCTCTTTTTGCAAATATGGGGATATTTCTGGAGCCTTGTAGGGCATGTTGGATTTAGAAAGCAATCCAGAACCCTTTTCAGTCCTGGAGGAACTCTTGGACTCATCTATCCCCAGATTACAACCAGCATCTCTATGGGAATTTGCAGCACCATCTATAACTGATGATGAGAGCATCAAAGGACTACCAACTTCACGCCGGGGCTCATCATCATTTTCTGAGCTGTCATCAGAAGCATAGTCTTGTAGAAGTCTGAATGAGCTACCACCTTTGATTACTTCACTAGAACACTTGTCAGAATTTATAGCTACGGCAGCTGCAGAAGTCTTGGATGGACTCATATCATTAGATAGGAGAGTCCTAGATTTCTCTAAATTGCTGGAAACGAGGCATTCTGAAGCTCCAGGAACTTTAGATATTGAACTTCCAAATGTTGAGTTGTCATTATGAAGCCCTGCATAGATAATAACAATATTGATAAAGAGTCTCAACTTTAAAAACATGCAAAATATTGAAAGCTTGTTATATATCAATGAAAAAGGAAAAAGGGACATGCTGAGAAATACACAACTCTTTAGAACTTGTGGACACTGGATCCCAATGTATATAAAACCCTTTTTATCTTTTTGAAAAGTAAAATAAATTCAATGTGTATATAAAACCACTTATACAACATTACAAACTAAAGACTGGATAATTCATATGGGAGCTCAAAACCTTACTCCAGAAAGAAAAGGTGGCAAATTCATGAAAAAGACACAAACTTATCCACAATCCATGGACTGATTCAAAACTCACATTTCTATGTCAATAGACACAGCTAAAAAAAGATATGATAAGCTGCATTTGAAAATATATATCTATATATATATATATCTTTTTTCCTGGCTAAGCTTATGGCAAAAAAAAAAGTGAATGTGCCAAGGATAAAAACTAGGGAGGATGATAATTCAATTACTTTAGCAAAACATTTCAAAATTCCCATACGCATCCAAAGGATATAAAAATATTTTTAATTTAAAATACAGAAGGGACAGGACAACACTACATTCAGCTTTGCAAAGCTCACGCAGGCCATGACCTCTCCTTATCTTTTTTTTTTTTTTTTGGATAAGTAGGTCATGACCTCTCATTATCTCTTGTTTCACAATTATATGGATAACTCATGCAAGTAAGGAAATGAGGGTTTTGATCTGTGAACAGTGAGGGAGGTATGAGAAGAGAGAGGGAGAATAAAGATAACCCGAATGTGTAGCATAATCAGTTGGAGACCATGCCTCATCAAACAGAGGTCACTAGTCCGAATCTCCCCTTTCCCCTCCCCTCCCATAGGGTCAAAACTCAAAACTTACTAATCAAAGGGAGAGCTAGGAAGCACGAATATTCCACTTCTGCTCACATACCCAAATCTGATACATATCCGTACTGGATACCCCTAAGATACTCCTACATGTGTGTCCCAGCTTTTTTTTTTTAAGTGCCAATATGTTTGGGATACACCCATGATACGGCCCTAATACGGTTGTAAGTTGTAACCCAACCCCGATAGTGAGAGATAGGATAGCCCAAACTTGTGAAGATTTTATTTATATTTTTTTTTTATTGGTTTCAATGTTAAACACTAATCTAGTTCTCTTTAACTTACTCTTTCGGATCTTGGTTTTCCAAGAGCCTTGTAACTCAATTGGCACATCTTGGTGTTTCCAATAGAGACATTCAAGATTCAAATCCCCCACCTCCAACTATTGATTTTTTTTTTTTTAAACAACTCTTTTTGATCTTGGTTGGTATTCTAAACATCATTAAATGGCCATGGATTCACTTTATTAACCATTATTGCTCTTAAATTGATATATGCTTAAAATATATGAAAAAAAAAATATTTAACAATATCAAAAAAAAAAAATTTTAAATCAATTAATAAACATTTCCCCGCTGTATTTTATCCTAGTTTTCAGGCATTTTTGTATTGCTGTATCCCGTATCCTATCGTATCGTACCCATATTGGTGCTTCTTAGAGGGAGAAAGTGAGTAAAGATGATTACATTTTGGGATTTAAGAGAGTGAGAGACATTAGAGGGGTGGGGTGGATGTGTGGTTGACCAAATTAGAGGTCAAAATAGGGTTAGATTAAGTTTTGAATAACTATTTTACACTTTATTCTTAAATCATATAAAGCATGATAGAATAAGATGAAGAACACCATAATTAACCATGATTAGTATGTAATAATTCAAATAATAGTTTCACCATATATTCATATAACTTTACTCCGTTGATGCTTTTTACTTTTCTTTTAAACAAAAATATGTGAAAAATAATATATATATACACACACACACACACACATTAATTAATTAATTGTCATATCTGTGTCATATCATATCCTAATTTCCCAAGAATTACCGTGTCTCTATGTTCAAATCATTTTGTACATTTATACCATGCCAATGTCCTTGCTTCCTATCAAATTACTAGAGAACGAGAGAAGGAGAGTGAAATTACATTTTAAACCCTGTAGCTTGGGGAGTGAACAAATAAATCCTATAGAATCAAAAGTAACAAATTCAACCCTGAGGTTTCAAAAAGTAGCAAATTAATCCTTAGCTCATTTAAGTGGAACCCAATTGTGTTTGAGATTTTGCTACCTTTTCAAATCTTACGGTTTAATTTGTTATACCCCTAAACTATAGGGTTTAAAATCTAATTTTCCCAACACCAAAAAAAAAAAATCACAAAAAAGCAGATAAACCTATACTTTCATCCACATACATGCAAAACTCTGGCAAAGTACAGGAAATTATGAGAAATCAACATCAAGAAAATGCAGTAGAATACTTTAACATAAAGGAAAAAAGAAGATGATGTATGAGGCTCATGTCTGATAATTGCATTAATTAATCAATCAACTTCTCTATACCTATATGATGCACACACAACAAAGGAGGACAATATTCCACAAACAAGACTCGTTCAGTGAAGATGTTGCCTACTTAAATTGTCACAAGTCAATCAAAAGCCAATCAAGTCCACCTTGATGTTAGAGGTGTTACAGGATGCATAACATCAACCTAACACTAATGCTGCTAAAGATTTAGAACGTTTGAAGTTAATATAGTTGAAACATAAGAGTGAAATGGTTCCAATAGGGGAGGTCGTTGATGTGCATGCCCTGGCTGAAATTTTGGGCTACAGAGTTGAAACTTTGCCTATGTCGTATCTTGGCATGCCGTTAGGAGCCTCACATAATTCCCCTTCAATTTGGAATCCAATCTGGGAAAAAATTGAGCGGAAATTAGCTGGGTGGAAGAGGTTGTACTTGTCTAAAGGGGGTCATTTGATGTTACTCAAGAATACGCTCTCCAGTCTTCCGACTTACTTTCTTTCATTATTCACAATTCCTACTCATGTGGCTAATAAAATTGAAAAGTTGCAAAGGGATTTTCTATGGGGTGATAGGAAGATTCATTTGGTAGGATGGGATAAAGTTTGAGTGCCTATAGCCAATGGTGCTTGGGGATAAGGAAACTTACTACCTTTAATAAGGCCTTATTGGGAAAATGGTTGTGGTGGCTTGGGAAGGAAGAGGATCGGTTATGGAGGAGGGTGGTAGCTTCAAAATATGGGGAAGATTAGGGGGAATGGACCTCAAAGCTGGGGAAGGGAGTTCATGGGTGTGGTTTGTGGAGAGGTATTCGTTTGTGGAGAGGTTTGTCAGCTTGTTGTTGGGTTAGGGAATAGAGTAAGGTTTTGGCAAGATGGGTGGTATGGGGATCAACCCTTTCAATTGGCTTTTCCAAGGCTATATGGTATTGCTATTGATAAGGAGGTTTCTGTCGAAGCCTCTTTGCTAAGGTAGGGGGCGGAGGAGAGAAGAATTTGGAATGTTCGTTTTATTAGAGATTTTAATGATTGGGAGATGGATGAAGGGCTGCATTTTCTTCACATATTGGGAGCCAATACTCCTATGGACGTTGGAGACCGGATGAGATGGAAGTTGAAGCCTAATGGGGTTTTTGACATCCGGTCGTTTTATAACAAATTAAGGGATTCTCCCTCAACTGTCTTTCCTTGGAAAGCTATTTGGAGAGCAAAGGCCCCTAGGCGAGTTTCTTTTTTTGTTTGGTGTGTAGCTTGGAATAAGATCCTTACGGGAGATAACTTGAGATTAAGGAGATTGGTTTTTGTGGATTGGTGCATTATGTGTCGTCATTGTGATGAGACGGTTGACCACTTCTTCATTGTGAGATGGCTTATCGGTTATGGAGCTTTGTCTTTATAACTTTTGGCTTGTCTTGGGTCATACCTAGATCAATTCCAGACTTGCTCTTTGGCTGGTGGAATTGGCTGGGGAAGCATTCGTCTCAGATTTGGAACTTAGTCCCTTTGTGCATCCTATGGTGTATTTGGAAGGAACGGAATCGAAGGACTTTTGAGGATTTGGATAGCTCCAATGATCAGATGCTTGCTTCTTTTAGTGGAACTCTTTTTGATTGGTCTCGGGCGTGGGGACTCACGTCTATTGATTCCCTCCCTTCTTTTCTTTGTTCCTTTTCTTTTTTGTAATTTTTCTTTTGTTTGGTTTTCTTTTATGTTTCTCTCTGTTTTCCTTTTCTTGTATTTTCTCGGTTTGCTCTATGCTCTTCATGCATAGAGTAGCCTTTCGTATATATTTCATTCTTACTTATCAAAAAAAAAAAAACATAATTCCACACAAAAGATTAATTTCTAGTACAGGCTTAAGATTTGGAATATCTGCCTTGCTGGGTTATTATTGAAAGCATTCCTAGCCAATGTATTCAGTCAAACTATAACAAATAAACTGACAATCAATATAAGATAAACTTTGACACCAATTACACAGATCTAATGAGGTATAACCTACTTCCTCCATCAAAGGCTACATTGGTGGGTGGGTATTTTATCAAGATTGAAAACTGAATGAGAACAACACGATAGAATTGGTAAATAAAAGATATCAATCAACAAAGGTCCCTTTGGACCACAATCACAGTAAAGTCCTGTCAGTAAATTTTTAAGGATTAACCAAACAAATAACATGATTAAAACAAATATATGATACAAGAAAGTGAGCTGAGTGAACTAGAGGATATACAAGTCTAAGATAAAGCATGGATTTCGTGCTGAAGCATGAATTAAGGCAAAAGCTTCAAGATGCACCCTTTAAGTTTGTTTCAATTCTGAATTTAAAAAAAGAGATTAAGAAAAGAAATACTTAATTGTTTAGAGAGGAAAAGATAAATAATCTTGAATTAAAACCTTTACCTTGTTCGCCTAGCTCTAAAGACCCAGAGCGAGTCACCTTTACAAATGAGGCATCCGTCATTGGGCTGCCTTTGGCTATACTATGTAGCACATGTAATTGCTCTTTCACATCAAGCTTCTTGTGGATCAAATCATACTCGTTGTTCAATCCTTCAATTGAGTGATTAACTCCCTGGTCTTTGTCAGCCTGGGTGAAATCATCTTAAACCACCCATAAAAAGATTACCAAAAGAATCAGCTGTACTGCTCACAGATCCTCAATCACAGACTCAATAGACTCAAAAAAATTAAGTAACAAGTTTGGCAGACTATTGTTTTCTCCTAATCAACAAAATTTTTAATCCAAATGCCATCATCAAAAGCAACACAATTATCAATTCAAATAAAAACATAATATGGAGATTGGACAGTTAGAACCCGATCAATATGGGACAGCCAAAAAGAACACAATCCATTGAGATAAAACAACTTAAGTATTATGAGTATAACTAATTTGAAAAGGATAAAGCTGAAGAAAATAAAAAACTAAACAAACAAACAAAAAATGCTAAACATTAGATAGGCATGATAACCTATGTCTTATTACAAGAAACCCAGAATCCAGAAAATGATCCTTGGCCTAAACTCTTCTGGAAAAGAACCTTACAACAACCATGTGCCTACAAGCAAACCTGTATATTAAAGGCCTTTACAAATGATACTTTTCCAATAAGTGAACCAAATACCCAACATAGAAAGAGGTGCAGAATTGAGTTACAGTTCATCCAACCCATTCATCAAATGGACATACTTCTCATTAAGTATTACTATCTTCTGGTTTGTTGGGATAATTGATCACTGGTCTATTCTTTGTTTTTTCTTTTTCTTTTTTTGAAAATTCAATAGTTGGGGGTGGGGGGATTTGAACCCTAGATGTCTTGTTTAGAAACACTGGGAGGTGCCACCAGGAGCTACAAGGCTCTTGACATAATTCTATTCTTATATTTCAGTTAATGAGTGCACTCCTGTATATCATATGTCCATTTTACACAACCAAAATCTAGAAACTTGAAAATTATGTTAATGAAATTAATTATCAGAAATAATGCATTGCAGAAGCCCAGCCAGCCCACTGCACAAAATTTGATGCATCACACATTCACACTGCAGAATAAAATGCATATTGTAAACAATTCAGTTATAGTTTTTTTTTTTTTTTTTTTTTTAAATCAGTGTTGGGAAACTTAAAGAAACTTTCATATCCAATGTCTAAAAAGCTTGGGAGACTCCGAGCTAGAAAAAGAATGAGAATAAAATAGACCTTTAGCTCAGATGAAGAGGCAAAAACTTATTCCTATTTATTCAATGTCATCTCCCATTCAATCACCCAATTCACTTAAGAAGTTGTTGCTTTCCTTGTGGGAGAAGGAAGTGCCACTAGAATCAAAGCCCATTGGCTGAAGACAATGACCAGTACTTTTGGCAGTAAGATCCTCTAGAGTTCTTAGCATAAAGTTTCTGAAATCATATCCATCCATTTTAAAATGAGTGGATTGGATTTTGCCACACCATCAACATTTAAATGAAAATTGACTATCATCATTTGGGTATCTATTTAAATTATTGAGGATGTGGCAAAATCCAATCCACTCATTTCAAAATTGATGGATAGGATTTTAGGAAATTCATGGTGGAGTTGCCCTAAAAACTCTTGAAGATCTTAATCCACATTTATGACACATGACATGATAGACAATCATGTCAAACGTTAAAGTTCAGCAAGGGGAGTTGTGATGCATACAATACACACATCATGCAGTCACATGCTAATAGACATACAAATCTTGTAATAATACTGGAAAGCAGAAACATGATCAGTCACACTTACCTTCCATCTCCATGTCAGAATCAGAAGGTGAATCACATCCAGCACCAACCTTCAGATGTTCAGATTGCATTGAAGACTCGATTTTTAAAGTCCTCGATGATGAGACACCTTGCCCTTCAGGAATTTTATATTCCAAGACGCATTTCTTCTTCATCCACAGGAAATACTCATGAGCAATTGCAGCTTCACTTCCTGACTCACCACCAAATAAAAATGCAAACTCTGGATTCCTAGCTTCTTTATGACGGGTCAAATCTTCAATACCATTACCATTTTTAGCAATAAGCTGGCACAAACCTTCAATATTTTGAACAACTTTTTCTTCTGTTGGCTTAGGCGGAGGTGGAGGAAGATCCAATATGGCACTTCCACTTGATGACACACCATCTCCTGCTAGAAGACCCACCTCACATCCACTTCCACCTTCATGATTTAGATAGCCATCCTGGGCAGATGTATCATGTCTAACCTTATTGGGAGTAGAAGATGAATTAAGGGAAGAGGTTAGCGGTGGTGGAGAAGGCGGAATAGGTGGTGGAGAAGATGGTGGGGGTGGGGGAACCATGGAAGATGCATAACTGGAAAAACCAGAAGTAGAAGGAGGAGGTGGAGGCGACGACATTTGCTGAAGACCCTGCACAGCACTAGGCTGCCGTGGTGGTGGATGAAGAGGAGCTCTATACAATGTCTGTCCATGTGGAGGAGGAGGAGGAGGAGGTAATACTCTAGGAGGAGGCGGGGCCTGTAAGATTTCTGAGCGAGGAGGACCAGGAGGAGGAGGAGGGGGAGGGGGAGGAGGTACTGTTGGTGGAGCATGATGCACATTCTGTGTCCCTAAATGAAATTTATGTTGTGAAGTCTGTTGAGTACTTGAGTATGTAAGAGGTAATGGGGCGCTTCCTTGAATTTGTAAATAAGATTGACCTGTGTTCAGCATCCCACCAGGTGGACCTTGATGCATTGCAGAAAGTGGGGCAGGAGGACCATGCTGATGATATATATGGGGGCCTGGGTTACCTACATGAGGTCGGACGGTAGGAGGAGCTTGTTGATTTATAGGAGGGGGCGGAGCAGGCGGCCCTTGTTGGAAATGAGGGGGAGGTGGAGGTGGAGCCAATGGGCGCTGTGAGTATGCAGGTGGCATGGGTGTGTTAGGACCTTGCCCAAACTGAGGACCATAATTCCCTTGTCCATACATCTCATATATCACAACTTAAAAATGACAATCCAAGGAACACTTAGATTACTGAGACTTTCTCAGACAAAAACCCAATTTTTGCACAGGTCAAATCGGCAACCCATCCATATGCACAATATCCTGTAGAACAATATAAAAAACTCAATAAAATCATATTGAGAACCAATCAGTACCTACTACAATGCTAGCATATAATAATGCAAACTACACTCACAAACTTATTCAAATTGTAATTAAAATCCAATGCATCAATTTACAAAAGTAATATAACTTTCAAAAAACCCATATATCAAAATTTAAAAAAAATATTCCCATTTTTCACTCTTAGCTCTCAAACATCCTTCAATAACCAAACTCCAATCAAACACAAACTCATTTCTCAAGTCGAAATTATCCGAAATGAAAACCCCATTACTCAAAATGTATCATTCCTATAATAAACTAATACAAAACATTCAAATAAATAAATAAAAACAATGAATAACCCCTAATGCTCAGTTTCAATTATTACTCCATAAAAAAGCGTCAAACTGTGTTAATTCTAATACAAAAAATTGAAGTACCAATTGGCATAAGCCATAGTAAAAAAAACACATTCAGTAAATTTCAAAATTCTCACTTTCCCACTTCTTCCTAAACTTTTCCAATCAACCAAACAGAATAACAAGCAAAAAAAAAAAAAAAAATCACTGAAAATTTGTTTCAAAAAAATCTTACCTTAAAAAGGAAAAAAAAAATTCAAAATTAGGCAAGAACTAGGTTGTGCGGTAATAAGAAAGAGGTGAATTTGAGAACGACGTCGCTTAGAGAAGCTTGGAGGGGCTGAGAGTAAACCCTAGAATTTGGGAAATTGAAATCTCTGTGTGGGGTTTGGTTTTTTTATCTGAGAGTCAAGAGTGAGAGTGAGGATGAGGACCTTCTTATATTATAAACCCTAAAAAACAAAGTTTTTTTTTTTGTTTGAGTGTGTTTGTGAGAACGTTTGTATTATTTTGATTCCGAGGTTTCTAAACTCTGCGTAAGAATAAAGAAAACTTTCTCTAAATAATACTATGAAGTATGAACGTAACTAAAAAAGAACTTTCTCAAAACAAAAAATAAAAAAATAAAAAAGAAAAAGATAATTAGATATAATATAATTCTTTTTTTTTTTTACTTTTTACTCTTTTTTTTTTTTGGAAATGAAAAATAATTTACTTGGTTACTAATACTTTTACAACAAAGTCTAAAGCATGTAACTCCTTGACTTCTGCTAATGATTGGCTTACAATAATTTGGTGCTCGAATGGTAATGTTGTTTTTTGTGTTTTTTGGAAATACGTGTAGATGAAAGACTATGTAAAAATACATATAATGTTGTTTAAACACTGAAAACTATTTTTTAAATAACATAGACAAACAGGCCCTTGAAATCCAAAAATACAACACAAATGAATTTACAAATATTTTTCGACTTCGCCAATAGTTGTATGTAGGACATATGTCACTTCAATTAGTTGGATGAGTGATCTTGTGCAATTGCTCAATTTTCCGTTACTAAAATTTTACCATCTTCATTTTATAACTACTTCTAACTTCTTCTTCTTTTTTTCAATGGTTGGAATTGAAAGTTTACTTTTTTCAACTATTAATCTCAGCCATTGAGAGCAATTGTTGTTTAACTCTTTGACAACATGAAAAAACCAAAGGCCTCTGCCCTTCGATTCCTTGGGTACCAAGTGCACATGATCTTCATGATGGTTGTATTACCTTGTAAATTGACATGGAATGAATGATTTCCTAAAGAATGATGATAATGTCATTGGTTTTTCTTCTCGAGACAAAGCAAGTACTACAAACTAAGATCTTGGTGATAGTTTTGTTACCATAAACACACTATTCAAAGTTGTTAACATAGGTGTGTGTTCAAAACACTTCGTTCATTGTCGAGAGTCCCACTTTGGTTAGGAGTGAGCCTTACTTTGTGTTTTTTGGCTATTTTTAACTTAAGAGATATTTTAAGATAATGAGCCTAGTATTGGATTTTGGGCTTATTCATATCACACGCATTTGTAAGGTCCATCAATTTGCCCGTTGGGTTTAGCTTACTTATTAAGCTAACCCATTATTCTAGTAATTTTGGCTAGAAAAGAATGAAAAACAAAACAGAATGAATAACAAAACAAAAACAAAAACAAAAAACAAAATAGAGATTTAATCTCAATATAGACTATTCGCATCCTTAGAAGTATCTTGCATTCCATTCACACCAAAGACATCACATAATGCGATGCAGCACAACTCTCCAAAAAACTATATTATGGTGCCTACCAACGGTACCTTAATAAGCTACTAACAAGTCAATGACCCTCTGTAGCATAACCCAAAGAAGACAAAATAAACTCCAAGCCATGTCCGTAACTCATATGCTAAGGGACAATGAAGAAAAAGATGGGACACTAACTCCCCACTCCATATAAACATATAAGACCAATCTACAACAACAATAACCATCTTCCGTAGATTATCAGAAGACAAAAACTTCCCTAAGGCAACAATCTATGAAAAGAAAGCTATTTTAGGAGGAACCTTCGATGATGGTGTGTCAATAGTCAAAGAAAGGGGAAAGGTAGTACTCACACACCTCAAAATGCTCTTGGCTGGCCTCAAATAGAATTTATCAAGACCCCCCCCCCCCCCCTCCCCCCTTCATTGAGATTAAAGGTACTAATATTAAAGAAATTCATTACTACTACTACTATTACTATTAGATGGATTCCTACCAAAAAGTATAAAATATGACATATGAGTTCCTACCAAAAATATAAGTACCAACGCTACAAACTTGTATTTAACAAAAAAGCCTATGGAGACAATATTTTTCATTTTTTTACCGACTACCAACATGATCCATTAAGATTTTTTTTTAATTAATAGATAAAAAAAAATATAAATAAAAATTGTCAATAAGGTAGAAAGGGACAAAGGCATATCTTCAAGCTAAACAACATTATCAACACATTTTCTTTCTCTAGCATATTTTGCTAAAGCAGGACCTATTTTAATTAAGAGGTTTAAAAAAAAAAAAAAAAATCGTGATTGGCTTATAAGTGAAGTTCATCAATAATTGTCAATAAGGTAGAAAGGTCGAAAGGGACAAAGGCATATCTTCAAGCTAAACAACATTATCAACACCTCTTTCTCTTAGCATATTTTGCTAAAGCAGCACCGACTTGATTCCCTTGTGAACAAAGGACCATTAGCATAAAAAGCTACATAAAATCTTTAAGAGTTCATCAAGCAAATGTCCATCTTTAAAATTTTTATAAAAAAGAAAAAGAAGCCAAACCGCCACTAAAACCAATCTTATGGACAATGATGGCGTGAGATCTTTCTCATTCTATGAAGTAAGGAGATCTCAAAAGATGATCTATTGAGATTGATATATAATAAAAAAAATCAGTTTAATAATTAGAAAAATATTAATTTCAGTATTATTATTTTTAACAAATTGACAATAAAAAATCACAATAATTAAATCATATCATACACTATATTGTAGTTTTTTTTTTTTTTTTTGATAGAAACCATTATATTATAAAATTTGAGTTTTTAAGTCATGGTTGTGCAAATTACAACAATTTTTTAGATAAATACAATAGTTTAATTGTTTTTATCAACTTTTTCCTACTGCTTTTTATCAATTATTTGAATAAACACAAAATAGTTGATGTAAGGACCAGATTTGACTTGAATCCAGAACAGGAATCAATCCAGGCCCACGTAGCCCAAACAATAAATTTATAGAGTGCGGGAGAGAAAGCTAGTCTGAATCTTGGGCCAAGATATTGGATTTTAGCGTAAAGAGGCTAGAGCTATAAGTGTGGTTTATGCAAGGAGTATCCTCGGACATGCCTCAGTGCTATGATTTTAGAATAATTTTTCAGTCCCCTTTCTTTTCTCTTTCTTTCGTCTTATATACTATGACTTTTTTTACCTTTTTCATCATCCACGTGTGGACTTGGCGTTTAAAGTTCTTTTTCACCATCCCTCTTGCCCTTTCTTGAATCTTCCATTCTTAGCTAGAAGGCTGCCCGTTCACTGTTCAGGTATCACCTCCACATTAATGCGGCCAGAAGGTTAGCTGGGCGGCATTTAATGCGGAGGTGACAATACCTTTAGATATTTGTTCCTGCTTACTATTATCTTTTATTTGATATTTTTCCCTTTCACTTTGCTGTAAGGTTTGTCCGAGGTGTTACTCTAAATGATTGATAAGTTCACCAGACACCTCGGATAGAAGTCCCGAGGTGACTATAGTCCTCGGACACGGTCAAATCTCCCACGAGCATTCTTTACCTCTCCTCGGAGGATAATCTTATCTCTTCTTTTGTTAATTGTCCTCGAATATTCTCTCACCCTCAGATTGGACATTGGGTCTGGCCCTTCCTTACACAGCTTGTACATATGAGATCGGATAGATATTGGGCCTGACCTCTTCCAGCATAGTTTGAATATCGGATACAATTGGTCCCCACAGTTGATATCAAAATTTTTTTTTTTTTAATTCTTACCACAATTTTGTTCCCAATACACGTTGCTTCTTACATTTGTTTTGTTTTTGTTTACGTTTTGTTGCCACTTTGAAATATGTTTTAAAAAATAACAAAACAGAAAACTATTTGTTCGTATTAATTAATAACTTAATTGGTACAATAATCCTACATGATCTTAATTTTCCAAGTGTGTATACTCTAGATGATCTAAATCTATTTTTTTATTGATAATATTAATCTTCTAAGTGGTAAACTTAGCCTCATGTGTCAAACAACTGGTTTTTCCTTAAAGTAATTGTTTAGTTTAGTTTATTTATTTATTCTTAAGATCTATTGTACTAAATTTTTGTGTGTCTAAACCATGTTTAATTTTGGCAAACATGTCATTTTTTATTTTTTATTTTTATGAGAAGATTGTAACTTTATTAAAAATAAGATAAATTTAGTACACTAACTAACACATGTTAGTTAGTATCCGTTTGGATACACGACTGGCAAGGCACGTCTGTGTTTCATATTTTTTTTTTTTTTATTGAGAAGTGCACTTCACTGCTTTTCAGTAGGTCCCATGCACTATTTACAAGACCCACAAATCTCTTTTTTCAACAAAACTTTCATTAAAAATGGATCTCTCAACACTATTCATACATTTAAAAATTATTTTGTTACAGTATTTTCAGTTTTCAGTAAAATAAGCGGTATCCAAACGGATTCTTAGTATAATTTAGAGAGGATATTGGAGAAAAATCATTGAATGAGAGGGTCAATTAGTGTACTTTGGACTTTTTGGAGAGCATATTGGAGAAAAATCAATAAGTGAGATTGAGGGAAAAGATAGAGCTTCCCTTTTTTACAATTACAAGCATAGCATCGACGACTTTATGGCCTGTTTGGAAGTTTAAAAAAGGAGAGAGAGTAGAGTGGAGGGAGGGAGAGTAATTCAATTACCTTGTTTGTAAGTTTTTTAAGGAATGAGGGAGAGGGGTTTTGAGGGGTTTCAACTACCTCTAACCCCTCATTTTTAATTCCCCCAAATTGGAGAAATTTGGAGGGAGAGTAGAGTAGATAAATTATTGACTAAATGAATTCTCCAATTTACCCATTTTAAATTAACAAAATTACAAACTGATTATATGAATAATTTTTGTTTGTTTCTTGAGAAAATTTAAGGTGAATGAAAAAAAATTTATGGCAATTTGGTTGAGTCTCCGCTACATTACTAATTTCTTGCAGCATTGGATAATTTCTCAGTGAGCCTTTTTATATATTACAATTTGGGGGAATCTGGGTAACTAATTTCGTTTTCCCAACTATCTAGTTAGTAGGGCACTGTTTGAAACAATATAATTTTGCAGCATCTCGAGCCTTAGAGGCTCGATTTTTGGCTTATAAATCGAGCCTCTGAGGCTTGGTTTTCATGCTATTAGGCTGCCTGACGTGACTTATTGTACACGTGGAAATCGAATCTTATAGACTCGATTTTTATACACGACTCTCAAAAGCTCGATGTACGTGCTACAAGATTCCACATCAGTGCCACATCGAAATCGAGTTTTAGAGACTCGGTTTGCTAAAAGTGAAACTGAGTCTCAGAAACTCGATTTTTAAATTGTGGTGAACAAGTACTCCACGTGGCAATCATGTCTGGGTCCCTATATTAGATCTAATTTTTTGTCTGGATCTCATACACACATTCAGCAGTGGATACACATTGACCCATTGTAGTTTTCTCCTGTTTCACTCCTCCTCTCACTCATACAACAATCTCAGCACATTTGCACATCCAAAATGTTAGGTAAGGGTTTGTTCATTGTTTAGTGTATATAGTGTTAGTGGATTTTGCTAGTGTTAGTATATATAGTGTTAAGATATATTTGTGTATCATGACTTTTGTTGTTTGGTTTTGATATTTCTCTTTAGTTTTTTGTTTTGTGCCCTTTCTCTATGTCTCTAGCAGTTAAAATCACAGTCAATCCCAGTTGTGCCAATCTCTTCACCATAGCAAACCCAATCCCCTTGTTTGCTCCTTTCACAATAGCCACAGTATCCTTGGACCACCACCTTCATGAAAATATATATATATATATATATATATATATATATATATATTTATTTATTTATTTATTTATTTATATATGTTACACAAAATTTGTTACCATAGAAAAAGATGTGTGTGTGGCACCTTTTTCCTCTCCTTCTATACCCTCAAACAAAAAAAAAAAATAACAATTGTTTGGATGCACGTACTCATGTGTCATACATAATGTTAAATATATATATTGAGAATAACATAATGTTAAATATGATGCTGCATAAATGCCACACTTTTATATAGCTGCTCAATAAGGAATTATCAAAATAAAAATCGGGAAAAATAAAATTAAAGATCAGAAAAATTGATTGGAGAAATTAAAAGTTAATCTCAGAAATCAGAATTTAAATTAAATAATTTGATGAATTAAACTCAACCAACGTACATCGTAGAAAAGCACACCAAATTCAGTACAATTTTATTAACTTTGGATCACACAGCAAAAATTGAAATCCCCACAACACAAAATTTGTTACCATAGAAAAAGATTTGTGTGTGTGGCACCTTTTTCCTCTCCTTCTGTACCCTCAAACAAGTAAGCACTAAACAATCTCTCTCTCTCTCTCTCAAAGTCTCAATAGATATTTTTTTTTGGGTAAACAATTACAATAAATATTATACCATAAGGCAATGTGCTCTTGTATTCTATTTTTATATAGGTAGCCCTGCCTTACATTAAATCAAAGGCCCTTGTATTCTATTGTACTCTATTTGAATTCTAACAAGAAAGTACCCCTACCTCACGTTGAAATTTTGTTCATTTTTGCATCACACTCAACGACACACACAACCATTTGTTAATTAATATCATTATTGTCAAATATCATTAAAATACCCACAATGTTGCAACTTGCAAGTTATGAACCTTAATCAAACAATAAATCTAGGATAAATCACACAAATAGATTGCTAGAAGGACAGTTTAATCAATGGCTAGTACTAGTAAAATAATGAAAAAAAAATGTAAATATTTTCAGATTGAGGCAGTTGTGAGAAAAATGACTTACAGTTGGAATGGTAGTGGCAATAGTAGCAACAACTGCTGCCTTAGCTCCCGCTATTACACCCTCTACATATTCATTTTTAAAAGAAAATAGGATTAGAATCAGCTTATACTCTAAAATAAAAATTTGAGAAGTGCTAAAAGGTGCATTATCATATCATCTAGTAGTGTGCATAATCATTGCACCATTCCATATGGCTCTGAAAACATCAAACTCATCCTTTAGATCAGTCAAATTATCCGTCTAATAATTTCGTGCAATACTCAGCTAAAGTGTCTAGAAAAAAAATGATCTAGGATATATGAGAATGGTCCCCTACCACAAAAAATTATGACCGTTTGATACATCTTTGTTCTTTTGGCGAAGCTGATGAATGTGAAATAGTGAACACTGAGTAAGAGTAGAGATGGTGAGTGAGAGAGTAGAGACGGTGACAGGGTGTCTGTGTGAGGGTGGAGAGGGTGACTGACAGAGGCATGAGACTGGGTTGGTGAGTGAGAGAGTGAGAGGGTAAGTGAGAGTGGGTCGGGGTCGGTGAGGCTGAGAGAGTGAGAGGGTGAGCGAGGGTCGGCGTCGGTGAGGCTGAGAAAGTGAGAGTGGGTCGAGGTTGGCGTCGGTAACGCTAAGAGAGTGAGAGTGGATCGGTGAGGCTGAGAGAGTAGATGGTGAGTGAGAGTGCTCTAGTCTGTGTGAGAGTGAGAGGGTGAATGAGAGTGGAGAGGCGTTAGTTAAAGACAAGAGTGCTTTAAATTTTGAAAAAGCCCTATTGGAAACCGAGTCTCTAAGACTTGATTTCTAGGTGGCTTCCACGTGGATCATCCACGTCATATACAAATTGCCACATCATACACAACTGAAAATCGAGCCTCTAAGACTTGATTTCCAGGTAGATGCCAAGTGGCAAATAAGCCACATCAGATCTGATCCAAACATAAAAACTGAGCCTCAAAGACTCGATTTATAGGCCCAAAATCAAGTCTTTGAGACTCGAGATGTTAGTATGTAAAATACATTGAAAACCACGCCTACTAACTAGATAGTTGGGAAATCTTGGTTAAATTGCAATTTCGTTCTACAATTTGAGCTCAAAAAGCGAGCAAATCAAAAAGCAAGTTTCGATAACTCATAGAAATTCCTCCTCCGGAGACTCCTACTACGATCGCCACCAACTTGGTTTCGTAGGTGGAATCGTCCTCGTCGAAACTAGACGAATTCGACAAACTCCTTCATTTGCCGTCGAATCCATTTCCAATGGCTGCCATTGATTCCGATGAGTATCGCGCAGTTCTCAAAAGCAAGCTCGCCCTCGCTTGTGCTACCGTGGCTCAAAGAGTCTCTCTTTCTCTCTATTCATGCATATATATGTATGATTGACTGATTATCGGTTTTGATTTTGTTTGGTCAAGGTGAATTGGTGGTCTTGGGGATGTGTAGGTTTGGGTTTTGGGGTTGAAGGTGGCTGCTGCCATGGGTGTTTGGGAAGTGAGAAATTGTGGGAATTGTTTGTTTCTTGAGAAAGTTGAGGAAATTGGAGGAGGTTTTTGATTTTTTATTATAATTTTTTTTGAGGTAATAAAAATTACTTTATAATAGTTAATAGTAGTTTTATAATTTTATTAGTGGTATTTTATTTTTTTATTTTAGAAGGATTATTAGTGGTATTTGATGGAATGAGAATGTTGATTAAATAATTATTTAATCTAACAAATTAATCATAAACCAATGTTGCAAGTTTATTTTCAAATAAGGGTAAATTTGTCTATTTAAATTATTTCCTCTCCTCTCCCTCCTAATTTTTAAAACATACAAATAAGAGGAATGACTAATTACTCTCTTCTCCCTTACTAATTTTAAAAAGATCAAAATAAGGTGGAGGATAACTATTCTCCTATACTCTCCTCCCCACTACTCCCTTCTACTCTTCTCCCTCTCTAAACTTCCAAACAGGCCATTATAGTAGTACTAGCACCCATCTAGTAAACAAAAACCATCACATGAATTTGTTTTCAATTATTTTTTTATAAGAATTTGTTTTCAATTATTAATCTCTCTTTGCGTCTATATTTAGTCTTAAAAAAATTTATCAAAAAAACTTAGTCTTAAAACAATGATATTCAGCTAAATTGGGAGAAGTAGTATCCATGTACTAGACCCACCAGAGAAAGTATCTTTTGCACACCAAAGTGTTCAGGAAATTTATACTTTATAATGCTTACAATATGAGCTTCACTATTATGCTCTCTTATCTATATTATTTACCCACGCTTTATTTATGATATATCTTACAAAAATTCATGGGTTGTGCCTTTGAAACAATTCTAAGTATGATAATTTGTTTACTAAAAGTTGTGCCATCATTAAACATTGATCAAGACAAAAAAAAAAAAAAAAAAAAAAAATCACAAATATTCTCTTTTTACGAGGTAATGCATTAATTTCTTTACCAGTACTAAAATAATATGATCTACTTTAAAGTCAATCACATCGTTATGATTATCCAAAATTTTTTTTTAAGAGGTAATTGTAAGATGTTGTTAATCTCGCCGTTCGAATAAGGTGTTAGTTCAACTACAATCGGTAGATTACTGAAACTAATGTGTGTATATAATATCAAGAACATAAAAATTGTATATTTAAAATATAGTGAGGAAAATTAAAAATATACCTGCGCATGGTGCATGTAGAGCTTTGCGCTTTTTTTTTTTTTTTAATTTTAATTTTTAATATTAGATTTAAACTTTTGAAAAAAAAATCTCTAGGAGTGTTTTACTTACAATTCAACGGCAAAACACTTTGTTACGAGATGTTACTCAATACGTTACATAAAGATGAGGATGAGGGTTTTTATTTATTTATTTTTATTTTTATTTTTATTTAAGAAAAGAAATGTAAGCTAACAGTTATTTGAATTCAAAAGGAATATGTGGGGTTGTTTTGAAGGAGACGCTGATAATTGGAGGTTAAAAATTTTGGGTTTTATTTGATGTATTTGTTATTATTAGTTGAAAACTTTGAATGAGTAAAATATTAGGATATTTTAGACATCTAAAAGGTGAATTTCAAATAGAGAAAATCTCTTAAATAGTAATATAGAGTATAGAAGTAGATATAAAATTTATAGAAATAGATATAAAATCAAAGATATAAATATAAATATAGATTATATAAGTTTATGAGCAAAACCGCTAAGGATTTCAAATTAGTATAATTACAAAAATGATCATGTTAACGGGTGTCTTTAAACTATTTTAAGAAAGTCTTGTTACCGTTTTCATAGTCAAACAAAATTAATTGTTTTTTTTCTATAATATATATATTTCTAAATATCTTATAAATCAATGCAATTAGAATTTTTATAAATCAAATTTTTATATTAAAACCAGTTTCTAAATTCCCTCTCTTGCAAAAAAAAAAAAAAAATATATATATATATATATGTATAAAATATTATTTTACAGATAATAATTTAATTTAATTTATTTAAAAAAAAAGAGGCAAAATTATTCAAAAACCTTATGTTGGGTCCCACTCCGTTTTTATGTCATTTTGAATTTATTAAATACAATTGTTGTATAAATAAGTTGTTACCTTTACCTGTGTTTTCTACTCACTCTTTCTCAGATCTGATCCAAACACCACCTTCAAGGTGAGACAGACAAACCTCTTCTCTTCTCTGCACCATTTTCATTTTCCGTTTGTTTCCCGAGAAACCCATAAAAAAAAATTGCTTTTTTTTCTTCTACTTCATGTTCCATAGTTCTAAGAGCTTTTAATATCTTAAAAAGAAAATGTGATTTCCTTCTGGGTTTTTTAATTTTTTTCTCACCAGCCAATCAGAGTTCTGGTGTTGAAAGATTTCTGTGGATCTTGTTTGTTACATTTACTCTGATTTTCTTTTCATCACTTTCTAAGTGGATCTATAATGGTGCTTATATATTTATTTATTCTTTTTGCTTGAAGTTTTTTGTTGCTAGAAATTCTATTATGATTTGTGTAATAATGGCTTTACCATGAATTAGAATCACATGCGTTAAGACCTGAAAAAGTTTACTGTAATGTGGGTTTGAGTTGATTCAGGTGGTGGATTAGTTTGCTTTTGTTATGTCTAATTAGAAATTTAACATGACCAGACCACCCACAATTGCCAATGACTTGTAGTGTTGGGTTAAGCTACAAACCTTAACACAATGGATCTAAGCCTTTCATTGCTGTTTTAAAGCTAATTTCTGCACTTTGATTGTAATTGGAGAGAATTGTAACATGGGTTTTTCTTTAAAATTGCTTATTTTTATGATTATGATGCAACACCTTAAGAAATGCTTTCAAAAGAGCTACTTTTTGGATACATTGGAGGTGGTATTAAGTCCTCAGTTTCTATTTGTTTTTTCACCTCCGTGTCTAACATTTACATAAAATGAGTTATTGTAGTAAGATATTTTTTGTTGTAGGTAAATATCTTTAGGTTTACATAATTTCACTATTTTCCTTTTTATAAAGAAATTCTCCCTATAAGAGTGTTTAGGTCCTGGCCACAAAATGTGCATAGGGAATAGTCTCTAAGCTGCCATTTCAAGGTTCATGTGTGATGGGATGTTTATACTTCTCCTTTGTAATGCATAAATTCCGGGTTTTTTTTTTTGTTTGTGTGTGTGTGCGCCTGTGGAAATGCTATCAATTTTGGTATATAGGTTGATGTTAGTGTCTACTGTGGTCGCTGATTTTCTATTTCTTATATAGGAGTTAAAATCAGAGATCATGGGGCGTGGAGTCAGTGCCGGTGGGGGACAGAGTTCTTTGGGCTACTTGTTTGGAAGCGGTGAGGCTCCAAAACCCTCCACAAACAAAAACAATGCCGAAGTTCCTGTGAATCAAGGACAGGTTACAAATAATTCACCTGCTCAGAACTCCACTCCTGCTGCACCACCTGAAGAGGCTGGTAAGCAGATTCCAGCAGGCATTCAGGGCAACACCCAAAACAACTATTTCCGAGCTGATGGTCAGAACTGCGGCAACTTCATCACGGTATGATCTTTGTCACAGTTTTCATTTTTGCTTTGAGTTAAACATGTTTGACATTAAATTTTTGTAAGATCAGTTATTATTTTAGTGAAAATTATTGCACAAGATTTTTGATTGGAGACTTCTCCCTTTAGTTTGTTAAATTTTTCCCGTCATTCATTTGAGTCTAGGTGGATTTATTATCGAACAACATGGATGGTGCAAGTGCATATCAATGCTGCTGTTAAAAAGAAAATGAGAAGGTGGGGTGCGGGGGTAAACCTTGTTCTAAGGATGGATTTGTTTTTTATGGACTTCAAAAGATTTGATATGATTTTAATTATTTTGACCATTTAAAGAGATGCTTCATTAAAAGGGTGCATGGAGATAACTAGAGGTACTATGGTTCATGACATTGAAAAGTTTTTGATGGGCTAGAAACATTGCTCACGAGAGTTCCCGGTAACATTATTGGTATAAAACTCTATAAAGAGATATCATCATGGACCATCTACTCTAGTTTGAAGTGATACCATTGAAGGTTTTGTGAAGGTCGTACATATCTAAGATACCCCAGCTGAACAGAGTGGAACTTCATTTTCTGCTTTGTAAATCCGTTGGTGTGAATCGAAATGTTTTTTTCTTTTTCTTTCTTGTTATTATCCTTGCTGTGTTGTTAAATGTGGAACTTGTTAGTGGTGAAAACTGACAAGTCTAGTTGGAATTTGAAATGGAAATGAGTAATTGGAGAATTTTGCCTCTTATATGCAACTATATTATTTCATCTTGGATTGAACATCCTTCACCATGTGAAGGTTGAGTTACTGGGCAAACAAACACTTTAGATTACAGAAACGCTTATTTTTATTACCTTGGTTCATTCTGAAGAAGGGCAAAGCCTATTTCTCTTTATATTAAAGAGGTCATACTTACAGAATGTATGATGAAATCATGTTTACGCAGTTGCATAGTTATTGTAGATTTTTGTTATATTTTTTGCTGTATATAGTCGCATGGACAAAGTTTTCCTTAATTTCTAGAAATTTTATCTGGACAGGATCGGCCTTCAACAAAGGTCCATGCAGCTCCTGGTGGTGGATCTTCCCTGGGCTACTTGTTTGGAGATGGTGGCAAATAAGGCCTCATGTCTTCAACAATGGAAGCATTACTTGCTGTTGTTCTAGAGCTAATTGTAATCGGACAAACAATATGTCTCTATCTCTTAGGCAATGGATGCGTTTTACTTTTGTCTGATGTATTGCATGGTATCTTGCATGTTGTTTTCTGTTCGGACTGGGCTTTCTTAGGATACTCCTGATATGCTTAAGTTGGTGAAAACATCGTCAGGACCCAACTTAATGCCTGCTTTCTGTGAAGTAAACAATGTGCTGTAATCCTTTTATTTTTATATGAGTTGCTTTCATTGCCGTCTTCTATTTTATTTTTTGTGATTATGGCTTAGAGTAACATAACGATATCGTTAATTTGATACTGTTGACGCAATTGAAAAATGTTAAATGTTTCCTAAGGTTTTTATTTGAGAGAGAGAGAGAGAGAGAGATCATTTTTATGATTTATATTTACCTCAGCTTGACCCTCTTTGGGGGGTAGCATAAGCCTGCTCAAAAAAGTTGGGATGAGTAATATTTATATCTTCATTTAGGGTCTGTTTGGATACTACTTATTTTGTTGAAAACTGAAAATAATAAAAAATTTACTGTTCACTTTTTTTACTGTTCATATGCTTTGGTGCACTATATAAACAGTATATTAGGTGCTGGTTTTTATAAAAAAAGCGAAAAAAGAAAAAGAAAAAAAGGAAAGAAATGTAGACGCAGACGAGAAAAGCGCGTTTTGCGCTTCCCAAACGCACCCTTAGTGGTTAAATGCCGGAATTCAGTGTGTTGAACAAGTAC
This sequence comes from Quercus wislizeni, assembly GCA_023055345.1. Lineage (NCBI taxonomy): Eukaryota > Viridiplantae > Streptophyta > Magnoliopsida > Fagales > Fagaceae > Quercus > Quercus wislizeni. Next base: position 16,934,694 of record JALGQJ010000003.1, read on the forward strand.
CATGCTTTGAAGCTTCCATAAGATTTCACATCAGTTTCTGACTTTTAGTGCTTTGCTACTTAACTCAATCAGTAAATCCAAAAACATTCAAGTAAGAAAGTTGTCCCAATAATGAGATATATAAAGCCAAGTTATCTTTATGTGTAGGTTACATATGTCAAGTCAAGAACCTTGTAATAAAGAAAAGGGATTCGAATCCTCCTCTCCTCTCCTCTGTTATTGTAACTAACAAATTATTTTCCCTTCCCCACATAAAAAAAAAAAAAAACAAAACAAAAAAACAGAAAAGAAATATTGTCTCATGTCTAGATTGCATATGAACTGAGTTTTTAATAAAAGCTTAATTTGATTTTAATAGAACAATAAGATTTGAAACCTATGGTTATTCTTTACATTATAATTACTCTTTTTTCGTAAACATGAGTATTCAATTTTACGCTTGCTGTGGGTTTTAGTTAACTCAACTGGTAAAGTCTCTGACGGTTGTATAAGAGATTTGGGGTTCAATCTTCGCCTACACCAAAAAGTGATTGGTGTCTTGGTCTAATGATAAAGAGTCATCATCAGGAGTGGACGCCATAAGTTGAAACTCTCTCTCAAAATTTTTTTTTACGCTTGCTCGTTAAAGGATTAATAATGAATCATATATGACAAAAATACACTCATCATTTTAGATAGAACTTCGGTCCTTTAAATCTATATTGGCTTGCACATGTTCGAGGAGACGGAAAGACTATATATGCTTAAGAGAATAGTTAGATACTCGAAGAGATCTGTATACTCTTATTTTTAAAAAAAAAAAAATCTATATCGGCTAAATTTGCAACAAAGATAAATTCAAAAAGGTTAAAATTCTTACTAGAGTAACAAAGTAAAAAAATAATAATTAAATGCTTTTATTCTATACTAGACTTATCACACGCGCTTTTTGGGTGTGCAATTAGGCTCAAGGTAAAATAAAAAATTGATCAAAATAGGCTCAACATTACAAAACATTACAAAGGAATCAAATACATACCTCAATAGAAATTAAGACCGGGCTTGTAGTCGACAATCTCTGTTTCTCTCACCAAACTCTCTGTCAACAACAAACACTTTTAAATACATACCTCAATAAAAATTCTCTTATCCATATAAATTAGATATAATGTACCTATAAATATTGAAATTCAACGGATTTCAAAGGTTGCTGCATTTGATTTTGTCATCAAATTAGTGGGTTTGTTAAATTAGAATGAACCTGTGAAGTAGGAAGGGGGGAAACGTGATATGCTTGATAGTGGCTAAAGGGAGTTGAGATAGTAGTGGGTAGATGCAATTTTAACGTGTTCAAATGAGGGAAATTTTTTGCCGTAAAAAGTTGAAATCCAATAGGATATTTGAATTTACTGATTTGAATTTATTGATTGGGATAAAAATTGTTATAAGTAAAAAATTTGGGATTTTAACAAAAGAAAGATGATATATGTTAGTGTGGATGGATGATGATTTATGATAACTATATAGAATTTGAATAACAAAAATTTTGGAATGTTTTAAAGAATTTAAGAAAAACATAAAAATTTCGGAATAAGAATGAGCGATTTTTACGTGTAGTGGATTTTTTTTGGAAGAAGTAATTTTGTATTTTTTTTTTATAAGCATAATTGAAGTATTTAAATTCAAATAGATAACAAATACAAATAGAAATCAGATATTTGAATACAAATGAGTGGTGAGAATAAATTTTTTTTTTCCCTTTTTGTACGTGAGAGGTAGTGGTTTTTTTTTTTTTTTTTGGAAAAAGTAATTTTGTTTAAAAAAAAAATTGAAGTATTTGAATTCAAATAAAAAAGAAATAAAAATAGGAATCATATATTTGAATACAAATAGATGAAGAGAAAAACTGTTTTTTTTTTTTTTTTCCTTGTGTACGAACATAATTGAAGTTTTTTTTTTTTTTATAAAACATAATTGAAGTATTTGAATTCAAATAAATAACAAATATAGATAGAAATCAAATATTTGATTTTTTTTTTCTTTTGTTCGTGAGATAATATTACCCTTTTAACCTTTTTTGCATTTTTGTAGGAAATAAAATTAAACTACAGAATATATTATTTCAGAACTTGTATGAGGATATTTTGGTATGCCAAAAGTTGAAGACGAAACAGACGAATCTTTTATTAGTAGTATAGATAGATATATACACTGTTATCTACCAATAAAAAATTCAAAGGAAAAACTAAATCAACCTCGTTCGAACCAACTTTAGAACCTGCCTATATCTACTTGGGACAGATCCGATCTATACCTTAGATATATGAAAAGAGGTGATATTCCATCCAAATTGCTGAGCTTAACAGGTCATAATAATTCAACCATATATGATATATATCAGCAACTGATTCAGTAAAATTCTTTAAAAGATCTAAATCCACTTTGTTATTAACCATTTTCAGATCACACAATCTAAATTGTATGGTACCACCACAGCACCACAGGTTCACAACTTCTGCACTACCATATGGTGACACCCTATAAACCTAATCTGTCCAGTAATGGATGAGATATCATACATACCCTAATCCAGCAAGTTAATTTGCTCCCGCTGCAACCCACAATTTGAATAAAAGAATTTAGCCAAACTCAACAAGCAACACACCCTGGCTGTCAATCTTTTAATCTATTACTGTGATTTTCTATTGAAGATACTAAAGCCAATAGAAACCATGGAATTACTGATATGGCATGAACACGTTTTTGGGGAAATAAATCAGGCATATAATTAAGTTCTTTCCTGTGAAACTCACAGAAAAGACAACTTTCCAAAGATTAAATTGTGATACATACAAAATGAAATGAAGCCTTCAAACAACAATTTCTTCTCCAGAAAAACAGATCTCGTAGACCGGAAGAAAATATTTAGTGGCTGAAGGCATTTCGACATATCATGGAAAAATGGAGCCAGCAGGAGTATGTGCATTGCTGCAAACCCATTGATTCCTCTGCTACAAAGAAAGATAAAGCCTACTCGTAACAGTTAACAACTTTTGATAAGCACTCTTCTCCCCCTCCAAACAATGCTTTAATTTGAAGCAGAAAGTAATTAAGAATTCACCCTTTTCAGACAAGAACTTCTCCTACATACTACCATTAATACAAAAAACACTTAATTTAAAATCCCTTGTTAATAGATGGCAGATCACCAGTTAGCGATTTCTGTATATCACCTGTCATATCAATCTATGATCACCTTGCAATGATGAATGTACAAAATGGCCGGTTTGTGTTTTAGGTTATGTTAAGATGTCAACCCTTGATCATGATTTCAAATTTATGTTGTTGCATCACTGGTAGTAGCTGTCCTGTCTTCTGCCATCACAAAATGGAATTGTTATCAGTTCATCACAACAACTTGATTTATTATATCCAAGCACGCACTAGAGATATTATGTATACTGGTTCCATCCCTAAATAACATTTGTTTTATGTCCCAAACTTGTCCATAAAAATAGTCCAAAAGTAAGTTGTGTGCTCTTGCACTAGCTTTATTATGGTGCTAACTACATATAAGAGAATCATTGCTTTTAAATCACAAGTTTAGAAATGGAAGAATAAATGACAGATAAAGAGTGATATTACATTCAATGCCCTTTCCAAAAAAACTGTGCTCACTCCAATGTGGTCTATAGTTTTGGGATGGTGGTGCAGTAAGATATATTAAATTAAGACTACATTAAGCCACATGAAGTTCAAACATTTACTTCACTGGCTTTCAAGATACATCATTTCACCATCCATAAAATTTGGTATAAAATTGTTTATTTCCTGAACATTTATTCATGATAATGTCAACATTTGGTCTTCTAAACCAAAGGCCATGTGAATCACACTCAAGATATTTTAATTTCTGTATGGTTTCAAATTACTGATAATGTGACTGTAAAAATCAAATCATTTAATGGGCTCATTATTAAATTGAATACAAAAGATTGCATCATCATTTGGGGAACTTCTTAATTAATACAATGGCAATGCACAAACCAAAAGATTAGAACCATCAGTGGTGCAATCTTGGGAGTGCCATGACCACACACAAGAAGCTGATTAGTTTCAACTCCAAGCTAGGTAGATTAATAAATGCAATGTAAATAATTCTCACTGTATGATATGCAAACAAGAAATCATACAAAAACAGGTGAAAGAAGACAGGAACAAGATCCTCTCCATTTCATGGTCAAGATTTTATTTCCTGGATTTGACTAAAATTTAAATGATGTGATACTGGATACACCTTTCGATTTGTAATAATTTATTTGAACCATGAAATGAATCCATTTCAAATGGAGAAGATCCTAAGACGTGGAAAGCAATTGCTCCTTATATGCATACCTTGGCTTGGGACAGTGTCCTTGGCTGTGGCAGCTGTGTTCTCCTTTGGAACTTCAGTACTGCAGTCTGGAGCATCATTTGTCCTATCCTCTATTGGAACTTCTTCGTTGGAGCTAGGTGCGTCATTTGTCTGATAATCCTCCAGATTAGGCATTGACTGTTCTGGGATTACATTGACCTGCATAAAGTCTGAAGTTATAATGTAATTTCACACGGGATCTCCCACAACATCCCACATTAGACCAATCCTAGTGTGCATGGCAAAATGCAAGGCTAACCAGTCATCTTGAACAGCATAGCGGACATGAAACTAAGTATGATGCATGTGTTGTCATGCATGTACCACTTCCTTTTAATTTTCTTTTTCCCTTTCAAACACAGATAGCCTCACCACTATAAGCAGGCAGCAATATTTTTCCTTAAAAACAGAAAGGCACTTTGGCCAATATAGAACTTTGATGAAGTTAGGTATATGGTGAATACATCATGTGAAAAAGAAGAATTGCAGAGGACTTGCTTTGGCAGGGAAACCATTTTAAAGGCCCCAAAAGCTTCTCAAATATATTGATGAACAAGAGCAGAACAGAAAAAAATGGACCTTTCAATTGCATGAGCAACATACATTCAGTTGACAGAATGAATTATAGCCAATTTGTGGCTATTTTTCTGTCAGCCGCTGTTTACAAAAATCTCCAACTTATAAAGTTGCAGTATGTAATGCCAATTAGTCACAAAGTTTAACTGGTTCATGGTGTTTGTAAGTTCAAAACAATTTTATTGGTTCTGCAAAGAGTAGCTTCTAAGAGTCTTTGTCCAACATAAGGGAAAGAAGATGACACCTTAGGGGGCTGAGATGTATCAGAAGATACTGGATTCTTTAAAACAGGAATAGCAGCTTCTGTCTTGGACTCATGTACTGTGCGCTCCTTTCCATGAACTCCATCCACTAATCTGTGATCAATTGCATCCTGTTTGGGTATTCTAGAACCTTTTGATTTGTTGTTGTAATCTCCATTTGACATAACATTACCAGCTTCTGCAGCAGTCCTCTTCCTGATTTGAGAATTGCAGGATTAGAACATAATACATAAATAAATATATCATTGAAAAATGTGGTCATTGCTAGCAACCCCAAGTTACCAAAACGAAGTGAAATAAAAATAACAATATCCTCACCTACTGAAATTATGATTAGCTGCATGGTAAGAGCTTGGCTTGTTGGAAAACAATATTCCCCGAAGAGGCTTCCCATCAATGACAGTTTCAATAGTATATCCAACTGGGATGTTTTCTGTAACCTTGGCTTGAAATGTCTTCTTTCCTTGAGGAGATTGGGTTTGATTCAATGGGAAATTTTGTCTGCCTGCAATTAAAGCACCAAAATATTAGGTAATATCCTGTGTCAAGTACAAGTTTACAAATATTACTTATATTCTTTTAACCATTAAACAAGAATTTCCAAATCAAACTATTATGTAAGTCAACAACATCAATTTTTTTTTTTTTTTTAATATGCCCATTTGATTTCTTGAATACTCACACAAGTTTGATTAAGAATACCATGACTTGAAATGCATTTATACTTCATAACGTTGGCAAAAGTCACTTTATGCATGAACATGCATTGAGTATACCACATACAATTAAAGTCTTTTAGGAATTTTCTACTGGACATTGCTTTGTCAAAATACTTCTCACTATACTAGATTCATGGATTATTTTGGACAAAAAAGTAAAGAATAATTCCATATTGTAATTGGTGAATGGAAAGAGATTACAGATTTTAAAGCCAGCTCTCCCTTCCCCCTTTATATTTCTTCAAATCCAAGTTACCATCGATATATATCTTTATTCATTGCTAGTCAAAACTAAAAAATTCAAGCCAACAGAAACATCCCAAGTTCAATAATTTGTATCATATTTTTCAGTAATTTATCCTAAATATTAAGTAAAAAACAAATCCAAGTTATGTTGACTTGGATTACCATGAAACTCCCACAAAACTTGTATGTAATTAGTTCTTTTCTTTTTTGAAAATTTTAAAGCGGCAGTTTGGATTAACTTTTAACTTTCAACTTACTTGTTTATATAACTTGTTAAAATCTCCAAATTCCAAGGGGTGGAGGGTGTGCCAGACTTTGTTGGGATCTTAATGGTGGGAATTTGGAAAGTTAAGGTTCCTAAAAGGGTGGCTTTTTTTATGTGGACAGCAGCCCCTGGTCAGATTCTAACTTTGGATAACCTTATGCTTCGTGGTCGCCTTTTGACGAATCATTGTTGTTTGTGCTGTAACAATGCAGAATCTGTGGATCACCTATTACTTTTCTGTCCGATAGCTCATTCTTTATGGATGTATATGATTCGGTTGTTTGGGATCGAATGGGTCATGCCAGGTTCAGTTGTGGATTTATTATTTTGCTGGTATCATTGGCTTGGGAAGCATAGCTCAGATATTTGGGATTTGGTTCCAGGTTGTTTAATGTGGACTATTTGGACTGAACGGAATAGGTGGTCTTTTGAGGACGAGAGAAAAACTGTGGTTCAGTTATTAGAGTTTTGCCAGTGGACCCTCTTTGATTGGTCTTGATGTTGGGATTATTCGGATAGTTCTACCCTTTTGGATTTTCTTTCATCTATTAGAATAGATTAGGGGATGCTTTTGTCTTTTTGTTTCTTCTTTTCCTTTGTTCACTACCATGAACTCTTTGTGTTTCTCTTGCTTTTCTTTTATTAATAATATTCTTTCTTACTTATCAAAAAAAAAATCTCAAAATTTTCAGGTGCAATTGTACTTTTGCTTACTTTCAACAAATTACCAAAAAGTTAATCCAAATGTTCATTAAATGGGTTATTATGGTTTTAAAAACCGGACTGGGGAATGAGGGAAAAAAAAAAGGTAGATCCAAGATAAAGGTGAAACCTGAAAGGCCCCAGAAGCTCACAAAAAGAAGCCACTGAATGAACTTAGATACATATTTTTTAGGAAGTAATTTAATCAACCTATATACATTGTGGGGTAAAAAAAAAGGAAAAAAAAAAAGAACTTTTTATTTTTATTTTTATTTTCTTATTTATCACATCTTCATTCACTACGGAAATTTATACAAAGAACTTAAATTCTATGCAGAAACATTATGCAAATTTTTCATAAGAAAAAATATGTTCATACCAGGTTGCCCAAAGGTAGGTACAATCATAGGTTGGTATGTATCAGCACCCATTCCAACCCTAACAAGAGCTTTGTCATGAGGAGGAGTGAGATTTTGCTCTTGACACTTTAGCTTTAGTTGCTTCCTTAGAGATAACTTATCTAGCCTCCATTCTTTTTCTCTGACGAGTCCTAAAAATTATAAATGATATTAGATTAGTAACAGATTCAAGATTCCATATTAAATCAAGGTGTTAATCAATTTCCAAAACCAAATGTTACAAGAAGTAGGATCAAAAGCATAATTATGAGGTAAGTGTAAAGAACATGCAAAACCTGTGTACAAGTAATACATGTCATCCAAAGCCTCAAGACTCTTGTTGCATCCACCTAAGAATACAAGGACACCACCCTTCACTGGATCTAAACAATCACCAGCCACCGAAAATCTGGCAGAAGGCCCATCACTTGTAGTGATGACCTTTGTCCATACACCAGTATCTGCACCAATTATGGAATATGGTAGATGATACAGAGGAAATATATAAAAACATAGCACATGGATAATATTATCAGCTCATTTCCTAAACAAGCCACTGAGAAGAAAAATAAGTCATACAGCTATGAATATCAAGATCCAAAATTAGATGACAGACTATATATTTGGTTTCAGTTACTTTTTTTTTGGCTTTTTCTGATATGTTTACCAAACTTGTAAATGTCAATTAGAATGTGGTACAGGGCAGTTCATAGCCATTCACTGGAACAACCCTGAACCAAGAGAACTCAAAATAATCACCCAATAATCACCATGGGCTTCTACAACAAAGATTCTTGCAGCACAATATCATGAAGGAAAAAATAGAATAGCCGTATGAACATGTAAACATTATAACATTCATACATACCAACATCAAGCGCATAAAGGTCATTGTATAAATTTTGAGCATCAGTAAATCCCCCAAAAACAAACAAGCTTTTGCCAAAAGCAACAGTTGCATGACCAGCTCGGGGAGGCAACAGATGGCCTGAAGTGTTCAGCTCCTTCCAAATTAGTGTATCTAATAAAATAAATGCCAAGAATATAATTATTAATTAGTACATACAATTTATAAATGACAGTCCTGGAACTAGGCACAACCAAGTTTTGCAAGAAGGAACAATTTTTCTCATTGGCAACTAGACTTGGGATTCTAGAATATATATGACCTGTATCAAGAACATGGACATCAGACAAATAATAGTCATGTGCATCTTCACCACCAATCACAATGAATTTGTTCTTCCAAGATGAGCAAGTATGACTATCGCGTGGAGATGGTGGAGTTCCTGATGTTGTAGCGCGTTTCCATACAAATGTCTCTACAAGTATACAGTCAGAGAAAAAGGATGAACGTCTTCCTTTATCCACAAGAATATAATAAGTGTACAAGCCAATTGAGTACCATCAAAATCCCCCCACCCCCCTCCCTCGCCCCAAACAAAAAGAAAAAACAGAAGAAAAAACCTAGGTCTTTGAAAAAGAAACCTAAAGGCTTTACAAACAAATCAGCTAGCACCTACACATCTTTATTAGTAACCAACTATGTAGAAAATTTACCTGTATTCAATATATAAAGATCGTTGTAGTATATTTCGTCATTATTATTAGCAGACTTCCCGCAGCCACCAAATATAATTAGACGTTTACCAACAAGGGCTGCACTATGACCCTCCCTTGCCTCAGGTCCATCACCCCGTAAACTTGGAGATATCCATGTGTGTGAAGCTATGGATATGTTAAACACATTAGCAACTATGACACTAGTTGAATTTGTAATAAGAGATAGAGACATAAACAAGACTTTCTAGCTTCTAGTCGAAAGCACAACAATGCAAAATGAAATTACACTAGTTGACAGAAAATATATAATTCAACAAAACTTGGGCAACAGATTAGCTGCAACCTCTCGTGTGAAAAGGCCATTAATTAAAAGAAATAACTTACAAGTATCTAATATATGCAAATCCTTGAGAGGATTCATCCCATCTGTTCCCCCAAATACAAAAAGATTATCACCAACAGTAGTGCAGCTGTGGCTATCCCTTGGAGTGGGTGGTGTGCCTTTAATTGCAGGCTGGCTCCATGTCTGATTAGCTGCAAATCAGCTACTAGAAATGAGAAAATGAATAATACTTAAAAATGAACATGCAAGTGCAGTAAAGGGAATGCTATGAGTAAAATAAATCAGGGAAGAAAAAACAATTGAAAAAAACCCAAATTCTAAGACAACCCCATTAGCAAACCCCCCAAACACACACAATCCATAAAGAATCTAGTAAGATAATAAAGAAAAATTGTAAGTACAACAAAATTTTTTCATAAAACCCATCAAAGCCATGTGCATAATAGGACATCTATTGATTCTAAACAACAAAAAAATCCACCAAAATCGGAACTTTACCAATAAAAAATTCGATAGCAAACACACGGAAGCATTAAAGCCAAAAAACTAATGCCATACAAGAACCCATCACAGCATTAATGTCAAACAACAAGCCCCCCACAACAGTAGACAAAAGAATAAACTCAATCAAAACCATAAAAACAAGTCCAAAGCTATCCCCCACAAAGCTTAATAACCCCAGTACATCGAAAAGATTCAAACTTTATCACAAAAAACAAACACAAACAACAATGTCAATAACTCAATATTTGCACAAATCCTAGAACAGAGAGAAAAAAAAAACTAATAAAGTGTGGAACTTTGTAAATAGAAGAAGACCCACCAGTGTCAAAGACATGTACTTGGTTGGTCTGGCAGTTGTCTCTGCCATAACCTCCAAAAACATAGAGAAATCTACCACCTTTAATGGCGTTGCAGGTGTGACCCCACCTCTTCCCTGGCCCAAATATGTCACCAACTCCATGCTGTTGCTGTTGTTGAGCTCCTTCTGAGTTTTGTTTGTGATGGGGTTGGACCCTTTCCCACCTCATTTCTCAGGGATTTTCAATGGCAAAAATAGAGAGAGACCCAGTTGAGGATAAAGTGAAAGAAAGTGAAATTTTTGTTTCTCTTTTCAGAAAGAGAGAGAGAGAGAGAGAAACAGAGAGATGGGTTGTTTGGGGATTGAGTGGATTTTACGGTGTGTTTTTGAGTTCATGCAATTGTGATGAAGAGAAAAAATGAAAACCCCAAAATAAATAAATGCACACAAAACTGCCAAAACAAGTGTCATATAGTAGTACTAATTGCTAATTAGTAATTACACGTACGGGAAAAGAGAAAAATATTTTTGGTGGAGGGGAATTAGTATTTATTAATTTATTATCCAATTCCTTCTAAAAAAAATTTTATTATCTAATTAATAAAATTATGGCTATTATTATTTTATTAGTATTAAATATTTTTTTATGGGGCTATTATTATTATTATTTAAAGTGGAATAAATAAGAGAGTGAAGTGTCAGAGAGGGGGAGAGAGAGAGTTTGAAATTTTTTTTTTTTTTTTTGAGAAAAGAGTTTGAAATATATTGGGTCAGAGGGGGATTCAAAAGGCTCTGACACGTGGCACTTTTTTTTTTTTTTTGGCGCTTGGAGAATGGTGAAAGGTAGGGTCTCATCTTTAGATGGGGTCATTACACTGGACTCAGCATATCTTGACACGTGGCACCTGAAAAATGGCTCCATCCTAGCTAGCCAAGCCATAGCCCATTGGCCAATTCCCAACGAATTTGAGTGTATTTAGAATTGTTAGATTCATTTTGGTGTTTTCAACAAAGGCTTTCAAAAATTATTAGATCTTGTTAGATGGTATGCGTTGAGTTAGGCAATTACATGAGAAATGTACTATGGCTTTTAGTTTAGCTTATTCTTTATTTCTCATTTCATTTGATTGGGACATTTGCTTTGGGAAAATCTATATTACTCTATATCTATATTTTAGAGAATGTGATGCAGGGTTAATTAAATTAGAATTATAATTTATGAAAATATGAGATGCTTATATTTGATTTATTTCTAAAAATCTTATAAGAATTATGGGTAAATTACAAAGTTAGTTTTTATTCTTACATCATATTTCAATTTAATTTTTAACCTTTCAATTGGGTCCTTAACATTTTCGATGAAGTGTTAATTTAATCATCATCGTTATTCTTTGAATGGAAAAAACTGATGTATCAAACGGAACAATAAAAAATTATTTTTCATGCCATATCAACTGTCAAATGTATCATCATATCAGAGAGAGATATAGTTTCTCAAAAAAAACATCAGATATATATATATATATGTATATATTATAACCAAATTAAAATGACACATGAGATTCTACCAGCCAAAGACATCTCCATCTTCTCTCCCTAAAATCTCTCTCTCTCTCTCTCATTCATTAGTCACCACCAACCAAAATCGCTAATCATGGATTCACGAGTCAAAAACTGCTTTGGGTGAAATGTTAAAAAAGTGTGGGTCGAGAAAAATTTGTTTAGAATGGCAAGAAGCTATCGCAACATTGTTTGCTCAATTGGACCATGGAAAGCTTAGACGGTTACACCACAAATCAAAACTGGCAGGTGCTATTCTATACTCATATTCTCTAGGACCTAAGATTTGTTCTTGTAACTTGCTTATGAATTGGGTTCTCCATTTAGTGGTTCGCTGTACCAGGGTGACATAGCCATTATTAATAGAGAACCCAAGGCACTTTGCTCACTGGGAAACTTCAAAATACTAGGATATGTATGTGATCATGTGAATAAGCTTTGTAGTATACTGTATACAACATCTGCCAAGCTCTTTTGATTGCTGAAAATCATTCAATAATACCTTATGACAACTATTGGAAAAAGAAGAGTTTGATCTGCCTGGGTTATAGACAAATCTAATAAAAGCAATATTAGTATTTGTAGGAGTGATTATTTTAATGACTATCATAGATTTAGCAACCATAGTAGGTTTTTGATGGGCCTAATTAAGCTATGAAAAACGGAGGTGATGCAAAAAAGAAATAAAAGATAACTTTTGGTTGGTGGGATCTCACATGTCTCCATTTTTTTTTTTTTTTTTTTTTTTTAACATGGTAGTACAATTGACAGCTGATGTGGCATGAAAAATAATTTTTTATTGTTCCGTTTGACACATCAGTTTTTTCTATCTATGGAATAATGGTAGGGATTAAATCGATACAATACTAAAAATGTTAGAGATCAAATTGACTCAATTGAAAGGTTATGGACCAAATTGAAATATAGTATTAATGATATGGACCAATTTTATAATTTACCCAAGAATTATTTATTTTTCCTAAAATACTCTTTGATTTGTTTGAAGTCTTTTTCTTTTTTCTTTTTTTTTTCTTTTTCTCCTACAATAAAATTATAGTACAACATTTTCTAAATAACATGTATAATGCAAAAACAAATTATTTGAATTTTCAATTTATAATTAGAATTATTTATTTTATTTTTATTTCTATTAGTTAAAGGGTAGAATGAAATGAGTAAAATTGTCAATTTATAAAAAAATGTAACTTTTTTCCAAGATGGGAATGTGGATATCCTTATTTTTAAAAAGGAACCCACATTCCTACAAAAAGGGGATTGAGTGTGAATCCATATTCCCTAGGCATCTAATTCTCTTACGTGATTTACAACTAAACATGTGAATATTTCAACTTTCCCTCAAAATCCTAAAAGGAAAACTGTCCATAAATGGCAAAAAAAAAGGGTAAACTACGTATTTCGTCCTTATTCTTAATATCATATTTCAATTTGATTTCTAATATTTCAATTGTGTCAATGTGATCTCTAATCTTTTAGTATCGTGTTAATTTAGTTAATGTCGTCATCTCTTGAATGAAAATTGCTACAGTAGCTAACGAACAACCAAAATAAAAAATTAGTTTTTGTTTATATGGCAGTGAACTAACTTTTTTAGTTTAGCTATTAGCGGCGTTAGTAATTTTCATCCAAAAGAAAACAAAATGGACTAAATTGATACATTATTGAAAGGTTAGGAACAAAATGAACACAATTGAAAAGTTATGGATCAAATTAAAATGTAGTGTAAATGATAGGGACCAAATATATAGTTTACCCAAAATTTAAGTATACACGGCAATTAAAACTTTACTTTTTGGAGTTTAATTATCCATTTAAACCAATTTATAGTAAATAAGTTTTCAACCAAAAATTATAAAAGAGTCCTAAACTTCAACCCATAAATGACAATTAAAATTTTTTACTTTTTTGTAAAGTGGGTAAATACTAGTATATACTGCTTATACACACACTTTTTGCATTGAAAAAGTCACGACTTCAACTCAAGAGCTTATGGCTAATTGCACATTTAGTGAACTAGTGGACCCGTAAATTTAGACAAAACACATCCTTCTGGAAGTCTGCTTGGATTCCTGAGGACATATTGCTCTTTCAATAATTTAGTCAAGTTTTTACTTTTTATTTTTGTTAAATTCTTTCTTTAGGTTTTTTATCAGATGTAATAGAGTTATCTTAGTTTTCACCAGTAGTTTTAAAGAGAACGAGGAGGTTATTGTTTTTTTTTTTTTTTTTAATTTTAATTTTAATTTTTATAAATGGTCAATCTTTATTTAAGAAGAGAAAAATGAGGAGCAGTCTGCCTTACAGATAGCTACAAGAGCTTCAGGGAGACTGAGATTATTAAAGCAAAAAGACTCTACAAAAATGAGAGACAATTTAGCAACAACGTGTGTGTTGAATTACAATATCTTTTGACCCAACTAGAACTACAGCTAAGTAAACTATCCTTAAAACATAAAATGTTACTAATGACTTGGAAGTTTGCTTGGATTCCTGAGGACATATTGCTCTTTTAATAATTTAGTCAAGTTTTTATTTTATTTTTGTTAAAATCTTTTTTTAGGTTTTTTTTATCAGATGTAATAGAGTTGTCTTAGCTTTTGCTAGTGCTTTTAAAGAGAATGAAGAAAGTTATTATTTTTATTTATTTATAACCGGTCAATCTTTATTTAAGAAGAAAAAAAAGGAGGAGCAATCTATCTTACAGATAGCTACAAGAGCTTCAGGGAGACTAAGTTTATTAAAGCAAAAAGATTCTAGAGAAGCAAGAGACAATTTAGCAACAACGTGTGCTGCTGAATTACAATCTCTTTTGACCCAACTAGAACTACAGCTATGTAAACTATCCTTAAAACATAAAATGTTACTGATTACAATTTTAATAGACCAATCAAATGGTAAACTTGGATTGGTGAGTGAATCAAAGAGCTTTTTGCGTCTCCCTCTATTATCACATGGTCCCATCTCTCTAAAATTGCAAGTTGCACAGCCCAAAGAATGACTATAACTTCCACTTGTATGGGTGAGTAAAGGAGGTTATTGTTTGGCTTGAAGAATGCTTCTTTTTTCTCTTTTTTATTATAAATCGAGATATTGAATAAATATATACACTATTGTCTTTCACTCAAAATATAATATAAATAAATCATTTTTTTTTTCAAGTACAACCATACTTTAACCGGTTGGAAAAAAAAATCATACTTTAACAAAGTCTTAGTAGACAAGTTTTCAACAAAAACTAAGTCCAATCTTTTTACCATAATATAGAAGTCTTAAATTTCAAAAATTAGAAGCCAGGTTTGGGGAGACACGAAAAAGCTATGAAAGTGCTCTTTCTTTCCCAATTCTGGCCTTATATGAGTAATTTACATTCAGACGGTTTTTTTTTTTTTTATTTAAAGTAGGGAGTCATTTGAGAATAAATTATTTGAACCAACGGAAAGAGTAAATGATCATCTTCATCTCCAAGTTCATACCACTTTGATATATACTTGTTTAAGACTATAATTGAATACTTGACTTCACCATGAGATTGGATAGATTAGAAGTTAATCTTGTATTCAAATACTTGGCTGCTGAGATAAAATAAACCAATATTGAGGAACTTGGTTCTTTTCCTCTTACAATTAAAGCTACTTGAATTTAAGACTAATTTAACAAAAATCTTACTCAACATCACCAAAATATTTTGATTGAGTTTGAACCCATCTCATTTACGACCCTATACTCTTCGACAAGAATTTTATTGAAAGTTACTAGTGCTCAGTCCGGTCCTTATATGATCACTTGGATTAGGATAGAACCCATGTTACTATCAATATATATCTTTATTCATTGCTAGTCAAAACTAAAAAAATACAAGACAAGAATCTTGTAATTCAAGCCAGCAGAAATATCCCAAGTTCAATAATTTGTATCATATTTTTCAGTAATTTATCCTAAATATTCAGTAAAAAACAAAACCAAGTGATGGTGACTTGGATTACCATGAAACTTCCACAAAACTCATATATAAGAGCATTCACAATGAAAAATGCCATTTTATCCTATTTTACCATTCCAAAAAATTATTTTATTAATTATACTATATTATTTAACAATATACCCAACATCCCAATTTTTATTTACATCATCTATTCATTAAAATATTAATTTCACAACCTCTTTCTCTCCTCTCTCTCCCTTAGTCTCTCTTCCTCTTCATTTTTCTGGGTCTAAAAGATCACCACCATTGTAAAATATATTTTAAAAATCCAGCCACCACCAAGAAAAAAAAAACTAACAACCACTATCACTCACATCCTAACAAACCCACCGCGCTACTAGCTAGCAACCACCACCACAACCACGCCACTGCCAAAACCCATTAAAAAAACCACCAAACCCACCACCAACAACACCCACCACAAAAAGCACGAAGAGAAAAAAAAAAAACACAGAGAAACCGCCAAAAATCACAACCAACAACCACAAGAAACGGCCACTACAAGAACCACCAAGAAAAAAAAAGACACACACACAGAAACCACCAAAAACCACCAACAACAACCACAAGAAACAACCACCACTACTGATCTTGTCAACAACAACCACGATGCTGAACCCATAAACCCACCACCACCGATCTAAAAACCCACCACGCTGATCTCCAACTCAACCGCGCCACCATGCTGATCTCCACTGGTGGAATTGGAGAAAAAATCTAGGTTCTATGTGGCAAAGATGGTGGCTATTCTTTGCAATTCTTGTGGGTATTAGTGATTGTTGAAAACAACACCGCTTTAGCAATGGTATGGTGAATTTGTGGACTGGAGTTTTGATATGGGTTTGAGACTAGGTTGATGATCACAGTGGAGCTCCATTGATTATAGAGTGAATCTGGAGTCTAGACTATGGCAGTGGTATGAGGGAGAAATGGTGATAAAGAAGAGGGAGAAAGAGAGGAAAATGAGTGAGATACAGAGAAAGATAGAGAGAGAAAGAGAGATGAGAGACCATGTGAATGAGAGAGAAAAGCTTGATATTTAGGAATAAAATATTAATATAATCTTTTGGCATTGTGCTACAGTACCATCATACATTTACGATGGTACTGTAGCACAATGCCAAAAAAATTTCCAATTTTACAAGTTTAGCAGACCCGTTATTGAGTACTTTTGAGACTTGATGCTAAATATTGCTATCATATGACATTTACAATTCCCATTGTGAATGCTCTAATTAGTTCTTTTCTTTTTTTGAAAATTTTGAAGTGGCTGTTTGGATTAACTTTTAACTTATTTATATAACTTGTTAAAATCTCAAAATTTTCAGGTGCAATTGTACTTTTGCTTACTTTCAACAAATTGCAAAAAGTCAATCCAAATGTTCAGTAGATGCTTTATTATGGTTTTAAAAACCAGACCGGGAAAAAACCAGATTTGCCTCAGGTTTCCAGTTTAACCGGTCCTAGTTTAACCCGGTTTTGACCCGTTATTGGAGTTTTTGGGACCGGACTGATGGCTGGTTTCCAGTTCAACCGGTTGGACCGGCTGGTCTGGTCGGGTTTTTAGAACCATTCGGTAAGACTAGAGACGGGCCAACTGAAATTAAGGGAAGGAAACAAATAGCCGCTGGGCCAGGTGAAGAAGTCTCAGATAGTTTGCATGAATCTCAGGAGTTATTTACCAAAAAAAAAAAAAAAAAAAGAATCTCAGGAATTCAAACTATGAAGCTGCACTGTCATACAATGCATGCCTTGATTATAACTGGTCTGACTCATATGGATTTCCCAAAGACCCTCTTGTTTTAGGTCCATTAGTTTAAACTGAATGAAGCATTTGTTCAGGTAGCAACAACCTTGATATCAAGATGATTTAAGCACACTAGATACCAGTAAACATATTCAAACCAGAATGTGATCTCTTTTTGGTGCAGCAAATCACAAGTGAACCAAGGATGAAAAACTTGTCATGTGATCCTGAAGTTTGACCTGCATAATTTGTGGGAAAAATCATATCAACATCGGATGACCAGTTTTGCAAAAATGACAGTCTCTATGAACTTCGTGATAAGCATAACAAATAAGATGAATCCTTATTTTGATCTTGAGTAATTTTATTTTCGTGGACTAACATACCATTGTTTAAGTGATATCAATCATAATTAGCCCTTGACTTATTGATGAAATCCCATATTTTGCCCTTGAGTAACCTGATTCACCCAAAAAAAGTAGATTAATTGGGTGATTCAAGGGCAATATAGGGAGTTCAACTTCATCATGTCTGGAAGGACTATCATTTCTACAAAACTTTGGAGAAATTTCTCAAATAAAAACTATATCCTCCAATTGTGATGACCAAAAACAAAGGGTTGAGATTCATTATTACCCATCAAAAATGAATCCACTAACCTTCCACAACCTATGTACTCAATGTCTAACAGTGATACCCCCAAACAGTCCAACCAAGGAATCATACCACAAATAATTAAGTCCAATGAGCAAAACTCAATCACTTGTAATTAAAGGTGGGAGAAAAAAAAAAAAAGAAAAAAAAAAAAGAAAAGAAAAAAAGACGAAGAAGAAGAAGAAGAAGAAGAAGAAGAAGAAAGAACTGAAAATCAGTGAAGCTGCTTAAAATTTTATTCTTTGAACCATAAAAGGAAAAAATGAATAAAATTTCCTAATATCAATCCTGAACCTCACTAGCTTAAAGAGCAGTCCCATTTTCAGCAGTTCTAACCTACCACATTACAATTGAGTGTTGGGAGTTCAACCCAAAAGAAAGAAGACATGGATATAACTTTGGCTCGGTCAATGAGTAGGAATTCAGCACAAGAAAGAGGAAAACCAACTAGAATGGCAATTAATACACATACCGGAATCAGATGTTTGTAGTCTAGTAGAATCATTGAAAGATTTAGAACCGTCCTTTTCGAATTCGTGCCCAGGCTATGGCAGCAACTGCAGCACCCCCCAAATGAGCGGATCCTGAGATATGACTATCTCCCTGCAATAAAAAATAATAGAAATTAACCAATTGACAGAACTGTTGGTTTGATGTGCTGCAATAGGGGCTGTCATATATTTGATCAAGTGAGGTATAAATCGCTTACATAGGTAAAAAAGGTGCTCAACCAGCTAATTTGGGTCCAGGTCATAATGTGATTCCAGACGGGGGTTGGGTATCTCATTTGGGGAAAGCAAAATTTATTAAGAAAAGGGTATAGGAAAGTAACAATAGAAAACATCAAGTGCTGTCAAAGAGATATCCATTGAGTGATGATTATTAGATCCCTTGTGTCTATTGAATGGCATATCCTGAGATTTTCTTAGAATTCCCCCCTACCCCGTGAAAAATAAAAAATAAAAGCAGGTCACACAGTATATAAATCCTGAACTTAAGTCACTTTGTATGACATTCAGAAAATGTGCTGATTATTTTACCGTCAGTACTCCCATACAATCATGACTATACACTTAAACTGCTTCCAATCAAAAGAATCTCCTAAAGATTTAGTAGTGTCAAGAACAGTAGATGAAAAGAAGTAACAGACCAAAGGAAGAAATACAACGTACCTCCAATATTCTCAACACATCTTTTCCAATCAGAAAGATCCCCTAAATGGAAATTAATCAAAAGCCTCTTGTAAGGATTTTCAGAATAAGCCTCATACAATCATATTGAAAAACCTGAAAGAGCTTACCAGTAAGAAGGCAGGGACTGGTATGATGAAGTCAAAGTATAGGGTAGCTTTTGGAAAGAGGAATATATTAAGCAGCATGATAGCATTCACAGCCCCACTTGCCCCCTAAACAACACAAGCAGACTCAATAGTCATATGAAAGTCATGGTTCAAGTCACTGTTATTATTGTCTTCATCATCTTCAAAAATCATCTCATCATTGATATTATCTCGGGGGAGTTGGAGGGCCAAGGACAAGAAAACCTTAAAGAGGGCTAATGTGTGTACTAAAATTTTTAGGGAAAAAGAGGGGGAAAAAAAAAAAATACTCAAGTGAGGTTTTTGTATTGGGTTAAAGTAGTAGTAGCACAATAATTTTATTTAAAAACAAGTAGAACAGCATTTGGGCCCAAGTCAAAGAACAAAATTTTAGTAAAAAACCCAATTTAAACCATATGTCCATATATTGCCCAATACATACAATCCGATTCATATGACCTATGTATCATATGATTCATGAACACTTCCAAAACGCCCTTTCAATACAGAAATTTTTGTACATGATATGATATGAATTGCGTACTGTATGATATTGACAACTATGCTTAAACCTGGGAAGCACGGACGCGGCACCAGAGGTGCCGCACCCGCGTCCGACGCGGTGGGACGCGGCAACGCGCAGGGGACGCCGCTGCCCTCGCGTTCGGCCGCGTTGTGCCACGTGGATCCCACGTGGTTTTTGCCGACGCGAGCCAATGCGGCTTCGATGCGAGCCGAATCAGGCCGACTCGGGCCTGAATCGGCCGATTCAGGCCGAAATTCAAAGCAAAAAAAAAAAAAAAAAAAAACCCAGAATGCACCGTTTGACTTAATACTAACCCTACTTCAGCCCAGTTTCACTCAAAATGCCAAAACACCTCTCCTCACATTTCGTCTCACTCACTTTGTCTCTGTGCTCTCTGCCTCTCTGCCTCTGTTTCGTCTCCCTTGCTGCATCAATTCATTCTTTCTTCAGCTCTCTCTCACGCATTCTTAACTCAGGTATCATTATAAAGCTTTCAATCTTAGTTTAATTTAATCTTTGATTTGTGACTTATGAATATGTGATTTGTGAATCTTAGTTTTCAATCTTAGCTTTATTTAGTTAATAGTTAATAGTTATTACTCATTGTGAATCTGTGTTGTGTGTTTTGTGAAATCTGTGTTGTGGGTTTTGTGAATCTATGTTGTGAATATATAAACTTGGGTTTTATTTATTATTAATTTATTTAGTTAATACTTAATAGTTATTATTTGTAGGTTAAATTGAATCTATTGAATTTGCAATGGATGAAGTTACTAGCACAGAAACTTCATCTCAAGAAGTGTCAAATGCTGAATGTCCTCTTTGGCAGTATGTGACTAAAGTAAAAAAACCACTCGGTGCTTGTGTTAAGAAAGGTGGAAACACATACTTTAAGTGCAACTATTGTGGTGTAGTTTATATGGGATCCTATTCTAGGGTAAAGGCTCATTTATTAAAAATAAATAATAAAAGTATTAAAGCATGCCCTATTGTGACATCGAGCCATAGGCAGGAAATGCAGCGAATGCATGATCAAGTTGAGAATGATAAGTTAGAGAGAGAAGAAAGAAGTCGAATTCCCTTACCCCCACCTCTCCCAGGCCGTGGGCCTATACCTATTTCCCCATTTCGGAGACAAGAAGAGAGTGATACTGATAGTACAAACCCAATTGATGGTGAGAGGAGGAAGGTGGCTTGGATTTCTCCTATTGAGAAAGCATTCTAGAATAATGCTAGACATGAATTGGATAGTAGAATTGCTAGGATGTTTTACACTGATGGGCTTCCATTTAACCTTGCAAGGAACCCATATTATCGTAATTCCTATGCATATGCTGCTACTCATAGCATTCCAGGTTATGTTCCTCCTGGATACAATGCTTTGAGGACAACACTTTTGCAAAAGGAAAGAGCCCATGTTGAAAGGCTTTTGAAGCCAATTAAGGACTATTGGCTTGAAAATGGTGTAAGCATAGTTTCTGATGGATGGTCGGATCCACAAAGGAGGCCTCTTATTAATATTATGGCTGTATCAGATGGAGGTCCAGTATTTATAAAGGCAATTGATGGGTTAGGTGAGTTCAAAGACAAGCATTATATTGCTGGGGTGTTGAAGGATGCTATAAAGGAGATTGGACATGAAAAAGTTGTCCAAGTCATCACTGATAATGCTAATGTGATGAAGTCTGCTGGAGCTCTTATTGAAGGTGAGTATCCTAAAATATTTTGGACACCCTGTGTTGTCCACACTCTCAATCTAGCTTTGAAGAATATTTGTGCAGCAAAAAACACTGAAAAGAATGAAGTTACATATGAGGAATGTAGTTGGATTACAGGCATTGCTGATGATGCATCCTTCATACGTGTTTTTATTATGAACCATTCAATGAGGTTGGCAATGTTTAATGAATTTTGTTCATTAAAATTGCTCCAAGTTGCCGATACTAGATTTGCTTCGATTGTTGTAATGTTGAAAAGGTTGAAGTTGATAAAGAGATGCCTTCAAGCCATGGCTATTAGTGAGCAATGGGCTTCTTATAGGGAGGATGATGTTGGAAAAGCTCAAAAGGTGAAAGATATGATTCTAAGTGATCTTTGGTGGGATAAAGTTGATTATATCCTTGAATTCACAGCACCTATTTATGATATGCTACGAATAGCCGACACAGATAAGCCTTGTCTTCATCTTGTGTATGAGATGTGGGATTCAATGATAGAGAAGGCGAAGGCAACAATATATCGACACGAAGGCTTGGAAGATGATGAGTATAGCTCATTTTGGAGTGTGGTGTATGATATACTTATTGATCGATGGACTAAGAATTGTACACCACTACATTGCTTGGCTCATTCCTTAAATCCTAAGTAAGTACATTTATTTTCTATTTTCCTTAGTTTCCCTTTCTAGTAAAACACATTTTTCATCTATATTTGTTTTTTAATCTTTAACTAGGTATTACTCCATTGAATGGCTTTCGGAGAATCCAAAACGCATCGCTTCACATCGGGATCATGAAATTTCTATGGAAAGGAGCAAGTGTTTGGATCGATACTTTGAAGATGAGAGTGAATTAAAAGTGGTGAAGTTTGAGTTTGCTGCATTTTCAGGAGGGAGGTTTCCTTCACTAGATGCCTTGAAAGATAGGTGGGACTTACTCCCTTTGGTTTGGTGACAGTATCATGGCTCCGCATTTCCAACTCTTCAATCCCTTGCCTTGAAACTTCTTGGACAACCTTGTTCATCCTCATGTGCTGAGAGGAATTGGAGTACATACAAATTCATTCATTCCTTAAAAAGGAACAAAATGGCTCTTGCACGTGCTGAAGATCTGGTATATGTGCATTCTAATCTTTGACTCTTGTCAAGGCGCAATGTGGAGTATGTAAATACAGCAACAAAGATGTGGGATATTGCAGGAGACTCTTGGAATGAGGGCGACATTCATAGAGGAGTTGGAATTCTTGAGAATGCAACCCTTACACTTGATGAACCAGAGTTGGAAGCCATGGTTATTGGGAATGCTAAAACTAGTGCTACTACTAGTGAAAGTGAAGTTCGAAGTGAAGCTATTGATCTTGATGATGAAGAAGTTGGTGTTTGATTGTCTTGTTGATTGTCTTGTATTTAGTTTTAATTTCGAACTTGTGAGTTGTATTCTAATTTCCAAACATCATGGAATGTTTTAGTTTCAATCTTGTGAGTTGTGTTTAATTTATGAAAATCATGTTTTTAGTTATTATCTACTATTGCTCTTAAATTTGGTATATGTTTGTATAATGTGAAAAAATATGCTTAGCAATATATTAAAAATATAAATAAAAATATTTTTTAATTGTTGAGTCCCGCCGCACCCGCACCCACCTTTTTCAAAAATTGCCGAGTCCCGCACCCGCACCCGAATCCCGAAACGCACCCGTGCTACATAGGCTTAAACCCACAAGAAAATAGTCAAACTAATGAAACAAGTTGTTCTCAATGAAAGGTAAACTCCTATATTTGGGAGTAATAGAGAAGTGATTTTTTTGTCCTGAATATAAATAATGTATTAGGCTTTTTTGCCCTAAAAAACCTATTGAGAGAGAACTATTGAGAGTTCAACGAAGAAAAAAAAAAAAAAAAAAACTATTGAGAGGGAAAACTACACTACTACAAAATATTTAAGGAAAATGTATAAACCAAATGGAAGTAAGATCAATCCATTGTTTCATACACAAGAAGCAAAGGAAACTCAAGTGTTATAGAAAATACTGCAAAAAATTTATTATAGCTATGTAAAACAACATGGAACATTTCACAAAATGCATTCAGATATAGTTGGATAATCATACCAGTCATATGCATTCATTTAGTGGCCAATTTAGACTAGAAAAGTTAAAGATCGCAGTTGAAAAAAAAGGTTGCCAAAAGCATACCAATCCTGGTGTCTTTGATGGGTCCCTGTACCACAGTTGTTGGCCCTGCAGCAGCATTTACAATTTTTTCAAAGAATTGCCATATTTAAAGAAATTTTGTCTATGCTCAATATTTAATTTCCAATAAAAAATGATACACTTTCCATTGGTAGAGCAACCATGTATTATAATCAATCTAAACTCCTTAGAACAAATATGTTTTTTCTTTCCTTCTTCTTCTTCTTATTCCCCCAGCTCCCCTCTTTTTCTCCTGATAAACAATTGAATTTATTTAAGCAGCACAATATAAAACAGCCCATAGTCCTAAAGAAACGCTGGAAAAGAATCCAGTGTGCAGATCATATGCATAATTTACTTTTAAGTTAAAATATTTGCATAACAGCAAAAGATTCATCATATAAAAGCTTAGACATTAATTAATAATATTTAATATAGTGGTGCTCAGTGAGAATTATTTTTATTTAGGTAATTTTATAGCACCTCCATCACTTCTTAAATCACTTTCTCCCGTTAAAAATTCTGGACATTACCATTTACCATTGTACCTTGGATGATGAGGCAAAAAACGCTTTGTGCATCAAGTAAAAAATTGAACCACCAAGTGCCCCAGCTATATACAACTTAAGCAAAAATTCAGGTCCGAAAGTTCTTCCAATCTGCCAATGTGAAAAATTAGCACAGCAGAATTGAAATATATGGCAAAATGAATGATTTGACGGAGTTGAGCTATTGAAATTTTATAAGTGGAAAAAGGTCATTTCATTTTTATGATTAAAATAGTGTCCTATCTCCCAACCAACTCCAACTATCATATTAAGAAAGAAAGCATTCTTGAAAGTGATTTTTTAAGGATATTTTCGTTGAATAATAATACTCTTGAAAGTGAGATAAAACCTATAAACTATCAACATATCATATAGTAGTAATCATCTGGTTAGGTTTCTACATTGCCTACAGGGAAACTTAGGACATTCCAAGAAAATCAAATCAATTTAGTGGGTTTTACATGACAATTCAACCAAAAAGTTGGTAGCACATATCATTCATTGAAATCTTAAAATCCCCTCCCTCAACAAGCACATAAATTTATTTCAATGCTAGTAGAAACATGAAGAACTCAATTTCCATCGAATGACCAATTGCCCTCGATTTCCTTTCTGGATTTAAAAAATGTGTTTAGTTTTTGAATTTTTGTATTCTTGTATGAGGCTTTAAGGCTTTGTCTACCTCCTATGTTCTACAAGTTTTTTATTGTCTTTGATAAAATTTGCTTTGATCATCAGAAACAAATGCTAAGCTAATTATATGCTGAATGAAATCTAACACTACTGTCAAAACCGTCAAACTCTTTGACAAAGGTTAGAATATATATATATATATATATATATTTTTTTTTTTTTTAAATTTTAAATCAATTTGATGACTAGATTCTTTCATAAACTACAAGTTTTGCCTCATAAAGAAAGGCAAAAACCATAAATTTTTTAATACACTGTAGAATATATTCTGGATTGCATCATATTTAATAAACATGAATGACAGTGATAAGGTTAAAACCTACATTTGGTACTGAGGGCTTGACACATCATCCTGGAATATCTATTAAATATGTCTATCTTTTGTTAAGGAATGAATTTTTAGTAGATCACATACACACACACAACTAAATTTGGTAACAAGAAGCTTGTCACATCATCCTGGATTATCTATTAAAGAGCCACCAAAATGCATGGAGTATAGGAATCTGGCACACTTACCCAAAAAAGATAAGATGCGAATATAGGTAATCACATTTTATTAAAGCAAAAACATGCATCCCCAAATACAAAGCTGCAAATAAATAGGTTCAGAATCTTGCTGCCATATGCAAAAAGTGACTGGGTCTTTACCCTCCAACTAAATGGTATATTTTGTTTCTATAATATTAATAAATTAAAACCTGTTAGTAAAAAGAACACCAAATGAAATTAAGAAAAAAGTAATGCTAATCAAACAAAAGATACTAAGGCAAGTAACCTTACACTCATCCCGAAGAAGTATAGTCCGATCATGTTAGAACCAATATGCTCAAGGTCTCTATGACTGAATGCAGAAGTTATCAATGTGTGCAATCGACCACTTTTAAAATTGTCCAATGATATCTGCTCAGAGAAATCAATAAGTCATGAGCTTAGGAAGATATCGAATTAAATTGAACAATTGTTAGATTGAAAGGTAGGTCATTTTCAAGGGTCCTCCAACAGCATGCCACCTGGATCCTTTGATCTAAAGTCTTTATCAACAGTGCTTAGCCAGTAGAACTATACTAGGAAATCCCTGATATTTGTTTCTAGCACCAACCAGTTCTGAGACAATATGCCGCACCAAGCAAGAGTATGGCAAACAAAATCTAAGTAGGCATCATCTAGTAGCATATAGTTTAAAATCTGACTCACCATAAAGTTATCCCTCATAAAGTTACTATCTGCAACCTGCCATAACATATAAACAGCAACATTGGCTATAATCAAGCCATAAACCATGCCATCAGCCGTTAGTCCTTGGAACCATGATCTCCTGCCAACAGGAGAAGATAAATTATAAACTTATTGATATACAAGACTTACAAAACAGTTTAAGTTACTAGTTATATTAGAGCAGAGGTATGGTTCTCTCAGTCAGTCAGTCCTCATATCTTTGGTTAGAGACCTAGTAATATAGCAAATCATTGTTCCATCTGTTGTATATGGCCAAAATAATTTGAATAGGCCAATTGTATATGGGCGGGAGCTCGCTAGGCAATCACTTGAGTTTGGACTGTAGGCCATCCATGCTCTCCTCCAAGCTCACCCACCACAATTGAGCTCGCCCCCTTGTCCATTCACCTTCTAAGCATGGACTCATGCACTTAAAAGTAAAATTGCATTATTCGTAGTGTTTTCTTGTATCTTCTTTTGTTCACATAAAAAGAGTTCGGGTTTGAATGTTTCCCATTGTTAGGCCTTTTGGAAATCTTTGTTCTCAGAGATCAGTTTTCTGGAAATAGGCGATCAAACATGTTTGAATGAAAAGAAGTATTTTATATTTAAAGCTAGAAAACTACTTTAAAAAATTAAAAAAAAAAAAAATCCCAAACAGGGCCTAACGGGTCCAGACTATATATCCCGTTTTCATGTTCTGAACTCAATAGTTGATACTTTGATCAAAGCAAATCTTGTAATCTTCATGATGCAAAAAGGACTTCCTGAACATAAAAAATATTTTCTAAAAGAAAGAATAGATACACTCCCACAATAATTTCATGTTATGCATTACCATGATTAAAATAAGCAGTCATTAAAGTATTTAGGCTTCCCAAGGAAGTTGCTGCTAATTGCTCAAGAAATGACCAATGTTAATGTTTTATGCAATTTATCACCCTACACAATGAAAAATACTTCTATAACAAAATATTTCAAACTTCCAAGAGAGCAAGATCAAGTTGAGGAGAAAGAGGGTTCTTTTCAAAATCAAGCAGTTTGTGATAAAATCCAGAAAACATGTCAACTAATCAACTTTCATCCATAGTGAAACAAACAAGTCGTTGCAGCATTGAATCCCTAAAGACTGAGAGTAGTTTCAATAATCTACAGTCTTTTCATGTCAAATAGTAATAATAAATCCACTGGAAGAACTCATGAACATTATGTCAAGAACAAGAACATTAAAACAATCAAAAAATTATTTTGAGATAGAGACTGAAAGAGGAGTATTCTCCATAACAATATCGATTGAGTAGTTTTACTATGATTCTGTCATTGTTCTCTAAACACAATATTCCCTGTAGCTGCCCAGTGCTTCTTGTTTTTTATAGGATTTGTGTGTAAAACAATTTCATTCTCCTAACCCAAGACTTAGTAACTCTTTCAAGATATTTACAGTCATTTTATTAATGTAGTTCTGGGGGTTGAAGGTGAGTGGGTTTCTTACAAAATTTTCCCTAACACACCAAAAATTAGTGACAAGATATCAACATAAATGGTGCTAGTTAATCTCATGAACAAAAGGATAATGGCAAATGAAAATATATAGATACAACACAATAAATAATGTGCATTGTTACACTTTTTGTATTGGGGTTCGCAAATTAGCAAATGAATAATATATTTACATTTGAAATTAATTCATCCAATACAAATATTACTTTGTAAATTCAAATTGGTAAAAAATACAGATAACTTTTTTTCCGAATAGAAACAGCAATGGAGTGTATACCCAATATAGAAATTATGTACAGCCATTTACATCAATCAACATATGACACGAATACACAAGTACACAACTTTACTCTCATAAGTCAAATCAACCATATAAGCAGAAGCAATTCCAAGACACTTTAGGCCACATGAAATTATTCTGAGAAGAAATTCCAAGTCTTTTTCATTTTCCCATTTCTTTACAATGTTAAAAAGCAATAAAAAAAACAGACCCTTTAGACTATAGCAAAAAGCAAACACATTACCAGCCACGCCTATGGGAATCAAAACTTGGGTTGAACCTAAAGCTCTGCCTTTGAAATGAGACTCTGCAATCTACAAGAGTCTTGCTTGTTGAGACCTTCAAGAGGGTATTTGGGGAATTTAACAAGAACTGCTTTGCAATCACAGGATTTGAGAAAAACCCATGAATTGTTTTCCCAGAAAAACTGTGCCATGATGAATGAGAGTGGACCTGGTGGTGAAGTGGGTGAGAGAGAAAAGAGCTCAGAGACTGGTTTTGGGGTTTGGTGAGAGAAGAGAAGGGTTTGGAATCGTAAGAGTGGTGAGAGTGAAGGAGTGAAGAGGAAGTGGAGGTGTTTGAGAGTTTCTTTGGAAGGTTTGAGGAGGCACGCTTGAGAGACAATAGCCTCTGCATTTTTCTTTTTTTGGGTTTGAAAATTTGCATTTGATTTGGTGTGTTTGTTTTTATTTTAACAGTTCTTTCCTTGTAGACTTGGCAAAGAAATAAAAGAACGGTGATTTTTCTTTTTTGGAACTTGGAAGTAATGGGTAAAGCAGTGATTTTTCATTTTTGTACCTGTAGTAAGGACTAAGGGGTGAGTTTTTTTAATTTTAAAAAAAAAAGAAAAGGTAAGTTAAACTACTTATTTTTTTGAAATTAAAATATTTTTACTAAAAATACCGTAGATAAAAATAAAAATAAGTTAAAATAATATTAATTAAATAATAATAAAAAATGTAGTAAAATAAATAAATAAAAATAAAAATAAACTAAATAATAAAATAAATTAATTTTTTAATTTGAAACCAAACTGCACTAAGTAATGATTTTTGTTATTTTGTACATCTACCAAGTGGCCCAAAACAAAAGTAACTTGTATTTGTCCCCAGAGTGGCATTTTTTTCTTTTCGTTTCATGTGCACACACCAACACAAGTTTTGTGATAGGGAGTAGTTGGGAAAGAAGGAAATTATTATTTTTTTAAAAAAAAATTATATATTTTTCACATGTCACTTTTAAGTTATTTGTATTTTCTTCTAAAAAAAGGTTATTTGTATTTTCTTCTAAGAAAAGGTTATTTGTATTTTATTTAGTTGTAATTTAGAAAATATCATTTTATCGATCCAATGTTACTCTCAGTATCTTTAACTCAGGTTAAACACGTGAAATAAATTTATTTATTTTTGTATAGTCTATAAAATAAATGATTTATTTTAAACATATCACACACCTCACATATTAACTATTTAGCTCGTTTCAATATTTCAAAAACAAACTTGTCTTTCATAGTACTTTCATATATATATATATATATAAAAAGAGAGAATCTCAAATTTCTATTATTATTTGTTTTTTATTTGTTTAATCATGTAAATAGGCACATAGGCTCCTTGTTATTAAAATTATTTCATTTAAATGTTTTTCAATTGTTATGTCACATTTTACTTTATTGACATAAACATAAAAGTATAAAGACTAAAATATAACTTTTTAAAAAAAAAAAAGACTAAAATAGAACATTTTAAAGAATAGTGAAATAGACCATTTTGAAATATAAGGTAAATATTGAGAATTAAACGTATAGTTTAGCCAAGGAATTGTGTGGCTCCTAAAATGTTTGCAAATAACTTACTAGTATTAAATGATACTAAAGGTTTATTGAGCATAAACGTTTTTTTTTTTATAAAAAATTTTCTCAGTTTATTGAGCATAAACTTAATTTCAATGAAGGTTCAGATTACAGTGGCTTTGAAATTATAGGATGTGGTATATTGTCACATATATATGTAATGGTGTAAGATCCACATAGTGACCACGAACCAGTTTTAAGTCCAATGTAATGGTGAAATGTGGTTGAACGCTGTTAGCCCATTATAGGGCCTGAAAAGAAGCTTATGGCCAAGTCCTTTTGAAGAAAGAAGAAAGCAGAAAGATATGAAGTTGAATAATGGGCAGAATCGTAGTTTTAGCAGAAGGAGATATCCCAATTATCAAAGTTGATTCTTCACCCTTAAGAAAGAACTGTATCTTCAAAACTTAACCTGGTAATTAAAAATCAATAGTGAAAAACTAAACCCCATTTTTAACCACGGTTAATTCTAATTTATTTTAATATTTTTATGGGAGATAAATTCTTAATTTATTTAGTCATTTTAGAGCATCCACATAAGTGGATGTAAATTTTTTTCCATTTTGTACATCTAAAACCTATTTTTTCTATTTTACATATTCATTTTTACAAAATACCCACATCAGTTTATCTATTTTACACATTTATTCAATAAAATATTCATTCTTTTACATTTTTTATTATTTTCTCACTCATAGCCTCTCTCTCTAACCCAACCACCATCATCATCACCTAGCCACCATCAAGTCGAAACCTAGATCTTTTTACTTGCTTTGTGCTTTTTTTGTTTCTCATTCTCATGGTTGATCGGAGCCGAAACCTAGACCCATTCAAGCCGAAACCTAAGATTGATTACAGCGAAGGTTGATCAGACCCATTCCTCTGCTGCGGTTGTGAAGGTTGATCGGAGCCTCCTCCAACTCTCGCCGAAGTCAACTCCGACAAAGAGGACGTCGTGTTCTTCGTTTACCAGATGGTTGAGAGGTTACAGATGTAGAAAAAAACAATGTAGAAAAAATGCTTGAAGAAAGAAGAGCTTCCAGATAAGTGGTTGAAGTAGAGAGTGAATGAGGAGTGAGAGAGAGAAGGAAAAAAGAAGCAGAGACAAGAGAGAGAAAAAATTAATAAAAAAATAAATGGACGAGCTACAGTAACCGTGTAAATATACACAGTTACTGTAGCAAGTGTATAAATATACACATCTTTACACACTTTTAGAAGCACTGATGTGGAGCATTTTTTAGACAAAATGTATAAAAATGGTGTCTTTTTCTATTATACAAGATCAGTGGATGCTCTTAGATGTACAAATTTTACTCCATAAATTTTATAAACTAATATATCAATCACAACATATTTTATAAGTCAATTATAAAATATTAATTAAGATAAAAATAATGCTTGAAATACCACAAATATTATTTTTCTGAAGACATTTATTTATCATGTGTTTAAGTGTAACCAATCATGTTGAGATGTTATCAATTAAATTCATTATTTAAATTAATTTGAACCTTTTTATAATAGTTTAACATTTTTTTAATGAGTGATACTAAAGATACTATAAATTTTATCATATAAATTGTAATGTGTTACAATCTCTTCAATAAAAAAATGATTTAAACATTTATTTATTATATGTGTAGAATGACTAAATTTCTAGTTTGAAATAAATCAGACAAGTAAAATAGTTTCACAAATGCGAATTTGTATTGATGAATATGTGGTACAATTATCTGAAATTACAAAAGAGTGATCATTTGATTCGATCTCCTTGCAAGACTTTATTGATTGGATTTGTGGTAATGTGATTTTGACTTGAACACAAAATATCCTTCAATTTGGTTGATGGATGGATCGAAGATTGCTGAAACGGAATTACAATAAATCTCTGACTATGAGCTTGCTAGAAATCCTTTATTCTTCACGTTCTTCGTGTGTTCTTCGTCTTCGAAGGTTTGTGGTGGAAGTTCTTCGGGGCTTTAGAAACTTAGATTCATAGAGCTTCACTGATTTGTGATTTGTTGATGTTTCTGGAGGTTTTTGAGCTTGATTCCCACAAACTTTAGGATCTAGAAAAATAGTTTGGATGATTCTGCTTTGAATGTTCTTCAATTTTGGGGTTGAAGTTCTTGAAGGGTTTGAGGCTTGATTCTTGCTGAGCTTTTGTACTTCTAAATTTTTTTCCCCTTAAATGCCTTAGGAAGGCTTCTATTTATAGGAGTTTAGGGGTGGGTGAGCAACACGTGGCGGAGTTTGATTGGTGACATATGTCATAGCCTGATTGGTTCGTTTATGTCATCGCTTACATGCGCTGGATTGCATATGTCATCGCTTACACGTGTTGGACTGCTTGTGTCATCGCTTACATGCGCTAATGTGTGATTGGTTTTTTTGCATGACACTTGGCAAATTTCTGTTGGTTTCTGAGTAGTGATATTAAAACCTAACAATAATACATGGCGCTTTGTAATTGACTGTATTTTGTGGATTTGGTAGTATGATGTGTTAGTTTGTGATAGGTCGAGAATTTTCCCTATCTACAATATAATTGAAATAATATGAATGAAATTGACCAATCACCACTCTTTTATGCTAAAATTTATGATAGGTTGAACATTTTCATATTCTAATATTTCTAAACCTCACCACCATCCCTGCTCTATATATACCATTCTCCCACACTCTCTCATTTCACAACTTCTCAGCTCTCCCTCTCTCTCTCTCTCTCTCGCCTTTGTGTTTCAGTGCGTTCCTATTCTTATTCTCCAAAACCGGTTTCTGTTTTTTGTTTTTGTTATTTTCTCTCATTTTCTTGGCAACCAAACGTAGAACAAAGAAAAAAAATCCAACCAACATGTCATTTGAACACTACTGTTACTATCTCTTCTTTCTGCAACCTGGAGTTTCAACAATCCTTAGCTTCAAGGTTTTCCTATGTGTCTTAATGTTTATATCTGTGTTTGCTTTCTGGCTCTCGCCGGGTGGTCTTGCTTGGGCTTTACCAAAAACCTGAGTCCATGTGGTTCAAACTCGAACCGCTATGGCTGGCCCTTTTGGTTTGCCACTTCTTGGCTTTGTTTTCGTTTTCACTGGCTGTTTGACTCATAGAGTTCTCAGTAACCTTGCTGAGGCTTTTAAGGCCAAGTCAGTGATGGCATTCTAAGTGGGGTTCACTCGGTTCATTATCTCTAGCCACCCAGACACAGCTAAAGAGATTTTGAACAGCTCGGATTTTGCTGATAGACCTGTTAAGGAGTCAGCTTATGTTCCATAAGGCAATGGGATTTGCTCCGTTCGGGGAGTACTGGAACCTGAGGAGAATCTCAGCCACCTATTTGTTCAGTCCCAAGAGAATTGCTCATTTTGGTGAGTTTCGGAGAAGAATCGGGCTGAACATGGTGGATGAGATTAAAGTCTTGATGAAAATAAAGTAGTAGGGAGATACCCACAAACCCACCCGGCCCGTGAATGCGAAAGAGGAGAGAGTTATTAGAACTTAGAAAAAGGCTTGCCGCCTTTCTCAGAGTTTCTTTACAACAAGAAGGCGTTGATGGAGGAGAGATTGAGGGAAGAAGAGAGCTGTCGAAAATGAACCGAGTGAACCCCACTGAGAATGCCATCAATGACTTGGCCTTAAAAGCCTCAGCAAGGTTACTGAGAACGTCAAAGAGCTAGTGAAAGCGAAAACCAAGACAAGAAGTGGCAAACCAGAAGAGCCAGCAATGGCAGTTCGAGTTTGAACCACATGGACTCGGGTTTTTGATAAAGCCCAAGCAAAACCACCGGCGAGAGGCAGAAAGCAAACACAGATATAAACAGAAACATACATAGGAAAACCTTGAAGCTAAGGATTGTTGAAAATCCAGGTTGCAGAAAGAAGAGATAGTAACATTAGTGTTCAAATGACATGTTGGTTGGATTTTTTTTTCTTGCTTTTACGTTTGGTTGCCAAAAAAATGAGAGAAAATAACAAACACAAAAAACAGAAACCGGTTTTGGAGAATAAGAATAGGAACTCACTGAAACACAAAGGAGAGAGAGAGCTGTTCGAAAAAATTTGTGAATAAATTTTAGCAAGTGGAAGCACAATTACACCATAAGAATACGAAGATTTATGTGGAAACCTTTCTCATTTAAAGGAAAAATTACGGGATAAACTTCAAATAATTTTAATATATAAAATAAAAATTACAATACTTAAAAATATAACTTTAATAAAGAAATTTTTTTTTTTTCTTTGTGCTCACTGCTCTCTGTTTTACTGTATATTTTCTCTTACTCTCTCTATTTTTCTCTTCTCTTTTACTTGCTCTCGCTTGCGCAGCTTTTCAAGACTGCACCCAGTCCTCACCACACTCTGAGACTTCACTTCTTTTCTTCACCTCACTTCAAATGGCCGAATTCCTCACCTTTTATTTCTTCATATTTTCTTGTTTTCTTCCTTCCACACTCTTCGCATCAAATCATAATAAATGCAAACCACTTACTTTGACTTTGCTTCAACCAAAACTCTCATTGGCCGAATGATCTTACTTGTTTCTTTTCTCTTTTCTTTTCTTCAGCGTGTCCAACACTCTTTGCTCACTTCTCGTTAAAAGAGGTTAGACTTCTCACAAGTTATGAAAGACAAAAGTGACATGCTCATTAAATGAGCTCTTGACAAGTCATGTGGGTATGAAAATGTTCAACCTATCATAAATTTTAGCATAAAAGAATGGTGATGGGTCAATTTCATTCATATAATTTCAATCATATAATAAATAAATATTTAAATTATTTTTTATTGAAGAGATTGTAAACATTACCATTCATATGATAAAATTTATAGTACCTTTAGTATCACTTATTAAAAAATCGTTAAATTATTATAAAAAGATTCAAATTAATTTAAATAATGAATTTAATTGATAACATTTCAACATGATTGGTTATACTTAAACACATGATAAATAATGTCTTTAGAAAAAAAAATATGTGATATTTTAAGCATTACTTTTATCTTAATTAATATTTTATAATTGGCTTATAAAATATGTTGTGATTGATATATTAGTTTATAAAATTTATGGAGTAAAATTTATACGTCTAAGATGGCTAAATAAATTAAGAATTTATCTCCCATTAAAATATTAAAATAAATTAGAATTAACCGTGGTTAAAAATGGGGTTTAGTTTTTCACTATTGATTTTTAATTATCAGGCGGTTAAGTTTGGAAGATACAGTTCTTTCTTAAGGGTGAAGAATCAACTTTCGTAATTGGGATATCTTTCTGCTAAACTACGATTCTGCCCATTATTCAACTTCATATCTTTCTGCTTTCTTCTTTCTTCAAAAGGACTTAGCCATAAGCTTCTTTTCAGGCCCTATAATGGCTAATAGTGTTCAACCACATTTAACCATTACATTGGACTTAAAACTGGTTCGTAGTCACTACGTGGATCTTACACTAAAAATTGTACTTTTTTTTAAATTCTTGAATATATATATATAAAGATATTAATAATAATATAACATGAACTTGAAGTTACATATATATATATGACAATATACCACATCCTATAATTTCAAAGCAACTGTAATCTGAACCTTCATTGAAATTAAGTTTATGCTCAATAAACTTAGAAAAATTTTTATTAAAAAAAAAAAGTTTATGCTCAATAAACCTTTAGTATCATTTAACACGAGTAAGTTATTTGCAAACATTTTAAGAGCCACACAATTCCTTGGCTAAACTATACGTTTAATTTTAAGAGCAAACATTTCAAGTATTATCTTCAAAACACTTGTGTCTACTTCTCTCTTAGTGCTCTCATGGTCGTCATTTTATTTTCATATTTGGATAAGATTTCTAGCCAAATTAATTTGGAGAAAAATACTTAAAACTTCTCATATATCTTTTTATTTGACGTAAATTTTGAAAATCAAACAATTGGATTGTATATTCTCCATGTTTTTAAAATACACGTCAACTTTTATTCAAATCGAATGTTATTTACTATTTGATCAATAAACTCATTTTTATGCATATTTTTATATCACAAAACAAGAAATGTAAACAATTGATTGTTAACATAACTTTTGATACATTTTTATTTTATTTAAATTTTGCAAGTATGAAGGATATAATAAGAACATGTAATTCAACAGTTATATTTTCAAAATCCACATCTAATAAAAATATATAAAAGGAGTTTGAAGGGTTTCTCTCTAAAATAGTTTGAAGAAAAACCTTTTCCTTCATCTTTATCTCAATAATGTCAAAACAATCTTATTAGTATTAGTAAAACATCTCCAACCCGTCCCGAATCCAACACGACCCACTACTAGAACACATGAGTTTTTCCCACCCAAAAGAGGAGACTAAGTGAGGGTAGGGCACACATGATCTGATCTGGCCCGCCCATTACCATTCCTAGTTGGAAGAAGATAAGTCTTAACTATTATTGACTTTGGAGTTAAAATTTTTCCTTTAAAAAAATGGAGAGCTTGTTGTTCCAGCACAAATAGCCTAGACAACGTCGTTAACTTTAAGTAGTTGTGAACTGCATTCTTTAGCCTCATCGGTTATCCCCTTGGGTCTCAACCCCTCTACTTGACTGCTTGGCACCAATGGCCCTGAAGGGTTAAGTTTGAGTTCTAACTAGAGCCACCCTCTATCACCTTACTTCAACTCCAAAACCACCACCAACTTTCCCAACACTAAAATCTCACTCCTTTTCATCAACCACCTTAATTGCTTCTCAGTGACACCTTGTTTGAAAAAAAAGGAGGTTAGAAAATCTAAAAAAATGTGACGGAAGAATAGGCCAATGAAAACCCATGCAAATTTAGTTTTGGCACTCACTTTGTACACAAGTTTTGACAGAAAAATAAGCCAAACATATAGTGAGCAAATCAAAACAGTTCATGGAGCATGGGATGGAGGTGGGAATGAGGGGGTCGGTTTGGACAAAATAAAAGACAAAATTAAAGCATGTGGGGCGGAACCGAAAGCATGGGGAGCTGGAAAATCCAACTGGGATACTAAGGCCATAAAACAGCTTCAAAAAAGAATTGACAACATGATCTCTGAGGAAGTTACAGCTGACTCTAGAGCGGAGTACCTAGAGGTTTCGAAAAAATTGGATGACTTACTCCTCAAACAAGAAATTTTTTGGGCACAAAGATCTAGAATTTCATGGCTCAAGCATGAAGATAAAAACACAAAGTTTTTTCATACCAAAGCCTCACAATGGAGAAGAAGGAACCATATTCAAAGTATTAAAAACTTTGACGATTGCTGGGTGGAGGAAGTAGATGACATTGCAAAGGTGGCAAATGATTATTTTGCTAACTTGTTTATTGCAGGTACATGTAGCCAGATTGATGAATGCTTAAGTGCATGCGGTACCCCACAAAGTCACTCCCAATATGCAACCGATTCTGACTAGTGATTTTATGTGGATGAAATTAAGGCGGCATTGTTCCAGATGAGACCAATAAAGGCTCCTGGACCGGATGGTATGAATGCACTTTTTTACCAAAAATTTTGGCATGTAGTTGGTGACAATGTTATTACTGCTGTGTTGGATTACCTAAATTTTGGATGCATGACTCTGGGCATTAATCATACCAATATTGTGCTAATTCCAAAAGTGAAGAATCCTGATAAAATGCTTGATTTTAGACCAATCAGTTTTATATAATGTTATCTATAAGATTATATCCAAAGTGTTGGCTAACCGGTTGAAACAGATTTTTCCTCATGTGATATCCCCCACACAGAGTGCTTTTGTCCCAAACAAGCTTATAACAGATAATGTGTTGCTTGCATATGAAACTCTCCATGCTATGCATTCTCGGAAAAAGGGAAAGAAGCTCTTTGGCTCTAAAACTGGATGTCAGCAAGGCATACGATAGGGTGGAATGATAGTTTCTCCATGGTATTGTGGTAAAATTGGGCTTCCCACAAATATGGATTAGTTGGGTGATGGGATGTGTGACTTCAACTTCCTATTCCATCCTCATTAATGGAAAAGCCCTATGGTCACATACAGCCTTCAAGGGGACTTCGCTAAGGCGACCCTCTTTCACCATGTTTGTTTCTTTTGTGTGCAGAAGGATTCACATCTCTATTGGAGAAAGCAAAATTGGAGAATCAAATTAGTGGAGTCTCGATTTGCAAAAATGCCCCAAAAATCACCAACTTATTATTTGCAGATGATTCCTTGTTATTTTGCCAAGCCACTCAATCAGAAGTTGTGGCGATTAGTGAGATTCTCCAAAAATATGTTGCTGCGTCTGGCTAATCAATTAATTTACAGAAATCATCGATGTATTTTAGCAAAAACACACTAAGCGGTCAAAGACAAGCAATTGTTTCGGCCTTAGGGGTGAATGAAGTGGAACGATTCAATGCTTACTTAGGCCTACCAACATTGATTGGTCAAGCAAAGTACCAAACCTTTTCCTTTCTCAAGGATAGAGTGTGGAAAAAACTATAAGGTTGGAAGGGAATGATGCTATCAAGGGTAGGTAAAGAAGTGCTTATTAAGGCGGTAGCTCAATCTATACCCTCCTACACTATGGGGGTGTTTCAATTACCGCTAAAACTATGTGATGAACTCAATTCCATGTGTGCAAAATTCTGGTGGGGTCAAGTCGGCAATGAGCAAAAGATTCATTGGAAGAGCTGGAGTTGTTTGTCAAAGCCTAAGAAAGAGGGAGGCATGGGCTTTAGAGACTTGAGAAGTTTTAACCTTGCCATGCTCGCAAAGCAAGGCTAGAGATTATTGCAAGATGACTCAATCTTATTTAAATGCCTTAAAGCCAGATACTTCCCAAGAAGTCACTTCTTAGAAGCAATGGAGTCACCGCATTGTTCATACACATGGAAGAGCATAATGGTAGCAATGCCAATTCTCAAAGCAGGTTGTTGTTGGAGAGTTGGCAATGGATCATCCATTAGAGTTTTAAAAGACAAATGGATACCAAACCATCCAACCAACAAAGTTATACACTCAATTGGGGTGGAGGAGGAGGACATGGACTGGCTGGTGGCAGAATTGATAGACCCGGATCTCAATTGGTGGAACCGTGACTTTATTTCTTCAAAATTTCACAAGGATGATGTAGACGCCATCCTTCATATTCCCTTGAGTTGTAGGTGGGTCTCAGACTCAATCTTTTGGCTGCACAATAAAGAAGGTGTTTACTCATGCAAATCTGGGTACAAGGTGGCTATACAATTGGCAAAGGAGGAAAACTAGTGAGAGTTCCACGGGTTCTACAGGTAATCAAGTGTCTTGATTTGGAAGCTTAATGTACCAAATAAATTAAGGTCTTTGGATGGCGAGCAATCCAGGAAATATTGCCGACTCGGGTGAACTTGGAGAAGAGGAAAATCATTCAAGATAATCTATGCCAGTGCTGTGAGAGGGAACCTGAAACCGGGGTGCACGCTTTGTGGGAATGTGGTGCTGCCCAAGATGTGTGGGCAGGAAGCATAACATGTCTCCAGAAACTTCAAACTAGCCAATGTGACATGATGGAACTGTTTGTGTGGCTCTTTGATAGATTAAGTAAGTCAGAAATTGAAGTGTTCATCGTGCAAGCATGGTTCATATGGAACCAGAGGAACACGGTCTTGCCTGGGGGAAAATTTAAAGAACCGGGTTGGCTGAACAAACAAGCTATGGACTACCTTGAGGAGTTTCAGAATCAGCGGCAACAACTTTCGACCTGCACTCCAACACCTGTAAAGAAGAAATTGGAGCCACCACCACATTCAGTTCTAAAACTGAACTTCGACGCAGCCATTTTTGCTGACCAAAATTGCACTGGATTCGGGGCGATTATTCGGAACGAAAAAGGAGAGGTTATGGCCACCATGTCAGCTAAGGGTCCACCAGTATCAAACTGTGATGAGGCAGAGGTGTTAGCATGTAGAAAAGCTCTTGAGTTCTCCATTGATGCAGGCTTCAAGGAGCTTATCATTGAAGGGGATAATGCATACATCATGAAAGCGGTGCGGTCAGCCTTATCGAATCGCTCCTCACTGGGTAATATTTTTGATGATGTTAAATGCCTTATGAATGGCTTGCGGTATTTTGCAGTCAAATGTATTGGTAGGGAGGGAAATAGGGTAGCACATGATCTTGCTAGATTTGCTAAGAATACTTAGGGTGAATTGTATTGGCTGGAAGACTCCCAACCGCCAGTGATTAGTGCTCTGTATCAGGACATGATGAATTTGGTTGAATGAAAGTTGGTTTGGTCTTCAAAAAGAAAAAAGGCACCCATCCAAAATAGCATGTCAGCCACAATATATATATATGAAGAGAGAGAGAGAGAGAGTCAACTAGGGTTGCTGGCTGCAAAACATTCAGTGAGTGTGAGAGGTTTGGGTGATTTTCTTCAAACTCTACCACGAGAAAACAAATGTCACAAAGAAGAAATGCAACATAGTTTAGAGATGAATTTTTTTAGTGGGAGTGAAATTTTGTGTCTTTGAGAAAGAGAGAGACGAACGGACCTTTGGAACTTGGAAGAGGCAAGAGCTTGTTACTTTGGTCGCTTTGGCCAATAATTTAAATGTCCCAAAAAAGGGGAAAAAAGCTTGTTTAGGGCTTTTTTTTTCTTATTTCTTTTGGTTTATCGTACATTGAGTCCTTGACAACATGACTTTTATGTGCTTGTGTCTCTAAGGTGGGTGGTGTGTGTATGTGGTCCCTTTTTCTTATTTTTATTTTAGGAGCCGCTACTAACCATTGGTTTTGTATTATGTGTGATTGGTCACCTAGAGGTCTAATTCATTTTAGGTTATCTAATTAACTAAACCAAATTTGAAGGGTTTATTAATTAAGTCAAACCAAAAAGTCTTGAACCAAAGATCATGGACTTGTAAGTTTGGTTATGTGTGGGGAAGATGTTTGGCACCCCACAACGTCTATCCGAATAAAGTACTTTATTTTAATTTATTTCAAATGTTGCATTTTTGTAAAGAAATAGAATACTTGGCATTTTGATTTTTTTTTGAAAAAAGTTTTGCAAACAATATACATATATGTGTACATGTGAGTAAATATTTACCATATAGCTAACATGTGAATATCAAATCCAATGAATATTTACAAACAAAGCATGTGAGGTATATACATAGATAGCATGTGAGAGAACATTTAAAAATAATTACAAGGACATGTGAGTAGAATATTTAATATATAGATAGCATGTGAATACTAGTTATTATGAATAAACAAACTACAAAAAAAGAAGGGAGTTGGAAGAGTCCTTGCCTAGAAAGGTGATAATAGGCATTTCCACCCTTTTCTTCTCTATTGCAGCCATGATGACAGCCTTTTCCGCTGCTCTTTTTCTTATGCTACATGAACAATCATGGATTTTCAAACCTGTCATTTATTTGGCTAGTATTCTTATCACTCTCTTTGTATTGATGTAGTTCCCCCTTCTTGTTGCCATGGAAATTTCAACTTACAGACCTAGCATCTTCGAAA
Organism: Quercus wislizeni; assembly: GCA_023055345.1. NCBI lineage: Eukaryota > Viridiplantae > Streptophyta > Magnoliopsida > Fagales > Fagaceae > Quercus > Quercus wislizeni. The sequence goes on from JALGQJ010000003.1 coordinate 16,976,268, forward strand.
GGAAAATGAAGCGTTAGTTTTAACATATTCATTATTTGTGTTCTACTTATATGATGAACTAGTGTCCTATTAATAATTGGCATATACCAGCCAAACATGAACGTTTTTCTTTCTTTATTCTTTTTCTCAGTTATCCAAATAATGGGACATTCTTTCCTTTTCTTTGTTGAGATGTCTCTTAGCCTTCATTAGATAATCTCCATAATCACAAGACCCAATGAAATGTTGAGACTCAAGACGGTAAAAATCAGCTAAAAGATCAAGGAAGTGCTGCTCAAAGTCTTCTTTGTAAAAAGAAGACCCTAAATCCATTAGCATCTTTATAATATTCCTCATTAAATCCCTTTTTATAACTTCACCATTCCTTTTTGGATGGACAAACTCAAGAAGTGTATCTTGAAGCCTAGTTTGGGGAATGACAATATGTCTCCACAAATTGAACCCAAGCTCACGAATGAGAGTTTTGTGGGTGCTTGGGATAAAAGTTTTTTCCATGTACATCATTACATCTCGGATCGTTTCCAATGCCTCTTATAATCTGCCCATTTCTTGTTCAGCTCTTCCAATAATAACTCTCCTTGAGCATCTTGAATCAATTTAGATATTTCGCTTAGATAAGAAGTCATAGTCATCACAAGTCTAGAGTAGATTTGCTCTCCAAATTTGTGCAGCACCATATTAAAAGCATGCCTGAATGTATTCAGAATCTTAAACATCAGTAATGTGTTGTTTTCTTATGTAAAAAATAACAATTTCAGCATCTCACACGTTTAATAATATTAATCCAATAGAATTCCAGTAGCTTTGCCACTTATAAAAAAAAAAAAAAATTTGCTTCACTACGACAGATGATGTGGAAAGATACATGCTACTTAGGTGAGTTTGGTTCAGTTTTTTGATATTATGTTTTTTGAAAAAGTGGAGTTTTTAAAAAGTACAGTATGAAACTAGATTTTTTTCTAAAAGTTGAGTATTTGATAAACGCTGTTAAAAATTGCTTTTTGAAAAAGTTGAGTGTTTGGCTAGCACTTATAAAAGTGGTAGTCTGAGAGGTAAATTACCAAAGAGGACAATGTATATATAAGAGAGTTTATTTCATACTTAAATCAACTACTTTATATACGTACTCAAAAAAAAAAAAAAATTAATAATAATAATAATAAATATATTGTGGGGCCAAAGAATTTGGCAACCCTGACTCATTTCATATCAGGCCTAAGGCCCACACCGAGGAGGAAGAAATGTCCAAGGACAAACAAAGAAGGTCCAAATTACTAGGAGACGTTGCCGAGGATAATCCTGTTCTCAGCAAACCGAGATCACGGAAGGAGAAAGCGGCACGCCACCAAGGGCGGTCTCCCAGACCGTCCCAAGGGAAAGTACAAGTGCAATGAGACAGCCATGGGAGTATAGTGGATGAACAATTCCAGGATAAGTTGTCACCTCCACATTAAATACCTACAGCTAACATCCTGGCCCCATTTATGTGGACATGACCCCTGAACAGTGTTATCTGGATCATCACAACTCACAGAATGTCAGAAGGAGTGGCTGATGGGATGTGCACTTAAGTATAGGCATGGATGACTAACAAGTGTAGGATCAGGATGGTCCAAAGAGAACTATATAATGTAAGAGACCTTCCATTAGAGGGGCGTGGACGACGGGAGGGAGGAAGAAGCTCACATCCCCCTTGGTGCTTTGTTTAATCAACTTAGATAAAAGCTCACATCCTCGGACGGTGAGTTCGTCTCCTTGGATCATGAGTCCGCTCAGCTCTGTGTCCCTAGTTCCTACCCAATCATCTTTTACATCCACATTAGCTGTTGTTAAACTCATTAAAGCTTAACTCTTTGACTCACTCTCTACAAATTCATTGTAATGGGTCTGCTGGGCCTAGATCCCATTCACTTTTGGGCCCAGTCCGAAAATCGCGACCCTACAATTGGCGCCGTCTGTGGGAAGAACTTGTGTGATAATGAGTACAATGGTTGGTTAAGGTGGGATCAGGCCCCCATCAGCAAGAGTCACCGATGAGAGGTTATGGTGGCCAGACTACTATATTATACAGGGAAAATTGCTAAATGGAGAATAGTTTTATGGGGCTTCTGACATCATGCGCATGCCCTATACCCCCGTCAGGGGTCAGATCCTTGTGAATCTAGTGGCCGGCCCCGTTAGACCCCCATTAGAGGAAGGGTTAGCCACGCGGAGCGATTTAAGGGGGCTTTGCGGTGAGACTAGTTCTGGAAGGTATATATTGATATCTTCTGATCTAGTGAAGCGGTTAAACGGGGCTTTAGCTATGACGGGTCCTCGAACCTCCTACTTTAGAGGAATTATCACACACTACCAACTATCTAAGTGTTAGACAGAACCAAGGTCTTGCATGGTCCTCAGACTTAAACTTATGGGGAAACTAATAACTCTTGACAAGTATCTAAGTGTTAGATAAAACCAAATTCTTGCATGGTCCTCAGACTCAAACCTATGAGAAAACTAATAACTTTTGACAGCTATCTGAGTTTTAGATAGAACCAAGGTCTTGCATGGTCCTCGGACTCAAATCTATGGGGAAACTAATAACTTTTGACAAGTATCTCAGTGTTAGACAGAATAAAGGTCCTGTATGGATCCTCGAACCACAGTCCTTGAAGAGATTAATTACTCCAAGTATCTATTTGAGTGACAAGCAGAATCTGAAGGAGTTCACCTCCTCGGATCGCCTACCCCTTCACCATTTAGTGAGAATGTAAACTCCTCGGATCACCTACATTAAACCCAACATTCTCTAACCGTCGCACAGTTTGCGACATAGAGTGCATGGTTATATTCGTAGTTGTTCCTACATAGTTAAACCATTTAAAATTAGCAGCCGGGTGCTACTGCGGGCTTTGTTAGAGTCAGGATGACAATGTTTTGTTGCCGACAACGACATCAGTTCTAGGTCCCAATAAAAAAAAAACAACAAAAACAACAACACACCCATTAACATAGTACTCACTGCAGAAAAAGAAAAAAATTCACAAAGTAAAAATTGCAATCCTTTTTATTGAATAAAAGAAAGATACATCATATACAGAACAACTGAGGCAGGCTTGTTTTAAAGCTAACTATAAAAAGAGAGGCTGAGGCAGGCTTGTTTTAAAGCTAACTATAAAAAGAGAAAGCCGATGGAAATGGTAGATTCACAGCCTCGTTCCAGCAGCAATCGAGCCAGCATGGATGGTATTGGCAATGAGAAAGAAGAAGAGGCGGAAGCGCCTGAATTGATTCCCACCTGCTGAGGCTACCCTGAAGTGTACTTTTATCCAGAAGCTAATATCTGTACTCCTAAAAAATCGTCATCCAGAAGTCTCGCCAGCTGCTTCCAGTGGCGAAGGTGGCCCCCTATAATATCTCAATTGCTTCCCTCAATTTCGCTTCACTTTCTTCCCCTTCCTCTGTAGCCAACACCTGCACATTCTTGATTAGCGTTTGGAGGCTCATCAAGAGCCTGATGCAGTCTACGCCTGCTACGGTTCCTGGCCGAAGGAGGAGAGTTTTCTTTCTTGCTCGGTTGAAAGGTAGGAAAATCTTTGGCCTCTACTTCCTTTGCCTCAGCTGCGACGTCCAGGATTTAGGCGGCATCCTTGGTTCTTGAGGGGAGGAGAACTTAGAGTTCCTGCAGAACTCATGGGTTTGTAGCTGTGAAAGAACGGTTCTCCCAAGATGCCTTATATAGAAGGCGAAATCTAGGGGGAACTTAATTCGCATGAAGCTCAAAGAGAGAATTACAAGTGAAATAAGTACCGCCCAATTTCCAAGGAAACTCTCAACCGCTAGATCTGCGTTGCTTCATAAAGGCACTAATGAATGTGCGCCTTGTATACCGAAGTGATCCGCGTCGCTCCATAAAAGTATTAATAACGGCACACCTCGTACACCGAAATGCCAGGAGCATGCCTTGGGCAAGCGAAAAGGCTCTGGCACTCATGGGGGACAAGACTCGACTGGCCATGACGACGGCCCAAGGACATCAAAACCCTCCTCTCCGTCTGAGGAGCCGGACAGCAGGATTTTGATGGGCTATTGTGGGGCCAAAGGATTTGGCAACCTTGACCCATTTCATATCAGGCCTAATGCCCACGCTGAGGAGAAAGAAATGTCCAAGGACAAACAAAGAAGATCCAAACTGCCAGGAGACGTTGCTGAGGACAATCCTATTCTTGAAAAACCGAGATCACGGAAGGAGAAAGCGGCACGCCACCAAGGGCGGTCTCCCGGACTGTCCCAAGGGAAAGCACAAGTGCAATGAGACAGCCATGAGAGTATAGTGGAGGAGCAATTCCAGGATAAACTGTCACCTCCGCATTAAATATCCACAGCTAACATCCTGGCCCCATTTATGTGGACATGACACTTGAACAGTGCTATCTGAGTCACCACAACTCACAAAATGTCAGAAGGAGTGGCTGATAGGACGTGCACTCAAGTATAGGCATGAATGACTAACAAGTGTAGGACCAGGATGGTCCAAAGAGAACTATATAATGTAAGAGACCTTCCATTAGAGGGGCGGGGACGACGGGAGGGAGGAAGAAGCTCACATCCCCCTTGGTGCTCTGTTTAATTAACTTAGATAGAAGCTTACATCCTCGGACGGTGAGTTTGTCTTCTCGGATCATGAGTCTGCCCAGCTCTGTGTCCTTAGTTCCTACCCAATCATCTTTTACATCCACATTAGCTGTTGTCAAACTCATTAAAGCCTAGCTCTTTGACCCACTCTCTACAAATTCATTGTAATGGGTTCGCTGGGCCTAGATCCCATTCACCTTTGGGCCTAGTCCGAAAATCGCAACCTTACATATATTATTGATATTATTTTAATAATGTTTGTGTTTAGTTCTTTTTAGTGTCCTAATTATTTGTTATTACCATTAATGACTTCTTATCAATATTAATTAAATCTAAATAATTTTCATCATCATGAAGCACAAAATGAAAATGTAAAAAGATGAGAAAATACATACCAATAATCCAAGTTTAAATTGTACTACATGATATTATAAAAAATAAAAAAATAAAGACAATTACTAATTATTATCCCCTAAATGGAATTAGCAATGGAATCATGAAAAACCATCATATCAGGGTCTATTAGAGATCTTGAGTTCTACTCCAATTGCTGCAACATCCCTTCTATCAAGTTGTTGTAAATTCTATAGACTTTTATGTTGAAATTTTGAAGCTTTGGGTACTTCCTACAAAATGTAATTGTCATTTCACTCATATTACAATAATATACATAACTATCTCCAACTAACTACATATTAATAAAATACTCAACTCACCTTCAACTTCATGTCTCACCAATCATCACTAGCATCAATCGTTCCCTTCACTACATCCTAACCTATACCTGTGTCAAGACCCTTCAATTTTCTCACACTCTCCAATTTGTTTTTAATGCATCCCACCTACTTTTTAATTGGTCCTTATCATAGTTTAGACCGGTCTCATCACAGAATTTGATCACCAAATTGCTCCAACCTTTAGGACTAAAGGCAGCAAAGATTGTTCTATTCCCGGCTTCAATCTCTTCCATACAAAGGTTACAAAAAGTAGTTGTCCAACTTGGATTTCCCCATAATGCTCTTGCTTTTTTTGCTTCGGAGTTGGAAGTGGTGTTTTTACCCATCTATAGAGTTAAGCAACCATAATAAATGCAAAAAATAGAATTCATAATAATAAACTCTTCTGCCATAGAGGAAAAGCATTTTACAAACCACGACAATGAATCAAACACTAAATAATTAACACAATTACTCCAGAATCACCAACCCACCATAGCATGAGATTGATTTCAAAAATCAATAATAATGAGTGGAAACATAAACCCGTACAATCACTACTGATATGTAAATAGCTTGTGTACAATTATATTATAACCAATTTAATTATTAAAATAAATTAAGCTCCAAATAAAATAAATTTCATTATCAATCAACAAGAAACCTAATGAATACTTTGTAAAGTCTCAAGAAAGAAAGAATAATTGGAAATTGGAAAAAGATAAATGTGAAAAGAACTTAACAAATCCTTTTATAATCCAAAAGTTAAAACTGTGCTGAAAAGGCTTCCAACTTTTTACAGACCTTATCATAACAAGAAATAGCAGATTCACAAATTTGATACACAAGACAAAAACACACCCCTAAAACATTCTCTTTTTATAGGAATTGAAATGCAGACTAAACATACTTTTTCAACCTAGTTGAAAATTAAACAATTCAGACCTATAAAAATTAAAAACACATACAAGACAACAAAATTGCTTTAAAAAGTCAAACCTAAAACAAAAACTAAAATACCCAATTCCAAAAAAGACCCAAATCATGCTTAAACTTAAAAAATCAGATCTCAATCCAAAGTGACTTGAACAAAGAAAGGGGGGTTGGACAATTTTTTGTCATAAATTAAAAGGTGACTTGAACATGGAAATATATAGAGCATGTAAAGACAGAAAATTTACCCACAAAAGAAAAAAAAAATACAAAACATGTACCCACAAATTTTTTTAGTACCCAAAAGAGAACAAATAGATCATGTAAATAACAAGAACAAATAAAGCATACACAAATCTGAAAATTTTTCAACAAATATTTCAGAATCTTTGGTGGTACCTGGTGGTTTTTGGTAGCAGATTAGTGTTGCTTGGTGCTTTGTTGATCAAATACTCTACCTTCAAAATGTTTTTCTCAAATCAGATATATAAGACATAAATAAAATTAAAAAATATATATATATATATACATATATATATATATATATATCTAGAGAGAGAGAGAGAGAGAGAGAGAGAGAGAGAGAGAGAGAGAGAGAGAGAGAGAGAGAGGAGAAGAAGAAGAAGAGGAAAGAAGAAGAAATTTTTTACCTGCAGCAACATGGAAAGGATTGCAGCAGCACAAAGAGGATAGTTGTTCTGTAGCAGAGCAGAGAGATGAGATTTCTGGCGTGAGCTATAGAGATGGTGTTATCCTTTGATTTATCAAAGGGAAAAATTGGATTTTCAATAAAATATGTGGGCAATTTGGTAATTGAACTTCAGATCCAACGATAATATTTATTAAAAGCGCTTTGGCTTTTGCAAAAGTAGCTGAGAGCTATCCACACATAAAGTGCTCATCCTTCACATTTCAAAACGCAGCTTTTTGGAGAAAGCAACTTTTAAAACCATTACCAAACGCCAGTGGCGATGCCACGTGCAGGTCAGGGTGTAAAAATTTGTATATAATAATTAAATTTTTTTATATTTTCTCTGTATTTAGGAACACCCTCAGTCACAAAATTAGGAACACCCTGAAATAAATAAAAAAATTTATTTGCTCTACTTTCAAGCAAAAAAAAAAAAAAAAAAAAGCCCAAAAAAAAAATTGAACTAAAAGAAAAAAAAGAAAAAAAAATTGTAATAGAGCCAAGCCCATGGCAAGCCCCCACCAAAGCCCACAGCAACCCCAACAATCAACAGATTACAAAGGTACCCATAGATTCTCCAAAAAATTAAAAAAAAAAAAAAAAAAACCAATACAGAGCAAATCACTAAATCAGAAATCACTTCTAAATTAGAAACCACTTAAGACTTTATTAAATTAAAAAAAAAAAAATCCTAAAGCAAACCTAAAGACAATAATGCCTCAGTCCCTCAGAGCAAGAGCAATGCCGCTTGAGCCTTAAGCCAACAGACGGAGATCAGATCGGTCCAGTCCAGATTGTCGTCGTCGAATCGATCCAGTCCAGATCGTCGTCGGAGATTGGTCCAATCTAGATCATCATCGTTGTCGCTCGTCACTCGCCCTCATCGGAGATCGCTCGTCGCGGCGTCACCTCGTCAAGGCCTCAGCCTTCAGGCCTCCCTGCTCGGCTGCTCCAGTGCTCCCTCCCTCAAGGTATTTCATTTTTTATTTTACTAAGCTAACTTCTCTCTCTCTCTCTCTCTCTCTCTCTCTCTCTGAATGAAATGAATGAAACTCTTAACTCTCTTTCTCTTTATTCTTTAATAAGCCTAACTCTTTGGTCAAAAAAAAAAAAAAAAAAGCCTAACTCTCTCTTTCTCTGATTGGCCGAACTAAACTTTACCTTTATTAATATTTTGTCTGTTTATAACTTTTTGAATTTGGCTTTTATTAGTTTATCTTATCTGTTGGTGTTGGTGTTGGTGTGTGTAGTGTGTTGGTGTGGGTGACTGGTGAGATATTAATTATCTTTTAGACCAGTGTAATGTGTGATTGTGAAATTTTTTGATTGGCAGGGACATCACTCATAAGGCATTAGGCGTGCTTGTCTGTTGAATGGGGTGGGGAGGGATGGGCACATGGCCACATAGGGTCGGGCTGCACACTGCTTTAATTATTGTGCAACACATGGGATGTGTAAATAATGTGCGCATCAATGACTCTTTTAATGTAATGTGCACAGGACATGGGGCTAAACAATATAACAAATTAAAGCAGTATAATTAATGACAAATAAATTAAAGCAATATAGTTTATTGTTAGGCTAAACAACAATAATTAAAGCAGTATAATAAATCAATACAATATAAAAGAAAAATAAATTAAATTATGTTAGGCTAAATAATAATTAATAATTTTATAATTAATGAAACAATAATATAACAAATTATAGTTTATAAAAGACAAACAAATTAATGAAACAACTAAACAACAATAATCAATTAATAATATTATTAATATTTCAAATAAACTTATAATTTATTGTTTATTCTTTTGCTAGAATTATAGACAAATATTTGATAAGAAAAACACGTACCCAAGATTCATCTCCTGTGCAATATATAAAATTGTTGTTGTCAATATATAAAATTTTCTTTTTATTAGATTGTATAATTTATGCTTGTTGAGGAATACCTTAAAAAAAAATTCCTGGAGTCGCCATTGGAAGAGTAACACCTTGTTGTCATCCACAATTTTATCATTTTTATCACGCAAAAAAGATGACAAATAAAATACATTAGTGCCAAAGAAAATGACAGGGTCAATGTAAGCTTGATTGGTGCCTATGAGTTCAAGGGAATTGAACTCATAGGCACAAATCCTTAACACCACTATTCTAAGGAAAAGTTTTAAAAATATAACGTTAATCCTATTTTTATTTTTGAAGTGAAAGTTTGGAAAATGCATATTTTTCGAAGAAAGAATTTGTTTTGAAAAGAGGAAATTTAGAAAAAGTTACTTTTATCATTTTTTTGAAAGAAAGAAGAAAAGATTTTTTTTTTTTAATAAAAAAGAATACCTCATTTCTAGATTTTCTAAAAAGGAAAAGATATTTATTTTTTTGAAAGAACATTTTTAAAGGAAAGAAAAGATTTTAGGGTCAAAATATAATTTTGAAAATATTTTTGGGTCAAAATATAAATTTGGAAAAGTTTTGGTGTCAAAATAAAAATTTGGAAAATTTTTGGGTTCAAAACATAATTTTGAAAATTTTGGGATCAAAATATAATTGTGGAAAATTTTGGGGGTCAAAATACAATTCTGGAAATAACTTTAAATGACAAGGAAAATAAAGGGTTGAGATTTAAATGACATAAAGTAAATGACATGAAAGAAAAGTGTAGAAATTTAAATGACATAAAGTAAATGACATAAAGTAAAGAGCTGAAATATTGTAAATGTTGACTTGTCTCTCACTTTAATCTCTTTCAAGTCTTATGGGTGCTTCATCATAAAGAAATGAGAGTTCTAAGCCATCAACCATTTTTATGAGACATACCCATATTGTGCTTTATTTGAGGTTTAAAAATCATTTAAGAAAGAGAGGATATAAAATCTTTTTTTTATATATAATTTATTTAGCTCTCTCTCTCTCTCTCTCTCTCTCTCTCTATATATATATATATATATATATATATATATATATATATATATATATGTATAGGTGCAATAAATTAATTGGGGAGAGGGATTGTGCAAGAAATTAAAGGGTGACATATATTAAAAGGGGATGAGGATTTCTTCCCCCCAAGGGTACTTCCCATACAAAGCCTAGGAGATGGTCCAATACCCATCTAGGGAAACAAACACAATAACACAAGCAAACAATAATATGAACATAAAGATAAAGAGGGAGATATATACACAAAAGCATAGGAATTTAGAGCAACTACAAGCAGTGGACAAGATGAATAAAATGATTTTTATATATGGAAAAGATGTTACAAGATAGTAAATGAGAAGGGGATGGGTGTAGTTATTAAGGAACTAACACAACCTTACAAGCTTACCCACAAAAAATTACAGCAAAAATGGAAGAGGTTTTTTTTTTTTGGTTGTGGGTTTCCTAGAGAGAGAGAGAGAGAGAGAGAATTTTTTCAGAATTTTCTAGGGCTATTTTTCCATATTTTTCTCACTTTTTTTTTTCTTGATTTTCTCTTATTTTTTCTCCCTATTTCTCTATTTTTCACTCATTTTCTCCATGATTTTTCTCTTATTTTTTCATAAAAAAGGGGGGGGGGGGGTAATGAAGAAATGGGGTGTATTTCTCCCTAAGCTAGCCTCCCATTTTTGCCACCTCATCAGTTTATTTCATTTTTTTCTTGATTTTTGGCCCAATCTTTGTGTAGCTATTTAAAGGCCTTTCCGAGCCTTTTTCTTCTTCAAACTTTATATTCCTAAAAAGCTCTGGATGTTGAGTTTCCAATGGTCCTAGCCTTGTTCGATTTGGAGCTATGGTTGTCAAGATATCGCTCTCAGAAGGAAGGTGACACAATGCTAAAAAAATTCTGTGATGTTTTTTCTTAAAAAAATCGTATCTTCCAATCCAAGGTAGGTATCATCGAGTCCTTTTTATGAAAAAATAGCTAAGACTTTGTTCTTCAAGATGGTCCACCCGGATTGCTTTAGTTCTTGCCTAATCAGTTCAATTTATTGCATGAAGTCGGGTCAAAATCTGCCTATATTTCCTGAAAAAGTGAGGATTAAGGTTTTTGGTATTTTGGTGATATCTTATCCGTTTTAACTACGATTTTGGACCGTAAACTATCTTTTCGAAGGGAAAAATATGCCCTACATGATAGTTCAAGATTAAACGTGATCAGACTGTTGGATTAAAAAGTCAACTTTTCGACCATACTCGGTTAGGGTTTTGGCCTTAATTGCTACAAAAAGTGGTTTTTGAATATTGTGACCCTTTGATCTAATATCCAATCATGTTGTATTTATTTTTTTGGCTTTGAAACTTGTAATTTGCACATTTTTTTCAATTTTCTTTGGATTTTTGGCATTTGTTTTGACGTATGAATCGAGGTCGAACAAAATACGGTATCGACATTAAAGGTGTTCATACTATGTGGCATCATCACACGAGTTTCATTTTTTCAGAGGTAATAGAGATATATGAAAACGGGGGATAAACAATTAAAAGAGATGCGACTTTCATTATAACCCTTCATTAAGTGATAATGATGGCAGAGAAACAACTATTACCATTTGTTTGTGTGCTGAAAATCAACTAGGTTTGAAGCTGCCTTTATAATCCAACCATATTCATTGCTGATGTCAAATAAGCTTATCTTTGATTTTGTTCAAGAACTTGATATAGGAGAATCTCTATGAATTATTTAGTAGTAATGTACCAAAGACCTACAACAACTCTAGCCACAGTACCACAAAACTCTAGCCTTTCCTCTATCTACTATACATTTCTTTGGAAGAGAATCACCACAAAGTTGAGAATTTTCAATGAAGTTAAGTTCATTAAAAAAAATGAAAATTGTGTGCTTGAAGAAATTCTACTTGATAAATATATTTATTGCAATGAAAATTATTGTCGCAATATCTTATTACAGCAAATCAAGTTGTTGGAATAACTTATTGCTATGAAAAATGTTGTTGGAATAACTTATTGTAATGTAAAATGCTGTTGTGATAATTATTGCAACAAACAATGTCATTGCATAACATTTTGCTAGAAATTCATTGTTATTAGATCATTCAATCAATATAATCCATACTTATTGTCACAATTGCAATGGCTAGTTTCGTTGCAATAACATTATTTTAAAAATATATAAAAAAATTTGTTGCTAGGACTTTATTTCATTGATACTTTTTGTTGCAATAACCTATTGCCATGGAGTTTATTACAACAATGCACAACTAATTTTTTGTGTTGCAATAAGATTTATTGCAATGAAAAACGTCATTGCAACAATAAATTTTTTTGTTGCAATAAAATTTGTTGTAATGACTTTATTGCATCGATACTTTTTATTGCAATAAACTCCCCAAAAAAGCAACAACAACTCTGAAGGCCATAGTACCACAAAACTCTAAGGTTATAAACTCATCTTCCTTGTCTTGCATGCTAGCATGTCCACTGCTAGCCTTTATTTTGTCTACTGTACATTTCTTTGGAAGAGGATCACCAAAAATTTGAGAATTTTCAATAAAGTTAAGTTCATTAAAAGAATGAAATTGTGTGCTTGAAGGAATTCTACGTGACATATGACAAGTCCAAGAGACTAAGAAATGTCAAATTAGACATGGTCGAAGGAATTTCACCTGATAGATTATTTCGTGAGAGATCAGCTGACTCCAGTGGTGGAGCTAGAATTTTAGCTCAAAGGGGGCAAAATTAAAAGATATTATTTAAAGTGAAATTGATCTAAAAAATATTAATCGATAATAATAATAACAAAATAAATAAATAATTGTAAGAAATAAATATATTTCATATCATTAAAATAAAATTTAAAAAATAATCAATTCATACTACAAAATTTACAACAAAAAATTTACAAACTGATGTGGTAAAAATGTTATTAGTGTTACTTAAATAATATATAATGAATAAATGTTTGAAATTATTTTTTGTAATTGGTGACATATCAATTCGTAAGATATAAGTAATAAAATTTGTAGTATCTCTAGTATTAATCGACAATAAAATATTGTAAAGAGTACCATTAATAGTGAAAAAGGTGAAGAAAATAATAGAAAAGAAAAAAAAATTGTGAAACAGGTGTCAAACTTGGGACAAGACAAAAGCTACCTACAAGAACAATAAAATAGGTGAAAGGTGGTAGATTTAAGGCCTCTTTGGTAGATTAGTTAAACAACATATTTTCAGTTTTTAAATAACATTACATATATTTTCACACACACTTTTTTCACCCATACATATTTCAAAAAAATACAAACAACATTACTCAAACTCTTCTACCAAACGGGCTTAATGTTTGAGAAAACTTTTTTTTGCTTTTTTTTTTTTTTTTTTGTCAAAGCCACTTTGTTTCAACCAAGTGGGAGTCCTTTTTTTTTTTTTGGTTTATTCTCTATGCATGGAACTACTTAAGAATTGAGGTTACATATACATGAAAATTTTAGGAGTCAGGGGGGGCAGGTGCCCCCCCTCGCCCCCCTTTGGCTTCGCCCTTGGCTGGCTCTAATGCTTTCATTTTCCCCAAATTTTATGGTTTCTTTCCCATCAAATGATTTTGAGACAAGTTCAAAAAAATCAATTTGGAAATGTCTAAAATTTCATTAGGATTTGATCCAAACAAGTTGTTACTTGAAAGTCTATCATTAAAAAAAAAAAAAAAAAAGGCTCCTTTCATATTTACTCAAATCATTAAAACCATTTCTAAAACTTTTCCTTGGGAATGCCATGGTAGTAAGATTTTTTAAGCAATTGGGTATGGGCCTTGCTAAGCTATTACTGGCAAGATTTGATACCCCAAGAAAAGAAAGTTGGCATATTTGTAGAGATGTATGTCCCTTGAATACATTTGATCTTAGTTTTAGAATTGAAAGAGTTGTCATTTGTCCATTTTAGAGTGGTATGATTACTGGGAAATGATTATCACCTATATTAATAAGCCTTAGATTTAAGCACTTTTTCAACGATGAAGGAATATTTTTAGAGATGCTATTGTTTAGTAAATGCAATGTTTTGAGTCTAACTAAAGACTCCCATGGAGTAAGGAATACTACCAACCATATTATTGCTCACTAAGTTCAAATGGGTCAAAGATTGCCCGTATCTTCAATAATGAGAAAGTTCTCTTGATAAGAGATTTTTTGATGCATCTAAATCTCTAAATTTTTGTTTTTATTCATTTTTTTGGCACAAGAACATGGAAATGGGTCTAGAAAATGAGTTGTTAACTATATTGAGCACTTTGACCTTTGCAGAAAATTTTGGCATTTGACCCTTGAAATGATTAGATCTTAGATTTATTTCAAAAGAATACAACACAATGTCTGATATATCCTATTCTATCTTTTTGTCAGAGAGATTGATGCTGTCAATGTTTGAAATCCAATTCCAAAACCAAGTTAGAAGCTCTCTTGAATTTTTTTACATATTTTGGGTTTGACCTATTGCAACAACTTATTTATTTGTAATAGAGGTACATATTGTTTTAGCAATTAATTTCATTGCAATACATCATTTATTGCGAGAAAAATTTAATAGTTATTACAGTGATAAAATACTAATGTAATAAATCAATACTTTTTAAATTACTATTGCAATGAAAATGAATGTAAGTAGTGGGAAGCTGAGAATAATGTTGATTATAATTGTGCAATTGCTAGCTTATGTGATTTTTCTTATTCTTTCACAAAGTACCATTTTTTTAAATAGAAAAAAATTTACTTTGACTTTTTGACCTACCATAACCAGTGTTTCATGAATCCATGTATTATTTGCTGTATCCAAATACTCGAAGTCATCAAGACCATGACTTGATGACTTTAAATATATAAAATATATATTGTGTGATTTTTTTTTAATTATAATAATATTACGAAAATGTTAATGGACACCATAAGGTTCTTTTTAAGGATAGGTTATTGTGGGTCTAGCTAATAAAATATTGGCATGAATTGATGAGAGGTGTTAGTAATATGGCTAGAGTGATAAATGTAACTCAAAAAGTTAGTTCTACTAGCTCGACATCTTATAAAGTCAGTAAAAAATTTGACATAAAACAGAAAAATATGACATAAAGCAATTTCTTGATAGGCATCTTATGGTGCTCATTAACACTACCCCATTATGCGATTCTTCTTCTTCATAAAGTACCATTTTTTAAAGCATTTTTTTTAAATTATAAAAAAAAACGACTCTAACTTGTTAACTTACCAATAATAGTGTTTCACAGAATCATGTATTGTTTACTATGAACAAGAGGAGAAAGCCAATTTCTTAAGGTTAGACTATGGTTTTAAAAACCAGATCGGATAAAGAACTAAAAAGAGGATTGATTTTCTGACAGATGGTTAAATCGGTGATGTCATAAATAAATAATTAATAAAATATATAAATAAATAAAATTCATAATCACTTATAAAATTGGAAAATACATAGATTTTCATAAATTTCATAACATTAAATTTATTTTCTCTTTAATCTTACTCTTTTAAAAAAAAAAAAAAATTAAACTCTTTAACCTTAATCTTTAAACTATAACCCTAATTATATATAGATTAAAATTAACATTTATTTTGTTAATAATTGTATATACCAAAGTTTTTTTTTAAAAAATGATTTATTTGTTTCAAAATATATTTTGATTATGATGTTTAAGGAAACTTTTATTTTTCTTAGAAGAAAGGGCAAATATCTAAAAGGCTCCTTCTAATCTTTTTTAAAAAAAAAAAAAAAAAAATTTGTAAAGGCCCAAAGCACTACAAAAGAATATGAGCCCATAGTCCAAAACAATAGATCCTGGTACACACACACAAACGAAACTAGCCTAGACAACATCGTTGAACTGCATTCTCAGCCTCATCGCCTTGGGCAAGCCCCTCTGGTTGGCATCAATGGCCCTGAGGGGTCGAGTTCGGGTTCTAACCAGAGCCACCCTTCATCACCTCACTTCAACTCCAAAACCACCACCACCAAATTTCCCAACACTAAAATCCCACTCCGTTTCATCAACAACAGCCCCAACTGCTTCTCACCAGTCCCACTACAGGAAACAGATTTCCCTCGCCAATGTCCTCCAAAGGTACGGTTTCCCAACCTCACAACTCCACAGTTTCCTCACAAGACACAGTTTTTTACTCAACATCACTTCACATGAGCTTGAAAACTCTCTGGGTGTTCTCTTAAAACTTAAAATTCCACAGAAATCTTTGGTTTCATTGATATCTGACTGTCCTGGGGTCTTGGAATTTGAATTCCTTACGAAGTGGGAAATGGGTTTATCTGAATTCGGGTTTTCGGGTGCTTCCCCGATGATGATCACGAATGTGCTCGAACTTGCTAGGAGATTCCAGTTAGACCCAGATGGATTTTCTAGGAGTGTTAAGGTTTTGAGGGGTTTTGGGGTTACTGATGGTACTGTGAGCAGGGTTTTAGAGGGCTTTCCTAGAGTAATTATGATGAATGAGAAGGAAATGCATCGGAGAATTGAATTCTTGATGGTAATTGGGATTCCAAGGAATGAACTTGATCGGGTGTTTCGTTCGTTTCCTGGTGTTTTAAGATTTGGGGTTGAAGATAGGTTGAAGCCATTGCTTTCTGAGTTTGGGGGTTTGGGGTTTAGTGAGGATTTGATTAGGAAAGAAATTGTTAGGCAGCCGAGAATTCTTGGTATGGAATTGGGAGAACTTTCACGGTGTTTAGAATTGCTGAGGACTTTGAAATGCCGGGAGCCAATCAAAGAGAAAATTTTTATTAAAGGAGCATTTAGAGCTGGGTTTGAAGTGAAACTGAGAGTTGACTGCTTATGCAAACATGGTTTGATTCGGAGAGAAGCTTTTAAGGTGTTGTGGAAAGAGCCTAGATTGATTATATATGAGATTGAGGACATTGAGAAGAAGATTGAGTTTTTGATGCATAGGATGAAATTCAATGTTGGTTGCTTGGTTGATGTTCCTGAGTATTTGGGTGTGAACTTTGAAAAACAGATTGTTCCTCGACACAATGTGATTGAGTATTTGAGAGAAAAAGGTGGGCTCGGTTTTGAATTGGGGTTGAAGGATTTGATAAAGCCAAGTAGGCTTAGATTTTACAATCTTTATGTTAAGCCATATCCAGAGTGTGAAAAAATGTTTGGGAGATTTTCAGGTGGTGTTGAAGTTAAAAGCCAACATCCAGTTGGTCTTTGGAAGCTCTTTAAGCCACAACTGCACTCAGACTCCAAGGAAGATGTGATAAACATGAAATGCTTCATGGAATCGCTAGGTTAAAGGAGGAGAGAGAGAAGAGATTGGTCTCATGAAGTGCTTCATGAATCATCTTCATTATCCGAATTGAAGAGTTCATGATTGAGTTGTTTCTGTTACATTCTCAATGATGAAGTTTGATTTCATGATTATTTTTCTTCTAGTGTTTGGTAAAGCATACCTGCATTGTATGAGAATGTATTCTGTGGACATTTCCTGACTTGGCTTTTGATAGATGCTCCTTTGGATGCATGCAAACCTCTTGTTGAAGTAGCAGGAATACATCACTGTTGGGACTTAACTTACTACCCATAAAGGAAAATTGGTGGTGTGCTTGCTGATATGCATACTAGTTAAATGAATGGCTGATATAACATTGGATGAGCAAGGGACTAGAGGAAGTGGATTACAAGCAACTTCAGGAAAGTAAGCTGTGGGGCTGAAGATTTTTGGTTCTTTTCTCAATGTTGCTGATTTACTTGGCTCGTAGTTGTCACAGAAACTAGGTTGCAATATGAATCCTCCTCCTGCTTCATAATTTTTGAAGCACATTGTACTGTTCAGACCTTTACTTTCTTTATGCAAAAAGAGTGTGGCAATCAGCAAATATTGGATGCTGTACATTATACTTGATTTAGCAAATTAGTTTGTAATTATACATATAAGAAAGAAGACTGTAATTTTATTAAGACTGTTTTTGTCTTGCACTTAGGGAATATTGCTCGAGCAGATCAACTTTTTGCCCTTCATTTCTTCTGGCCAAATATATATATATATATATAGAGAGAGAGAGAGAGAGAGATGCACACATTGCGTAACTCGGAACATTTTCATTTGTATTAGAGGTTACATGCGTTTCTGATTTAACTGCTATAGAGGATTAGAAAAATTAGCAATGTCCTCTTAATGGCCACTGAACCAACTACCAAATAAATTTCTAGAGGTGGTCAAGGCAGATTTGCCTACTGTCCTTGCAAAACCCCAAGCAAAAACCTGCTTAACGCTCAGTCTAAGCCTAGTCCAAAGGCTGAGCAAGTAGCCTTGTAATTCTAATTAAGCCAGAGTGTTCTTGTCATTGCCATGGATCATTTTGAGCAATATGGTTACCATTTATACCTCTTACCATCTATCTTCTATTCTACACTAGGATGACAAATGAGTGGAACTTGCCATACAAGGTCTGTTATGGTTAATCATCCTAAAACCTCTCTACAGCTGGAGCTACAGGGTCTTCTCCACCAGGGTGGTTGACCTTGGATCCAGTCTGAGTAGTGTCCTTTCTTTGCCCGTCCCTTACCTTACTCACTTGCACTAGCAGCAAAGATTACCCTTGCATTCAAAATAGAATTCTATTCCAGAGTAGGTTTTATTGAGATGTGAAGTCTAATAGTTAAGGTGGGATTGGTTCTTGATAATGGCTTGATTTGCGAAGAGTACTATACTACTATGTGCCATGCAGAAGAAGACGCACATTAAAAATAAAATGCTACCATGTTTATTACTCTATTTAACTTGATTGTTTTCCAACCTTGCTTATACATAATTATGTTCCAAAACTAAATTTCAGTTTTGGTTCCTTGTAGTTGTCTCCTCACTAATGCAGTGTAGACACCGTCATTGGCGATAAGCTCATCATGAGTGCCACTTTCAACTATCTGACCATCAGAAACAACTGCCACAATGTTTGCACTTTTAACAGTTGACAGCCTATGAGCTATTACCAAAACAGTCCTTCCCTTCATCAAAGAATCCATAGCATCCTATAAGGTAAACAGAACATGAGGAATTGTGAATTTATTGCATAAACTCACAAATCACAAAGACTAAACTTTGTTGTTAGCAGACCAATATAAAGATTTTTGAAGATAATTTGTGATGCTCACCTGTACTAGGTATTCGCTTTCAGAATCCAAAGCACTTGTGGCTTCATCTAAGAGGAGAATTCTTGGGTTCATCAGCAGGGCTCTTGCAATTGCTACTCTCTGTTTCTGACCTCCAGAAAGCCGTACTCCACGTTCTCCAACAAATGTTTGGTACTTGTCTGGAAACTTTGATATGAATTCCAGCGCATTGGCCATTTTCTGCAATTCTCACCATTAAGATAGTCAGTACTGAAGGCTTTATACTTTTAATTAGAAGGTAGGATACTGGGTAAGAAATGACGTTGAATCTTACAGCTACATTTTCCAAATCAATACTGTTGACATTGCCATCAAATCCATAGGCTATGTTCTCCTCTATGGAGCAGTTGAATAGAACAGACTCCTGGCTCACAATACTGATCCAATCAATATAAAAGCAAAGTCTATCATATGATAATCTTCGAGATGTTAAAAGTGAATAATGCATAATAGTGATGATTTGAAAGAATATTGAACTCTGCATCTTATGCCTGGAGAAAATGATCTAGAAATGAAATTGAATACATTTTATGGGGTGTGTTTTTGAATATGTAGAAGCTTAAATTGTAGTGTGTTTATGAATATGTAGAAGCAACAATAGGATTTAATCAACATTACCTTTCTGTGTAGATGTTCATGTGATATCTCGACGAGAGGAACCCCATTAAGAAGAATCTTTCCCTTGATTGGATCATAAAACCTTTCAATCAAGTTTGCTATTGTCGGCTGCAGGAAACAATGAATTAAATGCATGAGTAGTAATAAGTATACCTAGTCCCGTTTCAGTTCAGAATGTCATTTAAAGGTTCTGATAAACATGGTAACAATATGAACCAAAGAACGTATGAACATAAAAGGTTATAGAACTATTACTTTTCCGCCATCGCTAGGACCAACAAGAGCAACCTTTGAGCCAGGCTGCAGTTTTAAAGTTACTCCCTGTTATTCACAGAACATAATAAATCATTTATCAGCACAAAATCAGTTTTCTATAAAGAAATGTATGTAGCGACACATAAGAAGTAATTAAAGCAAAAAAAGATTACCTTTAGTATCATATGGTTAGGGCGGGATGGATGGGCAAACCAGACATCGTCCAACTCCAGTTCGCCGTCTTGATCACTACAATCACAGTTCACAGATAGTTCATATCATCGACGTGTACTTTCAGGAAAATGATTCTTTCCCTCTTTTCAGGAAAACTATGCATGTATTCTATGCAATTCCTTGTTTAATCAATGAAATGTAATAATCTAATCTAACAGTTTTGGGGAATTAATTTACATTACTTTTAACGTAAAATATGGAAATTGATGAGAAAATACTGCTAAAAATAAACTAATGGTAGAAATTATATTCCTGAGTAGAATGGAGAAATGAAATTGACAGGTTTTGGGTAAACATTATTTCATGTTGGGACCTGTGGCCCCTTCAACGATGAGACATGCAATGACCATACTAATGGGGAATGTAAGCAAAGATTCATATTAGTCTATTAGATATCTGTAAATGATTGTCAAATTTACAATCTATATGATTTTATAGATAAACACGTACACATCAGTGAATTTTCAGGAAAATCATACAAAACTCTTATCATGATTGCCACATATTGATTTTATACGTAAGACTCTTATATTGTATCCTACACCATAACTCTGCACCACTAATGATGCCTCGTGCCTTACACCACTCCAAAGATGCACAAATTCTCTCATATTAGAATATGTATTACTGGAAAATTAGAGCAAGATCTAAGCAAGAAACGAACCCCAGAGGACACTTATTTCCAGACATAGGCTTGGGTGATACAAGGTCCAAAAGCTGGAATACCCGTCTGCTAGCCCCTACTGCTTTCATTACAACGGTGGATAACCCTGACAGTCCATATACAGCGGATCCAACTGTAGGTAGAAGATAGTTGAACGCAGTCAAGAAAATTTAAGAACCTTTACAACCGGATAAAAGGGTCTTACCCAGTGCAAAAGTATAAACAGTCCTATGATAACTGACAGTGATGATGCTGCATTTAGTCCTCCAATAAACAGTCCACTGACTTTCTGTGGCAGCAAAGAAATTGAGCTTCAAAGAGAGAGAGAGAGAGAGAACACAAGGGAAATCACCGCTTGTTGAAGTCCGAGCTTGAAAGTCTCACCAACCTTCTCAGAGTAGCATGTTATCTCATATCCTTCTTATGCAAAAGATCTCACTGTGCGTATGGCACCAAAAGATTCCTAAACAACAATAGCACATCGAATATCATCTCTTCATTTGATAACACCCACTCATAGGTATCATCATGTCATCAAAATATCTTATTGATTGAGGTTTTTGATCAACAACATAATCTTTCTATGTTTCATAAGTGAAAATAACAAACTTTTATTGCATAGATATACCTCAGCAATTGAAGAAGCTTCTGCAGCTGCAGCTTGAGTCTTACTGGAGAGTACAGTAAGGAAAAGGCCAAATTTGCATACAGCAACAGAAAGAGCCGGCACAACAGCCAGAACAAACACTAAGAATTAATGATTGGTAAGTATAAGTCTCCCGGACTCTTGATGAAATAAATCAAGTTCAAGTACTACTGTTTCAATGATCTAGTGTTTACATGTTAGTTTCCATGATGTTGCAAACATGAAGCTAAGACCAATGAAAGCAGCTGCAACCTGCAAGACTTCTTAGGGCCTCAGAAAGACCGGTAGTTGCAGCACTTTTTATGATCTGAGTATCCTCAGACAGTCTACTAAGGAGCTCTCCAGTTCGAGTGATATCAAAGAAGGCTATTTCCTGCAAACTCATAAAACATAGTATCAGGAACTTTTATGCAGCAAAGTATGACAAATAAACAAAGAAAAAAAAAAAACCATACCTCAGCAGCCAAATGGAATATAAATACAAGAAAACATAATAAAAAATTGTTGAGACTAACATTTTACCTGGTGAACAAGGTGACTAAATAGGTTCTTTCTTAACTGGGCAACGACCCTTTCACTAGCAGAAGAAAAAAACCATGTTCTAAGTGCTGAAGAAATTGCTCTGATAAGAAGTCTGGAATAGTTAGTGATCTATTTGTAAACCCACAAAAATCTTTATTTTCTTAATTGCTTATTACACACACCCAGTGGGTCTTGAACCCACGATCTCACCCTCTACCTAACTCTTACAAATGGAGGAAATGTCATTTGAACTGGAGCTTATGCACAATCCCATAAAAATCTTTATGCATTTAGTTTGGACTGGATAGAACTATTTGGATAACTAAAATCCAGTAAATCAACAGAGCAAACTTCTGTGAATCTAATGCCAATTTATTGACTACATATTGGAACTTTCCGACCTTAAATGCTATCTGCAGATCATAATAGACCCATAGGAATTCTATTCTGATCACATTCTTGCTATTAAACAGGATGAAGAAATGAAGCAAGCAGTATATCTATTTAGGAAGGAGCCAGATGATGTAAGCATTTTATGGATAGAATAACAAGGGTAAAAAAGCAAGCAGTGTTCATACCCGACTATGATAATCAAAAAGATTTCAACTATGGTGTTTTTGACAGCATCATAAGCTTCAGCTTTCTGTTCAAGTGTTTTGATATCTCCTGATACAATGTCAATGATTTTCCCACCAAATTTTGGCTGCAGCAGGAACAATGCAATGTATAAATCAAGATGTCTTAACAACAGCTTGAACAATCCAAGATAAAGATACGGTTCCAATACAAAGATTACATACAATCAGTAAACTTGTAGTGGATGCAATCAACAGAGCATATGTTGCAATTATTAGCCTCCCTCCATCAGGCTTTGCCTGTAATATGATGAGACTTGAACTATTTAACATTCTCAAAGACAGGCTCTATTTTAACTAATAATAACCAAAATATACGTACTTACAAGTGAAATAACCCTACAAAATCCCACATTTGCAGCCTGAAATTTTCAAAGTTTAAGTCACTAACGTAATTTGAATCAGTGATATAGACATTATATAATGATTTCAAGATCTATCAGAAGCTGCAATTACCGGTATTGCATCCCCATGCTCAAGGTCTGTCAATTGATGATCTGTCGAGGCATCATTCCTCATTCTCCCTCGCTATTTAAGATTAAAAAAAATAGTATTAACAGGCTCAGAAATATTGATAAGTGTCACCTAGACTAGGATGAATATGAATCCAGAAAACTTACAAAAAATTAGTAGAATCATTTCACTAGAAAGAAAAAAAGTGGACTCAAATAGGTGACTCAGATGAAATTTCTATTCCCCATAAATAAACACATGGTAAGCATCAAGCAAGAAGCTCAAGAATGTGTCTTCTTCTGTTGGAACTATATGCATAGGTAAAAACATATGTATTCTTTCATGTTCTTATTTGATACAGACTGAAAGGCAAATTAAATGAAATTCAAGAAACACAAACACTTTTAACACTTTACACTTGTAAGCACCGAAGAATCCAAGAGTATGTTGTAGACGAAATAAAAACATTAGCACAATTTACCATTAAATCATCCACTAAAATCAGAAAGCCTATACAACTGCAAATTTGCAATGCAATTAACATGCATGCATTCCCTAAAAAAGTTAAATCTAAAAGCCATAAAACAAAACTACATTCTGCATGTAATCAGAATGTGGTACTGACAAACGGTATAAAGGTTGTGTTTGACGTTGGCTTAAAAAATCAGTTTATTTATTTACTATTTAGCTTATTTTTGCTACCATTCAGCTTATTTTTACTACTATTTATAAGTTTTATTGCACTTTTTGGTATTATTAATGAGCTTCATTCTACTATTTCAATTACTTTTTAGCTTTATTTATAGTATTTTTAGTAAAAAAATTTCAATTTCAGTTAAATAAATTGTTTCTAAATGGGCTCAAAGTACACGGAAGGAAAAACAGAAAAAGAAAATGTACAACTCACCAAACAAAACTTAGAATAACAACATAGAGAAAATGTGACAAGGGCTACAAAGGAAATCAAAATAAAATGAAACCCAATAGCTGAAATACAAAATAAATGAGATGAAGAGGCAGTAAAAGGTCAGAAGATGGCTTACTCTTACCCCTCTCTCTAACAGAGGACCTCTCTCATCACTTTCCATACTGTACACTTTCTGAGAGTGGGGTCAGTCTAACAGGTAACAGTCTCTCAAAGACAGTCTCAGGTTCCAAGATAACTGTGGAAGTGAAACGACTTAAGGACAGGTTCGTGGATGAAACTTCCCAAGTATTACATAAAGACAGCGTTGTTTTGAGGTTGGATCATGAGTTGTCTTTTACTTCTTTTTTTAACTCATACAAACGATTATTATACGCAGGTATGTACAGAGTGTATGCCTCACGTTATTTCAGATTTCTAAATTATAATTAAAATTGTATTTTCAAAACATAATTTATAATTTATAAGGTTGTATATGTTCAAATGTGTGGACAACAAACATTAATCTATTTTTAAGCACATACATTATACATTATACATATGTACAATATGACATGTCTCTAGCCAGACAAAGATATCATACGAGAATACGTTGGCATTTACAAAAGATGTTGGCATTTTGGCTTGTTGGGCAACTCCAAATGGGCGTTATTGGGCAGTCCGCTAATTCTAACAAACCTAATCCTAGAGTTTAGTATAGACTATTTAAATGTAGGGTTTGGTTAATGGTATCTTTACAGTATTTGCTAAGGGATCTCTTAACGTGTATTAGGGTATGTGGGGATTAGGCCTACCTTGTTTACTTGTATAGCATACTTACTGTACTACACACTTTGCCTTCTATATAAAAGGCACTTATGTATATTCTATTGATTGAGAAATACAATACAATCTTCCAGTATTTCTAACATGGTATCAGAGCCACTGCTCTGACATTTTCTTAGCAGTCTTGTCTTTATTGGTGTTACTCCATTCTCAACATCGCTTCCGTCGTCACAACAGTTGCCATAGCTTCTCGCCGTTGAACCTCCAACATCTTCCAGCCGTTGTCTTAGAGTTCTGGACCTGCAGCCGCTGTTGTTGAGGAGTCCTACACTGCACAGACTACTACACATGTCGTCACCGTCGTTTATATTGCTTCGATTGCATTTATAGAGGTATCACTAAGATCGTCTTCAGCCGATCTACACGTTGGTGAAAGTCTCGCAGTCACCGGTGCCTCCACACGCCGCCCAAAGATTCTGCGTCAGCGCCTCACGCGCTCCACTCACCGACGAACTTCTTCACACGCTGACTACATTCTTCACGCACCTCCACGCGCTAGATCTGCACCAGCTGACGTCAGCCCTAGGTGAAGTCATCATTGCCACGTCACCTGCTGACATCATCATCCACATCTGCTGATGTCACCCACCACGTCAGCTGACATCATCATTGACAAGCTGTTGACCTGGTTGACTTTGACCGAGGGTTAACTTTGACCGTTGACTTTTTTGCTATAGTTGACTTTTGCAGTCCAGGTGCTCCTTACCTAGTTTTTTGCGTAGATTTCATTTTTGCAGTCCATTTTTGCATATTTTTCTTCTAAATGAAGAATAAGGACAGGTCTTCTTCTTGTTGAAATAATCGTCGCCGATAATCCAGCAAATGTTTTTGCAATTTTTGCAAACGTTTTGGTCACAGTATTGAGACTTGCTATCGTCGCAACAAATCAGTTATTTCAATTTTTGCTACTACTGTTGCTAACACTGAGAGTGTCCAACCAATGGCTCTCGTCTCCGCATAGTCTAAGTCTTCAAAACGCACTTTCACCATGTCCACAAATGACCTTAAAAATATCATCGCCAATGTCATTCGTATGGTTGGTAATGCATCTTACTCCTCTTCTCTCTCAGCTTTATTTGGTATGTTTCCTTCCTCTTTGCTTATAGATTCCGCTTGTTGCAATCACATGACACCTCACTCGTCCTTATTTTCTGAACTCAAACCTGCACCACACCATCTTAATATTCACACAGCAAATGGTTCCACAATGTTTGGTCATAATATAGGTTCTGTTTCGACTTCCAACCTTTCGGTTCCTGGGGTCTTTAATGTTCCTGACATTTCTTACAATTTATTTTCTGTGAGACAATTAGTTGAGTTAGGTTATCGCATTATATTTAATTATTCTGGGTGTATTGTGCAGGATCCGAGGACGGGACAGGAGCTTGGGACCGATCCTAGAGTTGGGCGTATGTTACCCGTGGACAACCTTCGTCTTCCACTTGTTGCTCCTGTTTCTGTTACTGCAACTGCTACAGTTTCTTCAAATCCTTCCCTTGCTCTTTGGCATGCTCGACTTGGTCATGCATCTTTTTCTCGGGTACAATAATTGGTTTCTAGAGGTTTGTTAGGTTTGGTGTCTACAGAAAATTTTGATTGTGTTTCATGCTAGTTAGGAAAACAACCAGCTTTGCCTTTCGATACTAGTGAATCAATATCCACTTATATCTTTGACCTTATTCATTCTAATGTTTGGGGGCCTTCCTTTGTCTCTAGTATTGGTAGGTTTCGATATTTTGTTGTCTTTGTTGATGATTACTCTCGCTATAACTGGATTTTTAATATGAAACATCGTTCTGAATTATTGCAATTATATTTTAATTTTGCAAAAATGGTTGAAACTCAATTTTCCAAACGTATCAAAATTTTTCGATCTAATAATGATCTTGAATACACTCAATATGCATTCCAAGCTATTTTGCATTCCTATGGCACTGTTCATCAACTAACTTATCCAGGTACCTCTCAGCAAAATGGTAGAGCCGAATGAAAACTTCGTCATATTTTTGACACTGTTCGTGCTCTCCTTCTTTTTGCCAAAGTTCCTGCTCCTTTTTGGGGAAAAGCTGCTCTTCATATTGTTCATACTATTAATTGCATTTCGAGTCCTGTTATCCAAAATCAAACTCCATATGAGCGCCTTTTTGGGTCACCTCCAGACTATCACCACCTTCGCTCCTTTGGTTCTGCTTGTTTCGTTCTTCTTCAGCCACATGAGCAAAACAAACTTGAGCCTTGGTCAAGACTTTGTTGTTTTCTTGGCTATGACGAAACTTAAAAGGGGTATCAGTGTTATGATCCCGTCTCTCATCGTCTTCGTATTTCCTGCAATATTTTTTTTTGGGAACATCGCCTCTTTGTCGAGCTCTCTCACTTTCGAGCCTCCCTTTCTTCCTCTATTTTAGATATTTTTCCAGATGAGGCACATATTTCTTCTGTAGCTGCTCCTGATCCTCCTGTAGTTGCTCCAGATCCTCCTGTAGACTTCTTTATTGAACCACCAGATATCCTTGATTCCTTTCCTAGTTCATCCTTTAATGAACAGGTGGAAGATGAACAGGTTGAAGACGAGCTACCTAACCCTGAGCTAGGGTCCCTTGCTCCTGCTCCGCCTGAAGATCATGCACAAGACATTCCATCTCGTCACTCCAGGCGCTAGATCTGCATCAGCTAACGTGGTGGGTGACGTCAGCAGATGTGGACGATGATGTTAGCAGGTGACGTGGCAGTGATGACGTCACCTAAGGCTAACGTCAGCTGGTGCAGATCTGGCGCGTGGAGGCGCGTGAAGAATGTAGTCAGCGCGTGAAGAAGTTCGTTGGCGTGTGGAGCACGTAAGGCGCTGACGCAGAATCTTTGGGCGGTGCGTGAGGGCGCGTGGAGGCTCCGGTGACTGCAAGACTTTCATCGATGTGTAGATCAACTGAAGACAATCTTAGTGATACCTCTATAAATGCAATCAGAGCAATATAAATGACGGTGATGACACGTGCAGTAGTCTGTGCAGTGTAGGACTCCTCAATGACAGCGGCTGCAGGTCTGGAACTCTAAGACAACGGTTGGAATCATGCACAAGACATTCCACCTCGTCACTCAACTTGGGTAAGATCCATTCCTGTACATTTACTTGACTATCATTGCTACACTGCCTTTGCTACACTGTACGAGCCTTACACCTATCGTGAGGCTTCCATTGACTCGTTATGGCAGATTGCAATGAAAGAGGAGTTTGATACATTATTTAAAAACCATACTTGGGACTTGGTGACTCTCCCCCTTGGGAAATCTATGGTTGGTTGTAAGTGGATCTACAAGATTAAGACTCGCTCTGATGGGTCCATTGAGCACTACAAAGCTCGTCTTGTTGCAAAAGGTTTTACACAGGAGTATGAGATTGATTATGAAGAGACTTTTCCTCTGGTTGCTCATATCTCATCTGTTCGTGCCCTCTTAGCTGTTGCTGCTGCCAGTAAATGAGACCTTTTTCAGATGGATGTCAAAAATGCATTCCTTAATGGAGATTTAAGTGAAGAAGTTTACATGCAACCTCCTCCTGGTCTGTCTGTTGAATCAAACAAGGTTTGTCACCTTCAACATGCACTTTATGGCCTTAAACAAGCCCCACAAGCTTGGTTTGCCAAATTCAGCTCTACCATCTCTCACTTGGGTTACATGGCCAGTTATTATGATTCTGCCTTATTTCTTCGTCGCACTGACAAAGACACTATTTTACTTCTCTTGTATGTGGATGATATGATCATAACTGGTGATGATCTTATTGGCATTCAAGAACTCAAGGATTTTCTTAGTCAGCAATTTGAGATGAAAGATCTTGGACATCTCAGCTACTTCTTGGGTCTTGAGGTTACTCATTCTACAGATGGACTTTATATTACTCAAGCCAAGTATGCCTCTGAGCTATTGTCTCGAGCTGGACTCACTGATAGCAAGACTGTTGACACTCCAGTTGAGTTTAATGCGCATCTGACTCTCATAGGAGGGAAACCATTGTCTAATCTCTCTCTTTACAGACGCTTGGTTGGTAGCCTAGTTTATCTCACTGTCACTCGTCCAGACATTTCCTATGTTGTTCACCAGGTGAGCCAGTATCTGTTTGCTCCACGATCGACTCACTATGCTATTGTTCTGCGCATTCTTCGATACCTAAAGGGCACTCTTTTCCATGGCCTTTTCTACTCTGCTTAGTCTCCTCTTGTTCTCCGTGCATTTTCTGATGCTGATTGGGCAGGAGATCCCACTGATCGCAGGTCCACCACTAGTTATTGCTTTCTTCTTAGTTTTTCCTTGATCTCTTGGAGAAGCAAGAAACAAACTCATGTGGCCCGCTCCAGTACTGAAGCAGAATATCGTGCCCTTGCTGATACCACATCCAAGCTCCTTTGGCTACGATGGCTTCTCAAAGATTTAGGTGTGTCCACATCCTCTGCCACTCCTCTTTATTGTGGCAACCAGAGTGCTATTCATATTACTCACAATGATGTCTTCCATGAACGGACTAAACACATCGAGATCGATTATCATTTTATCTGTTATCATCTTGTCCATGGTGCTCTCAAGCTGATCTCAGTTTCTTCTAAAGATCAACTTGCAGATATCTTCACCAAGTCACATCCTAAGGGACGTCTTCGTACTTTGGTTGACAACCTCAAGTTGGTCTCACATCCACCTTGAGTTTGAGGGGGACTGTTAACATGTATTAGGATATGTGGGCTTTAGGCCCACCTTGTTTACTTGTATAGCACACTTACTGTACTACACACTTTGCCTTCTATATAAAAGGCACTTATGTATATTCTATTGATTGAGAAATACAATACAATCTTCCAGTATTTCTAATAAGATCATTTTAGAAAAATTTTAATACCGCTTATATGAGAAATATAAAAAATTGTCAAAAAAGTTAGTTATTTTTTTTATTCATATTATAAAAATATTTTTTAAATTAATGTCCTCATGACATCTGTTAATTTTCCTTATAACTAAATTGATATTTTTTAGTGTTTCTAATGAAAACATCCATAATTCAAATTCATTTCTCCATTGTGGGTGTACGGCCCTGCACTTACGAGTTGCATGACCCACTTTCTCTTTTATTGTGAGTTGCCACCTGATTTAGGTTTAGGAATCAAATTGGGTCTCTTGGACCTCTTACATGGGTCTACATATTAAAGTTTAAGTTCGAAGTTAAGGTATGAGGATGGGAAAGTGTTAGACACCCAATCCCACCCGCCTGTGGATTGTAAATGTTGATAAGCTATATTTAAGTAAGTAGATTATTAACAAAGCCCAAGATTCTTAATCATGCAATCAAATCAATTAAAAACACAAGACAAATATCTCACATCTTGACATAAAGGGAAACAAATTCAAACCAAATATCAATCATATATATCAAGTCAAATATCCAATTAAACCCAAATCAAATATTACAAAATAAAATTCTACATTTGAAAGGAAAAATCCTATTTTAAACATGTTAAATATATCATGGAAAGCAGGGCCGGCCCTAGGCCTAGGCCAATTAGGCCATTGCCTAGGGCCTCCCCCACTAGAGAAAGGCCCCAAATTTGGGGGACAAAATTTTTTATTTTATTTATTATATATATATATATATATATATATATATATATATATATATATATATATATATATATATATATATATATATAATTGGGAGATAGAGATAGAGATAGAGATAAGTCAAATTTAAGAAGGCCTAAAGAATTAAGTAATGCTAGAGATAGAGATAAGTTAAATTTAAATAAATAGGTCTTACAAATAGACACTAATCACAAGTAATTCAAATAGGCCTCTTGTGACTACTCACATTCGTTACAACATTAGTTTGTAGTAAAATTTGCTATAACTTTAGAATTTTCTCAAAAAAAAAAAAAAAATCATATTAAAAAGTAAAAAAAAAAAGTGAATTTAAAAAAAAAAAGTTATATATTTTATGAAATGCTATTTAAATATTATTTAAGTAATAAAATAAATGCCCCATTTGAAGATTTCACCTTAGGCCTCCAAAATGTTTGGGCCAACCTTGATGGAAAGTCAAGGAGAAAATCATTGCAAAGCAATTAATCAATATATTCTAACCTAATCAAAGTCAAACATAATAAACAAACATGGAAAGTATTACAACAAATCAATCATGCAATTAAAACAAAGATTTTGCATTTTCTATGTCAACATGCGTACGTATGGAGAAGGATGTGTAAGCATCTTTACGCGCATGTGTACGCACCTTCAAGCATGAGCGCACATATTCACTCAAAAACACAAATCCAGAATAAAATCCCATTTTCATATATCTCAATTCAACTCTTCATTCAAAACATGGTGAGACACAACAAATCAAATCATATTTCTAAGCATGCATAAATCTCATATTAAACCAAGAACAACAAAACATAAATCAAAACATGTTCATCAAATTAATCATTCATCAACCTATTCATTTTAATCTTTATTCTAAACACAACATATCACAACATGTCATAACCAGCTAAATCAAATCCTAATTCTACACATGCATAATAACTCAAATCTACATAAGAACGACAAACATAAGCATATTAATGTTCACATATATATCAACCTATTCATATTTAAGACAGAATTAAACACAAAGGATTATGACTAAACAAATCAAAAATAAACCCTAAACATGTTAAATCTACTCAATAAAAACAAAAGCAAAAATAAATCCAAAATCAAGGAAGAACCATGGAGAAAGACTCACCTTGATTATGAATTGCAAGTTTAAAGCATTTAACTGGCCCCTTAGTGCTTACACGACAAGAACGAATGATAATCAAGGGAATCAAATATATCAATAATTCTTAGGTAATCCCAATTAAAAATAAATTAGAAATCTTGAAAAGATTGTTTGAAAAAGGTTTTTAAAAATATTAGAAAGTAGTTTCTACCCTAATGACTAATAGAGAAAGTTTTTGAAGAACTAAAAACGTGCATAGTGTTGTAAGTGCAGAAGATTAGAATGTAAAAGTGTTCTTGGATGAGTTTTGGAGAAAAAGAGTCTCTTTTTTAGCTAGGGTTTGGAGTTGGAGGCATAAGGTAGTATTTAAATGAGTAAATTAAGGTTTTCAAGGCTTTTGGGAGAGTTTTGAATGTTCCAAAGGGTCTAGGGGCTGAGCCCCATCAAAGAATGAAGCTTTGGGCCCTTAAAATTGAGTTTCTGAGGTTCTAGAACTGAGCATGCACGCGCATACTTGAGCATGCACGCACATGCTTCCAAACATGTGTGCACAGAACCTTAAATTTCATTGCACTATTGGCCTAATGTCAAATGATCATAACTCACTCAATTTAAATGCAAATTATGTACAAATTATGTTCAAATTTAAGTCCAAGATGTCTACTTTCCAATGAAACAAACCTCACTCAAAAATTATTTGTGATTCAAAAGTTATGATCAAAATAGTGAGAAAATGACATTTTTCAGTATCATTTTCAAAGCAATTTGAAACATTTTTGAGTTGTGATTACTTCCAAACGCTTTTGAGTTGATATATCAAGCTCATCATTGGGCCAGAGACTAAAGTTTATTATCTGGGTACAAAATGAGGTGTTTACACTCACCTATCAAATTATTCAAAAAAAGAAGTATTGTTCTAGATATCGACAAATTGTAAGTTGTGACATAAGAAGAAACACACACATCCAACCACCATAGGGAAACCTAAACCTTTTGGTCTAAGGGGCTTTGTCCATAGTGGGACCCATGGGTAAAATTGTCCTTTCAAAATTGGCTTGCAAGAAGAGGGTGTCGAAGAGTATATATACACATAGTTAAACTTACATTTAATCCATGTGGAACATTAGAATTATAACAGTTAAAATTTCATTTCCTCCATTGTAAGTAGTTGACTTTCACTAGCTTTTAGCCTCTAAATACTTTATTTCTAGCTCAATTTAATCAACTTAGTAGCATTGACGTAGGTTAGCTGTTGTTATCTAGCATTGCTGCTCTTATAGCTTAGAACTACGTAGCACCTAAAAGTCCACTTAGATGCTAATTAAATCACAGAACAAAACTTCGATTTGGCTAAGTCCTCATAGTTGAGACAATCACAAACAAACGACCCATGAATAAGGGGTCTAATCGCTGGTGGAAATATTTTAGTGAATAAGCGAACAGCTAATTATCTCCATGTGTGAAAGGGTTTGGAACATACCCACACCAACATTCACTTTATCGAGACATACCCATTTCGATACATAATTTCAAAAGACACAACCACTTATATTTTAATTACTTTGATGTTAACATGAAAATGATGGTAAGTCTTTTAATCGCTAACTCTGTTATAAGTCAAACCCTTAACTAACTTGCACTAGAAGTTATACCAATTGCACCGTTTAGGTAATATCCATCTCAATCACTTCGTGCTTATTATGCATGCCAAGTTTTAATTTTATTTGACGTTCAGAGCAATTTAATCCAAAATATTTTATTGAATATTTGAAATATAGTTTTATACTTTGTACTAAAGGGAGTGGAGGTTTTTAAATTTTTTTTTTTAATATGATCTTTTGCTTGTTGAGAGCGTCTTTATCAAAAAAATTTAAATGATGATCGCTTTTAGTAAATATTAAAATGTTCACTAAAAAAAGGTTCCTACAAGGGAGTATCTAGATGGCGGGTTTATTGATTTGAAATGTGAGTCATGTGATGTAATCTAGGAGATTGCAAATTTAATCCATCTCACTATTGGTTTATGTGTTTTCAAAGAATTTCTTGGGTAAAGAGTAAAATAGTTTGGTTGAAGACTAGGATAACTTCCTTTTATACATCTTTGAAGCCACATGGATCAATAGTATAGTATAATATACATACATATCAGAAAATGTTAAAAAAAAAAAAAAAAAAAAACCCTCTTGATTTTAGCACACAATCCTTTTTTATTGTATGGATACAATAGAATTTAAACTTATAGAATCTGTTCCATGATAATTGTTATTTATATCCAACTAAGATACTAATTTACTTTTGGTAAAAGTAGAGTTCGAACCCTCACAAATATCTTATTTAATTACAAGAAATTTTAGCTGTCTATTAGCAGGCAATCCTTGTAACTTTTTTTAAAAAACTTTAATCTTTTTTAACTGTTAATATGAAATGAAAAGTCTCAAGTGTGTTAATATTTTCCACGAATATTTTATATATATAAAGAAAAAAGTATTAAGCAACTCCTACACGTTGCTGGCAAATAGAGGGACAATGGATGAGAGGTGCATTGTCGGTGCTTGAAGACTTACGATCCAAGATGATGGGGAAGCCAGATACAAGGAACGACAATGATCCATCATCCACTTCAACGCCAAAAACTGCGTCATATATTAATTCACGACAGCATGGATAATCTTCTATATTTTATTTTTGTTTTATTCATTAACTTATTTATATATATATATATATATATATACATATATTTGCATCTTTTTATTTGATTTCTCGTTCCATATGAAACATATGAAATATTTAGAGGCTTAAGATTTATATATATATATATATATATATATATTTATATAAAAAAAATCTTACGTGTGACTGTGAAGTGTGAACAAGTTTGTACGTTGTTTCATCAAATTAATTAATACTGATTTTATATAGTGTTGTCTTCCTCGTTTTCAAGGTTTTGTTAATGGTAACGATCATGGGTCCCCTTTATGAACCTGAACGTGACCCTTCTCATTTTCCACACCTTTGATTCTTTCCCTTCTCCCACCAACAGCCCTAAACTGCACAAAATAAGGACATTGATACACTAAGGTGCGGTTTGGATAGAGATTATAGTGTCTACGTTTTGGGAGGGACGCATTTTAGCTTCTTTTTTTTTTTTCCTCTGCACGCGTTTCAATTGGGGGACAAAAGTTACTGTTCACACTATGCGGTTATTATTCACGCACTGTTTCGTACCGTTCATGCACTTTTCAACCACTTTTTCATTAAAAATGGGTCCCACGGCATTATTCACACATTTAAAAATTGTTTTGCTACAGTGTTTTCAGTTTTCAGTTTTTAGCAAAAATAAATTGTATCCAAATGGACCCTGAATGTAAATTACAACAGGAATGGTAATCTTTATTATTGAGAATAAAATGTGTTATAATGGAATAATTAAATCTATTCATTAGTTTGGTTTTGAGTTGTAACATTAAAATAAAACTTAAAATTTGTTTTAGGAATTATCCTACTCATACAATTATGCGCCCGTTTGGTAGCAGTGTTTGAGTATTGTTGTTTAGTTTTTAGTGTTGTGGAAATATGTATTTGAATGTTATAGAAATATGTGTCAGAAGTGTTATTATTGTTTAAATATTGAAAACTGTTGTTTAAACAACAGTGCCAAACAGCCCCTATATTTTCGAGAAAATAATATATTTTAACTTTGAGAGAGATGAGTTATTTTTTGATGATTTTTTCTTTCCATAATTGTTACGTGGATATGAAAAGTTTGTTTATTTGGAAATATATTAATATTAGACATTATTATATCTATTAAGGATTAATTATTATAACCCTTTTAGAGAGAAATAATTATTATTGATTTTAAAGAATAACTATTCATAAGAAATGATTATTCTTTGTAATAAAAACAGAACCAAACTATTAAATAGCATTTCTAAAAAAAAAAAAAAAAAAAAAAACTATTGAATAGCTAAAAAATAGGAATAACTATTACATTACAGTGCCTATTATAGTTTACCAAACATGCCTTAAGTGACACAACACATGATTTTTTTTTTTAATAGGAGGTAAGGTGGAGACATTGTTTATAAAAGCTCAATATTACAAACACTAGAGCTAGTTTTGACCCCCAAATTTTAATTGCGGTTGGATTAATTTTAGGCTAAACACAATTAAAGCAGAATATAGGTAATTAGCCAATTGATTAACCGAAGCATTCAACAATTGCATGGATGAACACAAGGATGCAATGCTAAACTGAAAAGGGCAGTAGGGAAAAGAATATCAAACTCAAGATAATATTGCGATATGTTATTGAAAAGGAAAACCGAAGAGCATGGCGTGAAAACCTCTCCGTGGCCCTCCAAGCCGAAATGATCTACTAAGGAATAAGTTGGAGTATAAGGATACCAAAAAGACCCTCCAAGCCTAATCTACCCAAAGTACTTGAGCTCTCCAAGCTCCAGTTATCAACGGACTGCTCAGAATCTTATCTTCACTAGTTTCCCAGATCCAACAATACCTCCCAATTGCACTACCAAGCCTAACCGGCTTAATTTGGCAAAGACCCAATACTTCTCAAGTTCCAAAATAACTCTCTACACTTTGAATGGGTGTTGATTATCTTTGGGTAAAATCTCTTTTCAAGGTATAACAATGGGAGAAGGGAAGGAGAAAAGATTACAAAGGAATTCCCACTTAAGAATGAGTAGCTCTCTCTAAAAATATGATTTATGGTGGTATTTGCATTTAGGTTGCCAAGCTTGAGGTGGCATGGTTGTGGAATACAACATTGTTGTTGGTGGACATAGTGGGTTATTGGAGATGGAACAAGGAGTTCAATTGAAAGGGCGGGAGGGGGGATAAATTTTTCATGAAAATCCAAACCAGCATTCATTTAGTATTTATAAAATATCAACAAGAGAGGAGAGGAGACGAGATAATTGTTTATTAATACATTGAAACACAATTATCTATTAAAATGGAATTCAATATTTTTTTTTTTTAAATCTTATGAATCATTTACGATTGATTTCATACTAAATATTGCATATGTTTTTCCTTTTAATGTATAAAATCAAGGAGTTCATTAAAAAATAATTTTTCATTTTGTTGCAAAACTTAGTTTTAACGACATTCATAATTGAAAATACTCTGTAGTTGTAGTAGAAATTGGAAGAGTAAGCACAAGTATGATCAATGTATAAACAAGCTTGCAGGCTTTTGATTTTATGGTCCTCATTAGCCGTTATAACAATTCAAAAATACTTGAGAAATTTTGAAGTTTGGATGTTGTACTACATTATGCTCATAATGATGAAGTACCATTTCCAAGAGTTGTTTTTTTCTTTTCTTTTCTTTATATGTGACATTTTGTGGAGAAAACTTGTTTTCTAACAAAATAAATATCATCGATTATAACATATTCAAGCAACTCTCTAGAATCTAGAGTTATGCTTAGTATAAGTAATTCCATTGCATGCTCACACTACGAAGTGATTTAATTCATGTAGTTGAGAATTTATTGCAGTATAGAAAATATTTACTTAATAATGATTGAAAGGTTGAATTTAATCAACCATCTTGTTGGCTTTATTCCGTGTCAAATTTGCTTGTATTTTAGCAATTAGTAACCCTGTATTTAGGTGGGAATCATGTAAGGGTAGTGTGTGACAGAGTGTGAAGAATTGCTCAAGATTGTGCAAAGAAACAGGGACTCGCGGTTGGATCTCGCGGGTGGCTCGCGGTTGTAAGCCGCTAGAATGATGCACACGTGCCAAGCATGTTAGAAGCTAAAGAGTCGTGCCAGCTATTGCACTACAGGACAAAATTCCCAGGATGGCCAGGCCGTTTGCTCGCGGCTTGAACTCGCGACTCAACCTAGTCGCGAGATCAAGTCACCAGAACACCCTGTTTGGAAAAAACCTACTTTTCACTTTCCTTCTCACCCTACTATATATATACCCTTATACCCACGATTTAGAGAGAGCTTCTAGAGAGAATTTTTGAGAGAGAAACTCTAAAGAAAAATAAGATTGACTCATCCATAATCTTTACTTAAGAGACTCTTCAAATTCCTCTACTCTCTTCCTCTCCGTTGTCAAATCCTTGAGAGGCTTATTACCAAAACATTTTCTCACCATATCCATTTCTATGATAGGGCTGTTTGGTGCCTTGGGAAGCAGTTAGGAAGGAACCAATTTCACATTGGTTGATGCTATGGTCAAGTAGCGGAATCCGGGAAGCTAGAAAAGAAATAGGTTCGGCGTAACCTCATTGGAGCAAGAAGCTTGGAGGGCTTAGGTAGATTGGGTAGATTAGGCTTGGATGGTCTATTGCTATTCATGTATCCCAACTACATTTTCTAGTGGATTACTTAACGCTTGGAGGGCGATGGAGAGGTTTTACGCTGAGAGCTTCGATTTCCTCTTCGATAACACATCGTGTGTTGTCCTTGTGTTTGCATCTCTTTTCCCTTAATCTTTTCCATTTAATTTCTATTGTGGATGTAATTTTATTTGGTTTAGATTGTTTATCAATTTTGTGTTAAACTTGTGTTCATATTCCGCACATTAATTGTTTGACATTAAGCTTGAATTGGGTATTTGTAAATTGGGGGTCTAAACGTTCATAGTGTATTTTACACTATTTGAACTTTCAATTGGTATCAGAGCAGGTGCACTCTTTGTGGTTTAAACACCTTAGTGCGATCCTTGACCCTGTATTGAGATGGACCGGTCTCAATCTTTGAATGTTCCACCATTTTTTGATGGAAACAATTATGCTTTTTGGAAAGTCCGGATGAGGGCATTCTTGTGTTCAATTGATGATACTGTTTAGGATGTCATAGAGGTAGGTTGGACAAGGCCGAAGGCTGCTAAATCCACTTGGGATAAAGTAGCCCTTGCGTAGCTAATGCTAATAGTAAAGCCTTGAATGCAATTTTCTGTGGTGTTTCTCCAGATGAGTTTCATAGGATTTCTCACATTACCGTTGCCAAAGAAGCATGGGAGATATTGGAAACCACCTACGAAGGAACGAAGAAAGTGAAAGACACCAAGTTGCAAATGCTGACCACTCGGTTCGAGGAGCTCAAAATGAGTGAGGATGAGTCATTTGACTCTTTCTATAGCAAGCTAAATGAGGTGGTTGTCAGCAAATTCAATTTGGGGGAGAAAACGGAGGATTCTAAAATAGTAAGGAAGATTCTTCGGTCATTTCCAGAAAGCTTTCATGCCAAGGTGACAACAATTGAAGAGAGCAAGGACCTTGATGATATCAAAGTCCAAGAGTTGATTGGTTCTCTTCAGACCTACAAATTGTCATTGCCCAATCAAAGAAAGAGCAAATCACTTGCTCTCAAGACTGTAAATGAAAGGGTGGATGTTCATGACTCTTCGAATGATGATGTAGTTGAGAAGGACGTTGCCTATCTTGCAAAGAATTTCCGAAAATTTTTGAAATTCAAGAACAGTTGTAAATTTGGTGATAAATGAAAATCCAAAGTTCAGGAAGGGAGAAAAGGGAATTCAAAAAGAAAGATAAAAAAGAATCACAATCTACACAAGGTGTCACTTGTTTTGAATGCAATGGGCATGGACACTTTTAGAAAGAATGTCCGAATTATTTGAAATCGAAAGGCAAGGTGTATGCCATAACACTTAGTTACTTGAACTCTTCAAATTCTGATTCTGATGAGAGCTATGATGGAGAAGGAAATTACTCCGCATTTATGACTATTGTTCATGTCGAGTCTTCGGAGGACTTGAATTTGCTTGTGCAAGAACTTGGGGAACATAGTGATGAAGAATCTATAGGAATTGTGGAAGAGTCGGATGTTGAAGAAGACGAGAATGCAGCCTGTCTTCAAGAGAATTATCTCTTCTTGAAAAATCAGGAGAGTATGCATGTGTGGCCAAGGCAGCTATGAAGAAGATGAAGAAAGCCGAGGAGGACTATAGGAGTCTTCTAATGCGTCATAAGGAAGCTAAGTGTGAGATAGAGAAGCTGAATGGTGAGCTATCAAAAACTTACACAAAAGTGAGATTTCTTGAGCAAGAGGTTGTGTAAGCCAAAGCCAAGATAGAGAGGTCTCCACCAAGAAGCTAAATGATGTCATTTCATCTCAAAAACAGTTCTCAGACAAATCCGGGTTGGGATATAGGCCTTTTTCTGTTTCAGCGCTTCTGTTTTCAACACCCTTCCTTTTTCTTTTTTTTTCCTTCCTGCCTTTCTTTTCTTTTCAGTTCATATGTGCCCTTTTTTTCAGCCCAAAAACGTTTTTTTTCAGCCCAAAACGTTTTTTGCTTCAGCCCAAAACCTTTTTTTTTCAGTCCAAAACGTTTTTGCTTCAGCACAAAACCTTTTTCAGTTCAACCCAAAACCTTTTTTCAGTCCAAAACGTTTTTGCTTCAGCTCCAACTTGTTGCTCCCTTTAGTTCAGTCCCTCTTTTCTTTTGTGTGTGATTCCTTCTTAGTTTCTTGCCAACTTCTAAGGCCAAAAATATTCTCTCTAGATGCTTCACATCTCTTTTATTTGAATAAATCTTTATTTTCTTCAAATCTGGAATAAAATT
This sequence comes from Quercus wislizeni, assembly GCA_023055345.1. Lineage (NCBI taxonomy): Eukaryota > Viridiplantae > Streptophyta > Magnoliopsida > Fagales > Fagaceae > Quercus > Quercus wislizeni. The sequence continues at coordinate 17,016,441 of JALGQJ010000003.1, forward strand.
TAAATAAAAAAAATCAAGTCTAAAATCAACAAAAAAAATAAAATTAGACTAAAGTTTAAAGTTGAGAAGTGATAAATTAAACTCAATTATGCAAGTCATCACTTGTCATGAATGATTAGTGAATGATTTTCTTGATCTTGACACATGCATAGACTTGTGCCTATATATCTTCCCACTCTTTATTTTTGTTTTTACTAAAAAGAGCTCTTCAAATGTAAAGCTCCAAATGTAAAGAGATGTTGAGCTGCAAAAGCCTGTCACACATACTAGTATTCGACTAGGAAAAAGGGAAAGCGATCAAAAATAAAGTGTATGATTCTTCAAAAAGCCAAAGGCTATCCCATCAAGGTGAAATATCAAAAGTCATTCTCACAATGAGATGTAATTGTTCCAAAAAGATCAAAAAGATCTAATGTTATGACTAAAAAAAATGGAGCCAAATGTAAAGCTCCAAGTTATGTTATCAAGTCATGTGGGAGGTCATATATGCATACTTCTATAATTGAGATGGGTCACATGTTCTAGTGCTAATTGTGTATGCCTTGGTTGAATTGATCATTGAAACTTCACATTAGACTAAGGACTATCTCATTGTTGATATTCACACATAACACACAAGTTTATGTTCAATGAATGTCATATTCATTTGTGTGATTGTACTTGATAAAATTTGTTTTCACATGCTCAATCTTTGTTGATTCAAATACAAAAAGATTTTTGAGTGTTTTAGGTGTTTTTGAAAAGTACTTTATTTTTACAAAAACTGAAAAATTTCAAAAACAGTGTTGCCCTGTTTAGGCGACTCAGTCGCGGGTCATCCAAGTTGCATGCTACAGCCGCGAGCTCGCGGGTTGTTTTTGGTGACTTGTTCGCGAGTGAAAGGTCCAATCGCGAGGGGTACATAGAGATTTTCGCGGCTCAGCTCGCGACTCCCTCACGGGTAGACTTCCAGTCGCGAAAAACACTTAGAAATTTTTTTCACAATTTTGACTTTGAGTGTTTTGGCGGCTTGCCTTGGTGACTTGTTTTAGTCGCAAAAAACGCGTGTTTTGCGTTTCAAAGACAGTTTTTAAAACTTTTTCAGTTTTTCTCTCGACTTTTTGTGACTGTTCACTGTCTTCCTCATTTCTCTCTCAATTGAAACTCACCCAAACATTCCGTGTCACTCTCAACAAACTCCATTTCTGCACTTTTTCACCTCCAAATCTTCAAGAAAAAGGTATGGGTTCTCATTTCCTCACCTCATATCTCGTGTTTTGAACTTCATTTTCGTGAATATTTGTGTTGTTGTTTTGTTTTTTTTTTTTTTGTTATGGGTTTGTTTTGATTTTTGAGATTGTCCTTTGTCTGGTTTGTTGAGGTATTGTTCTTATGCGAATTTGTTTCAGTTGATAGATTCATGTATTATCATGTGTTGGTTTCCTTAAGATAATCTGTTGCCCGATTTGTGATTTCTGTATCTTACCCATTTTGTTTGAACCTAATCTGTGTGGGTCTTTTGTGCTACCTTTACTTAGTTGAGACTATTTGTGCTCTCTGTTTTTTCATTTGTGGTGAATCTGGTTTGAAGTCATTGACTGCTCTGTGATTAAGCTACTCATGGTCAGTCGCATTTAGCCCTGTCTCATTGACATAAGTTTTTGACTGTGTATGTGTGGTATACACTTCTTATGGGGCTCGTGTGGTTGGGTTCATAATATTGTGGTTGCATAATATTGTCTCTATTATACTCTGATAGTGTTTATGTTATATGGTATCTGTTTCAATAAATTGATCTTTTGCTATTCACAATGCTAATGGCATGATCACTAATGTTTATAATTTTATCTATTGTGCTATCTGTTTGTTGTGGCTTTTTTTGCTTGATTACAGATGGCCCCCTCACCTCCGAAGAAGAAAACTCCTGCAAAGAAGGCTGACAAAAGATTGGAAATGGACCATGACCTGTTTAGGTCAGTTCAACACTTTGAGAGATACAAAGATTCTTTCATGAAAGGAACTATCATTCATGAGAGATTTGTAGACCTAGTAGATTTAAAAGACACTTTCATTCCCACCTGTTTTGAGGGCAGAGGTTTGGAAAAGTTGTTAAGTGGTTTACCTGGAGTGTGTGAGCCACTGATAAGAGAGTTTTACTCTAATGTTAAGATTAGAGAGGATGAGCTAGATTGTTGGGTAAGAGGACATGAGTTTGCTTTAGATGCACATGATATTAATGAGGTCCTTGGTCTTGAGGGTTTAGAGGAGTATGAGTTTATCAACTACAAAGACAGGATGTTGTCATTAGAAACTGTCCAAAATCGCATTGGTGGACAGAGAGAAGGGAAATGTCTCAATACTACAGCATTTCCAGTTGACATGAGGTGCCTCACCATCATCATGATGAATAACTTGTATCTTGTGAAGAAGCTAACTACAATTAACAATGCCAGAGCAATTTTTCTTATGGAACTTAAGGAGAAAACATTCATTGATATCAGCTCTCATATATTTGATACAATAATGGATGAGACCAGAACAACTTCACGAGCAAAGCTAGTTTTTCCTAGCCTTCTCATGTGGATTTTCAGAGCAAAATGTGTTCCAATTCCTTAAGACCTCAGCCTATTGCCTACACCCTCGGCTATTAACAAGCAAACCATCATACGGATACAAGTACGTTTTTCGGGTGATGTAGATGAAGAAGGGGCTGAACAAGAAGAAGGTAATCCAATGGATACTGAAGCAGAGGCTGCAGGACAAACTTCCACATCCAGACGCAGAGCCAAGAGGAACAGGGCTTCTACCTCATCAGCTATACCTCCAGATGCATTCCAGATCATCTTAAAAAGGATTGATGGCCTCAGAGAGGTTCAAAGTCAGCATATTGAAAGGATGACGGTAATGCAGGATCAGCTTGATGTACTTTTAGCCAAGTTTGACAGCATCTACACCAATTAGGAGCATTGACCCTTTGGCCATTCCGGTAAAAAAGTGGGAGAATTTTTAGGGGGCAGCAGCACCTGAGGGGGAGTGCTTGTTTGAGGGGGAGAAGTTTCCATAATTTAGAAACTGTTTAAGTTTTTATTTTATGTTATTTTTGTTTATGTTTTGGATAATTGTTTATTGGGTTTGATACACTGTGGTTATGGTTAATGTTTGTTTTAAACTTATAACTCATGGATGGTTTTGAAACTTTGGTATATTTTATATATTAATGATGTTTTTCAGTATATAATGTTATTTGTACCCATGTTGCTTTTGTAAGCTTTTAGGGTTATGTTTTATGCATAGGTTTGTAGGTTTTATAGTGTGTACTATGTTTTTAAGCAGCCTTTTATGCATTGTTTATTCAGTACTTCTAACTAAATGTCATGCATTTTCCTTTTTAGTACTGTCACTCTTGTGCCCTTGTAGTTCCTAGATGCATATACTTAGTGTATTATGAATTGGTTGAGTGTTGGGCATGCAAGTGATTTGCGTTGAGCTTATTAGCTTGTATGTCCAAGTGTTCATTCCAAGTGTGAATGAGCATTGTGGTCACTACCTTGTAGTGATTGCTTATTTAATCAAGCTATGATTTGCTTTTTAACTCCATCTTTGCTTGATCACACCATGTTTGCTTCATATGCATTTCATGCTTTTCTGCATACAATGATCATAGTGTATTGTTGTGTTTCAGGAGATTCATGTTCATATGATTCAAGAGTTTCACAGTTTCTAGAATTATGTGTGAGTGAGTTATGTTCAACTGTTCCCAACTCACATGTTAAGTCTAGAGTTTGTTTTAGGGTTTTGTCACGGAATAGCCAAAGGGGGAGATTGTAAGGTTGAATTTAATCAACCATCTTGTTGCCTTTATTTTGTGCCAAATTTGCTTGTATTTTAGCAATTATTAACCCTGTATTTAGGTGGGAATCATGTAAGGGTAGTGTGTGAGAAAGTGTGAAGAATTGCTCAAGATTGTGCAAAGAAACAGGGACTCGCGGCTGGATCTCGTAGGTGGCTTGCGGCTGCAAGCTACAAGAATGATGCACATGTGCCAAGCATGTCAGAAGCTAAAGAGTCACGCCAGCTGTTGCGCTATAGGACAATAGTCTCAGGCTGGCTAGGCCGTTTGCTCGTGGCTTGAACTCGCGACTCAACCCAGTCGCGGTCAAGTCACCAGAACACCCTGTTTGAAAAACTGACTTTTTACATTCCTTCTCACTCTACTATATATATACCCTTATACCCACGATTTAGAGTGAGCTTCCGGAGAGAATTTTTGAGAGAGAAACCCTAGAGAAAAACAAAATTGACTCATCCACAATCTTTACCTAAGAGACTCTTCAAATTCCTTTACTCTCTTCCTCTCCATTGTCAAATCCTTGAGAGGCTTATTACCAAAACCTTTTCTCATCATATCCATTTCTGTGAGAGGGCTGTTTGGTGCTTTGGGAAGCAGTTAGGAAGGAACCAATTTCACAATGGTTGATGCTATGGTCAAGTAGCGGAATCTGGGAAGCTAGAAAAGAAATAAGTTCAGCGCAACCTCATTGGAGCAAGAAGCTTGGAGGGCTTAGGTACATTGGGTAGATTAGGCTTGGAGAGTCTATTGTTGTTCATGTATCCCAACTACATTTTCTAGTGGATTACTTACCGCTTGGAGGGCGGCGGAGAGATTTTACGTCGAGGGCTTTGGTTTCCTCTTCGATAACACATCGTGTGCTGTCCTTGTGTTTGCATCTCTCTTCCCTTAATTTTTGCTATTTAATTTCTGTTGTGGATGTAATTTTATTTGGTTTAGATTTTTTATCAATTTTGTGTTAAGCTTGTGTTCATATTCTGCACATTAATTGTTTGATATTAAGCTTGAATTAGGTATTTATAAATTGGGGGTCTAAACGTTCATAGTGTATTTTACACTATTTGAACTTTCAATGATGTTCAATGTTAAAGTTATCTTTATTGATTAAGCTTAACTTTGTCTCTCACTATCACGTGCATTCATATCTTGGATATCTATGTTATTTGCTTTATAAAATAGGCGTAAATGCACTTTTACTCTCTACATTTTGGCTATTTTCCATTTTAGTTCCTATATTTTTATTTTACCACTTTTAGTCCCTAAACCAATTAACGCGTGACATTCAAGTCCTTACCGTCACCCAACTAACAGAAAAAGCTGACGTGGTTGACAGAAAAATTAAAATATTATTAAAAATCCACCTGACACTTATCTCCCATGCCACATGGGCTTCCCGCCCTTTTATTTCACAGTAATTTATACATAAAAAAAAGCCACATTAGATAAAAGGCGAAAAGCCACTTTTAGTCCCTACATTTTCAAGCGATTTCCATTTTAGTCCATTAATTTTATTTTTATCGCTTTTAGTCCCTATCCTAAAAAACGCCTCTCATTTTGGTCCCTACCATTACATTAGAAACGGAAATTGCACAGCTGGTAAACGGCATAAGTTAAGATCATTAAAATAATAATAAAATTTTTTATTTTAACATTAAAAAATACCACATTAACATTTAAATAAAAAAATTAATTTATTAATTCTAACTAAATAAAAAAATTAAAAACAAAAATAAAAACAAAAAATTACATTAATTGAGATTCGAAGGTGGTTTTGACAAGAACAATAAGATCATAATCCCGAAGTGTCAACCAAACACAACGAAAGGACTCAACCAAACACAACCAAACACAAGAAGATTTTCCTCCAAGTGTACGATTCTATCTTTGGAGGCAACCGCATTTTGTTCAAGAACTCAACGTAAGGACTCTCCAAATCCTGCTCTGAAATCCTTGAATTTCCGCTCTCATTCTCGCCACCTTCGTCATCCAAGTGCTGCTGAACCAGCTTGAAGAACCTCATCAACTGGTTCTTCTCCGTCAGCCCCAAGCTCTTATCCTTGAATATCGCGGCCCGAGAGTCCAGCACGCTCGTCAATTTCCCATCCTTGTTGTACACAAAGCTCGCGTCAACGCCCTTGAACTCTATGTACTGGTTGGCTCCAGATTTCAGTACCAGATCCATGGATTTATCAGCGCAGAACAAAACCCTAGGTCCGCACAAGTCGACGTTGAATTTTCTGGAATGTTCTTCGCTGAGGACGTCGGGGGCCAACGGGCGGCGGGCCGCAGAAGAGGAAGTCGCGATGGGCCGACGATGAGCCCAAGCCCATGCCGACTTCATTGCCGATTCAGCTCCCTGATTTCATAAAAAAACTCACTGCTGGGTTTGTGTTTATATTCTAGAAAGCCTGGCCCCTATCCTAGAAAGCTTGTTTGACGAATATGGGGATGTGGGTGCTGAGACCAATTTATCTTCTAGGCTAAAGATGAATCGGCGGGATTGCTGGGTTTGTGTTTGTGTTTGTATTCTTAGTGATTTTTGGGTTTGTGTTTGTTGTTTTTGTGTTTGGTTGACAAGGAAAATCAGTTGCTGGGTTTGTGTTTTGTGTTTTGTTGACGAGGAAGATCTGTTGTTCTTGTTTTTGTGTTTGTGTTTGTGTTTGTGTTTCTGGGTTTGTTATTTTTGGATTTTAATTTTATTTTCTTAGATCTGGGATTATGATCTTATTATTCTTGTCAAAACCACCTTTGGATCTCAATTAATGTAATTTTTTGTTTTTATTTTTGTTTTTAATTTTTTTATTTAGTTAGAATTAATAAATTAATTTTTTTATTTAAATGCTGATGTGGTATTTTTTAATGTTAAAATAAAAAAATTTATTATTATTTTAATGATCTTAACTTATGCCGTTTACCAGCTGTGCAATTTCCGTTTCTGATGTAACGGTAGGGACCAAAATGAGAGGCGTTTTTCAGGATAGGGACTAAAAGCGGTAAAAATAAAATTTAGGGACTAAAATGGAAATCGCCTGAAAATGTAAGGACTAAAAGTGGCTTTTCGCCTAGATAAAATAATAAAAAAATTTCTAACCTTCTTATTTTTAAAAAAAGAAAAAGAAAAGAAAAGAATTAAATTAATTTTGTTTTTTTTTTGTTGTTGTTGTTGTTTTTTTTTTTTTTTTTTTTTAATTTTTTTTAATTTTTCAGGAAGAACATGAAGAACCCAAAAACTTCTAACTCGTCAGTCCCTCCTACCTTCAAAGATTCAAAACACCTTCAACAAACCCAAAGTCCTTACACAATTAGAATCTCTCATTCTCATTACAAACCCAAATTAGAATCTCTCATTCTCATTACAAACCCAAATTTACCCAAAATAACAATTGGAATCTCTCAAGCTCTCTCTCTACAGGCTGACTAAAGGTGAGCTCTCTCTTTAAATCCATTACTGAAATGAGGAAGCTGTTGGTGGTGAGGTTTGTGAAGTCGGGTGCGATGGGTTTGAGATAGAAAGAGGCCGAGATCGGCTTAATCTGGCGGTATGGCCGGCAACATAGGGATAGTGACAATGGAGCTCGATGGTGGAGTCGAATTTGATCGGCCTGATCTTAAAGATTTTTTGGTGCGAGATGTCTCGGTCTGTCACGTGGCGGATGTGGTGAGAGAAGGGAGGGACCTTGAGAACTATGGTGGAGGTCGCTGATCGATGGAGGTCCGGGTTTGGAGGTTTCAGATTGTTAGGTTTTGCTGACAGGTTTCGGATCTGGGATTTGGGTTTGGTCGTTCAGATCTATGATTTGGTGGTTTCAGATTTAGTTTTGGTGGTGGGTTTTGTGTTTGGTTTCTCTAGTTCAACACTTCGGCCTCTCAATTTTGCTTCCACTAGAATCGATTACTCATATCTTTGGTTTAGGATTTGGCTTTTGTTATTGGGTTTTTTTCATTTGAGCTTGTTTGTACTAGGAGTTTGTGTAGATGGAGGTAAGCGAATTGGGTTGTTGTTGGTTTTGCTGAAGATGAATTGATGGGTTTGTGTTTGTATTCTTGCTGGATTTGTGTTTGTGTTCTTGCTGGATTTGTCTGCATTTGTGTTTGTGCTTGTGTTTATGTTCTTACTGGATTTGTGTTTGTGTTCTTGCTTAATTTTGTGTTTGTTTTCTAAGAAAAAAAGAAGAAGAGAAAATGTCAAATAAAGGAAAATGTTCTTGTTCTTAAATCTGGATTTGTTTTCTTGTTGTTCTTATTTAAGGCACTCTTAGATCTCAATTCATGTGATTTTTTGTTTTTAATTTGTTTTATTCAGTTAAAATTAATAAATTAATTTTTTTAATTTAGATGCTGATGTGGCATTTTTTAATGCCAAAATAGATTTTTTAATTATTATTTTAATGTGTCGTCAGCCACGTCAGTTTTTTCTATTAGTTGGGTGATGGTTAGGACTTAAAGTGCATTTACGCCTATAAAATAATATCACAATGATTAGTAGATCATCCTGTCAATCATCTTTATATTTTTGGATAAATGTGTTAGTAGATAAAACAATATGTATGATATTTTAAAGGAGTAATTGCAATTAATTCACTTGTGGTTCAACCCATTTTGATAAGCCAACTTGTGGTCTAAAAAGTATCATTTAACCCACTTGAGAAGTCATTTGTTAGGCAATCGTAACCCACATCTCCTATTGTTGTTAGAAAACAAGGATAAAATTGTCTTTTCAATAATGTTTATGTCTCTCTCCTCCATCTCCTTCTTTGAATCCAGTAACTTAAAAAAAAAAACCCAACTATACAGAAAATCCCAAGATCAAAATTTCACAAACCCATCTAGTAAGACCACTACTATGAATAATCCAAACGTCACTTACCAAAACCCAAAAACCCATGTTCCATTTTCTTCTATAAATCCTTACATATTACTCAACCAACAAAAACCCACTATCCAAAGTATATATAAGAGTTTGGTACCAAAGACTAACGAAAATTTGAAGCATATGGAAGGGAATGACACGGTGTTGATGTTGTTGTTTGTTTGTTTTCTTTGAGTTTTGGTACTATTTCTCTCCCTTTGAGAATAACATTTTGGTTTGGGTTCACCTACCCTGTGTTTGGGTCAAGAAATGGATAAATACATATAAATTCATAAATGATGGGATTTTAAGTTTCTTCATTTTGAATCCCATCATTTACCAATTTTTTAGTTTGGACATAAAATTAACACACAAATTTAATAGTAAAAGCTCTTTCTTCTTTGCCATCCCACTCCTTTTGGTCCCACAACCATGAATATGCTCTCATGATATCGGTGTCACTACTCCAAAAATGGTAGCACATGGACTTTATTCATCTTTATGTTAATAAAGAACAAGTTCTCGAGCCATGGGTAAATTGTATTAAAAGAACAATCTAAAGGTGGGTCGATGATAGAACCCAATTGGAACACCAATGCTAAGACAAATGTATGCCTTGATATTCAAGATAATGTCAAATCTAATCTAAAAAATGGTGAAGGAGGGAGCAAGTTCATCAGAAAACAAGAAGTTGTTAGGATTTGGGTTTACCTATTTTGTAGATTCGATCTTGGTTCACTCAAGGAAGAACAATGATCAACATCCACAACTTAGCAACAAAATGATTCGATGCTATCCCAAACAATCACTCCGATTAATTCTCTGGGCTAGTGAGTTCTAACTGTCGGAGATTGTCACTCGTTGCTGCCGTTCCACCACACCGTTATCGTTGACCCTGGATCGACAACCTTTGGCTTTCCTTTAAACGGAGATCTGCCTCCATTAGTTCTCCACATCTCTTTAACCCTAACCTATACAAAAATGTTAATATTTTTCTTTTCTTTTCTTATGGAGTTGTTAGTACCTACTTTATTGAGTGAATTGATATGGGTGTCACTAATTTTTCTCGTACATGCACGTTTTTAGATTATGGATCTTGGACTTTAAAATGGTGAATTAAAGTAGTTATTCAGAGAATATTTGATATTTTTATGTTATGTTTTGGTCTTAAAATGTGTTTTTCTAATGGAAAATGGTGAGGTGGGTAACGATTGTCTAATAGAAGTCACTTTAAATGGGTTAAGTGACATTTTTTAAACCATGGGTAGGCTTTATTATAACGGGCTTAAGCACAAGTGGATTAATTGCAATTATCCCTATTTAAAATGTCTTGAGATTGAGATGGACATCCCAAAATATCAGATTTACGAACAAGAAAAAAAGACAATCCTTCATGCATTGTAGTCATGCCTTTTGGCTACAAATGTGTGGGCATTGGTGCATGGTAAGCTGCAAGAATGGCCTGTTGACATTGTCTATAATATATTTTCTTTGTTTTATTGGACTTCAGGGAGTGCAACATTAAGGAGACAAAATTTTGGGCTATGTTAGTATGGCAATTTGGAATGCTATAAATAGAATTTATTTTGAGAATGTCAAAGTTCATTCATAGCAAATAATGGATATGGCCCAAGTTTTGTGGCAGGACTTAAAGACTGTAAAAATCTGAATACAGCTGCCTAGACTTTCTACAAAGGGCTAAGTATAGAGGTATAGAGTTGTGCTAGTGGTTATGTGGATTAGTTTTACTGTTATAAGATGGATAATGCTTAGAATACTCTTTGTAAATGTTGTGTTTTCATTTGTTCTTTGTGTAGTGAATAGTTCACATGTTGCCATTATGTCGGCTTTATATATTGCTACATACTCTTACTTTATGAATAAATTCTTCTTTTTAAAAAAGAGTCTTGAGATTGACATTGCAAATCTTGATAAAGTAAACTAGTGATCTCTACAAAATCTTTCATGAGATCTAAGATGAAAAAAAATTCAAATGAAATCAATACCTCATATGCTAAGTCTATTTCCCCACGCTCTGAACTTCATCAATGCTGATAAGTAAAACTACACATGTTGCACTAAACATTTTTATCAAGCTTGAATCTGATTTAGAGAGAGAACTTCAACGAGATTTCCAACATGTTGGAAAGTACCAACTAATTAAGTTTATTATAATCTCATACTTATTAATTTTTGTTGGATTGTGAGTTGTGCTATTTCACATTAAAACCAATTGGTGATGAGGAAGACACTCAAATCTTTTATGGCATTAAACATCATGCCCCACGGGCCTATTTTTAGAGTGGTTGTAGGGATCAAGTCGAATTGTGGTCCCCCAACAATGTTAATCATGTGTAATCTCAACAACTTTGGCAAATTTTAATTGCTTATTATGTTTGTATGAAACACTAACAATATTGACAATTGAGGATAATTTAGTAAAAGTATGATGAACAAGAAAACTTCTTTGATGATGCCACTAATGCTATCATATGCAATGTGCAACATAGTGAATGTAGTAAGTATATGGATAATCTTTTGAAACCAAAGCTTCTAATCCATTCAACTAATCTCACATATTACATACATCATTGTATTATTGCCTTTGAATATGTTGAATATCTAGACTATGATATCACAATATAGAATATATTTCATTTCTTAACACTACAAAAGCTACTTGATTAATGTAGGTTTGTGATACAACTTCACTTGAGACACTCCTTGATCTTTAATTTAATGTTAGAGACTCTTGGTACAAACCCTTGTCGCACAAACATCTTCCTTATGTTTATTATGATCTAATATGACTTTAAAATTTAAATACATCTTGGAACCCTAGTGCATGGATCCCTAAGTTTCTTGGTCATCATGGGCCACAAACTAAGAAATTAGTTTACATCGTGTACTTTTTTTTTTTTTTTCCACTTTCATGTTTTAATTATGATTTAATTTTGACTTTTCTAAAAATTATATATAGGATTTGTATTTAATTTCATTATTGACTTCTTTTCCCCCTTTCCCTTTAATAAAAATAATAGTGGCGATTCTAATGTAAATTTGCAAATTTATAAAGGAAAATATAATTAATCGAACCGCTATTTAGAGAAACATTAATTACACAACCAATTTGTTCACTTGAATCAATCCCAAAGTCGTCATTTCTTATAGATAGCCATTTAAAATTTGAGTAATTCTATAATCACAAACTATTTTACGACATTTTTACAAACTATCGATATGATAAATTCTTATTAGTTCTAATATGGATCCACTACTAATATCACATTTATGTTTACCAATAATTATTTGAAAATTACTAAAACCATATCAGCTGTTTGTAAAAATGTTATAAAATAATTTGTATCTATAATATTACTCTTAAAATTTTACTAAGATAGTTTTTATTTTTTATTTTTTTATTATTATTATTTTTTTAATGTAAGCCATTAGTTAAAAACAAGAAATATTGAGGATGACATGGATATTTACAATTTCTTTGAAATGAAAAGGATTCTAATTTTTCGAGTTTAGGGACAGGTCAGGTGTCTAGGAAAGGTTGTGTACCCTCCTATATGATAATCTACACATGTTCGGTATATAGGGTTTGTAATTAAATATATATATATATATATATATATATATATATAGCCATCCTTATCATGTAGGAGTATTCCAATGAGTTTATGGAATGGATTTAGCTAGCCCTAAAGAGGAATCTAGAACTGATCATATTATTATATTATCTCATGAATTTTTGGATACCATTACAAAATATGGTTTGCCTGTTACTTGGTCGACAATGCAAAGAGTATTCATAATTTCATATATCACGTTTTCCAATTTCTGAGAATTATAAATGCGAATAGGTGGAACTAGAAGTTACTTATGGGGAATCTGAACTGACCTAGATAAAACCTTTACTACAAGAGAAAGAAAATGTATGCACTTGTCATGGGATTTTCATCCAAAGAATATAAATATATATTTTTTTGTAACACATAATTTATGCCTACTTGATTAGTTAGCATTCTATATATATATATATATATATATATACATATATTTGTCCTTCTTATTATTTTTCTTTAACATTACAAAGTCAAATTTTGTTCTGATGCCTATTCAAGACTTTAAAACGCCCTCCACACTCTGCTATGTATATATAATTGATGTTTCAGTTAACGATGACTCTCTAGCTAGGTTTGACGTAAACAAGGTTGTAAAACAAAGCATTTTCTTTATAGCAAAGTGAATAAAATTTGTTCAACAAGCACGGAAAGCATTTGGGCCTACCCATACAAGTTGCAAAGCTCTTCTTCTGTGACCTATATTGTTAAAAATGCTTTGCTTTTTTTATTTTTTAATTATGAATAAATAAGCTTTACTTGTACTACGTTGATTAGCAGATAAGTACCCCACAAGAAAGTTCTATGAAAATATATTTATATACAATATATAAATATTTAATTAACTAATATTAATAAATCTATAAATCAAAATCAACATTTTCCTTGTTATTTTTATTCCCATATAAAATTTAATATGGGAATAAAAATATTCTTGATGAGGCTCGTGAAGAGCCCAAAAAAATATCATTTTGAACAATAGTTTCTGTAGTTGGAGAACATTTGAGCGTGGCCGGCCATCCACATGAAGTTGAAGAGAGATGGAACAATATAGTATTTTCTTAATAGAATTGATAGTAATATATTATAGTATTTTCTGGCCAACTCTAATACAAATATTGTTAAAGTACACATACATACTGTGATACTTAACTCAGTAAATCAATTAATATGAAATGTAACACCAAAACCAAGGGACAAATAAAATGCCAATACATGTACAAAAAGCATTGCGAAGACCAAGCATACTGTAATCATAATTTGTTTAGTTGATTTCAATTGACTTACTCTTAATAACTCTAAAATCCAACTATTAAAATGTCGACGTTAAAAAAGATAAATTTTTTAAAAGTTAATGTGGCACATAAGAGGAATTCCTTTAAAAAATGAATGCTTCCAGTTTACTATTATACTGATAGATTTATTGGTGGACGGTAAGAATTTTATATGCTTGCTAGAACAATTGGAAGCATTTTCAAGTGTCAAATATAGTTTCTAAGTTTAATGTTTGTGCATATATACCTGGTGTTTTTGTTTTTGTTTTTTTTAATTTTTTTTTAATTCCTTAAATTTTCAAAATGTTAGGGATTTAGATTGATTATAATTTTAATCCCTTTCAAATAAAATTTCAATTGTTTGAATGAATATATTTAAAATTTATTTGTTGTTGTTTTTGTTGAGTATTATAGCAATTACATTGATGATATAATAATGATGTTAATGACTTGTCGCTGATGGTGGTGAAATGCTGTGTTATGCTGTAGTGTTGGTAGTAGTGATGGTGGTTATGGTGGTGGGGATGGTGACTGTTATTGGCAATAACAGCAAAAATGGCCGTGATAATGGAAATGACAACATTAGTGGTGGAATGATTGCTGCAACAAAGTAGCGAGGATATTAATGACGGTGGTAGCTGTGTAAAGAATATCGTTTGGTGGTATAAGAATGTTTATGAACTTATTTTTGATAATTTGATAGCTGTAACAAGTGAGTGGGGGATTTGGATCATGCATGTTTTCGTTGAAAACACCATGCAAGTAATGCTAACCATGGTTCAAGGCTCTTGAAAATATATATATTATTAGACTTGAAAATTTGATTCCACGAAATTTTTAAAAATAATTGTCTTGTTAAACGAAACAAGGAACATTAACATTTTGTCCCTAAATCACACTTCAAATTGCCTCGTCCAAGCACAGTACAAAAATAATAGTTTTTTTTTCCCCTAAATGTGAAAAGAATTTTACTTTCCTCCAAGTGGGCTTTTATTAGTTGTTAATCGAAAGTGAAAGAATTGAATGTAAAATACAAGAACGTATAATATCCTACTTTAGCACGGTGTTCAACTAGACAAACTTTAGACAATATCTGAAGTGTTTGTCTGTTTGACAATAATGTTGGACAATCTCTGTTAGGTTCAAACAAGTTTTGATGTTGGTAAAACCATGTCTATGCTTGCCTCAAAGGCACTTCAATTCAATGTCTCTTTTCCTTCAGCAAAGGGTAAAAGTGTGGAATATAATATATAACCTACAACTGTAATATTCTTCCTAAATAAACATATATATGTTGATCCTGTCAAAGCCATTCAAGCATCAAATTAAGTTGTCTCACAATGCTAAGAAAGTTACCTAGTTTTGTGTCAAACAAGATCTATCATCAACATAGATCTATCAAAAAAAAAAAAAAAAAAAAAAAGGATCTATCATCAACAGCTCAAACTGGTGAGAACATGGAGACATTTACGTGCATCTCAAGTATAAACCACTTTAACACAAGGCAAACTTAATTATGTTATAATAATGAGTACACGAAAAGTATATATATATATATATATATATATATATATATATAGAATATAGCTCACATCACGAGTTCCACAGTAGGATTAAATCTAATTGTAATAATGCCGCTTTTCTCAACAACGTAGATCAGAAATGTCCCAGAGAGAGAGAGAGAGAGAGAGAGAGAGAGATTCTCTCTTTAACAAAAGGCATATATTAGTTTTAAAAATTAAATAGTCCAATTTGACGTTAGGGCAACGAATTAAAGGACTTTTCTGTGTCTCGTGCATTAATGACTAGTGCTCCTAATCAATACATTATTATAGCCATAGCCACGAGCAGTAGTAAGTCTTTGAGCAAGAAAATGATAAAACCAAGTATATATGTACATAAAAAAGAAGTACATATAATGGGACGCAAGGAAATTCATAGAAAAATAAATAAGAACGTATAATGTCACACAAGGAGGAAAGCGCTAGTTTCATATATATATATATATATATATATGTTTTTACAACCTAAAATGAATCAGATGACTTATCAATCTATGATTAGAATTTGTTGTAATCACTTATGTATCAAAGATCTACTTGATAGTCATTCGATATGGAATGGAAGTCACACAATAAAATCATACAATCCAATCCAATCAAATAAAATCTACACGGTTTGGAGTATCCTAATATAGTTACAGATTAATTAAGTGAGGGGGAACTTTCAACCATACCCAGGACCCGCTAATATATCATACAAAGTACTTGGCATGTTAGTTTATATCCTAATTAACCATAATCTCAATTAGGTTCTCGATCAATTAGATTAAAGCATATATAGCCTAAAAAGGACTCAGGTTGACATATTCGATAGTATTTTTATTTTTATTTTTTTTAATTTTATTAATCTATCTCTTTCATTCTTTATAGTTATCAACATTTTTTGGCAGATTTGATCGATGAAAGTCATCTATTTTTGAATTAAACATGGTTTTCACAAATATATAGATTAATAAAGCCTTAAATTTCAGTAAGTACAATGGAAGCACAACTATATAAGAATACCAAGATTTATGTGAAAATTCTTTTTCTTTGAAGGAAAAAATCACAGGACAAATTAACTCCGAATAATTTCATTATATTAAATAGATATTACAACACTTAGAGATACAATTTAAGCAAAGAAAAAACTTTTTTTTTTCATTCACGGCTCTCTTTATCACTGTATATCTCTAACAAATCACAATTTTCTCTTACTCTCTCAATTTTTCTCTTCTCTTTTGCTTACTCTCAATCTCGCAATTCTTCAAGATTGCACCATCCAGTGAGTGACTCACTGGGACTTCTCTTCTTCTCTTCACCAAATGGCCGAATGGCCTTCCCTTTTATTTCTTTACCTTTTTCTTCTTTTCTTCCTTCCACACTCGTCACATCAAGTCACACTAAATGCAAGCCAGCCAACTTGCCTTGACTTTTGTACATAAAAATGACTTCAATTCTTCTAATTGGAAAGCTTTTCCAGCAGGTTCAATTTGCTTTGCTGCCTTATTGCCAAATTTTCAACAAGCTCATTTAATGAGCTAAGACAAAGTGTGGGCTGGACCATGGTGCAGTGCACCTAACACAAATCATGCATGAACCGTACCATTGAATTGGAAAAAGAGGCAGGCTCTTTGAAAGGATAAGAAGCAACACTCCTTTTGTCAAGAAAAAAAAATTTACAAAGATACATTGTGTCAGATTGTTACTTTAGTTGAGAAGAAAATGTTTTAGATATCATAGAGAATGAGTCAAAATGAGTTATGCTCTTTTTTCTCAAGGAAAGTATGATATTGTTTTGTAACGTTGTTCTAGTAATGTTGTTAGTATTTTTTGAAAATATGTGTTGGTAAAAAAATGTGTGAAAATACATATAATATTGTTTAAATATTAAAAACTGTAATTTAAACACCTATAACAAATAGGCCTATGTCACTGACATTTTTACATGATTATTAGCTGGAATACTAGGTTCTTACGCTTACGTTTCTCAAAGACTCGCAACACATGACAGAGCAACTATCAAGGGTTTGTTTGGATACAACTTAGGGTTCGTTTGGATTGAGCTTATTTTTGCTGAAACTGAAAACACCGTAGCAAAATAATTTTTAAATGTGTAAATAGTACCGTGGGACCCATTTTTAATGAAAAAATTGCTGAAAAGTGGAATTTGTGGGTCTATGAATAGTGCATGAATGCACTGTTCAAGGTTGACTTGGTCAAATAGTGTGGCTGAAACAAAAAAAAAAAAGGTCAGAAAACGCAAACACAACTGCTTATAATTCGAATCCAAACACACACTTATTGTTAAAAACTGAAAACTGAAAATATTGTAATAAAATAATTTTTAAATGTGTGAATAATGTCGTGGAACCTAGTTTTAAAGTTTTTTTTACTGAAAAAAGTATTTACAGGTCCTATAAATAATGCACGAAATCCACTATTTTTCAACAAAACGCATGAACACACAAAAACGTGCGTTCCAAACGCACACCAAGTCTAACATTGAATCATAAGGAGCATGCTTGTGCTATAGAGGGATAAGACCAATATAATTAATTGTATCCCCATTAGGTTATAGAGCACTTGATTTAGAATGAGATAATCACTGTGTTTGCTTAGCTTGACAAGAACAATTTTTTTATGTCTTTTCATGTCTTGACTTGACTCCTTACAAAGACTCTGCACAAACAACTTCTTATTCACGATACCTATATTTAAAATATTTAGCTAAATTTTCCTTACGACATTAGTGGATTAGCTACGAAAATTTTTATTACAATATAATATTATATGTCCTTGTGATTTCATAATTTGTAAAGGGTCCCATATAAATCTTACAATAATGATAAGCAAGAAATGGGGAAAAAAAATAAGGGTATTGAGTTTGAATAATGAACTAAGGGATGATATCATGCATTACCTCATAATATTAATGCTCCATTTGTTTCGTTATAAAATATATATTTTCAATGAAAAACATTTATATATTTAAAAAAAATTAAGTATTTAGTATGATATGTAAAATTTTTCAAGTATAAACTACTAAAATTAATGGCTTAACCACCAGAACTAACAGTCTAGTAGCCAGCCAGACCATCGGCTCTAACTTTTGGACCGATGACCTAGCCACCACATGGGGGGAGAGCCATTGTGGGTTTTTTGTAAAATGTTTTACTAAATTTTTAAAGGTAATTAAAAAAAAATTAAGACATAACATTTTACAACATTTTTATCAATGTATTTTAGGGGAAATAGAATACATTTTCAGGTTTAGTCAAATTTTACAATGAAACAAACGGAGTGTAAATCTTCTAAATTTCTCAAAATTCATTGTATGAAATCGATTATCTTTTAGTTTGCTATAGTTGGTATGGATTATTTGATCGACGAGGGAGAAAAAACTATCTAAATTATTTGAATAATATGCGGCATAATTTATTATTATTATTATTATTATTATGAGAATCAAGATTCAAATCCCTCAATCTTATTGTATTATTGAATTATTTTAAGAATGTATGAATTTTATATTGTTACATTGATATATAAATTCTTTACAACAATGTTAATATGAAATCTACCCTAAGTGGGTTAATAGCTAGGGGAGATATTACAAGTTTTAATGGTAAGTTTGCAACCACAAGAATATGGTATAATAAGAGATACTTTTTAATTAATTAATTATTTTTTTCAAAATGTAATAAGAGATACTAAATGAGTAAGACTTTGTGCAGGTCCTATTAAGTGGGTTGAGAGAAAAGATTTCAACAAAACTATCATTTGCGGGTTGGAAAAATTCCAAACTACCGCTAACCCATCATCTTCCAAAAACAATGCGTTGTTTAGAAATTTGTGAGATTTTGACTTAAGATCCGTTTGTATACTGTTTATTTTGTTGAAAATTAAAAATTGAAAACACTGTAACAAAATAATTTTTAAATGTGTTAATAGTGCCATGGGATCCATTTTTAATAAAAGTTTTGTTGAAAAAAAAAGTTTGTGGGTCCCGTAAACAATGCACGGGACTCACTGGAAAACCACCACAACCACAGAATGATAGAAATGCGCTTTAAAAAAGAAAAAGAAAAAAGAAAAGAAAAAGGGAAACACTGAAATGCAGACGCTGATAAATATCAGCTGTACCCAAACAAGTACTTAGTAGATTTGACAGGTTAGGCGGGTTAGTTTTTGTTATGTGTTGTATTCTAAACTTTAAAATCTATTTTGTCATTTATGAACAAATTTAAGAAGTATCTTCCATTAATCCTATAAACCACCAAAGGAAATCATAAGAAGTGACTTATTTTCTCATAGATCAAATTACACACATCTTAATTTATAAATACTTTCTAGATTTTTCAAAGAAAAAGAAAGAAAGAAGCTATAAGTACTATATCCATGTCACTATGTATGCTTATGAATATGCAGTCCTCCATCCTACACACACCAGGTTATTACAAGAAGGAATTCCATGAGGTAACTCCAAGATGTTAACAAGATATTTCAAATCCAAGATTTCATGAATATCATAAGTCTTTAAAAACCACTTAGTCAACTCCTTAAGGATAACTCACTACGTTAATAGTTAAACCCACATAACCTGCTTGGAAATTAATATAGTGGGTCATATAGTTTGGACGGGTGGAACATGGCCGTTGCCCATGCCTATGGATGATTTATAAATTGTTAAACGAGATAGAGTTTATCTATTCTCCTCTAATGGTAGGATACTAGGATTTGACTCTAGAGTGGAATTCTATACAGATTTTAATATGTTATGGGGATTTCAATATAAAGCCAAAGTTTAAATTAACTGACTAATACAGTTTTGCCCATAGTCGATTATTTAGTAAAGAATAAATTTGAGTATAGAATAATGTTGGAAAGAATATATATCTCTATTCTACTTGTCAACTCATATTAAAAAAAACTACTTTAATAAATATGAAAAATATGAAATTGAGACGTCATGCATAAACTTTATGCGATTATATCAAGGTTTTCAGACCCGGACCGTTTATTGAACCGTAAAAAGGAGAGGTTCAAGGTTTTTGAGGTCGAACCGAGGTCGAACCGGGATCGAACCGTGATGACGTCATAATTAATTTAATAATTATTTTAAATATATATAAAAACATTAAATTAATAAAAAAATAGAAAAATTAACTAAAATAGTCCAAAACAAATATAGATAGTATTTTTTATAATATAACTTTCATAATACAAATAAAAATGATTAAATTCTAAAAAAAATAAATAGCAATTAAGTTTCTAAATTATTTTGAAGTCATGACAAAGCACACTTTAGTACTCAATAATTTTTATTTTATGATACCTGATAAAATAGTTAAGAGATAAATTAATTAAGAGATAAATTAGTTTATTTGCCAAGCCCATTTGACTGCCGACCAGTTTTTGTTTCCAAGCCCATTTGAATAGTTACTGTTTATCATTTATTATGAATTAAAAAAAAAAAAATCAAAAGCTAGATCGAAGAAAGAAGATATCCATGAATTTAAAAATGGTTAAAGTTAATCAAATAACAAAACCCAAGAATGAAGTGCTTGACAGCAAGCAAGCATTTATGTGAGTAGTTGACACGCACAGTAAAGAAGAAGTCTCCCGAAGTGTGAAAAAGTCCACAACATTTTTAGCAATATTTTCACAACAAAATTTATATAAAAAGTTGTTACTAGTTTTAATTTAATCCTATTGTTGAAATTATTTTTTTACTTATCAATATTAATTAATAACAATCTATTACTTAAAATTTATTGTGAAATATTGTGAAAATATTGTGAAAATATGATACTAACATTTAATTGTAATTTTTTATTCTTTTTATTATTATTCCCTTCTTTCCTCGCATCCATACGTTTCTGTTTCTTTTCCTTTTTTGTTTTTTTTTTTTCTCTTGTTTTATCTCCGCCATACACATATCCCCATCCCCACTCCTCTCATCTTGTTTTTATTTTTCTAGACTCTTCTTTCTCCGCACACAGTGTCCTCCGCTTTTATTTTTCTTTCTTTATCTCTGGCTCTCTGTTTCCCATTCTCTCTCTCACACTCTCACCCTGTCACAGACACATTAACAGCGGAGAACAAAGCTAGAATTTAAAGCTTGCTTCGCCCAAGAGAAGAGTTTCTGAAGAGAGGGAGCTGCGTGATGTGCCCTGAAGAGAGAAGAAGAAGAAACATAAAGACATGTTGTGTTTCTCTGGAGATAGCAATGGCAGACATGATGTACTTTTTTTTTCTTTTGAGAGGGAGTTTTGTTTCTGTGTTTCTTTGGAGAGGGAGTTGTGTTTCTGTGTTTCTCTGGAGAGGGAGTTGTGTTTCTTTTTCTTTTGCTTTCCTGTGTGTTTTTTTTTTTTTTTTTTTTTTTTTTTAAAGGTTCAGATTCAAAGGGAACCGTGAGAAACGGTCTGATTACGGTTCTCAAAACCGTGCGGTTGAACCGTGATTCGAACGGTTCCCTGCTTTTTGGACATAGACCGGTTCTTGAGCATAAAAAACCGTGATTGTGAGAGGTTCACGGTTTTTCCGGTCGGACCGTACGGTCCGGTCCGGATTTCAAAACCTTGGATTATATTACTTAAAATTTTAAGGTGTGAGAAGAAAACAACAGCTTATTTAGAAATTAAAAAAAAAAAATTAGACAGAGAAGACAACAACAGCTTTAACTAAACTCATAATATTTAAAGAACTAGTTATACTGGACATAATCTTCGTATAAAATATGGCCTATTTATTTGTACAGAAGAAGGAGATGAAAAGAAAAATAAAAGTATTCCTATTGAACAGTTTTTAATTTTTGGCTCACAAGTTCATCACTCTTACGTACCAAGCTTGCTCTCCTTAATCTTTCCCTCCCATTTTTTTATTTTATTTTTAGATCAATACTACTATAAGTTGAGAAATACCAAGGAAATTAATATGTAATTATTCCACAGTCATTATCATTTAATATAAAGTTTTGGAAAGAATATGTCATGAAAATGATATGTATGTCCTCAATGAAATAGCTAAATTTAAAGACATTTGTGGCTATTCATGGCCTGAAAATTGTAACTACAATTCTACGGTTCTTGATGATTTCGGGAAGCCAATTGACGAATATACTTGGGTAGTTCGAATCTAGAAAAAAGTAAAATAAAATTCCGACTTCTTAGGAGAATTTTCAATTTTTTAGGTACTTTAAGTGGACACTACAGTCATTGTCAACCATTAAATCCATTGCACAAGTTAAAAGGTATTATTTGTTACCAACCCGCACTCTTGGTGTGGTGGTCACTCCACAAGTATAAATGCTTGTGGGGTGTGGGGGGTAAGGGCCGGAGTTCAAGTCTCCAGGAGGGAGTTTCACACACATACACACTTAGATTATGTTAGAATAGAAATTCTATTTTGTAAAAAAAAATAAAAAATAAGAGGTATTATTTGTTAGATACTTATCTAGAGGTTTAATATAAAAAAAATTATTGGTTTATTAGTTTTAGTAATTTTTTTAGAGTGTAAACTTACATTTATCATTTTTTTAGAGTTTGAATTTAAATACATGATTCATGGTGTAAGAGTGCATTGGTATAATATTCTTAGTATATATATTCTTAACCACAACCACCTTAATATTATATTTTTGTTGGATTAGGTAATTGTATATTGGAAGAGCTATTCTTTGTAATAGTGTTAAGTTCACAACACTTTTATAACAAATCTTATGTGGTAAATTGTTATTGGTTCTAATTTGAATTCATAACTATATATATATATATATATATTTTTTTTTTTGGCCCCATCAGTAACAACTAATAATAATCTACCACTTAAAATTTATTATGAAAGTGTTATGTAAATGTTGTCGATATAATATTTCTCTTCTTTTTAATAAATAGAACTTTTTGTATGATTGAGAAAATTGAAAAATTATAAAATATATGGGAGTGCAATAATGCCTTACTCTCTTCTTTCACATAAGGACAACATTTGGTTACAAACTTGATTATAGCCAATAGCTATAACATTGCTCAATTCCTTTATAATGACTATATATTTTAAAAATCTAATTGTAAGATTGCATGTTCTTTGCGTTCTTAACACGCGTATCAAATTTTGTGACAATCGGATGTTATTTGCTATTCAATTTATAAACATATATTTTATGTATAATTTTATATTATTAAAACTTGAAATTTAAACATTTGATTAATGACACAGTTAATTATTCCTTGATCTACTAAAACTTATAAGCATGGGGGATATGAGAATAAAATTTTGGTTTTATCTAATGGTGGATTTTTTAAAATTCATATCCAATAAAAAGATATTAAGTGAAGTTGTAGTCATTGGTTATAACCAAATTTTTTGTTAAACTTTGTCCTTTACACAAAAAGTAATGTTACAGTCACAAATTATTTTACAACATATGAAAAGTTGAAGTATGAAATTATTGTATTTCTAAAATATTGTATGTTTACTCAACGATGGATACATAATAGAGATATATAGCTAAAATTAAAATATTCACTTTTGTTTTGTATTGGACTATATTAACTCGATTATATGACCTTTTGAGATTTCAAAGAAGTGAACATCGACCACTTCTACTTCATTTACGAAATTACCTAGTTACCCATATTACTATTTTTTGGTACGACAATATGTGAATGTTATTTTTAGGGGCATTTTCAAGAACATGAAAATGTGGATACTAAATGCCTCTATTATATATAAACTAGCATGTAGTCCGTGCTTACGCACGGAAATATTAACAATTGTGATGATAAGATGTTTATCTTAGTAGATTCAGTTTCCACATTGAGCATTATGAATGGAAGTAACTTAACACCAACATTTAAAAATCAAATTGGACACATAGCACAAAATTAAACTACAATTAGAAATTAATTTGATTCAATTTGAATTCTAAAATTGAACTTCAACTTAATATAATATATATGATTATATTTTTGTCACTTTTAACAAATTAATAAAATTTTAATCCAGACATACTAAAAAGTATTAAAAAATAAGAACTGATCATTGAGCTTGGAATCTTCTTGGAAACGCCAATGAAGCGCTAATGTATGAGAGTGTGAAGTAAGAAAGAGTGGGATTGAACATTGTGTTTGAACCCGGCCTTGCTCTAAGAAATCCGTAAGGAGGAGGAGAGGGCAGTGTGTGGATCTAGTTGGTAGAGGTTGAGAGAGGAGGAGACATGGGATGACGATATGGAATTAGGAGGAGATGATGTTTTACTTTTATAGTCTTTCTTGTTGGACTCCTTGGTTTTGGTTGTGGGATTAGAAGAGCTTCAGACTCTATTGAGATCACCCATAAAAGTGTGCAGGTGAGATGTTCTTGCTTAGGCCAATGAGTATTATTATTGTGGTTTTCTTGGCTTCTGTGTTAAATGTTAATGCATCATTTATTTGGGCACAAAAATTAGAAAATTTAGATAAGATACATGACACAAAATTGGAGTCCAATTTATAATCTCCATAAAAGTGTGCAGGTAAGATGTTTTTGCTTAGGCCAATGAGCATTATCATTGTGGTTTTATTGGCTTCCGTGTTAAATGTTAATGCATCATTTATTTGGGCACAAAAATTAGAAAATTTAGATAAGATACATGACACAAAATTGAAGTCAAATTTATAATCTAATTAAATTTTTTTTTGAGTTTTGGTTAGGACAAGTGGCGTAAAATTGAGAATCCAATTGAAATCTAATTGGATTTTCTCTCTGTTTCACCTATTATTATATATATAGACTAGTTTTTAACCCGCGCAATGCGCAAGAATATTTTATTTTATTTATTTGTTATGTTCTACCTTTAAATGTATTCCTCACAAAGCAACTCATATTCTTTAAATGTTTTCCTAAGAAAGAAACTTAACTGGAGAGAAGGAAGAAATAATAAGAAAAAAAAAGCGAAAAAAGAGAATCATAAATTTTATTAACCAAATGTACTATACAATGTGTAGAAAGAAATTGACCAAAAGCCAAAAGCTCTCTGGCTTACTTCTTGAACTAATATATGATCTTCTTGCAACAAACCTTGCATACGACCTAAACTGCATAAAAAGGCATATAGTATATAGATTCATTAGTACCTTTTTAAACTTAAAGAAAGAGTAAGTCGAACAAAGGAGCTTGACTATCCTACACAGATTGCACTTGTAAAGCAATACCAAACCAAAAGTTTTGATAATGTAGTTTTTATAGACATTGTGCCTGAAAAAGAAATCATTAATAACAAATATTAGTGAAACTAAATATAATAATTATTGCAATATATTGTCTTCTTCTTCTTCAAAGTAAAGACTTAAAAATTTGCTTCCATTGGTCTACATGTCAAAAGTCTTCATTAAGTAGGGCATATATAATATGTGTAGATTGTGGTAATCCTTTTAAAAATTTTCTTTCAAATTATCCTCAACCCTCAATGGTTAAAGACATTATTCACCTTTAAAATATAATCACTTTCTTATCCATAAGTAAGTTAATTTGTTTCCACTTATGTCAATTAGAAGCTAATACATCATAAAACCAATATTGGCATGAACAACAACAAAGAAAACCCAATGAACGTAAGCTATGCATCTACAACTGTAGTGCTTTCAATGAACTTTTCCCAAATTTAATTATTTCTATTCCCAAAAAAAAATACATAACAAATTAAAATAAAGTATAAAGTCATCAAGATAGAAATATAATTAATCAATTTTCTTTCAAGCATTTTATCAAACATTATGGATTCAAAATAAAATATATTCCACACCAAAGTGTGTGTTAAATTGAAGGGTACTGAAGAGTTTAAGAGAGAGAAAGAAGTAGCAGCCGAGAGAGAGAGAGAGAGAGAGAGAGAGAGAGAGAGAGGTGAATTGGTTAAATAATAACCTATAACACATGTCACGATTTTTGTATGTAGAAAGACAAATATAAAGGAAGGTAGAAATAGACCTTTGATTGAGTTCTGGGGTGCCCCATTCTTGTCCGCTGGAGACAAATAGAAAAACAAAAGAATACAATTGTACATCCCAAACAACAATCAGAATAAGAAAAGGCAATACAAATCAAATAGTTGGCGTGCAACGCTTAACCCAATTTGGAATATTCATCAACCTAGAAAGTTAACATTGACACCCGAACCAGTAGATACGAAATTTTGAAGGAAAAAAAAAATAATGCCAAAATCAAAAGGTATTAAAAAACAAATGATAAAAAAAACCAAATACAATTCAAAGAATGAAATTGAAATAAGAAGAAGAAAAGAACAACATTACATAGGATGACAACCAAACACGTTTAAGCAAAAGAAAATTCTTTGTTTCTTGGCAATACCTTTAATGGTTGTCAACCTAAGCTAAATGGATTTCAAATGTCTTTGATTATGCCCTTTCTTCATCATTCAACCTTAATCAAAACCAATAGCCCAAATACCTAAATTAATAACAATCAACCCAAAATAACAAAACCTAAATCATATTTGATACAAATTTTTTATTGTTTAAAGAAACTTGTACCAGTAGTGGTTCAGGCAGTATATATCAGTGGCAAGGGGATGGGTTGAAGGTGGGGGATGGTTTGACATGGTGGTGGTCCTCACTCACCCAAACGTTAAACCCACTCATTCAAGACAAAAGAAAACACCTTCCCTCCATCCTTTCAATAGTCATTGCAACTACCATACGATATGCTGCTCTGCCCCATCTCTTCTCTGCAAAATTATTTTGTAAAATCTGAAAGTTAGTGTAAAGCAATTTATAATGTTTTCTAAGTGAAATTATAGGTTTCTGGTTTTTTGTATTGCAACCTGTTATGATGCTAGTTTCATAACATAATTGAGAGCATTAACATACCATACACAAATGATACATGTTTTTTTTATAATGATGTCCACAAAGAACACAATTGAAGGATGATTCCTTCATGTACAAATCTAATTACGATTCTAATATCATCACATGATTGAGAGAACTAATAGAACATATACCGATATATATATATATATATATATATATATATATATTGCAGGGATATCCAAGTGAGAAGAATTTTAAAAACAGGGCAATCATAGTAAATCTAATTTGCAGAAAATTTCTTCCCGGATTTCCACTGGCTTTTAAAAAGGGACCATTCAGAAACAACAGACCCAAAAAAATAAAATTTTAAAATAAAACTTTGGTGTGGTTTTGATTATTAAAGAATTGTGTTTTGAGTGACAGAACAAATCTTCATCTTAATCTGAATGGGAAAGCAAATTAAAAATAAAAGTGACCCAAATGGGCAAAATCGATTCTAGATACTTAAAACCAATTTAGGCCAAGTCAAATACCCTAAACAAAACAATTTCTAACAAAAATCCCTCAAACCCAAATCTAACCCATCTGTTTAAACTAATTAAACAAAACTACTCCTAATCAAAAAACCAAGATCATAACGGCATCCCTCAAACTTCTAAAATACCTAGATAAGGAAAAAGCCCAATTGCCATTTTTTATTCCTACCCTGTTTGTGTGGCTTATATTTCTTTCTAGAATAATCTATTGCTCTATTTTTAACCGGACACCATAAATGGATACCCACACATCAATTTATCCAAATACCCAAAACAAAACCACATCTAACTCAAATACCTTAATCAGAAATATAACCCAGAAATTTAAATAAAAAAAAGAATCCAGCCAAATTATAAGAACTTGATCATAATTAATGCACAATCTGAAAAGCAAAGAGAAAACTAACCGGTAGAGAAATTGAAAGACGTTCTCTGATTGCAAACTATGGATACATGGGCAATGGAAGTTTTTGATTTTTTTTTTCCTTTTAATCAGGTTGATTGGGATTGAGGCTTTATTTCCAACCAGTTGATGTTTTTAGTGGGGTTTTTCTCAGTGGTATATGGGTGGAGGCTGGGCTGATGGAAAGAGAACTCAATGGTTAGGGTTTTTGCTTTTAAGAAAGATAGAGAGAACAGCTGAATTTTTCGAAGGAGAAGGAGGATCGGAAAGGAAGAGATTGTGTGTCTATAGTTCTGGTGGTCAGAGTATGGCGAGGGGACCAGTGGAGGCAGAAACTCTGTGGCATACGATTACAAACTCTGTTCCCTCTTTCTTCATATAGCAATCCTTTCTTTTCATTGTATTTTGGCCGGTTAGATTCCCTTTTATATTGAGCGGTATGAAACAGTGTTTTAGTGCAACCCAAACAATATAATTTATCGCTTTTTGTGGCTGAATTTCAACCGGCTTTTTTTTTCTTTTCCTAATGTGATAACGCTTCCTCTCCAAACGCACCGTACGGTTTTTTAAGTTTAAATTCTATACGTGTCAGTTTTTTAGATAGACTTTTTTCCTAACGTGGCAGCACCTCCTTAAGGTTTCTGCTATTATATATATATATATATATAGAGAGAGAGAGAGAGAGAGAGAGAGGGAGAGAGAGAGAGAGAGAGAGAGAGAGAGAGAGAGAGAGAGATTAAGGTCCCATTAATTGTTTCGGTGTAAACATTTTCTAAAAAATGTATTCCTTAATTTTTGGGTGTTTTAAGACGTACGGCTAAAAATAAAGTCAAACTGAAATCGTTTTTGCTGACTAAGAAAAACAATTTGTCTCTCTTTTGAGGTTGAAAATGATTAGACGAATAAAATGTCCTTCTCTCACGAGCCCATAATCTCTTTCTCTCTCAGGTGAACATAATCTACAACCAACAAAATGATAAAAGTACTATTAAAACTCTCAAAACCTCTAAAATAATAAAAATACACTTAAAATCTAAAAACAAAAATTGTCAAAATACTCCTAAAATCTTTAAAATTATCAAAATATTCTAAAAACTCCAAAATACTGCTAAAACTTTCAAACCAATTGAAAGATCCTTGAAACTTTTAAAATTATAAAAATATCTTCTAAAACCTGTAAAATGACTAAACTGCAGCTGAAAACCTCCAAAGTAACCAAAATGCCCCCAAATCTACAGAATGACTGAAAAATCTTGAAACCTCCAAAATTATTTATAAAAAAAAACCTTTAAAATGTCTAATGTGACTGAAACGCCCCAAAAACCACAAAAATGACAAAAATAAACCCAAAAGCCATTGAAATCACCAAAAAAAAAAAAAAAACCTCCTGAAACCTCTAATATGACCACAATAAGTTTAATTGATAGTTTTTATTAATTTTTTTAACTCTTTTTTAATGTTGCAATCTTATTTTGATTATGATTATTAAGTTAGTTTTCAATCATTTTTATTTTGATTGTGTTTATTTTTATGTTTGATTTTAGTTGTTCTACATTAATAGTTTAAAGTTTTGAAATAAATTTTAATTAAAAAATATAAATAAATAAAAAAAGAAAACTTTTTTATTTTTTGTGCGAACTAAATGTTGGAAAATATTTTCTAAACTGTTTCAAGAACATAATTAAATATTAAAAAAATTGTGGTTTTCTTTGAAAATATTTTCCGATAAAAAACAATTTACGTAGACATAAGTGAAACATTAAGAGAATTCAAAAACAAAATGAAATTAAGATATAAATGCATTTTACTATCGTGTTGTTGTGGCATGCTTCATAAGTCTCTATTAAATTCAATAAATGGAGCCTTTAGATATAAATGGGTTTAAAAAAAAAAATACAAAATAGAAATTCTACTCTAACCTAATTTAAGTGTATATATATGTGAAGTTCCCTTCTAGAGACTTGAACTCCAAATCTTGCCTATCACACCCTACGAGCACTTATACATGTAGAGTGACCACCGCATCAAGGGTGCGCGGTGGTAATATAATTGGATTTTACTATCGTGTTGTTTGTGTTAGCCATCTATAAGTACTATATCCATGTCACTATGTATGCTTATGAATATGTTGGGGTATATTATTCATTTTTCATATTAACATGTTTAAATTATGAAGTTAACAACAACAACAACAACAAAAAAATACATAAATTTTTTATATGAGATAAAGGCTAAAAAGAGATGTATGATATATGTTAGAAATACTGAATGAATATATTGTATTTCTCAAGTAATAGAATATACATGAGTGCCTTTTATATAGAAGGCAAAGTGTGTAATACAAGTAAGTGTGTTACACAAGTAAACAAGGTGGGCCTAAAGCCCACATACCCTAATACACGTTAACAGCCCCCCTCAAACTCAAGGTGGATGTGAGACCAACTTGAGGTTGTCAACCAAAGTACGAAGACGTCCCTTAGGATGTGACTTGGTGAAGATATTTGCAAGTTGATCTTTAGAAAAGACTGAGATCAACTTGAGAGCACCATGGACAAGATGATAACAGATAAAATGACAATCGATCTCGATGTATTTAGTCCATTCATGGAAGACATCACTGTGAGCAATATGAATGGCACTCTGATTGTCAC
Organism: Quercus wislizeni; assembly: GCA_023055345.1. Taxonomy (NCBI): domain Eukaryota; kingdom Viridiplantae; phylum Streptophyta; class Magnoliopsida; order Fagales; family Fagaceae; genus Quercus; species Quercus wislizeni. Next base: position 17,046,963 of record JALGQJ010000003.1, read on the forward strand.
AATAAAGAGGAGTGGCAGAGGATGTGGACACACCTAAATTTTTGAGAAGCCATTATAACCAAAGGAGCTCAAATGTGGTATCAGTAAGGCATGATATTCTGCTTCAGTACTGGAGTGGGCCACATGAGTTTATTTCTTACTTTGCCAAGAAATCAAGAAAGAACCAAGAAGAAAGCAATAACCAGTGGTGGACCTACGATCAGTGGGATCTCCTGCCCAATCAGCATCAGAAAATGCACGGAGAACAAGAGAAGACTGAGTAGAGTAGAAAAGGCCATGAAAGAGAGTGCCTTTTAAGTATCGAAGAATGCACAGAACAATAGCATAGTGACTCGATTGTGGAGCAGACAGATACTGGCTCACCTGGTGAACAGCATAGGAAATGTTTGGACGAATGACAATGAGATAAACTAAGCTGCCAACCAAGCGTCTGTAAAGAGAGGGATTAGACAATGGTTTCTCTCCTGTGGGAGTCAGATGTGCATTAAACTCAACTGGAGTGTCAACAGTCTTGCTATTAATGAGTCCAGCTCGAGATAATAGTTCAGAAGCATACTTGGCTTGAGTAATATAAAGTCCATCTGTAGAATGAGTGATTTCGAGACCCAAGAAGTAGCTGAGATGTTCAAGATCTTTCATCTCAAACTGCTGACTGAGAAAATCCTTGAGTTCTTGAATGCCACTAAGGTCATCACTAGTTATGATCATATCATTCACATACAGGAGAAGTAAAATAGTACCTTTGTTAGTGCGACGAAGAAATAAGGCAGAATCATAATGACTAGCCATGTAACCCAAGCGAGAGATGGTAGAGCTGAATTTGGCAAACCAAGCTCGTGGAGCTTGTTTAAGGCCATAAAGTGCACGTCGAAGGTAACAAACCTTGTTTGATTCAATAGAGAGACCAGGAGGAGATTGCATGTAAACTTCTTCACTTAAATCTCCATTAAGAAATGCATTTTTGACATCCATCTGAAAAAAGGTCTCATTTACTGGTAGCAGCAACAGCTAAGAGGGCACGAACAGATAAGATAAAAGCAACCGGAGCAAAGGTCTCCTCATAATCAATCCCATACTCCTGTGTAAAACCTTTTGCAACAAGACGAGTTTTGTAGCGCTCAATGGACCCATCAGAGCGAGTTTTAATCTTATAGATCCACTTACAACCAACCACAGATTTCCCAGGAGGGAGAGTCACCAAGTCCCAAGTATGGTTTTTAGATAATACATCAAGCTCCTCTTTCATTGCAATCTGCCATAAAGGGTCAGTGGAAGCCTCACGATAGGTGTGAGGCTCGTGCAGTGTAGCAAGGGCAGTGTAACAATAATAATCAAGTAAATGTGCAGGAATGGATCTTACTCGAGTTGAGTGACGAGGTGGAATGTCTTGTGCATGATCGTCAGGCAGAGCAGGAGCAAGGGATCCAAGCTCGGGGTTGGGTAGCTCGTCTTCAACCTGTTCATCTTCCACCTGTTCATTAAAGGGTGAACTAGGAAAGGGATTAAGGATATCTGGTGGTTGGACAAAGAAGTCTACAGGAGAATCATGAGCAACTACAGGAGGATCAGGAACAATTACAGGAGGATCAGGAGCAGCTACAAAAGGAATATGTGCCTCATCTGGAAAAAGATATAAGACAGAGGAGGAAGATAGGGAGGCACGGAAGTGAGAGAGCTCGACAAAGGAGCGATGTTCCTAAAAGACAACATTGCGGGAGATACAAAAACGATGAAAGACAGGATCATAACACCGATACCCCTTTTGAGTTTTGCCATAGCCAAGAAAACAACAAAGCCTTGATCGAGGCTCAAGTTTGTTATGCTCATATGGTTGAAAAAGAACGAAACAAGCAAAACCGAAAGAGCGAAGGTGGTGATAATCTGGAGGTGACCCAAAAAGGTGCTCATATGGAGTTTGATTATGGATAACAAGACTTGGAATGCGATTAATAGCATGAACAGCATGAAGAGCAGCTTTGCCCCAAAAAGGAGCAGGAACTTTGGCAGAGAGAAGGAGAGCACGAACAGTGTCAAGAATATGACGAAGTTTTCGTTTGGCTCTACCATTTTGCTAAGAGGTACTTGGACAAGTTAGGTGATGAACAATGCCATAGGAATGCAAAACAGCTTGGAAAGCATATTGAGTGTACTCAAGAGCATTATCAGATCGAAAAATTTTGATTCGTTTGGAAAATTGAGTTTCAACCATTTTTGCAAAATTAGAATGTACTTGCAATAATTCAGAACGATGTTTCATATGAAAAATCCAGTTATAGTGGGAATAATCATTAATAAAGACAACAAAATATCGAGATCCACCAATACTAGAGACAGGGGAAGGCCCCCAAACATCATAATGAATAAAGTCAAAGATATCAGTGGATATTGATTCACTAGAATTGAAAGACAAAGCTGGTTGTTTTCCTAACTGACATGAGACACAATCAAAAATTTTTGTAGACACTAAACCTAACAAACCTCTAGAAGCCAATTGTTGTACCCGAGAGGAAGATGCGTGACCAAGTCGAACATGCCAAAGTGTAAGGGAAGGAATTAAAGAAACTACAGCAGCTACAGCAACAAAAATAGGAGCAATAAGTGGAAGACAAAGGTTGTCCACGGGAAACATATGCCTAACTCTGGGACCGGTCCTAAGCTCCTGTCCCGTTCTTGGATCCTACACAATACACCAAGAATAATCAAAGATAATGTGATAACCCAACTCAGCTAATTGTCCCACAGAGAATAAATTGTAAGAAAGGTCAGGAACATTAAAGACCCCAGGAATCGAGAGGTTAGAGGTCGAAACAGAACCTATATTATGACCAGACATTGTGTAACCATTTGCTATGCGAATATTAAGAGGGTGTGGTGCAAGTTGAAGTTCAGAAAATAAGGATAAGTGAGGTGTCATGTGATTGCAACAAGCAGAATCCATAAGCCAAGAGGTAGGAGACATACCAGATAAAGCTGAGAGAGAAGAGGAATAAGATGCATTACCAACCATACGAATGACATTGGTGATGATGTTTACAAGGTCATCTCTGGAAATGGTAAAAGTGGATCTAGAAGACTAAGCAGCCATGGGCTGGACACTCTCAGTGTTAGCAACTATAGCAAAAATGGAAACAGCTGACTTGTTGCGTTGATAGCAAGTCTCAATATTATGGCCAAAACATTTGCAAAAATTGCAAAAACATTTGTTGGATTGTCGGTGACGATTATTGCAAAAGGAAGAATACCTGTCCTTATTCTTCATTTAGAAGCAAAATATGCAAAAACGGACTACAAAAATGAAATCTACGTGAAAAACTGGGCAATGAGCACCTACACTGCAAAAAGTCAACTCCATAAAAAAGTCAACGGTCAACTCCTATGATGACGTTAGCAAGATGACGTAAGCTGATGATGTCAGCTAGGGCTGACATGGATGCTAACGTGGCAGTGACGTGGATGCTGACGTGGCAAGGATGATGTCAGCAGGTGACCAGCGGCGCATGGGGCGCGTGGTTCAATCCTGGCCAAAGCTTTGTTTGGCGTGTGAGGGCGCGTGAAGAGTACGATGAGGCCGATTCTTCTCCGGTGATGTAGATCGGAGAAGGACGATTTCGATGACGGCGGCGGTGAGTTGATCGGACCAATACTGGTGGCGCGTGGGGCGCGTGGAAAAGCTGCTGAATCTTTGACTGGCGCGTGGCAGCGCTTGGATGGTTAGATGAGGATGATTCCGACGGCTGTGTGTAGATCGCTTGAAAATCTACGCGGTGATATGTCTTATGTCTTAATCAGAGGTCCGATGTGGAAGATCCTACGGAGGCAGTGATCTTGGTGACAGTGATCGAGCTTCTGGGGGTGAAGATTCAACCTTGGCACCTCTAACTCTGGTGGAGCAGTCAGGAGAGGGCACGGAAAAGGTTTACTGACCGATGAAGTCGAGGCAGCGGAAAATACCAACAAAGACAGGACTGCAAGACACAAGAAAATTAGAGCAATGGCTCTGATACCATGTTAGAAATACTGAATGAATATATTGTATTTCTCAAGTAATAGAATATACATGAGTGTCTTTTATATAGAAGGCAAAGTGTGTAATACAAGTAAGTGTGCTATACAAGTAAACAACATGGGCCTAAAGCCCACATATCCTAATACACGTTAACAGTATATAATAGGTTGGTTGGGTTGGGTCTTGGTGGTTTTTTTTTTTTTTAACAAAAGTTCAACCCACTACCCTTTTTTTAATTTTTTTTTTCACATATAGCTAGGATTCTAGATCTCTTTGAATATCTAATTATTCCTTTGGGTATTATATGCAGTCCTCCATCCTACACACACTAGGGTATTACAAGAACGAATCCCATGAGGTGACTCCAAGATGTTAGCAAGATATTTCAAACCTAGGATCTCATGGATATCATGAGACCTTAAAAACCACTTAGCCAACCCCTTAAAGTTGACTCGCTACTTTAATAGTTTAACCCACGTAACTTGCTTGGAAATTAATACAGTGGGTCATATAGTTTCGACGGGTGGAACATGGCTTTTGCCCATGCCTATGGATGATTTATAAATTGTTAAATGAGATAGAGTTTCTCCTCTAATGGTAAGATACTGGGATTTGAGTCTAGAGTGGAATTCTATACAGATTTTAATATGTTATGGGGATTTCAATATAAAGCCGATACTACTATTTGGCAAAGTTTAAATTAACTGACTAATACAGTTTTGTCCATATTAGTCGATTATTTAGGAAAGAATAAATTTGAGTATAGAATAATGTGGAAAGAATATAGGAGAAAATGGGCAAATGCCCCTTTCAAAAAAAAAATCCAGCATTTTGCCCTATTTCTCAAACTAATTAGGGAAATGCCCTTCTTTTGAAACTCGATTTTCTCAAAATCAAGTTATTAAAAAAAAAAATTCTAAAGCCCTATAATGGCGTTTTAAGGAGTCTATAGTGACGTTTTAAAAACCTATAGTAGTGTTTTGTAACTCGATCTCCATAAAGTCGAGTTATATGCAATTTTTTTTTTCTTTTTTTTACCTATAACTCGACTTTATGAAGATCGAGTTACGAAACGCCGCTATAGGTCCTTAAAACGTCACTATAAGCTCTTTAAAAACGCCATTATAGGACTTAACTTGATTTTGAGAAAATCAAGTTTCAAAAGAAGGACATTTCCCTAATTAGTTTGGGAAAGAGGGTAAAATGCTGGATTGTTTTTTTAAAAAGGGCAAAGGCTAATTTTTTCCAAAGAATATATATATATATATATCTATTCTACTTGTCAACTCATATTAATAAAATCTACTTTAATAGATATGAAAAATATGAAATTGAGACGTCATGCATAAACTTTATGCGAATTATTTTACTTCAAATTTTAAGGTGCGAGAAGAAAACAACAGCTTATTTAGAAATTAAAAAATATATATAGAGAGAGAGAAGAAAACAAAAGCTTTAACTAAACTCATAATGTTTAAATAACTAATTATATTTGTGGGTTGCAGTTAGCTCAACTGGTAAAGTTTCTGATGGTTGTATAAGAAATCCTGGGTTCATTTCCTGTCTACATCAAAAACTGATTGGTGTCTTGGTCTGATGATAAAGAACTATCATTAAGAGTGAATATCATAAGTTGAAATTCTCTTTCTCTCAAAAAAAAAAGAAAAAAAGAAAAGAAAAAACTAGTTATATTGAACATAACCTTCTGATAAAATATGGCTATTTATTTGTAAAGAAGTAGGAAATGAAAATAAAAATAAAAGTATTCCTATTCAACAATTTTTTATTTTTGGTTCATACATATAAACAGGGGCGGAGCCAGGGGGGTCGAGGGGGCCAAGGCTTGGCAAAAAAATAGTAAGGTGGCTTTTAAATTTTAGTAAGAAGAATGTTTGTATTTGGTTTGACAATATATCCATCTCAAAGTTGCATCTCTTTCTTTTTTTTGGTAGAAAAATGTGCATCTCTTAAGCCTTAGAGAGCAAATAATTGCACCATAGCTTTGGCTTGGGGCTGGCCTGGCATGCATATAATAGCCAACTAGCTTTGGCTGGGACTTAGTGTCAATTCTCCACTTCACCATATGGATCCTTACTAAAAAAAATTCTTTATGTAATAATTATCCTACTTCATAAAATTTTGTATAATAAACAAAAATTTTGAGATAATTATATAATAACACAAAATTATGTTAGTTGTATTTGGTGTTTATATTTAATTACTAAAAATATTTTCATTTATAAATGGAATTTTTACTATATAAAAAAAAATTCATTTACAACTACCCAACATATATGTAATATGTGTGTGTTTCAATATACATATGCATAGTGTATATAAATTTTGCCCCCCCTAAGTCAAATCCTGACTCCGCCACTGCATATAAATGAAATATATTTGTATTATATTATATAGCATGGGTGGTGGCATCACAAGTTCCTCACTCTTTGATGGTTGAATAAGAGATCTAGGGTTCAATCCTCGCTTATACCTAATTGGTGTCTTAGTTTAATAATAAAAGAACTATCATTAAGAGTGGACACCATAGATTGAAACTCTAAAAATTAAAAAAATAAATATTAAAAAAAAATCTTGCAATCTTTAATCTTTCCCTCCCAAAAAAGAAAATTTTAGATCAATACAACTATAAGTTGAGAAATACCAAGGAAATTAATATGTAATTATTCCACAGTCATTATCATTTAATATAGACATTTGTGGCTATTCATGGCCTGAAAAATGTACCTACAATTATACGGTTCTTGATGATTTCGGGAAGCCAATTGACGGATATACTTGGGTAGTCCGAATCTATAAAAAAATAAAATAAAATTCCGACTTCTTTGGAGAATTTTTTAGGTACTTTTAAGTGGACACTTCAGTCATTGTTAACCATTGAATCCATTGCACAAGTTAAAAAGTATTAGTTGTTAGATACTTATTTAGAGGTTTTTTAATAAAAAAAATTATTATTTTTAGTAATTTTTTTTTGAGAGCTAATTTTTTTTAGAGTCTAAACTTACGTTTTTCATTTTTTAGAGTTTGAATTCAAATACATGATTCATGGCGTAAGAGTATATTGGTATAATAATCTTAGTATATATATTCTTAACCACAACCACCTTTAATATTATATTTTTGTTGGATTAGGTAACTGTATATTGGAAGAGCTATTCTTTGTAAAAGTGTTAGGTTCACAACACTTTTATAATAAATCATATATGGTAAATTATTATTGGTTTTAATTTGAATCCGTAATTTTTTTTTCTTTTTTTTTTGTGCCTAGCAGCTAACAATAACCAATAACAATCTACTACTTAAAATTTATTATGAAAGTGTTATGTAAATGTTGTGGATATAACATTTTTTTTAATAAATATAATTTTTTGTATGATTGAGAAAATTGAAAAATTATAAAATATTTGGGAGTGCAATAATGCCTTACTCTCTTCTTTCACATAAGGACAACGTTTGACTACAAACTTGATTATAGCCAATAGTTATAACACTACTCAATTTCTTTATAATAACTATATATTTTAAAAATATAATAGTTAGATCGTATGTTCTTTATGTTCTTAACATGCGTATCAAATTTTGTGACAATCGGATGTTATTTGCTATTTAATTCATAAACTTATATTTTATGCACAATTTTATATTATAAAAACTTGACATTTAAACATTTGATTGATGACATAATTAATTATTCCTTGATCTATTGAAACTTCTAAGCATGGGGGATATGAGAAGAAAATTTTAGTTTTATCTAATGGTTAATTTTTTTAAAATTTATATCCAATAAAAAGATATTAAGCGAAGTTGTAGTTTTTGGTTACAACCAAATTTGTAGTTAAACTTCACCACAACAACAGTTTGTAAAAATTTTTGTAAAAAAGTTTGTATTTCTAGCAGTACTCTTACACAAATAGTGGGTCTCATTATGAATTTAATTAGTAGAATTTATTATCGTAAGGGCTGTTTTTGGATCCTAGGCCCAAAAGATAAAAGGGTTAAGGCCCAAAGAGCCTAATACAAAGAATTTGTAGAGAATGGGCTGAAAACCATGTTTCAATGAGTTGGACAATGCTCCTAAAGGATTAAAGATTGAAATAAAACAAAGAAAAACAGGTTTTATGTGAAGAAATCCTTCCTCGGCAAAGTTCGAGGAGAGTAGTTCTTGAGTATATTCCTTTTAGACTTGATTATAATTACAGTTCTTAGTGCTACAGTTTTTTTTTTTCTTTCTATAGATTCTCAAATCCTCCTCCTGTAATTGGGGTCTTTCTTCTTTATATTACCCTGTTTGCTTCATCTCCACCCTCCACGTGTAGACCAAGCTCGTGGCTTTTATTCTTATCCCATTTACACCTTCCTGAAGTCTTTGGGAATAGCTGTAAGGCTGAATATCACTGTTCAGGTATCACCTCCACATTAGTGTGGCCAGAGAGTTAGCTGCAAAGCTTTTAATGCGGTGGTAGCAGCTTTCTCTTAGATATTTCTTAACTTCCTTCTATCCTATTCCCTCCTAATGTTTATCCTTACCAATAGAATCGTCTAGAGTGTAGCTCCTGATGGCACACCAAACCTTCTGACCTCTGCTCTGCTTGGTCAAGGAGGCATTTCTCCTCGGACAACCTTATCGAACCTTTATGGCTAGAATCCTTCCATAACTCACCGATTGGTATCTTTTTGTTAAAGCCTACCTGTCCTTAAACTGCTAAAAGTCCTCGAACAAGGCCCACGACCCAATATACACTCCTAGGCCCTTCATTCCTACAATAACCCCTCGAAATTCTCCTCTTTTGCTCCTCGAAAAAAAAAGGAGGATTTCGATATTACAATAATTATTCTGCTCTTCTCATACATCACTTTTGTTTGTGCAGGTGTCTTTTCAACTGCCCCGAAGCATGCTCCTGACGTTTCGGCATCCGAGATGCGCCTCTCATTTATTTTCTACGGCTCCATGTTCCCCACGTTCTGTGGTACGATGGAGATCCAAAGGCTGAAAATTTTATAGGGACTTGAGCGGGAGTTTTCCTGCTTACTTTTCTTCCTCATATATATATTGCTCGAAGATTTTAACTACTCCACTTTTTGCACTCTCAAATATCAGGAGCTAGTCTGAGGAGCCTTTCTTCCTTTATGTAAGTCATCTTTAGCATTTTTTTCTTTTCATCTTCTCCTTTTCTCTTCTGTTCCTTTTTATCTAGAGCCCTTTCTTCCTTGGCCACTCTAACTCCATCTCGTCCACCTATTCCTTTCGTCATTTCTCCCAAATGGGTAGATTCGCTCACTTAGTGGATACTCTGGAGGGCATAGAGAGCTTCAAAGCTCAATATCGAATCCCACCAGGGGTTTCGATTAGGTACTGTAAACAGGAGGAATGGCATAACTTGAGGTAGGAGGGAGAAGTTGTAATTCCTATGATTGCCTTTATAGAGGGAGGGATGAGAATCCCTATGGGTAGAGTAACTAGGGATTATCTAACTACCCATAGACTTTCCCCTACCCAGTGCGCTCCTAATATGTTTAGGATCTTAGGTAATATAGATGCCTTCAACAAGAAGATGGGTGTGAACCTTACCCATTATGATGTTAATTGGGTTTATAACCATCATAAACTAATGGGGCAAGGGTATTACCTAAAAACTAGAGTCCCCGCGGTTAGGCTCATATCATGTCTCCCTGAGCCCAACAAGGGTATGAATAAAGAATACCTAATCATTTCGGGGGAATGGCACAATGGGCTTCATTGTCCTACTAGAGAAGGGACACTAGGTGGGATGTTAGGTCTAGGTTTATCATTCTAACAACAATTTTTTTTTTTTACTAACACTTCCTATGCTCACTTTCTCTATCCATACTTGTAACTTAGTTTTTTTTTTTTTTTTTTTTTTTTTTTTTTTTTTTTTTTTTACATCTGTGATATTTTTCTAACAGTTTTTTTATTATTATTATTATTATTTTTTTTTAAATGAACTTGTAGAAACGTTCTTTGCTGTTCCAAACTTCGACCTTGTCAACGAGCTAGACTTGACCAAAATACTCAAGGCCAAGATTTTCATTCATAAAGACGGGTAATTGAGGATGGCTCATTTCATCCTTGGCTACAACCCTCTGTCAACCAGCTTCCAAGCGCCCAAGTACGTGATCAAGGCAAAAGACTACCGTCTACACTTGATCAACGTAGCTGTACCTGGTTTTCTTAATCCAAGCCTTGCCCTAGAAGGCGTGCAACAGATAAAATTTCCATTCCAACATGCTGTCGAGGAAGAAGCCACACCTTCCCAACCAACTATCAAGGAAGAAGAAGAAGAAATAGTTGAAGTTTCAAAGTCCGACGATGATTTTAAAGTCTTTAACCAGCCCCAGTCTGCAGAAGTTCCAGCTGGTGACTTCAGTCATCTTCCTCTAGCCCAAGTAAGCCATACCCAAAAACCTCCAACAATTCTTAACACCATGGTACTATAATGCAAGACCAGATCAAGCCTTCTGGACTTGCTGGAGTCCCACACATGAGGCAACATGCTTGAGAAGGCAGTCTAACCCAGGCCCCTCATTCCTCCTTCTAGTTAAGTTCCCCTAGTTGACACGCTTAACAAGAAGAGGAAGCGAGACCAGAAGGGGAAAGAAGTAGTGGAGGAAGGAAGAGGCTTCCCATCCAAGGAAGTTGAGCTCCAAAAGGGGCCAAAGCAGCTAAAACCGCATATACCAGGTCCTCAAGCGTAGGACTTATGGTGGAGAGGAGGCGTGACCGCTAGAGCAAAGTCCCAGCTTAGAACCCCTCTTGGTGCTGGATGGAGACCCCCTACCCACTAATGCCTCCATAAGGGATTTTCAACAAGGGAAGGTCGGGTATGTGGCCAATGCTTTGGAGCAGGTCCTTCTGTTGTTGAGTGACATGGCCGACCTCAGGTCCATGAAAAAGCATGAAATGTTTCTTAGCCTGAAGAGGGACCTTGCACTGGTAAGTGTTTTAACGTTTTTTTTTTTTTTAAAGGTTACAATTACTTTCACTAATCATCATATATATATATATATATATATTTAAAGGCTGTCCAAGTTGCGCACAGGGCCAAAGAGTTGGTGAACAGTTCCCACTAACAAATGAAGGATAAGGAGGGGAGGCACATTGCGGCTGTGGATGGCTTCAATGTGGATGAGAAAAGGATCTAAGAACTGAATAAGAAGCTGACAGAGACAAGAAGAGCCCCAAAGCTACCCTAGAAGGAGTAGAGATGCAGGCAGAGGGTCAATGCAAACAACTTCGCCAGACCGAAGACCAGCTAACTGCAGCCAATGAACAAATTGGGGTCCTAAAGAAGAAGCTGGAGGAGGTTAAGAAGGCCATAGAAAAAGCTGAGCAGGACGGTTATAAGGTGGGGGTAGTCGAGACTGAGGATACCCTCAGGGCTAAAGTCTTTAGTGTGTGTAGAATTTATTGCCTCCAAGTGTGGAATGAGGCCCTCAACCAAGCTGGGGTTAAGGCCTCCTCTGCTCTTAGGAGAGCAAAGAATATCTACTACCCCCCCTGCAATTTGAGCATTAGTCCCTCCAAGCTCCCAAGTTGAAGCTGCTTCCAAGAAGACTAATCCTAGCAAGGATAGCCTTGCCGAGGTCCTCCCTTCTTCTAACAACCCTTCTAGGGAGGCAAAACAAAATGAGGTACCTATAAGGGAGGAGGACACAACTAAAGGAGTGGTTCCTGACACCATCAAACCCGAAACTGCGTCCAAGGACCCTTCTAAAGGTAAAACACCTCCCAAAACTTTGAGATCGTCTTAGCAACCCTTCTAATGCCTACCAAAGATGATCCCAAGGGCAAGGGTCCAGCCTCTACCACAACTACAACAGCCAAACCCACCAAGCCTATAGCAAAAGATAACCCTCATCTCAAGATTAATTAGGGCTTAAACTAGAATCTGTACCCTTTTTTTTTTCTTTTGTGTGTGTGTGTGTGTGTGTGTTTTTTTTTAATATGTAATGACTGTTTTAAATTTCCAAAGTTGTAATTATTTTATCTTTTCTAAGGCTCAAATTAATGACAATTATGAGCTTTCTTTCATACTTATGGTACTCATGCAAATTTTGATATGACTTTCGCCTTACCTTACACTTAATTGATATAAAAATGAGATATAATTTCGTCCAACTTAAGATATACCTATATCCTTGACTTCAACAATAGCTTGCTCAAGTGATAACGTAACTACCACAGTTTATGCAATCAATAACCTAATAAGTTAAGTCTTTCAGGCCCATAACCTTTGTCAGAATGTACTCTTAACCTTAAAAACATGCCTTATACATATGAAACAAATTATTCACTTGACTATGTGTGCTTTAGGCTCTTCTTTTTAACATTAAATAATGGTAAACCATGAATATGCTTATAGTTTTACCTGCTCATCCACTTGACAACACACCAAAACAAGGATATGTGTTAATTTACCCATAGCATGTGGTTTGAGGAACCAAATATGACTAAGGTTCTGTTTAACACTTAGAGAGATGCTGAATAGTGTTAATTTACCCAAGGTATATGGTTCAAGGAACCAAAGTTGACCCAGATTCTGTTTAACACATGAATACTTGTTTAGGAAGTATTAATTTATCCAAAGTATATGGTCCGAGGGGCGAGGCATGACTAAGGTTCTGTTTAATGTTCAAATAAGTAATAAGGAATATTAATTTACCTAAGGTATGTGGTCCGAGAAGCCAGGCATGACCAAGGTTCTGTTTAATATTCAAACAAGTAATAAGGAATATTAATTTACCCAAGGTATGTGGTCTGAGGAGCCAAGCATGACCTAGGTTCTGTTTAATATTCAAACAAGTAATAAGGAATATTAATTTACTCAAGGTATGTTGTCTGAGGAAGCAGGCATGACCCAGGTTCTGTTTAATATTCAAACAAGTAATAAAGAATATTAATTTACCCAAAGTATATGGTCCGAGGAGCCAGGCATGACCCAGGTTTTGTTTAATATTCAAACAAGTAACAAGGAATTTTAATTTACCCAAGGTATGTGGTCCGAGGAGCCAGGCATGACCTAGATTCTGTTTAATATTCAAACAAGTAATAAGGAATATTAATTTACCCAAGGTATGTGGTCCGAGGAGCCAGGCATGACCAAGGTTCTTTTTAATATTCAAACAAGTAATAAGGAATATCAATTTACTCAAGGTATGTGATCCGAGGAGCCAGGCATGACCAAGATTCTATTTAATATTCAAACAAGTAATAAGGAATATTAATGTCACAACTAAAAACATGGCAGAACTGCCTTTCATTAATAATAATACCTTCGCAAGTTATTTACACTCTAGGGGCATGGTACAACATTTTCATCTAGATCTTCTAGGAAATATGTGCCTATACTAGCTACCGAGGTGATACGGTATGGCCTTTCCCAATTGGGTCTTAACTTTTTTCATGCTAGTTTTTTGCAGTACCCACAACCTTTCTTAATACTAAGTCTCCAGGTGCTAATGGTTTTAACCTCACACTTGAGTCATACCCCTGCTTGAGCTTTTGCTGATAATATGCTAACTGAACCGTGACATTTTCTCTTTGCTCTTCAATCAAATCCAAGCTCCTCTTTAATAAGCTGTCATTGCTGTTCGGAGTGAACAAGCTTGTCCTCAGCATTGGGAATCCAGTCTCTAGAGGAATCACGGCCTCGGGCCCCATAAGTCATTGAAAAATGTGTTTCCCCTGTTGACCTACAAGGGGTAGTTCGATATGTCCAGAGAACATGTGGCAGCTCTTCCACCTATTTACCCTTTGCATTTTCCAACCTTTTCTTGAATCCATTTACTATGACCTTATTGACAGCCTTGCCCTATTCATTCCCTTGTGGATAAGCCAAAGTTGAATACCTATTCTTGATACCCAATTCACAACAGTACCTTCTGAAAGCTTTAATATCAAACTGAAATTCGTTATTTGAGATGAGAGTATGAGGAATTCCAAATTGAGTGACAATATTCTTCCACACAAACCTCTTGGCATCCACATCCCTGATATTTGCCAGTGGCTCAACTTCAACTCACTTGGTGAAGTAATCAATGCTGACCAAAAGTCATCTCCTATTTCCTACTGCTTTAGGGAAGGGCCCTACAATGTCCAAGCCTTATTAAGCAAAAGGTTAGGGACTAGACAGAAGATTAAGAACACCCCATGACTGATGAATGTTTGGAGCAAACTTCTAACATTGGTCACACTTCTTCACGTATTCTTATACTTCCTTTTGCATATTTGGCCACCAATATCCCTGAGTAAAAGTCTTGTGAGACAAGGATCTGCCTCCTATATGGCTTCCACAAATCCCTTTATGTAATTCTTCTAGTAGTGGCTCTACTGCTTCAAGATGGATGCATAGTAAATATGGCCTAGAAAAAAAGCGCTTGTATAATTTTTGATCCTTGGACAACTAAAATCGATGAGCCTTTCTTCGCACTTTGTCAGCCTCCCCTTTCTCCTCGGGAAAGATGTCATCCTTAAGGAATAGTACAATAGAATCCATACAATTAGGTCCTACCCTAATTTGATAAATCTGGACCTTCTCCCTCTTTATCTCAGTAGGCTTACATAAGTCCTCAAAACGGATAACCCCGAGGTAAACTCTACATCGAGGAGGTTGCGAGAGTGGTAAGAGAATCAGCATGCGTATTTCTACTTCTAGGGATTTGCTGCAAGGTGAAAGAGTCAAACTCTAATTGCAAATGCCTAACCTAATTCAAATACTCTTGCATTCTTAAATCCCTAGCCTCCAATTCTCCCTTTACCTGGCCTACAACTAATATCGAATCTGAAAATACCTCCACTGTTTTTCCTCCCATTCTTTGAACCATAGCCATTCCCACCAATAGAACCTCATACTCAACCTCATTGTTTGTGGCCAAGAAACCCAATTATAGGGATTTCTCAATAATGATCCCTTTAGGAGACACCACAACTAGCCCTACTCCAGATCCCCTTTGATTTGTTGCGCCATCAACACACACTCTCCAAGATAAAGGCCCTTGCAAGGAGACTACACCAACTAATTTTTTATCCATGCACTGCTCTTCCCAGTCCTCTTCCATTGAAGACTCAGTAAACTCAGCCACCAAATATGTAAGGACTTGGCCCTTAATGGAAGTGCGAGACATATACTTGATATCAAAAGCTCCTAGGATTATTCCACACTTTGTAATCCTCCATGTGTAGTCAGCTTTTCGAAGCAGTGATTGAAGAGGAAGTTAGGTGAGGACCATAATGGTGTGAGCCTGGAAGTAACGAGGGAGCTTCCGTGTAGCATGCACCACGGCCAAAATGGCTTTCTTTAGTGGTAGATAACAAACCTTTGCTTCATGCAACGATTTGCTCACATAATAAACTGGTCTCTGTACCTCATCATCAACCTGTACTAGTACCAGGCTCACCGCATGTGAGGCTACAACAATGTAAGCAAATAGAACTTCTTCCTCCTCAGGCCTGGACATAATGGGTGGCTGAGAAAGATATTCCTTCAATTTCTGGAAGGCCGAGGCATATTCTTCGGTCCACTCAAACCCCTTCCATTTATGCAACAACTAGAAGAAGAGTCTACACCTATCTGCTGATCGAGAAATGAATCGATTCAAAGCAACAGTCATTCTTGTCAACTTCTGGACCTCTTTGGGATTCCGAGGAGGCTGTGATTTTTAATTGCTCTAATTTGATTAGGGTTGACCTCAATTTCGTGATAAGTGACCATATAACCCAAAAATTTTCCAGAGCCAAAGCCAAAAGAACACTTAAGTAGACCTTAATATCTCAAAAATATTCCTGAAATCATCTACGTGCTTAGACTCTACTTTACTCTTTACCACCATATCATCTATGTAGACCTCAATATTTTTGCCCAGTTGAGGTTCAAACATCCTGGTCATCATCGTCTGATAAGTAGATCCTGCATTTTTCAATCCAAAGGGCATCACTTTATAATGATAATTCCTAGTAGGTGTAACGAAAGCAGTTTTCTCTTGATCAGCTGATCTCATCTGAGGATGGCCTACAATTACATCCGCTAATTGATCTATTCGAGTCATGGGGGAAGGGATCTTTTGGGCAAGCTTTATTTAAATCCGTGAAGTCTACACATACTCGCCACTTCCCACTTTTTTTCCTCACCACTACTGTATTGGACAACCACTTAGGGTAAAAAACCTCCTTTATGGCCCCGACTTGTTTAAGCCTAACCATATCCTCTTTGACAGCCTTTGAATGTTCCTTAGATGAGCACCGAGGTGGTTGCTTTTTGGGGATGACGGAGGGATTGACATTTAGATGATGACAAATGAAATTTGGGTCCACCCCAGGAGCTTCGTAAGCACTTCATGCAAACACATCGATGTTTCTCCTAAGAAATCCTATCAGCTCTTCCTTCTCCTAAGGAGACAACTGAACTCCAACCTAGAAGAACTTACCCTCATCATCACCAATAATAACTTTTTCTAACACCTCACACCTTGCCTCTTCTACCATCATGTCCGTAGACCACACTGGCACCCTTAATTGCTATAAACTCTGCTCAACAAAGGTCGAGGACTCACCTCCGATCTGATGTCTAATTGCAGCCACCAAGCACTGTCTAGCCATAGACTGGCTTCCAACTACCTCCTTGACCTGATCCCCTGACGGATACTTTACCTTCAAGTGCAGGGTGGAAGACACAGCCCCCATGGCGTGAAGTCAAGGTCTTGCCATAATAGCAGTATAGGAGGAGTAGGCATCTACCACGATGAAGTTCACTTCCACGACTTTTGACCCTACCTGAATAGGTAGGCTGATTTGGCCTTTCGGAAAGACAATCTTCCCATCAAACCCTATCAGAGGAGAGTTGTAGCAAGCCAGGTCCTCAGGCCTCAACTTCAGCCCCCTAAATAGATCCGGGTACATGATCTCTACATTGTTGCCTTGATCTACCAGCACCCTCTTCACGTCATACACTTCTATCTTGAGAGTAACTACTATGGCATCATCATGTGACTGCAAGGTTCCAATTTTATCCTCATCGAAAAAGCTCAAAACTAGTCGGACCTCCACTCTACCCCTCTTCGAATCAAGGGGCAAGTCTTCTATGAATGGCCGAGCTATAGACATCACCCTGGATGATTGAGAACCAATCCTTCCTAGAGCAGCAACAATGACACTAATTGTAGCTACAGGTGGTCTTGTAAAAGCAACTCTCTAAGCTCCCGACCCTGCCTAACTACCTTGTCCGCTGGGTTGATACAAGAATTGCTTTAATTTCCTAATCTTAACCAATTACTCAAAATGACTCCACAATGTCCTATAATCTTCTGTAGTGTGCTCTCGCTTCTGGTGGTATTGGCAGTGAAGGCTTTGGTTACGCCTCATGGGGTCTACCCTATCTTATTTGGCCATTTAAAGTACGGCTTACTATTAATTTTTTCCAAGATTTAGTGCACAGGCTCTCAGAACACAGTGTTAAGCACCTGAGTAGCAGTAGATCCGGATTGCCCAACAAAATCTCTCCGAGATCGGTTATTATTGTATTTATCCAACCTAAAATCTCTTCTATCCTGTAGGACCATCTTAGCTTTCCCTTTCCTTTGTTGTTGGTCCTCCTCGACTCGCTTATACTCGTCAATGCAGTCCATAAGCTGACGCACACTCCTAGCAGGCTTCCTTGTCAAAGATTTTCTTAAATCATGCTTGGCGGGTAGGCCAACCTTGAAAGTCCTTATAGCCACATCATCGAAGTTTCCATCTATCTCATTAAACATTTCCTAGTATCTGTCATAAAGCGTTTTCAGGGTTTCCCCTTCTCGCATAGTCATAGACAACAGGGAGTCTAAGGGCCGAGGAACTTTACTGCAAGTAACAAAATGAGCCTCAAACGCTCTAGTAAGCTCCTTAAATGAGCTAATGGAACCTTCTTGCAGACCATCGAACCATCTCATCGCCATGGGCCCTAAACTAGGTGGGAACACCTTGCACATCAAAGTCTCATTCTTTGAATGAACAACCATTCTCTAGTTGAAGTGACTAACATGCTCCACAGGATTTATTTTGCCATCATACATGGTGAATGTTGGCTAAGTAAACCGCTGAGGAAGCTTTCCTCCTTCAATCCTACAGGTAAAAGGGGATTTAGAAATCTAGTTAAAAGTCCTGCTCATAGCATCGCTGCCTAAACCTTTGCGAGATGGACTCCTACTCCTATACTTATAATGGTGATCCTCATCGTACGAAAAAGACTCACTGGGAGGAGTCCTTGACCTAGGCCTATAGCTGCCATCCCTATTGTCATTATCAGAAGGATTAGAGCCTGAAAGAGTCTTTCTCCATCACTTGCAACATAACCTCCTCTGCAGATGGTCAATCTCTAACTGCATGCTTCTAGTATTCTCTTCATGAGAGACGTGACTCCCACTTCGAGACTGTCTCCTACTAGTTTGAGTAGTATGTACACTAACTTCACGGTCTCTCCTACGTTCAAGGTTGAGGAAATGATCTTGGCGTTGGGAACCAATAGATTCTTCCCAGTTAGGACCTGAACCCACCATAGCTGAACGTTGGTCTCACTCAAACTCAAGTACTTCCCACAGACGGCGCTAATTGTAAGGGTTATTTTTGGATCCAAGGCCCAAAAGATAAAAGGATTAATGCTCAAAGAGCCCAATACAAAAAATTTGTAGAGAGTGGACTGGAAATTAGGTTTCAATGAGTTGAACAATGCTTACAATGGATTAAAGATTGAAATAAAATAATAAATAAAAAAAAACAAGTTTTATGCGAAGAAATCCTTCCTCAGCAAAATCCAAGGAGAGTAGTTCTTGAGTATATTCCTCTTAGACTTGATTATAATTACAGTTCTTAGTGCTACAGTTTTTTTTTTCTTTCTATAGATTCTCAGATCCTCCTCCTGTAATTGGGGTCTTTCTTCTTTATATTACCCTGTTTGCTTCATCTCCACCCTCCACATGTATATCTATCTCACCAATACCATCCTGAAGTCTTTGGGAATAGCTATAAAGCTCAATATCATTGTTCAGGTATCACCTCCACATTAATGCGGCCAGAGAGTTAGCTGCAGAGCTTTTAATACGGTGGTAGCAGCTTTCTCTTAGATATTTCTTAACTTCCTTCTGCCCTATTCCCTCATGATGTTTATCCTTATCAATAGAATCGTTTGGAGCGTAGCTCCTAATGGCAGACCAAACCTTCTGATGGCAGACCAAACCTCCTCGAACAACCTTACCAAACCTTTATGGCCAGTATCCTTCCATAACTCACCGTTTGGTACCTTTCCGTTAAAGCCTACCTGTCCTCGAACTGTTAAATATCCTCGGACAAGGCGCATGGCCCAATATACACTCCTGGGCCCTTCATCCCTACAATAGCCCCTTGAAATTCTCCTCTTTTGCTCCTCGAAGAAAAAAAAAAAGAAAAAAAGAAGAGGATTTCGACATTACACAATTATTCTGCTCTTCTAATACGTCACTTTTGTCAGTGTAGGTGTTTTTTCAACTACCCGAAGCACATTCCTGACGTTTTGGCATCCAGGACGTGACTCGCATTTATTTCTGCGGCTCCATGTTTCCCACGTTCTACAGTACGATGGAGATCCAATGGCTGAAGATTTTATGGGGACTTGAGAGGGAGTTTTCCCGCTTGCTTTTCTTCCTCATATATATATTGCTCGAAGATTTTAATTACTCCACTTTTTGCACTCTCAAATATCAAGAGCTAGACCGAGGAGCCTTTCTTCCTTTTCGTAAGTCATCTTTAGCATTCTCTTCTTTTCATCTTCTCCTTTTCTCTTCTGTTCCTTTTTATCTAGAGCCCTTTCTTCCTTGGCCACTCTAACTCCATCTCGTCCACCTATTCCTTTCATCATTTCTCCCAAATGGGTAGATTTGCTTACTTAGTAGATACTCCAGAGGGCATAGAGAGCTTCAAAGCTCAATATCAAATCCCACCAGGGGTTTCGATTAGGTATTGTAAACAAGGAAATGGCATAACCTAAGGCAGGAGGGAGAAATTGTAATCCCTATGATTGCCTTTATTAAGAGAGGGATGAAAATCTCTATAGGTAGAGTAACTAGGGATTATCTAATTGCCCATAAACTTTCCCCCACCTAGTGTGCTTCTAATATGTTTAGGATCTTAGGCAATGTAGATGCTTTCAACGAGAAGATGGGTGTGAACCTCACCCATCATGACGTTAATTGGGTTTATAACTGTCATAAACTAATGGGGTAGGGGTATTACCTAAAAACTAGAGTCCCTGCGGTTAGGCTCATATCGTGTCTCCTTGAGTCCAACAAAGGTATGAATAAAGACTACCTAATCATTTCAGGGGAGTGGCACGATGGGCTTCACTGTCCGACTATAGAAGGGACACCAGGTGGGATGTTAGGTCTAGGTTTATCATTCTAACAACAATTTTTTTTTAATACTAACACTTCCTATGCTCACTTTCTCTATCCATACTTGTAACTTAGTTGTTGTTGTTGTTGTTTTTTTTTTTTTTTTTTTTTTTTTTTTAAACGAACTTGTAGACAAGTACTCTACTATTCCAAACTTCGGCCTTGTCAACGAGCCAAACCTAACCAAAATTCTCTAGGCCGAGATTTTCATTCACAAAGATGGGCAATTGAGGGCGGCTCATCTCATCCTCGGCTACAACCCTCTGTCAACTAGCTTTCAGGCGCTCATGTACATGATCAAGGTGAAAGACTACCGTCTACACTTGATCAACGTAGTTGTACCTGGTTTTCTTAATCCAGGCCCTACCCTAGAAGGCATGCAATAGATAGAATTGCCATTCCAACATGCTGCCGAGGAAGAAGCCACACCTTCCTAACTAACTATCAAGAAAGAAGAAGAAGAAATAGTTGAAGTTTCAGAGTCTGAGGATGATTTTGAAGTCTTCAACCAGCCCCAATCCCCAGAAGTTCTAGCTGGTGACTTTAGTCATCTTCCCCCAGCCTAAGTAAGCCATACTAGGAAGCTTCAACAATTCTTGACACCATGGTACTACAACGCAAGACCAGATCAAGCCTCCTGGACCTATTGGAGTCCCATGTAGGAGGCAACGTTCCCGAGAAGGCAATCCAACCCAGGCCCCCCACTCCTCCTTCTGGCCAGGTTCCCCAAGTTGACCCACTCAACAAGAAGAGGAAGCAAGACTAGAAGGGGAAATAAGTCCTTCTCTCACGAGCCTATAATCTCCTTCTCTCACAAGAGAACAGAATCTACAATCAACAAAATGATAAAGTACTATTAAAACTCTCAAAAGCTCCAAAAAAAAAAAAAAACACTTAAAATCTAAAATAAAATTTTTTCAAAATACCCCTAAAATCTTTAAATTGAACAAAATATCCTCTAAACTAAAATGACAGAAATACTCCTAAAATCTTTATTCCTACATAAGTTAAAGAGATATATAGTATCACATCGTTTAAAATCATAGTTCATTAAAAAAAAGAACAATATCTAATTTTATATGATATAAAATATGCACACGATTAGCTTCGCAACAAATTAAATCATCACGTCATGAGAAATGCCTCTTTGTTATAAACAAATGGAGAAGACCTTAGAGTGGTATCAACCTAAGATCCTCAATAAGGGCATACTAGCCAAAATCACCATACCATGTGCAATTTAGTGGAATTGAATAAAATGGTCAAATGAGCTGGAATTTAGAACAAGATAGAATGGAAGTGGGGGGGGGGGGGGGGGGAGCGGGGAAGGGAGGGGTGATTCATACCGGTTAACTAAATTGAATGGATTTTTTTTTTTTTTTACTATTATGAGTAGAATGGAACACAGTTTCTAAAATTGAATTTGATAAGTCAAGGGTCTTTTATCTTTTCTTTATCTAGTTGATCTTGAATATGGAGAAGTATCATATTACGTGAATTAAAGATATATTCAATGTCACATCATTTAAAATCAAAGTTCATAAAATAAAAAACAATATCTAATTTTATTTGATAGAAAATATGCACAATGTTAGATGCAAAAAAAAAAATTTAAATCATCACATCATAAGAAATGCCTTTCTGTTACAAATAAATGGAGAAAACCTTAATATTGTATTGTGATGAAGCAGTGTATTACATGCTATAGATTTATAAGATGAACACTTGTAAAAAATAGAAAGAAGTTGGAGACACCAGTGTGGTATCAACTGAAGACCTGATGCCCAAGTCAAAAGAGTTCTCAATAAGGGTATACTTACCAAATCACCGTACTTGGTGAAATTTAGTATAATTGATTGAAATGGCCGGAATGGACCAGAATTTATAACAAGATGGAATATGGGGTGATCTGTACAGGTTAACTAACTTGAATGGAACTGTCTAAGCATAATAAAACACAGTAGTTAACATTGAATTTGATTAGTCAAGGGTCTTTTTCTTTTCACCGTATAGTTGATCTCGAAAATGGAGGAGTTGCTTTTATTACATTTGATAGATATTTTAGCAAAATTGTCAAGCTCATATTTTATTGTAATTGGCTAATCTTTTGACAAAATGCATTTTACTTGTAATTGGGTAGATCTAAGATGGGTTTAGTACTTCATGAAACATGTTGTTCAAGTCAAGTATTAAAGACATGAAGATTAGTCCAAGAAACAAGTGAAGAAAATATGTTCATTAAGTCTCGACAGATAGCTCGACAAATGCCTGCTATCAAGACTTAATGTGAAGCTCAATAAATAGCTTGACAGTAGCTCAATCTATCGAGAATTACGATTTCAGAATTTCTAGATCTGAAATTAGGCCCAGTCTTGTATATTTGTTTGGAGTTTCTTTTCTCACAACCCTAGATCTGAAGCTACTGCGTTTGTATGCCATTGGGTTTTGTAACCGAGTGCTTCCTGATCTTCATTGTTGTTGAAGTGAAGAACTTTGCATCCAGCAACATTTGTTTAAGTTATTAGAGTTAGTCACATACTAGGATCCGTGCAAAAGGTTAGTCATAAATTGGAGGTTTGTGCATCAAAGGAAAAAATGCTACTACAAGATCAAGTCCAATTGGATCTTGGAGTAAAGGTTCAATTGTGGGTTGGTATTTCGGGATAGGCTAGGTAGTTGGTAAGATTCCTTATACTTGTAACCGTTTGATTGTTGATTAGTGAATTTTTGGAAATTGTGACCTTAAAATTACCTGGTGGGATTTTTGCTTTGTGAGGTTTTCTTCATTTGTCAATGAATCATAGTGTTCAATTTATTTTCCACTGCACTTAGTATTTTTGGTGATTTGTTGTTGCCTTCATATTTTGCATGCAGTTGAACTTAATTAATTAATTTGGGTAATTGAATTAATTAACCGGTGTCAAGTTATCTTAACCCAACAAAAAATTTCAGCTGTTGTGCTTATATGGCAATGTTTTACAAGGTAAATGGTAGGGTTGTCCACAAACCCGAGCAAAGTGATTCACCTGACGGATTTGATCGGGCCTAAATCAAAAATCGACTAAGTTGATGTCTATGATGGTCGATGATGGGTTTTCTCTTTCAAAATCTAGCAATGGGGGGCGTGTGGTGGGTTTTGTCCTTCAAAATTAGAAAAGTCTCATTTGATCGACAATAGCAAAAAATCTGTGAAGGTTATCACCAAATCCAGTGGAGATTTGCCAGATCCAACTAATCTCAGTCAAATTTGGCGAGAACTTCCAATCTAGTGACATCTCTATTGGATTTGGTGAGATCTCCTTAAGATCTGACGAAGATCCTCCATCTCCACCTTTCCTTACTATTAGCTAGTGTCCTCCAAATCTGACCGCTACCTATGAATAACCCCATCTGTTCAAACCATTGTTCCTTAACAGTCAACGATGAGTTTCTTTCTCCTCCACCTGATTTGATTGGGTCAAGTACAAGTTGAGCACAAACCCAACTTGATCCGACTATAGTCACCCTTCATAAGTGTTATGGCCATGAGTACTCATTTCTTAACTAAGGGAAGTGATATTGTATTGAATTTATGCTTGTTGTATGTCTTCTACCTTAGAAAATTTTGGTAATACTTAGTCTTTTAGTCGAGCCTACTTAGTCTTTTAGTCGAGCCAGTCTCATGTAGGCCATTCAAGTGTCTTGATCATCTTCTTTGTTTAGAGGTTGTTCACCCTTAAGAGTTGATCAAGCTAATCTCATGGCCTTTATTTTCCTTCTTCAGACGCCAGTCATTCTTATGACCTAATCAAGCCTATCTCATGGCATTTTCCTCTTTCATTGGAGGTTGGGCATTCTTATGACTTGGTTGAACTAGTGTTTTGGCCTTTTAGTATTTCTTTAGAGGTCAATTATTCTTTTAAAATCATTAAAATTGTTTAAATTTGAAAAATGCCTCTTTGGACTATACTAAAATATCAATATTACTCTACTTGCTCTAAAAGAAAGGGCATATTTAATGTCATATCATTTAAAATATTAATTCATCAAAAACAGTATCTTATTTTAAATGATAAAAAGTACGTATATGTTTATATTCATAAAAAAAATTAAACCATCTCATTATGAGATATGCCTCTATGTTAAAAACAAATGGAGAAGATCCTATTATTTTATTAAATAATTACAATTAAAAATAACAGTTCCAGTACGAAATTACTAAAATTAAGTGTATTAATTTATTTGTTGGTATCCATTATATTTACATAATAAATATAATAAATCTCATACAATTTGACTTAAGTATCAAAATAAACCCTAAAATTTTAGGGCATGTTTGGTAGAGGAGTTTGAATAATATTGTTTGTAGTTTTTTGAAATATATGTGGATGAAAAAATGTGTAGAAATGTATATAATGTTATTTAAAAGCATTCTGAACTCCAAATACGTCTATGCTAACTTTTTTTCTCTTTTCTTTTCCATGAGGGTGTCTAGAATTCTTTCAATGTTTGACTATTTCTTTGGTTCAAGATAGTCACTAGAGGTTTTGAACACAAGGCCACATAAATTTTTGTTAACTTTTTTTTTTTTTTTTTTGGAAACAAATTTCTGTTAACTTAAAGCAACGCAAAGTCACGTAAACTAACTTAAAATAACGGAAAGTCATGTAAAGCACACTGCACCAAAATTTCTGCAAATTAAATCGCATGATGTTTTGTGTGGCTCTTAAAATGTTTGCAAATAACTTACTCGTGTTAAATGTTACTAAAGGTTTATTGAGCATAAACTTTTTTTTTAAATATAATTTTTTACAAGTTTATTGA
Source organism: Quercus wislizeni (assembly GCA_023055345.1). Taxonomy (NCBI): domain Eukaryota; kingdom Viridiplantae; phylum Streptophyta; class Magnoliopsida; order Fagales; family Fagaceae; genus Quercus; species Quercus wislizeni. The sequence goes on from JALGQJ010000003.1 coordinate 17,072,203, forward strand.
GCATAAACTTAATTTCAATGAAGGTTCAGATTACAGTGGCTTTGAAATATAGGATGTGGTATATTGGGAGAAAATGAGCAAATGCCCCTTTCAAAAAAACAATCCAGCATTTTGCCCCACTTCTCAAACTAATTAGGGAAATGCCCTTTTTTTGAAACTCGATTTTCTCAAAATCGAGTTATTAAAAAAAAAAAAATTTATGAAGCCTTATAGTGGCGTTTTAAGGAGCCTATAGTGACGTTTGAAAGACCTATAGTGGCGTTTTTTAACTTGATCTCCCTAAAGTCGAGTTACATGCAATTTTTTTTTTTTTTTTTTTTTTTTGCCTATAACTCGACTTTATGGAGATCGAGTTAAAAAACGTCACTATAGACTCCTTAAAAACGCCACTATAGGCCTTAACTTGATTTTGAGAAAATCGAGTTTCAAAATAAGGTCATTTCCCTAATTAGTTTGAAAAGTGGGATAAAATACTGTATTGTTTTTTTGAAATGGGCAAAAGCCAAATTTTTTCTGGTATATTGTCACATATATATGTAACTTCAAGTTCATGTTATATTATTATTATTAATATCTTTATATATATATATATATATATATATATATTTCAAGAATTAAAAAAAGTACATTTTTTAGTGTAAGATCCACGTGGTGACCACGAACCAGTTTTAAGTCCAATGTAATGGTGAAATGTGGTCGAACGCTATTAGCCATTAGGGCCTGAAAGAAGAAAGAAGAAAGCAGAAAGATATTAAGTTGAATAATGGGCAGAATCGTAGTTTTAGCAGGAAGAGACATCCCAATTACCAAAGTTGATTCTTCACCCTTAGAAAGAACTGTATCTTCCAAACTTATCCTGGTAATTAAAAATCAATAGTGAAAAACTAAACCCCATTTTTAATCACGGTTAATTCTAATCCATTTTAATATTTTTATTGGAGATAAATTCTTAATTTATTTACCCATCTTGTACAAATTTTACTTCATAAGTTTTATAAATTAATATTGCAATCACAACATATTTTATAAGTTAATTATAAAATATTAATTAAGATAAAAGTAATACTTGAGATACCATAAATATTATTTTTTTAAAGACATTTATTTATCATGTGTTTAAGTGTAATCAATCATGTTAAAATGTTATCAATTAAATTCATTATTTAAATTAATTTGAACCTTTTTATAATAATTTAGCGTTTTTTTAATGAGTGATACTAAAGATGCTATAAATTTTATCATATAAATTATAATGTGTTACAATCGCTTCAATAAAAAAATGATTTAAACATTTATTTATTATATGATTGAAATTATATGAATGAAATTGAACAATCACCATTCTTTTATGCTAAAATTTATGATAGGTTGAACATTTTCATATTCTAATATTTCTAAACCTCGCCACCATCCCTGCTCTATAAATACCATTCTCCCACACTCTCTCATTTCACAACTTCTCAGGTCTCTCTCTCTCCTTTGTGTTTCAGTGCGTTCCTATTCTTATTCTCCAAAACCGGTTTCTGTTTTTTGTGTTTGTTATTTTCTCTCATTTTCTTGGCAACCAAACTTAAAACAAAGAAAAAAAAATCCAACCAACATGTCATTTGAACACTACTGTTACTATCTCTTCCTTCTGCAACCTGGATTTTCAACAATCCTTAGCTTCAAGGCTTTCCTATGTGTCTTAATGTTTATATCTGTGTTTGCTTTCTGGCTCTCACCGGGTGGTCTTGCTTGGGCTTTATCAAAAACCCGAGTCCATGTGGTTCAAACTCGAACCACCATTGCTGGCCCTTCTGGTTTGCCACTTCTTGGCTTGGTTTTCGCCTTCACTGGCTCTTTGACTCATAGAGTTCTCAGTAACCTTGCTGAGACTTTTAAGGCCAAGTCATTGATGGCATTCTCAGTGGGGTTCACTCGGTTCATTATCTCTAGCCACCCAGACACAGCTAAAGAGATTTTGAACAGCTCGGATTTTGCTGATAGACCTGTTAAGGAGTCAGCTTATGAGCTTCTCTTCCATAAGGCAATGGGATTTGCTCCGTTCGGGGAGTACTGGAGGAACCTGAGGAGAATCTCAGCCACCTATTTGTTCAGTCCCAAGAGAATTGCTCATTTTGGTGAGTTTCGGAGAAGAATCGGGCTGAACATGGTGGATGAGATTAAAGTCTTGATGAAAGGGAATGGTGAGGTTGAGGTAAGGAAAGTGTTGCATTTTGGGTCATTGAACAATGTTATGATGAGTGTGTTTGGAAGGAGTTATGAGTTTGGTGATAAAGTGAGTGGAAAAAATCATGGGTGTGAGCTTGAGAGTTTGGCGAGTGAAGGGTATGAGTTGCTAGGGGTATTCAATTGGAGTGATCACTTTCCTCTTTTGGGTTGGTTGGATTTGCAAGGAGTGAGGAAAAGATGTAGGAATTTAGTGGCAAAAGTGAATGTTTTTGTTGGGAGGATTATAGAGGAGCATAGGTCAAAGAGGGTTGAGAATAATGAAATAGTAGTTGGGGTTGGGGATGGTGGTGATGAGAGCTCAGGTGATTTTGTTGATGTGTTGCTTGATTTGGAGAAAGAGAATAGGCTCAGTGACTCTGATATGATTGCTGTTTTATGGGTAAGTTTTGCTAACCATTGATTATCTTTAAAAGTCATTTTAATTAAACTTGTAGGATAGGTCAAGTTTTTGTAAGAGTAATTATAATAAGGTTCTACTCTTGCTCATTTTCTTGTCTTTTCAGTTATTTTCTTTACCATGCAAACCACTTAGGTAAATGCTTCGAGTTTAAGTTTACAGATTAACGCGAAAATTTTGCTATCCTAATTTCCCTAGTCAATCAATCTCAACTTTATTTGGGAATATGTACTGTTTGCAGCTTTGTTTGATTGATGCAGCTACTTGGTTCCTTATGCTTTGGTTTTCCATCTTTTCGGTTTTGTTTGTTTCCTGAGAGAATTGCATGTTTTATAAATGCTTGAATAAGAACGAGATTGTTCTTTTTAGGTATCCAATAATGATATTGAGAATATGAATATATATTTTTTCCTTTTTTCTCTTCTTGATAACATTGGTGTGGTCTCCTATTCCCTTTTCTTGTCTTGTTTCTCATGCTTCTTCTTTCTTCACTTTTTTCTCCATACAACCACCAATCCCTTTTGTTTTTAATGTGAAATTCCAACTAAAAAAATCCAACTAATAATATTCTTAAATCTTCAGGAAATGATATTCAGAGGGACTGACACAGTGGCAATCCTCCTAGAGTGGATTCTTGCAAGGATGGTACTGCACCCAGATATCCAAGCCCAAGCCCGATCAGAAATCGATACGGTGGTTGGAACATCTCGATTAGTCTCAGATTCTGACCTCCCCAACCTCCCTTATCTTCATGCCATAGTAAAAGAAACATTAAGAATGCACCCACCGGGTCCCTTGCTCTCTTGGGCTAGGCTTGCCATCCATGACACCCACATAGGCCAAAACTTTATCCCAGCAGGCACAACTGCCATGGTGAACATGTGGGCAATCACTCATGATGAGCAAGTCTGGTCTGAGCCCAATGAATTCAAGCCAGAGAGGTTTATGAAAGAAGATGTAGCTATTATGGGGTCTGATCTTAGGTTGGCTCCATTTGGTTCTGGAAGAAGGGTCTGTCCTGGTAAGGCCATGGGAATAGCCACTGTTCAGCTCTGGCTTGCACAATTACTCCAAAGCTTCAAATGGATTCCTTCTGAGCATTGCAGTGTTGACCTTTCAGAGTGCCTGAAACTTTCACTGGAGATGAAGAACTCCTTGGTCTGCAAGGCAGTTCCTAGGGTTGCTTGAAATTAATGAATTTGATGGCGGGTTTGCTATTAATTATCAGCATGGTGTCATATCCATGTTTTTGCAATCACTCTATGGAAAGGACCTAATAAGATAGTTTACTTTTTATGTTCTCTTATCTGCAGAATTTTGGTTTTGGGTTTTGTGTAGGGTTTCTGGTATTAGCTTGAAATGTTTTTAGTGTTTTTCCGTTAAAAGGTGTTTGCGGATGGTTCTATATTATCTATGTTGGCATGGAACTTTAAATTTCATGCCCTTGTAAACAGTTTTACCATAAATCAATGCATTACCAGGTTGCCCTCTCAATTTTTCTTCTTCTTACTTATGCATAACTCCATTAAATTTTAGTGATATTTGCTACTGAGGTCCTACTGGTTCAAGTAATTGGAACCCTTTTCATTCTAATTATTTTGAATTTTTGTTTTTTAGTCTGATTTTTTATATTTTACTTGGAGCCAAGTTTTTTTCATGCCTACATAGTACATAGTAGGCAAGAATGACCATATATAGCAATGTTGGTTTTAGTCGAAAAAAATAATGCTGAGATGAACAATATTATTGGTGGAGGTGGGGCTTATTGTCATTTTTGGTAAATGATCTTGTCACTGTGGTTGCTTCAGTGACATGCATGCACCTTTAATAGCCCAATTTACTAAGAGTATTGCTTGAAGAAATGCCATATTAATTTCTGTTCGCAAACATCTTCGCTCAAGTCGAAACCATTAGAATATGTATTAAAAAATTAAAGTTACAATGTAGTTTAATTTTTTTTTAAAGAACCAGTAATTTATAATGATATCAAAGTAGGTGCTCCTAAATTAAATTTACAATTTTTAAAAAGTTTAAGGCTTAAGGATAATCAATAATTTATCAAATTGAAATATTAAAATCAGCCATGTTGATATATATATATATATAAACAACTGAATAAAATTGTTCTAAACCTTTTTCCATATGGTACAAGCACATGCAAATGCACATGATTTCACAATAAAAATGGACAACAGCAAGAGGAAAAATGAAAGAAATAAGAAAAGGACAAATATCATTCAAACTAAGTAATACTCAATTTAGCTAAAAATATTGGCTCCAAGAAAGTTTAGAGTTAGTAGTCAATACTCACCAACTGCATTGCTCAATAGGAATGAAATTTGGATGGATGGAAATGTGAACGTGTGAATTCACACTAAGCACAAGTAAAGAATAAGAAAAGCAGTAATGAATTACTAATATCCATGATTCGATCTAATCTCAAAGTATTTAAATACTAATTAAATGATATCCTCTAATCTAATTTTAAACTGAGTATTGGAGATCTGTTAGGTGAAGTTGATTGCATGTTTTCCAAGCAACTGTTGTAACTGGGAGAGTTCTACCATATAAACTCTTACACACTAGTCTTCCACTTTGTGAAATCTCAGCTTTCTTAATATTATCAATTTCACAAACACATCCATTGGTTGTAATCATAATCAAAGTTTCAAATCCTCTTTCCCTCTTTTCCATTCCATCTTTATTCTTTCATGCTTGGTGTGCCTTTTTCCTCCTGCGTAACCTTTTGAATGTGCCACTACTTTCGCCATAATTTTGATTTGATCTACTACGAGTAGCGTGAAGAAAGAATAATGAGTCCAGGTGTGAAAATGATTATTCATTATTTATAGTCGATAACTTCAACAAAATTGTAACAAAAGTTGTGTGTGGTCCTAGAAAATCTCTTACCAAATTTACAAAGATTCTTTAACTAAGGGTTTTGAGTCATGACTATAAACTAAAATTTTTGGCCTTACTTTGATTTGTTCATCTTAGGGAAAATCTTTAAATGATTGAGGAATAAGAACCTAGGCCAAACAATGATCATGGCTTACTCTTGTGGGGGTCCAAATCCTTGCCAAGAATATAATTTTGAGAGTTGTGCTTGTGAAAAGCTTTGCTCCTTTTTCTCATGGCCTGTAAAGAAGGGTGCATATGGGACTTGAATATCCAAATTAATATATTTTTCTTATTTTTATCTACATCAATGCAAGTTGGCTTGGACTTTCTTTTAACTATTTCTCAGTCACCCACCCCTATATTCCTTTCCTCTCTCCAAAATCTTCGCATTACTTGAAAGACACACATGCAGAGAATGCAGGAATCTATCTTGGCCACCTCTTATAGGCTGAAAAATCATGTCTGTAAATGGCATATCCATACAATGGGTGTCCATATTCCCTATAATAGGTAGTACTAATCCAATGGGGCATCTAATATATTGGTACATTGGGTTCTCATTCGATTTTTTTTTTTTTTTTTTTTTTTTTGTGGTCGATCCATAGAAATTTTATAAATAACTCAAAGAAAATGTGTATACATCAGATGACCTGGAGAACTTGGCACAAGCAGCCAAGAGAAAAAACAAAAACAACACAATGAAATAATCCAACACATTGGGTCTTCATTGATCAATTTTAATTCACTTGTTATGGCGTTAACCATGTTGTCTAGGGTAATTACGATGTCCATAAATCTTGTACTGTTTGACCATTATAAATTTTATAACATGAATATATACCAAAGGATAGGCATTGGATGCAAAAGGTTAAAAAAAAGTTACATATCTTTAATTTTTTATTTTTATTCTAGGACTAATCTTATAGGTTGCAAGCAATATAGCTAACAAGATGATGGCCTTGAAATTAGAGTGATTATTCCTTGGATCAATCACCAATCGTGGGATTTGGCCTTTAAACCCCATGTCTCCACCACTTTATATATGCTAGTCAAAAAGGAGTCAAATATTAAAGCACTATAGTTCCTTTTGATATTATACAATTGAATGCTTATTGGCTTCAATTTAAGCTTTTCTGGCATGCCTGGCTTACATTTTTTATTATTCGTGATTCAATTCCTAATTCTCCTGGTAAAAGAGAGCATATAATGCTACTAAAGAGCATATAATGCTACTAAACTAAAAGGCCCTTGATTCTAGTCTATAAATTTTAAGTTAAATTAATATTAGGGAGAAGTGCCATGAAAAGAAAAAGGAGAAGCGCCATGAAAAGAAAAAGGAAAGGAACATTTTAGGTAAAATAATATGCATTATATTGAATTGATTTCTTAATAACTTCTAAATCTATGTTCTACTGACTCATGTACTAACTGATTGTGAGTGATCTATATATTGCTTGTACATCTTCTCCTCCAAGGAGGATTGCTTTTGAAAGGAAATTAATCTCTCATTCTGTATGCACAATGGCACATAAATAAGAGTTTTGCTATGTAATTGCTACCAATTTTACAATACATAGAGATTTCACAAATTGATGTGTTAACATTTTTTTTTTTTTAAGTAATTAAAAAAAATTATTTATTGTGTATGTTGTTGATATGACACCAATCACAATCACAATCATCACCAATCACTTTTTTTTTTTTTTTAACCATCAAAATTATACCAATGAACCAAGAAAAAGTACATTTAGGCTAACTCCTAGGGCAACTTGTAGCAAAAATATAAAATTGGACAATCAATTGAGTTGCAAATGAGGCTCACCATGACCTCAGGCTTTGCCATGAGGAGGCCATGATTGTATGGCCAAGTTCCAATAAAGAATTACAAACCAGTGCTGCATCAATGAGTTTGAACAACCTAGGGTTCGAAAGCCCTAGATGAAAGCACACTGGCAAATCATCGATCATCCACCATCCTAACCCATTTTAAAATTGAAATTTTTTTAATTATATTTCACTGGAGGAAGATTTGTGAAGCACATTCTCCTTTACATTGCATGTGTACTAAAAGTAGTAACATAATTTTTTTAATCCTAGGCTTGTCATCATGTGTCAAAAGAAACGTAAATTCTTATGCTTTTAGTCTAATGGACCACAAATACCTAGTGCTTATAAGATAATTATGCTCAAATAGGTGACGTTGATTGAACAATCAATTAAGTTTGTCTTGGTGATCCCAGGTAGGAGCAAAACCACCCCCTGTTGGAGGGTACAAAAATTAGTTTAAGGAGGGTGGTGATTTCAAAGGTTTCATACTTCTGGTTTATTGAAAATGGTGGATCTCATGCTTTTTCTTCCAATGTAGGGACATATAAGTGGGCATATGCCTTTATTTATTCTCTGCTTGTGTGTAAGATGGGATCCACGGGCCGCCCTGGTACATACCTAATTATGTGTTCCTCTTAATCACCTATGTCATTATTTGATGACAATGATGACTATGAGAATCACAGTAGTGATGATTAAGGAGCCTGCTACAGGGTAATAAGAAGACTAAATCACCACTTAATTGAATGAAAGGGCACACTCACTTATGACCTCCACCCTCCCATATTATTGGTATTGTATAGAAAATTCAAATTTTTAAGGAAACATTGTTTAACGCCTATGTTTTCTTTTAATTAAAAAGGTACAAGTTTTCAAAATCATCTTCACTAATTTTAACTGAGAAATTTATTTATTGATTTTTCTAAGAATACTATATTTAGGACATCCCAAAATGGATTACAGAAGGAGCATTTATTTATTTTTCTTTTTGGATGAGACTATTTTTCATCTAGTAAAGCTACTTGTGGATGAATCGTGATGCTTCATTACTATCTCTCTTAGCCTTGATTTTTTTTTAAAGTATCAAACTTAATCTTAGGGTATTATATATATATATATATATATATATATATATTTATTTATTTATTTATATAGGCTGGGTTCAAGTTACACTTGGTGTAACTTTAAGTAATGTTACATCACTTAATATTTTTTAATTAGATGCAAATTTTGACAAATCTACTGTTAAATTACATTATCTTTGTATATTCTCCATACTTGCAAAATTTCAAAGTGATTAAAAATTAATAGCCATGTCATCAATAAATTTTGAAATTTAAGTTTTTGTAGTTTAAAATAATGCATAAAAGATGAGTTTATGAATCAAATAGTAAATAACATCTAATTGACATGAAAATTGGCATGATTATTAAGAACATATAAGACATGAAATTCAACGGTAGGATTTTCGAAATATATATACATATTGAGTGGATGAATCATGAGTGGATTTTCAAAATAAGAAGACTATATTTTGGACGTCCCAAAATGGATTACAGAAGAAGCATTTATTTATTTTTCTTTTTGGATGAGACTATTTTTCATCTAGTAAAGCTATGATGCTTCATTACCATCTCTCTCAACCTTGAATTTTTTTTTTTTTAAAGTATCATACTTAATCTTAGGGTATTACACACACACACACATATATATGGGCTGAGTTCAAGTTACACCTGATGTAACTCTAAGTAATGTTACACCACTCAATATTTTTTAATTGGATGCAAATTTTGAAAAATCCACCGTTAGATTAAATTATCTTCATATATTCTCCATGTTTGCAAAATTTCAAGGTGATCAAAGTTGGGTTCAAGTTACACCTGGTGTAATTCTAAGTAATGTTACACCACTCAATAACTTATTATTTAATTCATATTTTGAAAATTCATTCGTTGAATTACATATTCTATATATTCTTAATATGCATGCCAATTTTCATGTCAATTAGATGTAATTTACCATTCGATCCATAAACTCATCTTTTATGCATTATTTCAAATTACAAAAACTTGAATTTAAACAATTGATTGATGACATGACTATTGATATTTGATCACCTTGAAATTTTGAAAGAATAGAGAATATACAAAGATAATATAATCTAGCTGACGGTGGATTTGTCAAAATTCGCATTAATTGACCAAAATTATATTGACCCCTTTAGTAACTTAATCAAATTAATTAGCCAAGTGAAATTAATTAGATTCAATTACATGCAATAAGCATGATAGCACAAACAAACCACCAACTAAGTTAAATGCAACGGAAAATAAATTTGATATAAATGATTTGTTTACGAATGGGGAAAACCACGAAGGCAAAATCCCACTGGATGAATTTAAGGTCACCACTCTGAGAATCCACTATTATCAAAATAAGCGGTTACAAGTAAAAAGAATCCTGGTACCTAATACCAACCTATAGTTGAATCATTACCTCAATACCCAATTGGACTTGTGATGTAGCAGCAATCCCGTTTAATGCATGACTCCCAGTACGTGACTAACCAATGATGCATGGATCCCAGTACGTGACTAACTCCACAGCAACCCTTTGATTGTTGTAGTTGATTTGCAACAGTTTCACATAGAAACACCAATAAGATCTTCAATGATTGTGTGAGAGACTTTGCTTGGTTACAGAACCCAAAGGCATACAAGAAACGCAACAAGAACTCTTTCTTCTATAGGAGGAGGCTAGAGTTTAAAAAAAAAAAACCTTATGAAGCTCTCTAGGGTTAGGTTTTTCTTTTTCCACCTCATTATTTAAATAGGAGCTCAATGGGCTATCCTATTCCAAATAGGTATACACAAACTTTGGGCATTCCTAGTCCAATAAGGATTATACAAACCTATTAACAAATAGCCTTTTATAATAAAAACGTTGCTGGCTATAGTCTAAATCCCGTAAGCTCAATAGATTGAGACATGTGTCGAGTTTTAATGAATCTCAACAGATCGAGCTTCTGTCGATGAGGTATCGAGATCTGCAGATTGCACTTTTCTTGAGCAGTTCTTGAGCAATCTTCATGTCTTCAATGTAACCATTTGTAATGATCATTTTAAACCTACTTAGATTTAACCAAATACAAGTAAAGTGTGTTTTGTCAAATGATATGTCAATTACATAAAAATATGTCTTTAACACGCTTCAAATTAAAGAATAGTAGGTGGTGTAACATTACTTAAAGTTACACCGGGTGTAATTTATATATATATATATATATATATATATATATATATATATATATATATATATATATAAATTAGTAGTTAAGATTAGATAAGTATGGTATACAAATATACAATTAGTACTTAAACTCCTAAAACAATAGGTAGGAGATAAGGCTGCAAACACTTACACCACACTAATTAAAGAAGGAATACAGGCAATTCAATTAAGGATGACAATTTAAACCCACACCCACAAATACGTGCCTCACTCGCCCTTAATGAACGAGTTTTACCCGCCCTGCATAACAAATGAAGCGTAAATGGGGGTGAACATTTTCCCCTGAACCCACCTCATTTATATTTAACAACTATTTTTATAGGTTTTTTTATAAGACATACATATGTATTTTTAGCTTTCTCACTTTAAATTTATGATATTTTTTATATTGTATTATTGAATTTATTCTTTTATGTTTTAATATTTATGTTGTTTATATATTTTAACTGTTGTATTGCTATATTTGAATTGTTTTTGTATTTCTTTTTAGTTGAATTGTTGTATTGTTATACTTTGAGAATGTTTTGTAATGTTAGAACTTGTTTTTTTTAAAAACGTTTTATGAGTTTTAATTTAATGCATTCAAAATAAACTTTTAATAAATTTTATATATGAAAATTTTGGGTGTGGCGGGCCCGCCCTTAAGTGGAAGTAGGGTTGGGGGGGAATAGGAAACCCACCCTGTTGCCATTCCTAAACTCAACTAGAAAAATCAATCATCTAGAAAAATCAATCATCTAGTGCAGATCCAACTCCTTAGGGTGTGTTTGGATACCGCTTATTTGCTGAAAACTTATTGTTGAAAACATTGTAACAAAATAATTTTTAAAAGTGTAAATAGTACTGTGAGACCCATAAAACAATGTTGCTGTGTTTGTTGAGGGTTGGCTAGTCCACGAACAGTGCCATGGGACCATCCAAAAAAACGCAAAACACACATTCATCCCTAGGCAAATGCACACTTCATTGGTCTAAACCTCATTTATAACCAAAAATGAAATATTCCATTTCCTATATATTATAGAGTATTTGTTATATGCTCAAATTTTATGAGGTTTAGGATAGGTGATTGGTAGACAGTCTTACCCCTAATTTTAAAGAGATTGATTCCAACATATATTAAGTGCTTCAATCCAAAATATTAACACTATCCCAAAAATATAATGATGAGTATCATACAAGATAAAAGTGAGGTTAGAGAATATTTAATAATGTTGGTAGCAATTTGCAGCCAATCTATTAACTCCAAACGTACATGTATCTCTTTTCTTCAATAAGTTATTTCTAGTTCTCATAGCTTTATGTATCTATCTGCCATCTTTCTTTTATAATTGTCATATTGCATTTCGACTCATAATGAAAACAAAGATAACATACAAAAGATTTGTGGCTCTTATGTATACACATATATAGTCAAGAGTCCAATACATTGGCGTGCCGACCTCCAAAGAAGAATTAATTATTATGATAAGGGAGCAAGATTTTTCTAAACACCTTTAAATTAATTAAACTCAAATAACTATTCTAAAATCAGAAAAACCTTTCAAATCTAGCAGTTCTCTTTGTCGGAGATGCATTATAGCGGGCCATGTAAAAGTTCATGTCACTTTCTCCCAATATTTGGTAGGTTGATTTCCCACAAATTTTCCACCAAAGAGTTCTTTTTTCTTTTTTTCACAAATCTTGGAAACCAAAAAGTCCCATTCTATTAATGGGTACTGATTAAAATTATTGTTATCAAATTCACATTGGTTGAAGACAGCTTCAAAAAGTTAAACTAGCTGGAGTGCACGCGACTCAAATATGTGGATGAAACACTAGAAGAAATTAGAAAACAAAGGCCCTAGAAGTATGTTTATCCAATATTAATTTTATTGTTAACTAGTGATCTAAGTACGGATACTTTAAGGAATAATAAAATATTTAATAGGTCTAGTTAACGGGTGTTTTAAGGCATTTGTTAGTGGACATTTTTAGGAAAGTTTACCACTTTTATAGAAAATATAGAAAGCTGTAAGAAATTAAATAGTTACTTTTTTCGTTTTTAATAAAAAGTTTTTAAAAATAGTTCCTAAAGAAATGCCCTTAACTTTTCCCATATTTAATTACAAGTTATAATATACATTTTCAAGAAAAAATAACTTGTCAATAATTTAGTGATTTATCTTCACAAATTCAATGTAATTGTGTGTGAACTTTTATTTTTGGTTACTTGTGTATAATTTAACTTTATTTTTTGAAAATTATAAAAATAATATTATTTAATAGAATAATAAATAATACACTTTAACTTATATCCACATTTGCCAACAAAAATCTAATGAGAAATATCTGCAGAAAAGCAAACTTTATTAGAGTAACCCAGAGGTTTGTAATGACATTTTAACTAACTTATAAGAATTTAAACACAAATGTGTCTTAAGCTGATTGGTCACATTTCATGTTTGGCCAGTAAAGTGCACTAGATAATGGAAGGTGAGTATCTAGACCCATGTTTTCCATTGATCGATATGCAGTTAAAAGATAAGATTAACGTCCGCTCAAAAGTGTTTATTTATCGTACGGAAATTTTTTGGGCCAATCTTAGTGTTTCATTTTGTTGGAGCATTTTAATATTAATTAATTAAAATGAATAAACATTACAATATAAATGTAAAAATGTGAGAGTGAATATGGAAGATGAGGAGTTAGTAAAAATGTTTAATCCCACGTTGAAAAAGAGAGAAACTATTTTATTCTTTTTAATTGTGGTGATTAATGGACTAACATGAATTGTCTCAGATATTATGCTAAATACATGCGCAAGGAGAAGGTGAAGGGAGGAGGTATCACAAATGGAAATGAATCAGCCTCTTGACTCCTTATCTCACCATTAATTGTGTAACTTCAGCCCATCAAATTAATATCCAACAATTAATCTTGTAATACCCACTACATCAGAATAATGGACCTAATTAATCAGATTAATTTTTGTAGTAATTTTGTGAGGCCCATTAAGCCTATAAATAGACTCAATCCAAGTAACTGCAATATACACACACAAAAATTGAGAGATTCTTGGCAAGGAAGGGTGTTCTTAACACTTATTTCCATTATTATTGTGTTTTGCACCAACACATTTTATGCTCAATCAGTTGTATACCATATCTTTCATTTTTTTTAGATTTTAAACTTTGGTTATTATATAAAGAAAAAAAAAGTGATAAATTGTAATTAATTGAACATAACGTGAAACGCTCGAAATAGAACATAAAGTGGAACACTTATGTATGCTAGCTATTTTTGCCAAACCATAGGCAACGATTACATAAGTTACATTGTTTTCATAACCTTGATTCTACTACACCCAAATCTACACTGCTGTTAAATAATATTCTCTTGACCATTGTCGGGCCCTTTTTTGAACGGTTCCTTAGGCCAAAGCCTAATATGGAGCAATGGGTTTGTTGAAAGGCCAAAGAAAATATGAGATGCTGAATGAGGGAACTGGCTTGATCCCATTGTGACCAGGCTAGATTGTTTTACTAGACCGATTTGTGCACAAATAGTTCTCTTGCAGGAACTAAGGAAAGAGATAATGTTTGCAAATATAAGGGCTTGTTTAGTTTGTATTTTCAAATAACAATTTTCAGTTTTTAAATAATATTACACGTATTTCTACACATTTTTTCACCTACACTTATTTTCATAAATATTTTCAAACAATAATTTTCAGTTTTTAAACACATGTATCAAACGGTCCATAAATGTTTCAATGAATACTTATTAATTGGCTATAAAACCTAAGCATAAGTCCTAAACTTTACAGACTTAAGTAGGCCTTACGGTCCTACAAGAGCTGCAAAACCTAGATTCTTGGTTCCTTGGGCTGGGCTTGCTTCTCCAATATTTTTGGTATCAAGAACCATCTATCAAGTTGAATTATTGCAAACTATGATTTCAATATATTAAGATTGCCTGTTATAACCAAAATATTATTGTATTTATTTTTTAAAAGTTAGTTAAAATATATCTGTATATTGCAAAGCTTTTATGCTTAAGCCTAAAGCCTCTTATGACCCCAAAAAATTATAAAAGGGTTCCAAGGCCCCCTATTGAAAAAGAATAGGCCCAAAATTGTACAAAAAGTAAAGTTGTAGGATATAGTTAATCTCTTTAAAAGAAAAAAATATAGGTAGCTTTTGCATTCTTTCTCCTACTCTAAGAAGTTGTTCAAAATATTGGGTTAATAGAAATCCAACTCAATTTAATATCCTAAATTGTTTCACTGAGAGAAAATTGTTATGAGTATGTTGATTATGTGGTTAGCTATTATCAATTGCAAAAGAGGTGTTAATAAACCTACATACAAAAGTATAATTAGTAACTTTGCATCTCAAAAGCAAGAAGATTGGTTTTTAAGAAAAAAATTTCAAATATTGAAAGTTAAATAAATATTATTTAATTAAAATTTAAATATTAAAATTTTCACTTAAAATTATTATCTTATGTCTCAAACTATATTAAGTCGAGCTCGATTTTTCAAAAAAAAGTGGTCATAGAAAGTTGTACATAAACAAATAAGCTAAAAAGAGTAAAAGCTTATGCCAAACAGATAATTATTACACATTTACACTTCTTATGGAATAATAGAGAAATGAATGGATTAAAGATGATATTTAATGAATATTCTAACTATTCCTTTGTTTGGGAGTTTAGTACGAATGAATAGAATGGTTATGAGTGAATAATCACTCTATTCCATTCCTTCACAAGTACCATTCCTTGAAGGAATCCTCATTCCTTTAATGAATAGAAAGTTGAAAACAAATTTTAATCATATTTAAGAAAAATATAAATAAAAAGTGAATGGTATACTTATGAAATTATATATTACATTCCTTTCTATTTCCTTTTCTATAAACTCTCATACATACTATAAAAAAATACTATATTTCATTCCATTGTTTTTCATTTTTTTATAAACTCCCAACATAAAGCCAACAAACTCTCGGATAAGGATCAATAGTATTTTCATTGGTAGGTAATAATAATAATAATAATAATAATAATCGTGTAGCTATCATTTCTTTCCATCTTTTCTCCATTTTTGCTTTGAAAAAAGACCACGAGTGAATGAAAGACTATAAAATTATGAAAGAGAATTTTTTTTCTATTATTATTTTCAATACAAAAGAATACATCTACAATAGCAAAAGTAGTATGGAATAGGACAAACTATAATAAGATAGGAAAGAATCAAAAGGACAATAATTGTCCTCCTAGTACAATAATCTTTCCAACAAGTATGACTAAGTCTATATAATTTTCTGACTAAATATATAAATATAAACAACTTTCTCACATATGGCAATTATATACATTGATGTATAACTATCTATTTTCTGTTTGCAAAGGTGCACCGAGCTCTCAAGAGAACATTACGTCATTGATAAGATTTTAATCCTTTTTTTTCTTTTAAGATAATGGTTTTAATCCAAATTTTGAAATTGGACAAGTTGGTGTTATTATCACTCATCAAGGGTAATGAAAATCTAGCTTGGGTTTACTTCCAAGAACATCGCAAATTGTAGCCCATCTTCTGAAATTTTATCTTTTTCTTTTGGTTTGAGTCTTCTCTTGAGCCCATCTTTTATGTTTAGGCCATCGTTTGTCGTCGTTTTCATCCCATCGTAGGTTATTTATTTTCTCCAATGCCTCTCCAAGCAAACGATTACGTATGATTGGAGTTTTTTTTTTTTTTTTTTTTTTTTTTTAATTGGATAAAATTTGGCTAGTATGTAGCCAATGGTAATAACCACTCAATATCTTTTGATAAAATTTTAATTTTGACAAATTCATCATTGAATTACTTTTCTTCTTATACTCCTCATACTTGCAAACTTTACTAATTAAAGGTTTAAATTTCAATTTTTTGTAATATAAAATTATGCATAAAAAATATGTTTATGGTTCAATTAGTAAATAATATCTGATTGGCATAAAATTTGATATGCATGTTAAGAATATAAATAACATGTAATTTAACTGCTAGATTTTCAAAATATATAACCATGTTAATTTTTTTTAGTGAAAGTTGTAGTCATTGCCTACATACTTGGTTGTAGCCAAACCTTTTTTTTTTTTTTCAATTATAAAGGTTATACTCAATGCACAAAACTTTCACTTTTGCAGAATTTGAGAAAAGTTATGGGCAGGGAACATTACAACCCCCCCCCCCCCCTTTTCTTTTTTGTTGGAGATGTTGATTCATTGACTCAAATCCATAGCATGTCACTTTTAGTGAAAGGCACTTGCTATCGCACCAAGGCCAAACCTATGTTTTTTATTATTTATGATTTTGTCTTTGTGGTCAAGCGCTTTATAGCTCAATTAATTGACACCTCCTGATATTTCTAATGGAGACATCCAGTGTTCAAAATCCCTCCCATTGTAAATGTCTTTGCTGTTTTTATTTTATTTTTAATGACACTAGAAATAAAAGCTTTCGTCACATACACAGTTATCGGCTTATAGCATTGTTTCAAGCAAACTAAGCTTTTTTATTAGTTCTTTCATTGAACTATCTTCACTTCAAGCTTTGACCAAATTTAGGCAAATTATAACCTCATTCAGCTTCTGGTTGGACTGTGCTCTCTTTGGTCAGAGCAGTGCCATTAATATTCTTAATATCGAAGAGGGTTATTTTCTTTTCTTTTTTTAAATAATGTCTAATCTAACCATTAAGTTGATCTGTTGTGGTCTTGATTAGATTGGTACTTTTCGGGTCCTGACTAACTCTTCTTTTCACTGTTGGCTCATGCTACTAAGCTTCCAGAAATGAGGTGATGGGCCCTTTGAGATTGATTGCCTCAATCTAATGTAAGGTAATCTCTGTTCTTCTGATCCATTAATAACATTGTTTGTATTGGATATATAAGTTTAATTTAAAATTGATAGGAGTTTGAGTCTTTGGGAGATTAGCATAATTGAAAGTTTTAAACTGCACTTTCTTAGAAGATGAAACAGAGAGTATCCCACCTCAGGAATGCAGAGCTAAATTACTTCATAGAGCCTAGAATATCCTTCCTTGGCTTTCCCATCATGTTACATCTTACATGCCTCTGCATAGTCATTTCTACAAGAAAATTGTAGATCTCTTTCTCTGCGTGATCCGTGCCTCCTGTTGTTTGCTGCCATGATCGAGAAAACGTTTTCCACCATGTTATATGCCTCTTCACTTGCTGCTCAGGAGAAAACTACCTTCTTGATGTATTCAGTGAATCTACAGTTTTGCACACAATGCAGCAAGTGCAAAGATAAACCTGTCTAAAGTTTATTGTACCATAAACTTATATATCCTATTCATGCTGGATGAGGGATGAGTGTAACTATTATCTAGAACTTATGAAGATCTAATAAAAAAAATAAAAATAAAAAATAAAAAATAAAAAATAAAAATAAAAAACCTGCTTGTGCTTCTTCATTTGTGTTTTGTATAAAACAGCAACCAGGTGTGAAATATAGTAGAAATTGAGTGATGCAATACAGCACACCTGTCTATTCCCTTACTCTGATTTTTCTTGTTCTTTCTTGACAAAACTAAGTGGCTTTTCTCTAACTTTCTATGGTGCCGAATAAAGGCTCGAGTTTACTCTCAGCTTGCCTGACTTTTCCAGTTTCTCACAGTCCCAATGTCCTCAGACGCTCATAAGATGAGTAAGGCAATAAATATCATATGCCATCCATATTCAAACTGACATAAAAAGGAGGGCCCAGCCAAATAAAACCAGTAACACATCATGAGCTCACTGAACATCCAAGAAGTCAAAAAAATGTGGGGGGGCTGGAATGGGGAAGGTGTCGAGAGTGGAAATAAAAGGCCACATCATTGTGGCTTCTGGGCCTTTCAATAATAGATGACCACAAATAAAACTTCAGTAAATTAATTCAGTGTATTAATTTATCATTAAGGATTTCAGAAAGGGGCCAAAAAAGAAAAATTGAACACATAGGAGGGTTGCGGTAGGTTGAAGGCTAGCGTACAATTTAGCTCCTCTATCATTACGAGTGCACAGGAGGGAAAATGCATACAATTTCTATATATAGACCCACAGGTCCAACTATTCTCATTGTTGATGTTGTTCTACAGACAGATTTCTTCTAGTACGCATGTTCAGTAATCTCTTAAATATACACTTCCTTGGAGTAAGAATACCGTCACCCCCATTTCCCACATACCTAGAGAACTTCCTTCCAGAACCGAATAGACCTATCAGTGCCACAGGAAACAAAGGCTGCCTCTACTGGTGAATGCTCAAGCCAGCGGGGTGCACCAATATGATTGGAAGGCCACCTTGCTACTTTCTCTGCCGTCAGAGCATCCCAAATTACAATCTGCAACCACCCAAGATTCCTCAATTGAAGCCCAAATTGTTACACTAAAAAACACAGGAAGCTGCACAAACCTCATTGCTTGGTTCATCTATGGATAGTACAAATTCTTCAGTGTCATTGAAAACAGCCTGCAAGAAAGGATTAAAACATCTGGTAATATGATTTTTTGGCCCACTAAATCGTAGTGCCAAAGTAACAACTTTCTTCTTCAAATAATCAAGAGAACCAAGGATTACTTTGAGCTTCGAAAGGAAAACAATTCCTCATATAACAAAACATATGTGCAAATGGAAGGCTAAGAGAGAAAAAGGGCATAAACTAATTAAAGCATTTTGTTCGTTCATAAGATTCCAGAAGCATGCCACTCTCCTAGAAAACACTTCAAGAATTCTCCCAGTTTTCACACTTTGGTGGGGGTTGATGGGGTTTTGTGCTAGCAATTATAACATAGAATGCTAGCCAGATAACCATATAAATATTATCCAAGATGCATAGGCAACAGAACTTAGCCAGAAAGTATCTTTTTTCAAGAGTTCTGTAGAGGTTAAGAACAAAGTTTCTCTCCAAACTAGTTTGGAGAGACTCTACAAACTCTTCATATATCTCTTTTTTTGTGTGAATTTTGAAAATCTAACCGTTGAATTTTATGTTCCTTATGTTTCTTAGGTTCTTAACATGCAAATCAAATTTCGTTCAAATGGGATATTATTTACTATTCGATCAATAAACTTATTTTTTATACACAATTTTAGATTATAAAAATTAGAGATTTCAACATTTGTTTGAAGAGATAGCAATTGATTTTTGATCCTCTTAAAATTTTACATGCATAAAGAATATAATAAGAACATGCAATCTAACGGCTAGATTTTCAAAATTCACACTCAACATAGAGATATATGAGGAGTTTGTAGAGTTTCTCTCCAAACTAGTTTGAAAAGAAACTTTGTTCAATCAGTAAAATGAGGTTTATTAAAGAGTGCATAGACATATAACCCTGGTGTCAAAGATGCTCAAAGCACAAATTATTAAAAGAAGGCTTTCTGTACATACCTGGCACCGCAGCTGCAGATGTGTAGCTCCAAGATATTGTTTGACCAATCTTCCAGTGCCAACTTCCCAAAGCTTCACGGTAGAATCCTTCCCACAGGAGAGAACAAATCTAGAAAGGCAACTTTTTAATTCATCTTACAAAGCCAGTACACAATAGTTGCAAAATCCAATCTTAACGTATCTAATAAGTCAGAATAAAGGTAGAAATGTCTAGAATTGAGTGTCTAAGAAGTACAATTAATTCATCAATTAGATTTCTGTGGACTCTACAACCACAAACTGTAAGGGACACAATGACCATGTTTTTCATTCATGGCATTAAACAAAAACAGCTAGACTTTGAAATGTAAATAAGGTTATTATTCATTGCAGAAGATCATGCAAAATAAGCCAGAAGACTGACAAAGTAAAAGCAGAGTCAATTCTAAGGTCATCATTAGTATAGGTGCCTTGTCTTAGTGACAGCAGTCTTTACCCTCCAATCTCTTCCTCATTCAAGTCCAGTGCATCAAAAGCCATATATTCCAGAAGAGATTATATCATTCATTAGTTATGTTATTCACAGTCATGAAATAGCTGGTTTGCACTAATAGAATTTATAATGAGAGATTCGCCTCACTTTCTATATACATGCATGAATTCATGACTGAGTGTAATTCCATGAGGTATACCTTTGATCCTTTGTAAAATTTGCACCAGTGACCTCAGCTGCTCCATGTGCACCAACTATGGATCGCACACAATTCGCAGTTACTCCATCCCATAACCGAACAGCACCATCTTTAGATGCTGTAACATACATGCCACCTGTAGATGAATACCTAACCTGCATGATACAGGGAATTGATTTCCTTAATGACCTCAAAGTTAGCTGTGAAATATGGAAAATTAATCCTTCTAAGTAAATAGATTGAGTTGACCATGCCTGATTTATGGATCCATTAACACCTATCTCTGGGACATTTGAAGATAGATAGCACTGGAAGGTATTGACATCGTACAAATGTGGGATTTGGTGATCAGTTCCTGTGATTTTTTCCCCCATCAAATTAAGGGTGCATGATATTGATAAGAATTCTGGTAGGAGTACTAAAATCCATCATTCACATACATTTGACATAAGATTTTACTCACTTCTGTGTAGATTAAGTTAAACCTATACAGAAATTTATTAGAACATTATGACAGCATCAGAAATTTTGGCGTGCAATTTTCCAATATAGATTATCATAAATCAGTTCAACTGCACAAGCCCCGCATCTAGGTAATTACCAACTAATGTATAGCATAAAATATCAAATAGGTTAAGAAAAATGATTACCAAATATATGTTTAAGAGAGAAGAATGTAAAGAAGATTATTACCTGCTAAAAGAAAATCTCCAGAAGGATGAAAAGATACAGAACGCACATTATGTGTATCCTGCATTGTGTCAAACAGAAAAATTATGAAATGAATGTCAATCTATACTTGAATAATAAATTCTGCTGCCAAGTTCTAGAATTAATGCTTTTAATAATTTACAAGCAGGACCTGGATAACTCTGAATGCTCTCTTTGCAGTCATTTTGGAAAAATCAAAGAACCTGGAAAAGCATCAGTAATTGGAGCATAACAAAATCCTAGTCAAATTCTGTTTAAGACAAATGAAGGCTGTAGTATTTAAGCTGCTTATAACAGATCTAAAAGGAGAGGGAGGAAAAATATGTATGATGCTAATGAGTCAAAAGAAATAATATGGTAATAAAGACCATATAAAATGAAGACAACCTCATATGCAAAACTAGAAAAATTCATACTTTATTGTGTGGTCTTTGGCCCCAGATATCAGAACAGTATTTTGAGGATGGAAATCCAAATCATTTATTGGCTGCAATTGTATAAGAAAAGAATTAGACATTATATGGACAGATACAGCGACATCCTTTTATCATCTCCAATAAAAAAGAGGAGGAAAGAAAAAAATGCCTAAAACTCATTTTAAGTTCATCACAAGTTCAAGACATTACTCAGGTAATCTGAACCAAGCTCAGATCCAAACACTGAGACATCAAACACTAAATAAAAAATTGATAACTTCTAGATGTATGGTGTTTTGTGACAATTAATATGATATTACCAACAACAACAAAAAAAACGAACAAAATACTTTTTGAACCATTTCACACAGCCATTAGTACTATTCAATAAGATTTAATTACTTGTATATGGTCATAAAACGTTCGTATGACAGGTCGCACAGGACCATCCCTTGCATCTGGCAGCATCATTTGCTTAATTTTTGCAACCTGTATGAGAAATTAGCAAACTATGAATAAAAGCTCAAGTTTATGAAAGAGTCAATCACATGACTAAAAGATTCAACACCTCAAAGAGCTTTATTGATGTGTCTGCACTTCCAGTGGCAACAAACCTCCCATCAGGACTAAATCTTGCACATCTGGCAATATTCTAGAAATTTTAGCCCATCAGTCCAAATAAGATGCCCAGAAGTAATTGGTTCATAGAGAACTCAGAACACTAAATTAAAGAAAAGCATAAAATTGTACATTACTCTAATGCATACCTTGTGCTCTGAAAGATGTCGTGTCTCATGCTTCGGAAAACTCTTTGATGAGCCTTTTGCATCTTGCACAGCACTGGTTTGATAAAAGACATACATTATCAGATTTTCAACCAAAAATAAAATTCTTTAACAAGGATTAATTTAACAAAGTATTGCAAATATGTCAACTTGGGGGCTGTCATTGCTGTACCCATATATTTCTATACCCCAAGTATTTACTTCAAACTAACATACATCAGAAATTTCCTAGATATTTAATCACATTAAATCTACTTAGACTCTAAAATATTGATGTCTCATGTTCCCTAACTCACATTGAGCAAAGCAGGAACAACAGATGACAACAATTAAATATATAAATGTGAGAAAAAAAAAATATGAAAATGTATTTTTGGACAAGTGAGAAACACAAATCAATGCCTCATAATAGTTTATGCGGCCCTTGGGCTTCAACTCAAGTGATGAAGTTAGGATGCGGTAGCTCTTTGGTTCAATACTTGCAAAGCAAGAAAGAAATGATGGATTATGCAGGAAGAAACAGCAAGCATTTCACAAAGGGTATTATTTTCCTGATCATGATTGAGAAAAGATTATCTAAAATACTCGATTTCAAGAGGGAAGAGAGGAATGACCTCCTCTATCAGCAAGTAATTGTCTACTACATTTGATGTATACCAAACTTGAATAGAAGTGAACTCTTTCTCCAATGGCAACATATAAAACACTCTCTTTTCGAATGTTAACTTATTTCCTCTCCTATCTTACTTTGGTTTAACTGATGACAGCTTAAAATTGCCTTCTCCAAAAAAACTTGTGAAGGTCAAGACTTTTTCTATATCTCAAGAACACCTCCATTTTTCCTACAATAATCTTTAATACCTAGCTTCCCAAAAGATAGACAAGCAAAATTAAATTAATTTTTCTGCACAGGGTGTGGGATCAAAGTCTGGAAATCCTCTCAAGGAAGAAGGCTGTTTCCTAAGGGGCATCGGACTTGTAACCACATAAAAGCAATGAAAATGAAGATATTCTTTTTATAACTACCCCACGGTCCAATGTAGAAGTAGAAGCTATGTTACTTACAATGGAAAACAAAAACTCCTAATAAGTAATTATAGAATTTAGTCAAATTGTCAAAGAAAGTTATTTAGAACAAAGGGCTTGCCTGAAATCAACGGTAGTGGTGCGAGGAGCAGGGATTGAGCCATATGCAGCAGCAGGCAATGAAGTGCCCAAATCATACAATGCAGATGAAGTGACCCCTTTTAACATCTCTTCTTTCTCCACTGCAAGACCCTGTTGTTGCGTTATCACCTCAGACCCAAAAAAAAAAAAGAACAAAGTTTCTCGCCAAGTTTGGAGAGAAACTTTTCAAACTTCTCATATATTTCTTTTTTGGGTGTGAATTTTGAAAATCTAATTGTTAAATTTCATATTCTTTATGTTCTTAACATGCATACCAAATTTCGTTCAAATTAAATATTATTTACTATATGATCAATTAACTTATTTTTTATATACAACTTTATATTACAAAAACTTGAAATTATAACATTTATTTGATGATATAGTAATTGATCTTTGATTTTCTTAAAATTTTATAAGCATTAAGGATGTAATAAGAACATGCAATCTATCTATTAGATTTTCAAAATTCATACTCAATATAAATATATAATATAAAAATTAAAAGAAGGAATGAACCAAAAAAAAAAAAAAAACCCAGAAAGCAAATAGAATAAGAACCTTAGCAAAGAGCTCAAGAAGCTTATTAGGTGGGGCTTCAACATTCAATGGTGTCATAGTTGCAGAAGCAACTGCACTTGCAGCCTACAAAACAAAACAAAAGGAACCCACATAAAGTTAAAACCTTTACCACATTAGAAACTATTAGTTTGAAGAGGTTGGTTGGCTTTGCCTGGTTGAGATTGTTGTCTCTAAGATGAGCAACAATGAGAGAATTGAGGTTTCTGTAGAGCTTCCCATCTTGCAGAGTCTCCTCCAAACTGCTGTTCTCCATTTCAACCTATAAGGCTATAACCCTTTTCTTTTGTTTTACCACTTCACTTTTCTTTGATTCCCAGATCTTCAAATTTAGATATTTGATATTTACAGAGAGATAGGAGGGGTGATTTGAACTTGAATGTCTGAGTTTGGAACACCAGGAAGTGTTGACAATGTTTGAAGTTTGAAGTACTGTATTGGATTCTATGTATTGTGTAAGTAACAGGCTGCTTGTGTCTGCGTCTACAGTTTGATTGGAAGAGGTCAGGAAGGGTTTCCCAAGTTCCAGTTCACAAAGCCGTTTTGTTTTTGCTACCAAAAGGGTGATATTGTATCGACATTTTTGGCTCTTACATCGACTAAAGCCGCCGTATTAACTCCACAAAGATTATTTTCTTATGTACATTTGTTCTTTTTTAATTTAAAAAGTACAAGGTATATGGCATACAAATATTATTTTAATATTGTAGTTGGTCATTGTAGGAGGCAAAAAATTTGTCAAGCCAATTACAAAATGCCACATCAAAATTTAGTGGCAAATTCCAAATTAATGTCATTAAATTAATTAAATTAGATGACAACATATGTCATTCAAATTGGCATCACATTGGCATATCAAAATTTGCCACGTGTCATTTGGCCCACAGGATAAAGATAAATTCCTTATTCAAAATTTATGGATAATTATCTTTATAAATAAAATCTTTAAAAAACTTGAAAAACATTCGAAGAACTTGAAGAGCATTCGAAGGGCTTGAAGAACTTGAAGGACAATAAATCTCTAATAAGCTCGAAGCTAGAGATTTATTGTGAAGACCGATCCATCCATCTTCCAATTAAAGTCAAGAAGATTCTTGTTCGAGTCAAATTCAATGAAGATAGAGTCAGAGGGTATTCTTTTTGTAAAAGAATCGAAATAGAGATTGTACTCATTATACATCAATACAAATTTATATTTGCAAACCATATTTCTTTTCAATTATTTGATTTTCTGCAATTGGAAAATTTTGTATTTACAGTCATGTCTGCATTTTTTATTTATTACTTAATGACATTAATTATTTTGACACAATAAAAAAAAATTAGTATCCAAACTAACATATTTCAAATGTTAAGGATCAAATTAATACATATGTCAAGGACCAAAAAGATAATTTACCCTTTCTCTTTTTTTGGTTACAATTTTGTGCAACTTTTGTTGACATGAATCAATGATTAGATGATTCCCCAAGTGACTGGATGTCTACAAGAACAAAAAAAGTGGGGACTTGGGAGTGGCATTAGTCTAATAACTCCAATACTTAAATGAAAATTAGGGGGTAATCTTTTCATGCCTCTCAAATTTGGGTTATAGGCCTTCTTTATGGATATACTTATATACTCCGGAAGCATAACTCTCTCCTTTCACATGAGGGGTGGGTCCCATGGTAGACCCACATGTGAAGCCCATTCCTCATATGAGAGAGGAAGTATTGCTCCTAGACTATTTAATAATTTCCCTTCTCTACAAGGGTTTTTGTTGATTTTATGCCATATGATTATTATGGTCATAATGGACCTATAATGAGAGCCATAGCTGCTTTCATTATGGGGAAATGATTTGCTGCAAATTAAGTTACAATAACTCTTACAAAATACACACATGTCAAGTGGCCATTCGGTGAAAAATTCAATCTTAACAAGGAAGTTTTCATTTAAATATAAGTTTGGACATGTGTCTATTTGAGACATTGACATATGTGTATTTTTACAGAAAATTGCTGCAATTTAGTTTGCAGCAATCCTTTCCCTTCATTATGAAGAAGGTTTTGGACATGAAATTGCCAATTTCTATGATAGGGCAGCGACCTCCAAATGTTGTGCTTAATCTTTTGTGCTCATGCTTTTAGGCTTGGGCTAAGGTGTTCGTTTATTGTAGTCAGCCATTGGAGCTATTGGGCCTTACTTCCTCTTATTCTCGTTAGACATATGAACGAGACTCTGACCAAGGCCCATTCCTTTTGTACGCATTTGCACTTTTGTTGAGAAGCATTGTCATGAGCCATGCTACGAAGGTTTTGTCTCAAAATCTTAGATTCTTAATCGGAGACTTAATTTTCTTTGTTGAGTTTGTCTGTTCTAAACTAAAACCATTTGATTCGAAAGAGGTTTTTTTTTTTTTTTTTTTTTTTTTACAAGCGTTACCAAATTCCTAGTTTCATTAGGATTCACTAGATTTGATGAACAAGTGTGTACATTTACTTTGCTTTTAGGGAGGTATGCTTTTATGAGGGGGCTTTGTAGTGATCATGGCTTGCTGTGAAGGTCGGCATCTAGCTAGTAAGAGGGATTAGGGTTTTTGTTTGAGTTTGACACCTCAAAGGCTCAAACTACGAGTTGGTTCAATTATTTGATGTTTTCTTATTGGACCAATTGGCTACGTTGTAGGACCGACGATAATGTTTTCTAGGAGTTTAGGTGTATTAAAAGCTGTTAATGGTTTAGACTCCTCTTTTTAAATAAGAATTAAATGCAAGATTTTACTTCGTTTTTTAAGATTCTTTTTCGGCCTAGATAAAATTTTAAAACTTAGCCCTACATGATTTTTTTTTCTTCTTTTTAATATTTAAAAAATTTGGTAAAGTTGCTCTAGTATGGAAAAAGGAAAAAAAAAAAAAAAAATCATTTTTCTTATGTTCCTAGATGTTCTAATGGGCTTGCCCACGATGTTGTCTATTTGACTTCTTTTTGTATGACTTGGGAATCCCAACCCATATCATTTCTTCCTTTTTGAGTCTCTAATAATGTTTGATGGGCTGGTTCCCCTCGTGCCTCCGCCTCCTCCCACCTCTCAACCCCTGCGCTCTTAATAAAATATAACTCTTACTTACCCAAAAAAAAACACACACACACACCAATTCTATTGCGCAAGAAAAATACCTCTTATGATTTGGCCAAAGTTACAAGATTTGTTGGAATGTGATTCTTCATAATCGGGATTCATTTTAAAAAGTTCAAATAGATATTATTTCATATTATGATTAAACTACTCACACACACATGTGACTTCATACATTTACACACACCTAAAAGAAAATACATCTGTAGAGCGACTAAATTTCTAGTTCGAAATAAATCAAACAAGTAAAATAGTTTCACAAATGCGAATTTGTATTGATGATTGTGGTACAATTCTCTGTGATTACAAAAGAGTGATCCTCTGATTCGATCTCCTTGCAAAACTTATTGATTGGATTTGTGGTAATGTGATTTTGACTTGAACACGAAATATCCTTCAATTTGGTTGAGGGATGGATCGAAGATTGTTGAAACGGAATTGCAATGAATCTCTGGCTATGAGCTTGTTAGAAATCCTTTGTTCTTCGCGTTCTTCGTGTTCTTCGTGTGTTCTTCGTCTTCGAAGGTTTATGGTGGAAGTTCTTCTGGGCTTTAAAGGCTTGAATCCGTAGAACTTCACCGATTTGTGGTTTGTTGATGTTTTTCGGACCTTTGAGCTTGATTCCCGTAAACTTTAGGATCTAGGCAGATATTTTGGATGATTCTGCTTCGAGTGTTCTTCAATTTTGGGATTGAAGTTCTTGAAGGCTTTGAGACTTGATTTTTGCAGAGCTTTTGTACTTCTGACTCTCTTTTTTTTTAAATGCTTTAGGAAGGCTTCTATTTATAGGAGTTTGGGGGTGGGTGAGCGACACGTGGCGAAGTCCGATTGGTGACACATGTCACCACCTGATTGGTCTGCCTGTGTCATCGCTTACACATGCGAGGATTGCTTGTGTCATTGCTTACACGTGCGAGCTTGCTTGTGTCATCGCTTACACGTGCGAGGTTGCTTGTGTCATCGCTTACACGTGCTGAGGTGTGATTGGTTCTTGCATGACACTTGGCAAATTTCTGTTGGTTTCTGAGTAGTGATAGTAAAACCTAGTAGCAATACGTGGTGCTTTGTAATTGGTTGTATTTTGTGGACTCAGTAGTATGATGTGTCAGCTTGTGATAGGTCGGGAAATTTTCCCTCTATACAACATCAATCTTTTCTACATACTATAATTGACCAGGTCTCTATCATACAGCTAATGAACAACCGTTTAATTTACTAAATAAATAAAAAAAATGATACAACCATAATAACAAAAGGGAAAATTTCCAACCTTTGGCCAAAAACAAAAGTCCAAATTTATTAAAAACATACAATGTCTTGACTATATTACAGATCAAATGAATTTAAAATGTTTGAGAGTAGCTCACTTGTATCTATCATATGTGTTAAATATATCATTGACAATAATTTTCATGGCCCAGATGATAAGGACCAAATTGAAGAATATTGCTTGTTAATGCTAAAAAGATAGTTAGATTCTTAACATGAAACTTTCTATAAGCTTACCATAAGTAAGCCAACTAACAAATAAACTTGGATTATTATTAATATTTCATTTTAGTACAATTCCAGCTGCATTATGAACAAATTATAATTAGTTAAATATTGAGTGGTAAGTACCAAGCAAGTAAGCAGTCCAATCAAGATTTTATTTATTACTCAATGACACTACCTATTAATGAGTGTTATGGATATTAATTAGAATTTTTTGTCACAGTAACATTGCCTATTTTTCTTACAAGAAAAACCATAAATAAAATACTAAATAGTCCAGTTTTCTCCTCATTTTTTAAATAGTTGAAGATGTAAGCATGCAAAATGAAAGTGCTCTCTTACGTACAGATCTGTACCCATTTGTAATTTGATGATGAGTAAATGCCTCTACACTTGACTACAAAACTATTCCATTTTTTCTTTCTAGTTTCAACTTTCAAAGACACAAGGCAATGAGTCACCAAAAATTAAAAAAAAAAAAAAATCAACAGCAACAAGAACAAGAATTGTATCCGAATTTGATACCAAATTGATTATATTATATTCTAATTTAATTAAAAAAAGAGAAAAAAAGAAAAAGAGAAAGGGTATAAGTAAACACTAAAAGAGAACTGAGACCAAGTTATGCTGGCAAACAGATTGTGCAAGGATTTGAACTTTAATCATACTTTTTTTTTTCCACAAAATACGTGTTAGCATGTGCTTTCATTCAATGCACTATGTAGATTCCTTTAGTTTTATGGATCATGGAACAAAGTACAAACCATTGAAGAGACTAAGAGAGGCAGACCAAAGAGAGGGTTTATGGTAACTTATATGAATTGCTCCACCGTGAAGTTTTAGGCCAAACCAATTTGACAAAGTTTTTGAGTTGAACATTTTTCTTATATTTAAATATTAATTAAATAATACTTATTTAACTTTTGATAATAAACATTGAAATGTATTAATAAATTTTTCTTTAAAACTATAGCTCCGATTTTCATTTTATACGAGAGAAAAAAAAATGTTCTTCAACTTCTAAGAGTATTTCCAGCAGTCTAGGCAAATTTTTTCCTGTTTGGAGAGTGAACAGTACATTTTACCTTTTGCCTACTCACTTTTCCAAAGACACTTTCCAACAGACTCTCAATCTCATTCTCTATCTCATTTAAATATTATTTCTTCATTCATTATTTATTTATTTTTAACAACTATACATCTTTCAGCATTTTTTTATTCAACACCTTGATTATTATAATAGAAAAAAAGATTTGAAGAATGAACAGTAGCTCATCAGGTCTGATGAGCTACTATTCATTAGCAAAAAAAAAAAAAAAAAGTTATAGAGAAACTGCTGGAGTATGAATAGTAGAGATTTGGAGAGAATGCTCTCTATATTTTGGCTATCTCTCTTCCGTTGGAGATGCTCTAAGCATTCAAAAGATTGGATTTTTGCACCCTTAAATTATTGCTAACAGAGTAAAACACACTATTAGAGTGCGCAACATTTGAAAGAAAATAGTTTCTTGATTAAAATTTTGTCTAAATTAATTTTTTTTAAAAACTATTTGAGACAAATAAATAATACATTTTATTGTGCAATAGAGGGGGACTTAATTTTTTGTTTTTGCTACACTATAAGAAAGATAGATATGACATACTATTGGTTTATTAAAGGGCACT
Organism: Quercus wislizeni; assembly: GCA_023055345.1. Taxonomy (NCBI): domain Eukaryota; kingdom Viridiplantae; phylum Streptophyta; class Magnoliopsida; order Fagales; family Fagaceae; genus Quercus; species Quercus wislizeni. Next base: position 17,102,889 of record JALGQJ010000003.1, read on the forward strand.
TTTCCATTTAGAGGCCTTTGCCAAAATTGTCAAAAGGTTGAGCCGGCTTGTTTTTTAGTACAATAAAAAATTCGGATTGGTATTACAAAAGCTTAATGGTTATTAGTTTTTGTGGAAACCCAATATTTTCTTTATGAGGACGGGGCACATTCTTTTATTTATTTATTTATTTTATGCAACCGGGCGCATTCCTTAGCACAATTAAATTAGTCACTCGATTTTCCAAAAAAAAAAAAATTATAAGTGTTTGTAGGGTGTGGGGGTGAGAACCGGGGTTTAAGTGTCTATGAGAGAGTTTCACATACATATACACTTAGACTATTCTAAAGTAGAATTTCTATCTTGTATTAAAAATAAATAAAAAAAATAGTCCTTTTACTGCAAACATGAAATGTTTAAATGCAATTATAAGTACTAAGCAACTTCTTATCAAAAAAATGATTCTAAAAAAAAAAAAAAAAAAAAAAAAATCTTATCTGAAGATAAAATGAATCATAACTAGTGGCTATGGCCTATGGCTTTGTTTAGGCAAATGAAACGCAAATTCTAAATGGCTATGGCTTCAAACTTTCATCCGAAAATAATGTCAGTTTTTTTTTTATGATCAAAATAATGTTAGTTTTGTACACATTATTCGTTAAAAAATGTATGTAATAATGAAATCCATAGTTAAAGATTGACAATCAAAACCTCATTAGATGGGTCCAGACTTCATACTATACTTTTTAGTCTTTTATGGCTCTAAAATGCAAAGATTGACAAAAACACAATATCTTTGATTACTTGAAAGCAACGCATGTGAACCATATGATTTGTCGGTACCATTCATTCATACAGGAGAAAAAACATGGTTGATTAATAAAAATATACCATAATTAAAATAAATTAGTTAAAGACTTAAAGAGAATGGTCCACAATTTGGAGTATAAAATGGGCCCAAATCAAATAATTGGTCCAAAGAACAAAAACACAAAAATATATAATATAAAATAGCAATTTATCTCAATTTGGTGGCTATTGCAAGAGCTGGACATTCACAATGCAGAAAAGAAAACCCAAAAGAACCTGTGTGTTTCCCAGTGTACAAGTCATTGAATTCTCTCTCCACCGACAGAGATAGAATAAGAGATCAATTGCCTTGTGACCCACAGCCTTTGCTGTCCTCCTTTCACAAGCCTATTTTTTCCATAGTCATTCATTGATCCATGCCCAACATAATGTCGTGCTTCCAAAAATACCCCTAACTCATCACCATATATTTACATACTATTGGGATTTAAAATTTGGAAATTCAATTAACATTCAACTAATTGCACAATGATAATAATATTTTTTTGGGTGTTGCATGTCTGTTTGTTCTAATCTCACGTTTTTTTTTTTTCTCTATATATAAAAAAAGATAAAAATATAAGAATCAAAGTGTCACACCTTATGGTATGAATTTTTATTTTATGTATGAGGTGGATTTATATAAGAAAAATATTACATATCACAGTTAATTCAATTTTTCCTCCTGATTCACTCTTTTCTTTTTCTCTAAAGACGCCAAAAAGTAAAAAATTTGAAAGCTACTCTTTGTGGTTATAATGCTAAAAAATATCAACTTGGCTCATTCGTCTCTCTATATTGATTGTTACAAGCCTCTTGAATCCTCTATTTATCATTTTTTTTTATTTGTTATTCTTATTTGTGTATAACGTAGTTTTACTTTTGTTTTCTTTATTATTAATAAAAATTCTCTTGTTAAGACCCTATGAATCAATTAAAACTTCAGATTCATATTACAACCAAGATGATTCAAGAAAACCTCCAAATTAAGTCCAAAAATTTCCTGTTTCTCAACCAAAAATAAAAAATAAAAAATCCTCCTCCTCATCTATGGCCAAAACCCATTTATTATTATTTTTTTTGGGGTCTAAATTATATATCTCAGCTAAACTAACCAAGGGTATAGTTGTACACTTGTACTATAACATTACATGTAATTGACAAATAATTGACAAAACAATAACATTAACTAGATGTCTCTCAACAAAACTGTGATTACAGTGACTTTATTAAAGTCCACTTAACTCACAATAGCTAACTTGCCATGTGAAACAGAAAAGGCCACTTCTCTCCCTCTCTCTCTGTCCCTCTCTTTCTCTCTCTATCTCTCTGTGCAGATCTTGAGCTAAGCCATAGCTTTAACAATCACAATCAGCAACAACATTTGCACCAAAAAATGGAGATTCTCTCCCTATCAGCCTCTGGATCCATTACAAAGCTCAGTAGCTTTGCTGTACTGCTTGTGGTGTTGTTTTTTTGCTCCAGTTTTACTTCAACAGGTCAGTGCCTTCAAACTTGCTTGCTCTCAGTCCCATGTTTACAAATTTCGTGTCTTGGAAGTGTTTCTCTTGTTTTCTGTTTCTGGGTATTGGTTATCTGCCAGAGATCTGTACCATTTTCCAGAAATTTAGCTGTTTTAACATATAATTGATTGATGGGTAGAGAAACTTGTGACGGGATTTGTAACTTTATTCATTTTGTTTATCGTTTTTGGAGAGAAGTGAAGAAATAAGTGTCAAATGTTGCTCTTAGTATTTGGAATTGTAACATTTTGATTAGACTGAATAATGGGTGTTATCATATATAGCAAGGGCTAAAAATACAGTCAATTGGAATTATAACTCTCTTTCATTGTTTGATCATTTAAGTTGATAAATCAGGTAGCTATTGGTAAGTACAAACTTGCTTTTCTTGACTGAGGTTTGCAGTATAAGGCGTAGGAGATAGTTATTGATAATTTTTTTCAATGTTTGTTAGTGTAAAATTAAATTACCTAAAGAGGGTACAGATAATTTTATTTAAGGAATTTTGGTTGTATATTAAACAAAAATTTCTGATGTGCTTGATCGATTAATTGGTCTCAAAAAAGCACATATGTTTAATAACTGTACGGCAAGAAAGGTACGAAAGTCAATTTCTGCATAATGCTATGGTTCCATCTCATATTAGGAAAATCAATGAAGTACAGCGATCCCAAATTGAAGTTATAAGTTTGTTTTGCCATACTTTAGAGAAAGGAAATTGAATTGGTATTGAGTATGAAAGTTACTATGTGGAGAGTGGAGACTCTTAAGAATTCAATTTCTTAACTTTGTTTTCTTGATGTTGCTGCAGAAGCTTATGATGCACTTGATCCAACTGGAAATATCACAATCAAATGGGATGTAATAAGCTGGACACCAGATGGCTATGTTGTAAGTATAGTGTGCAGTGTATAGTACTTTTTTTTTTGTTGTTGTTTTTAAGTCTGGAGGCAAGGGGCTTGTTTATTTGATATATTCAAGCTACTGCTCCAAGATATCACATCCATTCATCACCTTTCTACTTTACAAAGTGGGATTCATTGTAATTTGGAACAATTTATACCAATATTCTTCTCTTTTGGATTGAGCAGGCTACTGTTACAATGTATAACTTCCAGCAATATCGCCATATTCAAGCACCAGGGTGGACATTGGGGTGGACATGGGCAAAGAAGGAAGTAATATGGAGCATGATGGGGGGCCAAACAACAGAGCAAGGGGATTGTTCAAGATATAAAGGGAACGTTCCACATTGCTGTAAGAAGGATCCAACGGTTGTGGATTTATTGCCGGGAACTCCATACAACCAGCAGATTGCTAATTGCTGCAAAGGGGGAGTATTAAACTCATGGATCCAGGACCCAGGCAATGCAGCAAGCTCATTCCAGGTGAGTGTGGGTGCTGCAGGAACAACTAACAAAACTGTCAAACTACCTAAAAACTTCACCCTGAGAGCACCAGGGCCTGGATATACCTGTGGACCGGCAAAGATTGTGAGACCAAGTAAATATTTGACAGCAGATAAAAGGAGAGTCACTCAAGCTTTGAGTAAGTTACTTGCTAAAGTCTTTTAGAATATTTTATAGCTGCATAACTGCATTCATATTTTTCTTGTAATGAAGCCAGCACCACGATATCCCTTTTTAAGAAATATATTTTGATGTAATGGCGTGCTAATTGCATTCTGTGAATTCAAGGAACATAGTAACAGAGATACATTCTCAAATTGCAGTCCCTGCATTTTTTCCTGAACTTTCCATGATTCTAGTACTCGTCTGTAATGAAATTATGTTTATACTTAGGGAACTCACACTTCACTAATGGATCGGAAGTTGATTTAAGATATAGAATTGCCATTAATGCCATCTTTTTAAATTTTTTTTGTGTTTTAAAACAATTTTGGCTATGAAAAAATATTAAACACTGTTTACCTTACCTTGCCCTGCATCTCGTGGCAGTGACCTGGAATGTTACTTGCACATATTCACAATTCTTGGCTCAAAAGACACCCACTTGTTGTGTTTCTCTCTCGTCCTTCTATAATGACACAATAGTAAATTGCCCAACCTGCACCTGTGGCTGTCAAAACAATCTAACAGAACCTGGGAGTTGTGTGAAGTAAGTTCTCTTTTTTATCTTTTTGTTGAATTTCTCAAACTGCTTTTTATTTTTCTTCTTTCAAAATTTTCTTCATGTATTGCTTAACATGATATTTTTCCCTTTTTGTGTGATGCGTGCAGTCCCGATTCTCCATATTTAGCTTCAGCTATATCGGGTCCAGGAAAATCTAGTAATGCACCTCTGGTCCAGTGCACCAGCCATATGTGTCCTATCCGAGTCCATTGGCATGTCAAACTCAATTACAAGGAGTACTGGAGGGTGAAGATCACAATCACGAATTTCAATTACAGAATGAACTACACGCTATGGAATCTTGTTGTACAACATCCCAACTTTGATAATCTAACCACGCTTTTCAGCTTTAATTACAAGTCCTTGACTCCTTATGCTGGCCTGAGTAAGTTTTATCTTGCCAAAATTTAGTCATGTAAAGTAGCCCCTAAATACTTATATAATCTATTTCTCATATCTTTGGGAATTTGGCTTTTGGTTTCGCAGATGACACTGCAATGTTATGGGGAGTCAAATTTTACAATGATTTGCTCACGCAAGCTGGACCATATGGGAATGTGCAGTCAGAGCTCCTATTCCGCAAGGACCAGTCAACATTTACTTTTGAAAAGGGATGGGCTTTCCCACGAAGGATTTATTTCAACGGTGATAACTGTGTCATGCCACCCCCAGATGCCTACCCATGGTTGCCAAATGCTGGTTCCCGGCCAATTTCTTCTCTACTTCATTCAGCATTTACCGTCCTGTCGTCTTTGGTATTCTTATTGGCTTTTGCATAGTGAGTTATGCCCGGGGAAATTTACAAATGCCGTCTGTTGATCTAGAACATGCTAGAATTTTCCATATAGTTTGGACTGCAACAAAGCTTATGGCAGTCCAGCTGATGGGATTGAATGTGTTGGTACTACAAGTTCTAGCAATACGAGTGGGTTCCAGGTGCACTATGGCTTCTCACTGCAAATGTCTGCTCTGTTATCTGTTTTTTTATTTATTTATTGGGGATTAGACTTTACTAGCATTTTTGTTTAGAATAGCTGGTGCTTTATTTATATCATACACTTGATGTCTTGTTGTAGAATATTGCTGAGCATTGTTATAAGATATTTGGAGAAGAAATCACACTTGATGTATTCATATCTGTTATGGGTTCCAAATACATGATTCTTATGCTACATGAAGAAAAGGAACGGCAAATGAGCTTACAATGTTTGTATGGTTTAGAGTAGCAAGCGAGACAAATTGGCGAAGCAACACTTTTTAGTTACACTGGTGAACCATGGACCAACTCAAAACCATGGGAGATATATATATATATATATATATATATTTTTTTTTTTGGAGTTTCAGGTGTACTTTGCTCATTGATAAGCTCGTTCGTCCAATCTAAAACATCCAACTGAATTATCGCACACCAAACAATATCTTCTAGTACTAGAATTGATAATGTATGTACCTGCTATCAGTGATGGCCAAGCCTCACAGCCATCTAGCTTTATCTATCTCAAAAATTTCATGAAAGCATTTGTACCTCCCATAGAAGTGTGATCACCACATGGACAGTAGTAATAATAGGAAGGCTGCCACTGCTGGAATTGCAATTGGATTTGCATAAGCGGAGTTTGGTAGAAATGGATAGGTATCGGGTGGAGGAAGCATACATTCGTCGCCATTGAAGTAAACTTTCCGAGGAAATGCCCATCCTTGCTTGAATGTAAATGTGTCCTTGTCTTTCTGGAGAAGCACTTCAGATTGGACATTTCCTAGGGGCCCAGCTTCCATTAATAGGTCATTGTAGAATTTCATGCCATAGAACATACCAGTATCATCTGCATACACAAGTCAAATAAGGCATACACGTTAGAACTTAATTTCTGGAACACCAACACCAAAGACTAAACAAGCACTATATTTGTAGGCACTCACTTATGGATTCATAGGCGACAAGAGGCTTGTAATCAAAGCTAAAGACTTGGGTGACATTGTTGAGATTGGGATGCTGTGCCACGAGTGTCCATTGTGAGTAGTTCAGCCGGTAGTTAAAATTAGTGATGGCAACCTTCACACGCCAATAGTCCTTATAGTTGAGCTTTACATGCCAGTGTACACGTATGGGGCACATATGATGTGTGCACTGTAACAATGGTGTATTATCCTTTTTAGGAGTGTTTATTCCTGCCCTACGTAGTAGCTTTGAATTGCTCCTGTATTTCCAGGATTCAAAAACAAGAGTTACACTTTTATTATGCCCTAGATCAGTAACATTCTTAACTAATACAGTATGTTTACAAGTATGCATATGTGTGCATCATTGCATGCTGATGAAGTAATGAGGAGCTTACTTGATACAATTTTTCTTGTTCTGGCAACCACAAGCACAAGATGGGCAGGGGGTGATTGTTTGATTGTAGAAGGATGAAAAGGAAACACAACAGCTAGGATTCTTAGAGGCAAGAAACTGAGAATAAGTGCATGTCACATTCCATGTCACTGCATACAAAAACCGTTCAATAATATGATGAAAATGATACAAAACCTTCATAAGTATCTGTTTAATAAGATATTCAAAAGACTGAAGGATAATAGAAACTCACTAAGTGCTTGAGTTTTCCTCCTTTTATCAGCGGTGAGGAAGACTGTGGATGGCACAATCTTTGCAGGGCCACAAGTGTACCCTGGTCCTGGACCAAGCAAAGTGAAGTTCTTGGGAAGCTTAACTGTCTTATTAGAAGTGCCAGCGAGTCCAACGCTCACCTGAAAGGCAGAGACTGCACTTAAGGGGTCCTGCCCCCAAGTTCCCAACACGCCACCCTTGCAGCAATTGGTGAACTGTTGATTGTAAGGAACTCCAGGGAGCAAGTCAACAACCGTGGGAGTCCTCTTACAGCAGTGAGGTACACCTCCTTTGAACTTGGAGCAGTCTCCTTGCTCTGTGGTTTGAGCTCCTACCATTGTCCAGATTACTTCTTTCTTAGCCCAAGACCATCCTAGAGTCCAGCCAGGGTTCATGATTCCCCGATACATTTGAAAGTTGTTCATTGTCACTGCAGCCTATATAATTCATTAATAGATGGATATATATGATATTTATTGCCTAAAAAAAAGGTGAGATATATGTTCTTGATATTTTCTCTTTCTATGGTTTCCATTCTCTCTTTACAGCCCCCTTTGATTTGCATATGAAAAGGAAATTCAACAACAATAATAATAACAAAGTCTTTAGACACAGAAATTTTGGAGGCAGTTATAGATTATCAATAGATTAATCAAGATTTATCACATACACTAAGGAATGCCCTAACTTGTATTTGTACAAAGATCCAATCATTAAAAAGTAATTAAATTTTATGTTGGCTATCAACCTATTGCAACACTTATTTTTACGGGATTGAGACTGGTTGTTAGCAAAAAATACGACAATAAACATGTATACATGTGGAGTTATGAAACTTGAATTTATATGAAGTTAGGATTGTGAACCTTTTACTTCTACTTCAAAGTGAAAACTGCTATGCTAGTAAAATTCACAGTGGCTAAAGTCCATTGCTTGAAATGTATTAATAATTTGATGTCTTTTTTTTTTTTTTTTTTTTTGACTGCAAAGAGTTGGACTACTCTGTATAAGTTGGATAAGTCAGACAGAGTATTATAATTATTCATAAAATTCAGTGATTTCAGATACACTTGCATTATGGACAGGAAAAAGAAGATAAATTTTCCTCAAGTTTATATCAAACACCATGCTTTATGAGCAACCATAAGGAGTTTTTGTATATTTATTTACAGAGGTTTTGCATTTGCAAGTTCAGAGAAAAAAAAAAATGATAACATTGTGAACATTGAGGTGACCCTCACCACATAACCATCAGGCGTCCAAGACATTACATCCCATTTGATTGTTATATTTCCAGTTGGATCCAAGGGATCATATGCCTCTGAAATTACACAAAAAATAGCACAAAATAATCAAACACACAGACAGACCATTAATAGAAAATAATTCTAATTTACAAGTTCAGTAGCAAGAATTTACCTGTGGGAGAGAACATCATGACATATAAAACAGCCAAGAACATGAACTTCAGCTCTGGAAACACGTAGCATTGCCGCCTTTGAGAACAATCTCTGGCGTCTAACATACTTTCCTCGATCGGGTCTGTATGGTTATTGAATTCCATTGCCTGAAGTTCACCAGATCACAAACTGTCCTGGGAGAACTCAAAGTAGTATGTGGTACTCCTTTGTTAAAAGGAATAGAGGCACTACTTGAAAGTGAGTGCCTGAAAATTTCTCACCTACTGGTTGTTAGGTACTTTATGTGATATTCTCATCTCATCTTATATTTGTATTTTTTTCTCTCTCACTCTCTCTATAGACACATACACACCTTATTCATTTTATTTTTGTGTGTTGAAGTTTCTGCATCTTGAAGCAAGACTTTAGAGAGGAGTGATGGAAAAGCTGGCGGGAGATTGTAAGAGGTTTGAACGCAACAGCTCAACCATCAGTTCTTTCACATTGGTTGTCACTGGTGCTTAAGCCAAGATGTGCTCAAGTCCATGTGAGCTTAAGCACATGTCAGTATTGGACTGCTTTAAGGGCACGTTTTCTTTTCTTTCCACTGCCTTCCCGTTATTAACCAATCCACCTGAGACTATAGCTTACAATTTGGTCCCATTGGGCCATCAAATTCTAACTTTCGGCATGCATTAAGTTCACATATACTTACCACGAGCCTTGTAGCGTAACTATTGGCATCCCATGGTATTTTTAATGGAGACATCAGGTTCTAATCCCCTACTCCAACTATCAAATTATAAAAAATAAAAATAAAAAAAGGTTCTCACATACTCTTTCTTTTCCAAGAACCTTGTAGTTCAACTAGTTGACATCTTCTATTATTTTCAATGGAGACATCAAAATCTAATCCCCCACCTCCAACTTTTGAATTATAATAATGAAAAAAATGTTCTCATAGACTCCCTCCTCCCATTTTGTTTGCCTAGATTCCATTTTTATGATATCCCAATATACTGTCTACTATTGAAAGCCAATTGAAACAATTTTCATAATCTTCTAAATTACTCTTTACATTATTTGAAAATTGAAAGTGAAATACTCTCTTCCTATTTGCTTTTATTTGCCTTAAGAAGAGTAGTTTTGGAAACTTTTAATTTTTTAATTTTAAAAATAATTCATTAAATTAAAAATAAAACAATTATTTATTTATCAATTTTTTTTATATTTTTATTTATTGATTAGTATGCGTAACCACCCCTCAATTGCAATGAAGTGATAAAACAATCCCACCAAGATGACAATCAAATCTGGTAAATGGTTAACATCAGGTGGGTTGGTGATGATTTTAAAAAGATGCTGCTTTATAAAGACTTTAATCTACAGTACACCAGCTATTCTCCAATCTCCATCAATTACTTATGGACAAAATTGCATCACTTATCAATAGGTCTAAGCAAAACAAATACCCAATATCACATAAAAAAAATATTATTATTATTGGTTGAGATTCATAAGCTGTCTTTCATAGTATACAAAGACCTTCACATTTTGCTAGAACATTGCCCATCTAAGTCAACACAGTACCTCATCCCTTTCTATTCTTTGCACAACATTAAATGGGAACATACCTGTTGGTGAAAATTGCACTTGTCCTTGAAAATACTCTAGGCCCCTATATATTTTTCCTCTTCTGTTAGTCAAATAATCACCAAAACACCAGCAATATTAGAAGTACAAAGGCAGACAATGTTGATGATGCAATGGGATTAGCATTAGCAGAGTTGGGTGGCATAGGGTATGAATCAGGAGGGGGCATCACACATTCATCACCATTGAAGTAGACTTTCCTAGGGAAAGCCCACCCATTGTCCCAAGTGAATGTGTTCATGTCTTTCTCAAGAAGCATCTCTGACTGGACATTACCATTTGGCCCATCTTCCATTAGGAGATCATTGTAGAATTTTAAGCCATAAAACATGCCAGTGTCATCTGCATTTTCAAAATGGTGCAAGAGTAGCCTAAGGTTCCATTTGTTAATGGGAAATAACTCACTAAAACAAAGTCTATCATTAAAATTTAGGCAAAATTATAAATTGCACCCCTAACTTTGACCAAAATTTAATTCAATCTTCTAACTTCACTTTTGTCCAATTAAGTCACCTAACTATCAAGTTTATTCAATACAGACTTCTCATTAGTCTCGATCGAAAAAGCTCCATGAGAGACTATCTAAACCTTTTTTTTTTTTTTTTTTGAGGAAATCTAAACCATGGATTTGGCAAAACAAAACGTTGTCGTTTATATGGTCCCTAAGGAGCTTTTTTGACATTGACTAACAAGAGGCTTGAATTAAATATACTTGAAAGTTAAAGAACTTAATTGAATAAAGTAAAGTTAGAGAAATAAATTGAATTTTGGTCAAAGTTAGAGGGTGTAATTTGTAATTTAGTCTAAAATTTAAGTGGGCAAATATTACAATTGCATATGTGAGACAAGTGACATTTAATTGATTGTGTGGTTTACATGGGTTTTCTTTTTAAGACCAATGAATTTTTTAAAGGTCATGGGTCTTCTTGATTAAAATTGAAGGATTTGAAAGGGAGGACATCATTTCCCGTCTTGAAAGGGGTATTTTGTTGGGCCTTATCTGGTTTAGGCCCATAAGGGTTCTTTTTCTTATTTTTGGTCCATGGGATAGGAAATTTTAGCACAATCACATATTCTCCTCTACCTGTTTGATAATTTCTCTTTTAGATTCCATATTACATATCTTGCTAGTTTAACCTTGGTATTTGTTGTGGCTAGACAACCCCTCAACCCCTACTTTTGTGTTGACAAATTCACACTTCTTCTTCTTCTTCCTTTTTTTTTTTTTTTTTTTTTAAGAATCTGAGAAATTCACACTGAGTTGACCAGCGACTTTACTCTCACCAAGAAGTGGGTAGTTTTTTTTCCAACATATTTTACTACCAAAGGAAAATTTCCAAAATCCGCTTGTGTGTTTCACAATATAGTTAAGACTTGAGAGTCATGTTGGGCTTACTTGTGGATTTGTATGGCATGAGCGGCTGATAATTAAAGCTAAAAACTTGAGTGACATTGTTGAGATTTGGATGCTGAACAACAAGGGTCCACTGTGTGTAGTTAAGTCCGTAGTTGAAGTTGGTGATGCTCATCTTCACACGCCAATACGAAACATAGTTTAGCTTCACATGCCAATGCACCCTTATTGGGCACATGTGCTGTGTGCACTGTAGTAATGGCCCATTGGTTGTTGTGTTTGCTCCCACAATGCTCTGAATCTTTGAGTCACTTTTAGAGAAAACGAAAAACAAACTATTATAAGGTTTCCAATTTCATATCATTTCTGAATGATTGTCCAACAGTTTCAAAGATTTTATTGTTTTTTATGTTTTACTCAAAGATGTGACATGATTATTTATGTTTTACTCAAAAAATGACATTGTCACAAATGAAAAATATATTAGAATCGACTTGGGGCTTATATTGGAGTGTCGGTGCATTTTAATAAAAATCTATATATTGTTTAAGTTAAAGTTAAAAAAAGTCTAATCAGATTTTAAATTGAAGTCTATTTTGCTTCCAAAATGCTCTGAATCTTTATAAGGTTTCGAATTTTATATCATTTCTGAATGATTGTCCAACAGTTTCAAAGATTTTATTGTTTTTTATGTTGTACTCAAAGATTTGACATGATTATTAATGCAGATGAAAATTTAAAATTTCAGTAATTTAAAGGGTAGCAAAAGTCTTTCTATTTCACACTATAAACTAACCCTTAAACTCTGACTGTTTGGGGGTGTCAATAAGAATATGACCTTTTCCAACCTCTTTCAAGATTAAAAAATGACGTTGTCACAAATGAAAAATATATTAGAATCAACTTGGCCTATATTGGTTTGTCGGTGCATTTTAATAAAAATCTATATATAGTTAAAGTCAAAACTTTAAGAAAGTTCAATTAAATTTTAAATTGGAGTATAATTTTGCGCCATATGTCGCATCTAATTTTTTTAATTTTAGGTTTTAAATTGGATTTCAATTGTTGTCTAATTTTGCATCACGTGTTCTATTTAAGTTTTTTTTTTAACTTTTGTTCTAAGTGAGTTAATGAGGTGTAAAAAATGAAGAGTCTAATATAATTAAATCATTAAAAAAAAAACTCAATAAACAAAAAAAGAAAAAGAAAGAAAGTAAACTCATGTGTATATCCAAAAGAAATTAAAGAGAGAGAGAGAGAGAGAGAGAGAGTAATTTGAATCCATATATGTGTGTAATTGTAATTTTTTTTAATTGTACCATACATATGCATGAGTTATACACTAGTTTATATCTATGTATATGCATAGGTTATACACTAGTTTATAATAATAATAATAATAATAATAATAATAATAATAATGACCATAGTGTTTTAGTTATGAAATTTATTATGATTATATTGTAGCCATTCAAACGAATAGTTGTTACAAAATATTTATATATTGTTAAGAGTTTTGTAATTTAATTAGCATTTTATGATATTTCAACAAAAACGTCTAAAATCAAAATTAATCTCTCCCAACTATCAAATGATTAATATATATACCTCCATCAATCCCATTATTTTGTCATTTATTCTCCATTATTTTGTGATTAAAATTTTCTTTAAAATGTAAGTATTTTAAATCTATATAGAGGAGCCTTGTCACTCTTTAGAAGTATATATATAGAGTGTCACTTTAGATAAACACAAAAAATGTGATAGTAACATAGATAAGAAATTAATAGTGAGATACAAGCATAGATTGGGCATTCTGTAATTGTTATTATGGGGGCATTCTGTAATTGTTATAAGACCCTTGGGAAAATGTATGCACTTGGTGTCATATCTAATGAAGGATAATCTTGGTGGTGAGGCCAATTAAAATATTCGTTAACAGCCTAGGGTTAAGATCATGAGGGGTTTCCTATATATCCTAAAACCTAGCAATAAAATATCTATGGCCCATTGAAATAGGTTAGGGTGTTCATTTATGTATGGGAAATGTGTTAGATATTCTTTAATATCTTATTAATTAACAACGAATTACCATTTTTTAATTACCCTATAATTCTAACAAATCATAGGAAATTGAAAGTTAATGGATAATAATAATCATTCTAAAGTATGACGAGATTAGCTAGTGGCTTACAACATGATGCTGGTGTTTGAAAACCATATTTTACTACGTAAGGTTCAATCCAGGCCACATGTTTATGAGGCACAATGATCAATCTTATATTTTTACTAAAATAAGTGTGAGGTTATTGGTGTATTTTAATACATATATATATAGTATTTTAATACTATATATATATATATATATATATATATATATATATATATATATATATATATGTATTAAAATACAACAACAATATTCTGAACATAATTATATATATAATTATGTTCATAATATTGTTGTTGTAAAATTTATTATGAAATATATTATAGCTCATTAACATATATAAATAGTTGATTCACAAAAAATAAAAATAAAAATAGTTGTTACAAAATATCTAATATCCCAATAACTCCACTGTCTTGTGATTTATTCTTCATTATTTTGTGTATGATATCTCTATAACTTAAGATTATTTTAGCTTTATATAAAGAAGCATTTCCACTCTTGAAAAAGAATATATGGAATGTCATTGTTATTTTGTGTGTAAAGAAGAATGTCTTTTTAGGTAGCTTTCAATCTATGGTGTAATGTGGTTGAGTTATTCTATCTTGAGGGCAGCATGCTAGTATGTTATTGCCCTATTGATTGAGATGTATATTGAATATTCTTATGTAATGTCGTGAACACCTTAATGAGAATGATATATCAGCAAAGCTATGCATATGTGATATTTATTTTTAATCTTATTATTATAAATGATTCACGCATCATATTTTATTTTAATTTTATAATTATATTAAAATAATATGTGAAAATTCATATGATTTATTAGTCAACTTGTTTAGCAAAAAGAAAAAAAAAAAAAATAGTCAACTTGTTAATTAGGTAACAGTGAGTGGTTGAATTCTTTTATACTATATATACTATATATACCTATATATGTGTGTAGATTTGTATGTTTGAGATGGGAAAGGAGGCTTACGTGATGCAATTTTCTGTGTTCTGGCATCCACAAGCACAAGTTGGACACGTAACTATAGTTGAGTTATAGAAAGATGACATCGAGACACAACAGGTTGGGCTTGGAGAAGCTAGGAACTGTGAGTAGGTGCATACCACATTCCATGTCACTTCAAATAAGAAACAAAATTATGTTAAGATATAGAATTTGAAGAATTGAGGTGCTAGTTTTCACACAAAATCATCAAACTATGTATCATGAACCCAAAATCGAAAAATATTGTTTCACATTAATTTGTTACTGTGCACTCAACATGATGATGTTAATAACATTTAAAACGTGAAATGAATGATGTGTATAGATATATGCTAAACTAACGAGTGTAAGAGAACCAATGCCCACTTACTGAGTGCTTGAGTTTGTCGACGACCGTCAGAACTGAGGAAACGTGTGGGTGTCACGGTAACCGGTTGGTTGCAAGTGTAGCCTGGCCCTGGACCATTCAAAGTGAAATTCTTAGGCAATTTCACAGTCTTACTAGATGTACCAGAACTCCCAACAGTGAGCTGAAAGGATGAGATAGCAGCTGAAGGATCTTGTCCCCATGATGGCACAACACCACCCTTACAGCAATTGGCAACTTGTTGATTATAAGGGGCACCTGGGAGCAAGTCCACAATGGTAGGTTTCTTCTCACAACAGTAAGGGATATTTCCCTTATACTTGGAACAGTCTCCTTGCTCTGTGGCTTCTGCACCCAGCATGGACCATATCACTTCTTTCTTAGCCCATACCCATCCCATGGTCCAGCCAGGGCTCATAATGTGCCGGTACATCTGGTAGTTGGTCATTGTCACTGTTGCCTGAAAAACCATTGTTTTGAGATTGAGATACATTTTTTGTTTGAACTTTTTTGACAAATAATGGTTTTGGTGATTACTGTAAACTTAAAAATTTTCTTTTCATTCTTTTATCTCTCTTCTACTCGATCCCACAAAACATTCAAAGTCGTCTTAACATTTTGTTTTTTTGTTCAGGGCATATATAATACAAGCATTATACCTTCCAGTTGAGGGAATAACTAAAGGTAGAGGGAGACAAAAAATTAGTATGTCATTTAAGACATAACCGAAAGTATGATTTTGAATAGATTAGAATGACAACAAAAAAAAAAAAGTGGTCGACCCTTACTAGTACTAGAATGTTAAAGATCCTTAATCTACCAAAGCATTTGGGACTAAAGCTTAATTGGTTATTGTTTTCAAGATAGAGATGCTGAATTTTATCTACATGTGCTTTGCTATACTTAAGCTACAAAATGACTGGCAACATGAAAGCAAGAAAACAGCAGTTAAATCAAATGACACTCACCGTATAACCATCTGCGGTCCAAGATATGACATCCCATTTGATTGTAATATTACCAGTAGGGTCCAAAGGGTCATATGCCTCTGAAATTAACAGTGAAAATTAAAAGTTGTTAAATATTAGCATTGATACACCATGTTGAATATGCTAGTATAGATGCGGAAGCGAAAGCATAAAATTGAGAACACAATAACGCACGAGGGTTACGTGGTTCAGCCTAACGGCCTACATCCACGGAGGAAACCCTAAAGGGCTACATCAATAATATATTAGAGTGTAGTACAAATCCCGTGTTACAATGAATCATAACATGTGTATATATAGTAGACTAAACCCTAGACTAATAGACTTCTAGTACAAGTAGGAGACTTGACTTGCACACAAAGTAGAATTAGGCTTGGGCCTATACTAATGGGCTAATATATCTCTAACAAAAGTGAACCAGAAAATGTAAGTAAAAGAGAATAATGAAATCTTAAAATTACTGTTCATTATTGAACTGGAAGCGCATACCTGCATGAGCAAACAAGACAATAAAGAAAACAGATGATACAAGATTTGCATATGTTTTGAAAACCATGATTCCCAGTTACCAGATTAGGCCTGCTGCAGAAAGTAATGTTTATGTATACATATAGTTCGAACAAAACATTATCATCTAGAGCAGGCTTACCCGGACTTGTTTGAACTAGTATATGATTTCTTCACGTCATTTTTGCAATTATATACATACTTGTGTTAGCTTATACATGCCTGTGAAAGGAATTGCAGGGAGGACTTAGAAAACACAGGAATTAATTATGTTCAATCAGAAGGGTTATTATAATCATTGATAATGCCATGTTGCGTATCACCTTCTTCCCATATGTGGTTTAGGGTATATTATATAGACTGATAGTCCTATAATTGGAAAAAGAAATAAGAAATACGTAAATAGAAAGCAAAAGAAGACCTTCCAAGAAACGTGAATATCAGTTTTTTTTTTTTAATTAATATTGTTGTTATTTGGTAACAGGGGGAGGGTTTTGCTGTGGACAGGTGGCAACTGCAACTACTGTTGAAGTGTTGATCTCCATTGTGATTATAATGTTTTCAGATTTGGTTCCAAAATATATAATATATAGTATAATCCAGTTACCAAAATTTTAATTAATGAAGTATATATGACAAAGGGTGCACTTTCTCTGTAGTTGGTGGCTCCAGGTAAAAAAGTGTGAACGCTACAAGGAAATATAAAAAATTGGCGAAACTATACTGTTGGTCCCTGGAGTTTACTCTATATGTGTAATTGGTCCCTCAAGTTTGAAGTGAGCACAATTAGTCCCTTAAGTTTTAAAATTGAGTTGATTTGATCCTTTTACTAACTGTTGTTAACGGTGTTACTTACATAACTAACAGAATAATGACTTAATTTTTTTTTTACGACGTGGCATGTTTTTAATAAAAAAAATTTTAAAAAATAGTTTTCACGTTAGATAAATTGAAAAATCATATTGACGGCAACCCCACCTCCACCCCAACCACCACGACGGCAACCCACACCTCCTCCACCATGAACCCACAAAAAAGTCCAATCCAAAATCAGCATTTACCTTGCATTTGATCTAGCCAATCAGAATTCAAAGCCGAAAATCAAGCCAAAAAATAATAAACCCAATCAACAAGTGCAATTTACATGACAAAAGACCAAAAAAATAAAAAAAAACCCAAATGAAATCACAAAGAAAACCCAGATGAAACCCAGCGATTGCCCCATCGGAACCCACACTGTTTTCACTCTCGATCTCCCTCTCTCATCTCTCTCTCCGTTTGTGGCTTGGTGCTTCTCCACCTCCCCTTATTGAAAACCCTCTCAAGTATTGCTCATTTTTTGTCTTTGCAGGTGTAATACCTGAGATGGGAGGACGAACGCACCTCTGTGGTTGTGCGAGAGGAAGAGGGAGGCGGGTCAGTGGCTGTCGTCGGTGGCTGCTAGGGAAATGGCTGTCGTCGGCGGCTGCTAGGGCTTGTGCTGTCGCCGGCGA
Source organism: Quercus wislizeni (assembly GCA_023055345.1). Classification (NCBI taxonomy): domain Eukaryota; kingdom Viridiplantae; phylum Streptophyta; class Magnoliopsida; order Fagales; family Fagaceae; genus Quercus; species Quercus wislizeni. The sequence continues at coordinate 17,120,911 of JALGQJ010000003.1, forward strand.
CAGCTACAGCTTGGGCTATCGCCGGCGGCGGCTTGGGTTTGATTTCTTCCCTCTCTCCCTTTCTCTCTCGTTGTGGGTTTTTCTTTTTTTTTCTTTTTTTTTTGAGAAAATTGTTGTGGGTTAGAACCGTAGAAAATAAATTTTTTAACTTGGTACTGGTGAATTTTTTTTCTCACGTGTAAATTTAGTTTTTAATTTTTTTTAATTAAAAATATGTCACATCATTAAAAAAAAAAATCAAGTCATTATTCTGTTAGTCACATAAGTAACACCGTTAACAATAGTTAGTAAAAGGACCAAATCAACTCAATTTTAAAACTTAAAGGACTAATTGTGCTCGTTTCAAACTTGAGGGACCAATTGCGCACACAGGATAAACTTCAGGGACCAATAGTGTAGTTTCGCCTAAAAAATACTAGAATGATAACTTTTGACACAATTTTATAACAATTTGCTCATATAATAAGTTGTAAGTGATGGAGTAAAAATGGTAAGTTCATATGGGTTCACAACTCTACAACTCAAGATTTATCATGTGAGTAAGTTATGATAAAAGTTGTAGTAAAAATTCTGATCCTATTATTATTCGAGAAATATTATTAGATATTGTCTTTTTTTTTTTTTTTCTTCAAGTGATGATAGAAACTCGTTTCATACGCTATGTGATGTGATTAGTCACAGAGGGAATTGGAGAGGCACTAGCTGGGGAGGAAGTAGGTCTCATATTTTAGTACAAATATTAATTAGTCGTAGACTTATGCCATGCGCAGAAAAATTTGATATAATTATTTTTTATTAAGTAATTATTGAATTAATATATTATATTCTGTATTATTTAAGGTTCAATGTGTTATTTGAAATTATGTTTTAAATTAGAAGTTTTTTGTAGTATAACATTATATATTTTGTAGTCGGGTATCATATATAGTAAGATACGTATGAAAACACAATGCAATAAAAAAGTTTTCTTTTATTTTATAGTGTGAGAATTATTAGACTAATTTGTAATCATGTATACTTTGTTAATTAATTACTATACAGATGTATACGAATTAACTCTTATAAATATATTTTAATTTTCTCCAAAACATAGACTGACATCTCTTTCTTTCTCATAGGTATGCAAATCAACTCTTATACTTTGTTAATTATTATTGTGAGTGTCTAGCTTCATACACCCGAAACATTATATTAGATGTTCACCCAGAGGATGCAATAATATTGTTTTTAATTATGGGTGAATTATAAAATTGAAAATTCAATCGATTCACTATTCTTCCAATGCGTTTTGACTTTTGAGCATGAATCACACGGAGAAGACTGAGGAAAATTAATGCAATTATTCTAAGAATCATCGGTTTTACTTTTCTATTTTAAGGGAAGTCATCAGCTTCATGACGAATTCAAACATGGATTTCTCTACCATCTACGTTTGATGTCTTTTCGGTTGATGTATGTTTAGATAATGTAACTTCTCCCAACTAATCTTGCTCACCAGTTCAAACCAAAATTAGTAGAAAAAAAAAAGGAAAAAAATATGAAGTATAAACATGATTTTTTTTTTTTTTTAATTATACTTCATATTAATTTGTGGCTCTCTCTGTTGCGGAATAAAAATCTTTGTCCCACATTGATTGTTCTACTTATACTCCAATCAGTTATAGTATACTTGAATCTTTATTTATTTATACTTTTAATTTTTTACATTTTTTTTTTGAAGAGATTTACATTTTAAACTCTAGTTACTTTACCAAAAAGAAAAAAAGAACAAGAAGAGGAAAAGATTGTGTGACAAGCATTAGAGGAGCATAAAATAGAACATTAAGAGTGGGGCAAATGATTTTTATTAAGTTAAAATTGCATCTTAAATTTCAAACGAATCAATGAAAATTAAGTTATTTTATTTTATATTTATAAAGTTTCAATTTATGATGTGTGCTTATAATGATTGTCTCATCAAATCAAGACACTAATAAATTTTTATTGTAGGCGGAAATTGAACCTTCAATCTTTTATTCAATTATCAAAAATTTTATTAATTGAACTAATTGGAACCTACAATAAAAATTAAGTTATAAGTGAGAAATGTGTTAAGCATCCCACGATATTTGTTATATAACAATTACTTCATTTTGAATATCTCCTATAAATGGAAAATAAATTAAAATATTCATTTTAGCTTAACAACTACCTCATTTTGAATATCTCCTGTAAATGGAAAAGAAAAGAAAATATTCGTTTTGGTTTTAGGGTAATACCATTAAAGGTGTGAAATACTAAAAAAAACCTGTTTTTTTTTTTTTTTTTTTTTTTTGTATTTTAAAAAAATCATGGGTCATCAATAAATTAGCGTTGAAATGTGAACTCAAGCAATTCGGAGTCTCAACATATATAACTCAAGGAATTATTAGAGCATTCACAGCAGTGAAGGCAAAATTTTAGCTATTTAGCTACACCAAAAGTCACTTTATCTATTTTACCTACACACATGCTGCAGCAGTGGATCTATTTTAGCTTCTAATACAATAAAATAATATATCTCTTACAATAAAATAATATATCACACTACCCACAAAAAAAACCACAAACACCTTTACATCAGCCAAACCCACAACCACCACCACCGGCCATAACCACCGCTCTCCTTTGTCAACCACAACACAACGTAGAAAAAAAAAAAAAAAAAAAAAAAAAAAACAAAACAAAACAAAACCAAGGAACAAGCTACTGCCAAAGCCAAAATACACAAAACCCACTACCAAAGCCAAAATCATCCACCACCACCACAACCAAAATCAACCACCATCACCACAGCCACCGAACTCATATGAAAAGAAAAAAAAAAAACTCAATCACAGATCGGCGAGAGAGAGAGGTGAGAAAAGACTTGGGTCGGAGACGTTGAGGCCGGCGGAGGCTTGGGTCGGTGACGTTGAGGCCGGCAGAGGCTTGGGTCGGAGTCGTTGAGAGAGAGAAGAAAGAAGAGGGAGTTGGCCGGCAAGCTGAACAGATTGGCGATGAGGGAGTTTGGGGCGGGTCGGCGAGCTGGTCAGTGGAACAAATCGGCAATGAAGGTTGGCCGGCGAGCTGAGGGATGAGGGAGATGTCCGGTGAGCTTGAGAGAAAAAAAAAAATTTTGAGGAAGAAAGAAGAAAGAGGAAGAAGCCGGAGAGAGAGAGAATAGGAAATAGTTTTTTAACGTGAGAAGAGAGAGAAGTTAATAAAAAAATAAATTTTTTTTTTAGATGTGAGCTACAGTGCACATCTAAAGATAGATGTGCACTGTAGCGGATAAGCAAAAAATTTTGCTTATTGCTCCACTACTGTAAACTTCTTTTATGTGCAATGATGCTAAAAAATAGCAATATAGCTATTTAGCACCACTGCTGCAAATGCTGTTACCTAGTTCACCAGGTAGATCTCATTGCTTTCGATCAAGTTGGAGCACTTTCAAAACAGTGCAGTCTAACGTCAGTGAATTGTTGGATCTAAACCAATCATGATTACGAGAGAGAGAGAGAGCACATGGGTCGGTGGTTGCCAATCCATTAATATTATAAATATATTAAAGCCGAAGCTAAGAGACTGTTCAAAACATTGAATAGAAGTTTCAGTCTTCAATAAGCACAAAATGATCGAGTTGCATGCACTTAGGTCGTGCAAGTTGGCTCGCGCCCAGAGTGCACTGGCCTTTGAACAACATGGGGGTCCTTCATCGACTTGGTGGAGCGAGTCCAAAATAGTTTTTCTCCTTAAGATTGGAAAGTTCTCTGCATTGTGGTAAGGAAAATTTGGAGCTACCGAAGGGCATGCAAACAAACTTCTGATTAGTTTGAGGAATATCATCACAATTCACAGCCAAAGTGAGGGAAGAGTTTGTTCCCAATTGATGGTCTCCTCTCCTTCATGGCAGGGTTGGTACAAACTCAATATAGAGCCTCTCATAACTTTGCTTCCACCACGGTTTTGTTAGAACAATGGCTCTGCGGAAGAGAATTCTCGATGCATCTGCTTGCAGTTGAGTTTGTGTTACTCGGGATAGTTGTGGCTAATTAACAAATGTTATATTGGAAAAGCACGGTTTATCAAGAACTCAAGTCTCTCTTGGGGACATTATTTAAATTTGAAGATATAAAATAGTTTTTGCATTACCTAATAGGAATTGGCTTAGATTCAGTGTTCCTATTTATATATTGGACCTGTCAAAATCACGACATTTGATCAAAAGTAAATATATGTCATAATTTTAATCGGTCTAATTCACGTAATCTTTACCGTAATTCTCAAAATTAATAAAGAAGAGCAAAGTAGTCTTTTAAGTTACAAGGCTAGCAAAATCAAAAAATATATTGCAGCAATAGCAAAACAAAGAAACCAAGAATTCTTCTTACAAGAGGCATGCACAAATATTTATATATACATATTTTATTTATACAAATTAAAAATCATATTATTACACACCATATGACTAATAACAACAATAAAGCATGAATGTTCTATAACTTGTTTTCTCTAGAAAACAATGAAATACTAGTCCAAAATTTTCTGTCCTTGTAGAATCCGACAAGGACATACGGCTTAAAAATGAATTCTCGACGAGGTCCAAGCCTATCATAATCATCATAAGGAGTGACGTTGTTAATGCACTGAGCCATACTTGGTTTAAGATCTTCAATATCTTGCTCATATACCAAATGGACTCCACATTTCTTCACCTCCAAGTCTGTACCTTCTGTTTCAAATCTAATCTCAATCTGGCTTAACATATTCTCATCAATTGAACTCCATGATCCATTCCTATAGTCTTCAAAGTATTGCGGGAACAAATAGATCAGCCAACGGTAACATGATTCAACTCTACCAAATGCTTTAGAAAATGAGAAGTTTGAATCAATATGATATTTATGTCCATTGGCCCTCAGTTCACAAACAAAGGAATGCGTGTCTCCATCAAGACTTCGGTTTGGTGCATGATACTCATTGAGTACTAAAACACAACATAAAGCCATTCCCATCCACTTATTACTCAAATAAGAAGGCACTCGTATATTCATTCCATTCCCCATAGTTTGATATCTAAACCATTTTGGAATTTCACTTCCAGGAATAACAAGATCAAACTTACCTACAATCGAATCGTGAATACAAATTTCCTGAAACATAAAAACCATGGTGTTTAGAACTCACGCAGAGAGAGAGAGAGAGAGAGAGATACCCGTTCGGCTCTTTCCAGAATTTTAAATGAATCTTCACCGTGGGCTTGAATGTCAAGCAATTTAAAGCAATCGTGAAGACTAAGAGATAACTCAAGTGAAGCTTTTGGCAATGGTGGTTCTGGTAATGTTTCCAATGAGGAAGAACCAGTTACCAAAAAATAACAAATACTCGAGGGAAGCTCTGGCAATGAACGAAGACTAGTGCAATTCAACAAGTAGAGTTCTTTAAGATTAGATAGTCGAATGATGCTTTCAGGAATGAACTCAAAATCATTTTTGCTTAGATCTAGTACTTGTAAAGAGGATAGGCAGCCAAGCTCATTGGGAATTTCCTGAACTTTACAATCACTTAGATCCAGTGTTTTCAAAGAAGACAAACTTGACAAAGAAGGCACTGACAAGCCCGCAAGATCTAGACTTTTTCTTGACTTTAAATCAAAACTAAGGGCTTTATTCCATGATTTAGACAATGGCCCTTTACATCCACGGAAAGATAGTACTTCAAGTTTTTCTAAGAGAACAATGGAAGAAGGTGCTTTCCTTATTGCAGTTCTACTCACATCAAGCTACTCTAAACCTTTGGCATTCCCCAAGTTTTCTGGTAGCTTTTCAAGAGTCTTAAGCATCCTGAAATATCAAGATCTTTGAGCAACTTAAAATTGCATATGATGCTAGGAATGTACACAAGATTTTTGCAATCTCTTAAACTCAATGATTTAAGGCTAGTCAAGTGCTCATTGCTCAATTGACATGGGTAGTTTTGTAATAGCAGTTCCATCCACATAAAGCTTGGATAAGCATTTCATGTTTCCCGCAAATGTTGGAATATTCTTGATTTTTGAACATCCAGAAAAAATAAGAATGTTAAGAGAGTCCATTTCAAACTTGCATGGAAGATTACAAAGGCTTTTGCAACCTTTCAAATTAAGAAGGATAAGCCTTTTATGAACTCCAATTGATGAATGAACCTCACGTAAACTTGTACAGCCTTCAACAATCAATTTCTCAAGATTTGGGACTCCAGTGATATCAGGAGTTATAATCAAATTTTGAGAATGATTCAATTTGATGAACTTCAAACTGTCAAAACACTATGTAAAAAAAAAAAGGTTTAGCTTCAATAAACCTTATAATTTATTTATAAATACAAACAATTATGTATGAGGGATGAGGGTACTCAAGTAACAATCTTACCTTTATTCCTTTCCAAAGTTGTTCAATGTTACTGTAGCACATGCGAAGATCAACAAGCTCCATTGGTTGGAAACTCGATGGCAAAGATTTTGAAGGGTACCCACTCCAATCAAGGAACCTTAACTCGTTAGAAAGATGTTTGGGGCCACGCAAAATGTGAGCCTTTTGAATTATGAGCAATTTAAGTTGAGGCATATTTGATAGGGCTTCTAGGTTCCATTGTACCTCTTTTGGTAGAGGAAAGTTTGAAACTAGTCCCTGAACTAATTCTGTTCCCTAATAATTAAGAAAAAAATGGATTAGCAATCACAACATATGACGAGCATAACCATTCAAATTCAAACTATGTTGAATATTATTGATGTATTATATCCTATAAAATTCGTTAAATAAACTTTTACCTTATTTTCTGTTAACACATGGTTAATGTCCTTATATTGCCATAGCCTACTACGCTTTCCTGGCATTTTAGGGCACTCTTGACGGGCTATATCCTGGCTCATGTCTTGTAATAAGTCATGCATCAACAATTTATTGTGATAAATCTTTAAGAGAGATTTTTCAATGAGAACCCTTAATCCAATATTAGGGTAAAGGCCAAGACAATCTAGTATTTCTACTACGTAGTCCTTGGGTTGCAAATTAAAGAAACATGCAATATGCAAGAATATTTCCTTCTCTGTTTCATGTAATCCATCAAAACTTATTTGAAGTATTTCAAGAATTTTTCTATCAGGATAGTCCTTGAGCCTATTCAATGCACTTTTCCATTCATCATTTCTTCTATTGAACAAAAAGGAACCAACATTCTCAATAGCTAAAGGAAGACCCTTAGCATAATGAACAACTTGTTTGGACAACTCTAAATAATCTTGAGGAGGATGGTCTTGTTTGAAAGCTTTTAAACTTAGAAGATGAAGAGCATCATCATCATTCAATCCTTCAGCCTCATATATTTCATCTACTTCAAGTGTTTTTAGCAAATGTTTATCTCTTGTTGTTATGAGAACTCTACTACCTGGACCAAACCAATCATGTCCCCCAGCTAAATTGTTTAATTGGTCTAATTGATTTATATCATCAAGAACAAGGAAAATCCTTCTATTACGTAACCTATTCTTGATTATAAGAACTCCACCCAATATCCTGTATCTTCATATTTTCTTCCTTCAAAATTTGATGAATAAGTTTTTGCAATAGTGGAAGTAAACCAACTTTTTCACAAATTTCCCTAACATTAGCAATAAAACAACCACCTTCAAATTTATTAGAGACCATATCATAAACAACTCTAGCAAGAGATGTCTTACCCATTCCACCAAACCCCCAGATTCCTATAATATGAACATCGTTTAACCCAATAGCTAAATGCAACTTTAGTTCTTCGACTCGAGAATTTATTCCTACTAAGTTCTTGGTATATGTAGATGCATAACTCAATTTATGAGAAATCGCCCCCACGATATCTTGAATAAATTTTGACTCACACCTACAGTGAAAAATGAACAATACATAATATGTCTAGAAATAAAAGTAAATAAAAAGAGTAGACATCTCATGTCAAATATAGAAATATGTAAATTGCTTAGCTCATAAAAAATAAAAAATAAAAAATAAAAAAATGAAAGAATTACCGACTTTTATATGGGTATGCTTGAGGTTCAAAACAAGGCAATATATATAAGAAGAGTGAGTATGAATGTTTAATAGAAAGATATATGTAAAATTAATTACTTGTCCATCAAAAGATAACCTGAGATATCAGCCACTTCTCTCAAAGTTGCTCTCCATATTTGCACCTTCTCTATGTTTTCCTTGAATCGTTCTTTATGTTCAACAAAGGCTTGTGCAAAAGGCCCCATCTGCTTCCTTACATCAACTGGATCCACATCGTAAAAAACTGATAGAACAGTCAATCCTATCTCTTTCATGCATTCAATGATCTTTGTAAGCTCATCCAAACACCACATAGAAGATGCATAGTTTTTGGAGAGAATGACAATAGCAACCTTTGATCCTTCTATTGCTTTCCAGAGTTCTAAAGAAATAAGTTTTCCTCTTTCAAGTTTTTCATCATCTTTAAAGGTGAAAATACCCTTTTGTTTTAAAGCATAATATAGATGGTCTGTAAAACTCTTGCGGGTATCATCACCCCTAAAGCTGAGAAAGACATCGTAGTTCCATTGTGGGGTAGATGAAGATGAACTTTTGGTACCCATAAAAGCCTTTGAAAGTACGCTGGTAAAAATTGAACCACAATAATGAGATGCATGACATGAAAAAAACATATGGATTTTTATTTGAAGAAGGTATTAAAAGAAGAAAGAAATAAAAGAGATGGACATAGGTGAAAGTGAGATCTTACAAATGCAGGAACTTGCAGCAGGGACAATGCGAGATTCAGCTCCTATTCTGCAATTGCCAGTTAAAAAAAGGTAATGCAAAGTCAGGGAGAGAAGTTTTCTATAAGGTCAACGACTCTTTTTTTTTTAAACAGCGTCGGTGCGAAAAGGATACAAGTGGCCCTCTTTCTTTTACTTTAAAATCTAAAGTTGCTTTCTTACTTTTCTAATTTAAATTTCCCAGTTACTATTTTATAACCAAATGCTTGTCACGAACCCAGAAGACCCGGGTTTGATTCGTTTCTCAAAAAAAAAAAAAAAAAAAAAAAAAAATGCTTGTCACGAGAATCATTAAGGTAAAAAACATTTTTTTTTTAAAATCTCAGCAATTTTTTTGTAGGAAAATTATCATTTTAGTTTTTACATTTTGAAGTTATTATTAATTTAGTCTTTATATTTTGGTAAATATCAATTTTTTTCATGTTATTTTTAACTTACAATTAATTTTTAATATATACTCTTAGAAGCTGATTAACTAGACCCTATTTTGTTTTTTTTTTTTTACCCTAGTTGTTTTTTTTTTAAAGGTTCCCCATCTTCTTTCTTACCATTAAATTCTCATTATTCTCATTCAATATCCTATTAAATTCCTTGAAGGCATAAACTCCACAAGCACGGCATTAGAATTTAGAATTGGCTTGAAATGCCAACAGATTTTATGATGGGAAGTATTACATTCACAATATTTTTATAACAATTTTTTTTAAAAAATATTATAAATATAACTTTTTTTTTGGTTATCATTTGTAATAATAAGTTGTAACCCAATTATTGGGACAACTCTCGTGTCTCATATTTACGCGTTGCGAGTTAGACCCGTTACCCCGAAAAACAAAAGAAACCGTCCAAGTCCAAAACCTGTTTACTCCGTAAGTAACCTTTCTCTCTCTGACCGTTCAAAGTGAAACCAACCAAACCAAGCATGCCAGCTGCCTAACCCAGTCAACAAAGACCTATTCCTATTGCAAAATTTCCATTATAACAAGTTCAAGATCTACGGCATGGTCGACATGAAGACCCTGTAGTTTAGTGTCGGTGGAGTTTCCATTCATCAGGTTCACACAACAGTGTTGAGAAGAAGCATTTTTAATTGGTTTTGGACAAAAGAACATACAGTACATAATTACATACGCGTCTAGCTCAAGGGGTACTCCAAAGCCACCTACGACTTCTAAACTTTGAAGGGATCGCCACCCACAGTGGCCACAACCAAGAAAGTCCAGACATGTCGCTCTCTTCTCTCTTATATACTAACTTATCTGTTCCTCCAAAATATTTATATATTAACTTATCTTGTGCTCCCAACTTGCATGCTTTGTGTGACACTTGGATACACATTCCACATATGTTTTTCAATTATTGACTATTGAGAGAATAATTTAAGAGTTCTTCTAGCAATTAATATAGGGAAAAGTTAAGCCGATGTCCAAAGCATTGGTTTAGGAATTAATTTTTTTTAAATTTTATGAAAAAATGAACTAATTTTTTGGACAGTTTTTATTTTTTATTTTTTATGAAAGTAGTTTAAAAAAATTTCTAAAATAGTCTTTAACAAATACTTTAAGGGCACTTATCAATATTTTATATATAAAAGTAGAGATCTCATGTTGGAGAGTATAAGGTTGTATCATGTGACGCTTCTTTGAAGTTCTCTTTATTTAGTTTTCTACTTCGACAAAGTTTGTATTTATATTATATTAAAGTATTAGTTTATTGAATTAGCAAATAGAATAAATGCATATATTAATTCTTTATTGTTGTGCATTAATTATTTATATTAAATGGATTTATATGATTATTTTAATAAACTTTATATAGAAAATAATTTTTAGTCAGAATAATAATAATAAATTTTGAATATTACATTCTTACTCATGGTTAGTTGCTTTGATAACAATTGTCACAAAAGCTATAAAAAAAATTAAATATTTGTGAATTCACTAAAATTAATCTTAATCCTTTAAATTTCCTAACTCCTTTTTGTGTGTGCGCGCGCATGCGCGCATGTGTGTGAAACTAACACTCTAGTATGTTTTCTATGTAATTAGAAAGATTACTAATATAATAATTATGTTTATTTTTTTATATTAATTATTTTAAGCATAATGAGATTTTAATACCATTTTTCTAAGATTTATATGAGAAACAATTTTATTTATTTATTTGAGAAACAATTAATTTGAAATTTGGCATTTTTACTCAAATTTAGTTGTTTTTGCAACAATTGAAACCATGTCCAAAAAAAGGGGAATTTTTTTTTTAGTAACACACAATCAAGAATGTAAAAATAAATAATTGAAGGATATATGCATTTTTTAGTAGACATGAAACATACCTATCTATATTAGCTACGATGTCATGTAATTTTCAATTTGTAAACACACATATATATAGTATGATCAAATCACTATACTATTCTTAGTGTATTTTTATTTTGTGTATACATAAAATAACTAAAGATTATAATTTTTTACAATGAAATTTATTGAAATATCTTTTTTATACCTTGATAGTTGGGATGGGGATTTATATCCTGAATACTTCTATTAGAAATTGAGGTACCAATCAGTTAAGTTATAAGATTTTTGGTAAAACTTATCGAAATATTAGAGAAAACTAATAATAAGTTGCATCGCATATTGTGCAAGAACTCAACTAGTTTTTTTTTTTTTTTTTTGAGGGAGAACTCAACTAGTTATTATAATGGATAGTATTTAAAAAACTTTAATTTCCTTTCATTCTAGACCTATTAATATCATTTAAAGAGATTAATTGTGTTATTCAATATAAGGTTATAAAGTACTAACAAGGTTTTGGTTACTTTGGGTTATTAAATTAAGTAACAGATGTACCATTACTTATTTTTGTTTACTCTTCAAGTATAAGTGCTTATAGAGTGTGGGAGGTAAGGGACAGGGTACAATTAGACCCTTTTGGATATACATTATTTTTAGTTTTTTTAAGATCTTGTCCCTCTCCCCGTGTGTGTTAAAAATCTAGATCATTGAATACCATTTAAAGAGGTTAATGGAGTTATTCTATATGGAGTTATAAATTATAACTTATAAATTAAAAAAGGTTTTGATATTTTTGGGTTATTAAAATGAGTAACGGAGGAGGTGTCATAGCCAATGCCATTACTTATTTTTTTTTTTTTTCTGATATTGAAAAGTAAAAAATAAAACCTAGAATATAGGTGTAAGGACAAAATTTAGGTACAGTATCTTATGTGCTGTTTCTTATGTTCTCTTCTTAAAATTTAGCCATGTGACAACTTAACTAAAAAATATACTTTCATCCCATGAGAAAAAATTCTCATGGCAAAATCTTAAGAGGGGAACCTAAAGAACAGCACATAAGTATTGTACCTAAGTCTTGCTCTAAGTGTAATATATTCTTATGAAATTGTTGGTAATGATCCAGTAACTATGACATAAACAAATCCTAATAAGTGTTTGTACAGTCAATTGATCGATTGTGTATTAAGAACAACCATATGGTAATGTTAATTTGCTATTAATATTTGAAATTATGAAAATTAAATTTCCATCATACATAAGATGCTACACATTACATATACAAGTAATCCACTTAAATTTTTATTTAGAATCTATATCTATACTCTATACTATTAATAACAGGATTCTTTATATGGGTTTCAACATTTTACGAACTAAAATACCCTCACATAAATTCTTAAACTCTCTTAAATACCCATATCTTTTAGTTAAATAATTTTAAATTAAAAAACACAAAATGGTTAAAAAAAAAGGGATTTATTATTCCTAAGATTTAGGCTTTTTCTTTATCTTCTCCATTAAGCCTAAAATTTAAGACACTATATCTATCTGGAAAATTATTAGGTACTTCTGAAGTACTATAAATACGTACTTCCCACTCTCACATGAATAGTGAGTTTCACCATGAATTTAATTAGTGGGACCCATCATTCATGTGAGATGAGAGAATGCACATTTATGATACTCTAGGAGTACACAATAATTTCCCTATCTATCTCATTTTTTTAAATTATTTTACGTTACCTTACATTTTTCTTTAAAAAAAAAATACAAACAGTTATTTATATATCACTTAGAACACTATCCTTATCTCATTTTTAAAAATTATTCCATGTAAACTTACCTCTTTTTAAAAAATATATATAAATAGTTATTTATATATCACTTTTAAACATTATAACACTAAAAAGGAAAAAGAAAAAAAAAAAAAGCATTACTTTAATATTTGTGTGGAAGAGCGAGAATGATGTTTAATTAGGGGAATAATACAGTTAGAGGATAAAGGGGTTATCTAGTTCTTTATCTTGTATAAAAAGGGTTATTTTACATAGCTTTCCTCTTCCCCTGCAGTATTAGTGTTAGTTTCGTAACCCAAAAAAAAAAAAAAAAAAAATCCCTTAACACAATAAATGAAAATCTCAAAGTATAGGAGATAACTACACAAAAATGAAATTTTCTTCTCAATTGAGTAAAAAAATAATAATAATAATTAGGTTCCATTCTTTATTTGTTAAAAAAATTATGAAAGGATTTGAAAAAGATAATATTCAAACTCAAATTCTCTCATTGAATGACATTAATTAACCACAATTACTCATACTTATTAATCTAAAACCTTAAAACCCAAAGTAAATAACTTTTTAATTAATTAACTTTATAATATTATTATATGAATAATGCTAGATATACAAACTATTTTTATTTAAACTTTTTTATGGAAAAAAAAAAAAAGATAGAAATTCTACTCTAATTTAATCTAAGTGTATATGCGTGTGAATCTCCCTTTTGGAAACTTGAACCCAGCACTTATCTCCCCACAGCCACAAGCACTTATACTTGTGAAGTGACTATCATACCAATGGTGTGCAGTGATATTTAAACCATCCATTAAAATCAACAAGCATCATATTTTCTTTAAACAATAGAGTTTATAATTCTATATATAAATACAATCATAATAAATACATAATATTATAATAATATATAATTTACACATACATTATAATAAATAATTAGGCTTGCTAGAATATATGGTAATTTTATATATAAGCACAATCATAATAAATTCTTATTAATAACTATAAATATCATAATTATCAAATTTAGAAAAAAAAAGAAATATAAAATAAAAAAAGAAATTAATTTTCTTTCTTTTTTAAGAAAATGAGAAATTACTTCTTTTACTAGTGTTAAAAGTTAAAAACTCTCTTTTTGTTTTATAAATACAAAGTTGCAAACCCAAACACAACTCAACTCAACTCAACTCTCTCTCTCTCTCTCTCTCCGAGTTCGAAACACGAGAATCCGGTCACAATGTCCGTAACCTCAGTCGCTCCGACCCCTCTGTTGAAAGATGAACTTGACATCGTGATCCCCACGATCCGAAACCTCGACTTCCTCGAGATGTGGAGGCCTTTCTTCCAGCCATACCATCTCATCATTGTTCAGGACGGTGACCCCAGTAGGGTCATCAAGGTCCCCGAGGGCTTCGACTATGAGCTCTACAATCGCAACGATATCAACAGGATTCTCGGTCCCAAAGCCTCTTGCATTTCCTTCAAGGACTCTGCTTGCCGTTGCTTCGGCTACATGGTCTCCAAGAAGAAGTACATCTACACCATCGATGATGATTGCTTTGTGAGTAATTCTTTTTTTCTTTTTCTTTTTCTCTTTCTTTCTTTTTTTTGGTGTTTTGGATGTGTGTTTTGGATATTATGGTGAGAAAGTTCGGATTTTGATGTGAATTTTTTGTTTGTTTTTGGGGTTTTGGATCTTTTTTGTGAATAGCTGGATTTTGATTCTGATTCTGATTCGTCGGTGTTTGGTTTTGATTTGCTATTGTTTTTGTGGGGTAATTGGGCATAAAAATCAACTAAGAGTAAGTCGTTGTTCTTGAATTTTATATTGGTCCGAGTGTATGGATCTGTTGGGGTTTTGAACAATAAGAGATGGGATTTTTGTTTATTTGAATTTTGGTTTTTTTCTTGTGATGAAGTATTTTTTGCAGTAGGATCAAAGGTTATCTTTGCTGTTTTATTATTTTTTGACAGTGAATCATAATAGGCGAGGCATGTGTTTACAGATCTGTTTGCTTAAAGCATTTTGGCAATTATGTTTGCTGTAAACTTATTCAAAGATCTTTGATTTTAGTGAATGTTTAAGATTGTTTAATTTAAGTTGAAATATGAACAGGGTATTGTAGATGTATGTCATTGTGTTTTATGTGTACTTAATTCTTAGTGCATCTAGATCTAATCGATGCTCATCCACTTTCGGCATGCGTTAATATATTTTTGTGCTCCTTGGTACCGAAAGTTTTTAACCTTTCCAGGAGGCATTACCTATTGAGATCTCCCAATGCATGTTCATTTCAAGTTTCAACTCAACAACTTGTTTTGCACTTATTTCTTGTTCCTTGTTGTTCTAGAAGCTTTAATGTTTTTTCTTTTGCTCATTATTAGGATTCAATTGTTAGTATGAATTTGAGTGGGGGGGTCATTCAGTCATTCACCTGGATCTCAAGCTATGATTTTGTATGATTTGCAGGTTGCTAAAGATCCATCTGGCAAGGACATTAATGCTCTTGAGCAGCACATAAAGAACCTTCTGTGTCCAGCAACTCCATTTTTCTTCAACACCCTGTATGACCCATACAGAGACGGTGCAGATTTTGTCCGTGGATATCCATTCAGCCTCCGTGAAGGTGCCCCAACAGCTGTTTCTCATGGCCTCTGGCTCAACATCCCAGATTATGATGCTCCCACCCAGCTTGTCAAGCCACGTGAAAGAAACACAAGGTAAGAAAGATCCTTTGCTCACAAGAATTTTCTTGTTGCTTATGTTATAAAAACTCTTTATCCAAATGCCTTTCTTTGTTAGATATGTGGATGCTGTTTTGACAATACCAAAGGGAACCCTCTTTCCCATGTGTGGTATGAATCTGGCATTTGACCGCGAGTTGATCGGCCCTGCAATGTACTTTGGACTTATGGGTGATGGCCAGCCAATTGGACGCTACGATGATATGTGGGCTGGCTGGTGTACCAAGGTATCTACTTTTTTTTCATTGGTTTCATTCGTCATTTTTTCCGTATAATGATTACAGTCTGCTTCTCTAAAAATTACTTCATGCCTTATTGTTAAGCTGCAGTAGCTCACAACTAGTTGATCTAATGATGTGTAGGTGATATGCGATCATTTAGGACTTGGAGTCAAGACTGGTTTGCCTTATATCTGGCACAGCAAAGCAAGCAACCCTTTTGTGAACCTCAAGAAGGAATACAAAGGAATCTACTGGCAAGAAGAGCTGATCCCATTCTTCCAATCAGCTACCCTTCCAAAGGATTGCACCACTGTGCAGAATTGCTACATTGAGCTCTCCAAGCAAGTCAAGGCTAAACTTGGTAAGGTGGATGAATACTTCATCAAGCTGGCTGATGCCATGGTCACATGGATTGAAGCTTGGGATGAGCTGAACTCGACTTCTGATATACCCAAGGGTCCGGCAAAATAGATTTTTGACCATCATCCCTTGTTATCCAAGCTTTTGCGATGAAGCTAGTGAGTGTTCATTTGGCAAGGCGGAGGATATACATCTATATGACCTTAGAACAATAAAAGATCAAGGATTTTGTATTTCTATAGATTGAGCTTAGCTATTTATTTGACATTGATTGAGATTATGGTATTCGGAAATGTTAGTCACAAATTTGGTTGATTTAATATTAGGTTTCATTTATTTGTCTTTTGGTGACCTCTTAAATATTTTGTGCTTTAAATTTTGGACTGAGAGGTCTGTTTTTCTGGACTGAGAAGGTTTAAGAACCTAACTTTTGACTATCGAGTCAAAATTTAGTGGGAAGTTTCTTGAAAAAAGAGTTGCATTTGACATGTTGGCAAATGGCTTTTCGCAGTGCACCAGTGCCCAAATTGATCTATTGGGTTTGGCAATCTGTCGGTGCTTATTATTCTCTTAGATATTCATGAATCTTGACTGAGCTTCTTTTATATTTTGGTGCTATTATTATCATTTTGAAAAACAAAACGGAAGAGAATGGAATGGGGGAGTCTCTATTGTCTTTGGGTGTAGTTTCTATTAGAATCTTAAAATCTTTTAACCCCAGAAATGTTTTTGTAATCTTAATGAAACATGGTTCATTATGGTTGCAGCAAAGTATCAGTTGCTAACATAATCTGGAAACTGCACTCCAGTTACTGCCGCTAAAGTAGATAAAATTATAATAAACATCGGTATTTTAGAATCATTTGGCAGAATATTGTTTTGAGGCAAGTTTATCATCACTATATAGATCTTCAACCTAAAGCGATTATTCATTTTGTATAATATTTTTGGCTTTTAAACACTAGGAATGTTTGGTAGGATGTTTGGTAAGAGTATTTAAATATAATTTTTTGTCATGTAATTCAAAAAGTGATGGGTCTCATATTTGAATTTATTGTTTAACTAATATTTTCTAAATAGAGTTTTTAAAAAACTATATCCTATTTTCCTAGTTTAGCTTTTGAAAACGGCTAAAGGGTGCTCTCCTTTTTTAGAACAGGATTTTAAAAACGGCTAAGAAGTGTTTTTAGAATACAAAAAAAGCTTAAATGCTCTTTTCATCTCTATATTTTGGGGTCATTTTAATTTGGTTCCTACATTTCTATTTTACTAGTTTTAGTCCCTAATCCAATTAACGCTTGTTATTTTAGTCTTTTCCGTCACTCAATTAACAGAAAAAGCTGACATGGCAAATGGAGTGCACTGTTGACACAGTAAATGTTGACATGACGAATAAAATAATAATAAAAAAATTATTTATTACTTAATAAATGCCAGGTCAGCATAAAATAATAATAAATTCCACCTCAGATCCATGTCAGTTTAGAATTTTAAATTTTAATTGATCAATTTTTTTTTTAAAGTAGAATTAAAAATAAAAAAACACATGAATTTAGATCTAACATCCTCTTCATCAAGAACACAGAAGAGCACAACCCAGAAAAAATCATATAAACCCAGAAAATCAAACACAAAGAATACAAGAAAATCAAACTCAGAAAAATCATAAATGAATACAAAAACTCAGAGTAATAACAAATATCTTGAAAATCAATAAGTGGATATTGGTTATCAAACCATTTGGGCTCTTTCATCTTCAAAAATTTCTCATAAGCGTTCAATCTAAACTCAAGCATCCAATTAGGTTCTTCTTTAAGCGAAGAAATCAATCTAATTGTTTCCTTAGAAATCCCCTTAGGGATCAAATACGAATCAATATCTATATTAAAACCAAATTTCTTATCGTACTCTATGTTACGAAGAATTTCCTGGATTTTCTCACTAGCACTCGGTGTAGTTGTAGTTGTTGTTGTTGAAATCGAAGACTTACCTGGTGCAGAAGAAGAAAGATTAGAACTTGTTCCTTGACCTGAATACCTGACATTTGCTCGGACCTTGAAGAGCCTTGAAGTTGGGGTTTTGAGGTTTGGGAATTTTGGAATTTGGGGTTTTGGGTGAAATCCTTTTGGGAGTTTATGCGAATTGTAGGTGGGTTTTGGAGAAAAGCCAGAAATAGTACCGTTCGCTAAGAGAGAAGCCATGGTTGTGGTGTGGTTCAGAACCTTTGTGTTTTCTTGCGAGTAATAATAAATATTTTGTGTCCGTTCACCAATTATAATATTCATTTATGATTTTTCTAAGTTGGATTTTCTTGTGTTCTTGTGTTTGATTTTCTGGGTTTGTATGATTTTTTCTGGGTTATGCTTTTCTGTGTTCTTAACGAAGAGGATGTTAGATCTAAATTCATGTGTTTTTTTTTTTTTTTTTAATTCTGTTTAAAAAAAAAATTGATCAATTAAAATTTAAAATTCTAAACTGACATGGATCTAAGGTGGCATTTATTATTATTTTTTTATTATTTTATGCTGATTTGGCATTTATTAAATAATAAATAATTTTATTATTATTATTTTATTCGCCACGTCAGCATTTACTGTGTCAACAGTGTACTCCGTTTGCCACGTCAACTTTTTCTGTTAGTTGAGTGACGAAAATGACTAAAATAACAAGCGTTAATTGGATTAGGGACTAAAATTGGTAAAATAGAAATGTAGGGACCAAAATAGAAATGACCCCAAAATATAGGAACTAAAAGAGCATTTATACCTACAGAAAATGTTTTTAATGACATAATTGTAAATAAATTGATAACAATGGACCCCACATATTTGTCCAAACTCTTTTATCTCTTAAATTAAGGAGCAAATCTTTATCAAAAAAAGAATTTTCACTCTTCAAATTTGAAACTTATTATTATAAACTAAAAAAAAAAAAAAATACATGATGAGCTTTATTCCCTTATCATTATCCACACACAAAAAAGTAATCTACATTACTTTTTGTAATTTTTTTAAAAATATCAAAAATAGAAATGGTCTCCCACATAATTATTTTTTGTTTTTAGTATTTTGAAAATTGTTCTTAAAAATAGGAACCAAACACGGAAAATATAAAAATTATTATCAGAAAACTAGTTTCAAGCTCAATTTTTTTTTAAATTGTTTTTATATTATTAAAAAAAATAAAAAATAAAAACCTCCTACCAATGAGGCCCCAATCATCACTATATGGAGTATAAGGAAAAATAACTTGAAATTACAACACGATGAAAGCAGAAGAATTTTTGGGGATTTTACTGAGCGAATATTGCTACATTTTGGTGTATTACATTCTCAAGCTAGCTAGTGGCCACCACCCTAGGACAGGTTTTTTTTTTTTTTTTTTTTTGAAAAAAACTAATCTTGAATAAAATTTACCTATTTAAATATTCATGTTACTTGAATAAAAGATTTAATAGTTCTCATGACTTTACTAAATGTAAAATGTTACTTTTAGTCACATAACCTATTTAAACAATCATGTTACTTGTTTAAAAGATTTGATATATCATGTGATTTAATGAAATGAAAAAAATCATATAAACCATCACATAATGGGAACTAGTTTGGAGGAAAAATTTGTCAAGCAAAGTTTACGACCCATAAATTTAATTCCTTTTGATTGTTTCTTTGATTTAAATTACTTTGTTTTGTTTTGTTTTCCCAGATCACAATTGTCTATCATGTAGTTGCATTTGATCTACTTTATTTTAATTTTTCCAGATCACAGTTGTCAATCATATAGTTGTATTTTATCTACTTTATTTTATTTTTCCAGATCACAATTGTCTGTCATTAATTGTATGGTCACTAAAATATTTACTAGGCCTACAATGCACATACAGTTGGATGTCAGATTTCTTTTTAATTTTCCCACCTTTGGTTATTTTTAATTCTCCATACTGAAGGTACATATAAAATTTAGAAATTAGCTACAGGAATGCAAGGATTATGATCTTGCATTTTACTAGTACAATTGTAGTTTGGTTTGGAATTACACTTGACTGCACTGTATCATTGGCTATTTGCTATATTCAAACAAGAGAATGGATGAGATTTGAAAAAGAAGGGAGATGTGTGTGTCTATATACAAATAGCTAGACATGAGGTATGTCAACAATTGAGACAAGAGGTGTGTCAACAATTGAGACAAAAAATTGGTGCCTATAACTTACTCCTTAGATTGTCATGTTCAGAGGCATTGGGAAGTATCTCATTTGGAGTTTACCAATGGGCTTCAATGCTAGAAACAAGATTTTGTGCTTGTATATTTCAATAGGAAAAGGAAAAAGAGAATGAAATAGATTTAAGGGAAAAAAAAAACGCCGTTGCCGGGGATCGAACCCGGGTCACCCGCGTGACAGGCGGGAATACTTACCACTATACTACAACGACCTTGTTGGTGGCTACAATGCCACCAAGTTTATTCAAATCAAAGTAGAAGACCTACTTTGGGAAAGAGAACTCGAGAATCTGTGATTTATATACCCTTTGGCACACATTTCTCAAAAAAAAAAAAATATATATATATATATACCCTTTGGCACACATTTCTCAAAAAAAAAAAAAAAAAATATATATATATATATATACCCTTTGGCACATAGGCCGATTCTCAAAAAAAAAAAAAAAAAAATTAAAAAGTCCCCCTAAAGGAACACCTAGCATCACCCTTTTGCGCCAGGATCACAACTTTTTGGATGTAAATCTATCTTCCTAAAATAGACCAAAGCTGGTATTTAACAAATTTTAATTATAAAATTGGTTGTAATCTAAAACTACAAACTTACTTAATAAAATAAATATTATTACATATTTTAAAATTTTAATTATTAAATTTAATGTTCTTTACAGTCTTAATAGACATATCAAAATTTATATCAATCATATATTATTTATTATATGATCTATAAACTTATATTTTATACATAATTTTAAATTACAAAAACTTCAATTTAAATAATTTATTGGTGACATAGTTATTAATCTTTAATTTTCTATAAATTTTGCAAGTTTGGAGGATATAAGAAGAAAATGTAATCCAATAGTAGATTTATGAAAATTCACTTATAATAAAAAAAATATTGAGTAAGTTTATAGGCTTAGACTATAATCAATTTTATACTACCTTTCTTATATGGATAATATTAACGAGTACATCAATATTATCCAAAACTAAAAGAAAACTGACCTGAAGATGAGACAAGGCATAATGATTTCAAATAGCAAATGTATCCACCTGATGATTCCCCAAATTGCACATCAACGACTCTGTTACTTATTTTGTAGGCATGGTGTACAGTATACCTATTTTGTAGGCATGGTGTACAATATATTTTTCAAAATGAAGATTCTTGCACTCCATCACAATGTTCTTCATTAATTTCTTTGCCTTAGAACTGATGGTGACAAGGTTGACAAATGCATCTAGTTCAACAACTATCTTCGCAATCCCAAGTTTTTTTGCCATTACCAACCCATCACGTAATACCGACTATTCCACCATGACACTTGTAGTAAAATCAATCACACTAGAAAATCCTACAACCCAATTTCCAAAAGCATCTCCGATAACTCCTCTTGCAAGTCCTCTATGTTGATTAGATGATCCATCTGTATTAAGCTTAAACCATCCCAATGGTGGCTTTACCCACTTCACTAAAACCACCTTGTTTTTTTTTTTTTTTTTCCAAGTCTTTGTGTTCTTTGGTTGATGGCACAGACATACTTATATTGATACAGCGTAGGTTTATAAAAATAGAATATATAACATATATAATTATTACAACTTTTCAATTAAATAATAGAGAAAACTTCTCAAACAAATTTTTATTAATAATCACATAATAATAATCCACCTCTTTAGAGAAATAGAATTTCCCCTACTCCATCTTTGAAAATAAATAATAAACCGATTTCTACCTAAAAATGAAAAACAATTTGAGCAAAATACACATAAGCTAACGACTGCAATTGTTTTTCATTGTGTAATAATCCACCTCTTAGCTGATGTGTATTTTTCTGTGTAATTTTTTAATAATAAAAAAATGACACATCATTAAAAAATTATCACATCATTATTCTATTAGACACATACACAAAGAAACTAACAAAAGTTAATAGAAGGACCACTAATGCTCATTGTTGAAACTTCAGAGACCAATAGCATTCACTTGAAACTTAAAGAACTAAAAGTACTCCATAGGTAAACTTTAGAGACCAATAATGTATTTTCGTCTTAAAACTATTATCATCACAATTAGATAAGATATGATCACTTTTAAAATAAAAAAACTACCACACCCAGCACACAATATTTTCCCTCTTCATTGCACTATATCTCCAATTCCTTCATTTTGTGCCTATGATCTTTGATGCTCGGTGGCTTTTTCTATATTTTTCATGTTGATTGATAATGGTTTCTTACTTGATTAGATGTCTCTTATCAATCCAAATTTTCATTCATATTTACCTTTTAAAAGTGCATAAGTATTTGATTTTTTATTTGAAACAAATAATGAGCACATTTGACCTTTTTTTTCTGGGTTATGTGCATTCTGATTTTGGAATAGTATTTGATTCTAAAAATTAAAAAAAAAAAAAGAAAAAAAAAAGATTTTGGAATAGTATACGTTGGGATTAGTATGCTTTCACATTTGTTGGATTAAGGTATGGTGTTTTTTTTTTTTTTTTTTTAATTTTATTGTCATTCTATCATTTAATTTTGAATATTGTTCGTCTCCTTCCTTTACCTTTTTTTTTTTTTTTTCATAGTTTCAGGTTCTAGAATACAAATTTATTACATATTGGATCTATAATTTGAAGTAAGAAAAAAATCCAAAGCAAAATTTGATTCAAACACACACTGGAAAAAGGTATGGTCATTTTCCCCCCACTTTTTACCTTTCATTTTTTATCCTATCATTTCACTTTTGTTCAATTGCTCACATAATTTCTTTACCATTTTTTCTTCATAATTTCATATTCACTTTTTTTCATTCATTTTTTTATTTTTTTATTTTATGCTATTCCTGGTTCTTAAGAATCATGAAATATATATGGAAAAATTGAAATAGTTTCGGGATTAATTATTATTTTAATCAATAATCAATGAGTGTTAACTAGCCCACTTTTTGATTTCTTTACTGGTTGAAATGATAGATTAAATGTCAATAGGCCTCTTTTTAAATGGCAAAATTTTCATTTACCCTAATTTGATATTTATGTATTTATCTGATTACATTTATGCCTTGTTACTCATCGATTTGTGATGCAACCTAACATAATAAAATAAATAAATAAATAAAGATCAACCACACAAAATAATGACTTCTTTTTTTTTTTTTTTTTTTTGGATAATTTGATAGTTAGGGGGGAGAGGTCCGGGGGAGAGATTAGAACGTCAAATGTTTCATTAAGAAATACCAATTGAGCTAAGAAAAATGCCACTAAACCAAAAAATAAATAAATAAAAAAGAGAATTATTACACACACAAAACGCATGTGATGAGTCTAGGATTTTATATTATTCTCTCTTTCCTAATGGAATTAGAATTTATTTGCTTTTTCTATTTGATTTAAGATTTTATTTGTTTTTCTTTTTATAATCAAATTGATTTTTTTTCCCTGTATTTTTGTTTTTATAAGTATTGACAAAACTTAACAATTGGATCTCATCTCTTCCTTTTATAAAGTTTTACAAAAGAAGACATATTTTCTTGATACATTGTCTTCAAATCTTCATACCGCTACACAAACCTTACGGGTACATAAAACTGGTTATGTATGTCTATTTGTTATCAACTTACAAGCTTAGCTTTTAGCTTTAAGTTTTTATGTATAACTTTTTAAAATCTCGCTTCTTTAATAAGTTAACACACTTTTAACAAAATAATTTTAGTAAAAAATTATATAAGTTGCTCCTAAATAGACAAGTGGTTTTGTGGTGAGCCAAATGCTTTTATTTTTATTTTCTTTTCTAATATGATGTGAACCCTCTTAAAAGGTTAACTTGGCAATGGGCATCCTTTCAATATTTTCACCGTTGATGGTTTCTTAAAGATTGGCATTTTTGGCATATTCTATTATTCCTCCACTCCCTCTTTATTCTTTTAATTTCTCTTTTGGGGTCTCACAAAGTTAGAACTAAAACGACTTCGTTTCTTTACTTGGCTCAGGTTGCAGCTACAGAGGAATGCTTATCACGTCCTGTAAAAAAGAAAAAAAGAAAAAAAGAAAAAAAGGTATTACTTTTTTTTTCTTTTTTAATTTATTTTCCTTTCTTCCAATTGAAGAAAATGGAAACAGTACAGTAAATTGTGAATTTTTTAAAAATTTATTTTCGTTTTAATTTTTTCCCTTTTAAAAATTTTCATCGACTATTAATTTTCTCAGCACGAATTGCTATTTGCAGGAACTTCACGTCATAATTTTGAGCACACGGTCAGTATTATATGTCTTTGCTCTTTGAGTTATTCTATCAGATTTTTCAGATTTGATATCATGGTTGTTTATTTTAGTTGCCAAATTATAATTTTAGCATACCAATTTTTTCACTAACTTGTTAAGGTGGTAATGGGTTTAGTTAACTCAATGGTTAAAATTTTCTGTCATCAAATAAGATAATTGGATTTAAATCTTTTCTGTACAAAAAATAATTGAAATCTTAACATGATAATAAAAAAAATTTATTAAGAATTATATCCCATATGTTCAAATATATCGTATTTATCGCCTAACAAAATAAAGTATATCTTGTTTAGGTGGTAGATAAGTAGATAGCCACTTGAAATTAGTACTTTAAAAAAGTCCACCATTGATACTATTTTTATTGTGCACCAATCATAACATACCGCCTTAACAACTCAGAAAAAAATATTAAGTTTTATATGGTTAATTAACAAGTTCAATGTGAGAACCTTTTAGTGTAGGTACAAAATTGACATATAAGCAATACTATTAGTGTTGTGGCAATCAATAAATCTAGTGACAAAAAGTTTCATAACTGTTAGATATATATTGTTGAGATTGATGCATAATAAAAATGATGTGAATTGTTATGAACCCATGTGAAAATGATGTTCCATCACAACTTTTCATCTTAGTAAGTTGAGAAAGTACTGTGAAATTTTTACATCTTTAGCATTACTCTTTATCAATAGATGAGAATAACATGACCTTTTTTGTTTCCTTATTAAGTATTTGAACTTTACAATGAAAAAAAATACTAAATTTTTTTTTTTTTTTGGAAAAGTGTAAAAAAAATACTAAATTTTTTTTTTTTTGTTAACACAAGTCATGACTTGCTACAATTGGTAGAGCATAAAATAGAACAGTTCAGTGTGGGAATGAGAATTTTATTCATTAGTTAATAAATTATTAATGCTTGAGAGTGGGAAGACTAGAGTTGTAATGCCATTTTTTAAGAGGATTTCAAAAAATAAAAATGATTGGACTATACAGGCCTAATCACTTCACACTTCTCATACAGGTGAAATTTTCAATTTTGGAGCCATTAGCACTCTAAAGAATGACTGCCTAATTGAATTAGCAGGCTTATACAACTTTGTTAGCCACTCTAAAGAATGATTTAAAATATTCTTACTTTTCCCTTCCTTCTCTTTAGCACATCCATCCATGTTATTTCTTCAATTAAGGTTGCCTTATGTTCTGCAGCATTCTATGATACCTTTCTCCCTGTCTGAATACAAGTGCAACCTTTCAGTCCCTAAGACCAAAAAAAAAATAAGAAGTGCTAAATATGGTAAAATTGCACTTAGGAATGTCTTAAACGAGTGCACTAAAAATGAACAGTAAATTCAGCTTATTCAAGTCATAAAATGGTACAATTCTCACTAATACAGGTCCAAGTTCACTAGTGACAGTGATATAATCATCAGTTGTGTAAAATAAACAAATAGAAATATCTCATGGCTCCCTTATGCAACCACAACTACGGAGTTCAAATTTCAAACGATTCCCACAATCTTGATGTGATTTTAATTAGTGTTTTATAAGCAAAAGAGGAAAAATATCAAACATATAATCTGATATAAAATTATAGTATATTGATGAGAGACTTGTGCTTTTCATAACTATAGTTGCACCATGACATTCTGGAAGTGACATATCAACTTACCTTCTACTAAGCCTATTGTTTTCCCCACGTAATGGTGTTTGTTGTCATGCGTTGAGATAGTAGTAGTAGAGGTCTGGTGATATATCACCAATTCTGTTGATGATTGTGTATTTGATGGGCATAAGTATGGTCATGCCAATCAGAAGAGAAACAATTCTTCTTTTGCTGAAAATATTTACCATTTCATGATAGTAATTTTAAAAGGTCTTTACTAAACACAAATTTGCCTATAACTAATAGTCTTCCCAAGCAGTAGCGTGTGATGTTTGCCAAGATGCTATCCATGCAATGCCTAAATACATAGTATAGCATACAGATTCTTGAAACTTGCCATCTTACTTGTGTCAAACATCATTCAAATACAATAATTATACTCAAGCAATACATTCAGAGTTATTAGTTTTATGAATAGATCAGATTGTCCAGTCATCAGCTTGAGCGTTATAATTCATTCTCCAACAGTTATTTACCCATCTTATTTTTTTCTTATTCTTTATTTTACCATGATTAGCTTTAACCACTGATATTGAAGTCAACCTGATCGGACCATAGAATCCCCTTTCTACCCAAGTAATAAAATATTATTTTAAAGGTAAACAGTGAGGAGGAGCATTTTCCTAAGGGAATTCTCAAGTTGTTGAGTCATGTGGAAACATAGAAATTAAAATTTCCAAGGGACATATTCATATACCTTGCTTGCTGAGCATCATTTTCCTGCTTAACCTGCAAGGATTGCCTCTGATGCTCTACTCGGTGGAGTTCTGATGACAGTTGAAGCAAGTCAATGGTAGGTCCACTTTCACAGGAATGGCGATCGCTGGAATGCAAAAAATCAGAGCCTTGGAAAATCCCATCTGTAATTTCAAGGTTGATAGCATCACTACTATCAGATAGAAACACATGACCAAGGTGATTCTCTTCTGCAGAATTCATTTCTGATGAAATGAACTTATTTGACACTCCACTAGGGGAAGCTTGTGAGCTTACTCCTATGAATTTCTCGGAGACTCGACTCATGCCATAATGGGGGTGGCTACCTGGCATGATCAATGGACGAGCCATGGGGATTCCAGATGAATGGCTTGAAGAGTTCTGTGATTGAGATGACAGAAGAGAGAGAGCACAACCAGAGTCTGAAATTCCCGATAATCCTTGAGCGGTTGATGCTGCATCAAAAACACTGAAGTCTTCACTTCCTGAGGCGCTCTGGAAAAAAGAACGTGAGCTAGAATTTTGGCCTCCTATATCATGTGTATATTGACTAGCATTCTCACTGAAAATGCTTCCTGTTGTAGTATTAGCTCCACTGTCATGAAAAGGGGGAAACTGTTTTTCTATATTATAGGTAGGGAAGAGGGATTTTGAATGCTGATTCCCATTGGTAATAGGAAAGGTTGTCATAGGCCTATAATCAGACCCACCTTCAATTTTTATATGCCTACACCAGTCACTAGTTCCATACTTCTCAGGTTGAAAAAGACCACTAGGGCGGATCTCTTGGCAAACAAAGGATGTCGTTGTTAAAGGACTTCCCTGATATCTGCTACCTGCAATGCCTTCAGAAAATTAGAACATTAAAAGAATAATTTTAAGAATACAAGAAGACTGCAACAATAAAAATGGGGACTCAGGAATCCATCTTCACAAGAAACAAAATTTGCAATCAGAATTGAACAAAAAAATCCTCATAGTCAAACGAACAGAACCAAAATTAATTAAGCAAGGGCCAGAGAGATTTTAGAGAACAAGAGCACTATCCTGTCATTATGGAAACGGCTAAACGATTCCTGTATTTACAGATGCTCTGGAAATTATTTGGTCCACCATTGATGCCTTAAATATTGATTTACATATGATAGAAGTAGGTAATATACAAATGTAAGTCTTTTTTTTTGAGCTAGGAACATACAAATTTAAGTTTAACCATATCAGGCAATCAGCAAAATTAAAATTAGGTAACATAGAATAAAACTCGACCAGTTGCAATTGTTGAGGCTAGTTCCCACGACCTTAAGTCCCCAACAACTAGTTGATGCATTTACTTGGGAGTCTTGACATCTAATAAGCAGCTTGTATGCTTGAGTTTAAAGGAATGATGGGTGTAAATAACAGAATCCTTTCAGCAGCACAGAAGTGGTTATGTATAACCATAACAAGAATTTTCTGTTATCATGGCCCAGGAAATTGACCCTCTAGAGAAAGAAAGGAAGACATTGAGGAAAGTAGCTTTAAAGAAGCTTAGGTTGTTAGACTCAATTAGGGGACATTTTATTATTAAAATGTTTAGATTTCAATGAGAGGCAATGGGGTAAATGCGATGCTCCATCAATTTGTTATTATTGGATATCCAATTGAATTAGCAATATAGAAATGTCATTTACGGACGTTAGAAGTATTGGTTAAATAATTAAATTTACCATGTCTCAATAGTTTAAGCTTTTAGGACAATTAGTAATTTAACATGATATCAGAGCATGAGATCTTGAGTTCGATCCTTGTCTCCTCCACTCTACCTCCCATTTAAATTTCCACGTGTTAGGCCTTACCTATTAAAAGGTAGTTTTGACCCACATGTGAGAGGAAGTGTTAGAAGTATTGGTTAAATTATTAAATTCACCATATCCCAATAACTTAAAACTTTTAGGACAATCGGTAATTTAACAATGGACACTCAAGTCCCTCGGAGAGACTAGATCAACTGAATTGTGAGTAAAACTACTTTTGGTTAGTTTGTTGCCCAATTCAGATATCAAAGCTTAATTCACATAAAACTCAATATAGTGTAGCAACAACCTTCATCATTTCAGTAGCTTACACTCCAGTTTTCCTAGGAAAGGACAACATGAATAAAATATATAATATTAATAATGTAAATACACTATTAGAGATTGCTAAGTTATATATCTACTTGTATATAAGAGTTGGGGAAAAAAACACCCCTTAAGTTTAAGATGTATCAAGTACCCCAAAAAAAAAAAAAAAAATCACATGATATTAACCAACTCACAAATATAACTCATGAATTAGAGACAGAAAAGAGGAAGGAGCAAAAGCTGGAAGTTCTAAATGCCATCTCCAATAATGAAATTCTGCTCTCTATTAGACCAATTGTGCAATAACAAACAGTCAAACGCCTAGAGTTGGAACAGACTGTTTTCTCTTCTCCACTTTTTTTTCCTTTTACTTTTCCTTTCATTTAACAGGTAATGAATTGATACCCTCAAGCAGGTTTTCTAATTAATCCAAGAAAATCCATTCAAATTTTGAACAATAAAAAATAAAAATCTTCAAAGCAAATACAAAACCATGATAAATTTTGAAGATTCAAGAAATTTAGTTCATGAGAATGAGTTGATTTTTTTTTTTTTTTTTTTGGTCCAATTAAGCACAAAAGGAAGAAGGGGCAGAGGGGGGGTGGGTTGGTTATGAATTATTTCTAATTAGAGAGAATTTTTAATCAATACCATTATATGACTGCAGATATCTCCCGGCCCTCCCAGTGTGAATACCTTGAGGCTTTCTCCGACGCTCATTGTGGCCTGCAAGGCGTTTACGGCAGCTACGCTTACCATCATCAAATTCAGCCAGCAAATGAAACCTGGATGGTTAACAGTTAGAGCAACCATACATAGCACCAACAATAATTTATGAACTAGATTTAAGTTCTAGGGTGTTGGCAAGGTAGCTTTGGTCGTCATCAAAATGGTTATATTTGGTCCGTCATTCCTCATTGCTTAATGTGGCGTCTTTGGAGAGAGAGAAATAGTAGATGTTTTGAAGATATTGAGAGATCTATTCTGGAACTCAAGCTTCTCTTCTTTAGAACTTTAAGAGATTGGTTGTTTGCTTTGCAAAATCAATCATTCCCTTCTTTTATTGATCTCCTAGACTCTTGCAATTTTTGTATTTGATTTCTTTTCCCTTCTTCACTCCCTGTGTACTAGGGTGTTCCTTTTTTATATCAATATATTCTTATTACTTATCCAAAAAAAAAAAAATTTAACCAAAATGAGCTATCTTCCAAAATTGTAGGTTTATCTTTTCCAAACATGTCTAGAGTTGAAAATCTAAGCCATCAACATAAGAAAACAAGATCAGGTCTATTCTAAACTTAAGATATTAGGACACATTAACCTAAAACAATAATTCTTTGTAAGAACTTAAGAGGTTAGGAGACTAACCTTTTATGGAAGAATAAAGAAGGAAACATTAAATGGTCTAAAGATAACAGGTAAAACAAATGGTGAAAAGCAATGTGTGAAAATCCAATTTTAGAATTCTGTGCTGAGAAACAATATTGGAAAAACTCAACGTTCCTCAAGGCTCCTTTTGACAGCCAAAGGACATGAAAATGGAAACGCATTCTAAGATTGAAGTCTAGTACTCAGCAGTTGATAATCATAATGAAAAATAGGTACTTGAAGAAAGAAACATAAGATACCTGCTACACTGCTGACAAAACCTCTGTTCAATGCCATTCACAATAACTTTGGCAGTCTTTGAGTGAATCTCACAAACTTTATGCCTCTTGTGGTAGTCTTTAGAAGAGCTGAGGTCTTTATGACAGCCATAAACTTGGCAGAAGGAAGTTTGTGAATGCATACCGGATGCCCGAACTCTCTTTGCAGGTGAAGATGATTCAGATGAAGATAACAAAATGGGAGCTCCTTTAGAAAATTTAGA
Source organism: Quercus wislizeni (assembly GCA_023055345.1). NCBI lineage: Eukaryota > Viridiplantae > Streptophyta > Magnoliopsida > Fagales > Fagaceae > Quercus > Quercus wislizeni. The sequence goes on from JALGQJ010000003.1 coordinate 17,152,004, forward strand.
ATTATGAGCATCTCTAATATCAGCAAGGCGCCCAAGGTTCAAATCAATGAACGAAGAATCCCTACTATTTGAGTCCGCCACAGAGCTTGAGAGCTTGGAAGTGGAATCATCTTCGCCAGAAAATCCATTTGGCATAGACATAACCGGATTAACAACATGTTCACCACCAACCTTACTACTTCTCACAACTTCACTAGTGGAATTGTGGTTTAGTTGTCTCCCAATCATCTCTGGAAAACCCAATTCCCCAAATCGCTGATTCTCAACAGCTTGTTGACTTGGGACTAACAAGTCGTTGCCAAAACTACATGGGGTTCTCAATTCCCAGCTCAGCAAGCAATTCTTACTTCTTGAGAGTGAATTATTAGTAGGTAAAATTGTTTCATCGGATTCAAACTCCTTTCCTTCAGAAACGCAATTCCAAGACTCCATTTTTATGCAACAGAATCACAGTTTTATGAGACTGCATACAAACCCACTTCAGTTTACGCAACAAAAATGAAAAATCTCATGCACTTTCAGCCATAAAAAAAGTAGAATCTCAATCTCCTATATAGCCCAGAAATGTGCATCAAACTAAATATAAGGGACAAATGGAAAATCTTGATAAGTACTGTTTAAAAAAGAAGGCACAAAAAGCCAAACTCAATACAAAGAGAAAAGTCTCACAAATTCCCATACTTGAAGCTTCATAGTCAAGGAAATCTCAATGCCTGAGAACCCAATTGGATTGACCAAAAAAAAAAACAAAGAACCAATAATACAAAAACCCAGACCCAGATAACTAAACGCTACAAAGGCTACATAAATGTCTAAACCCCACGTGAATAAAACCAGGAAATAGGTAAGGATCCTCAATGCAAATACTTAATAAGTGGAAACAAGGAACAAGTAGAAGCAACAACACACTTTAGATACTAGAATGAGAAACATATTCATTGAGCTGATTTTTTTTTCATTAAAAAAAAACAAAAACAGAACAAACTAAAAGTTACTTAAATGATAAGAGAGAGAGAGAGAGAGAGAGAGAGACAGAGAGGTTACTTTACCAATGTACAGGTATAGTGGTTTTGCAGTGTGGGGCTATGGCAGACAGAACTCTTTGTGAAAGAGATTTTATTGTGTCCCAAACTCCATGAAAGAGGTTGTGGTGGTTGCTATTTTTAGAGAGAGAAATAGAGAGAGAGAGTTGAACTACTAACATTTAAAGAGTTTTTTACTTGTTTCTGCCTTGTTTATTAAGTAGAGAATTGAAATTTCCACAGTCTAGGACAAGTTTTTTTTTTTTTTTTATCTTTTAAATATGGCTAAAAGATTTGAATCAGAACTTGGCTTATACACTTTATAACATAGTAACCTTCACGTATTATGGGTGTGATTTGAACCTTAAACCTTTTTTCTTTTTTAGAAACAAACCATAAACCTATCAATCTGTCTTTGATTAAGATTTAATTTGTAAACTTTTATGTACTTAGTGAAGGTTTAATTGAAGAAATCTGTTTTATAATTTGGTTCTTGATTGAGTTTCAAGAATATTGGGATTTGCAACGTGTCCAAATCTAGAGAAAGTAAAAAATGTGTGGGAGAAAAAAGACAATGGGTTTTCTTTTATTCTTTGCTTCTTACTCGAAATTTTTTTTTTCTTGATTATTATATAATTTTCTTTTTCTTCCTTTCCAGAGGTTTTGTCAAATGTCAAATCATTAGAAATTGTGAAAATTTTTCTTCCGATTGAAAAACATATCTATATAATACAAATAACTATGTTGATGTCATAACTTATCACATGAACGAAATATGATACGCATTAGTCAATACAAATTTCATTTTTATCAATTTCAAAATTTTTTATGTAAGAAATATTTTTTCTTCTTTTTCCTAGAAAATTAACTGTCTTCAATAATCAATATATCTGTTCAAGAATAAGAATTTTGGTCTAGTGGTAAGAGACAAGGGCTAACAAGATTTCAGTTTTAGGTTTGAACATCTCCCTTTCGGTTGTCCAGAGTCGGTAGGGGTTCCCCTCCCTCTAGAAATATAAAACATGATAATTGTGGATTTATTAGTGAAGATGGTGAGAAATTGAGAAAAAATGAACACTCCCTAGTAGCAAAAGAAATGATATTAAAAGCTCAAATGGTGGGGGGGGAGTGTCCCCATCACAAAACAATAGTGTCCAATAGGCATGCGAGGTTAGCAATGAATAATTGAAGAGTGAGTGAGTGAGTAAGTGATGTCCACCAAAGCCAAGTGTGCAAGTGATAACGCACAATCAAACCCAAACTCTCTATTCTGTGTTGGGATCTAGAAGACAGGCCCCACAACTAAGAACTACAACTACAACGCCCACCTTTGCCATACCTAACAGTCCCTATCTTGTCAATTTCGCGCGTGTCTACACGCTCTCTCGTTGTGACTGGGCATCACTGCTCACGTTATTAACTCTTTTTTTTTTTTTTTTTTATGGAATTATCTAAACTTGAAGTGTAATAATAATTTCATAATAAATCTTAAGTGGAAAACTGTTGTAGGTGTGTATAAAAAAAATAATGTCATTGATGGACCAAGATTAGAATTAATAATTATTTACAACTTAAGACTTATTATGAAATATAAAAAAGTTAATAGATACTCTAAAGGCATTAATTTATGAAATATTTAAAAAAAAAACAACTAATTTTTTAACTGCTTTTTAATTTTTATATTTTCCATAAAATTAGGAAATATTCTAAGAGCACCTGTTAATCCCGTTAATTGGACTTTTATTGTAAAATGTTGTCAACATGAGATAAATAGAACAAAAATGGTGTAGCTCACCAATCTTTGACAAGTCATGGTAGTGTGGGGATCATATCTGCTTTTTCTTCCTTCTTTTTTCTTTTTTTTTCTTTTTTTTGGGGGGGGGGGGGGGGGTGGGTGGGGGGTTAAAACGACATGGGGATAGCATCTTTGATAGATGAAAATGAGAGCATATATGATATGATATATCATTTTTGAGGACAAAGACTCCGAAAATGATCTTCCCTGTAGTAGTATTTACTGTATTTTGTACTATGTGATTTGGCATCACAAAAATTTTCATAATACAAAATTTTTAAATATAATTATTGACGTGGTCAATTGTGATTTTCATTAATTATAAAAATTATATTATTAATGAATTGTGAAAAAAAAAAAAGTCATTCAGTAACGTTGTTCTAATAATATTATTTGTATTTTTTAAAAGTACGTGTGAGTGAAAAAGTAATATATATAATATTATTTAAAAACTAAACAATATTATTTATGCTATCATTATGGCCCCAAAACCACTAAACTACTATTAACTTTTTTTTTTCTTTTAAAATATTTTGTTTCAGTCTTTTATTCGTGTACTTTTGACTTTTAAAGATTAGTTAGGTAAAAGGGCTGGAATTTGTCCACGTGTATAGTCTTCAACTTAGGTTAATAATATGGGTAATTAATAGGATTATTATTTATATCACACTCGCACCGACACCATGTGGATGCCTCCATGGCTAGAGTTCAGTTCTATTCCTCTTTTATATTTGAGATATTATTAAGTTATTGAAAAATTCTCAATGGTCATTAAAGAAGCCTGGTACCAAATTTTACATTTATTAGAGCACCCATAGTAGATGTGGGATATGTCGCAAATACTAAATATTTGACACATATCCCACACCAAGCAGGAAAATCAACTCCCAATCAGATATTGCAAATATTGTAAAATTATACCATTTGTGTCTGTACCATTGCAAATTTGCAATGGTACGGACAGATGTGGTAAACCAAAAATTATTATTTTATTAGACTTTGATGTTGTGGCTGTTGTTGATGATAATGGAAATGTGATAATATATTATTTTAATGTGTAGTAAATATTATTTTAATGTATAGAATTGAATGATAAAACATTTGATAAATGGGATATTGTAAAATGATGTGGTAAAATAATAAAGTAGGTCTTTGATGTGGTAAAATGACATAATTTTTGCAACATCTGCTATGGATGCTCCATGCAAAAATATCCAACTTATAGCCAGCGTAAAACATTTCCTACCATACACCATTAATACGGTGGTCACTCTACAAATATAAGTGCTTTTAAGGCGTGAAGGGTCAAAGGACATGATTCAAGTCTTTAGGAGGGAACTTCACATATATATACACTTAGATTAGAATAAAGTAGAATTTCCATCTTATATAAACAAATAAAAAAAATTATTTTCTAAAATATGTTTTTCCTTTAAGGGGAAAAATGAATAGCTTTATTTAAAAATATATATATATATATATATATATTTGGGTATCATTGAATTTATTTTTTAAACACCTTAGAGCATCCACATCAGTTCGTGCAAATTTTCTGTCTATTTTGCAAGAAAAAACCTACTTTTTTTATTTTACACATCCACTTTTACAAAACACTTACATTAGTTTATCTATTTTATACATTTATTTAATAAAATATTCATTCTTTTTACATTTTTTATTATTTCCTTCCCTCTCCTTTCTGGCACAAACTCACCACCTCGTCTTCTCCGTCCACACCCACACCCAGCCAGCAACCCTTCAACAAAATCCGGCCACTGATTCACCGATCTTCTACAACAACAATCACAACAACAACGACAATAACAATGATTCACCGATCTTCCACAACAACAAAATCCGACCACTGATTCACCGATCTTCTACAACTACAATCACAACAACGACGACACAATCACAATCACAACAACTCTGACCCACTCGCCCTCCATGTCCGATCAATTCTCCATTATCGTCTCCATTTCCAAACGGATTGTTGGATTGGAGAGGCAGATCGGCGTTCCCAACTCACTCGCCGATCGGACTCAGTACGTGGCACGCGAGATCTCTGCCGAGCTATCGTCGTCTTTGTCTTTAAATCCTGAGATTTTGAAGAAGAAGGAGAAGCTGATCGGCTTTGTAAAAGAGAGCTGTGATGAAATGAGAGAGAGTTGAGATGAAAGAAAGAGAAAGCTGTGATGAAATGAGAGAGAGTTGAGATGAGATTTAGAGAGAGAAGAAATTAATAAAATAATTATAAACGAGCTACAGTACCTGTGTAAATATACACGGATACTGTAGCTCATGAAAATATATACACGATTTTACACATTTTTACACCCACTGATGTGGGTTTTTTTTGCTCAAAATGTGTAAAATTTGCATTGTAGTTCAAAAATAGAAGACTATACATGGGCTGATGGGGATGCTCTTAGAGCATTCACATCAACTCTTGTATAAATGTGTAAAATACACATTTTGACCAATTTTACACATTTTGAGCAAAAAATACACCCTCATCAGCCCGTTTAAAAATGTGTAAATTTGTCTAAAATTTTCAATGAGCTACAGTACTCGTGTAAATTTACACGGGCATTGTAGCATGTGTATTTAGTTTTTTAGTAGTTTTTTTCTCTCTCCTCTCTACCTAACTCTCACCTCCCTCTCTCTCTCTCTCTCTCTCTCTCTCTCTCTCTCTCTCTCATCCATTTTTCTTCCTCTAGCTTTCGTCGATCGCCATTGCCGCCGATGAGAACGAGGTCGAGCAAGCACCACAACGGCCACGACCATAGCCATGGAAGACGAGAGGTCTGACACTCAAGACAGTTGCTACTACCCTGGGTGTAGAAAAGATGCAAATTGCAACTGTGAGATTTGCTTGGCTAGCATCAATGCCACGCTTGATCTCATGCCCGTCAGTGTCCACAAAACCACACTCACAAAGTTCTCATCTTCTCGTGCCCAGAACAACGACATCGAACGCACTCCCATCTCTTTCAATGCTTCGATTTTGTTCACACCCAGATCAAGTTCTGGCCCTGTTTTGGCCTCTCCGGTTCTCAAATCGAGTGCGAGATTGAATCTGATGGAAAGGATGGAGAAGAGTGAAACAGAGTGGGTTTGGAAGGATTGGTTTGTGAAATTGGTGGTGGGTTTGAGCTTGATTTTTGTGGTGGAGTTTGGTTTTTCTGGTGGGGTTTGTGGGATTTTAAGACCAGTGTTTTCCGATTTAATGGATTTTGGTTTCTGATGATGGTGGTGATGGTGGCTATGGGTCTGTGAGAGAGTGGGGCAGTGAAGGAGTGAATAATAAAAAATTGTAAAATAATGAATATTTTATTGAATAAATGTGTAGAATAGATAAACTGATGTGGGTGTTTTGTAAAAATAGATGTGTAAAATAGAAAAAGTAGGGTTTTTCATGTAAAATAGACAGAAAATTTCCACAGACTGATGTGGATGCTCTTATAGCAATTAAGTTACCTAAATGAAGGTTATAGTGGGTGTTAGTTTTTTTTTTTTTTTTTTTTTAATAGAGTTTCGACTTATATCGTCTGCTTTTAATGATTGTATTCTTTATTATCAGACCAAAACTTTACAGTTAGCTTAATTGATAAAGTTTTTTTTTTACTAAATAAGAGATCTAGGTTCGAACCCTACATATACCAAAAACTAGTTAATGTCTTAACCTGATGATTAAAAAAAAAAAAATCATCAAAAAGCGGACGCAATAAATTGAAAAGTCTTAAGTATAAATAAGAGGTTTATTTCATCTTATCAAAAAAGAGGTTTGTTTCAAAATACAAATTATTACCGGCAATTCATACATTTGTTAACCACACCTAGAAAATATTGTTCCTGTTCAAATAAATATTTAGATCAACCATACAATTTTACATCAATAATGTTTTGTGGCTAAAAACTAAAAACAGAGAGGCTCTGTTAACCCACAAAATTATAATCTAACTGACTATCTCCGTTTTGCTCTTTTTTTTTTCTTTTTTTTCAATTCCTGCAATTCACGTGAACTTTTAGTTTTTTTGCAGTGGAACTCATCACCCAACACTTGTAAAACACCATATTCCTGCTAAAAAAGATGGAACAAATATTTAGATTCTCAATTATGATTTATAGGGATTCTCAAAAAACTAAAATGATTTATGGGTGCACCTTTTTTTTCTTTCTTTCTTTTGATTGTGTTTGTGTAATATTAAAAAATTTTAAAATAAATAATTGAATATTAAATATGTAAGCACCAAGTTTGTACTTCTAGCCCAAAACGTGAATAGACCTAGGTCCAAAAAGTCCTAGCAATGAATTTATAGAGAATGAGTTAGAAAAATGAAAAATGGGAAGTTAATCAAACAAACCTTCAAATGGATTCAGATGTTGAAAGAAAGAAAAAGAAAGGGGTTTGTGTTGAAGTAAATCGTCCTCAGCAAGATCCGAGGAGGTCTATTCTTATATATTGTTCTTAAATTTAGTTATAAATTTGATTACAAAATGTTCCCATGTTTCTTTTCTCTCTCCCCCTTTTTGTTGCCTCCTTTTCCTTTTTATCCCCTATTTTTCTTCTCGTTCCCACTTCACACTTGTATATCGGAGGGTTGGTGTTGATACTTTTCCCATCTGCACCTTCCATCAGTCTCCATGTAGTAGTTGTAAGGTTGAAACACACTGTTCAGGTATCACCTCCACATTAATGCGGTCAGAGAGTTATCTGCAGGGCATTTAATGTAGAGGTAGCAGCTTTCCTGGAGATATTACATGATCACGTTCTGTCCTATTTACCTATAGTACTTATCTTCTCATATGGAATGGTATGTAAGGTTGCTTTTGTCGGTAAAACACTTCTTCGTTCCTCGGCCTTGGTTAATCAAGGAAGGGTTCGTCCTTAGCGTAGTTTCCTGGATTGTCTTCTTCGTCTACAACTATGGGCCTCTATGACACCTCGTGTTTGTCCTCGGACATGTCCCTGTCCTTAGTTTGGGTCTCGAGCCCGATACAAATGTGGATAAGTATCTTTGGACTCTCCGACCCCACATATGATATATCGACACACATATAAATTGTGGTAAAATAAATGACAAAGTATGTGGTGGTAGACAAAATTGAGTCTGTAACCCACACAATATAGATTTGTTTGAACTTTGAAGTCCACGTACGTGTTTGTCATAATCTAAAAGCCACTAGTTCAAATAGGACATATATAATTGCTGATCTATGATTGAATTATCATCAATTATGGCCAAAATGGCATAACTCAAGTGAATAAGAACATGGAAAATAGTGGGTTTCAGTTAGTTCAACTGGTAAAGTCTCAGATAGTTACATAAGAAATTCGGAATTCAATCTTTACCTACACCAAAAACTTATTGGTGTTTTGATCTGATGATAAAGAATTATCATTAAGTACAAACATTATAAATTGAAACTCTCTTTAAAAAAATAAAAAATAAAAAAACAAATATGAAATATCTCATGCATACTCTTGCGCAAAATTTAAAATGTGATAACCGTACGTACGTCCACGTGCCCTGGTAGGGAGAGAGCAGGGTAGGGGCCTTTAGGGCTTGAGTCACCTTTCACCAATGACTGAACCAATGTGACTCACCTAGCTAGCTTCCTATTTCTATCTACAAACTTGTTTGTCCTCTTCCCCACTCTTGGTCCCCACCCCAAACTCTCACTATTATCACACTAATTTTCAAGATATTTTCAAGATAAAAACTGTTTTATATATATATATATATATACCTATATACACTCTTTTTTTTTTCTTTTTCTTTTTATAGCTAAAATTGGAAATCGAGAACAGAATGAATCTTGTTTTTAATTTTGGATTTTAGTGGTTCAAAAAATGAATGTGTAATAAACATTACCTAATTTTTCGTAGCTAATGAGTATAAAACTTTTATTTACCTTTTTGAGGGCTACGTTTAAATGACAGCGATTCAATGCATGCATTTTTATCAATATTACATTTTTTTCCCCCAAATAATTATAATCATAGTACAATATTATTCAATTATTTGCTTAGGAAGTTGTCATTAACATTAATTTATCTTTATTCTTTTCACCAAACATTTTGATTAAACAGTTTATATGATTTGGAAGTATATTTTAAGAAAAGTGGGGCAATGGTAAAATTGAACTTTGGAGATATATTTTCTGTTCTTAAAACTAGACAGACTCAAAAGTACATAATTTTTCGGAAGAAAATTGAATTTTGAGCTATATTTTATGGATTAAAAATAATATTTTGGCCACTTTTTGAACTTGTATGTATTAAGTTTAAGCCATAAGATCGGCCACTGGAATTAGACACCTGCAATCACCAATTGTATTTCCGTTGAGACCATGCAACATCCCACAGACCACAATAGAAAAAAGATGTAGAGAGAAATAAAGTAAAATAGCTCGGGACAGATTTTATGCAAAGCTAGCGAGTACATCTTTAATTTCATTTTTATCTTGCAGCTGTACCTTCCATATTGTGATTAGCATCACTTTGAGAAGGACACAGATTGTATCAATGTAAAGTACATCTTCATAGGTTTGCAAAAACTAATACCTATATAATCTATGATTAGGTAGAGTTGTCCCCATTGTTCTCTTCCATGACCCTTTTTTTTTAGTCAAAAAAATAAAGAATCAAATCCTGCAATATAGTATGGTTAACATTCAAAGATGCAATGAAACAAAAAATATCATCCTGTATAATTTATTTATTCTATCTATAATCAAAATAATTAATGAATGTCTTAAAAATATTGGTTTAGAAACTATTTTTAGAAAATTTTTATGGAAAAAAACATAATAACTGAATTTTGTTGACAACTTTTTATATTTCTTATAAAAATAATATTAAAACTTTTACTAATAAATGTCTTAAAGACACTCGGCGTTAATTGGACTCTTTATATGTTACTCAGCAATCAAAAGAGTAAGCTGCAAATTCATATATATATATATATATATATATATATATATATATATCCCCAACCAATGAATAATCCCTTTAACATAAATCAAAAGAATTAAATCGCTCAACTCCATAGATAACTAGGAATTTGCTAGGGCACCCATTACAAATTATTTTCGATTCCAAATTACGTTAATGTTCTGACATCATAGCTATATTGGCTAACGTATATAGGATGCATGCCTGTGCTCATTAGGCCGGGAGATAGGGAAACCATTGCTATCTTAAATGATCAATATGTCAACAATACATTAATACTTTTTGGCCTTATTATATGAAAAATAATTGTGGCCTAACTCGCATACACTTAATGTATGTTTGGATATCACTTATTTTGCTAAAAATTAAAAACTTATTATTAAAAATACTGTTTACACGTTTTTTTATCACTGGGCTGATCCATAAACAGTGCCATAGGACCAGTCAAAAAAACACAAACACACGCAAATGCAGAAAATCTGCTATGCAAATGTACACTTAATGGTTTATAGAGTAGTAGCGATGGACCAGTACTATTTCACTTAAAATTTTGCTAACTTTAAAATAAATAAATAAATAAATAAAAATCGGCATTGAGTTGGCTACACCCTAGCCCAAACAGTAAGGACATTAAATGAACCAAATTATTTCTGAAGAGCTTGAACCTGGCTTAGGAAAAAAGCTTGTTTTTGTTCGGCTGTTTAACAAACAAATCAATTTGAAGCCTAAATTTAGGGTTGACTTTTAAAAGAGTTAGACTCATGAGACTTGATTTAACTATATATAATATTATTTTTATATGTTTACTTATCTAAAAATATACTCATATGGACTTGAGATTGGAATGTATAAGTTTGTAAATAGGTTTATATGAAGTCAAATAATTATTTGTAGTTTATTGATAACATAATTAAACAAACCATTCGCAGTAAAAATTTGTGAAATGATACAAAATTTTAATCATCGTTTTACTATATATGGGAAAAAAAGAAGTTAATTAAGTAACTTGTAAACAAGCTCGAGCTTGTTCCATAAGAAATTAAATCAAACTTGAACACGTAATGCGATAACTTCAATTTTGACCTGTGCTCGAAATAAAATTAAATGAACAAGTTTGAATGTTTAATACTCAGCTTAGCTCAGCTCAGCTTAGCTCGTACACAGTCCTAAAAAATACTTCAAGCTATATAGTGCATGATCAAAACTAATTACTACCACAGCAATTTACCAAAGTATATATTTTACCATTTTTCCAACTGATCTCTCTCTCTCTCTCTCTCTCTCTCTCACACACACACACACAACTGTAGCATGGGATGGTCATCGTTAGCCATGGGTGACTGTGGTTAGGCATGTGATGGCGGTCGTTGGGTATATGGTGGCGAAGTTGACCTAAGGATGGCTATCATTAAGCATGAGGTAGCTAAGTTGACTGTGCGGTGGCTATCGTTTGGGCATGTACGTAGGAGCCAAGTTGGTCATTGGGTGGCTGATTTGGTTGTGAGATGAATAATCTTTGCATCGAGTGGCCCAATCTAGGCAAATAGAATGGTGGTTGATCTTGACCGTCCAATTTATTTGTAAATAAAATAGAATAAATTGATAAATAATATTTAAATAGAGTAACCAAAAAAGAAGAAGTAGTTTGATGCAGGTGAAGTAAAAAATGAGTTAAAGTAGAAAAGTGGCTTAATTTTAAAGTTAAAAATTTAGCTAAAATTTTAGCAAGTCCAACGTGAATGCTCTTATTCTTCTTAGCAAATCATATAGTTGAACCAACCATATATATAGTATTTGTTGTTTAATTTTTGTGCTTATTCGATTTTGTAAAATACAAAAAACTAATCTTAGTTTGTTATTTTTACATTAAAAATAGTACATATTTTTTTTTTAATGATAAACGAAAATATGATTGTATATGGTTTAGACAAATAGCATATAAACAAAAACTATAATTCAAAGTTGATTTACAATATATTGAAATGACACTCCCTCCAAATGCTTTTACAATTGACATTTCCCCCTTGAGATTTCAATAACAACATCCATACCTAACTTTCTTAACAGAATATTTCATTTAAAAAACAAAAAGATTCCTGCTTGTTTATAGAAACCTTAAAAAGGAGGGTGTCCGTATACACAAACTTTCATCCATACTTTGGTTAAGAATCTTAATTTTTTAAGAATATGTGGAATATTTCATTAGAAAACTCATAGTTTGAAACATTATGAACTTATTTAATGCATTTATACAAACCTCTTATTTCTTGAAATGTTTGATGGAGTTTCATTTCGTGAAATATCAAGGGAGATCAGGGTAATTCATTCTTTTTTTGATTGATTCATAGCTAGATTTAATTAATTGTATTATTTGCCAAACATCCCTTAAAAACAGTGAATCTTTAAACAAACATGTGTTCATAATTTTTCTGCTGATTTCAATATCTTAAATACAGTCCGATGTTTATGTTTTATTCTTTTGTGAAAATTTTAGAAAAATGTACCTCGGACTGTATGTATTTGCATCTCTTAAATACAGTCTGAGGTTAATTTTTCTAAAATTATCACAAAAGAATAAAACATAAACAAGATTCCACAAACCAAATATAAACCTTAGTTCGGTTAGTTGTACCTATCTTTAAAAAAAAATAGGTGATAAAATTAAGTCACCTAAATGAATCAATAAATACAAAAGTACACTGCTTGTAGTAAAGTCCCTCATTTTTATTTTCTTACTGTAATTATTGGTTCTTGGGTCATTTTGAATTAAAGTGAACCTTCCCACTATCTTGATCATTCCCTTGCCTATGATAATCATGTGGTGATGATGATCAAATTTTCATGTATTACTCTTGACATTCTTGGTATGTTATGTTAATGATCTAAGTATCAAAGGGCATAAGATGTGCTTGTATCAAACTTTGTTTTTAACCTGGATCAATGTTAGTAATATAAATGTATCAAATTTAGTAGAACTTTGGGCAATCTTGAGATTAGTTGTATAAGTAGTTGCTTTTTCTAGTAGATATGGTATTGATGTATTTTTCTTTATACTAGTGCAAATATGAGATTGGTGGTAAAAAGACATTTTTTGTGGCGCTACTTGAACTCAATTTCATTTTTGCAATGTATGGAAGACATCATTTATCTATATATTGTTGTAATTACTTTGTGAACAATTTACTTCAATGGTTTTAATAGTATAATGGTTCTTTTTATCATTTTCAGATTGTATGGATGATTTGTTTTTGGATGTGGTTGGAAATGAATGGATGACTTGTTTATGGATGTGGTTGGAAATGAACAGGTTAATGTAATGTAATGACAATTAAATGTAAAGAACATTAATAAAAAATTTTAAAAAAAAAATGGTGATGAAAATGATGTGGGTGTCATTGACCAACAGTTGAGGAGCAAAACTGTAGACACCCCATTTTATAACTTGCATTTAACTAATATTAAGGACAAAATAGTAATATTGCACCAAGGGCATGATTGTAATTTCAACAAGTAAATCTTCAGATTTGTGATACAAAACAAATTTGGATGCTCTAGCGATCACAATGATATGTGATGGGCTTTGATCGAACCACCTGATCAAAAGTTATCATACAAACAATTTTCAATGATTATGGCTCACCTACACAGTGGGCCCGATCTCGTCCTATTTTAAACACTTAATTTTGATTGGTTCCAACAAAAATTAATTTAAAATTAATTAAGTGTGAATTTTGATTTAATTTCATTTTATTTCATTATTTTTTAAGAAATAATAAAAAATGTTTTCCTTTATGGCATCTTGATATGATATGATATGATATGATATATATATATATATATATATATATATATATATATATATATATATAAACATAAGCATTATTCAATTCATATTTAATCTTCGTTTGAGTACCATTAGTAGAAACCAATTTTTCAGTTGATTTTTCAAAATATTTTGAAGGGATTAATCCTTCTTGGATACAGTTCTGTAGGGTCCGGGTTTGGAGGCTCTTTACTATTAAGTGAACAAGCTCAAACCCAACGGGCCCAATACAATAAATTTGGTAGAGAAACAGGCTCAAGAACTGGGCTTTAGTGAGAATTGCAACAACCAGACATGATCATATGGAGATGGAAAGATCAAACATATGGCGGAAGGGCGAAAGTTTATCCTCAGGCTTGATCCGAGGACTAATCCTTTCTCTTCATTCTTTAGTGCTTAGTTACAGAAGCTTTCGCGAGTGGTAAGAACTGCAACCGTCTTCCTTTTTTTGCCCTGGTTCTTATAGGGACTCTTATGTTATATACCTTCTTTCTATTGATCTTGGCCATCCATTTGTTAATCATGCAGGTTGCTACTTGAGTGTCTGTCCCATTTGTCGCCTTCTTCAACTTGTTGTGAGTTGTAGCAAATAAGGTGATACTATTCAGGGGTCATTTCCTTATTAATGCGGCCAGATTGTCAGCTGTGGGCATTTAATGCGGAGGTGACAGCCCATCCTGGAATTGCTCCTCCACCATGCCCCCATAACTGGCCCACTGTGTTAGTCTGTTTGTTTAGGATGCCCGTGGAGGCTGCCTTTGAGAGTGTGCCGCTTTCTCCTTCCATGACCTCAGTTCGCCGAGGACAGGGTTGTCTTTGGCAACGTCTCCTAACAGCTTAGACCTTCTTTGTTCATCCTCGGACATTCATTCTTCCTCGGCGTGGGTCTTGGGCTTGATATGAAATGGGCCGGGGTTGCCACATCCCTTGGCTCCACAATAGCCCCTCAAAATCCTGCTGTCCAGCTCCTCGGACGGAGATGAGGGTTTTGATGTCCTCGGGGCCTCTCCATGGCCTGTCAAGTTCTATCCTCCGTCAGTATCAGAGCCTTTTCGCTTGCCTAAGGCACGTTTCTGGCGCTTTGGTATACGAAGCGAGTCTTCATTAAATTCTGGCGGCTCTATGCTCCCCACGTTGGATGGTGTGATGGTAATCCAACGGTTGGGATTTCTCTAGTCTTTATGGGCGGGAAAAACTGTGCGGTTATTTTAATTGGGGGTATAAATACCCATTCGAACCAATTTGTCTCTTTACTTTCACATCCAAGAGTTCTTGCGCACATACCTTGAATCCGGTCAAGTGTTCAACCAAACTTACGCCTTCTTTCAGCATAAAAAGCCTGTCCGAGGAGCTTTTCCTCATTTCTGTAAGTTTTCTCCTCTCTCTAACTCGTGCTTTCTCCTTTCTAAGTTTCTTCTCCTTTTATCCCTTTCCTTCCTTTGCCTTTCCTTGAGTTTTTAGTCGGTCCTAGGGATGGGTAGATTTAAGAGGTTGGTTGAGTCGGAAGAGGCAATGGAGAAATTCATCGCTGATTACAGAATACCCAGCACCGTGGGTTTGAGGTACTGTAAAGAAGGTGACTGGCATATTATGAGGCGAGAAGGCGAGGTAGTGATTCCTATAATCGCCTTCCTAGAAGGGGTTATGAGGATTCCTATGGGCCCAGTGATGAGGGACTACCTTAGGCACTTCCAACTAGTGCCCACCCAGTGTGTTGTCAATATGTTTAGGATTCTAGGTTGTGTGGACGCCTTGAAAGAGAAGATGGGGTTGAGGTTGACCCACCATGACGTAAATTCGTGCTACAACCTCCAATACCTTAAGGGTAAAACCTATTATATGAAAGCGAGGGATGACAAGGTTCGGCTCATCCAATGTCTCCCCGAGTCTAGCAAATGGCTAAATAAAGATTTTCTCTTTGTGTCAGGGGCGTGGCACGATGGCCTTCCTTGCCCGACTAAGGAGGGGACACCAGGTGGGGCATTTGAGTAAGAGAGGGTTGATCCTTGATGTTGCCGTAATTGGCATTTGTGTGGTTGCTAACGGGGGTGCGTTTTCTCTTTTGTAGATCCTCACACCTTCGAACGCCATCTTCACTTGGTCAACCGGGCAGATCTAGAGACCATTCTTCAGGCGAAGGTTTTTATGAACGAAGGTGACCTCCAGGTTAGAGCTACTCACAAGATCCTCGGGTACGATCCTATTCCGAAATCTTTCTCAGCTCCAAAGTACATGATCAAGGCCAAAGATCCTCGGTTTCAAAGGATTACCGTAGTGGAGCACGGTTTCTCGCTCCCTGAAGGATCTTCTGCTCAAGGGGGTGTCACCTTGGCAGGCTCCTCCTCGTTTCAACAAGCCGCAGAAATCGAGGAAGGAGGGGCAGAAGGCGAAGAGCAAGTCATTGAATTGGGTCAATCCGAGGACGAATTTGGTGTATTCGACCAATTCGATCCGTCCGAGGATCCTTCTGGTGATTTGGGCGATCCTAACTTGACCAAAGCAGATCTCCAAGGGACTTCTTCGTAGGCCGAAATGGATTTCAAGAGGAAGCCATCCACCAGCCTCCTTGACCTAATTGAGGGCCAGCCGAGGAAGGATGCGTCAGGGAAATCATAGCCCAAGCTTTCCCCTCCTCCGTCCAAGCCCCAACCCGCTCAGACCAGGTCATTGCCTGCCCTGTCACAGCCATCCAAACTTCCCCCTCCTGTTCAGCCTGCCGACCTAAAAAGGAAGAGATCCTCCAAAGGGAAAGAACCCGCAGATGGGGGGAGACCTCGCTCTTCTCAGGAGGAAGATGAGGCCCGACGAGTTTCAAAGCAATTAAGAATTACGCCTCCAAGTCAGGAAAATGAGGTTACCGCTCAAACCGAGCCCCAGGCCTGGCTCCCTGCCCCAATGCTCCATGGGGAGCCCCTGATGGACAATGCCTCCATTAGGGACTTCTAAAAGGGTGAAGGCACCTATGTGGCCGATGCACTGGAGAGGTCCCTACTACTTCCTGTCGATATGGCGTAGCTGAAGAACCTGAGGAGGCAGGAGGTTTTCCTCAGTATGAAGAGGTACCTGGGCATGGTAAGGCTCTCAACGTTTGTGACTTTGTTGGCCTTTGTTCCCTGGCTTCTAATTTACATTTTACTTGTTTCTATTGGCAGGCCATCCAAGCCACTTACAGACTGGAAAAGGCGGCCAACAACTAGAGCAGGACCCTAGACCTCGAGCGTGACAAGCGCTTGGACGCTGCGCGGACCCTCAAAAACTCTGAGGCCGATCTCCTGAAAGAAGGGAAGATCTAAAGGAGATGACTAGGGCTAAGGATAGCGCCGAATCAGGCCTGGCCAGCGCCCAGAAGCAAGCCGAGGATCAGACAAGGCGCCTTCTAGAGGCTGAGGCACAGCTGCAAATTGCCAAGGAGCAGATTGCCAATCTGAAGAAGAAACTAATTGAGGCAGAGGGGGCTAAGAACGTTGCAGAGTGGGCCAGGGACGAAACCCTGAGGGCCAAGGAGGAGGCGGTGTTTGCCAAGGTGGAGGCCGAGTGCTCCAAGGAGAAGGCCGAGGAGGAGGCCTACGATTTGGGCGTGGCCGAGACCCAGGCCGCCCTCAAAGCTGAAGTTCCTGGGGTATGCAGGCTTTACTATTCCCAGGTTTGGAATGAGGCCTTCAAGCAGGCTCGGGTTGAAACCTCATTCGACCTGTGGAAGGTGGAGCACGTGTACTATCCCCCTTCCATCAGGGAAGATGCCCCCTCCAGTTTCGAGGCTAGCTATACTTCGGAAGAGGTTGAGGCTACTGGACCTGGAGCTATTATGGCAGTAACTTCTCTTGATGAGTCAGCTAAGGAAAGCGAGCCTTCTGGTGCGGCTGGGGCAAATGAAGGTCAGAACCCTGATGCTCCCCAGAAGACTGTAAAGCCCACAGGTGATGCTTCGGTCTTCTTTGCCGAGGGGCCAGTTCTCCTTGTTAAGCCCCTTCAAGCTGTTCCCCTTGGCGAGGGCTCCAAAGATCTTGAGACCTCTCCTGCTCAGCTCTTTGAGGGGTAGGCCACCCAGGTTAGCTTTTGTTTTGTTTTTGTTTCGGTGTTGTGTTGTTGTTTTTCTTATCTTTTGGAATGTAGGGGTTTGCTGTAATGAGGCCCTATTGAATGAATGAAACTTTCCATTTTCTTTCCGTTTTACACACTTTTTGTTATTTGTTATTACTGTTAGTATGGATCTTGTACCTGGGAATGATATTATATATGTACCATGTTTGTATTTAAGCCCTGAAACCCCAACTTCGAGGTGCCGAGTGCGCGTTTAGGCCAAGTTCGTGGCTTGCGCAAATTTTTGATTTCATTAACTTCTTCCAAGGCTTTGGTCCGAGGATCCATCCCCCCACTATTGATCCTTGATTTTCTAGAGATTTCAAAATAATGGGAGGTGCCAAAAGAATAACTAATCTGATGGCAGACTTGTCGAAACTCACCTCCAAATTCTGCTTATCCGTCTACGTAGGGAGAATAGCTTCATTTATTAGCACCTTGATTGAAGGGCGAGGACCAGATTATCATATATATCGCTTATTCAGACCTTACCACAATCACAAAGGGTGATAATGGCAACCGCTTAGGTCCTTACTAGGAATAACTAGTTTCGCCATAGGTTTGAGTCCAAGGACCATGCAAGACCTTGGTTTTGTCTAGTACTTAGGTTTTTTTTGGAAGTAGCTAGTTTCCCTATAGGTTTGAGTCCGAGGACCATGCAAGACCTTGGTTCTGTCTAATACTTAGGTTTTTCTTGGAAGTAGCTAGTTTTCCCATAGGTTTGAGTCTGAGGACCATGCAAGACCTTGGTTCTGTCTAGTACTTAGATTTTTCTTGGGAATAGCTAGTTTCCCTATAGGTTTGAGTCCGAGGACCATGCAATACCTTGGTTCTGTCTAATACTTAGTTATTCTTGGGAGTAGCTAGTTTCCCCATAGGTTTGAGTCCGAGGACCATGCAATACCTTGGTTCTGTCTAGTACTTAGATTTTCTTGGGAGTAGCTAGCTTCCCCATAGGTTTGAGTCCGAGGACCATGCAATACCTTGGTTTTGTCTAGTACTTAGATTTTTCTTAGGAGTAGCTAGTTCCCCCATAGGTTTGAGTCCAAGGACCATGCAATACCTTGGTTCTGTCTAGTACTTAGATTTTTCTTGGGAGTAGCTAGTTTCCCCATAGGTTTGAGTTCAAGAACCATGCAATACCTTAGTTCTGTCTAGTACTTAGATTTTCTTGGGAGTAGCTAGTTTCCCCATAGGTTTGAGTCTGAGGACTATGCAATACCTTGGTTCTGTCTAGCACTTAGATTTTCTTGGGAGTAGCTAGTTTCCCCATAGGTTTGAGTCCCAGGACTATGCAATACCTTGGTTCTGTCTAGTACTTAGATTTTCTTGGGAGTAGCTAGTTTCCCCATAAGTTTGAGTCTGAGGACCATGCAATACCTTGGTTCTGTATAGTACTTAAATTTTTCTTGGATATAAGACACATAATCATAACGAACCAAGAATTTGAATTAGAGAAATGGTTTTGTTAATAATAGTACATTTTCAGGTTATTTACATTCCATGGACGGGGTACAGCTTTTTCGTCTAAATCTTCTAAATAGTATGCACCTATTCCTGCTACTGAAGTAATCTGGAATGATCCTTCCCAATTGGGTTCGAGCTTTCCCCAGGATGGTTCCTTGGCAGCACCCACGACTTTCCTTAACACTAAATCCCCTGGTGCCAATGGCCTCAGCTTCACATTGGCGTCGTACCCCTTTTTGAGCTTCTGGTGGTAATAGGCCAATTGGATTATTGCTTTTTCTCTTCTTTCCTTGATCAGGTCTAGGCTCTCCCCTAGTAGTTCATCATTGCCGCTTGGGGTGAAGGAGTTCGTTCTCAGCGTTGGGAGTTTGCCTCTAAGGGGATTACAGCCTCGGCCCCATAGGTCATGGCGAAGGGCGTCTCTCCTATTGACCATCGTGGCGTGGTCCGGTAAGTCCATAAGACGTGTGGTAGCTCTTCTACCCATCTTCCCTTGGCGTCATCCAGCATTTTCTTAAGCCCATTGACAATGACTTTGTTGATAGCCTCGGCTTGTCCGTTTCCTTGAGGATAAGCTGGGGTCGAGTACCTGTTCGCGATCCCTAGCTCGCAATAGTATCTTTTGAAGGCCTTGCTATCAAATTGGAGCCCATTGTCCGAAATAAGGGTTCGAGGGACCCCGAATCGTGTAACAATGTTTCTCCAGACAAACCTTTTAGCATCTATGTCTCTGATGTTAGCCAATGGCTCAGCTTCGACCCATTTGGTGAAGTAATCCGTGCCGACCAACAGATATCTCTTATTTCATGCTGCCTTGGGGAAGGGGCCTACAATATCTAGGCCCCACTGGGCGAACGGCCATGGGCTGGTCAAAGGGTTGAGAACCCCTCATGGCTGATGGATATTAGGGGCAAACCTCTGGCATTGGTCACATTTCTTAACATACTCTAGAGTTTCCTTCTGCATTCCCGACCACCAATAGCCCTGGGTAAGGGCTCGGTGCGACAGGGATCTTCCCCCTGTATGACTCCCACAGATCCCTTTGTGCAGCTCTTCAAGCAGTGGCTCCGATGCCTCAGGGTGAATACATAGTAAATACGGCCCAGAATAGGAGCGCTTGTACAACTTGTGATCCTCGGACAACCAAAATCGAGTTGCGTTTCTTCGTATTTTTTCAGCCTCTGATTTCTCTTCAGGCAGGATATCGTCTTTGAGGAACGTCACTATGGGGTCCATCCAGCTAGGACCTACTCTGACCTCATGCGCACGGATCATGTCTTTTGCAACCTCGTTTGCTCTGCTCAAATGCTCAACGAGAATAATTCGAGGAAGCCCCCCTGCCGAGGAGGTAGCAAGCATGGCCAACGAATCTGCATGGGTGTTTCCACTTCTGGAGATGTGTAACAAGCTGAATAGATTGAAGCTTGGTTGCAGGCATTTGACCTGGCTTAGGTACTCTTGCATCCTCGCATCTCTGGCCTCCAACTCTCCCTTTACCTGGCCTACTACCAGTCTCGAGTCCGAGAACATCTCTACTATTTTTCCTTCCATCTTCTGCACCATAGCCATCCCTTGTAACAAGACTCCGTACTCGACTTCGTTATTCGTGGCCGAGAACCCCAGTCTCAGGGATTTTTCTATGATGGTCTTCTTAGGAGATATTAGGACTAGCCCCACCCCGGATCCTCTTTGATTTGCTGCGCCATCAACGTACGCCTTCCAACATGGGGGTCTCGACACAGAGATTATGTTAACCGATTTTCCATCCATATCGCACTGTTCGTTTACTATTTCTATTGGCGGTTCAGCAAATTCGGCCATCAGGTTAGCTAGGACTTGGCCTTTTATAGAGGTTCGAGGCATATACTTGATGTCGAAAGGCCCCAGAATCGTGTTCCATAAGGCAATCTGTCCAGTGTAATCAGCAGTCCGAAGCACGAACTTCAAGGGCAATTGAGTTAGAACAACTACTGTGTGGGCTTGGAAATAGTGGGGGAGCTTTCACGAAGAATGGACCACAGCTAGTATTGCATTTTCCAGGGGGGAGTATCTGACCTCAGCCTCATGAAGCGACTTGCTCATGTAGTAGACCGGCCTTTGAAGGCCGTTGTCATCTCATATTAGTACCAAGCTCACAGCATGAGGGGCCACACCTATATATACGTATAGGACCTCGTCAGATGCAGGACTAGACATGATAAGTGGTCGCGACAGATATTGCTTGAGTTGCTGGAAAGCCGTAGTACAGTCCTCGGACCATTCAAATCCTTTCCACTTGTTGATTAGGAGGTAGAATGGTCTGCATCTATCCGCTGACCTAGAAATGAATCGATTCAGGGCGGCGATCATTCCAGTGAGTTTTTGGACTTCCTTGGCATTTCGCGGTGGTTTTAGGTCATTAATGGCTTTGATCTGGTCGGGGTTGACTTCAATCCCCCTGTGAGTAACCATGTAACCCAAAAACTTGCCTGACCCCACGCCAAAAGAGCACTTGGAAGCGTTCAAGCGCAGCTTGTGCCTCCTCAGGACATTAAAGGTGCCACCGAGGTCTTCCAAGTGTTCGGACACCACCTTACTCTTCACCACCATATCATCAACATAGATTTTGATGTTCTTGCCCAATTGTGGTTTGAACATTCTCGTCATCATCCTTTGATAGGTGGAACCTGCGTTCTTCAGGCCAAACGACATTACTTTGTAGTGATAGTTCCCAGTAGACGTCACAAAGACTGTCTTCTCCTGATCCTCCAAGGCCAGTGATATTTAATGATAGCCCTGAAAGGCGTCTAGGAAACTCATCCGAGGATGGCCCGCAGTTGCGTCCAAAAGCTGGTCTATCTGAGGCATAGGGAACAGGTCCTTTGGGCATGCTTTGTTTAGGTCCGTGAAGTCCACGCAAACTCGCCACTTTTCACTTTTCTTCTTGACTACCACGGTGTTGGCCAACCATTCGGGGTAAAAAACCTCTTTGATAGCCCCTGCACGCTTCAGCTTCATCACCTCGTCTCTGATCGCCTCAGCATGCTCTCTTGATGGGCGCCAGGGTGGCTGGTTTTTGGGAGCGATGGAAGAGTTGACGTTGAGATGGTGGCAGATGAAGGCTGGGTCAATCCCTAGAGCATCGCAGGCGTCCCATGCAAACACATCAATATTTCTTTTGAGAAATTTGATCAACTCTTCCTTCTCCTGAGGAGGCAACTGAGCCCCTATCTAAAAGAATTTCTCCGAGTCGCCCTCGATGACCACTTTCTCTAGATCTTCGCATTTCTCCTCCTCGGCGGCTGTATCAAGAGGTGGCACCGAGGCTTTTGATTGTTATAAATCCTTTTCCACAGGAGCCGAGGACTCCGCATCAAGCCGATGTGAGACGATAGCCACCATACACTACCTTGCCGTGGGTTGGCAGCCTTGGATTTTGAGGACCTGATCCCTTGACGGGAATTTTACCTTCTGATGCAAGGATGAGGCAACAGCTCCTAAGGTGTGAAGCTAGGGCCTGCCGACGATGGCTGTATACAAAGAATAGGTGTCGATTACGATAAAGTTCACCTCCACAACCTCCAGGCTGGTCTGGATGGGCAGCCTAATCATACCCTTTGGAATGACAAGCTTCCCATCGAAGCTCATTAAGGGGGAGCTGTAGGGCATCAAATCTTCCGGTTTTAACTTCAACCCCTTGTAGAGGTCGAGATACATAATCTCGGCAGCACTGCCACCATCCACCATCACTCTCTTCACATCGTAGTCCCCAATTCTGAGAGTGATCAATAGTGCATCATCATGGGGTTGGGTGGTTCCGATCTTGTCTTCCTCTGAAAAACTCAAGATAGGGTAAGAATTCCTTCTGGCCTTCTTCGGCTCTGGTTGGGATTCTTCTGCAGGCAGCGGAGCCACGGACAACACTCGTAAGGGGCGGGTGCCCGTTCTTCCTAGTGCGGCCAGGATCGCATTGATCGTCCCTGCGGGTAGCCTCAGGGCAGCATTTCTCTGGGGTTCCTAGTGGGTCTGGCCCTGATGACCACTGGAATGATGCAGAAGGTGTTTCAACTTTCCTTCTCGGACCAGCTGGTCCAGATAATTTCAGAGGTTCTAACAGTTCTTCGTGGTATGTCCGTGGTCCTGGTGATACTAGCAATAAAAGTTCTGATTTCGCTTCGTAGACTCTCCCGCCATCTTATTCGGCCATCTAAAGTATGGCTCGTTCTTGATTTTTTCCAGCACCTGATGCACTGGCTCTCGGAATATAGCCTCGACAGTCTGCGCATTGGTTGCCTCCGATTGCCCTGTGAAATCTCTCCTCGGGCGATTGTTGTTATATCGGTCTGACCTGAAATCCCTCCTCTCCTGAGGGATAACCTTCTCCTTTCCCTTGCTCTGTAGCTGGTCTTCCTCTACTCATTTATACTTATCGATCCGATCCATCAGCTGGCATACACTGGTGGCCGGCTTGCCAGTCAGAGATTTCCTCAAGCCATGCTCGGCTGGGAGGCTATTCTTGAAGGTGTTGATGGCGACGTCGTCAAAGTTGCCGTCCATCTCATTATACATCTCCCAATATGTGCCCGAGTAAGCCTTCAGAGTCTCTCCATCACGCATGGACAACAACAGTAATGCGCGCAAAGGCTGAGGAGCTTTGTTGTTTGTAACGAAGTGAGAGCCAAAGGCTTGGGTTAGTTGCCTGTATGAATCTACGGAATCCGCCTTTAGGTTGTTGAACCACCTCATCGCCGCTGGTTCCAAGCTGGACGGGAAAACCTTGCACATCAGCGCCTCATTTTTAGAATGGACTGCTATCCTTTGGTTAAACTGGCTCACATGCTTCACGGGGTCTATATTGCCATTATAAATGGTGAAGGTTAGCTGCTGGAAACGCTGAAAGAGCGCAGCCCCTTCTATATGGCATGTGAAAGGTGTTTTAGAGAGCTGGTCCAGTGTCCTGCTCATGGCATCGTGTCCCAAGCCCCTTAGAGATGGGCTTCTGCGTTTGTGCCTCTGGTAACACTCTTCAACATGAGAGAAAGTCTCGCTTGGGGAGGTTCTCGATCTTTGCCTATAGTCGTCATCGTTTTCATCGTTGTGAGGCGTGTTAGGGCTAGGAGGGGATTGTCTTCGTTGTGCATGGCACAACTTTCTCTTTAAGTCATTTATCTCTCACTGCATGGCCTGTTCATTATCCTGTCTCTGGGATACGTGACTGCCCACACGGGAATGGCTTCTGCTAGTCTGAGTGGTGTTTACGCTCCCTTCTCAAAACTTTCCATTCTCTTCGTTTCGGCCATGCTCAGGGTTTGGGAAGTTGCCCTGTTATTGGGATCTAGGTGGCTCGGGCTGATGGGAGCCTGCTTTATGGGGGCCTGATCCTACCATGTTCGATTGTTGTTCTCACTAGCACACAAGTTCTTCCCACAGACCGCGCCAATTGTAAGGTCCAGGTTTGGAGGCTCTTTACTATTAAGTGAACAAGCTCAAACTCAACGGGCCCAATACAATAAATTTGGTAGAGAAACGGGCTCAAGAACTGGGCTTTAGTGAGAATTGCAACAACCAGACATGATCATATGGAGATGGAAAGATCAAACATATGGCGGAAGGGTGAAAGTTTATCCTCAGGCTTGATCCGAGGACTGATCCTTTCTCTTCATTCTTTAGTGCTTAGTTACAGAAGCTTTCGTGAGTGGTAAGAACTGCGACCGTCTTCCTTTTTTTGCCCTGGTTCTTGGAGGGCCTCTTATGTTATATACCTTCTTTCTATTGATCTTGGCCCTCCATTTGTTGATCATGCAGGTTGCTACTTGAGTGCCTGTCCCATCTGCCGCCTTCTTCAACTTGCTGTGAGTTGCAACAAACAAGGTGATACTGTTCAGGGGTTATTTCCTCATTAATGCGGCCAGATTGTCAACTGTGGGCATTTAATGCGGAGGTGACAGCCCCTCCTGGAATTGCTCCTCCACCACGCTCCCATATCTGGCCTACTATGTTAGTCTTTTTGTTTGGGATGCTCAGGGAGGCTGCCTTTGAGAGTGTGCCGCTTTCTCCTTCCGTGACCTCAGTTCGCCGAGGATAGGGTTGTCCTTGACAACGTCTCCTAGCAGCTTGGACCTTCTTTGTTCATCCTCGGATATTCCTTCTTCCTCGGCGTGGGCCTTGGGCTTGATATGAAATGGGCCGGGGTTGCCACATCCCTTGACCCCACAAGTTCATATCTGCACCAGAATCAGTCATAGCAATAACATTGAAATGATAATCATGAGAAATAGCAATCTTAACTTTTGTAAACCATTTTGGAGGAAGCATTTTATTAACAAGATTAAGTTGAGAATCTTCAACAATACCTTTATTAGAAAGAAGAGCTTGTTGACTGGATTCATCTCCATCTTTGTGCTCATCTTGTTCATTATCAAATTGGTGTTTATCAAGATTTTTATCAATTTTTAAGAATAAAAATTCTTGTTTAAGATTATTGTTATCACTTTTAATGCTTTTGAATTCATTTTTGAATTCAATTATTTCTTGTTTAACAACATTAATTTCATGTAGAAGATTATTAACAGTTAACTCTTTGGATTTCTTTTTATTAAATCTTTCCAAAGTTTCTTCAAAGCTTATCATTAATTTTAGTTTTTTACTAGTTTCATCTTTTATTTAATTTTTCTTAAGCTTATCCAAATATTCTTTTTGCAATTTAGGGTTTTCAATTTGACTTATCAATTTAATCAACAAACTTTCATTTTCTTCACTTTTGGTGAGAACATTAACAAATTGAACAACATTACAACAGGAATCTCTACAACCAATTTTAATATTAGGTGAATCAGAAGTTTCATCAGCAGATTAGTAGCAAAAATCAGATGAGGAAGAAAAATCATCTTCCAAGGAATCAGACGAATTGTTTGATTCAAGGATTCAGAATAAATCTTCTTGATCTTTATCATCAATATTTAATATGTTAAACTTATTCTTTAACTTACCAGGTTTTTGTTTACAGATTTTACTGTAGAGTCTAGGTTTACCACATTTAAAACATTTACCTTTACCTGATTCTGTTTATCATATTTTTTAGAAACATTTTTCCTTTTAGCATAAAAATCATTGGGTTTAACAAAATTGGTTCTGTATTTTTTATATTTTTTATGGTTATAATTTTTGTGAATTTTATCATGTTTTTTCCCTTTTTGCCTGGAAGGAGCAATAGGAGGCAAACCATATTGTTCACAGAAATTACCCATTTCATATTTAGCTTTCCTTTTATTCTTTAATTGGTATTTTAACAGTTTTTCATCATTGCACATATTAATACCAAGTTTTTTAATAGTACTTAAAATATCACCATAAGTTAGATTATCATAATCAATAGAATCATTTTTACCAATTAATTCTTGTTTTACCTTATGAGCAAAGATAGGAGGCAGACCTTCAATAAACTTTTCTTTCCAATAAGGCTTGTAGCAATCTTTTCGGAGCATCACTCTGGAAATGAAAACATCTTGGAAACATCTGTAATCAAACATAGTAGGACATCTTAAATTGTTCAGATAATCAGAAATTCGAGACGAAATATTAGATGGAGTAACAACAAAATGTTTAAGAATAGTATAGATTAAGGTATTGACACCATCAGGAATACCTCAACCAATACTTTCGTCAAAAATGAGGAAACCTTCATCATTCTTTTTAACAGCTGTTTTAATAGATTCTCTGGAATTCTGTGAGATATGGATCCCACAAGCCATGAAGAGTGCCAGAAAAACCAGTAACAAGAAGGTCAACAATTTCAAGGTGGTCAAGATTATGGTTATTCATATAAGCAATTCCAACCATGGACATATGACCCATTTTATTAATGATTTCCTATTTAGACAAACCATCAATATTCCATTCATAAATTTTATCAGCAAAAATAGAAAATTGGGTTTGAAAAGATCTTTCTTCAAATTGCATATCAGGAGGGGTAGGTTTTGAATACCAATTTTTTGTAAAAGATATGGGATTGGGTTTTCCAACAAATCTTTTAATTTCTGGTAAATCATCATCAAAAACCTTTTTAATAGAAACAAAAGATAATGAGTCGGAATTTGTATTTTCATCAGAAAAAGTTTCTTTTTCATTTCTTGAAATGGTGCAAGTAGCACTTATAGAAGTACCCTCAGTTTTAAGTTTTAAATCAGAAAGCATTTTCTCAACAATCTCAAGGGTTTTAGCTTGAGAAGTTTTAAACTTTAATTTTTCATTTTGACTAGGTAAATCAATCAAAGGTTTCTCAGGTTTTGAAACAGCAGTTTTTTCAACAATTTTTTCTTCAATACGGTCAAGCTATTGACCAATAACATACAAGGATTCATTAGTAAAATTGTTTTGTTCAATAATACTATAAAGAGGAGTATCAGCATCAGCAATTTTAAAAGGGGAGGCCTTTACTTCAGTCTTTTTACAGGTTATCAAGACTATCTCTAGAGGCGGATGGCTAGACCTAACAATGATTTTATCTTCTTTAACAAAGTTTGATTTCTTTATCACATTCAAATGATGTTTTGAAACTTCATCTTTTGAAACATAATAGTTTTCAAGAAAATCAAAAAACAAAATATGTTTTTTCAATTGATTCATCTTTTCTTTCCATTTTCTTTTAACACGATCTTTTTCAGACTAAGAAAAAGTACTTTGGTAATATTTTCTTTTATCTCTGTTTTTTGCATAAATAAATTCATTATATAGAGAAACCATATCAATTTCAAAGCTTTTATTCAAAACATTCAAAACTCTTAATTGACTTTGGCAAGCAGGGGTTTCAATAGGGGGAAAATCAGAAATGGATGGACAAACAGATCTAGTGTCCTCTTTTTCTTCATTAGCAGTTCTGCTATATGGAGAGGAAGGTTCAGGTTTAGTAGAGTAAAAAGCAGTGCTAACCTGGGAGTTGTTACTTGAAACTCCTTTTAGTCTCAAATAAGGTTTTTCAAAATTCTTTTACAAAAATTCATTAAGATCTTGATCTCTTTTTGAAATACTTTCAGATCCAGCAAAGGAATGTCTTCCTTCATTGATCCTCAAGGGTTGATTATTTTGAAAACTTATTTTAACAGTACCATCAAGATATTGTTGAATATAAGTGAGATTTAACTCATCAAAAGCAGGTTTAGCAAGAGGGGATTCTTGTTCCAACAACCATTCAGTGGGAAGCTTAAAAGGTTGAATTCTAGCATCAAAGGTTGAACATTGGATTAACATGGTTTTACCAGTAGGTTCTTTATTTATCCTAGCACCAGGATTCAATTGAGTACCTAACAGTCTATAATAAATGCGATAAATCAAAGCAAAGGGTTTACTGCCTTCCTCCATATCATAACCAAATGAAGCAATATTCAGCGTTAAAACTTTAACAGTATTAGGATCATCCAAAGCAAGAGAAATATCAGGATAACAGTTAAAATATACAGGACCATCATACAAAGAAGCAGTAATCATTCCAAGAATGCTATCTTTAAAGTTCTTAAATTTAGCATCTCTTAAACACATAAGAACAGAAGCATTTATACCTTTTCTAGTGAGTGGTTTAATAGCAACTTGAACAAGACTAATATGCAAATAACTGATTTTTTTAGCAATAAAATCATTAATATTTCTTTTAGAAAACAAGCAACATTTTTCATGAGTTTTTGAAATAGAACATTTTTCAACAGTTCTAACTTTGTAAGTAGAATAAAAAGCATTTTCAATCCAACTAGTTTTGTAAACAGCTTTAGTATCAACCTTAGGAATATTCCATTTTTGGAAATCCGGAAACTCATTTTCTTCAATAGTGTTGTCTTCTTCATTTACAATATCAGGAGGACAACCAGTCCTGGAGCTGACAGAGGAGTTGGAACTCCATAACCTATCCTTACTATCCTAGGTTTAACACTCAACTATCATGTTTTTCTTAACACCGTTGCATTTCATAACACATACCCTAGTTAGCCTTATATATATATATATATATATATATATATATATATATATATATAGATTGCTATGCAGGGGATGGGTAACAAAAATCTCAATCCCCTTGGATTGCGGTTCTCATAGTGACAACTCTACTAGGGATGGTGAGAACTAGACTTTAATCAAGGCTTAATTGTCAATAATCTCAATTTTTTTGCAATTATTTGTTAATTGATTTAATAATTATCATCATGTATGTTTCATGTATTCATATGCTTGTTGTATGAATTGCACATAATTGCGTGCTTTGCCCAGGTAGTTGTATTTATTGGATCATGGTCCTCGTTGTACTTGGGTAACCTAGAAGAGATCAAATACCATCTTCCTCACCCACATGCCTTTTGAAAAATATAGGGTTGCACATGAGTCTCCTCGATGGCTTTGCTAGCTGGCAGATTCGGCACCTGAAAAGGGACTTTAATAGGGTTGCACATGAGCTTGCCAAGTTTGCTCGATGTAATAATGTATGCCATTCGTGGAGAGGTGTTTCTCCTCCTATAGTTAGGACCCTGATGCACTTGGATTGTATGTAGTTTGGTGTTGCTGTTTGTGCCTTGCTGTAGCTTTTTTGCTTTTAATGGAATTTTTGTCATTAAAAAAAAAAAAAAAAGTATAGGAGGCCATTGAGCAGAGCAGGTAGAGACCATTCCTTTAATTAAAAAAAGAAAAGAAAAACAAAACCTAGAAGTTGCCAAACCAACAAAGTTAGGTAACTATTTAATAGTTTGGAAACATAATGTACTTTCTCTTCTCACCGAAATTAAATAATAGATTCTATTATAAATTTAATTACTAAAACTTACAATTATATGAGAAATCCTAGTACACATTTATTGTACTCACAAATATTCTATAAATTTGAACCAGGTTATAGATCAAAGAACTGACTTCTTTACACACACAGTGACCGGCAAAAATTATCAGGACTAAGGAATCAGAAGAGTCAGAACTATAAACTCTCTCTCTCTCTCTCTCTCTCTCTCTCTGACACTTTAATTAATGTTAGGCAAGATGCTGAACAAGCTGTAAGGTATTAGTATTATAAACTCACGTACACATTGTAAATCACTCCTAACAAATAAGGTTTATTTTATATATATATATATATATATATATATATATATATATATATATATATATATATTGTGGGGCCAAAGGGTCTAAAGACTCCGGCCCATTTCATATCAGGCCTAAGGCCTATGCCGAAGAGGAAGAATTTCCCGATGACGAATGAAGGGAATCCAGACTACTGGGATACACTGCCAAGGACGACCCTGTCCTCGGCAGACCAAAATCACAAGAGGGGAAGGTGCCATGTTGCCAGCGGCAGTCCCCTCGAGGATCTCAAAGGAGATTTCAAGCCCAATGGGTCAGCCATAGGAGCATGGTAGAAAAGCAACCTTAGGGGAAGCTGTTCCTTCCATTTTAAATACCCACAGCTAACACCCTGACCCCATTGATGTGGATGTGACCCCTAGATAGTGCGATGAGGGCCACAACAGCCCACAGAGCGCCAAAGAGTAGCTAATGGGACGTGCATTCAAGTATGGACATGGATGACTAACAAGTGTAGGAGGAGGATGAACGGAGGTGAAGGATATATAACAACAGAGATCTTACAAAGAAGGGGGGACACAAAAAAACAGATAGAGAGAAAGAGGAAGGAAGACGGTTGCAGTTCTTAGGACTCCTAAAAACTCTCGCCGCGAAGCACAAAAGAACCGAGAAGAAGAAGAACTAATCCTCGGACAAAGCCCGAGGATAAACTTTTACCCTATCCCCACTTGTTCGATCATTCCATTTCCTTATGGTTATGTACGGCTGTTGTAGCTCTCACTAAGGCCCAGTTCTTGAGTCTGTTTTCTCTACCAAGTTTATTGTATCGGGCCCATTGGGTTTGGGTTCATTCGTCCAACAGTAAAGAACCTCCCAAAAGTGGACGATCTGCACTAGCTACGGTTCTTGGTCGAAGGAGGAGAACACTCTTTCCTGTCTGGCTAAAGAATAGAAGGATCTTTAGCCTCCGCATTCTTTGCCTCAGCTGCAACGGCCATGATTCAGGTGGCATTTTTTTTGTTCAAGAAAGTGAAAAAACTTGTAACTCCTGCAGGATTCCAAGAATCATAGGTGTGGAAGATAGACCTCCGAAGGCGCTTTATATAGAGGATGAAATCTGGGAGAGTTCACCGTGCACGAAGCTCCAAGAGGGAATGTTAAGCGAAATAAATTTCGCCCAATTCCCAAGGGAACCCTCAACCACCAAATCCGTGCCGCTTCATAAAGGCGCCATTGAATACACGTTCCGTGTACCGAAGCGATCAGCGTCATCCCATAAAAGCACTAATGACGATGCACCTCGTGCCCCGAAACGCCAGGAGCGTGCCTTGAGCAGGCGAAGAGACCCTGGCACCCATAGGGGAACAAGACTCGACCGGCCATGACGCGGGCCTGAGAACATCAAAATCCTACTCCTCGTCCGAGGAGCTGAGCAGCATGATTTTGAGGGGTTATTGTAGGGCCAAAGGGTCTAAAGACTCCAGCCCATTTCATATCAGGCCCAAGGCCTATGCTGAAGAGGAAGAATTGCCCGAGGACGAATGAAGGGAATCTAGACTACTGGGATACACTGCCGAGGATGACCCACTGCCGAGGACAGAGTCGTCCTCGGCAGACTAAAATCACAAGAGGGGAAGGTGCCATGTTGCTAGCGGCAGTCCCCTCGAGGATCCCAAAGGAGATTTTGAGCCTAATGGGTCAGCCATAGGAGCATGGTAGAAAAGCAATCCTAGGGGAAGCTGTCCCTTCCATATTAAATACCCACAACTAACACCTTGACCCCATTGATGTGGATGTGACCCCTAGACAGTGTGATGGGGGCCACAGCAGCCCACAGAGCGTCAGAGAGTAGCCGATGGGACATGCACTCAAGTATGGACATGGATGACTAACAAGTGTAGGAGGAGGATGAATGGAGGTGAAAGATATATAACAACAGAGATCTCACAAAGAAGGGGGGACATGGAAAAACAGAGAGAGAGAAAGAGGAAGGAAGACGGTTGCAGTTCTTAGGACTCCTAAAAACTCTCGCCGCGAAGCACAAAAGAACCGAGAAGAAGAAGAACTAATCCTCGGACAAAGCCCGAGAATAAACTTTTACCCTATCCCCACTTGTTCGATCATTCCATTTCCTTACGGTCATGTCCGGCTGTTGTAGCTCTCACTAAGGCCCAGTTCTTGAGCCCGTTTTCTCTACCAAGTTTATTGTATCGGGCCCATTGGATTTGGGCTCATTCGTCCAACAGTAAAGAACCTCCCAAAAGTGGACCCTACATATATATATATATATATATATATATAGAAAAGTCTAGAGACACATACTTTACTATAATTTAAACGTGTTAAATAATAATTGAATTATTTTTTATTAAATACCAGTAGGCGATAGCTGTTGCATGTGTACGTAATATAAGATATATCGACACATGAATAAATTGTGGTAAAATAAATGACAATGTATGTGGTGGTAGACAAAATTGAGTCTGTAACCCACACAATATAGATTTGTTTGAACTTTGAAGTCCACGTACGCGTTTGTCATAATTTGAAAGCCACTAGTTGAAATACGACATATATAATTGTCGATCTATGAATGAATTATCGTCAATTATGACCAAAATGGCATAACCCAAGTGAATAAGAACGTGAAAAATAGTGGGTTCTTGCTAGCTCAAGGAGTAAAGTCTCAGATGATTATATAAGAGACCTAGAGTTCAATCCTCGCTTACAAAAAAAATTGATTAGTGTTTTGGTTTGATGATAAATAGTTATCATTAAAAACAGACGTCATAGATTGAAACTCTCTTAAAAAAAAAAAAAAGTAAAAAATAAATAAACAAATATGAAATATCTTTTTTTTTTTTTAGAATGAAATATGAAATATCTAACGCATGCTCTTTGCGCAAAATTTAAAATGTGATAACCGTACATACGTCCACGTGCCCTGGTATAGGGAGCTAGGGTAGGGCCCTTAAGACTTGAGACACCTTTCACCAATGACTGAACCAATGTTATATATTTTCAAGATATTTTCAAGATAAAAACTGTTATATATACATATACATATACATACTCTTTTTTTTTCTTTTTCTTTTTCTTTTTATAGCTAAAATGGGAAATCGAGAACATAATCGAATCTTGTTTTTAATTCTCAATTTTAGTTGTTCAAAAAATGAATGTGTAATAAAGATTACCTAATTTTTCGTAGCGAATGAGTATAAAATTTTTATTTACCTTTTTGAAAATTTTTATTTACCTTTTTGAGGGCTACGCCTAAATGACAGCTTTTCAATGCATGCACTTTTGTCAATATTACTTTTTTTTTTTCCAAATAATTATAATCATAGTACAATATTATTCAATTATTCGCATAGGAAGTTATAATAACATTAATTTATCTTTATTCTTTTTACCAAACATTTTGAATAAACAGTTTATATGATTTGAAAGTATATTTTAAGAAATGTGGGGCAATGGTAAAATTGAACTTTGGAGATATATTTTCTGTTCTTAAAACTGGACAGACTCAGAAGTACATAATTTTTCTGAAGAAAATTGAATTTTGAGCTATATTTTATGGATTAAAAATAATATTTTGGCCCCTTTTTGAACTTCTATGTATTAAGTTTAAGCCATAAGATCCCCCACTGGAATTAGACACCAGCTACCAATTGTATTTCCGTTGAGACCAACATCCCACCGACCACAATAGAAAACAGATCTATTGATCAAGTACGGTACCTGTCTTTGACTATCTTGTAGAGAGAAATAAAGTAAAATAGCTAGGG
This sequence comes from Quercus wislizeni, assembly GCA_023055345.1. Lineage (NCBI taxonomy): Eukaryota > Viridiplantae > Streptophyta > Magnoliopsida > Fagales > Fagaceae > Quercus > Quercus wislizeni. The sequence continues at coordinate 17,185,974 of JALGQJ010000003.1, forward strand.
ACAGATTTTATGCAAAGCTAGCTGGTATATCTTTAATTTCATTTTTCATTTGCAGCTGTACCTTCCATATTGTGATTAACATCACTTTGAGAAGGACACGGATTGTAACAATGTAAAGTACATCTTCATAGGTTTGCAAAAACTAATACCTATATAATCTATGATTAGGTAGAGTTGTCCTCATTGTTCTCTTCCATGACCCTTTTTTTTTTAATCAAAAAAATAAAGAATCAAATACTGCATTAGTATGGTTAACAATCAAATATGTAATGAAACAAAAAAAATATCATCCTTTATAATTTATTTATTCTGTCTATAATCAAAATAATTAACGAATGTCTTAAAAATATTGATTTAGAAACTATTTTTAGAAATTATTTATGAAAAAAAAAAACATAATAACTGAATTTTGTTGACAACTTTTTATATCTCTCATAAAAATAATATTAAAACTTCTATTAATAAATGTCTTAAAGACACTCGCGCTTTAACAGGACTTTTTACATGTTACTCAGCAATCAAAAGAATAAGCTGCAAATTCATATATATATATATATATATATATATATATATATCCCTGACATATGAATAATCACTTTAACATAAATCAAAAGAATTAAATCACTGAACTCCATAGATAACTAGGAATTTGCTAGGGCACCCATTACAAATTATTTTCGATTCCAAACTACGTTAATGTTCTGACATCATAGCTATATTGGCTAACGTACATAGGATGCATGCCTGTGCTATCTTAAATGGTCAGTATGTCAACAATGCATTAATACTTTTTGGCCTTATCTGACTAATAATTATGGCGTAACTTACGTACACTTTGTTAGGTTCTAAAAACTTATGTTTTTATATATTTAGAACTCTAAATTGTATTGTTGACAAATCATGATCAAAATAATGTATTTAGGTTGTTTTAGATTTGCTCAAAGTTGGTTCATTGTTGTAAAGTTGGATTAAATTACTACAGGAATTAAAAAACTGTTTCAGCCTATTTCAATCGATCGAAGCTTAGGCTCGATCAATAGAAAATCGGGTCTGACGTTTTTTATGCAGAATTTCCAACTCAGCCTTAAGTGATTTAAAACATTTTGGATTTCTAATTTGTCCTAGGTATAAAAGGCAAACCCTAGCCACGTTTTAGTGTTACTCATATTGCGGTTTATGTGAATCTCTTGTGAGATCTTTGAGGAGTTTTCCTTCACAGAAACTTAGGGCTTTCAAGGAGAAGAAGATTTCTACACCTTGATGATCAATCCAGTTGCTGCCATTGAAGCTTAAAGAAACACAAGCGGGTGTGCTTGTATTTGGTGGAGAATCCAAGAAAGAAGGAATCCGTGGATTCGGAGCTTGCACGTGGTCGTGTCAGTAAGTTCTACTGATGGGTAGCAATAAGAAGTCGAGCGTGGGGGCTTGTAAGTCTTATTATATGAATTTCGATTCTTTCAAGATAGTGGATTCAAGTTTACCTTGAGGATAGTTAGGTTAAATCCTCCCCAGGTTTTTACCGGTTTGGTTTCTTGGATGATCATATCTTGTATCTTTTATATTTCCGCTGCTTTACATTATATGATTATTTGATTATGTTAACCTAGATTTAATTAATTTGACTAAGTAATAACTTGGCTAATTTCCTAAGTTAACCCAATTGTGTTTTAAGGGGTCTAAAAAACTAACACACTTAATGGTTTAGAGAGTAGTAGTCCAGAGCTAGGACTTAAAATTAGGGGGAAGCTTTACCATTGGACAAAATTATTTTGTTTAAAATTTTTAAATTGTTAGGTTGTTTCATTTGGGTAAAATTGGTTGATTGGGTTTAATTATTTTTAGCTTTATTATTGGTAATTTTTGTTGTTGAATAATTTATTTGGGCTTGCTTATGTTGCTTTAGATTTTAGATCTAGCCTTTAAAAGGAGGAAAATTCTAGAAATGCAATTTTTTTTACAAATTATTAATGTGGTGAGTGGTTATTAGTAAGTAAAAATGTGATGTAAGTGATGGGCTCATGTGCAAACTAATAAAATTTTACTACCTCAACAGCTTTTAAAAATGTTATAGAAACGTTTGTGCCTAGAGTAGTACTCTTAAAAGAATGATAATGTTAAGGGGGACAAAGTGTAATTTTATAGAACAAAATTACTAAAATTAGTATCTATATTATATTAATTAAAAAGGGGAGGGGGGGGGGGGAATTTCCCCCTAGTCCAAGTCTCCCTCCGTCCCTGGTAGTAGCAATGGACCAATACTATTTCACTTAAAATTTTGCTAACTACACTTAACTTTAAAACAAATAATTCGGCATTGAGTTGGCTACTCGCTAGCCCAAACAGTTAGGAATTTAAATGAACCAAATTGTTTCTGAAAAGCTTGAACCTGGCTTAGGAAAAAAGCTTGTTTTTGTTCATTTGTTTAACAAACAGGTCAATTTGAAGCCTAAATTTAGGCTTGACTTTTAAAAGAGCCAAACTCATGAGACTTGATTTAATTATATATAATATTATTTTTATATGTTTACTTGTCTAAAAATATACTCATATGGACTTGAGATTGGAATGTACAAGTTTGTAAATAGGTTTATATGAAATCAAATAATTATTTGTAGTTTATTGATAACATAATTAAGCAAACCATTGGTAGTAAAAAATTGTGAAAGGATACAAACTTTTAATCATCGTTTTACTATATATGGGAAAAAAAATAAGTTAATCAAGTAACTTGTAAACAAGCTCGAGCTTGTTCAATAAGAAATTGAATCAAACTTAAACATGTAATCTTGTTTGGCGATAATTTCAATTTTGACCCGTGCTCGAAATAAAACTAAATAAACAAGTCTGAATGTTTAATACTCAGCTCAGCTCGTATACAGTCCTAAAAAATACTTCAAGCTATATAGTGCATAATCAAAACTAATTACTAACACAACAATTTACCAAAGTATATATTTTACCATTTTTCCAACTGATCTCTCTCTCTCTCTCTCTCTCTCTCTCTCTCTCTCTCTCTCTCTCTCAACTGTAGCATAGGATGGTCATCGTTAGCCGTGGGTGACTGTGGTTAGGCGTGTGATGGCTGTCGTTGGGTTACTTCGGTATATGGTGGCAAAGTTGACCTAAGGATGGCTATCATTTATAAGCATGAGATAGCTAAGTTGACTGTATGTATTTGCATCTCTTAAACACAGTCTGAGGTTCATTTTTCTAAAATTTTCACAAAAGAATGAAACATAAACAAGATTCCACAAACCAAATATAAACCTTAGTTTGGTTAGTTGCACCTATCTTTAAAAAAAGTAGGTGATAAAATTAAGTCACCTAAATGAATCAATAAATACAAAAGTACATTGCCTGTAGGAAAGTCCCTCATTTTTATTTTCTTACTGTAATTATTGGTTTTTGGGTCATTTTGAATTAAAGTGAACCTTCCCACTATCTTGATCATTCCCTTGCCTATGATAATCATGTGGTGATGATGATCAAATTTTCATGTAGTACTCTTGATATTCTTGGTATGTTATGTTAATGACCTAAGTATCAAAGGGCATAAGATGTCCTTGTATCAAACTTTGTTTTTAACCTGGATCCATGTTAGTAATATAAATGTATCAAATTTAGCTGAACTTTGGACAATCTTGTGATTAGTTGTATCAGTAGTTGCTTTTTCTAGTAGATATGGTATTGATGTATTTTTCTTTATACTTGTGCAAATATGAGATTGGTGGCAAAAAGACATTTTTTGTGGTGCTACTTGAACTCGATTTCATTTTTGCAATGTATGGAAGACATCATTTATCTATATATTGTTGTAATTACTTTGTGAACAATTTACTTCAATGGTTTTAATAGTATAATGGTTCTTTATTTCATTTTTAGATTGTATGGATGATTTGTTTTTGGATATGGTGGAAATGAATGGATAATTTGTTTATGGATGTGGTTGGAAATGAACAGGTTAATAAATTGTAATGACAAGTAAATGTAAAGAACATTAATAAAAAATTAAAAAAAAAATGGTGACCAAAATGATGTGGGTGTCATTGACCAACAGTTGAGGAGCAAAACTGTAGACACCCCATTTTACAACTTGCATTTAACCAATATTAAGGGCAAAACAGTAATATTGCACCAAGGGCATGATTGTAATTTCAACAGGTAAATCTTCAGATTTGTGATACAAAACAAATCTTGATGCTCTAGCGATCACAATGGTATGTGATGGGTTTTGATCGGATCGCCTGATCAAAAGTTATCATACAAACAATTTTCAATGATCATGGCTCACCTACACAATGAGCTTGATCTCGTCCTATTTTAAACACTTAATTTTGATTGGTTCCAACAAGAATTAATTTAAAATTAATTAAGTATGAATTTTGATTGGATTTCATTTTATTTCAATTTTTTTTAAGAAATAATAAAAAATGATTTCCTTTATGGCATCTTGATATATATATATATATATTTCTATCCAAGGGATAGGTAACAAAAATCTCAATCCCCTTGGGTTGCGGTTCTCATAGTGACAACTCTACTAGGGATGGTGAGAACTAGACTTCAATTAAGGCTTAATTATCAATAATCTCTTTTTTTTTTCAATTATTTTTTAATTGATTTAATAATTATTATCATGTATGTTTCATGTATTCACATGCTTGTTGTATGAATTGCATATAATTGCGTGCTTTGCCCTGGTAGTTGTATTTATTGGATCATGGTCCTTGTTGTACTCGGGTAACCTAGAAGAGATCAGATACCATTAAGGGTGTCAAATGGGTGGGTTTGTGGTGGGCATAATTGGATTGGGTATATAAAACCCATTCACCCATTAAAACTCATTTAACTAATTGTTTCTAACCTAAATCCAACCCAACCCAATTATAATGGTAAACCCCAACTCACCCAATTACCCAATTATTAAAATTACCAAAATGCCCCTAAAGTGAAAATCACTCTGATTGTGATTCTGATCTTCTTTCCTCCGCTCATTCTGCCGCAGGAGGAGTGGTTCGAATCAGAACTCTCCTTGCTGTTGACGTCGCTCGTCGCTGCATCATCAGCAGACAGTGTCGATGCTGGTGTTGGAGTCAATGACAAGCTTGGTGCCAGAGGAGGCGACGAAGGGGACGGACTTGGAGATTGATTCATTGGAGAATGCGTCGGTGCTGGACCCAAAGTTGGAACAGGAGCTGATGAAGATAACAGCGAGTCGGATCCAAGTTGAGGAACCGGAGACGGAGATGTTACCAGCGGCGAAGATTGAGAAATGGAGAATCCAACCAAGGAAATTGCCGAGAGTAAAACGACATAGAATTGTGCGAGTTTCGCCATTAGCGAGATATAAGAATTGATAACTTCATGGATTTTAGAAAGTTGTATTGAGTATAACAATGTGGTTCAGGAAAATATAAACAAAACGATTTCAAACTTTGAAGCAAAATGCAGTACTTGATTTGATGGAGATTAAACTTTCTCAAAGACCAAAGAGTGCAAAGTGGTGAATAGAAAGAAAGAAAAAAGATCACTGGATGTCCGACTAAAACGTGATTGGAGGCCGAGAAAATGAGGGAAAATGTCTAAGGGCTAAGTTTTTATTTTGGGAAGGGCTGTGTTGAATTTGGGTATATATTTTTTGGGTTAAATGGGGTTCAATGGGTTTTTAGTTAAAACCCAATAATCACTGGGTCTAATTGGGTTAATGCCCATTTAACCCAACTAATAATTGGGTGGGTTTGGGTTTATTTAAAGTGGGCGGGTTTGGGTGGGCAAATGGTTTTGGACTTACTTTGCCACCCCTAGATACTATCTTCCTCACCCACATGCTTTTTGAAAAGTATAGGAGGCCATTTAGCAGAGCAGGTAGAGACCATTCCTTTTATTAAAAAAAAAAAAGGAAAAGAAAAACCTAGAGGTTGCCAAACTAACCAAGTTGGGTAACTACTTAGGGGCCTGTTTCACTCCCAAGGGGGCACATATTAAAAGTCATTTTGTCTTACCATAACTCTTTTCAGAGTTGCTCTTTCTCTCATATTGGTAGGTAAGGAAATGCAGTAGCGCATGCCTTAGCCCAGAGAGCAAGATTATCTTGTCCCTTAGAGGTTTGGTTGGAGTCTATTCCTCCAGACATTTCTTCTTTTGTTCGGGCTGACCTTCGGGTTTAATTGCTAATGAAATTTCATCTTCCTTCTCAAAAGAAAAAACTTAGGGGGCCTGTTTGGTAATGTTGTTCTAGTAACATTGTTTGTATTTTTTGAAAATATATATAAGTAAAAAAGTATGTTATTTAAAAACTGAAAACTATTACTTATAATGCCATACCAAACGGCCCATTAATAGTTTGGAAACAACAAGAAACTGTAGTACACCTTTATACGAGAAAGTGTAGTACACCTTTATTGTACTCATAAACATGGTTGTCAAAATCGAGATCTGGATCGTAGGATCGCACGATTTTACGATCCCACCTCACCAAAACGATTAGAATCGCACTAGGATCGTAAAAATGGTAGGATCGTACGTAGGATCGTGTAGAATCGTATAGGATCGTAGGATCGTATGGGATTCTACCGATCCTACTGATCCTACCAAAAACATAATTTTTTTTGTTTTTTTTTTTTTTTTTTTGGGATAAACTTTTTTGTTTTGATGAAGCTTTAAGGATTTTTATTTTTTTATGTTGTGATGGTATGACTTTTTATTTTTATTTTTTTTTTATAAAATTATGTCAACCGAAGCAAATGTTTTCTAGTTTCAAGTTCATTTGTAATGAAAATGAAAGAATGTTTCATCATTTCTAAATGAAGAATTTGACTTGGCTTTGCTGCATTTTAAGCTATAATATTGTTAAATTTGTTTGATCAATATACTAATTTGTGTTCTAATATTACTAAAATATTTTTTTTATATAATTTTATCAATTATGCTTGTATTTGTTTATTGATTGATTGATTTTTTTGAGTATACTCTTTAATTGTTGCTGAGTGATATAACTTGAATAGTTGAGTGTAAAATTGTATCTTGATATCTTTTTCAACTCTAGTATACAAATATATAATGTCTACATAGATGATGAAATGGATGATGATGATTAGGAATTTAGGACGATGGTTATAAGAACCCTAGAATGGAAATAATTAAATGTTCATTTCACCTTAATGTTCATCTTACTTTTGGATTTCATATTATAGTTAGCTAGTTTCTATTTGCTAACTTATTTTGGATTTCAAATTTGGAACTTAGAATTTAAAAATATTTTCCTTATGTTTTGATAAATATTTTGGTATTTGGTTGCTAATTAAATATTTATTGAACTTTTTAGATACATTGAGTCAAAACTTAAATATATTTATTTCGTTAATATAGACTTAGCGATGTATGACATACAAATTACATCATATGATGCAAATCTAAGTTTTTTTATGGATGAATTTATAATTTACGTGATTATTCAACATACAAAGTCATTATCAATGTATTTTTTGCTTTAAATATGAAAATATGTAGGATCTTACGATTCACGATCCGATCCTACGATCTACGATCTCACCTACCTTCAACGATCCTACGTAGGATCCCGATTTTGACAACCTTGCTCATAAATACTGAACCCTACGATTATACGAGAAACTGTAGTACACCTTTATTGTACTCATAAATATTCTATAAATTTGAACTAAGTTATGGATCAAAGAATTGACTTCTTTACACACAAGTGACTGACCAAAATTATCAGGACTAAGGACTAAGGACGAAGAACTATTAACTCTCTCTCTCTCTCTCTCTCTCACTTTAATGTTAGGCAAGATGCTGACCAAGCTGTAAAGGTATTAGTATTATAAACTCACGTACACATTGTAAAACACTCCTAACAAATAAGGTTTATTATATGTGTATATATGAACAATTTTAATAGAAGAACGGGTATAATAGAAAAGTCTAAGAACACATACTTTACCCTAATTTAAACGTGTTAAATAACGATTGAACCGGTAGGTGATAGCTGTTGCATGTGTACGTAATATAAGATATATGGACACATATATAAATCATAGTAAAATAAGTGACAAAGTATGTGGTGAGATAGACAAATTAAGTGTGTAATTACAGCATTCGCATTGGTGGTGCTAAAAAGTCATATTACTATTTTTAGAACCGCCAATACTAAAAATGGAAAGGCTTGTGTCCAGTGAAAAGTTATCTCTGGACACAAGCCACTACTAAAAAGCATGCTGCAATGGTGGAGGAAAAGCTAAAAAATTTGGCTATTAAGTTACAGTGCACAGTGCACCACCAATATTAAAAATCATGCTACAACGGCAGTTGTTATTTATTATAGTAGATATATTATTTTATTGTATTGTTTATATTATTTTATTGTGCTGAGTGCTAAAATAGATAAAAAAAAATTTTGTGGTGTCAAAAATTGCTAAATTTTTTATACCAACAATGCTAATGCTCTAACCCACGCAATAATGAAATATAGATTTGTTTGAATTATGAGTCCACGTGTTTGTCATAATAAGAAAGCCACTAGTTGAAATAGGACATATATAATTGCCGATCGATGAGTGAATTATTATCAATTATGGCCAAAATGGCATAACCTAAGTGAATAAGAACGTGGAAAATAAATAAACAAATATGAAAGATCTCATACATACTCTTTGAGCAAAATTTAAAATGTGACAACTGTACGTGCCCTGGTCTAGCTAGGGAGAGCAGGGTAGGGGCCCTTAAAGCTTGAGTCACCATTCACCAATGACTGAACCAATGTGACTCACCTGGCTTCCTATTTCTATGTACAAACTTGTTTGTCCGCTTCCCAACTCTTGGCCCCCCTACTCTCACTATTATCACACTAATTTTTCAAGATAAAAACTGTTATATATATATATACACAAACACATATACACACTTTTTTTTTTAATAACTAAAATCGGAAATCGAATCTTGTTTTAATGTTTTACTCATTTTTTTAACAGAATCGAATTGTTTTTTTAATTCTCGATTTGAGTTGTTCAGAAAATGAGTGTGTGAAACACTACTTAATTTTTGATAACGAATGAGTATAAAACTTTTATTTACTTTTTTGAGGGCTACGCTTAAATGACAGCTTTTCAATACATGCACTTTTGTCAATATTATTTCTTTTTTCCAAAATAATTATAATCATAGTTTTGAATGTATTAATTATAATCATAGTTAATAGTACAATATTATTCAGTTATCCACTTAGGAAGTTATCATAACATTGATTTATCTTTATTATTTTCACCAAACATTTTGAATAAACAGTTTATATGATTTGGAAGTATATTTTAAGAAATGTGGGGCGATGGTAAAATTGAAATTTGGAGATATATTTTCTGTTCTTAAAACTTGACAGACTAAGAAGTACATAATTTTTCGGAAGAAAATTGAACCTTGAGCTATATTTTATGGATTAAAAATAATATTTTGGCCCCTTTTTGAACTTCTATGTATTAAGTTTAAGCCATATATAAGATCCCCAACTGGAATTAGACACCAGCCACCAATTGTATTTCCGTTGAGACCAACATTCCACAGACCACAATAGAAAAAAAAATCTATTGATCAAGATTGTATGTAAAGTACATCTTGATATGTTTGCAAAAACTAATACCTATATAATCTATCATTAGGTAGGGCTGTCCCCATTGTTCTCTTCCATGTTATTTGTTTTTAGACCCCTTAAACAATTTATTAAACCTAAGTAATTAGCCAAGTTGTTACTTAGTCCAATTAAACAAGTCTAGGTTATCACAATAATAAAGATCAAATCATGCAAAGCAGCGGAAAATAAATAACACACGATATGATCACCCAGGAAACCAAACCGGTAAAAACCTGGGGAGGATTTGACCTAGCTATCCTCAAGGTAAACCTAAATCCACTATCTTGAAAGAATCGAAGTTCATACAAAAGGACTTACAAACACCCATGCTCGACTTCCTAATGCTACCAACCAGTAGAACTTACTAACACGACCACGTGCAAGCTCCGAATCCACGGACTCCTTCTTTCTTGGATTCTCCACCAAATACAAGCACACCCGCTTGTGTTTTCTTTAAGCTTCAATAGCAGCAACTGAATTGATCATCAAGGCGTAGATAAATCTTCTCCTTGAAAACCCTAAGTTTGTGTAAAGGAAAACTCCTCTAGATCTCACAAGAGATTTACACAAACCGCAAATATGAGCTCACCTAAAACGTGGCTAGGGTTTGCCTTTTATACTTAGGATAAATAAGAAACCCTAAAAAACATTTTAAAACAAATAGGGTTGAGTTGGACGAATCTGCAGAAAAGCATTCTGCCCGAGCTTCGATCGATTGAGCCTGTCGTTCGATCGATCGAGCCAGGCCGCAAGGCACAATGCTTCCTTGCTTTAACTCGATTCCAACTTTACATTGACACACAACTTTGAGCTAGCTTTAAACACTTCTAAACATATTGTTTTGATCATGTTTGCCAACAATACACATTAGAGTTCTAAATACATAAAATCCTAAACTTTAGAACCTAACACATGTCCTTTTTTTTTAATAAAAAAAATAAAGAATCAAATCCTGCGATAGTGTGGTTAACAATCAAAGATGCAATGAAACAAAAACAGAAAAACTATCATCCTTTATAATTTATTTATTCTATCCATAATCAAAATAATGTATTTTAGAAAGATCCCAACCATACCAATTTATATAGGGAAAGAGTTAAGAAATTTCTTAAAGATATTGGTTTAAAAAGTATTTTTATAAATTTTTTATGGAAAAAAAAAAAACCACACTAACTAAGTTTTGGGAAGGACAGAGCTTTGGAGGTATGTCCTTCCCAAAGTCAGCTTCCCAAATGGCAGCTTCCATCTATTAGCCAAATATGCTATAGGCATTAATGATTTTGCTGTATGGGTTGAGGAGAGTCCTAGCTTTATTGATCAGGCTCTCCTACAAGATGTAACTTTTGCTGCTAGTCTTCAATGAAGTTCATTCAGTTTCCCATAAAAAAAAAAGGTAATAAGTGTCTAAAAATGACATGATCTATTGGCTCTGGATGTAGATTTGAGAAGAAAATTGGCTCTCACTTTCTCAAGGTCAAAGAGTATTCTTCCCACCTTCTATTCTACCTTAGGAAGCATTGACACAAATATGGATATGACACACAAAGGCAGAACTAGCGATTTTCCTTTAGTCTAATATTAGATATGTACCCAAAAAAAATTTGTTATCATTAAAATGTATAGAATAAAACTTGATGATGATATTCATACAATAATATTTATCTATTATCATATTCGTAGTGAATTCTTAAAATTTTCAGTTGCAATATAACATGATATAGCAAGTATGACATTGAAATGACACCTAATATGGTGGAAAAGGTTTCTCTCCAAACTAGTTTGGAAAGAAACCTTTCAAACATTGCCGATAACTTTTTATTGGATGTGAAATTTGTAAATCTAATTGTTGTATTTCATGCTCTTTATATCCTTAATATGCAAGTAAAATTTCATTTAAATCGAATATTATTTAGTATTTGATCGATAAACTTAATTTTTTATACATAGTTTTAAATCACAAAAATTTGAAATTTAAACATTTGATTGATGATATAGCTATTAATCTTTGATATTCTTGAAATTTTTTAATCATAGAGAATATAATAAGAACATGCAATTCAATGATTAGATTTTCAAAACACATATCAAATAAAAAGATATAGGCAAAGTCTGAAGGGTTTCTCTCCAAACTAGTTTGGAGGGAAATCCTTCAAACTTTGCCGATATATTTTTATTGGATGTGAATTTTGTAAATATAACTGTTGGATTTTATTTTCTTTATGTCCTTAATACGCATGTAAAATTTCATTCAAATCAGATCTTATTTGGTATTCGATCAATAAACCTATTCTTTATACGTAGTTTTAAATCACAAAATCTTGAAATTTAAATATTTGATTGATGACTGTGAGAGACCGCGCCCCCGATCCGTTTTATAGGATGTTGGGCCAGACCCACGTGAATGGGTGGAGTCGTGTTATTGCCTCTCAAAATGGAGGTTCGACTAGTTATATTTTTCCCTCTCAAAGTACATGGCTTTGTTTCCTAGTTACAATCTAGAAATTGAAAAATTACATGGATAAGCATTTGATCTACTAACCCTTGATCTAAGTTCGGAGGCTATGTTACAAGGTGGGAAGGTGTTAGGCACTCACCTTGCTCGGTGAAACCGGTCTTCTAGACTATGGTGGCCAACATTTATATCATATCATCCAATATGTCAATCAATTTACATGTTGAATTTAATATGTGTGCATGTGATAAACCCTAATTCAATTTATTAAGCATTATATTTGGATTGAAAAATATTGAAAAATAAATTCTAGTGAATGTGTGTGGATGGTGATATCCTAGATTCAAGGATTTGAAAGAATTATTAAATAAACATGTTTTTCATATTTTTGATGTGGATTTAAGATCAAAACTAGTGTTTATGCATGAACATGTGATGAACAACCAAGAACATGTGAAGAATACATAAGAACAATTAAGAACATTCAAACATATTCAAGGAATTTAAATAATTACTATCATGCTTTAATCTTAAATTCTCATCATGGCAATATAAACAAATAGTTAGGGAATGAGATTATACCTTCATGCAAGATCCATATGGTGGATGAGGGGACTTTTGATGGAGGTCCTAAGGGTGAATGAAAAGAAGAGCTAGGAGAGGGAGAATGAGTCTCACTCAATACCTTGAGTCTCAGGAAGATCAAGATATGACAAGACTGCTCAACTTCCCTAGAACTCAAGAGAGGAGAAGAAATGGGGGGTTTTTATAGTAGTGGTGGAGGAAATATGAATGGAAGGCCATTTAATGAGGGTTGACAAAGAATCATGAACCTAGACCTCATTTTAGCCTTGGGGGAAATCTGGTGCATTAAATGGAAAGATTGGTGGGAGTGAGGAGCAAGCCAAAATTCGGTTTTCCCGTAGCTGCTGTAACAGCCTGTAGAGCCAATTTCGAATAATCATATCTGACACAATTTTGATCGGAATTGTCTCGTTCTTATGCTCAAATTGAAGCCCTGGATGTCTAGTTTTTGGGAAAATTAACCTCATTCACAGATTCAAAATATTCTAAGAGATATCGATGAAATTATGAGTAGAGGTCATTTGTTAGAAAATGATTTCAGCACAATTAATATTAATAGGTCCCAAATTAGCTCCCAATTAACATTAAATGGCTCCAATCACTCCCATTTCAGACTTAATTGGTTCCAAATTTACCCTAATTAAAATATAATTGCACAAAGTACTCATTGAATAATTAATGTTTAACTATCTAGTTAATTAGGTCTGTACAACCCTACCATAAAGTGTAGTCCTAACCAATCAAATTATGACACATCATCATTCTCAAATTGATTATACTTATAACCAATTGAAATCAATTATTCAAAATCACATATAGTCGGACTCAATTTGTGATTGTGCATCTCGGCCATTGAACTTGATTTGATGATAACTTTCAATCTGATGGTCCGATTAAGGTTTATGACCAGTCGATTTGATCGTTACAACATTAAGATCATTTTGATGAAATGAGATTAAGGATCTAGTGATCAGAATCAAGATGCATATTTTCAAGGTGAAATTACCCTTTTACCCTCCATGTGAAGTTAAATGCGGGTTGCAAAATGGGGTGTCAATAGAATGCCCTTCATTGGCAGAGCTTGAAAAACGAATGTCAATATATGAAAGAGACACCTAACTTTGCAATCAGTATTTAACCCTGGTGAATGCATGTAGATAAAAATGCAGATGGTCATGTTGTGGATCAAAATGTGGACCGAATCTCAAGGGAGATTGCCTACGTACCTCTTGGTGGGGGGATCAGGTCCAAATGTAGTTCATGCATGCAATTTTTTTTTTTTTTTTTGAATGAGTACAAGATATGCTTACCTGGAGGACGATGGATCCTGGCATATATTTTCAGAGGACCAAGGATTTTTGGGCTTTAGCTCATGCTTTCAGAGGACCAAAGGTTCTGGATCTTGGCTCATGTTTTCAGAGGACCAAAGGTTCTGGATCCTGACTCATGTTTTTAGAGACCTAGAATTTTTGGATCTTGGCTTATGTTTTCAGAGGACCAAGTGTTTTTGGGGTTTTGGCTCATGTTTTCAGAGGACCAAAGGTTCTGAATCCTGGCTCATGTTTTCAGAGACCTAGGATTTTTGAATATTGGCTCATGTTTTCAGAGAACCATGGGTTTTTTAGGTTTTGGCTTATGTTTTCAGAGGACCAAAGGTTCCAGATCCTGGCTCATGGTTTCAGAGACCTAGGATTTTTGGATCTTGGCTCATGTTTTCAGAGGACCAAGGGTTTTTTGGGCTTTGGCTCATGTTTTCAGAGGACCAAAGGTTCTGGATCCTGGCTCATGTTTTCAGAGGCCTAGGAGTTTTGGATCTTGGCTCATGTTTTCAGAGGACTAAGGGTTTTTAGGCTTTGGCTCATGTTTTTAGAGGACTAAAGATTCTGGATCCTAGCTCATGTTTTTAGAGGCCTAGGATTTTTGGATCTTGGCTCATGTTTTTAGAGGACCAAAGGTTTTTTGGGCTTTGGCTCATGTTTTTAGAGGACCAAAGTTTTTTTGGGCTTTGGCTCATGTTTTCAGAGGACCAAAGGTTCTAGATCCTGGCTCATGTTTTCAGAGGCCTAGGATTTTTGGATCTTGGCTCATGTTTTCAGAGGACCAAGGGTTTTTTGGGCTTTGGCTCACGCCAATGTGTGTGGGCTTTTTACCCTAGTACCTAGAAAATAAATATTTTCAATTAGTAACAGAGTTATTCATTGAAAAGAATTCGGCATACCTGGCGAATGCCCCTAGTGTGGGACATACTCCATGCTTTGAAGAATGCTGAGGGTGGACAATTGACTTGATGTTGCATCACTAGGGAATGTGGAAGAGGATCATAGCTTTCTGTTCCTGAAGAAGAATTTAATGAAGTTTTTTTTTTTTTTTTTTTTTTTGAAAATCTTGAATTTTTTTGAAAGAATTGAAAATTTTGATTGATGATTTTTTTTTTTGAAAATCTTGGAAATCTTGAATTTTTTCATGGAATTGAAAATTTTGATTGATGATTTTTTTTTTAAAGCAACCTAAGAAGTACGAGCCTAATGCCCTTAGTCCCAAGGCTTTTTGAAAATTTTCTCTTTTCTTCTTCTTCTTCTTCTTCTTTTTTTTTGAAAGACATGGAAATCTTTTTTTAAAGAAAAATTGATTTTTTTTTTTTTTTTAATAATTTTTAGATTTGAAGATTTGTTCATTATCAAAAAGTGAAGAAGGTGAAGATGAAGGTGAAGGTGAAGATGAAGATGGAGTAAAAGTGATGAAGAATTATTCATGATGATTTTTTTTTAAAAAAAAAAAAAAAACCTATCCTTTGAATGAAAACAACTTTGACTGGAAGTTGATGCGGAATACTGGATAAGTCCTTGCTTAATTCCTACAAAAAGATAATTTTAATTAGCAATGGATTTATTCATTAAAATGAATGGGAACTACTTACCCAATGCCCCTAGTTTGGGGCATATTCCATGCTTAGATTGAAGCTGAATTCATTTGATGTTGTGACCATTGGGGAACATGAAAGAAGATCATGGTCCGCAATCCTTGGTTCTTGCAAAAAGGCTTTCTTTCTCTAGCTTGTTAGAAACCAATTATTGTGAAAACTTGCACATAATATAAATTGGCCAATGCTCCAAGTTTAAACATGCTTAGTGCAAACAAATGGGCTTAACCTAACATGCACCCAAACAATTTTGTCACATTGTTTTGACTTTGTTCTCTAGGGTTGTTTGGGTGAATGGGACTGGGTCTCTGCAAGGCTGCCTACGTATCTTAGAGGATCAGGTCAAGATGTAGTTCAAGAGAACTGGATTTTGAAAAAGAGTTTTTTTTTTTTTTTTTAGAACAAGAGGTGATCCTTTGAACAACCATTTTGGCAAATCAAAGTGTTTAAGAATCAAACAAATCTCTTTGATTAGGAAGGATCAAGATCGTTAAATTCGTGTAATCAAATTTGCTTCATCCTTTTGAACATTGCCAAATTAAGTCTCCAAAGGCAATCAAGAAATGAAATGTGATAATATTTAGGAATCACATGGTTAGGTGAAAACAAGGAGAGTGCTCCAAGTTTGAAATTTCTTTTGAGTCATTTGAGAATTTGAGAAATTTTGTCCTCGTACAAATCATCTTGTGGGGTTTAACAATTTTAAGCATTTTTCCTTTTTAATTCAAGAGAAAATATTATTAGAGTTCAAGATGCACCTACAATTAGCAAGACTTCAAGCAGGTCTTATTCATGGGTTGTAATGTAGGCCGGGTTTAGGTTATGAAATGAATGATATAAAGAGGCTCAAAATTCCCTATGATTTTCCCCCAAGTATGAATTACTCAAAAATCAAGTATTGGAGGAGTTTTCTCATTTCTTTGTTGCCATCTTCTCACTAGTCTTCATTGTTCACTTATATCAACATTTGTTTTTAAGCTCATTCATCTTGAATCATACCTCTAGATTTTCATCTTGTAAAATTCTTCTCTTTTTAGGTTGCATCCTCAAGTTTCCCACTTGGTAGGATTTTCCCTTTTTTTTTTTTTGGCCTTAACTTTTGCCTAGACCACCCTTTTGGGTTTTTAACATAGCGGGCCTTTTTTTTTTTTTTTTTTTTTTGCTGTCTTTCATCTCTCGATTGAATGAACATTTTGGGGATCTTTTGCCTCCCTTGTTTTTCTCAGCTTAAGTCATTTTGATGCACTCTCTATACATCTTTCTTGCCTTGATGCGCTTGCACATTTCCATGCTTGATGAATCTTTTCCTTTTTTGATAAACTCTCTTCTAGATGAATCTTGTATTCCTCTTGGCATGATGAATTTTAGGCTCTTCAACTTTATGGACACTTTTTTTTTCACATTAATGGAATTTCATTTCTCTTTCCTTGATTGAGGGAAACCTCATTTTTCTTTGATGATCTCTTATCTTTAGCTTAATGAATTCTCTACATTTCTTTCATGTCTTGTAGGAGAGCTTTATCAATTAGCTTCAAAGCTACAAGGTTGAATCCTCCTCTACATGAGATTTAAGTATGCATAACTTGATTTTTCCCAATCCAAGTTTAGATTTTAGTGGGTTCATGCAAAAAAAAAAAAAAGGCTAAATGTTTGAAGGCTCAAATGGGCTAGCAATGGATAATGAACATTTTAGGTAATATGGAATAATCTTGTTTAACCAAAAATGGCCTCCTATCCCTAGTAATGCTAGCTTGTAGGCACAGTGACTCGAACTCTTTTAATAAATTCATCTTAAAAGAAAAAGTACGAACGCTCTAATGTTGTGAAACAAAAGACTTCCGAGATTTGGATTGAATACATGAGATTTTTGAATTTTCTGATGGATAGATTTTCTTTGATTGCCTTGTAAGACCATTTCTTTTTTTATTCTAAGTAATTTAGCAAAAGTGTTTACATGGATCAAATGAAATTAATCCTTTCTCAGTACAAGTTGATTGTTCAAGCCTTTAAACACCACAATTTAGAAAAAGTTTTGTCCAAGGGATCCTCATGTATCATTTTGAAAAGAAGACTTTAAAAAATCTTGAAATCTTTGAAAGAAAAAAAAAAGGGCATTTTTTGAAAAAAGTCACTAGGAAGTCCAATGCCCCTAGTTCAAAGACTATTTTTTTTTTTTTTGGAAAATGTTTCTCTTTTTTTGGGAAAGATTTGGAAATCTTGAATTTTTTTTTTTTGAATTTTTTTTTTTTAATATATACATGAACAAAGTACATCAAATGCTACATGGATTTTTAGAATTCAAAGAAACATAGAAACATGGAATAAACAAACAAACTTTAAGTTTAACCATGATGTTGCAAACCAAATGTGGAGTGAGGCAAATTTAGGCCATTACCTTCTTCTTGGTCCATTTAGGATGCTTGAGACTCAGTATGCTTGAACCTTGATTATGATAAAATGTCTTGGGCTTGCACTTGGAAGGCTAGAACCATGATTATGATCTTTTGGTATTTGCTTGAAATGGCTTGACCTTATACTTCATGCATGCTTCTTGTGAGCTTTTGGCCTTTGAAGTTGATCATGCGTATACACCTTTGATGGGCTCAAGTGTTAGGCTTAAAATGATTCAAGAAACAATTTTGGGCTTCCATACCAAGTAGAGTTCAATTATAGGCTTTTGGGCTTGAGTTCATTCATAGCATACAAGGTTCAAACAATTATGATGGGCTCAAGCGTTGGACTTGAGCCATCATGGTTCAAACAACGTCCATACACATGCATAATGCAATGCAATTTACATGGACCGACTTAAAGGTAGGTTCTATGGGTCATTAAAACATGGGTAAAAGGTAGGTTAAAGGTCCCCACAAGCTAGGACATCGTACCTCCCAACTTGTGACGCCAAGAATGCCGCGTTGGTCTGAACGGTACAGTTTGTCCCTATGAACCACCATGGCATAACCATGATGATCCTTGTTGCGGTGGGTGGTAGGTTCACCACTGGGTATGTCAGTCTCAGAAAGACCACAATCCACGGCTAATACTACCGGGCTTCCGGGCTAGCACATAAATAAAATAAATTTCATTCAAGCAAATGATGCATGATAAGCAATATAATGACATATTAGACATGTTATATACAAAAAGAAATAAACAAACAATGACATGGTTGGCCACCATAACCAAATTGAAGCTTAGCCCACAATATCCCCAGCGGAGTCACCACTATGAGAGACCGCGCCCTCGGTCCATTTTATAGGATGTTGGGTCAAACCCACGTGAATGGGTAAAGTTGTGTTATTGCCTCTCAAAATGGAGGTTCGACTAGTTATATTTCCCTCCCTTAAATTAGGGGTTTTATAATGGTGTCGCCACTTATTTAATTATTGGAAAAATAAGAAAACCATAACTAAAAGATTCCCCATTTTATTGATTTGAGATTGAATTTACATTGATCATAGGAAAATTACATGGCTTTGGTCCTAGATACAATCTAAGATAAAGTATATGGCTTTGTTTCCTAGTTATAATCTAGAAATTGAAAAATTACATGGATAAGCATTTGACCTACTAACCCTTAATCTAAGTTTGGAGGTTATGTTACAAGGTGGGAAGGTGTTAGGCATCCACCTTGCATGGTGAAATCGGTCTTCTAGATTATGGTGGCCAACATTCATATCATATCATTCAATATGTCAATCAATTTACATGTTGAATTTAATGTGTGTGCATGTGATAAACCCTAATTCAATTTATTAAGCATTGCATTTGGATTGAAAAATAAATTCTAGTGAATGTGTGTGAATGGTGATATCCTAGATTCCAGGATTTGAAAGAATTATTAAATAAACACATATTTTTTATGTGGATTTAAGATCAAAACTAGTGTTTATGCATGACCATGTAATGAACAACCAAGAACATGTGAAGAATACATAAGAACAATTAAGAACATTCAAACATATTCAAGGGAATTTAAATAATTACTATTATACTTTAATCTTAAATTCTCATCATGGCAACATAAACAAACAGTTAGGGAATGAGATTATACCTTCATGCAAGATCCATATGTGGAGGAGGAGACTCTTGATGGAGGTCCTAAGAGTGAATGAAAAGAAAAGCTAGGAGAGGGAAAGTGAGTCTCACTTAATACCTTGAGTCTCAGGAAGACCAAGATATGACAAGACTACCCAACTTCCCTAGAACTCAAGAAAGTAGAAGAGAAGGGGTTTTTGTGTGCTCTGGAATGAAGGAGATGAGGGGTTTATAAAGTAGTGGTGGAGAAAATATGAATGGAAGATCATTTAATAAGGGTTGATAAAGAATCATGAAATTTTAGTCTTGGAGGAAATCTGGTGCATTAAATGGAAAGATTGGTGGGAGTGAGGAGCCAGCCAAGTTCGATTTTCCCGTAGCTGCTGTAACAGCCTGTAGAGCTAATTTCAAAAAATCATACCTGATTCAATTTTGATCAGAATTGTCTCATTCTTGTACTCAAATTGAAACCCCGGATGTTTAGTTTTTAAGAAAATTGACCTCATTCACAGATTCAAAATATTTTGAGAGATATCGATGAAATGGTAAGCAGAGGTCATTTGTTAAAAAATGGTTTCAGTACAATTAACATTAATAGGTCCCAAATTAGCTCCCAATTAACATTAAATGGCTCCAATCAATCCCATTTCAGACTTAATTGGTTCTAAATTTACTTTAATTAAAAGATAATTGTACAAATTACTCATTGAATAATTAATGTTTAACTATCTAATTAATTAGATGTATGCAACCTCATCATAAAATGTAGTCCTAACCAATCAAATTATGGCACATCATTGATCTCAAATTGATTACACTTATAACCAATTGAAATCAATTGTTCATAATCACATATAATCAGACTCAATTTGTGATAGTGCATCTCAGCCATTAAAACTTGATTTGATGATAACTTTTAATCTGGTGGTCCGATTAGGGCTTATGACCAGTCGATTTGATCGTTACGACATCAAGATCATTTTGATGTAATGAGATTAAGGATCTAATGGCCAGAATCAAGAAGCATATTCCTAAGGCAAAATTACCCTTTTACCCTCCATGTGAGATTAAATGCAGGTTGCAAAATGGGGTGTCAACAATGACATAACTATTGA
This sequence comes from Quercus wislizeni, assembly GCA_023055345.1. Taxonomy (NCBI): domain Eukaryota; kingdom Viridiplantae; phylum Streptophyta; class Magnoliopsida; order Fagales; family Fagaceae; genus Quercus; species Quercus wislizeni. Next base: position 17,206,724 of record JALGQJ010000003.1, read on the forward strand.
TTTTTTATCTTCTTAAAATTTTGCATGCATGAAGAATATAATAAGAAAATGTAATCCAATGGTTAGATTTTCAAAACTTACATCAAATAAAAAGATATTGGCGGAGTTGGAAGGGTTTCTCTCCAAACTATTTTAGAGAGAAACCTTTTCCTAATACGGTATGGGTTTGATACCCCAAATGAAGTGTCCATACTTTCTAGATTCTACCTGATAAAGCTACAATATCTGATTTAATTGATTCAACCACCAAATCACCAAGATGGAAATAATTTCTCATTGAAACTATTTTCTACCTGTTTTAAGCTTCAATTATCAAGTCTATCCTTTTGAATGTTGTAAGACCTCAAGACTCTCTAGTTTGGACGAATAATAGATCATGATTTTTTTGGGGGGGATTCAAAAGTGCATATTAATGATGCACAAAAATCGTCAGTGAGCTAATCATCCTCGAATGCTCCAATGGATATGTGAAGAACAAGAAATCAAGAACCAAACATAGAGAACCGATGGGGTGCCAGCCAAAGACCATTCGAAGGCTAAGTTAGTGAAAGAGAAATCTCTAAGAACTCTATGGTGAGAGAGCTAGGGATTTTTTTGTGTACCTTGGGAAAGAGAAAACCTATTGTTTATATAATGATGTGGAGGACACCTAGATCCTATGAATATAGGAGTTTTCCTTATAAGGAGGAGGTGAAGTTAATGTCATCGAGATCTTGGGGATATCCCCCATATTGGGAAGGTGAAAATCATGTGGTAATGTCTTTGTGTGTGATGCACAAGATATTTCTATATAGGAACATGTGCAGAGACCACGCAAGGACACGTAGGATCCGTTAGTATGCCTATCCGTCCGTCAATGTGATCCGTTCACTTAGTATGAAACGTGTATCTGTCGGCTTAGTATGGGTCCGTTTGCTTGGCCATCAGGAACGAGCATTGTCCCGCTGATATAACCTAACCTTAAGCTTCTGTTGGTGTAGGGTACGAGGTTCTGGACGGACCTCTCTAGAGACCGATGCTTCCTTCGGGGATTGGTGCCGTCGGCTTATAGTTAGTGTGACATACTCTTTGCTGACGGTCTCTATAGTTAAGAATTCTTTTCATATTTCGAAAAGCATCCTCATCAAATATTATGTGTGGCAAGCTTGTACTAACAACCTACCTACTTGAACAAAGCTATTTGATCAAAATATTTCTCCTAGTTAGACTTGTGTTCTATGTCTGCAATGAAGAGGTCGAATCCACCTTTTCACCTAATATGGTGTTGCTCCTTTACTCAAGCTATTTGGTTTCAAGGTTCTCTTTAAAATTCCTTGAAGTTGCCAAACAAAACTCACTTCATTGATATTATAGAATTAGCTTTGCAGAAACTGAAAACCCCAAACATTGACATATTGTGTCTTGCACATGGATGTTATGGGATTACAGGAACAATTTGATTGTTGAAAATAAAATCCCAAAAGCTGAGAACTTATGATCCTGAGCTTCTCTTTACACGCTAGAATTCATCAAATCAAATAAAAAATCTGTTTTGGGGTCAAGTACAAGAAAGCTGTATTTATTAAATTTGTACAAAAGCAATCTTCATTAAAAAAATATATATAAAGAAATAAGTTAATTTTAAATATAATTTCATTAATTTTATATTATAAAATACAAAATAATTAAGCATATAAAAAGACATTAAAATTATAATTAATCTTTCAAGAATATTAGTTATAATGAGAATGGCTAAGTATCTTTCAACTATAAAACATAGTGATTAATGTTAAATATATTATTTATAATAAAAAAAAGTAATATATAAGCTTATGTATTTTATTGGTTGGTGTCATGAACTATTTAATTGATCAAATTATTTCAATTATAATTAATTATAATAGTTTTCGTATTTATAAGCAATTCTAAGCGTCAAGCCCATTGGTCATGACATTTAAATTAACTACGAGAGAGGGTAGGTTCTAATCCTGCCAGATTTAAAATGGACTTCCTTTTTTCCTCAATAAAATGGCCCATAAAAAAGAAAAAAATAATAATAAAGGAAAGTGGCAATGGCACACGCATTCATGTGAAAAGGTTTAGCTGGTTACGCATTCAAACTTATATCGTAAGTTAGACTCTTTTTTTGGAAGTCAATTTTAATGAGGTTGAGATACAACTTATGATTAACTTAATGAGGTTGTATGGGAACCGAAAAGCTTGGAGCACTTTATGTACAAAGCTCCACTCCAATCTATCATAAGCTTTTTCAAGGTCAATCTTCATTGCCATATAACCCTCTTTTCCCTTCATTTTATCCATCGTATAGATTAGCTGTTGAGCAATTACCACATTATCAACTCCTCTTCTCTTCGGAATGAAGGCAATTTGAATTGAGGATATGAGATTATTGAGCAATGGTCAAATATTGGCAACTAGCACCTTTGAAATGACTTTGTACACTGAGTTGCACAAACTAATAGGCCTATAATTGGCCAAAGACTTGGGATTATTACACTTAGGAATGAGGCTAATTAAGGTAGTGTTCAAATAGTCTGGAACAATTCCAAGAGTGAAAGCCTTCTTAACTTCATGGCAAACAGAGACTTGCACATCATGCCAAAAATACAAAAAAAATCCAGCATGCAATCCATTAGGTCCAGGGGCCTTAAAAGGCTTGAGGGACCATAAAGCAGCCCTAATCTCCTCATCATCCACCTCTTTGCCCATCCTACTCCTCTCCTTCTCAGAAAGCATACGGCAAGAAAAACTAATAACAGGAGAATGTATGCAAGCCATGCACATTTCTGATGTATACAGTTTAGAAAACTCATGCTGGATATGTTCCTTAATCTTAGCCTCATCATAAATCCATTCTCTAGTCCCATCCATTATGCATCTGATTTTGTTTCTCTATCTCCTAACCACAGTTGTGATATGAAAATACAAGGTGTTTCGATCCTAAATGTGGCAGCATTCAGCCTGGATTTCAATGCCCAAAACTCCTCATCTTAAAGCATGATCATGGCATGCTCCTCAATCAATAGTTTCTCCAAACTAAGAAGAGCTTCACTCGGGTTACAAGCTATTGCTTTTTGAACTCCACCCAATCTAGTTAACAACCTTCTCTTCCTTGCAAACAAATTACCAAAAACTTCAAAATTCCACTTCTTCACTTTGGTGGTAAAATCAGAAATGGCTAAAGGAAGGGACCTATCTCCAGGCCAAGCTTTCTCAACCACCTTCGGGAATTGGGGATGCAGTAACCACATGGTGTGGAAACTAAAGGGTTTATTAGTGGCATTTGTTCTACTACCCAACAACTCAATTAAAACTAGGCAGTGGTCCGAAAATGTCCTAGGAAGATGTGTTACAATAGCTTCAAGATATAACATTCTCCAGCTTGGATTAGCAAAACATCGATCAAGCCTTTCAAGAATAAGGCTTGTGACAGGCCTCTTATTGGTCTAGGTAAACTTTAGGCCAGCAAAACCCAAATCCAAAAAGTTGCAATTATCTAAACATTCTTTAAATTCCAAGGCCCTATTTAGGTTTATCTGATTCCCTCCATATTTCTCCTCATTACTCAACATTTCGCTAAAATCACCAAGCATCAACCAGGGATGATTGTGGAGTTTAGCAATTTCCACGAGATTAGACCAGACTAGCCTTCTCTCAGCCAGATGAGGACTAGCATAAATGGCCGAAATAAACCAGGTCAAGTTAGAGTGACATACCTTAATCGTGGCATGAATTTCCTGCTCCATAGTTGCAAGATGATCAACATTCGCTTCCTCCTTTTTCCAAAGCACCCACAGACCCCCAGCATACCCAATGGTCTCTGTTGTAATAAAACCATCAAAAGGGAGGTCAGCAATAATCGTCTTAGCCCTATCTTCACCCACTCTAATTTTTGTGATCACCAATATTGTCGAATTGTGATTGAAAGCCATTTCATAAATTCGTCTTTTGAAATCGGGGTTTAACGCACCCCCACAATTCCATATTAAGATATTCATTTGAACAAATTGACCGAGTGGCACTTCCACAGGATTAGGATTCATCATTGCAGCATCCACCATAGTCCACCCTAGCCTCCTTAGGAGATCCTTGGATGAGTTCCACTACAATTTCCATATCATCATGTACTTGAGAATCCCCATTGTATCCTCTCTGCAACAGATCAACAAGTCGTAACTCTTGACTGAGACTAGATCTGAATAGGCTTCAACATAGGATAATTCCCCATGTGAATTGAAGTCGATCCTCAGAAATCCACAATCCTTCTCTCTTGAATGATCCACCATGATTCATCGAAGTGGGGCAAGACTGATGGCCTCCTTTGCTTGCTTAAAGTCTCTGCTTCCTCCCAAAACAGCAGTGGGGTGTTGGTGTTGAATCTCCACCAAGGATTGGGCATTTGAGCCCACGCCGGGTGATCCAGAGCAAGATCCCCTGTTCTGATGCTGGTGGGAGTTATAGGAAATATGTGCTTCCAAGCATTGCACAACGTTGGGTCAACCAACCAAGTGTATCTATCAGAGCAACTCTTATCTGAGTAATCATTTCTTCGAAGATTACCACCACCCTGTTCCTGTGCTAGATTGCCCATCCTGGCTGAGGAAGAGGCATCAAACCTAGGAATTGTTTCCATTAGATTCGGTTTGAGCACTTGCTGAAGGAGACGAAGCTTGATTATATGAATTTTTGTTTCTTGGTGATGCAACCTGGCGCTTCAGTGTTTTGGGAGTTTTAATCCCAAAACTCTTAGATGGTCGTGATTTAGAGCTCTAAGACACTTTCTTTAGAGGTGCCTCCAATTGCTTATTTTGAATATCAACCATAGGATCAACACGGCACGCTTGGAATGTCAGCATGTCATGATCCACAGTAGCCACTCCTTCGCCTTGTGCCTGAAGAGTCCCATCCTCACATGCCGGGTCAGACAAGGTTGCTTCCAAAACCCCAAAGGAGGATTTGGATGTCACATCATCATCCATTACTTGATACTTGGTTTTCCCTTTTTGCCCTTTTGAACCCGATATGCCCTTAACTTACATGGATCTTCGTCCATTATGAACAGGATTACGTTTCCTTGTGACCAACATCCACGGCCCATAATTGAGGTTTGGTTGGGATTCTTAACTAACTTCCTGGGCTTTGGGAACTTCACCATTCTCCTTATTCTTCCCTCCTTGTTTGATACTGTAGCAGCATTTATCCTAGGTATGACCAAGACGACCACAGCTAAAGCATAAAGCAGAAATTCCCTCATATAGTACAGATTGCCTACATTTCCCAATTCTTATCATGTTGATGAGAGGTTTTTCTAAATCCACCTGGACACACAACCTTGCGTAGCTACCCCTTGAACCAGAGGCCGTGTAAGCATCTATGCGCAATACTGGCCCAATGGCACTACCAATTTCTTGCAGGACCAATCTGTCATAGAACTCTGTAGGGAGTTCTGGGAGCCTAATCCAAACTGCCACAGAGGTCAGCTTAGCTTCAAAAGCTTTGAAATATGGCTCCCATGGCCTAATGGCAAGGAAGTGTCCCCCAATAAACCAAGGACCCCTTTCAACACCTTATCAAAATCATCAACATAACTAAACCTTATCAGAAAAAATCCCTTCCCAAATCCACACAGTCCATTTTTGCTGTTGGTTTCCACAATGCATTGATTTTAAAAGTAGGGCAATTGAAGCCTACAATCCTACCAAATACTTTTACTATCAACGCCTTAGACCAAGGCTCCCTAATATGCATCATAGTCTCTCTAGACAGAGTAACATCAACCATACCTTCAATAAGGGGCTCTAAATCAGTCTCTGCTTCTTCCTCATTAACTCTCGCTATATCAAACTTGAAATCATGTTCATATGGACCTTGGATCTGCCCCACTAAAGTATCTTTGTAACTAATAGGCACACGAGGCTGAAAAGCTTGCCTAACACCCGCATTCTCTTTGAACTTTTTAACACTTCGCCCTAACTCATCTTCTTCTTCCCTTGAACGAGGGGGTTCAGAGTACTCAACTTCCATTTTAGTTATCTTATCTTAATTTTTAATTCTTTAAGATTTACCTACCACTTCTTTATCTTTATCTCAAAATTTTAGTTGTCTGCCATGTTTAAAAAAAAAAAAAACCATGTAGCTGCTCATAATCAATCTCTAAAAAAAGATAAAGCAGTTTCTAATTACCTAAAAAAATACAAAGGAGAAAACAAGAAGTTTCTAGTCTCGTTAAGAAAAAACAAAAACCAAAAAGAAGAAATAAAAAACTTTTGCAGAAGGAGTCATACCAAGTACCAACAACCCACAAATGAGTCTCAAACCTTTCTCTTTTTTTCTCTCACATTATCAGTTTTCTTAATTCTTAGAAAGTTTGCTATTTTCTCCAAATCTAAGAGAGTGAAGATTGAAGAGTGACTGCATGTATGGGTTTTAACCATTATTTCCCGGGTAAGTATCATGATTTTTAAAATAGGCTTATTAAATTTAATAAAAATATATAATTTATATTATAAATAAAATAAAACAATTTTAATTAGTTGTCAACGCCCGGCCTGGATTTGAACGAGGCGGAAAAGCCGCCGCTGTCATTGTGGGCCCTCGTTCGACCACCCACTGTGGCGACAGCACAGGGCCCCTCTCGAAATGTGTATATGTGGTGTTGTTCGCGCGGAGCTTCGGGTGCTCTCTCTCTCTCTCTCTCTCTCTCTCTCTCTCTCTCTCTCTCTCTCTCGGTGGAGGAAGGTAGGTCTACCTTTGGCGTTATGACAGGAATCTGGGCCAAATTTTAGGTGATTACCAAAAGTAAGTGGAGTCGCCACCAATCATTAAGTTTTTTCTAAGATGTGATTAGTCACTTGTTTCTAGTTGATTTTATTACCAATCCTAGGTTAAGAAAAAAGGCATTTTCCTAATCTAATGTAGATGGCAAAAAATATTGATTTTTAAGTCCAAAAGTTTGGTTACGTGTGGGGAAGGTATTAGGCACCCCATAACACCTGTCCAAGGATAGTCCTTTGTTTCGATAAAACCTTAATTTTCGGAAATTGACAGTAAAAAACATGATTTCGGCAATGGCTTTCAGGGCTTTTCATACATGGGGACTTTGAGGTTTGGCATTTGAAAGGGTGTGGTCCCAATCTATGCTTTCCTATGGCATTTAAGCAAAATGCCAGATTTCCACGACGAAAATTCAGTGACATGTCACCTTGCTTTCGCTGCGAAAATTATGTATCACTCGCCTTAGGTGACATGGATTATGACGAACACACCGGAAAGGGCGAGCAGGTATATATATACACATACATCATGCACAATGCAAGCATGCAAAGCAAGAAAGTAAATGTCTACATCCCTAGAGCATGGCCCAAAATATAAGTGCAGGAAAGTAAAAAAGGGTTGTCATACTCTAGAGATGAGGATGAATGGTACACATTATGATATACCTAATACAACCTATCTAAGAGAGAAAGAGAGGAGGAAGAGAGGGGTTTAAAGGAATACATAACCAAATGGGAAAAACTAAACCCATAAACCTACTGGCTACCGTCGCTCAGCTCATATCGACATGCTCGCGTCTACACCCTTTTTCCTTGCGCTTGGGAGACCATGCCCTAGCTCCAAGCGTCCCTACTCCATGTGCGTACATGTAAAGGCAAAGACAAGAAATCGGCAAACAAGCAATGGAAGGAAAATGTGCAAAGAGCATATGAAAGAGGCATGAAACAAACAAACATGATAGCATGCGAGAAAGCAAACACACAAAAAAAAGGGCAAACAAGCAAGAAAGCACACAAAAGGTGGTGCCCGTGAGGGACAAATGTAGGTTTGGATCGAATGTCCATAACTTTATTGTGTTGAAGCATGGACGACACACTAGCAAGCAAGACTCATGCATGGACATGTAAGCAAGCGTGTAAAGATGCAAAGAAAGCCAACAGGTGGCACAAACAAGCATGGTAAGCATATCATCGCACGAAGCGAGAAAAGGCATGCACAGAGCAACCCGGCATCCAGAGATGTATCCCAAGTGGTTACACCCAAACGAGGCCTCATAGGCGTTGGGTGTAACCGCACAACCACAAACCCTCCAAGGGTGTCAAGTGTGGCAAAGCCTAGAACAAGAAAGGCTAACACGAGCATAAAGCATGGAAGCAAACGAGCATAGACATGCAAAATAGGGGGATTCAAACCCTTTGATTTGGGCCAAAGTATATGGATGATAACAAAGACCACAGGGTCTAGATCAGGTCCTAACCTAACCAATAGGCCAAAACACAATAAAGAAAGACAAAACGACAAAAGGGCTACAATAGCAGATGGCATGACAAACATAGCCTAGGCCTAGGCACGCAAACATGGCATGGAGTGCACAAGCATATGGGATATGGCATAAAGCATGTAGAGAACATAGATCCAAGCACACAAGCATATGAGAACATAGATCTAGACATATAGGCATAAAAACATACATGTAAACATGTAGAAACTTAGCACATAAACATGGAAGAACATGAATCCAAGCATATAAGCATGTGAAGACAAGGATCTAACCATATATCATGGAAATAAACACGTAAGACACATAGATCCAAGCAAGGCTTAGCCAACAATGTCATACAAGCATGTGAGCATGTAACCCTAACGTCATCCTAGAGCTAAAAGAGGCATAAAACATAGAAAAACATGGCATAAAACCCTAGGCATGTAGATCTAGACATATAAGCATGTAAAGATGTAGATCTAAGCATGAAACATGGCAAAAAGCATAAAAAGCATGGAGATTTAAGCTAAAGACACAAAGAAAGTAAAGAAACATGCTAAAGAATGCAATAAATCATGTTATTAAGGCATAAAAGCAAAATAAAAGCTATAAAAAGATTTAGAAGGTTAGGGGTGTGGATGATAGCTAGAAAAGCTACATCCACATCCCTAAACCTCAAATCCAAAGTGTAGAACCAAGGAAAGGAAGATTGGGTATAAGAACAATACCTTGTGTTTTTGGTGAAGAAAAAAGAATCAAGAAGCTTTGATGTGTGTTTTGGGTGTTTTTAGTGTTTGGAAGAGAGAAAAAACGTGTAGAGAGGCTGGGAAAAAGGAGAATTTCAGAGGGAAAAAAAAAAAAAAAGTCCTTCCTGTTTGTGGGGTGCTTAGGGCTATTGGGTGTGTTTTTCGAGGTGGCGGCCCTTCAAGGGCCACCAGCCTCGAAAGGCCCCAAAATGAATGGATCATGACACCCTTGGAAAGATCTTGACTTCCTGTTTCTGAAAAGGCATGGATCTTGAAAATGCAAAGGTTGGATTGAAAGTTATGGCTCTTGGAAGTTTACGGTGCATCGATCGGCGCGTCATCTCGGTTTTCGTAATATCTCGGCGGTTCTAACTCCGATTTCGACCCATGAATAGTCGTTGGAATGAGAGTTTGATAATCTTTGTAATGACGTTGGTTTCAACCCGTTCTGACGGCCAGATAAAAAAATTAGGGTTTTTGGGCCCACCCGGAGTCAACTTCGGGTCAAACTTGGTCAAAGTGACTAAAAATCTCTTACAAGCTCAGGTTTGAAGTGAAACTATGAAAAATGTTGTTTTGTGAAAATTTGGACCTCGTTTGACCTTCGGTTAAACCTAGGGTTGACAAGGGGCGTTTTGGTCATTTTCGCGAAAAAGGCACTTTGGGTACTCTGGTGCCCAAACGGGTTGTGCCACGTCGTTCTAGATGTTCTCATGACCCCGTAGAGAGAAAATGATATTTTTTTTATTTTTCAGGGTCCGACACACAAATCAAGGGCGAACAAAATACGATATCAACTTTAGTTATTTGATTAGATTTTTTTTATGCATTTTATGATCTGTTGAGATTTAGCATTTTTTTAATAAAATGAGTAATGACTGAATTGAGACTTAATTTGACTTTGAATATGTGCATGTGATTTATAAATATATACTAATTTAATCAAGTATTTATGAAAATTAATCTTTTTGCCGAATTAATTTCTAAATTTTTTTGTTAAAAAAAAAAAAAAACCAAAATTTCTTTTTGGGACACCAAAAAATACAATTAATATTTCTATAAGCCTAATACAACCATTTGGCACACTTAACAACAATTCTTAGACTATGATTATTATCCTCTCACACTAATTTACTCTCAATAATTTAGTTGGGAGCAATTGGTTTTTTTTTTTTTTTCCATGAATATTATTACAGTTCCATTGGGGACTTTTGTTGGGCACCTATAAAACCTTTGGTAAAAACAAAAAATAATGCATAATTTTGAAGAGAGAGAACATAGGTAAAGATCCAATGCACCATAGATATGACAATGGAATGTTTTTATTTAGTGAAGGTTGAAAATCAATCCCAACCACGAGGTCCATCACATGAGTCATCAACACCTAATTAATCATATGACATATCACTACCAAATCATTCACTTGACCCATCAACTAATCAACCTGGGGCTCTATTAGAGACTCACCCTCAAGTCGATGACAATTCATATGGAGAATATATGGAAGTAAAATTTCAAATTACAGCTACCTATGAATATGATTACTTATGTTTTTAGTCCTTGTAGCATGTAACACTTAATTAAAAGTATGATTGTGGTGTTGACGACTTTTTTGTGTGTGCATATATAAACAAATTATGCAGGTATATGTACAATACTTGGAATTACAAGTATGCATGACATATGGATTTCGCCCCCTGAAAATAAGGTTAAGTTGTCTTTTGACTGTTATTTCTAGCCTATTGAACATGAAAGCCGTATGTTTAATCAATTTATAAAGATTGTTGCAAAGAAGCCTCACTTATGTACTATTAATGTTGTTAGTTGGCGTACAATGCCAAATGACTACAAAGAAAATTGTTGGAATATCATTGAGGTATTAAAATTTTAGTAACATATATTATACTTCTTTCCAGAATTTCAATGCTTCTACATATATTTTTATTTATTTATTTATTTATTTATTTATTTTGAGAAAGAATGCTTCTACATAGTGGTTATAGTTTTTTTTATATGTATTTGTGTTTCAGTCAAAGTTTGACATCCGCCAAGATGAGATTGCAAGAGGCATAATCAAGCGTCATACTTTAAAGAGATTGGGTGATCAATGGAGGAATTGGAAGCATGATTTGAAAGCAAAGCACTTTGATAAGTCAAAAACTGAAACACAAACAGTGGCTAAGGCTCCAAATATAGTAAATCACCAAGATTATGCTGAGCTTGTAGACTCTTGGTTTAGAGGTAATACAATAAAAATAATGCACGTGAGAAGATATGTATTTGTCATCATTTTTTTTCCAATAGCCATTTGATACATTCTCAAATTTCGCTAACTACACCTAACTTAAAAATAAATAAAAGTCAGCATCGAGTTGGCTACACGTTAGCCCAAACAGTTGGGACTTTAAATAAACCAAATTGTTTCTGAACAACTTGAACTCCACTTTGAAAAAATGTTTGTTTTTATTCGTTTTTTTAACAAACAAGGCAACTTAAAGCTTAAGTTTAGGCACGACTTTTAAACGAGCAAGACTCATGTGACTCTATTTTTTATATGTTTACTTGTCTAAAAATAGACTCATATAGACTTGAGATTGGAATACATAATTTTGTAAATAGGTTCATATGAAATCAAATAATTATTTGTAGTTTATTGATAACATAATTAAACAAACCGTTCGTAGTAAAAATTTGTGAAAGGACACAAAATTTTAATCATCATTTTACTATATGTGGAAAAAAAAGAAAAAGATAATCAAGTAACTTTTAAACAAACTCGAGCTTGTTCAATAAGAAACTGAATCAAACTTGAACATGTAATCTTGTTTGGTGATAATCTCAATTTTGACCCATACTTGAAATAAAACTAAATGAACAAGTCTGAATATTTAATACTCAGCTCAGCTTAGCTCGTATACGGTCTTAAAAAAACACTTCAAGCTATAGTGCATAATCAAAACTAATTACTACCACAGCAATTTACCAAAGTATATATCTTACCATTTTTCCAACTGATCTCTCACTCTCTCTCTCACAACTGTAGCATGGGATGGTCATCGTTAGCCATAGGTGACTGTTGTTATGCGTGTGATGGCTGTCGTTGGGTATATGGTGTCGAAGTTGACCTAAGGATGGCTATCATTTATAAGCATGAGATAGCTAAGTTGACTTTGCGGTGGCTATCGTTTGGGCATGTACGTAGGAGCCAAGTTGGTCATTGGGTGGCTGATTTGGTTGTGAGATGACTAATCTTTGCATCGAGTGGCCCAATCTAGCTAGGCAAATAGAATGGTGGTGGTTGATCTTGACCGTCCAATTTATTTGTAAATAAAATAGAATAAATTGATAAATAATATTTAAATAGAGTAACCAAAAAAAGAAGAAGAAGAAGTTTGATGCAGGTGAAGTAAAAAATGAGTTAAAGTAGAAAAGTGGCTTAATTTTAAAGTTAAATTTAGCTAAAATTTTAGCAAGTCCAACGTGAATGCTCTTATTCTTCTTAGCAAATCATATAGTTGAACCAACCATATAAATAGTATTTGTTGTTTAATTTTTGTGCTTATTCGATTTTGTAAAATACAAAAAACTAATCTTAGTTGGTTATTTTTACATTAAAAATAGTACACATTTTTTTTATGATAAACAAAAATATGATTGGTATATGGTTTAGACAAATAGCTTATAAACTAAAACTATAATTCAAAGTTGATTTACATTATATTGAAATGACACTATGGGTTTTAACTAGTTCAACTGGTAAAGTCTCTGATAGTTAAATAAGAGATCTGAGGTTCAATCCTCGTCTACACCAAAAAACTGATTGGTATCTTGGTCTCCATATCTAACTTTCTTAACAGAATATTTCATTTAAAAAACAAAAAGATTCCTGCTTGTTGATAGAAAACTTAAAGAGGAGGGTATTCGTATACACAAACTTTCATCCATACTTTGGATAAGAATTTTAATTTTTTAAGAATATATGGAATATTTCATTAGAAAACTCATAGTTTGAAACATTATGAACTTATTTAATGCATTTATACAAACCTCTTATTTCTTGAGATGTTTGATGGAGTGTCATTTCGTGAAATATCAACAGAGGTTAAGGTAATTTATTCTTATTTTTTTTATTAATTCATAACTAGATTGAATTAACCTTTTTATTGGAAGTGAATTTTGATAAATCTACCATTGGATTACACATTCTTCTTATATCTTTCATACTTGCAAAATTTCTAGAAAATTAAAGATCAATAGCTATGTCATCAATAAATTGTTTAAATTGTAAATTTTTGTTGTTTAAAATTATGCATAAAATATAAGCTTATAGATCACATAGTAAATAATATCCGATTGATACAAAATTTGACATGTGTATTAAGAGCGTAAAGAACATGTAATTCAATGGTTAGATTTTCAAAATATATAGTTGTGGGGGCCAATTGAACCCTGCGTTCAAACTGCATTGGAGGAGGCCAGGCCCAATATCTAGTCTCATATGTACAAACGACGTAAGAAAGGGCCAGGCCCAATATCCAGTCTGAGGGTAAGAGAATATCCGAGGATAACCAACAAAAGAAGGGATAAAATTACCCTCCGAGGAGAGGTAAAGCGTGCTTGTGAGGAATTTGGCCGTGTCCGAGGACGATGGTCACCTCGGAACTTCTATCCGAGGTATCTGGTAAACTTATTAGTTACTTAGAGCAACGCCTCGGGCAAACCTTACAACAAAGTGAAGGGGAAAATATCAAATAAAGGATAATAGTAAGAAATAACAAATATCTAAGGGTACTGTCACCTCTGCATTAAATGCCGCCCAGCTAACCTTCTGGCCGCATTAATGTGGAGGTGATACCTGAACAGTGAACACGCAGCCTTCCAGCTAAGTTACGTCGTGCGCAGCGGAGGCGAGCATCACTTGAATCTGAGTCTTCTTCTGGGGATACAGAGGATGATACGTATAGGCAAAGATCTAAAACTCCGCCCAGTGAGACCTTCTCCGGCGATGAAGAGTACAGTAATTACAGGTGGAAGAGAAAAAGTACCTTGCATAAGGGCCTAGGAAATAAAGCTATGAACGAGGCCTTAAGTCAAGTAGCCAAATCGCCTTTCACACGTCGGATTGAGGGTGCTAGCCTTCCTCGGTGATTTAATCAACCAACCTTCTCTCTTTATAATGGTCGGACAGATCCGGTGGAGCATGTTAGCCATTTTAATCAAAAAATGGCCGTTCATTCAAAGGATGAGGCCCTAATGTGTAAGATCTTTCCGTCCAGCTTGGGTCCAATGGCAATGAGATGGTTCAATGGCCTCAGGGCAAATTCTATTGATTCTTTCAAGAAACTTACCCAGTCCTTTGGCGCCCGCTTCATCACATGCAGTAGGGTACCTTTGCCTTTAGGATCTTTGCTATCAATGTCCATGCGTGAGGGAGAGACCTTGAAGGCTTACTCGGATAGATATTGGGAGATGTTTAACGAGATAGATGGGGACTATGATGATGTGGCCATTAGTACATTTAAGGCAGGGCTGCCGGCGGAGCACGATTTGAGAAAGTCACTCACTGGCAAACCTGTCACCAGTGTACGCTTGCTGATGGATAGGATTGATAAGTACAGGAGAATTGAGGAAGATCAATTGCAAGGTAAAGGGAAAGCGAAGGTGATCCCCCAGGAGAGGAGGGATTCCAGGTCGGATCGGCTGCAAAACAATCGTCCTCGGAGAGACTTTTTAGGGCAATCTGCATCTACCAACGCTCAGGCAGTCAATGTTGTCGAGAACCAGTGCAGAAAGTCTTGGAGAAAGTAAGGAATGAGCCATTTTTTAAATGGCCGAATAAAATGGCAGGAGATCCAAGCAATCGTAACCAAAACCTGTATTGCCATTATCATCAAGATCATGGTCATGCTACTGAAGATTGTTGGAACTTATGGGACCATTTAGAGCAGCTGGTCCGAGAAGGGAGGTTAAAGCATCTATTGCATCATTCCAGTGGCCAAGAAGGCCAGACTGGTGTAGCGTTTCAGGGAAATCCTGCATCGAAGCCTCCTCTGGGCACCATCAATGTTATATTCGCCGCCCCAGGGAGGACTGGATCCTGCCCAACCAGGATAATGTCAGTATCACATTACACCGATGATGAGCCTAATTCAGCACCGAAGAGAGTCAAGACAAATGTCCCTCTAGTGCTGAGTTTTTCAGAAGCGGACAAACAGGGAACCATACAGCCACATGATGATGCTCTGGTGGTTACCCTTAGAATTGGTGGATACGATGTGAAGAGGGTCATGATTGACCAAGGAAGTGCAGCGAAAATTATGTATCCGGACCTCTTTAAGGGTCTGGGTTTAAAGCCCGAGGATTTATCTACATACAGTTTGCCTTTGGTGAGTTTTGAAGGTAAGATGGTGGTCCCTAGGGGCCAGATCAGACTGCCTGTGCAAACTGGATTGGATGTGATTGAGGTAGATTTTATCGTGGTAGACGCCTTCTCTCCGTACACGGCTATTATGGGCAGGCCATGGCTGCATTCCTTGGGCGCCGTTTCTTCCACCCTTCATCAGAAAGTAAAATATCCTTCTGAAGGTCAAGTGTTGAAGATAGTGGGAAGCCAGTCTATGGCTAGGCAATGCTTAATTGCAGCAATTCAGCACAAACCAGAGACTGGCGCCTCAGCCAGTAAAGAAAATGATTTATAGCAGTTAAGAGCCTCATCGTCACTGCGCGGGGGGCCGGATGACGAGATGAATTGTGAGGGCCAGGAAAATGTGATTATAGGGGACGACCTTGAGAGATTCTTCCAGGTTGGGGCTCGGCTGCCTCTACAGGAAAAGGAAGAGTTGGTTGAGCTTCTGAGGAAAAACGTAGATGTTTTTGCATGGGACGCCTATGAAGCCCCTGGTCTAAATCCAGAATTCATCTGTCATCGTTTAAATGTAGATCCCTCAGCTACTCCAAAAAAGCAACCTCCTCGGCCCCCCTCGAGTGAACACGTGGAAGCGATAAAGACTGAGGTGGTTAAACTCAAATAGGCAGGGGCTATTAAAGAGATTTTCTACCCCCAATGGCTGGCTAATACCGTAGTGGTGAAGAAGAAGACAGGAAAATGGCGTGTCTGCGTGGACTTTACAGACCTTAACAAGGCTTGCCCCAAAGATCCCTTCCCTATGCCGAGGATAGATCAATTGGTAGATGCGACAGTAGGCCATCCTCGGATGAGTTTCCTAGACGCCTTCCAAGGTTATCACCAAATACCATTGGCAGCGGAAGATCAAGAAAAAACGGCTTTTGTCACTCCTGTGGGGAACTACCACTACAAAGTAATGCCTTTTGGCCTAAAAAATGCAGGATCAACCTATCAACGGATGATGACAAAAATGTTTGAATCACAGTTGGGAAAAACTATTGAAGTCTATATTGATGATATGGTTGTGAAGAGCAAGTTAGTATCTGAACACTTAGCAGATCTTACAAACGTTTTCGAAATCCTGAGGTGGCACAAGTTGCGTCTGAATGCCTCCAAATGCTCCTTTGGAGTAGGGTCAGGAAAGTTCCTAGGATACATGGTGACTCATAGGGGGATTGAGGTAAACCCAGATCAGATTAAAGCAATCAATAGCTTGCAACTACCTCAGAATCCAAAGGAAGTCCAGAAGCTTACTGGGATGATGGCAGCATTAAATCGGTTTATATCTAGATCGGCAGAAAGGTGTAGACCTTTCTTTCTTTTGTTGCATAAATGGAAAGAGTTTCAATGGTCCGAGGAGTGTGTCAGGGCATTCCAAGAGCTTAAACGTTACATGTCCCATCCGCCCATAATGTCTAGCCCATTGGTGGACGAAGTCCTTTTTTCTTACCTCGCTATTGCCTCACATGCCATAAGCCTTGTGCTTATACGGGTGGACGATGGTGTACAACGACCAGTCTATTATGTGAGCAAGTCGCTTAACGAGGCTGAGGTGCGCTATCTGCCACTAGAAAAAGCGATACTGGCTGTAGTGCATGCCACGAGAAAACTTCCCCATTACTTTCAGGCGCATACTGTGGTCGTTCTGACTCAACTTCCCCTCAAGTCAGTACTCAGGAGCGCCGATTATACAGGGAGGGTAGCCAAATGGGGTACGATTCTAGGGGCTTTTGATATAAAGTACATGCCCCGTACCTCTATCAAGGGACAGGTGCTCGCTGATTTGGTGGCTGAGTTTGCTGAATCTCCAGAGGAGGTGAAAATGGGAGACGAAGTGGATGAAAGATCGGTAGGTGTGGCCTCTATTCAGGGCCTACAGCCTTGGGAATTGTATGTTGATGGAGCAGCCAATCAACGGGGATCAGGAGTGGGGCTAGTACTGGTATCCCCTGAAAAGATTACCATAGAGAAGTCCTTAAAACTGAATTTCTCCGCAACGAATAACAAAGCAGAATATGAAGCTTTGCTGAAGGGAATGGAGATGGTGCAAAAAATGGGGGGAAAGGCAGTAAGAGCTTTTTCGGACTCAAAACTGGTTGTGGGACAAGTAAAAGGTGACCTAGAGGCGCGAGATTCAAGGATGCTAGAATATTTATGTTAGGTCAGGAGTATACAAGAAAAGTTTGAAGTTTTTGACTTGTCTCATGTTCCTAGAAGTGGGAACACCCATGCAGATTCGTTGGCCACCCTTGCCACGTCCTCGGGCCAGGATCTGCCTCGGGTAATCTTGGTGGAAGACCTATATACGCGAGCTCTGACGCATCAGGGTGCTCCACGGATACATCATATTATGTTGGGTCCAAGCTGGATGGATGCTATATCGCTGTTCTTGGAAAAAGATGTACTACCTGAAGAAAAGTCTGAAGCTGATAAAGTACGGAGGAAAGCTCCTCGGTTTTGGTTGTCCGAAGATAGAAAATTGTACAAGCGCTCATTCTCTGGGCCTTATTTATTGTGTGTGCACCCAAAGGCATCAGAGACACTTTTAGAGGAATTGCATGAAGGGGTTTGTGGAAGTCATACAGGGGGAAGGTCATTGTCCCACAGGGCTCTTACCCAAGGATATTGGTGGCCAAACATGCAAAAAGAGGCGCAGGAATATGTCAAGAAATGCGATCAATGCCAGAGATTTGCACCGAATATCCATCAGCCTGGAGGGGCGCTCAATCCTCTGTCTAGTCCGTGGCCTTTTGCTCAGTGGGGCCTAGATATTGTGGGTCCTTTTCCCAAGGCTGTGGGGAACAGGAGATACCTGCTGGTATGCACAGACTATTTCACTAAGTGGGTCGAAGCTGAGCTGTTAGCCAATATCAGGGATGTGGATGTCAAAAGATTCATCTGGAAGAACATAGTTACGCGATTTGGGGTTCCCAACGTCCTCATCTCGGATAATGGCCTTCAATTTGACAGCAAAACTTTTAGAAAGTACTGTTCTGGCCTGGGAATAAAGAACAGGTATTCCACTCCAGCCTATCCGCAAGAAAATGGGCAAGCTGTGGCTGCAAAATAAGGTCATCGTGAACGGACTCAAAAAGAGGTTGGATGACGCCAAGGGAAGATAGGTTGAGGAACTGCCACACGTTCTATGGACGTACAGGACAACACCTCGGAAGTCTACTAGAGAGACCCCCTTCTCAATGACGTATGGGGCTGAAGCTGTAATTCCTCTGGACAGCGGTTTCCCTTCTATGAGATCTAGCGCATTTACCTCGAATGGAAATGACGATTTGCTAAAGAGGAACCTGGATCTAATTGAAGAACGACGAGAAAACGCTAGGGTGCAGTTAGCCTACTATCAACACAAGCTTAAACAAGGCTACGATATGAGTGTGAAGTTGAGACCATTGGCCCCAGGGGATTTGGTTTTGAGGAAAGTTGTGGGAAACACTAAAAACCCTGCCTGGGGAAAATTGGGGCCCAATTGGGAGGGACCATATCGCATTACGACGGTTGCAGGAATAGGAGCCTATTACTTAGAAGACTTAGATGAAAGAGCTGTACTTCATCCTTGGAATGTAAATAATCTGAAAAGATATTACTATTGATAAGAACAGTTACGTTGTGTTTTTTTTCCTTGCTTCCATTTATCCTATGACATCTATTGAGATATTAAACAGAAACTAAGTTAAGTCAGGTCCTTAGACCACAAACTTAGTGGAAATTAATATCCTATGACATCTATTGAGATATTAAATAGAAACTAAGTTAAGTCAGGTCCTCGGACCACAAACTTAGTGGAAATTAATATCCTATGACATCTATTGAAATATTAAACAGAAACTAAGTTAAGTCAGGTCTTCGGACCACAAATTTAGTGGAAATTAATATCCTATGACATCTATTGAAATATTAAACAGAAACTAAGTTAAGTCAGGTGCTCGGACCACGAACTTAGTGGAAATTAATATTTCAGGACATCTCTTAAAATGAGAAATGGTAAATCATCCGTGTTTAGTCCTCGAATCATGAACCTTGTAAAAATAGTTGTCCTTACAGTGTTAAGGAATATATCCAATGGAATATATGTTGTGTCAAAATCTTTAGAACATGATCGAGAATATATAAGTTATTATTTTCTGGATTAAGTCTTGGCCTGTTTCATAGGTCATGATTGACTTCATGAATGTCAAATAAGTGTAAGTGTGTTTCAAAATATTCACATCCTGCTTATTATCTAAGTGTTGTGATATTGTTTGGAAATTGCAGAACTTATTAGTGAACTTGGCAAGAGGGAGATACATTTTTGAAAGTTAACATTAGGTTGTATTAATGTATCGTATTCCTTAAAAATGCACGTTGGTTCCTTGATAACGTATTGTGTTTTGGAAGTAGATAGGGAACAAAGCAAAGCAGATATCATACAGCTAAGTAAAACAATAATTCTGACAAGTATTACTTTAAATAAAGAAAAATGTTTCATACATTACCAAAATTGATCCCCAAATACAAAAGATGAAAGTACAATTATCATTATCCTAAAAACAAATATAAAATCTAAGGTTTCAACTTAATCTGGAGTTTAGGTTTGGAAGCCTGGTCAGCTGCCTCAGGGGGGCTCCTCTTCTCTTTCTCCTGAAGAGACCCTTCAGTAGGTAAAGTAACTAAGGCCAGTTGCTTCTCAAAGTCTTGAGAAGCTGCCTCAGGTTGAGGGGCCTCAGCCACTTTACCCGACGAAGAGCCTTTCAAGGTCTCTTGCGCGATGCCCTGTTCTGGCTGAGCAGCAGAAGGGGGGTGCTGAGGAAGGGCTTCATTAGTCATTTGTGGCGCAAAAGGGGCTGACTCAGCCTGCTTAGGAATTTGCAGGGCTAAGGGGAAGATAATGCTTTCTGGTTTCCTTAGCCCTGATGAAGCTTCAACCCCAGCCTGGTTGAGAGCCTCTTCCCAAGTCTGGGCGCAATATGCACAAAGCAGGGACCTCAGCCCGAAGAGCGTCCTCGGTCTTTGCTACCCCAACGTCGTAGCCATGTTGCTCAGCCTCGTCCCTCTCCTTCTCGGCCTTCAGCTTGTCCTCCTTAGCCTGCGCTTTGGCATTCTCAGCCAAGGCCTTGAGCCTGTTCGCCTCCTCCAGTTGCTGCCTTAGGGCAGCAATCTGCTCTTTGGCTGTAACCAATTGCCCTTTAATATCATTGGCCAGCTTCCTTTGGCTCTCAGCTTGAGTTTCAGCTCCTTTCAGTGCAGCCTCAGCGCTTTTCCTTTGCTGCTCCTCAGCCTTCAACTTCTCCCTGAGGTCAGAGTTGCTATTCTCAGCGATGGTCAACGTCTGCACAGCAGAGACCCTTCTCTTTCTCTCATCATCCAACTGCTGTGCGACGGAATGATAAATTTCTTCCATCCTGAATGTACTCTGAACAGCCTGTTTTAAAAGAAAGAGAAGACAACAACAAAACAAACACAAAAAAAAATATATATATATATATATATATATATATAAATATGTACAAGAGTAATAACTTGTATACGCACCAGTAACATGATATTGGGGTTATGCCAAGTAAAAAAAAAAAAAAAAGGAGATTGAAAAAATAACAATACATATCATTCCTAAACATCGCTTGGCTTGGAGAAAGACTTCGTTTCTCCTTAATCCTCGTAGCTCCACCATGTCTTTTGGGAGCAGGAGGGTTTCTTCCAACGCTGAGGCCACTTGGCAGCCTACACCCCCATTGTAATCTCTGATCGATGCATCATCGGTCAGAGGCTCGCCCCCAAGCATGGGAGCTGGAAGCCATGCTTGAGGTTGAGGCTGTTGAACCTCTCCCCTCTCCAGTCCTCGGCTGGGGGCATTGCTGATTTTTAATTGTTTCGTTGGCCTATGGGCCTCTTCTTCACTGGAAGAACGAGTCCTTCCAGTCTCCACTACCTCCTTGCCCTTAGGCTCCCTTTTCCTCTTAGAATCAGGTTGTTCAGTCCTAGAGGGAGGAGGTGGCTAAGAGGCAGGAAGAGGAGATTTAGGAGGGGGGGGGGGAGGAAGTTTTGGTTGGGTGGGCCTCCCAGCCTCCCCCCTTCCAGGTTGGCTCTCCAATAGTTCCTGGAGACTGCGTTAGGGCTTCCTCTGGATCCCCATATCCTCAAGATAGTTAGGCGATGGAGTGGACTGGTCGAAGACTTCGTAACCGTCTGTGGCCGAGGCTAAGTCCACTGAACCTCCTTCCTCTTGTTCAGCTTCTTCTTCCTCCTCTACTTGAAAAACGAGGGGAGAAAATGGAGCTGCTTCCACGAGGCTGGCAACAGGCAGTGCCTCGGTAGGCTGGGAGTATTTGGGAAGAGGCACGCCTTCAGGGACTATGAACCCCTCGTAAGCAACGCTAATTCTGCGAAGCCGAGGATCCTTAGCCCTTATCACGCACGAAGGAGCTTGGAATGCACGTGATATAGGGCTGTAGCCGAGGATGAGATGAGCTGCTCTTAACTGACCGTCTGATGGGTTGACGTAAATTTCAGCTCGGAGAACTCTATCCAAGCTCGCTTTGTTAACTAAGCGTAGCGATGGCGTAATGGCACGGAGATCTGCAACGTCAGTAGAAATAATGAGGAAATAATTTTAGTATCAGCCGACAACAATGAGATTACTAAAATATAAAAAGTTAAATATGAGAACTAAATAAGTTAGCTCCCCACCTGGCTCACCCTCTTTAACTGGACATGGTAGGCCATCATGCCACTGCCCAGAGAAGATTAGGAAATCTTCTTTTAATCCCTTATTAGATACAGGGAGACACTGAATCATCCTGACCTCTGCTTGCCTCGATTTTAAGTAGTATCCCTGATTTTTTTGATGCTGAAGGTTGTAAATCCAATTTATATCATGATGGGTCAAGTTTAGGTTCATTCTTTCGTTCAGGGCTTCTATACATCCTAATACCCTGAACATATTCAGCGCGCATTGTGTGGGGGATAACCTAAAATACCTAAGGTAGTTCCTGGTAAGGGTGCCCATGGGAATGGTCATCCCCCCTTCTATGAAGGCAATCATAGGAATGACAACCTCTTGTGTTTTTCTCTCATCATACCACTCACCCTGTGCCGCGTACCTAACGCCCACATGTGGAGGGATGTTATACTTAGTCCTAAAGTTCCTCATTTTCTCCTCGGTGTCAACTAACTCCCTAAATCTACCCATTTTCTAAGAGGTCCTATAGGGGAAATTTTACAATAAAAGGAATAAGAGTTGGAGATAGTTTAGGAAGACTTACAGGTATGAGAAATGATCCTCGAACAGGATTTTGGTATTTGTAGACGCACAAAGGAGCGAAAGAAAGAGAGAAAGTGTTAGGATCTAGAATAACGCAATCATTCAAAAGTGACAAGAAACTGATTTGAAAGCCTATTTATAGTGGTACAAAAATTAGGAGCAGGAATTCGCCCGCTCAAATTCCCAGAAAGCTCAACCACCGTTAGATTATCATCCAACCGTTGAACGTGGGAGACAAAGGAGTTGCCAAAATTAAATGGAGACGCACCCTGGGCACTGAAGAGTCAGGGATGAGTCACAAGAAGATAAACACGTGTTGCTGCGATTTGACCCAACAAAACCAGATCATAAGGGAGATCCGAAGAGAGAATCAAAATCCTCATTTTCTCCCGAGGAGCCGAAAAGCAAGATTTTGAGGGGCTATTGTGGGGGCCAATTGAACCTTGCGTTCAAACTGCATTGGAGGAGGCCAGACCCAATATCTAGTCTCATATGTACAAACGGCGTAAGAAAGGGCCAGGCCCAATATCCAGTCTGAGGGTAAGAGAATATCCGAGGACAACCAACAAAAGAAGGGATAAAATTACCCTCCGAGGAGAGGTAAAGCGTGCTTGTGAGGAATTTGGCTGTGTCCGAGGACGGTGGTCACCTCGGAACTTCTATCCGAGGTATCTAGTAAACTTATTAGTTACTTAGAGCAACGCCTCGGGCAAACCTTACAACAAAGTGAAGGGGAAAATATCAAATAAAGGATAATAGTAAGAAATAACAAATATCTAAGGGTACTGTCACCTCCGCATTAAATGCCGCCCAACTAACCTTCTGGCCGCATTAATGTGGAGGTGATACCTGAACAGTGAACACGCAGCCTTCCAGCTAAGAATGGAAGATTCAAGAAAAGGCAGGAGGGATGGAGAAAAAGGACTTTGAACGCCCAGTCCACACGTGGATGGAGAAAAAGGTAAAGAAGCCATAGTATATAAGATGAAGGGAGGAGAAAGGAAAAGGGACTGGAATTATTCGAAAATGATAGCATTGGGGCATGTCCGAGGATACTTTTTGCGCTTATATGGATGTATAACTCTTTCTTTCTAACGCTGTAACCCAATATCTTGGTCCTAGATTCAGACTAGCTTTTTACCCTACACTCTACAAATTTATTGTTCGGACTTTGTGGGCCTGGATCCATTCCTGTTTTGGGGTTCAAGCCAAATCTGGTCCTTACAATAGTAATATTTATTTTATTAAGTAAAGTTATAATTTTGTAGTTAAATTTTTTCCATAAACAAATAGTTGTTTAATTATTTGACTCAAGTGATCAAAGTTGGAATTTAAACAAAAATATTGAAGTGTGGAAAGATAAAATCTATCTATGACATGAGACTGATGAGGGTCCTTTTTGTTGATTGTTTTTTTATTTATTCTATTTATAAATTTTAAAAAAACTAAAAATAATTTATTATTTAGGTGTTTAATTACTGTTACAGTTTTACTCAACAAAGTTTGATGCTCAACAATTAGTTTGTCAGAAGAAAGATCTCACATTTGTGAAAAAGGTTTAGGATGCAATGTGTAGTTGCCTCGTGGCTTCTGGCAGAAAATCATAATTTCAGTAAGCTTTTCATATGAAAGGTAAAAGTAAAATGTTTCCCAGGCTGGGAGCAAAGCTTTTTAAATGGCTATGGGTTGAATACAATTCTAACATTCATAACGACCAACATTTAAACACGTGTTCATAAATTTTTTTTTCATAGAAGGGGGCCATGGGCTAGAACTCTAGAAGTATTCTGTATTAAATCTTGCATTAAGGTACAGGTTTTTTCTATCTTCAGGCAATTGAACAATGATGACTAGAGGTATGTCTCTATTTTTTTTTCCCTGTATTACTTTTTTTTCATACTAAAAAAAGTAATAATAATATTCTGTATTACTTTTTTTTTCTTTTTCAGAATAATTATAATCATAGTACAATGAATAAAGCTAAAGATACAAAGTTTTTTTTATAAAAATTATTACAAATTGTTGATATGGTGATTAGTTATTGATAAATGAATAAGTGATGTTAATGGTGAGTCTAAATAAAAACCCGTAAGAAGTTAATCATATCAATAATTTGTAAAAATGTTATAACGTAGTTTGTGCCTAGCTATAGTATTACTCTAGTATAATATTGTTGGATTATTATTCACTTATGGAGTTATCATATCATTAATTTTTCTTTATTCTTTTCACCAAACATTTTGAATTAACAATTCATATGATTTGGAAGTATATTTTAAGAAAAGTGGGCCAATGATAAAATTGAACTTTGGAGAGAGAGAGAGAGAGAGAGAGAGAGAGAGAGAGATATTTCCTGTTCTTAAAACTTGACAAACTAAACTGTACATAATTGCTTGTAAGAAAATTGAACTTTGATATATATATATTTAATGGATGAAAATAATACTTTGGCCCCTTTTTGTTTTGCCATACTTTTTTTTTATTTTTGCTAAATTGTTTTGCCATACACTTCTATGTATTACGTTTAAGCCAGTTCATAAGAGAAGGAACCATAAGATCCCCACTGAAATTAGACACCAGCCACCAACTGTATTTCCTTTGAGACCAACATTTCACAGACCACAATAGAAAAAAAAAATATATATATATATATATTGATTAGGTACTGTACCTGTCTTTGACTATCTTGTAGAACTAAATTAAGTAAAATAGGGACAGATTTTATGCACAGCTAGCTAGTATACATCTTAATTTCATTTTTCTTTTGCTGGTGTACCTTCCATATTGTGAAGCATCACGTTCATGAGAAGGACACAGATTGTATGTAAAGTACATCTTAATAGGTTTGCAAAAACTAATACCTATTTACCAAAAAAAAAACTAATACCTATATAATTATTATAATCTATGATTAGGTAGAGGTTTCCCATTGTTCTCTTCTATATCCCTTTTTTTTAGGCGAAAAAATAAAGAATCTAATCCTGAAAGAGTGTGGTCAACAATCAAAGATGCAATGAAAAAAAATCATCCTTTATAATTTATTTATTTTGTCTATAATCAAAATAATGTGTTTTAGAAAGATCCCAATCCTGACCTAAGGGGCGGCTCTTCTAAACCCTAGTCACGTCAGTAGAAGGTCGTGCTTGCTTTCAGGCAAGCTATTCTGTTCTCCTCATTGCTGTCAACGTGTGATAGGTTATTGGAAGTATAGTCTGGGTGAGGCAGTATGGAGAATCAATCAGTGTTGTGGGAGAAACTCTCCTTGTCTGAAGAGGAAGGAAACCTATACAAGTCTGGGTCCAAGGAACAATTCGGTGGTAAGGTATTGGCGGCCAAATTTTTTTATGCACAGAACCCTTAACATGGAGGTTATTGCTCGTACGTTCAAGCCTCTTTGGCGCTCAAAGAAGGGATTCGAGGTGAAAGACATGGGTAATCATATAGTTCTTTTTGTGTTTGCTAAGGAGTCCAACGCTAACAGAATCCTCATGGGGGAGCCGTGGAGTTACGATAAACATTTGATTTCTCTTCAAAAGATGGACAAGAACGTATTGGTTAAAGACCTAGCTTTTACCAAAACTCTTTTCTGGGTCCAAATTCATGACTTGCCACTAGGAGACATGAACCCTACAGTGGCTTGTGAGATTGGAAGCAGTATAGGCTCAATCCAAGAAGGTCTTAAGGAATGGGGTACTTAGGATGGAAGTAGTTTCATGCGTATCAGGGTCTTGGTGGACACGTCGAAACCTCTCTGTCAAGGTAGGAAAATCAGTAGTGACGATGGTAAGGTGGGTTGGATTAGGTTCAAGTATGAAAGGCTACCTAACCTATGCTACTGGTGTGGACTTTTATCCCACAATGATAAGGACTGTGACTTATAGGTGAGTAGTAGAGGCACGCTAACTGAACAGGACCAACAGTTTGGAGGATGGTTAAGAGGGCCACCCATCATTGCAAAGAAGTGCTCAATTGTTAGGGTAGATGGATTTGGGGTTGCCGATAAGGACCAGGTAGAGCGACAGGCTTGGATGAATGTCGAGGAACCAATGGACACATTCGAGGTGCAAGTTTGTGGGAATTCAAGGGGATTGCGGGTTGAAGGAGAGCCAAACCGGGTTGACCAAGGTGAGCTCAGAGCTATTGTTCAGGCTAGTGAGGATTTTTTGGAGCCAATTCAAACCAGCCTAGAAAATTCTAAGGGGCGGGTTGTTCTCTCTAATGAACAGTTCCAGGATAGACTCAAAGAAATAGACGAGGAGTTGGCGAAATTTGATTCCTCTGAGTGCAGAGATCCCTTTCTGACTCATTCTGAAGAGCAACAAACTACTCCTATAAGGGTGGATCGACAACTTGTTAAGGACTCTGAGGAAGAATTTGTTGCTTCTAGAGGTCTAACCAGAGGGTGGAAACGTTTGCTTAGGCTTACGGAGGCCAGTACTACAGACCCCTCTCTTGGACAATCAAAACGAAGAGTGCAGGAGGTTTAGAGGAGGAAGAGGAGTTGGTTCCCGTGAAAAGTCACTGTACTAGCACTAAAAGCAATAAAACGGTGGAGGCTGACACTCAGCCCCACCAAGAGCAATGAGTTGCCTAGCATGGAATTGCCGCAGGCTTGGGAACCGGCAAGCAAGGATAGAGCTTGAAGAGTTTATTCAAGTGCAAGATCCCCTAATTGTGTTCTTATTAGAGACTTGGTCAGATAAGGATCAGTTAGAAAGGATTTGGTGCAACATTAAATCTGTTGGTCTTTTTGTTGTTCCGAATCAGGATAAGGGAGGTGGTTTAGCTCTTTTATGGAAACATGGTATTACAGTTTGGGTTGATATTTTTTCTCAGTTTCATATTGATGCTATAGTTCATGGTTGTTCAACTGATGCTTGGAGATTTATGAGATTTTACAGTGCCCTCGATGCTCAGGAAAGAGATGATGAATGGGCAATGCTGTAAATGCTTAACTCGAAGCCTCATTTACCGTGGGTTTGCATGGGAGACTTTAACGAGATTTTATTCACTGAGGAAAAGAGATGAGGGCGGGTTCGACCTCACACTTAAATGCAGGCTTTTAGGGACACATTGGATGTTTGTGGCTTTGTTGATCTAGGCTTCATGGGTCCAAAATCCACTTGGTATGGTAATAGGCATGGTCACACCATTTGGGAAAGGTTGGATTGAGGGGTGACGACTCACGATTGGTTGGAAAAATACCCAGCAGCTTTAATTTGGCATCTGCACTGTGTTGAGTTGGATCATAGGCCTATTTTGTTAGTTTTGGATCCAAATGGTGAATCTCATAGGTGGAAGTGGAAACCTTTCAGGTTCGAGGAGATGTGGTTGGCGGATAGAGGTTGTTGTGATATGGTTCTTAGGGCTTGGGAGTCGCGGCCTAGAGGTCATCCCATGTTTAAGGTGACTTTTAAGCTTAAGAAGTATAAGAAGATGTTGAGTGCTTGGAGTAAGGATCATTTTGGGAATGTTAAAAAGCAAATAGCTCAAAAGAAAGAGCTTCTATGGAAAGCTGAGGAAGCTTCGGCCAAGGGAGGGTCTCATGAGGTTGTGGTTCATTTGAGGCGAGAATTGAATGTATTGTTGGATAAGGAAAATCGCATGTGGTCTCAAAGATCTCATGTCCAATGGTTGACCAATGGGGATAGACATACAAGTTATTTTCATGGAGTAGCTGCACAAAGGAAACACAAGAACTTCATCAAGGGTATTCGGGATTCTTCTGGTGAATGGGTGATGGATGAGATTGTTGTCTATGATATTTTTGTTGATTATTATTCCAGGTTGTTTACCTCTTCAAGGCCGCATGATATTGATAGAGTGTTGGAAGGGGTTCAATCGATGGTGAGTTCATCCATGAATGCCGAATTGACCAAGCCATATACCAGGGAGGAGGTGGACGTGGCAATAAAAAACATGGCTCCGATGACTGCCCCTGGCCCTAATGGGATGCCTCCCATCTTCTACCAAACCTTTTGGCCGGATATAGGCTTGGAGGTTTCCGGTGCTGTAATTGCATGCCTCAATTCGAGTACTTTGCTGAAATCAATTAACCATACTTTCATTACTCTCATCCCCAAGGTGAATAATCCTAAATTAGTGTCTGAATTTCGACACATTAGTCTGTGCAATGTAATCTATAAAATTCTAAGTAAAGTCATAGTAAATAGGCTCAAGCCTATTCTAAATTCCATTATCTCTGAAGTTCAAAGTGCTTTCATTGCGGATCGTCTTATCATCGATAACATTTTAATTGCATTTTAATCTTTGCATCACATGAAAACTCAGTGCTTAGGGAGGGAAGGTTTGATGGCTTAAAGCTCAATATGAGTAAGGCCTATGATAGGGTGTAATTGATTTTTTTGGAAAAAATTCTTTTGAAGATGGGTTTTCAGAACTCTTTGGTGAGAATGATCATGGAATGCATTACCACGGTCTCATATTCTCTTTTGGTTAATGGTGAACCTAAGGGTTTGATCAAACCCTCTCGGGGTCTTCACCAAGGAGATTCTCTATCCCCTTTTCTCTTTCTTTTTTGTGTCGAGGGTCTTCATGCTCTCTTTACCAAAGTGGCTAATAAGGGGGAGATTCGAGGGTATTCTTTATGCAGAGCTGGCCCAAAAATCACTCACCTTTTTTTGCAGATGATTGTCTGCTATTTTGTAGGGCTAATTCTTTCAAGTGTGGAAAAATTATATAGATCCTAACATGGTATGAAGAGGCTTCGAGGCAAAAGGTGAACACTAATAAAAAAATAGCCTTCTTTAGTCGAAAAACATCTGAGCAAGCAAAGGAGGAGTTAAGAGTGATGTTGGGTGTACCGGTCATCAAAGACTACGAGAAATATTTAGGGCTTCCTTCATTTGTGGGTCATCAGAAAAAAGCATGCTTTAATAAAGTCAAGGAACACATTTGAGCCAAAATGCAAGGGTGGAAGGAGAAGCTGCTATCTCAAGCTGGAAAAGAGGTGATGATTAAAGCCATGGTCTAATCAGTCCCTACATACTCCATGAGTGTTTTTCGCTACCTGTTGGCCTTCTAAAGGATATTGAAGCAATGATTTGGAAGTTTTGGTGGGGTTGTGCCAAGAATTCAAGGAAAATTCATTGGGTGTGATGGGATAAGTTGTGTTCTTCAAAGTCAGTTGGGGGTATTAGTTTTCGAGATCTTCGCCACTTCAATGATGCGTTGCTTGGTAAGTAGGTGTGGCGTCTGTTTCATGAAAAGGAGACCCTCTTATACAAGGTTTTCAGAGCTAAGTATTTTCCTACGGGTGACATCTTTGGGGCTGATTTAAATCCTAGAAGTTCCTTCGCATGGAAGAGTATCATGCAGGCGAGGGGAGTGATCTCTAATGGTGCTAGGTGGAGAATTGGTAATGGGAAGGATATTCGTATTTGGCAGCACCGTTGGCTTCCATCTCCAGGGGGTGGGAGGGTTCTTTCTCCTCGACTAGGCCAATCACTAGTTTCTGTTCGTGATTTGTTTATCCCAGGGACCAAAGCATGGGACTTCGAGCTTATTGATTGAAACTTTCTTCGTTGGGATGTTGATTGCATTAAGAGCATCCCGATCAGTGCTCACATCCATTCTGATTTGTTGGTTTGGCCACATACTTTAGATGGTTGTTATTCGGTCCGATCTGCGTATAGACTCTTGGCTAATGCTCAGACTCAAGACCAGCCTAGTTCGCCAAACGCTGAATCTAGTAAAAGGCTATGGAAGGGGGTGTGGAGAATGGAAGTTCCTAATAAAATGCGTCATTTTATTTGGAGGGCGGTTAGTGAGTCTCTTCCCACGAAGAAGAATCTACTAAAACAATGTGTTGTTACAGATGGTATTTGTGGGCTTTGTGAGGACGGGTTGAAGGATAGCATCCATGCTTTATGGCTCTGTGATTGTGTGAAACCTATCTAGATGACGACCCCTTCATTTTCGTTCCTTCGAGCTCAGCGACTCTCCAATTTCGATGAGTTGGTTTTTTTTTTGCTGTAGAATGCTCCTCCTCACATGGTCACCCTCTTTGCCATGATTGTATGGGCTGTATAGGAGAGTCAGATCAGATTACAGGAGCGTCAGCTAGTATAAGATGTTGGGGCTGTGGTGGACAAAGCGTTGGAGCTGTTGTAGGAATTTCATGATGTGCATAAGAAGTTTCCAAGGATAAGTATGCCCAGTGAGATTGCTAGATGGTCTCCGCCAGTTAAGGGTCTATATAAAGTTAACTTTGATAGGGCTATCTTTGAAGACCAAGCTTGTGATGGGTTAGGTGTGGTGATTAGGGATTCCGCAAGATTGATTATTGGTGCTCTCAGTCAAAAGATTAGACTCCCAATCTCAGCGTTGATGGTGGAGGCTCTAGTTGCTAGTCGAGCTATTTCCTTTGCCAGGGAGATTAGCATCCTTCGGGTTGTGGTGGAAGACTGGAAGGTGATTCTCTGCAAGTTATCAAGGCCATCAATAATACAAAACCCTCCAAGGCTTCTTTTGGGCATATCATTGATGAGATTAAATTGTTGTCTTCTTTTTTACCTTGTTGTAGTTTTGTTCATGTTAGGCGTGAGGGTAATAAGTTAGCACATGCTCTCGCGTGTAGAGCAATTTTATCTGTTGATATTGATGTGTGGTTGGAAGACCTACCACAAGACTTGGATGATGTGTTTCAGTTAGATTTATTTTAATAAACTTTCCTTACCAGTTTCTCACCAAAAAAAGAAGAAGAAGAAGAAGAAGAAAGATCCCAATCATACCAATTTACATTGGGGAAAAGTTAATGAATGTCTTCAAGATAAGATATTGGTTTAGAAACTATTTTTAGAAAATTTTTATTGAAAAAAAAAATTAATTGAAATTTTTTGATAACTTTTTATATTTCTCATAAAAATGATATCAAAATTTTCTTAAAATAATTTTTTAACAAATGTCTTAAAGACATTCGTTAACCGGATTCTTTATAGATTACTCAGCAATCACAAAAGTAAGCTGCAAATTTATATATATATATATCCCCGATTTTTCAATAATCACTCAACATAAATCAAAAGAATTAAATCGCTCAACTCCGTAGATAACTAGGAATTTGCTTGGGGCCTAGGATTACAAATTATTTTCGACTCCAAATTACGTTAATGTTCTGACATCATAGATATATTGGCTAGCGTACATAGGAATAGGATGCATGCCCGTGCTCATTAGGCTGGGAGATAGGGAAACCATTGCTATCCAAAATGATCATTATGTCAACAATGCATTAATACTTTTTGGCCATATATGAAGAATAATTAAGGTCTAACTTTTCATTCAAAAAAAAAAAAAAAAAAAACTAACATACACTTAATGGTTTAGAGAGTAGTACTAGTTGCTTGCAATGGACAAGTCCGTGGCTATTTCACTTAAAATTTTGCTAACTACACATAACTTAAAAATAAATAAATAAATAAAAATCGGCATTGAGTTGGCTACAAGCTAGCCTAAACAGTTAGGACTTTAAATGAACTAAATTGTTTCTGAATAACCTGAACCAAGCTCAGGAAAAAGTCTGTTTTTGTTCGTTTGTTTAACAAACAAGCCAATATAAAGCCTAAAATTTAGACTTGACTTTTAAACGGGCTAGACTCATAAGACTCGATTTAACTATATATAATATTTTTTTTATATGTTTACTTATCTAAAAATATACTTATATAGACTTGAAATTAGAATATATAAGTTTGTAAATATGTTCATATGAAATCAAATAACTATTTGTAGTTTATTGACAACATAAATAGATCATTCATGGTAAAAATTTGTAAAAAATTTTGTGAAAGGGATACCAAAATTTTAATCATCGTTTTACTATATATGGGAAAAGAGGAAAAAAATAAGTTAATCAAATAGCTTATAAGCAAGCTCAAGCTTGTTCAATAAGAAAATGAATCTAGCTTGAAAATGTAATCTTATTCGGCGATAATCTCGATTTTGACTCATGCTTGAAATAAAACTAAATGAACAAATATGAATGTTTAATACTCAACTTAGCTTGCGCTCTCTCTCGTTCGCATACGAGTTTCTTCCTCCCTTAGTTCTTTCTAAGGGTTTGATTTTTCTTTGTTTTTTCAGTGCCAATTCTTATTGCACCATGGAGGATGATGTGATAAATACTTTAGAAAACATGAAACTGACCACCGACGAGGAAAAGGTTATCTCTATCTCAGACGAAGGCCGGGAAGCAGAGATTAAAAGTTGTTCTCAGAATTTGATTGGGAAGTTTCTCACATGTCGGCCTTTTAATAAAAGGGTTGTTCAGGGTACTCTTAAACGTGCATGGGGCTTGGAGAATCAGGTACAGGTTGTAGAAGTTAGGGCAAATATCTTTTAGTTCAAGTTTAATTCAGAGTTTGACATGAATAGAGTTCTAAAAGGAGGACCATGGACCTTTGACAATCAAGTGTTATTACTTGTCCGTTAGAAATCCGGGATGACTGTTGGTAATGTGAAGTTTGAGTCAGTTTCCTATTGGGTGCAAATCTGGGGGGCGTAGTTTGACATGGTGTCTCCGTCAGTTGCTGAGGCAGTGGGTGGACTGATAGGTGTTGTAGAGGAGGTGGAAAAGCGACGGAAACAGGACATCCCCAATTTCTTCATGCGTGTGAAGGTTGCTCTTCCGTTATCTAAAACTCTTCGGAGAAGGGCCTTTTTAGCAAATTCGAATGGGCAGAAGTCTTGGGTTATGTTTAAATATGAGTGACTTGCTCTGTTTTGTCATTACTACGGCTTGCTTGGGCATGAACTTCGACATTGTGCTCAATACTTTGGTGTAATTAAGAACAGTAAGGAGGCAGAATGTCAATATGGGGACTGGACGAAAGCAACTGGTAGTCGAGCACGATCACCAAATAGTCGAGGACGATATCGGGATGAGGATGAATGTGCTTCTGAAGGTGAGACGACCCGTTCATAGCAGGGGAGGGGTAGGGCACTGGTTGAGGATGACGGCGCTGGGAGGGTAGCGATGGCTAGGGTTAGCATGGCAACACAGGTTGATGGTACAGCCGAGAATCAAGGGATTTGTCCAAAATCTTCACAGCCCAATCCCGTGTTTCAGGGAGAGAAGGTTTCGGTGATGGAAGGGATGGATGGGCCCATGGTTGGTGATGATGATCAAAGCCTAGGTATGGATAGGCTTGGGGTTTTCATTGGGCCTATAAATCAGATGGTGAATGGGTTTGTGCCTCAGTTTGAAGATAGTGGACCTTTGAATCAGATTAAAGATAATGGGCGTCAAAAAGTGGTGAAACAAAGCAGATGGTCTAGGCTTACACGTATGGACTTGGGCCCTGTGGATTTATTTAAAGAAGGGGCAAAATCTATATTGGGGAAGAGAAGCAGCCAGTGCATTCAACAGGACATGTTTGACAAAGGTGATGAGCAGGTAGAGAAGAAAGCCAAGTCTAGGGAAGGTTCTGAAATTTTTGAAGCGGTGGGGTGTTGCAACACCCTTGCCTAAAGCAATGAGGATTTTAAGCTGGAACTGCCAAGGGCTTGGGAACCTTTGGACAGTTCAAAGCCTTCACAAATTAGTGAGGGAACAAGCTCCCGATGTATGTTTCTTAATGGAAACAAGGTTGGATCGAAGTGGTTTTGAGAAGCATTGTGGTGATGTACCTTTTAAAAATAAGTTGATAGTGAAAAAGCCAAATTCGGGGGGCGGATTGGCCTTGATGTGGAAGGAGGAAGTGAATTTGGATGTTATTAATTTTACTGATAATCATATTTTGGCTAAGGTGGTGGAAACTGATGGTTTTGTGTGGCATCTTACAAGATTTTATGGGTGGCCTAAAGCTAATGAAAAGCGAAAGTCGTGGGCACTGTTATCTCATTTAAAGACGTTTGTGGAGGGCCCATGGTGTTGCATTAGGGATTTTAATGCTATACTTCATGCCTCAGAGAAACAGAGTGTCACTGCACCTTACTTTAATCAGATGGAGGATTTTCGGGCTACTTTGGAGAATTGTGAGATGAAAGATTTGGGTTTTATTGGGCATAAGTTCACTTGGACAAATAGATGGCCAGGTTCAGCTCATACAAAATAAAGGTTGGATAGAGCTACGGCTAATGAAGGATGGACTGAAAAGTTCCCAGCAAGCAGGGTTTCCCATTTGTTCAGTCATGCTTCTGATCACATTCCTATTCTTTTAACAACCATGAATGATAGGCGGCTAAGGGGTAGGGGGGCTAGTGGCTTCAAGTTTGAGGAGTGTTGGTTGTTGTGGGATGATTGTGAAAAGGCCGTGGGTGGGGTATGGACTAAAGGAGGGCATGGTAGTTTAGGATTGAGTGGTTTGAGGGACTAAATCCAAAGTTGTGGGGCTGATTTGTATGCATGGGGTTCTTTTAAAACTAAACCAGAAATAGAGGAGATTAAAAGATTACAAAAGATGTTGGAATTTTTGAATGCTAGTGAGATGACTGAGGAAAGCAGGAATGATTTTCTCTTACTGAGTAAACAGTTGGATGATTTATTGCTTAAGCAGGAGATTTTTGGCGTTAAAGGTCCAGGGTGGCTTGGTTACAATATGGAGATAGGAATACTAAATTTTTTTCATTCCAAGGCTTCCCAACAAAGGCGTAGGAACTTTATTGAGGGAATAAAAAATGCTAATAGGGATTGGGTGGAGGAGGTGGATGAGGTAGCGGAGGTAGCTTCTGATTATTTTATGAATATTTTTAAAGTAAGTACTTGTGACAGAATGGAGGAATACCTTAATGCGGTTCACCAGAGACTGACTGCTGATATGTTGGAGGCGCTGTCCAGGCCGTACAGCCGTGAGGAAGTCAGAGCAACGTTGTTTTAGATGGGACCAACTAAGGCTCCTGGACTCGATGGTATGAATGCCCTCTTCTATAAAAAATTTTGGCATATTGTTGGTAATGGGGTGACTAATGCCGTGTTAGATTACATACTGGTCATATGGTGCCTGATATTAACTATACTCATATAGTTTTGATTCCTAAAGTTAAGAAACCGGAGAAAATGGCAGATTTTAGACCTATTAGTCTGTGCAACGTGATATATAAAATTATTTCTAAAGTTTTGGTGAACAGGTTGAAACTGATATTGCCTCAGTTAATTTCTCCTACCCAGAGTGCTTTTGTTCCTGGACACCTATCACTGATAATGTGTTAGTTGCCTATGAGACATTGCATGCCATGCATATTAGAAAGAAGGGAAAGAAGGGGGCTTTAGCTCTTAAACTGGATGTAATTAAGGCCTATGATAGGGTGGAGTGGGGCTTTATTAAAGGCATGATGATTAAATTGGGGTTTCCGGAGGTTTGGGTAGATAGGGTTATGAGTTGTGTCTCTACACCTTCCTTTTCTTTCAGAATAAATGGGAAAGTTTATTGGAATATAACTCCTTCTAGGGGTATTCGGCAAGGAGATCCTCTGTCCCCTTATCTGTTTCTGATATGTGCGGAAGGTTTTACCTCGCTCCTAGCTAGATAAGAGTTTGAAGGGAGGTTACATGGAGTGGCATTATGTAGAAATGCTCCATCTATTACTAATTTGCTCTTTGCTGACGATTCTTTGATTTTTTGTCAAGCTAATAAAGATGAAGTGCAAGTGGTTTCTGATACCCTACAGCTATATGTTGAAGCTTCGGGCCAATGTATAAACCTTGAGAAGTCTTCTGTCTATTTCAACAGTAATGTGTTTGTGGAACAAAAAGAATGGATAATTGACAAATTAAAGGTTAAGGAAGTGGAGAGGTTTGATACTTATTTGGGGCTGCCTACTTTGATAGGAAGAAGAAAATATGAGACTTTTGCTTTCCTAAAGGAAAGGGTTTGGAGAAAGCTGCAGGGTTAGAAGGGGAAGTTGCT
The DNA here is from genome assembly GCA_023055345.1 of Quercus wislizeni. NCBI lineage: Eukaryota > Viridiplantae > Streptophyta > Magnoliopsida > Fagales > Fagaceae > Quercus > Quercus wislizeni. The sequence continues at coordinate 17,243,253 of JALGQJ010000003.1, forward strand.
ATCTAAGGCTAGTAAGGAATTTCTTATAAAAGCAGTGACTCAATCCATTCCCACATATACAATGGGGGTTTTTCAGTTGCCGGGTAAATTATGTGATGAGTTGGATGCTATGTATGCTAGGTTTTGGTGGGGTCAAGTTAGGGAGGAAAGGAAAATACACTGGCAAAATTGGAGTTTTTTAACGACCCCAAAGAAAGAGGGCGGAATGGGCTTCAGAAATTTGAGATCAATTAATTTAGTCATGTTAGCAAAACAGGGTTGGAGGTTGTTACAAGGTACTAGTTCTTTGCTATATAGCTGTTTTAAAGCCAAATATTTCCCACGGTGTGATTTTCTTGAAGCCACTAATTGCCAAAATAGTTCTGTGAGAGACTGTGCCCCCGACCCATTTTATGATGTTGGGCCAAACCCACGTGAATGGGTGGAGTCGTGTTGTTACCTCTCAAAATGGAGGTTCGACTAGTTATATTTTCCCCTTTAGATTAAGGGTTTTACAATGAAGTCACTACTTATTTAATTATTGGAAAAATAAGAAAACCATAATTTAAAAAATTCATCATTTTATTAATTTGAAATTGAATTTACATTGATCACAGGAAAATTACAAGGTGGGAAGGTGTTAGGCACCCACCTTGCCCGGTGAAACCGGTCTTCTAGACTATGGTGGCTAACATTCATATCATATCATCCAATATGTCAATTAATCTACATATTGAATTTAATGTGTGTGCATGTGATAAACCTTAATTCAATTTATTAAGCATTGCATTTGGATTGAAAAATAAATTCTAGTGAATGTGTGTGGATGCTAATAACCTAGATTCAAGAATTTGAAAGAATTATTAAACAAACATGTTTTTCATATTTTTGATGTGGATTTAAGATCAAAACTAGTGTTTATGCATGAACATGTGATGAACAACCAAGAACATGTGAAGAACAACTAAGAACGTTCAAACATATTCAAAGGAATTTAAATGATTGTTATCATGCTTTAATATTAAACTCTCATCATGGCAACACCAAACAAGTTAAGGAAAATGATTATACCTTCATGCAAGATTTATATGGTGGAGGAGGAGACTCTTGGTAGAGGTCCTAAGGGTGGAGGAAAAGAAGAGTTCGGAGGGGAAGAGTGAGTCTCACTCAATACCTTGAGTCTTAGGAAGACCAAGATATGACAAGACTACTCAACTTCCTAGAATTCAAGAGAGGAGAAGATGGGGGGTTTTTTTGTACTTTGAAATGAAGGAGAGTGGGGTTTATATAGTAGTGGTAGAGAAAATATGAATGGAAGGCCATTTAATGAGGGTTGACAAAAAATCATGAACCTAGTCCTCATTTTAGCCTTGGGAGAAATCTAGTGCATTAAATGGAAAGATTGGTGGGAGTGAGGAGCAAGCCAAGTTCGGTTTTCCCGCAACTGCTGTAACAGCTTGTAGAGCTAACTTTGAAAAATCATATCTGACTCAATTCTGATCGGAATTATCTCATTCTTGTGCCCAAATTGAAGCCCGGATGTCTAGTTTTTGAAAAAATTAACCGCATTCACAAATTCAAAATATTTTGAGAGATATGGATGAAATGGTGAGCAGAGGTCATTTGTTAGAAAATGGTTTCAGCACAATTAACATTAATAGGTCTCAAATTAGCTCCCAATTAACATTAAATGGCTTCAATCACTCCCATTTTAGACTTAATTGGTTCTAAATTTACTCTAATTAAAAGATAATTGCACAAATTACTCATTGAATAATTAATGTTTAACTATCTAATTACTTTGGTGTATGCAACCTCACCATAAAATGTTGTCCTAACCAATCAAATTATGACACATCATTGATCTCAAATTGATTACACTTCTAACCAATTAAAATCAATTATTCATAATCACATATAGTCAGACTCAATTTATGATAGTGCATCTCAGCCATTAAAACTTGATTTGATGATAACTTTCAATCTAGTGGTCCGATTAGGGCTTATGACCCAGTCAATTTGATCGTTACGACATCAAGATCATTTTGGTGAAATGAGATTAAGGATCTAATGGCCAGAATCAAGATGCATATTCCCAAGGCAAAATTACCCTTTTACCCTCCATGTGAGGTTAAATGCAGATTGCAAAATGGGGTGTCAACAGAATGCCCCTCATTGGCAGAGCTTGAAAAGTGAATGTCAATGTATGAAAGAGACACCTAACTTTGCAATCAGTATTTAACCGTGGTGAATGTATGATGCATGTAGATAAAAATGCAGATGATCATGTAGTGGATCAAAATGTGGACCGAATCTCGAGGGAGATTGCCTACGTACCTCTTGGTGGGGGGATCAGGTCCAAATGTAGTTCATGAATGCAAATTTTTTTTTTTTTTTTTTTTGGAATAAGTACAAGATATGCTTACTTGGAGGACGACGGATCCTGGTTCATGTTTTCAGAGGACCAAGGATTTTTGGGCTTTGGCTCATGTTTTCAGTGGACCAAAGGTTCTGGATCCTGGCTCATGTTTTCAGAAACCTAGGATTTTTGGATCTTAGCTCATGTTTTCAAAGGACCAAGGGTTTTTTGGGCTTTGGCTCATGTTTTTAGAGGACCAAAGGTTCTGGATCCTGGCTCATGTTTTCAGAGGCCTAGGATTTTGGGGCTTTGGCTCATGTTTTCAGAGGACCAAAGGTTTTTTGGGCTTTAGCTCATGTTTTCAGAGGACCAAAGGTTTTGGATCCTGGCTCATGTTTTCAAAGGCCTAGGAGTTTTGGGCTTTGACTCATGTTTTCAGATGACCAAAAGTTTTGGATCTTGGCTCATGTTTTTAGAGGCCTAGGATTTTTGGATCTCGGTTCATGTTTTCAGAGGACCAAGGGTTTTGGGGCTTTGGCTCATGTTTTCAGAGGACCAAAGGTTCTGGATCCTGGCTTATGTTTTCAGAGGCCTAGGATTTTTGGATCTTGGCTCATGTTTTCAGAGGACTAAGGGTTTTTTGGGCTTTGGCTCATATTTTTAGAGGACCAAAGGTTCTGGATTCTGGCTCATGTTTTCAGAGGCCCAGGATTTTTTGGATCTTGGCTCATGTTTTCAGAGGACCATGGGTTTTTTGGGCTTTGGCTCATGTTTTCAGAGGACCAAAGGTTCTGGATCTTGGCTCATGTTTTCAGAGACCTAGGATTTTTGGATCTTGGCTCATGTTTTCAAAGGACCAAGGGTTTTTTGGGCTTTGGCTCATGTTTTCAGAGGACCAAAGGTTCTGGATCCTGGCTCGTGTTTTCAGAGGCCTAAGATTTTTGGATCTTGGCTCATGTTTTCAGAGGACCAAGGGTTTTTTCGGTTTTGGCTCATGTTTTCAGAGGACGAAAGGTTCTGAATCCTGACTCATGTTTTCAGAGGCCTAGGATTTTTTGGATCTTGGCTCATGTTTTCAGAGGACCAAGGGTTTTCTGGGGCTTTGGTTCATGTTTTCAGAGGACCAAAGGTTCTGGATCCTGGCTCATGTTTTCAGAGACCTAGGATTTTGGGGCTTTGGCTCATGTTTTCAGAGGACCAAAGGTTCTGGATCCTGGCTCATGTTTTCAGAGACCTAGGATTTTTGGATCTTGGCTCATGTTTTCAGAGGATCAAAGGTTCTAGATCCTGGCTCATGTTTTTAGAGACCTAGGATTTTGGGGTTTTGGCTCATGTTTTCAGAGGACCAAAGGTTTTTGGGGCTTTGACTCATGTTTTCAGAGGACCAAAGGTTCTGGATCCTGGCTCATGTTTTCAAAGGCCTAGGATTTTTGGATCTTGGCTCATGCCGATGTGTATGGGCTTTTTACCCTAGCACCTGCAAAATAAATATTTTCAATTAATAACAGAGTTATTCATTGAAAAGACTTTCACATACCTGGCGAATGCCCCTAGTTTGGGACATACTCCATGCTTCGATGAATGCTGAGGGTGGACAGTTGACTTGATGTTGCATCACTGGAGAATGTGGAAGAGGATCATAGCTTTTTGTTCCTGAAAAAGAATTTAATGAAGATTTTTTTTTTTTTGAAAACTTGAATTTTTCGAAGGAATTGAAAATTTTGATTTTTTTTTTTTTTTTAATTTGGAAATCTTGAATTTTTTCAAAGAATTGAAAATTTTGATTGATGATTTTTTTTTGAAAGCAACCTAAGAAGTACGAGCCCAATGCCCCTAATCCCAAGGCCTTTTTTGAAAATTTCCTTCTTCTTTTTTTTTTTTTTTTTTTTTTTGAAAATTTTGGATATCTTGAATTTTTTCATGGAATTGAAATTTTTGATTAATGATTTTTTTTTTGAAAAATTTAGAAATCTTGAATTTTTTCAAGGAATTGAAATTTTGAATTTTTTTTTTTTGAAAGAAACCTAAGAAGTACGAGCCTAATGCCCCTAGTCCCAAGGCCCTTTTTGAAAATTTCCTTCTTCTTTTTTTTTTCTTTTTTTGAAATATGAAGATTTGTTCATTTTCAAAAAGTGAAGAAGATGAAGATGAAGATGGAGTAAAAGTGATGAAGATTTATTCATGATGATTTTTTTTTTTTTTTTGTTGAAAAACCTATCCTTTGAATGAGAATAACTTTGGCTAGAAGTTGATGTGGATTGCTGGAGAAGTACTTGCTTAATTCCTGCAAAAAGATAATTTCAATTAGTAATGGATTTATTCATTGAAATGAATTGGAAGTACTTACCCAATGCCCCTAGTTTGGGGCATTTTCCATGCTTAGATTGAAGCTGAATTCATTTGATGTTGTGACCATTAGGAAACCTGAAAGAAGATCATGGTCCACGATCATTGGTTCCTGCAAAATAGCTTTCTTTCTCTGGCTTGTTAGAAACCAATTATCAAGAAAACATTTTTGGCTAATGCCCCTGGTGTGAACATGCTTGCCAAAAAAAATGGAATGGTGCCTCAAATGAAAGCATGCTTTCATGTGAGAAGAACATATTTGCACACAATATAAACAGGCCAATGCCCCAAGTTTAAGCACGCTTGATGCAAAACAAATGAGCTTAGCCTAACATGCACCCAAACAATTTTGTCACATTTTTTTGAATTTGTTCTCCAAGGTTATTTGGGTGATTAGGACCGGGCCTTTGAAAGGCTGCCTACGTACCTCTTTCATAGATGATCAGGTCAAGACGTAGTTTAAGAGAACTAGATTTTGAAAAAGGATGATTTTTTTTTTTTTTTGAAATGAGATTTCTCTTCTTTTTTTCTTTTTTTTCTCTTTTTTTGAAAAAAAAAAACAAATTTCCATTTTTCTTTTTTTTGGGAACAAGATGTGATCCTTTGAACAACCAGTTTGGAAAATCATAGTGTTTAAGAATCAAACAAATCTCTTTGATTATGAAGGATCAAGATCATGTAATCAAAATTTGCTTCTTTCTTTTGAACATTGTCAGATTAAGTCTCCAAAGGCAATCAAGAAATGAAATGTGATAATATTTAGGAAACACATTGTTGGGTGAAAACAAGGAGAGTGCTCCAAGTTTGAAATTTCATTTGAGTCATTTGAGGATTTGAGAATTTGAGAAATTTTGTCCTCAGACAAATCATCCTGTGGGGTTTGACAATTTTAGGCATTTTTCCTTTTTAATTCAAGAGAAAATATTATTAGAGTTTAAGATGCGCCTACAATTAGCAAGACTTCAAGGAGATCTTATTCATAGGTTGTAATATAGGCCGGGTTTGAGTTATGAAATGAAAGATATAAAAGGCTCAAAATTCCCTATGATGTTTCCCCCAAGTATGCATTACTCAAAAATCAAGTATTGGATGAGTTTTCCCATTTCTTCTTTGTCATCTTCTCACTAGTCTTCATTGATCACTTGTATCAACAATTGTTTTTATGCTCATTCCTCTTGAACCATACCTCTAGACTGTCATCTTGTAAAATTATTCTCATTTTAGGTTGCATCTTCAAGTTTCCAACTTGGTAGGATCTTCCAATTTTTTTTTTTTCTTCTTCTTCTTCTTCTTTTCTTTTGCCCTAACTTTTGCCTAGACCTCCCTTTTGGGTTTTCAGCCTAGCGGGACTTTCTTTTCTTTTCTTTTTCTTCTTTGGCCCTAACTTTTGCCTAGACTGCCCTTTTGGGTTTTCAGCCTAGCGGGGTTCTTTTTTTTTTTTTTTTTTTTTGGTCTTTCATCTCTTGATTGAATGAACTTTTGCCCTCCTTGTATTTTGCAGCTTAATGATTTTTGGTCATTTTGATGCACTCTCTAGACTTCTTTCTTGCCTCAATATGCTTGCATATTACCATGCTTGATGAATTTTTCCCTTTTTCGATGAACTCTCTTTTGGATGAACCTTGTATTCCTCTTGGAATGATGAATTTTAGATTCTTCAAACTTGATGCACATTTTGCTTTCTCTCACATTGATAGAATTTCATTTCTTTTTCCTTGATTGAGTGAAAGCTCATCTTTCTTTGATGATCACTTATCTTTAGCTTAATGAATTCTTTACTTGTCTTTCATGTCTTCTAGGAGAGCTTTATCAATTAGCTTCAAAGCTACAAGGTCGACTCTTCCTTAACATGAGATTTGAGCATGCATACTTTGAATTTTCCCACTCTAGGTTTAGATTTTAGTGGGTTCATGCAAAAAAGAGGCTAAGTGTTTAAAGGCTCAAATGGGCTAGCAATGGATAATAATCATTGTAGGTATTAAGGTATGATCTTGTTTTACCAAAGACGGCCTCCTATCCCTAGCAATGCTTGCTTGTAGGCACAGTGACTTGAGCTCTTTTAATAAATTCCTCTTAAAAGAAAAAGTATGAATGCTCTATTGGAGACAAAAGTTTCTAGAAATTTGGAACGAATGCATGAGATTTTTGAATTTTCTGATGGATAAATTTCCTTTGATTGCCTTGTAAGACCATCTCCTCTTTTAGTCAAAGTAATTTAGCAAAAGTGTTTACATGGATCAAATGAAATTAATCATTTCTCAGTACAAGTTGATTGTTCAATTCTTTAAACACCACAATTTAGAAAATGTTTTGTCCAAGGGATCCTCATGTACCATTTTGAAAATAAGACTTTAAAGAATCTTGAAATCTTTGAAAGAAAAAAATGGGTCTTTTTTTAAAAAGTCACTAGGAAGTCCAATGCTCCTAGTTCAAAGATTTTTTTTTTTTTTTTAAATGACTTAAAGGCTCAATGCCCCTAGTCCAAAGACCTTTTCTTTTTTTTGTTTGAAAAATTTTCTCTTTTTTGGGAAAGATTTGGAAATCTTGAATTTTTTTTTTGAAATTTTTTTTTTGTATCTTTTTTTAAAAAAAATATATATATATATATACACACACATGAACAAAGTACATCAAATGCTACATGGATTTTTAGAATTCAAAGAAACATAGAAACACGGAATAAACAAACAAACTTTAAGCTTAACCATGATGTTGCAAACCAAATGTGGAGTGAGGCAAAGTTGGGACACTTGCTTCTTCTTATTCATTTAGGATGCTTGAGCCTTGGTATGCTTGAACCTTGATTATGATAAAATGGCTTGGGCTTGCACTTGGAAGGCTTGAACCTTGCTTATGGTCTTTTGGTATTTGCTTGAAATGGCTTAGGCTTACACTTGGAAGGCATGCATCTTGTGAGTTTTTGGCCTTTGATGTTGCTCATACGTATACACCTTTGATGGGCTCAAGTGTTGGGCTTAGAATGATTCAAGAAACAATTTTGGGCTTCCATACTAAGTAGAGTTCAATCATAGGCTTTTGGGCTTGAGTTCATTCATAGCATACAAGGTTCAAACAATCATGATGGGCTCAAGCGTTGGACTTGAGTCATCATGTTTCAAACAATAGCCAAACAAATGTGTAATGCAATGCAATTTACATGGACTGACCTAAAGATAGGTTCTATGGGTCATTACAACATAGGTAGAAGGTAGGTTAAAGGTCCCCACAAGCTAGGACGTCGTACCTCCCAACTTGTGACACCAGGAGCGCCGCGTTGGTCCAAACGATACATTTTGTCCCTATGAACCTCCATGGCATAACCATGATGATCCTTGTCGCGGTGGGTGATAGGTTCACCGCTGGGTATGTGAGTCTCAGGAAGACCACAATCCACAGCTAATACTACCAGGCTTTCGGGCTAGCACACAAATAAAATAAATTTCATTCAAGCAAATGATGCATGGCATGCAATATAATGACATATTAGACATATTATATACAAAAAGCAATAAACAAACAATGACATGGTTGGCCACCATAACCTAATTGAAACTTAGCCCTCAATATCCCTAGCAGAGTCGCCACTGTGAGAGACTACGCCCCCGACCCGTTTTATGATGTTGGGCCAAACCCACGTAAATAGGTGAAGTCGTGTTGTTGCCTCTCAAAATGGAGGTTTGACTAGTTATATTTTCCCCTTTAGATTAAGGGTTTTACAATGGAGTCGCCACTTATTTAATTATTGGAAAAATAAAAAAATCATAATTTAAAAAATTCATCATTTTATTAATTTGAAATTGAATTTACATTGATCAAAGGAAAATTACATGGCTTTGGTCCTAGATACAATCTAAGATAAAGTACATGGTTTTATTTCCTAGTTACAATCTAGAAATTGAAAAATTATATGGATAAGCATTTGATCTACTAACCCTTGATCTAAGCTCGGAGGCTAGGTTACAAGGTGGGAAGGTGTTAGGCACCCACCTTGCCCGGTGAAACCGGTCTTCTAGACTATGGTGGCCAACATTCATATTATATCATCCAATATGTCAATCAATCTACATGTTGAATTTAATGTGTGTGCATGTGATAAACCCTAATTCAATTTATTAAGCATTGCATTTGGATTGAAAAATAAATTCTAGTGAATGTGTGTGGATAGTGATAACCTAGATTCAAGAATTTGAAAGAATTATTAAATAAACATGTTTTTCATATTTTTGATGTGGATTTAAGATCAAAACTAGTGTTTATGCATGAACATGTGATGAACAACCAAGAACATGTGATGAACAACCAAGAACATGTGAAGAACAACTAAGAACATTCAAACATACTCAAAGGAATTTAAATGATTGTTATCATGCTTTAATCTTAAACTCTCATCATGGCAACACTAAACAAGTTAGGAAAAAGGATTATACCTTCATGCAAGATCCATATGGTGGAGGAGGAGACTCTTGGTAGAGGTTCTAAGGGTGGAGGAAAAGAAGAGTTAGGAGGGGAAGAGTGAGTTTCACTCAATACCTTGAGTCTCAGGAAGACCAAGATATGACAAGACTACTCAACTTCCTAGAATTCAAGAGAGGAGAAGATTGGGGTTTTTGTGTACTTTGGAATGAAGGAGAGGGGGGTTTATATAGTAGTGGTAGAGAAAATATGAATGGAAGGCCATTTAATGAGGGTTGACAAAGAATCATGAACCTAGTCCTCATTTTAGCCTTGGGAGAAATCTAGTGCATTAAATGGAAAGATTGGTGGGAGTGAGGAGCAAGCCAAGTTCGGTTTTCCCGCAACTGCTGTAACAGCTTGTAGAGCTAACTTTGAAAAATCATATCTGACTCAATTCTGATCGGAATTATCTCATTCTTGTGCTCAAATTGAAGCCCCGGATGTTTAGTTTCTGGAAAAATTAACCTCATTCACAAATTCAAAATATTTTGAGAGATATGAATGAAATGGTGAGCAGAGGTCATTTGTTAGAAAATGGTTTCAACACAATTAACATTAATAGGTCCCAAATTAGCTCCCAATTAACATTAAATGGCTTCAATCACTCCCATTTCAGACTTAATTGGTTCTAAATTTACTCTAATTAAAAGATAATTGCACAAATTACTCATTAAATAATTAATGTTTAACTATCTAATTAATTAGGTGTATGTAACCTCATCATAAAATGTAGTCCTAACTAATCAAATTATGACACATCATTGATCTCAAATTGATTACACTTCTAGCCAATTGAAATCAATTGTTCATAATCACATATAGTCGGACTCAATTTGTGATAGTGCATCTCAGCCATTAAAACTTGATTTGATGATAACTTTCAATCTGGTGGTCTGATTAGAGCTTATGACCCAGTCAATTTGATCGTTACAACATCAAGATCATTTTAGTGAAATGAGATTAAGGATCTAATGGCCAGAATCAAGATGCATATTCTCAAGGCAAAATTGCCCTTTTACCCTCCATGTGAGGTTAAATGCAGGTTGCAAAATAGGGTGTCAACAAGTTCCTACGTATGGAAAAGCTTGTTAGCGGCTCAACCAATTTTGAAGAAAGGATGCTTTTGGAGAGTTGGTAATGGGGCTTCAATTCATGTGCTTAAGGATTGCTGGCTACCAAACCACCAAACAACAAAAATACTGATTCAGCCAGAGGAAGAAATTTGGGAATGGCGAGTCTCTGATCTAGTTGACTAGCAGAATCATCAATGGGACAAAGAGAGAATTTTGGCCATGTTTCACCAGTTTGATGCGAACGCTATTCTTCAAATCCCTTTGAGTAGGCGGGTTGTTCAAGATGTGATTGTATGGTCTTTTGCAAAGAGGGGTAGATATACAGTCCGGTCTGGATATTTTGTGGCAAAGCAATTAAGGAAGGATGAGTTAAGCAATGGGGAGTCTTCGGAGCAAGGAATAGTGGGGTCCCTTTGGTCACGACTATGGAAAGCAACCATTCCAAACAAGATCAAAATTTTATCATGGAGGGCGTGTCTTGATATCTTGCCTACACAGAATAATCTTATTCGAAGAAGAGTATTGGTGAGTGCACGGTGCTGCTTCTGTCAACAAGAGACTGAATCGGTTCTACATGTTCTATGGAGTTGTGGGGCGGCACAGGATGTCTGGGCTAGGAGTTTAGGTAGACTTCAAAAATTTTGTACTGCACAGAATGATTTTTTGCAGCTGGTCACAGGTCTTATGGTGAAGCTTTCATCGGAGGAATGGAACTTGTTCTAGGTTATTTGTTGGCAGATTTGGCATAAGGGGAATACAGTTATTCATGGAGGTGTTTTCCAGTACCCTTCAAGTTTGGCCAAGCGTGCTGTTGATTATTTGAAGGAGTATACGAATACGCAAGATTTTGTGAGTGTGCCTGATCCGATACATGTCCCAGCTCAGCAAACATGGCAGCCTCCACCGGGTTCGGTATTCAAGCTGAATTTTGATGGGGCTTGTTTTGACGATGGTGCTGCATCAGGTCACGGAGCAGTGATTAGGAACGAAAAGGGTGAAGTCATAGCGGCTATAGCTATGCGGGGTGGTGCTGTGCGGGACAGTGGGGAGGTGGAAGTGATGGCGTGTCGTAAAGCACTTGAGTTTGCCATTAATGCAGGCTTCACGGAGATAATCCTGGAAGGTGATAATGCTATGGTGATGAAGGTGATCTGTCAGGCCCAACCAGATTTATCGCGACTTGGCTTAATTTATGAAGACATTTGGTGCTTGACTGCGGGTTTTAGGACCATTACTTATAATTGTGTTAGGTGTAGTGCAAATAGTGTTGCTCATGCTTTGGCTAGATTTGCTCGATTACTTGATAATGAAATTGTTTGGTTGGAGGAGGATCCTCCACCAGTGATGGATGCGTTGTATTTGGATTCTAGTTTTCTGAATTAATGAAATTATTTGGTTCCGGCTTCAAAAAAAAAAAAAAAAATACTCAACTTAGCTTAGCTCATATACAGCTCTAAAAAAACACTTCAAGCTACAGTGCATAATCAAAAATAATTACTACCACAGAAATTTACCAAAATGTATATTTTATCATTTTTACAACGAATCTCTCTCTCTCTCTCTCTCTCTCTCTCTCTCTCAATTGAAGCATGGGATGGTCATCGTTAGCCATGGGTGACTGTTGTTAGCTAGGCGTGTGATGTCTGTCGTTGGGCATGTACGTAGGAGCCAGTTGGTCATTGGGTGGCTGATTTGGTTGTGAGATGACTAAATCTTTGCATCGAGTGGCCAATCTAGGCAAATAGAATGATGGTTGATCTTGACCATCCAATTTATTTGTAAATAAAATAGAATAAATAGATAAATAATGTTTAAATAGAGTGACCAAAAAAAAATGAAGAAGAAGAAGAAGTCTGATGAAGGTGTAGAAAAGTGGCTTTTAAAGTTAAATTTAGCTAAAATTTTAGCAAGTCGAACGTGAATGCTCTTATTCTTCTTAGCAAATCATATAGTTGAACCAACCATATAAATAGTACTTTTTTTTTGGAGGGGCAAATCATATAGTACTTGTTGTTTAATTTTTGTGTTTATTCAATTTTGTAAAATGCAAAACTAATCTATTTTTACATTAAAAATAGTACACTTTTTTTTTTAAGATACACGAAAATATGATTGGTATATGGTTTATAGACAAATAGCATATAACTAAAACTATAATTCAAAGTTGATTTACATTATATTGAAATGACACTCCTTCCAAATGGTTGTACAGATGACATTTCTCTCTTGAGATTTCTATAAAAATATCTTATCTTATTTTCTTAACAGAATATTTCATTTAAAAAAAAAAAAAAAAAGATTCCTGCTTGTTTATAGAAACCTTAAAGAGGAGAGTGTCATGCATACACAAACTTGCATCCATACTTTGATTAAGAATCTTAAAATTTTAAGAATTTATGGAATATTTCATTAGAAAACTCATAATTTGAAACATCATGGCCTTATTTAATGCATTTACGCAAACCTCTTATTTCTTGAAATGTTTGATGGAGTTTCATTTCGTGAAATATCGATCAAGGGAGGTTAGGGTAATTTATTCTTATTTTTTTGATTGATTCATAGCTAGATTGAATTAACGGTATAATTTGCCAAACATCCCTTAAAAATAGTGAAGAAAATGTATGGAAAGATATTCTCAAATTAAGAATTATTTTTTAAATAAAAAATATTAAAAATCCTATTTTTTATTTGGGGCTATTTATAACTAGTCAATTAAAAATTCTAAAATATACTAGATCTAGCAAGTGCATCTTTGATATAGTTATCGATTCTTCTAAAAGCCCACAATTAAAAAAATTATTATTAAAAAAAAAAAAAAACGTGTCAAGTTTATGGATGAAAAATAAACTTGTAAGGTCTCAATTTATGGCCCAAGCCTTAATATAGGGTATGTTGGCCCAATGAGCCAAAGACAATAAATTTGTAGAGAATGGGTTGGAAAATTGGACCTTAGTGAATCTGGACAACAGTTATCATAAGTTCAAAGACAATTTGAATTGAACTTCAAACACAAATAGGAATAGGTTCCTAGTCCGAGGAGCTTCACATTTATATAAATCAGTTTTGATTTAGTACAATTACAAAGAAGATTGCTACAGTCTCTTTTCTAGAATTTCTCTGATCCCCTTCTCATAGAGGATTCCTCACATTATATAGCTCCCTCTAGATCATCTTAACTCTACACTTGTTGACCGTTTGAGATATCACTTGAGTACATGTTCCATCAAACACCTCTCCTGGCTTTTTGTGAGTTGTGGTAGCCAAGGCTTCACTGTTCAGATGTCTTCTCCACATAAATGCAGCTAGGAAAGTGGTTACAATGCATTTAATGCGGTGGTAGTAGCTTTTCCTTAGATATTTTTGTGTTTCTTTCCTTCTTCTATGTTCATAAGACACGTCCTCATCTTTTGAGCTTTTTGGAAGGTCCCTCCAATTGTTGGGACACAAACTCGAGTTATGCTAGCCATATTCGAGGGGGATTTCCTTTTCGGACATTCTTTCAGGTTTCCTTTACACATGGAATTCTACGTTAGAACCTCTAGTAATTACTGGTCTCTCCTCAAACAGTTTAATGTCCTCGGACAAGGCCCAAGACCTAATATATTATTTTGGACCCTTGCCCTTACAATAGCCCCTCAAAACTCCGGTTCTTCCCTCTCATTCGAGGAGAAAAAGTGGGGTTTTGATTTTTAAAAGATAAGATCAACTGACTTTTTGATTTACACGTGTGAAAATGCGATTTTACGTGCCTCATAATTGTTACTGACGCTTCGTAGTTTACGAGGCATTACTGATTACTCCAAACGGCTTTATGTCCCTTGCATCCAATGGTGAAATGTCAATCCGATGGTTGACATTTTTCCTAGTATTTTGAGCGGGAGTATTCCCACTCATCTTCTTCCCCTATATAAAGCCTTGAGGGAACCCATTTTCCTCTTTTCTTCATAAATCTTCAAAAGTTTCAAAGAATCCCAGCGCCCCTTCTCACAAAATGCTTTAACTTTTAAGTTTTCATAGATATTTCTTGTAAGAAATCTTCGAAAAATCTCTGAAGTTCTCAGAGATTGACATACGTGTTCCTGTAAGTCTTTATTTCTTTATACTTTCCTTTCTCTTCTTGGCCTTTCTCCTCGGCCTTTCTATTTATTTAGATGGGTAGGATCAAGCATTTAGTAGACTCACCGGCCGGTATGGAGGGTTTTAGGGCTAAGTACCATATCCCACAGGGGGTGGTTTTAGAAAATTGTCCCCTAGACCGAGTACTTATTGATAGGGATGTGGGTCAAGTAGTCATTCCCGTGATTGCTTTCATAGAGAAAGGAATGACGCTTCCTATGGGTATAATAACCAGGGACTATTTTCTTAACCATAGATTGACCCCTCACCAGTGCGCCCCTAACCTACTTAGGGTCTTGGGCTGCATAGATGTTCTGAATGAGCAGTTGAGCTTAGGGCTCACGTGGCACGATGTGGTCCATATGTATGAGTGCCACAAGCTCTCCGGTGCGGGATACTACCTCAAGTCCCGGTCTGAGGTCGTCAAGCTGATATCCTGTCTTCCCAAATCTAATAAGGGTATGAAAGATGACTACCTGATTGTCTCAAGGGAGTGGAGCAACGGTCTTCATTGTCCAACTCAGGCAAGAGATCCAAGTGGGGTACCTTTAGGATCAGTCCCTTTGGAAGGGGATTTAGTATTTTTGGCTTTATTGTTTTTTCTTTTGTCATTTCATCTTCTCTTGGCGATGATTTTTGTTGATCTGACCATGATCTCCTTCTCGAATATTTCTGCAGATAAGCACCATGTTGCTCCGAGGCTCAGTCATACTAACGTTCAGGCTCTCAATTACCTCTTGAGGTCAGAGATATTTGTGAGTGAGGATGGACAGTTACGGGCAGCTCATCTAATCTTGGACTAAGTGCCTTTGTCCCGCATTTTCCAGGATGTAGGCTAAGCAATAAGGGCCGAGAGTTCAAGGTTGGCTCGGATTGACATCTCCAAGTCAGGATTTTTGGCTCGGAGGGACCTTCCTTTAGTTACACTGCCAGTTCCACAGGACCTTCCACAAGCTGCACTTCCGCTTCCACAAACCCTTCCTGAAGTAGCAGCAATACCTGATGAGGAGATTGCCTCATCTCGTTTATCATTAGAGGAGGAGATAGATAAATTTCATTTTGAGGAAGAAAATAATCAGAGAGCTCCTCTAATCAACATCTCGAATGTTGAGGGTGAATCAAATAGAAATTCTAGAATTCACACTCCAATTTTAGTAATCGCCCGCCCAGACAACTCCGACGAAGAGGAAGATATCATGGTGCTAAACGAGGGCAATAAGAGCTTAAGGCAGCTTATGGCTGCCAGGGGCAAGGAGTCAACATCAAAGGCAGCCCCTAAGTCCCAAGTTCCCCCTCCTCCTCCATAGATCCCCACAGACCTCGGCCTAAAGCCCAATCCTGATTTGAAGCAGAAAAGGCCACTCGAGATGCTTGAGGAAGGTGAGGTGGGTCCTCAGAAGGGGACGAAGCAACAGAAGGTGATCCCTGATGCTCGGGATAGGAGATCCCAGTCCATGGACAGCCGAGAAGAGCAAAATAGGGTTGATGTGCGTATGACACAACGCACATGGAGCCTTCGGCTGGAAGTGGATGGGGCTCCCATTCCTTGGAGTGCCTTGGTCCTGGAGTTTCAGAAGGGTCGAGTTGGATACATAGCTGAAGCCCTGAAGCAGCCTTTACTCCTCCCCAAGGATATGGACACTTACAGGTGCTTTACACAAAATGACCTCTTTTTGTCCCTGAAGAGAGACCTTGCTATGGTAAATAATTTGCCCATTTATGAACTTAAATGTTAAATCCTGTCTTTGTTTTTAACTCATATTATCTTTGTAATCTTTGGGCAGATTACTCAACAAGTTTTTGTGGCCGAGGAGTGGTACCATGATGCTCGTAAGTGGGCCGATGCTGAGGCCCTCACTTATGCCAATGTTGAGAAATTATTGGGGGCTGCTAAGCAGAAGCAGTTTGAACTGTCCAAGAAACTTAAAGCGGCGGACCAGGCTCGTTCAAGTGCTGAAGCTGGCTTGAAAACCACTGAAAGGTAGGTTGAGGATCAACGCTAAAAACTGCACTTGACCGAGATAGATCTGGCCACACATAAGCAACTGGTCATGGATCTTGAGGTTGAGTTGCAGAAGGCTAAGGAAGAAGCTCAATTGGCAAGGGAGGCAGCCAAGGCTGAGAAGAAGGCTTCGTATCAGCTTGGTGTGGAGGAGACCGAAGTAAGGCTTGCTGATGAACTTTCAGAGGTATGCTGGGATTATTGTGACGTGACATGGGATAAAGCCCTGATTGTTGCAGGAGTTCCCGCCGACTCTGTTTGGAGGCTGCCAGAAAGTGTCTGCTATCACCCACAGATCCATGAAATCCCGACTGCCTCCTCTCCTCCTGCCCCTACCCCAGAATCTTCCAAGCAGCCATTGGCTATCCCAGATGCCTTCCCTCTTCTTGAAATCTCAAAAGGATCCAGCCAAGCTAGTGACCAAGGCCAGGTAGTTGAAGGGGAGAATGGCAAAGGTAAAGACAAGGGGAAAAAGCCCTCTGCCAAGGCCAAAGATGCAGCTAAGGTGAAGGAAGCAGAGGCTGAGACTCACGAAGTTGACCCCAAGGCCAAGGATGCTTCTTCTTCTCAGCCAAGCCAAAAGGAAGATCCTCCTACTAAAGCTTAGCCCTTAGGATTTCTTTTTTAAGTCCTTTTTGTAGTAGTTCAATATTTTTTGTTGATAACATCATATCAAGGCGTTCAATGTATTTTCCTTATCATTTAATGAGATTTTTTTTTTTTTATTTCACCTTCCTTTGCCTCATGTAATTTGAAGCTTGTTATTCTTATACATAGCATTGAATTGATGTTATTGTGTCTTCAATTAAAGTCGATAATAATACGCTGCTTAATGATATGATTAAGTGTCAAGAGTAAAAGCTGTGAATTAAGTGTGTGTACTGGGAATCTAATCTTAAGTGATGAAAATTGATATTAATAGACTTATATCATGTGAAGGAAAGTAATAGAGGCAGATAATTTGTATATTGCTCATAAATATAAGTTTAAATTTGTCTTGGATCTGTTTTGACCTTAGGTTCCGTTTTAACACTTAAGTACATGCTTTTGAATATTAATTTCACCCCAATATGTGGTCCATGAGACCTGACACATCTTAAGATTTGTTTAATATTTAAACAGATATCAGAGGTAATTAATTTCCCCTAAGCCTGTGGTTCAAGGAGCCATGCAGAACTTAGATTCCGCTTAGCACTTGATCAGATGTTAGAACTAGTTAATTTGCCCTAGGCTAGTGGTCCGAGGAGCCATGCAGGACTTAGGTTCTGTTTAATACTTGGAGAGTTGCCATAAGTTATTAATTTCCCTTAAGCCAGTGGTCCGAGGAGCCATGCAAGACTTAGGTTCTTTTTAATACTTGAACAGATGCCAAAAGTTATTAATTTCCCCTAAGCCAGTGGTTCGAGGAGCCATGCAGGACTTAGGTTCTCTTTAATACCTGAAAAGATGCCAAAAGTTATTAATTTCCCCTAAGCCAGTGGTCCGAGGAGCCATGCAGGACTTAGGTTCTGTTTAATACTTGAACAGATGCTAAAAGTTATTAATTTCCCCTAAGCCAGTGGTCCGAGGAGTCATGCAAGACTTAGGTTCTCTTTAATACTTGAACAGGTTAAGTATCATGAAACACTATGTTATTACACAGCAAGAGAATTTACTTTATAAAGGAAAATTTTATTAATAATAATACATTTTCAAGTTGTTTACATTCCAAGGGCATGGTATTACACATTCATCTAAGTCTTCAAGGAAATAGGCCCCTATACTAGTCACAGATGTGATGCGATATGGTCCTTCCCAATTGGGTCCTAGCTTTCCCCATGCTGGATTCTTTGTAGTACCCAAAACTTTCCTCAATACCAAGTCACCAGGCACTAGTGGCCTTGACTTCACTTTGGTGTCATAACCTTGCTTGAGTTTGTGTTGGTAGTACGCCAATTGGACCATTGCACTTTCTCTTGTTTCTTCAATAAGATCCAAGCTCCTTTCTAGCAAGTTGTCGTTACTACTTGGACTGAACGAGCTGGTATTTAGTGTTAGGAAACTTGTCTTTTAAGGGAATGACAACCTCGACTCCATAAGTCATTGAAAAGTAGGTTTCCCCTGTTGATCTGCGAGGCGTGATTCGATACGTCCACAAGACATGTGGCAGTTCTTCCACCCATTTTCCCTTCACATCGTCTAACCTTTTCTTGATTCCATTAACTATGACCTTATTAATAGTCTTGGCTTGTCCATTTCCTTGAGGATAGGTTGGAGTAGAATATTTATTCGTAATTCCCAATTCACAGCAGTATCTCCTAAATGATTTACTGTCAAACTGAAGACCATTATCTGAGATAAAGGAATAAGGGACCTTGAATCGGGTGACAATGTTTTTCCAGATAAACTTCTTGGCGTCCACATCTTTGATGTTCGCCAAGAGCTCGGCTTCGACCCATTTGATGAAATAGTCTGTGCCGATCAGCAAATATCTCTTGTTACCTGCTACTTTGGGAAAATGGCCAACAATATCCAGGCCCCACTGTGCAAACGATCAAGGACTAGATAGGGGATTAAGAACTCCTCCTGGTTGGTGTATGTTTGGAGCGAATCTTTGGCATTGATTGCACTTCTTCACATACTCCTGTACTTCCTTTTGCATATTTGACCAACAATAGCCTTGCGTGATAGCTCTGTGCGACAAAAATCTTCCTCCTATGTGGCTTCCACAAATCCCTTCATGTAATTCCTCAAGGAGTAGCTCTGACGCCTCAGAATGAATGCAGAGTAGGTATAGCCTAGAGAATGAGCGCTTGTATAGTTTCTGATCCTCGGACAGCCAGAATCGAGGTGCCTTTCTCTGTATTTTGTCAACTTCTAATTTATTCGATGGAAAAATGTCCTCTCTCAGGAATGATACTATGGAATCCATCCAGCTAGGCCCTACCCTGACTTGGTGAACGTGGGTTGCCTTTCCCTTTACTTCTGTGGGTCTGCATAAGTCCTCTATAAGGATGACCCGAGGTAAGTTTTGTGCTAAGGAGGTTGCAAGCGTGGCTAGGGAATCAGTATGTATGTTCCCACTCTTGGGGATGTTTAGTAGGCTAAATGACTCAAATTTCAACTGCAGGAGCCTAACTTGACTTAAGTACCCTTGAATTCTCTCATCTCTGGCTTCTAGCTCTCTCCCTACTTGGCCAACAACCAGTCTTGAGTCTGAAAACATTTTTATGGCTTTTCCCCCCACCTTTTGAACCATGGACATTCCCTCCAACAAAACCTCATATTCAGCCTCATTGTTTGTGGCTGAGAAGCCCAACCTTAATGATTTCTCAATGGTGAGCTTCTCGAGCGAGATCAAAACTAGCCCCACTCCAGAGCCCCTTTGATTTGTCGCACCATCAACGTATACCTTCCAGAAGGGAGGTTCTTGCAGGAAGATTGTGCCAACCGATTTTCCATCCATGTTCTGTGTTGTTGATATTTCCTCTAACAGGAGTTCAGTGAACTCGGCCACAAGGTCTGCCAGTACCTGACCCTTGACAGAGGTGTGGGGCATGTATTTGACGTCAAAGGCCCCTAGAACTGTGCCCCACTTTGAAATTCTCCTCGTTTAATTAGCACTTTGAAGTATGGTTTAGAGTGGAAGTTGAGTTAGGACGACGATCATATGTGCTTGGAAGTAGTGGGGAAGCTTTCTTGTACCATGCACCACTGCAAGATAGCCTTCTCTAGCGGTAGATAGCGAATCTCGGCCTCATGCAGTGATTTTCTCACATAATAGACTGGTCATTGTACTCCATTATCAACTCGTGTCAATACCAGACTCACAGCGTGAGAGGGCAACCGCGATATAAGAAAACAACACTTTGTCTGTCCCAGGGCTAGACATGATAGGTGGCCGAGATAAGTATTCTTTAAGTTGCTAAAATGCCAAAGCACATTCTTCAGTCCATTCAAATCCTTTCCATTTATTCATCAATAGGAAAAAAAGGCCTGCATCTATCCACGGATTGAGAAATAAACCGATTTAAAGCAGTAGTCATTCCGATTAGTTTTTGAACTTCCTTAGGATTTCGAAGTGGTTGTAAATTGTTTATTGCCTTAACTTGGTCGGGATTAACTTCAATTCCCCGGTGGCTCACCATGTAGCCCAGGAATTTTCCTGATCCCACACCAAAGGAACATTTGGAGGTGTTAAGGCGCAACTTATGTTCTCTTAGTGTTTCAAAGAGGCTTCTAAGATCTCCCACATGATCGGATACCATCTTACTCTTCACTACCATGTCGTCTATATAGACTTCAATATTCTTGCCTAATTGAGGTTCAAACATCTTAGTCATCATCCTTTGATAGGTGGACCCTACATTTTTCAAGCCGAAGGGCATTCCTTTGTAGTGGTAGTTTCTAGTGTGAGTAACAAAAGCTGTCTTTTCTTGGTCCTCTAGTGCTACCGATATTTGATGGTATCCTTAAAAGGTATCTAAAAAGCTCATCCGAGGATGGCCTACAGTAGCATCTACCAGCTGGTTTATCCGAGGCATAGGAAAGGGATCTTTCAAACAAGCCCTGTTTAAATCTGTGAAATCTACGAACACTCGTCATTTTCTGTTCTTCTTCCTTACTACCATAGTATTGGCCAGCCATTTAGGATAGAAAACTTCTTTGATAGCCCCCGCCTGTTTAAGCTTCGTTACCTCGTCTTTGACAACATCACAATGCTCTTTGGATGAGTGCTGGGGAGGTTGTTTTTTGGGGGTAACGGATGGATTGACATTCAAATGGTGACAAATGAAACTTGGATCCACCCCCGGGGCTTCGTAGGCATTCCATGCGATACATCCACGTTTTTTCTCAGGAATTCGATTAACTTTTTTCTCTCTTGGGGAGGCAGCTGGGAGCCGACCTAAAAGAACTTCTCCGAATCATCACCAACAGCAACCTTTTCTAGATCTTCGCACTTCACTTCCTTGGCTAATTCATTGTTGGTCAGTACCGGGGTTCTTGATTGCTATAAGTTCCTTTCAAAAAAGGCCGAGGACTCCGTATTGGGCCTATGTAAGATGGCAACCACCATGCACTGCCTAGCCATGGATTGATTCCCTACGATCTCTTTAACTTGGTCGTGGGATGGATATTTCACCTTCTGGTGAAGGGTGGAAGAAATGGCTCCTAAGGCGTGGAGCCAAGGCCTGGCCACAATAGCTGTGTAGGGTGAATAGGAGTCCACCACAATGAAATCCACCTCCACTATTTCTGGATCAGTCTGTATGGGTAATCTAATCTAGCCTTTGGGAATGATAGTTTTTCCTTCGAAACTCACCAAGGGGGAATCATAGGTCGTCAGGTCCTCGGGTTTCAAATTCAACCCCTTGTACAGGTCAAGATACATAAACTCGACGGCACTGCCCTGGTCTACCAGCACTCTCTTCACATCATATCCCCCCTATCCTGAGAGTGACCACCAAAGCGTCATCATGGGGTTGCATGGTTCCAATCTTATCCTCGTCCGAGAAGCCCAGAACCAGCTGGATATCCATTCTGGCTCTTTTTGGCTCCGAACTAGAGTCCTCAGCAAGTAGCCAAGTCACGAACATTACTCTAGATGGACAGAATCCGGTTCTTCCTAAAGCAGCAAAGATAACATTGATCGTTTCCAGATGAGGTCTTAAAGAAGCATCCCTTCAAGGATCCAAACTAGTCTACTCCGCCCGACCACTAGAATGGTGCAACAGCTCCTTCAACTTTCATTCCTGGACCAGCTGTTCCAAGTGCTCCCATAAATTTCTGCATTCCTCCGTAGTGTGCCCCTGGTCTTGATGGTATTGGCAATAGAGGCTCAGGTTCTGCCTCGCAGGGTTTCTAGCCATCTTGTTCGGCCATTTAAAGAATGACTCGTTCTTGATCTTCTCGAGAACTCAGTGTACCGGTTCTTGGAACACAGCACTAACCACCTAGGCGTTGGTAGGTCCTAACTGTCCGGCGTAGTCTTTCCGAGGTCGAACAACATGAAATCGGTTCGACCTGAAATCCCTCCTCTTCTGAGGAATAGCCTTCGCTTTACCTTTTCCTTGTTGCTGGTCTTCCTCAATCCTTTTGTATTTATCAATCCGGTCCATAAGTTGGCGCATGCTAGTAACAGGTTTACCAGTCAAGGACTTCCTTAATCCGTGCTCAGTAGGGAGGCCGACCTTAAATGTACTGATGGCCACGTCTTCAAAGTCACCATCTATCTCGTTGTACATCTCCTAGTATCTATCCGAGTACGTTTTCAAGGTCTCCCCCTTTCACATGGATAAAGATAATAATGAATCCAAGGGCCGAGGTACCCTACTGCATGTGACAAAATGGGAGCCGAAGGCCTGGGTGAGCTCCTTGAAGGAATTTATGGAATTAGCCCTCAAACCATCAAACCATCTCATCGCCACAAGTCCTTGGCTGGAAGGAAATACCTTGCACATCAAGGCTTTGTCCTTTGAGTGAATGGCCATCCTCTGATTGAACTGGCTCACATGTTCTAAAAGGTCCGTCCAACCATTGTAAATGGTGAACGTAGGCTGGTGGAAAGTCCATGAAAGTTTGGCCCCCTCTATCTTGTGTGTGAAGGGAAATTTAGAGATTTGATTTAGCACCTTGTTCATAATGTCATTTCTCACGCCTTTGCGAGGCGAGCTCTTGTATTCACCGGTGGTGGCGCTCTTCATCATAGGAGAAAGATTCGCTCAGTGGAGTTCTTGACCTTCGCCTATAACTAACGTCCTCTTCATCATTGGAAGAGCCACTGGAACTGGAAGGGGACCGCTTCTGTTACGCACAACGTAGCTTCTTTTTTAAGTCATCAATTTCCTTTTACATGGCTTTATTATTGTCTTGCCTTTGGGATATGTGACTTCCCCCTCGAGAGTGGCTTTTACTTGTATGGGTGGTATGCACACTACCCTCTTGATATTTTTCCCTATCCCGTTCACGTTCAAGATTAAGAAAGTCATCTTGTCGTTAAGAGTTTGCAAGCTCTGTTTAGTGTGGATTTGTCTGGTGCTGACCTGATCCTACCATATTCGACCGTTACACTCACTAACGCACAAATCTTCCCACAAACAGCGCCAATTGTAAGGTCTCAATTTATGTCCCAAACCTTAATATAGGGTATGTTGGCCTAATGAGCCCAAGATAATAAATTTGTAGAGAATGAGTTGGAAAACTGAGCCTTAGTGAATTTGGACAACAGTTATCATGAGTTCAAAGACAATTTGAATTGAACTTTAAACACAAATAGGAACAAGTTCCCAATCTGAGGAGCTTCACATTCATATAAATCAGTTCTGATTGAATACAATTACAAATTAGATTGCTACAGTCTCTTCTCTAGAATTTCTCTGATCCCTCTCTCATAGAGGATTCCTCACATTATATAGCTCCCTCTAGATCATCTTAACCCTACACTTGTCGACCGTTTGAGATATCACTTGAGTACCTATCTCATCAGACACCTCTCCTAGCTTTTTGTGAGTTGTGGTAGCCAAGACTTCACTGTTCAGATGTCTTCTCCACATAAATGCAGCCAGGAAAGTGGTTACGGTGCATTTAATGCGGTGGTAGCAATTTTTCTTTAGATATTTTTGTGTTTACTTCCTTCCTCTATGTTCATAAGACACGTCCTCATCTTTTAAGCTTTTTGGAAGGTCCCTCCAATTGTTGGGATACAAACTCGAGCAGTGCTAGCCATATTCAAGGGGGATTTCCCTCTAGTAATTACTGGTCTTTCCTCAGACAGTTTAATATCCTCGAACAAGGCTCAAGGCCCAATATATTATTTTGGGCCCTTGTCCCTACAAAACTTATAGTAAAATTTAAAAACTAAAATAGTATTTGTAGGGACGCGTTTGGATCTTAAGCCCAAGGTATGATTGGATCCAACAAAAATGGACTAGATTTCTCAAAGTAAATTGGTCATCGGCATAATCCAATGAGGTATGTTATAGTATATATTGATTGGAAATAGTTACAAATATGGTTCAAGTTGCTACAGTGCTTTCTCTTACAAATTTTCGATCCCTTCTTTATGGAGGGTCTCTTACATGTTATAGTTCCCTTTAGATGATCTTGACCCTACACTTGTTGATCATTTAAGCCACTACTTGAGTGCTTGTCCCATTAGACACCCCCTTAGGCCTTCTGTGAGTTGAGGTAGCCAATGCAGTACTGTTCAAGGGTCTTCTCCACATTAATGCAGCCAAAAAGTTAACTATAGAGTATTTAATGTAGTGGGAGCAGTCTTTCCTTAGATATTTTTGGATTTTCATCCCTCTCGTATGTTCATAATGCACATCTCCATCAATGGAATTTCCTGGAAGATCACTTTGGACAAAATGATATGTATTTGGTCTGTGCTTCACTTATCCGTGGAGATACTTCTCCTCGGACTATTTCCTCCAACCTTTCTATTTGTAACACACTCAAGGGACTCTAAGCTTAATACTCTCACTACCGTTTATTCGTCCTTGGATCACCCCACGATCTCGGTCAAGGCCCAAGAGTCAATATATAATTTAGGCCCTCATCCCTACAGTATTTTATCCAAAAAAAAAAAAGGATGAAAAAGAAATTAAAAAATCAAAATAATTTTTTTCCCCCAAAAAGGGGAGGCGATGAAAAAAAAAAATAAAGAACTAAAATAGTATTTCTTTTTTCAAAATATTTTTTTATTTAGGTGTTTAATTACTGGTAGAGCTTTACTCAACAAAGTTTGACGCTCATCAATTTGTTTGTCAGAAGAAAGATCTCACATTTGTGAAAAAGGTTTGGATGGAATGTGTAGGTGTACGTAGCTGCCTCGTGGCTTCTGGGCCTGGCAGAGAATCATAATTTCAGTAAGCTTTTCATGTGAAAGGCAAACGTAAAATGTTTCCCCGTCTGGGAGCAAAGCTTCTCTATTAAGAGTTTTTGGATACCATTTATTTGTAAATAATTAAAAATTTATTGTTAAAAATATGGTAGTAAAATAATTTTTAAAAATGTAAATATTATTATAGGACTAAAAAATGCATTTATATGTGTGTTTTTATATTTTTAGCTCGGTCGTGAACATTGCTGTGGGACCCAGTCAAAAACACAAACATTGAAATTAAAGAAAGTTTTGAAAGGAAAAGGAAAAAAATAATAATGTTTTGATAGCTTTTTTTTTATTTCCCATAAAAATGATGTTAAAAATTTCCTAAAATAGATTGTTAACCATTTTCCGAAACTTGTTAACATAACCCTTAAAAAAATAAAGATCCCTAACCTAAATCTTTGAACAAACATGTGTTCATAATTTTTCTGCTAATTTCAATATGTTAAATACAGTCTAATGTTTATGGTTTATTCTTTTGTGAAAAAATTAGAAAAATGAACCTCGGACTGTATTTATCTGCATCTCTTAAATATAGTTCTAGGCATGGTTTTAAAAACCGAACCGGAGGCCAAACTGGATTTGCCTCTGGTTCCTGGTTTTCACTGGTTTTAGACATTTTTTAAGACCGACTTGTTCGGTCCGGTCCGGTCCGATTTTTAAAACCATGGTCTGAGGTTCATTTTTCTAAATTTTTCACAAAAGAATAAAACATAAACAAGATTCCACAAACCAAATATAAACCTTAGTTTGGTTAGTTGCACCTATCTTTGAAAAAATAGGTAGTAAAATCAAATCACCTAAATGAATCAATAAATACAAAAGTACACTGCATTTAGTAAAGTCCCTCATTTTTCTTTTCTTATTGTAATTATTGGTTCTTGGGTCATTTTGAATTAAAGTGAACCTTCCCACTATCTTGATCATTCCCTCGCCCATGATAATCATGTGGTGATGATGATCAAATTTTCATGTAGTACTCTTGACATTCTTAATATGTTATGTTAATGATCTAAGTATCAAAGGGCATAAGATGTGCTTGTATCAAACTTTGTAACCATGTTAGTAATATAAATGTATCAAATTTAGCTGAACTTTGGGCAATCTTGTGATTAGTTGTATAAGTAGTTGCTTTTTCCAGTAGATATGGTATTGATGTTTTTTTTTTTTTTAATACTTGTGCAAATATAAGATTGGTGGCAAAAAGACATTTTTTGTGGCGCTACTTGAACTCAATTTCATTTTTGTAATGTGTCGAAGACATCATTTATCTATATATTGTTGTAATTACTCTGTGAACAATTTACTTAAATGGTTTTAATAGTATAATGGTTCTTTATTTCATTTTTAGATTGTATGGATGATTTGTTTTTGGATGTAGTTGGAAATGAATGGATGATTTGTTTATGGATGTGGTTGGAAATAAACAGGTTAATGTAATGTAATGTAATGACAAGTAAATATAAAGAACATTAATAATAATAAAAATTGTGACGAAAATAATGTAGATGTCATTGACCAACAGTTGAGGAGCAAAACCACACGTGGTAATAAGATGAGATAATGACAATTTGACAATGAACTCTCTTTTTAGCAAGTCATGAAGGCATTACACGACTCCTCATGCATGTGTCTCGCTCAAGAATGCTACTAAACATTGTGGGATAGGTTTAGGGTTACTTAGGCTATGGATTTTTTTTTTTTTTTTTTTCTGTGCTAAAATTAGGCTATGGATTTGGATGGGGGTTAGGGCCGGTTGAAGCATAGAAACAAGTGATGCAATTACCTAAATCTCCAAATAAAAGAAGACCCCATTTGTATTTTATATATATATATATATATATATAATATTTATCTATATATTTCAATTAAAAAAATTTAAGTCCTTTTATTAGGCAATAGAATGTTTTAAAAATGACTCGTTGTATACTAAAATATAAAAGAGAAAAAAGAGAAAAAAACAAAAGGCCTCACAGTACACTGCACAACACCACACGCATAGCTGATAGCAGTAGGACACTGCCCATAGGCTATGTGTGCTAGTATGCTATGGCCATAGCATACTAGCACACACAGCCACATGACCCACGGCCTCACACGCGAAAACTAACTTCCCTAAGTCACTAACCATAGCATACTAGCACACATAGCCACATGACCCACGGCCTCACACGCGAAAACTAACTTCCCTAAGTCACTAACCCACCCACTATAGCATGAGTAGTCTTTTTTTTTACTTTATTATAAATTATCATATCAATTAATAAAATCTTATTTAACTAAAATTAAGTGAATTAATTATATTATTGATTGAAAAAGAAATGTTAGAGAAATTTAAAAACAAAAACTTAATTAGTAATTTTACATCTCAAAAAGTAAGAAAAATAGATTTTAAATAAAACATAAAAATTTTTAATAAATGTTTTTTAATTAATATTTAAATATTAAAAAGATTCATTTAAAATTTTGGCCTTAAACCTCAAAGTTGTTGAGTCGGCCTGAATGGGGTAAAAGCTATTTACCACATTGGACCTACCACATTGTTCCACATGTACGAAGGCCCAGATGAAAGAACATAACAAGTGCACTTTGGAAAATTTAGGGGAATGACCGTAGCCACGGAAAGCGTATAGACTCGCAACAACCAATTGGATTTTTCATATGTTAAACAACAGAAGCACCAAACCTTATATGTACTTCAGAAACAAAGTGCATACAGTATTTATGTAGGTTTTTTTTTTATATTTTTTATATTTTTTATGTAGTTAATGTAGTGACGGAACCATGATTTCAAGGGGAAAAGATTGAAGATAAAAATTAATTTAAAAATATAATAATTAATATCAAAGTAGGAGTTGAGACTTATTATTGTAATGTTAAAGGTAATTCATCGTTTGATATATTAAATTCCACTCTACTCTAATCTAATCTAAGTGTATATATGTGTGAAACTTCCTTTTGGAGACTTGAATCTCGACCCTTACCCCCCCTACATTCTACAAGTACTTATACTTGTAGATTGGCCATTGCATCAAGGGTGTGCGGTGGTAATAATTAATATTAAGTAGGAGTTGAGACTTATCATTGTAATGCTAAAGGTAATTCATCACTTGATTAATTAAATTCTACTCTAACCTAATATAAGTGTATATGTGTATAAAACTCTCTCTTGGAGACTTGAACCTTGACCCTTACCCCCCTACATCCCACAAGCATTTATACTTGTAGAGTGGCCATCACACCAAGGGTGTGCAGTGGTAATAATTAATATCAAGTAGGAGTTGAGTCTTATCTTTGTAATACTAAAGATAATTCATCATTTGATTACTTAAAAAAAATAAATAATAATAATAATAATAAATAAATAAAACTAAATTAAGTTAGAAGTATAAATAGTATGATAATATACATGAAAGTTTTAAAATGTTCTATGTGTAATTGTGTACCAAGATTTTTCAAAGGGATTGTATGATGTTTTTATTTTTAAATTAATTTAAAAGTATTACTATTATCTATTCTTTCTATCTTAGCTTTCATTTCCAACTATCAAAAGTTGTACCTATTGTAAAATAATGCTTAAAAAGTATATAGCATTGTAGGAGAACATTTGAAAACACACAACAAAATTAGATAAAATTTGGCATATTGGTTAGGAGATGTTGCAATAATATACCATTTTCTTAATTTAAGACTATATATAGAACATTTATTTTTCTTTACTACATTAGATTAGTTGGAAAATGTTCCATAAAGAAGTTGTGTGCCTGGATTATTATTAGAAACAGTTTGACATCATGGTTTTTTTATTTGGGGTATGGGGGGCAATTGCACCCTTGGTACGAATGGTAGGAAGTTTAAAGGTTCAGATTAGGATTATTGGATATATATTTAGTCAAATTTGCAATTTGGAGTGAACCCAACGATATGCCTTTTTTTCATTTTTGTTTTGGTCTATTTATTTTTTAAGCAATATGATTTGGATGAAACAAAGCCTGGTGTGATGATGGTGAGCAAATGAAATAAAGCTACAATGGAGACTGTAGTTTTGTTATAGACATTTGAGTAAGAAAGTGAAATTGGGCTAAACAAAGGGCACAGCTTGGGCCAAAATTTTTATTTTTATTAAAAGCATCTTTGGAGACAATTAAGCCCACGAAAAAGTCCAAAAGAGTTGCTGAAGCTATCTGATATTGGGTTAGCACAGCTTGATTTAGGTTGTAAAATGGACCGGTCCTTTACATATGGGCTCTTAAACTTTAAATCTTTGTTGTCTAGATTTCAGGTAAATTTAGCCCAAAATAAACTGATATTAAGTCCACCAATGGCCCATGAGCTAAGTACAAATGAGGTAGGTGTTACAATTTTTTTGGGGCTAAACGCTTTATAGGGCTCGTTTGGTACATATGTTTAAAAACTGAAAATTGTTGTTTGAAAATATTTATGGAAATACGTGTGAGTAAAAAAGTGTATAGAAATGCGTAAAATGTTGTTTAAAAACTGAAAATAGTTGTTTGAAAACACAAACTAAATACCCCCATAGGCATCTGATTTAATTTTTAAAGGCACATTACAATAGTGATATCTTCTCTCAAAAAAAAAAAAAACAATAGTGATATATTTTTGTTGCTGTTAACAATTCAATAGATATAATAATGGGTGACGAAAATTCGAATTTTAATTCTTCTCGTAAAAAATGGTAGACAATGTCATTGAGTTATAAACCTCCTGGCACAATAGTACTATCTTTAATTTTCCAACTTGACTAACTAATTTGACTTCCAAGTATGTGCAACATATGAGACTATAAATATAATAACCTACTAAAGTCTAAGGAATGGGTAAAGAAAAAACTAGCTTCCTCATAAGATAAGATGTCATAAAACTTTTTGAATAAAATGACAGAATAATGAACTGCACGTGTGATTTGGACCCATCACCACAATTTCCAAGAAATTCTAGTTAAATTGAGTGGAAGATGAAATGCACACACAGGCAAAGCCTGTCATATTTCCTTGATCCCACCAAGAAAAGTCTAACCCCATGTCTTCGTAAGGATGAGAGTTTTAAAATCCGACTCGTACCAATTGGTATTTTTTGAATGGATAACAAAATTTATATAAACGAACCCTATAGCTGTATCGATTATAATCGGGTGTATTAGCCAATTTCGATGTACTAATCAATATTGTTATTTTCAAGTATTTTCCTAGAGATCGAGAATGGGTTCTCAAGAAGAAAAAAAAAAAAAAAACGAGGAGTTTGGTATTCCTTGATCAATTTAGCCTAAGGTATAATCTAAGATTATAAAAGGTGAATAATTAAACATGATGGATGAGCGTTATTGGTTGTAGACCCTGTTAAAAACATTAATTAACCAGTTTTAAGATCGAGTTAGATTAATTATGCAAGCCTTTGGTTAATCTAGTAATTATCAATATCATTTATAATGGTGGAGCCACTTGAGTATCAAGGGGGGCCTTAGCCCCTCCAAAAATTTTGAAAAAAATTATTAAAAAAATTGTGAAAATATCCTAAATAATTTGAAAATTTTTAAATAACCTTATCATTTTGGTCTCCCATACCTGATAATATACATACATACATACATATATTGTATAAAAGAAAGTCTAAAAATCTTTCTCCAAAAAAAAAAAAAAAGTCTAAAAATAAACATAATTTTCATTTAAATAAAATACAATCCATAAATACATATGTCAACAAATTACAATAATTAAACATTTAACATCTTAAAAATGAACACATAGGTATTTTAACAATTACCTTAACTCAGTAAAAAAAAAAAATTACCTCAACAAATAAAAGGGAAAAAAAATTTCTAATTTTCATCCCAACACATCTAAGACTTACTTGTACATAACAGTAGACAAATTGAAAAGTTAAAAATTTTGTTGATGTGCAGCACCACCAAGTCTCTCACACAGTTGCAGAAACAATCCTGTGTTGGGGGCTTGGCCTTTGCATTCTTCTCGCCACTACCTTTGCCTTCTTCATCTTTTTTTTTTTTTTTCCTTCAGACTTTTAGTTCTTTCCTTTTCCTCCCTCACACTGCTACCATAGTTTGTTTAAAAGTAAAATTTTTGTACTACATTCAAACTAGACAAGAAAGAGTGACTCAATTTGACATTGCCATTGTCAGTACCGTGGGCCCCTCATCCTTGACTGTGCAGTGCTCTATCTATGCCCCTAGCTGAGACCAGCTGACCCACAACCCATTGTTTTTAACTCTTTCCCAAGTTAGGTACGTTGCATTTGCTTTGTTTTGATTTTTTTACTTTACTTTTCATTGCTTTCTTTTTTTATATTCCTTATAATATATTAAATATTATTATAATAATCAATATACTATATATAGTATATACTCTATACTACTATATTAACATGTATTTAATTCTTGTTTATTATTATTTTTTTATGCATTGACATTTGAATGATTGTTTGTCTTTTATTTAGCAATCTTTGGACTATTGGTATGTTTTTTTAAATCTTAGTCATTTTATTTAATGAGAGATAATTTAATTTGATAAATCTAGGTTCATAGGCAAATTTAGGACTATTGACTCATTCTTCAAAAAAATAAAATAAAGACGGCAATTCAAAAAAAAAAATATATATATATATATATATGCCCCCCCAAAGATAAATTTCTAGCTCCGCCACTGATCATATACAACATAAATATAAATGAACATAAGATATGAATCATATGATGACTCATGAAAAGTAGTTAAACAAACTCATAATAAAAACTTGGAAGGACTTGACCTTATCAATCTCAAGGTGAACATATCCACTATCAAATAGAAGTAAATAGACCGAATAACCCTATTTTTCGTAAACTTAAACTAAAATTACCAAAATTAGCTTCAAGATCCATAGATTTCTTTGATATGGATGTGCTCCAACACAATCTCTAGTCTATGACTTCAAAAACCCACTTAAAGGTTGTTGAGGACTATTTTTTCAGCCCACATGGCATTACTTCATTGGCAACCCATGCCACATCAACATATTATTAATTTTTTGGGTAAATCCATTTAAAACCTAAAATAAGCTCATATATCATTCAACTACATGAATTGGGTTCACATGACCCGCAAGATTCTTACTTCAAGAGGCGGGTTCATGGTCCACATTTCCTCTTCATCAATTGGGATCATAACCCCATGACATCATCAACATCAACATATGGATCGGGCTTAAGCAATGAATTAAAACTTAACGGCCCATATTACCTCTCTTATACTCATGACAAGTGATTTCTTCAACAAGAGCCCATATTTACATAAAATGACAACAAAACCTGAGGTACGTCATCTCATCTTCGACTTATGATCCTAGCTCATAAGTCTCATTGGAGAAACTTTGGGAGTCGCGGTTTGGAGGACCAAGAGGTATGTTCAGTAAAACTCCAGCGGTTCAAAGTTGATAAAAGAAACATGTTGCTTGGCATGTCTTCTCCAACTCCATAAATTCTGATGAGTTCGTGTGTAACGGGTAACATATGGTAAGCATCTCTTATTACATAGCACTTAAAATGATAAAATTCTCCATTACTCTTTTCCTAAAACTTGATATTCATCATGTGACAAATATTTAATATCTCCAGTCATCTAACTGCTGGGAAAATAACTGTTCATTCAATCCCCAGTCGTTGCTATACAAATTTAGAAACTTCATTATATTATTCTACATAAATCTTATTACTACTTTCAGCTAAAATCCAACTCAAACACGTGGTCTAATCTGATTGGCTATCTTTTATCTCCAATTATATACAAAATATTCATGATATCTCTGATACCTAGTTGCTGTCTACCACAATCTGACCATATATTTCTCTACTAACTGCTAGAGTAGAGCATTAAATACTCTTCTTGCTCACAAAGATTATGTCACAACCCAATGTGGCCTTGACTAAATCTCTAAAGCTCCCTTAACCTTCAACAAATCCTTCTATTACTTGCTAAAAATGTGTTATAATGGAATCTTGCACCAAAAACACAAACACCCAAAAAAAGAAATATTTCCAACTGAACCCCAGCAGTGTATTCAGCACTTGACACCTGGCTGGAAGTGATATAAATCCCAGCAACCAGCTGCTATACCCAAAATAGCAAGACACCTTTCAAAGAGATCTTACCATTTTTAAGCCAAATCCAAGAAATGACCTCTCCAGCAATTTGAAATCACCTATTTGACCTCATTAGCTTCTGCCCAATGCAAACAGCTGTCTTATGACAGTTGTGACAGCTGTCTCATGATAGTTATCACAGCTTTTCCTGACAGCTGGGACATCTTTTTCAAGATAGCTGTCACAATTTTTCTTGACAGCAGGGATAGCCTTTAAAGAACAATTGTAACAACTGGCCCAGCAGCCTGAGCATTACTGATTTTTCCATATTTAGCTAAAACCAAAACCAACTTTTGAAACTACATTTCTCTTGCTAAAATACCTTTCTTTTTTACTGTTTTTTCCCCAGCAACTCTTACCTGAAATAGCAAGAATACCTTAAAGCTAAACATACCTTTTTTGGCCAAATCTTAAGATGGATTCTCTAAAGATTTATTGCTATTTGAGACAGATTTTGGCTGATATTCTTTACTAAAATACCCCTTTAAACTCAGCTAAATGGAACCCTTGATGAATACCTCAATGGGGGGACACCAATGGAGAACTCTCTCATACACTTCTCTATTCTCTCTCCCTCTAATAATCTTCGGAAGCTCTTAATGAAGTTCTAAGCTTCTGAGTTTTTAGTTTCTAAATTAGGAATTAAACTCTTCATCCCTTAGCTCACAAATGTCATTCATAAGACTTCATACAATCCTAACAGAAAATCCCAGCAACTTTGCTAAACACACTACAATACTATTACTCTCCTATACTCATCATCTCACTCTCCATATTCTAAAAATACATAGATTTTGCTACCCATATCTCTAAACATCTCTTTCTTCACTTCTCTTACACAATCTCTTACACACTTACTACACTATTACATATAACACATCACAACTCTTCCAAGCTCCACTCTCATACTTTCTCACTTTGAAATTCTATTATTTTGCTACCCATAAACAAATCTCAATACTCTTCTACACCTATCTTATTGCTTCTATCTCCAAATACCTAAACACACCTCCATACTTTTCTCTTACAAAATCTTTCCTCTTGGAAAGTAATCTCTACAACTTCTCCAACAATTATAATCTCATATTTTTACTATCTTTAATCTCCATATCTCTCATACTTTCATATATCACACATATTACAAATACTACATCCCACAACACATCTATATCTTTTACCATCTCCACACTTCTCAAGAGATATCAAACACTCATACTAAAAGCTCTTCTCATGGAAGGCATGAACTTCTATTACTAAAACCCTTCTCCTAGAAGGCACCAAGATCTTATATCAAAACCCTTCTCTTAGAAGGCACAACTACTTCTTACAAAAGCCCTTCTCATGGAAGGCAACACTATTCATAACTTCACAACAACTAAAAAAGCATTGTTAAGGGGAAAACTCATTTAAGTTCATGATAAGAGGGGCAAGCTTAACCAACCCCTACACACAGCTGAGCATACTCTCTCTCCCTCCAGTTGCACCCATTTTTCCCCATCAATCTTAAAGTTATCATAGCAAATTGCCTCTCTACCGCTGGGGTTACTCTGCTGGGATATTATCAACTCACAGAAGCTGTACAGTTGGGGTTACAAATCATACAAAGATAAGTGACTTTGCTTCTTTATCTTTAAATTTACATTATTAAGTATATGATTACTTCACATTTAAATACATATTATTTTATTCCAACTACTATTACAACTATTAACCAATGCTTAAACTCATTTAAATGCATGATAAGAGGGGCAAGCTTAACTAGCCTCTACCGCTGGCATTCTGCTGGAATCCTATCAGCTCACTGATGCTATACAACTGGGGCTATAAACCATACAAAGATAAGTGACTTTGCTTCCATATCTTTAAATTTACATCATTGAGTACATGATTACTTTATCTCTAAATAAATACTATATTTCAACTGTTATTACAACTACTAATCAAATCTATCATATTAAACACGTATTACATATTTACTCAATCGTTATCGTGATTCTTAGATTTTGTAGACTTAAAATATGCCGGTAGTCGTTGGACCACGTGGCCCAATGTTGAGTTCCGGACGCAACTCCCCAAAAAGAACCCGGGCCTAATAAGGTCATCCCTTCAACGGACCACACGTGGCTGGGCAACCGAAAAAGGCCCCTAAACAAAGGTTTAAATCCAGCACTTTTGATGACTGGTATGCAACAATTTTAGATCTACTAGTTCAGATTGAATGTAGATTGATTTCTGGTGGCAACTTTGAAACATACACAACCTTTAGATCTATAATAGACCAACCCCAAAGTCTTAATAAATGTTTATCAAATTTTTTTAAAATACCCTTTAGGTTGTTTAGGTTGTTCAGATTTACGTTACCATAAATACGATTTTCTGATTAGTCAAGCAAAGTCAATCTGTTGAAAACTTGACTTCTTAATTGGTTGACTAGGTGTCGAGCAACACATGATAACACAGTAAATTCTAGTACCTGGGCAACAATCTTGATAGCACTTTGACACTTTGTTCGGGGGCCTTTTTCGAATGCCCAGCCACGTGTGGTCCGTTGGAGGGATAATCTTACTAGGCCCGGGTTCTTTTTGGGGAGTTGCATTTGGAACTCAACATTGGGTCACGTGGTCCAACGGCTACCGACATATTTTTTAAGCCTATAAAATCATTAAAGCCAAAGTCTAAAAATCACGATAATGGTTGAGTAAATACGTAATACGTGTTTGATATGATAGCTTTGATTAGTAGTTGTAATAACAGTTGAAATAAAGTAGTATTTACTTAGAGGTAAAGTAATCATGTACTCAATGATGTAAACTTAAAGATATGCAAGCAAAGTCACTTATCTTTGTATGGTTTGTAGCCCAGCTGTGTAGCATCAGTGGGCTGATAGGATTTCAGCAGAATGCCAACGGTAAAGACTAGTTTATCATACATTTAAATGAGTTTAAGCCTTACTTAATAGTTTTGATAGCAATTGGAATAATGTAATATGTATTTAAATGTGAAGTAATCATATGCTCAATAATGTAAATTTAAAGATAAGGAAGTAAAATCACTTATCTTTGTATGATTTGTAGCCCCAGCTGTACAGCTTCTATGAGTTGATAATATCCCAGCAGAGTAACTTCAGCGGTAAGGAGGCAATTTGTTATGATAACTTCAAGATTGAGGGGAAAAAATAGGTGCAACTTGAGGGAGAGAGTATGTCCAGCTGTGTGTAGGGGCTGGTTAAGCTCTCTCCTCTTATCATGCATTTAAATGAGTTTTCCCTTTGACAATACTCTTTTAGTTGTTGTGAAGTTATGAGTAGAGTTGCCTTCCATGAGAAGGGCTTTTGTATGAAGTATATATGCCTTCTAAGAGAAGGGCTTTTGTAAGAAATAGTTATGCCTTGTAAGAGAAGAACTTTGATATAAGATCTTGGTGCCTTCCAGAAGAAGGGTTTTAGTAATAGAAGTTCATGCCTTCCATGAGAAGGACTTTTGTATGAGTGTTTGGCATCTCTTGAGAAATATGGAGATGGTAAAGACATAGATGTGTTGTGGGATGTAGCATTTGTAATAAGTATGAGAGATATGGTGGTTAAAGCTAGTAAAAATATGAGATTATAACTGCTAGAGAAGTTGTAGAGATTGTTTTCCAAGAGGGAAGATTTTGTAAGAGAAAAGTATGAAGATGTGTTTAGGCATTTAGAGATAGGAGCAGTAAGATAGGTGTAGAAGAGTATTGAGTTATGTTTATGGGCAGCAAAACAGTAGAATTTAAGAGTGAGAGAGCATGAGAGTGGAGCTTAGAAGAGTTGTGGTGTGTTATATGTAATAGTGTAGTAAGTGTATATGAGGTTATGTAAGAGAAATGAAGAAAGAGATGTTTAGAGATATATATGCAGCAAGATATATGTATTTTCGGAATATGGAGAGTGAGATCATGAGTATAAGAGAGTAATAGTATTGTAGTGTGTTTAGCAAAGTTGCTGGGATTTACTGCTGGGGTTATATGAAGGCTTATAAATGACATTTATGAGCTGGGGGCTAAAGAATTTAGTTCCTAATTTAGAAACTAAAAACTCAGAAGTTTAGAACTTCATTAAGAGCTTCAGAAGATTATTAGAGGGAGAGAAAATAGAGAAGTGTATGAGAGAGTTGTCCTCCATTGGTGTCTCTCTTGAGGTGTTAATGAAGGATCCCATTTAGTTGAGTTTAAAGGGGTATTTTAGCAAAGAATATCAGCTCAAATCTGTCCTAAACAGTAATGAATTTTTAGAGAATCCATCTTAAGATTTGGCCAAAAATGGTATGTTTAGTTTCAAGATATCCTTGCTATTTCGGGTAAAAGTTGCTGGGGAAAAAGTAACAGAAAAGGAAGGCATTTTAGTAATAGAAATGTAGTTTCTTTAGTTGGTCTTGGTTTTAGCCAAATGTGAAAAAATTAGTAATGTGCAGGTTGCTGGGTCAGTTGTCACAGCTGTTCTGAAAAGGCTGTCCCAGCTGTCAAGAAAAGCTGTGACAACTATCATGAGAAAACTATCCCAGTTGTCAGGAAAAGCTGTGACAGCTATCATTGAAAAATTGTCCCAATTGTCAAGAAAAACTGTTTGCCTTGGCTAAAAGTCAATGAGGTCAAATGGATGCTTTCAGATTGCTGGGAAGGTCATTTCAACATTTACTTTATGGATTTGGCTGAAAATGGTAAGATCTCTTTGAAGGGGATCTTGCTATTTTTGGTATAACAATTGGTCGCTAGGATTTCAGCATTAAATGACTGATGATATCACTCCCAGCCAGGTGTCAAGTGCTGAATACATTGCTGAGATTTAGCTGAAAACATTTCCTTTTCTTGGGTGTTTGTGTTTTTGGTCTAAGGTTCTATTACGACACATTTTTGGCAAGTAATAGAAGGAATGATTAAAAGCTAAGGAAGCTTTAGAGATTTGGTCAAGGTCTCATTGGATTGTGACATAATCTTAGTGAGCAAGAAGAGTATGTGATGCACTGCTCTAGCAGCTGGTAGAGACATATATGGTCTGATTGTGGCAGACATCAGCTGGGTATAAAAGATATCATGAATATTTTGCATAGAGAGAGATAAAAGATAGCTAATCAGATTAGGCCATGAGTTTGAGTTGGATTTTAGCTGAAAGTAGTAATGAGATTTATGTAGAATAATATAATGAAGTTTCTAAATTTATATAGCAATAGCTGAGGATTGAATAAACAGTTACCCAGTAGTTAGATAGCTGGATATATTGAGCATTTGTCATACGATGAATATTAAGATTTTAGAAAAGAGCAATGAGGAATTTCATCATTTTAAGTGCTACGTGATAAGAGATGCTTAAGATATGTTACCTGCTACACACGGACTCGTCAGAGTTCAGGGAGTTGGAGAAGACATGCCAAGCAACATGTCTCTTTTATCAACTTTAAACCGCTGGAGCTTTACTGAACATACCTCTTGGCCTTCCAAACCACGACTTCCAAAATTTCCCCAAAAAGACTTATGAGCTTGGGTCATAAGCCGAAGATGAGATGACGTACCTCGTGTTTTGTTGTTATTTTGTGTAAATATGGGCTCTTGTTGAAGAAGCCGCTTGCCATGAGTGTAAGAGAGGTAATATGGGTCGTGAGTTTTGATTCATTGCTTAAGCCCAGTCCATATGTTGATGTTGATAATGTCGTGGGGTTATGATCCCAATTGATGAAAAGGAAATGTGGACCATGAATTCGCCTCTTGAAGTAAGGATCTTGCGAGCCATGTGAACCCAATCCATGTAGTTGAATGAGATATGAGCTTATTTTGGGTTTTAAATAGATTTACCCAAAAAATCGATAATATATTGATGTGGTATGGGTTGCCAATGAAATAATGCCACGTGGGCCGAAGAAACAGTCCTCAACACACTCTAAAGTAATAATATAAGATAGTTTTGATCTCATCCAAAAAAAGAAAAAAAAAAAAGGAAAAAAAGAAGAAGATAGTTTTGATCACGTGTTTGCCAACCTAAAATTCTAAAAAGACTTAACAATCATAAACCAACTTAATCAAATATTAAAACGGTTGGGTGAACACTATTGATTTTAAAATGTTGATGCCCATTTTTTGACAAAATGGCCCAATGGTAGAAGAAGCCTAACAATATGAAAAATGTGGAGAAAGAAAGCAGTAAAGTAAAGACCATTGGGCCAGAATGACAGAAATAATGGTCCATAGGCCTACAAAATAATAAGTGGCCTCAAAGAAAGCAAACGGGTTGAGGAAGCCCTAAAGAATGAAGTAGTAAGCCCATGGGAATCGTAAGAAATAGAAAGAAAGCAAAAAGGGGCCGGAGGAGCCCAAAGAAAGGAATTGGTAAATGGGATTGGTTCATAGGCCAATAAATTTAAAGGCAAAGGATGTGGTAATTGGGTTAGGAAAGCCTAAAAGGTTTAGCAAAAGCCCATGAGAATGAAAGAGTTAGAAAAGAATGAAATGGGCCAAGGATGCCCAATGAATGAAAAGGGTTGAGGAGGCCCAAAGAATGAAAAGGGCTGAGGAAGCTCGTGGTGTTAAATGGACTGGCCCGGTAGGAATGTTGAGCAGTAAAGACTAAAAGAAGGAATAATATGAGAAATTGGCATGGTAGACGCTTTAGCCCGGAAGCCCAAAAGTAACAACAAGACAAACACGAGTGAATGATATCATAGCAGGAACAATGCAGTGGCGTGGCAGGAGCACTAGCCAACCCATGGACAAAGGATGAAAAAGGGACATGAGTCAAATTAAAGGAAGGAAAGCCCACACCCAAGCAATGCCCAGCTTAAAGAAGAAATGATATGTAGAGAATGAAGACCCAAGAACTCATTCACGCCGCAAGAGTTAAACAAGCACCAGAGCGTGCAGCAGAGTCAGATAAACCTCTAGGCAATGGCAAATGCGTGAGAGCTAGAAAAACAATGGACTCATATGGAAGTGGAACATGCACATAAGTCTCAAGCACCACCTACTTGTACCCGGCCAATATAGGGGAGATGGGTTACGGGTTAGAGGTAAGAGAGGATGTGGTCTGGCGGTGGAGAGAAGGGGGAGCTTACTTTGGGGTTCCTGCTCAAGCTATTTTGGAGGAAATATCCTACTGGGATGACATCTCACCCAAAAGAGGTAAACATGAGCTGGAATTACTAGATGCATATTATAGAGGTTGGTAAGAGAGAAGTCTAGCCCTTATTTGGATGGGACTGTCAAGAGGAGTAAAAAACAAAACAAAACAAAACCACTTTTGTTTGGGAATGAGGCATGGCATGACCAACACAGTGTAGTGGTGGTAGTTGGGTAACCGACAGACTAGTGGGCAGTCTTGGAAGGCCACCCATAACAGGCCAAAGGTGATTAAGGGGTAAAAATGGCAAATCCTGTCACGACAGGCAGTATCAAAGGCCATAGACATTCACAGTATAAAAAAAGAAAAAAAGGGAGAAGGAAAAGGAAAAAAAAACAGAGAAAACCGAGTAAGAGAAAGAAAGAAAAAAAGAAAACCAAGAGTAATGAAGGAAAATATGAGTGATAGGAGTAAAAGCATGCATCAATAGGCTACACACTTCTCTCAC
Source organism: Quercus wislizeni (assembly GCA_023055345.1). Lineage (NCBI taxonomy): Eukaryota > Viridiplantae > Streptophyta > Magnoliopsida > Fagales > Fagaceae > Quercus > Quercus wislizeni. The sequence continues at coordinate 17,284,184 of JALGQJ010000003.1, forward strand.
TCTCAATAGTCCACTCTCTAACGAGTCAAGAGTCTAAGATTAAGCCATTTAGGTCCATTTTCCAAAGTGAGTAACTTCTACAGCAGGATTCCCCTCTAAGGTTATCCACATTGAAGATTGGTTTCCTTTTTTGGACTTGAATCTGCCAAAGAGCCAAACCCATTCCTCTAGCAGGCTAATCATCTTTTCTTTTGTCATGGTTGATTAAGGACTAACATGACTTCTTATCATTTATCTATTCCTACCGTAATCATGTTATGATACTTTTTCCTTTGTGGAACTGTTCATGTATTATTGTTGTTAGCAGAAAATATTTTAGTTAAAGTGTTTGTTCGGGGTCCTTTTTTTCGGTTGCTCGGCCACGTGTTGTCCATTGGAGGGGTGACCTTGCTAGGCCCAGGTTGTGTTTGGGGAGTTGCATCCGGATCTCAACATTGGGCCATGTGGTCCAATGGCTACCGGCGTACTTTTAAGCCTACAAAACCATTAAAGCCAAAATATAAGAATTATGATAATGGTTGAATAAATATATAATATGCGTTTGATATAATAGCTTTGATTAGTAGTTGTAATAGTAGTTGAAATAAAACATTATGTATTTAAAGGTGAAATAATCATATACTCAATGATATAAATTTAAAACTATGGAAGCAGAGTCACTTATCTTTGATTGTTTGTAGCTCCAACTATATGGCATCAATGAGTTGACAGCATTCCAGCAGAGTGACTCCAATGGTAGAGAGATAGTTTGCCATGATAACTTTAATATTGAAAAGGAAAAATGGGTGCAACTAGAGGTACAGAGAGTATGTCCAGCTGTGTATAAGGGCTAGTTAAGCTTGTCCCTTTTATCATGTACTTAAATGAGTGGACAATGCTTTTTTAGTTGTTGTGAAGTTATGAATAGTGTTTCCTTCCATGAAAAGGGTTTTTGTATGAAATATTTGTGCATTTTAAGAGAAGGGTTTTATGTAAAATAAATTTGTGTCTTCCATGAGAAGGGTTTTGATATAAGATCTTGGTGCCTTCTAGGAGAAGGACTTTAGTATTAGAAGTTTATGCCTTTCATGAGAAGGGCTTTTATAAGAGAGCTAGAGAAGAGTATTAAGATGTGTTTATGGGGCAGCTAAATAGTAGAACTTTAGAGTGAGAAAGTATGAGAGTAGAGCTCAGAAGAGTTGTGGTGTGTTATATGTAATGGTGTAGTAAGTGTGTATATGATTGTGTAAGAGAAGTGGAGAAAGAGATGTTTAGAGATATGGCAATAAGATATATGTATTTTTAGCATATAGAGAGTGAGAGAATGAGAATAAGAGAGTAATGATCTTGTAGTGTGTTTATCAATGCTGCTAGGTTTTTCTACTGGAGGATGGATGAGGGCTTGTGAAGGGTAGTTATGAGATAAGGGCTGAAGAGTTTAGTTCCTAATTTGGAAACTAAAAACTCAGAAGCTCAAACTTCATTAAGAGCTTAAGAAGATAATAAGAGGGAGAGAGAAGTTTATGAGAGAGTTATTCTTCTCCCTTAGTCCCCTTGGTGTGATGATGAGGGGTTTTATTTATAGTTGAGTTTAAGGGGATTTTTAGCAAATAATTTTAGCCAAAATCTATCATAATCAGCAATGAATCTTCAGAAAATCCATCCTAGGATTTGGCCTAAAATGGTATGTTTAGCTTTAAAGTGTTTTTACTGTTTTGGGTAAGAGCTGTTGGGCAAAAAGTAGCAAAAAAGGAAAGTATTTTAGCAAGAAAAAGATAATTTCTTTAGTTGGTTTTGATTTTTAACCAAATAAGGAAAAATTTGTAATGTTAAGGTTGCTATGTCAGCTACCACAACTTTTCTAAAAAAGCTGTTCCACCTGTTAGGAAAAGCTGTCATAAGACAATTATTGCTTGGGGTAGAAGCAGATGAGGTCAGATGTCAGGCTACTAGGATTTCAGTATTAAATGGCTTATGATGTCAATTTTAGTCAGGTGTCAAATGCTGAACACACTACTGGTGTTCTGCTAGAAATGTTTCCTTTTTTGGGTGTTAGTGTTTTTGGTCCAAGGTTCTATTACAACATATTTTTAGTAAGTAATAGAATGGTTGGTTGATAGTCAATGAAGTTTTAGAGATTTAGTCAAGGTCTCATTGTGTTGTAACTTAATCTTGGTGAGCAAGAATAGCATTTAATGCTCTACTCTAGCAGTTGGCAGAGGAATATTTGGTCTGATTATGGCAGACAGCAGCTGAATATTAGAGATATCATGAATATTCTATATATTTGGAGATTAAAGATAGCCAATTAGATTAGGCCATGTGTTTGAGTTTAATTTTAGCTGAAAGTAGTAATGTAGTTTACGTAGAATAATATAATGAAGTTTTTAAATTTGTATAGGAATAGTTGGAGATTGAATGAATAGTTATTTTCTCAACATTTAGATGGCTGGAAATATTGAGTATTTGTCATATGATGAATATTAAGTTTTAGGAAAAGAGCAATGAGGAATTTTATCATCTTAAGTGCTATGTGATAAGAGATGCTTACCATATACTAACCACTACACATGAACATGTCAGAGGTCAAGGAGTTGGAGAAAATACGCTAAGCAACATGTTTCTTTTATCAACTTTAAACTGTTAGAGCTTTACTGAACATACCTCTTGGTCCTCCAAGTCACGACTCCCAAAGTTTTCCCAAAGAGACTAATGAGCTTGGATCATAAGCCGAAGATGAGATGACATACATTGGGTTTTGTAGTCATTTTGTGTAAATATGAGCTTTTGTTGGAGAAGCCGCTTTCCATGAGTGTAAGAGAGGTAATATGGGCTATGAGCTTTGATTCATTGCTTGAGCCTGATTTATATGTTGAATGTTGATGTTGATGATGTCGTGGGGTTATGATTCCAATTGATGAAAAGGAAATGTGGACTATGAATCCGCCTCTTGAAGTAAGTGTCTTGTAGGTCATGTGAGTCTAATCTATGAGATATAAGCTTATTTTGGGTTTTAAAGAGGTTTACCCAAAAAATCAATAATATGTTGATGTGGCATGGGCTGCCAATGAAGTAGTGCCATTTAGGGCAAAAAAAGAGTCCTCAACAGTGTTTTAGTTATCCTGCTGTATTGTGTTTTTCCTCCTTTAACAGTTGTAATAGTTTTTCCTACCGTGAGCACGTGAATATGCTCAAGATTCCTGCCAAGACGCGTCAACACAAGAAAGGCCAAACTTGTGCACAAGCTGGCCTAAGGTGTGTCTCAATTAGGCTAGTCCTGTCTCTCTTACCCCAGAATCACAGGTCCGTGGTACAACGAGAGAAATCCAACCTAAGACGTAAAAAAGGCCCACCACATAAAACTAATCCTAAAATATAAGGTTTAAAATTTAACTTTTACCCAAATAAATTATTTTGGTTGAATTACAAAGAGAGGGGGATTCCAATTTCACCAATATGTTTTTTATTTGGAAAAAAAAAATTTAGCCATTGTTTGGTTCCTTATAGGGTTTGTATTCATTTTCAATTTTCATTTTCTGTACACATTTTCTCTTCTCAAATCCTATAATCATTTTCTGTCTGGCACCAATTTTGGTTTAGTTTTTGTTTTGCTCAAATCCTTCTATTTTCAAACAAAACTAACAATTAACTTATCACCCACTAGAAATTGTTCATCTCCTTCGTCAAACACAACTACAACTCCAGGTCTTCATAATCACTGAAACCTAACCACAATTCTAGAAACAGACCAAAACCAAAACCCACCAGAACCACTATCAAAGGCTAAACCTAGCCCAGATCACCACGTTGCAAGTCGTAATCCATGGGAAAAAACAAAAACCCACCCAGATCTCCATTGGAAAACCATTGATACAAACAAATTTCATCAAATCTCAACATCAAATAGAAAAGAGAGAGAGAGAGAGAGAGAGAGAGAGAGAGAGAGAGAGAGAATTTTTTATGAGACAACTCACTATTAGTGGGACCCACAAAGTTGGTTTTTTTTTTTTTTAATGAAATTATCACTGTATCCATTTCCACTAAAAATGAAGACGGGCAAAAGATGTATTCATTTTTTGTATTCAAACTCTGTTTTTTGGATACTGAAAATGAAAATTGAGTACAATTAATGTGACTAAACTAGTTTTTTAGTGGTGAGTTGCACAAAAAAAAAATTTGAAAATGAATACAGAATATAAAACATTTTTTCTCAAACCAAACACCCTTTTAGTTTTTAATTGGTTTGTAGCTCTCTTCCACCAATCTTCTAAGTGTTGATTGAAGAGATCATTGTTTACGTGATTTGTTTAAATTTTAAACAATTAACATGGATAATATGCCGGGAAAGATAGTTCCAAACCAATTTGAAGCTAAATTTTGTCCACTGAATAAAGTGATCGGTAAAGTAGCGAGAAAAAAAAAAAAGAAAGTCTGCAATTTTATTTGTGCAAACCTCTCTCACACACTTTCTATCTCTTAATAAATAAATAAAAAAACTCTCTCAGACTCTCACAGAAGTCAATAATTCACTTGGATTGATGGGTCACAGGAAAAGGGTATTCCTCCTCTCTTCCTATTCCCTTCCCTACTTTCTCCTACACAGAGGAAATCAGATCTAAAAGATCTCATCACAATACACTTACAATTGCATCGTATAGCTGCAACTCTTGCTGATAACCAAGTGATTAAGCTAAAGACTATTCATTCTTAATGAATATTGAACAAGCCCACAGGCCCTTCAGCTTTTGCTCCTAGTTGTTGATCTCTCACCAACGGTAACCAAATTTCCAATCTTTCATTCATTTTTCCTACATATATGTATGTGTCTGTGTGTTAGCTTAAAACCCTTTTGCTATGATCCCATTTCTGCAACTTTTATCAGACTTTTTTTTTTTTTTGGTCATATGATGTTTGTGAGAATTACCTTTTCTAGAATTATGGGTTTTGCTTTGTTCTTTTTATTGGGTATTCTGTTTGTTCTTTTTAGTCTAAGGTTAAAAACTGATTATTAGTATGGGTCTCAATTAGCGGATTGAAAATATTTAATTTTGATATTGCTTTGGTATTAGAAATCTTAAAGCAGAGAAAGAATTTTACTTGGTTTAAGTTGAATAATTTGCAGCTAAAAGTGCTGACCCATAAAGTGATTTAAAAAAAAAAAAGGTTCAGAATCAAATATGGTTTCTTTCCAATGCTTCTAACAGGAAATGGTCTCATGTATGTTTGTAGCCTAGAAGGTTGGGGGTTCTAGTGTGAATAAGAAACAAGAGAACAATCATATTAAAAAAAATACACAAAAACCTTTGTCCTCTTATTTATAAACGATCGGAATCAAAGAAAAATTAGTCTACCAACTGAAGGTTTCTCTTTGGGACCATAATTCTCTTTGGATAGGTAATAGTGAGTGGGGGAAAAAATTGGGGGGGGGGGGGGGGGGGGTTCAAACCACATACATCAAATACTTGATTACGTACATGTATGCACATGAATGGGCTAATGGAGTGCGGTTGATGTTTTTACAAATTTTTGTTTCAAGTTTTGATATTATATTATTGAAAAAGTTGAACAATTTGTAGCTTAAATTTGAGTGCCAAAAGTTTCTATGAATTGGTCGTTTGCAGGTTGTCAAAAGCTTTTTCTTTCACAATATTGGGAGAGAATGTAAAAATTGTAAAACCAACAATTGGCGTGTTTGCTCTCTTTTTCCTATGTTGTGTATAACTTCACTAGTTCACCTAGAATATAAGAAAAAAAACAGGGGTGAGGGTGTGGGGAAGGAAAAACAATATCTTTACAGCATTGCCCTTGAATTGTTACGCATGGGCTCTCTAAAACAGCATTAGTGGTGGTTATTTATGCAAAATATGGAGAAGAATGGGGGCTGGACAATTGAGGTGGTTAGGGGCTTGCATGGGGTGGGTCTGTGGAAAAAGTATTAGAGGAGGGTGGGACTGATTCTCTAGACTATTAGATTCATCATTGGGGATGGCACCTGAGTTAGATTTTGATGAGACTTATTTTACATAAATTCATATCTCATAAGCCTTTTCACAAAATTGTTCACTTTTGCAGTGGACAATAATGCATCAATTGCCTGTTATTTGGGCAATTCAATTGATAGGGGAACACAGTACTGGAAACTTCAATTTATTAGGCATTTTCGAGACTTGGAACTGAAATCTTTGTTGAATCTCTATTAAGTTCTTGTATTCTAATTTACCTTCTAGTCAAGGTGAGGATCAAGTATCATATAGGGTAATAAAAAATGGAAGACTTGAAGTTTGTTTGGATTATGAAGCTCTTAGAAGGTGGTGGATAGAGGGGGGAGGGGGGAAGGGTGTTACTGGTAGTGATGTCAATTCAGTTCTAGTTACTGTTCCAGTTGACTTTTTGAACAAAAATTCCATTTGTCAATCTATTCCAGTATATCGTTTTGGGGCTACTATTATTTTTGTATACTCTGTGTTTGTATGTGTGTGAGGGAGAGCAAGAGTCCATATAGCAATAAAAATGCAATACATATTTTATTTAGCTTCTCATTACATTAAATATATATGCTATTTCATTCTCAAAAAGAATAGGCTTATGCTATTTAATTTTTGGGTAAATTGCAAATTCAACTCCTAAAGTTTGGGGGTGTTTGGATTTTACACCTTGAAGTTTCAGAATTTGGATTTTACACCTTGAAGTTTCAGAATTTGGATTTTACACCTTGAAATTTTATTCTGTTTGCATTAGTAGCCACTTCATCCATATTTTCCATTAAGTGTCACATAAACTTGTCATGCATGTTTAGTTTGTCCAATAAAATGATGCCATATCATTTTTTTTTTTTTGATAAGTAAGAAGAGAATATTATAAATAAAAGAATAGCAAGAGAAATACAAAGAGTTCACGGTAGTGAACAACGGAAAAAGGAACAAAAAGACAGATGAAGCCCCTAATCTATTCTAATAGATGAAAGAAAATCCAAAAGGGTAGAACAATCCGTGAAACCCCAACATCGAGACCAATCAAAGAGGGTCTGCTGGCAAAACTCTAATAACTGAGCCACAGTTTTCTCCTCATCCTCAAAAGACTACCGATTCCGTTCAGACCAAATAGTCCACATTAAACAGCCTGGAACCAAATCCCAAATATCAGAGCTATGCTTCCCAATCCAATGATACCAACTAAATAATAATTCTAAAACTGAACTTGGCATGACCCAATCAATCCCGAACAACCGAAGCATAGACATCCTCAAAGAATGAGTTGTCGGGCAAAAAAGTAATAGGTGATCCACAGATTCCGCATTGCAACAACACAAGCAACAACGATTCACCAAAAGGCGACCACGAAGCATAAGATTATCCAAGGTAAGAATCTGACCATGGGTTGCTGTCCACATGAAAAAAGCCACCCTTTTAGGAATCTTAACTTTCCAAATTCCTTTCCAAGGGAGAGTGGAAGGAGCTGCATTTCGAATCTTATGATAAAAAGACCGAGTATCAAACTTCCCACTGCTATTAAGATCCCAACAAAGCCTGTCACACCCTCCACCCCTAGGAATTCGGGATTGGATGAAATGAAGAAGGGAAAAGGAAGCCGCCAACTCCCAATCATTGAATTCCCTATGAAATCTTAAACTCCACACTCTATCATTATCACCCACTGGAGGGCTTAACACATCAGAAATACAAGCCTCCTTATTAGCTGAACACAAAAATAACTGAGGGTAAAGAATTTTAAGAGGAATGTCTCTCGTCCACTTATCATGCCATAAAAGAATGCGAGAACCATCCCCTACCACAAAAGAGAAATGCTTAGCGAAAGTGTCCCACCCTTTGCTAATACTCCGCCATAACCCACAACCATGAGCCCTAGAACAAGCTCTAGTGCACCAACCCCCTTTTCCCTCCCCATATTTCATGGCAATGACCCTCCGCCACAGATGCGAGGTTTCATGGCCGTACCTCCAAAGCCATTTCCCTAATAGGGCCTGATTAAAAGGTGCCAATTTCCGAATACCTAAACCACCCAACTCACGCGATAAACACACCTTATCCCAAGCCACCAATGGATATTTAAAGCTCTCAATTGATGAACCTCACAAGAAGTTCCTTTGAATGCATTCCAATCTATTCGCCACAGCTTTAGGGATAGTAAAGAGGGAAAGATAATAAGTTGGAAGGCTTGAGAGGGTACTCTTCAGCAAGGTGAGTCTACCACCCTTTGACAAATAAAGCCGCTTCCAGCTCGAAAGCTTCTTTTCCATCCTCTCAAGGATCGGATTCCAAATAGAGGTTGTTTTGTACAAAGTTCCCAAAGGCATACCCAAATAAATCATAGGCAGACTGCCCACCTTGCATTGAAGGATATTAGATAAAAACTGAATATTACGCACCTCCCCAATAGGGACAATTTCACTTTTCCCCACATTCACCTTCAAACTAGTAAAGGCTTGAAAACAAGTCAAAACCAACCTAATAGAAAGAATTTGCTCTCTAGAGGCATCACAGAAAAGAATGGTATCATCAGCAAATAAGAGATGAGAAACATGGATACCAGTAGAATTAATAGGGCCCACCTGAAAACCTTGAATGAAACCACCTTCCTCTGATTTCTTCAGGATGCGACTTAAAACCTCCATAATCAAAATAAAGAGAAGGGGAGACAAAGGATCCCCTTGTCTAAGACCTCTAGAGCTACTAAAGAAACCAGCAGGAGAACCATTAACCAGAACAGAGAAGCGAACTGTAGAGACACAAGTCTTTAGCCATCTCCTCCATCTATCCCCAAAGCCCATCCTCTCCAGCAAATAAAACAAAGCGTCCCAATTCACATGATCATATGCTTTCTCAATGTCTAACTTACACACCACCCCCGGAGTACGACATTTCAGTCTACTATCTAAACATTCATTAGCAATAAGCACTGAATCCAAAATCTGTCTGCCACCAACAAAAGAATTCTGTGACTCCGAAATAAGTTTATCCAACACCCGCCTCAATCTGTTAGCTAAAACCTTAGACAACAGCTTATACACACTGCCCACTAAGCTGATAGGCCTAAAATCTTTGATATTCAAAGCATTGATTTTTTTTGGGAATCAAAGATAGGAAAGGAGCATTCAGAGACCGTTCAAACTCAGAGCTCCTATGGAAGTGATCAAAGAAAGCCATGACATCTATTTCCACTACACTCCAGCATTTTTGAAAAAAAGCCATAGTGAAACTGTCAGGACCTGGAGCTTTGTCACCCTCCATTTCTTGAAGAACCTTTACCACTTCCTCCTTAGCTCATCCTCCTCAATACTAGCAAATTCTAAACCATCCATAGAAGGGTGCCAATTATCTGACGCAGTGTACAAACTCTGATAAAAATGGACCATCTTAGACCGCACCTCTTCCTCCTCCTCATAGAGAACCCCATCCACCTCTATGCCTCGAATATGATTAGTTCTTCTATGGGAGTTTGCAACCTGATGAAAGAAACAAGTATTATTGTCCCCCTCCTTTACAAATATAATCCGGGATTTTTGTCTCCAAGAAATCTCCTCCAAAGAGGCAAGATGAGCAATCTCACCTTTAATCTGAATACAACAAGTTTGATCCTCCTGAGAAAGACCTAACAAGTCCTCCCTAGCATCCAAACCCAACAATTTGGATAAAAAACATTTCTTCCTAAAGGCCAAATCCCCAAATTCTTCCTTATTCCACTTTTTCAAGTCCTCTTTAAGAGCTTTTAATTTACGAGCCAGAATAAAGCTAGGAGAACCCGAAAAGCAATACCCATTTCACCATTGCCGAACCCTCTCTACAAGGCCCTCTTCTTTCAACCACATATTCTCAAACTTAAAGGCACTCCGACCTTTATTGACACTACCCACCACCACCACTAAAAGAGGGCAATGATCAGAAACAACATGAGGGAGTACTCTTTGAGACACGTTTCCAAAGTGATCTACCCAATCCACCGAAACTAGGGTTCTATCAATTCTTGACATACAATTTGTCCCCGAATCTCTAAACCAAGTAAAAGAAGCCCCTTCAAGGGGTAAGTCCACTAGGTAATTAGCATCAATGAAGTTTGAAAAAGAAAACATATTCGGACTAAAAGCCTCACAACCAAATCTCTCACTCGGATACCAAATGGTATTAAAATCCCCAAAAACACACCATGCCGTATTCCACCTGGAGTGCATCCTTGAAAGTTCTTCCCACAGAGCACCCCGCTGATTATCCTCATTAGGCCCATACACTCCAGAACATGCCTAAACAAAATCATCTACGACCCCCTTCAGTAAAACATTAACCGAAAACAGACCAACAACACAATCGACTTTTTCAAAAACTCTCGTCTCAAACCAGTAACACTCCCCCTGCAGTATTGACTGCATCTAGAACAACCCAATCTAGGAACGGACTACCCCAAAGGCTACGGACAACAAAAGAGTTTAAAGAAGACAGCTTAGTTTTTTGAAAGAAAACTATATCACACTTCCACTCCTTGAGAAGATTTTTACATACCTCTCGCTTCTGAGGATTATTTAATCCCCTAACATTCCAAGATAGCAATCGTAAACTCATTTAAAATTGGTAATTGCCCCCGTTCCTACTAAGAAGTCTCTATTCCTCCCTTTAGTAGCTACCCCATCATAATTAATAGAAGAGAACAAACCTTTGAGTTCCCTAAGCCCTTTCTGCTTAGAGTTCACAAAACCTTTAGAGGACCCAACACTCCCAACATCAACACAGTCTTGTTCAAGAAGACGGATCAGAGCCAGGCATTGATCTTCATGCTTAACAATAGGAAAACCCACAATTCTACAAAAAATTTTCATAAGGCTACAAACCCATTTCGAATTTTTCACCTCTGACCCTCGAACCTCTCCCTCATCACCTTCTTGGATCACTTCCAACCCCTTATGATCATTGGGATCCCATTTAGATAAAGGTGAGCACTCCAAAAGAACATTCTCATCCTCTCTACGAAAACAACCACTAGGATTAACTACTCTACTCTTCCTTTGAATCAAAGAATGCTCAGGCCCTTCCTGTACCAGCTCAACCCCATCCAAGTGGCTCAGCGACATTGGCTCAGCAATAGGATTGCTCCATATCACTCCCTTCTCACCAGAAACCACCATGGAGTCAGCTATCTCACCGAAACAAAGACCTTCCTCGCAACCTAGACCCAACAGAGGAGAAAAAGAGTTTTGGGCAGAAGAAACATCAAACCCAGGTCCAGTGGGTCTCGCCATCGCCCCTACCCTCAACACACCAGCCACCGGAGTATGGGTCTCGTCCCACATCCTCCGATTGGTCCCCACCGCACCGGAAAACCCAAAAAAAGACCCTTCTGTCACACTCGCCGGCGTCGCAGTGGTCACCGGCGACTCGGGACCCACTGACGCAGTCGCCAGAACCTCTTCTGTCACCGGCGATCTAGAAGCCGTCCTCGGTTTACCTCTCGAGCTCTCCCCAATAGCCCACGAAGCTTGACCATCAAAGGAAGCTGAACTGGGTTTGACCATAATACCCTTAAGTGATGTTACCGTGTCCACTGGATGGGCTTTGACAAGCGCACCAGATTGCTTAAAAAGATCAGGCTTGTCACTTAAAACCTTGGGCCACCTAGGATCCTTAGCACCCAGAACAGACACAATACGTTTCCCGCCCTCCGGCTTACACACTCTCAAAGCCAGAATGTCAGGAGTCAGCTTAAAAGTGAAAGCCCGCGTGGGTCTACCATTAATGACTGAAACTTTGCCATTTAAAACAGAACCATTTTCTGAAGGGACACCAGGAATCCCATTCTGTCCCAAAAATGTTCCAAAATTTTCAAAATTCCTTAACTTTTGCTGATTGCCTAAAGCAGACAAAAGTTTCCCACTCCGGTCTTCACCAGCAGACTGATCTCCTCCCCCACCACCTCCATTTATGGAGGAAACTTCAGCCATAGAAACCGGTTTAGCACTAGTGAAAAAATTCCTCAACTCTCTTTGAAACAGAGTCCAGCCTACACGATTGGTGCTTGCTGGTATCATAACACACCCTCGACGAACCCCACCATAGTATTCAGCTAAGACCACAAAAATACCAGCCTTATTTGACCTCCCACAAAATTCCAACAACTTATTATTTTCCCGGAAACGTTTGTAGATGGAAACTTTCCCAGGCACCCAATCACAAATATCTGCAAAACAAGAAATGATCCACTCCAAACCTTTACGTCCTACCCAAATAGTGTGCTTAACATGCCGGCTGCTTTCATGTATAGCATACGAATCATGTCGCCCACCATTGAAAGAAAAAGAGAAAAACTTAGCATCAATACGTAAAGGAATCTTTCTACCCTCATGTTCAGAAACAGTTGGAGAGGTAATAAGATTTGAAACTGGTTTGGTATCAGTTTTAGAAAGGGAGAAAACGGGTACCAGTGGAGGTGTGGGCGCAGAAGGTTTGATAGGCAAGGTGGAAGGTTGTAAAGGGTGAGACGGTAGGCACAAACTAGAAGGGATAGAGGGATGACAAAAGGAGTAAGGTGGCAATCCAAATGGTGGGAGTTGAGGTGGAAAAAGAAAAGGATAGGGAGGAAGGGGAGGAAAAAGTGAGACAGCCGGTGGTAGGAAGGGGAAGAGAGAGGGAGTTGGGGGAGGTTGGTGGTGAGGGTGTGGGTGAGGTTGGGGGAGGGGTGGGGGAGGTTGGTGGTGACGGTGTGGGTGAGGGTGTGGGAGGGAGAGAACTCATTCTTGGAAAAGTGTCTCTCACCATTTCAGGTTTCAAACCCAATTTCAGGTTTAAAAAAACAAAAAAATTAAAAATGACATGGCAAAATATAAATGAGGTGGCATCATTTTGTTGGATGAACTTAACACACGTGGCAAGCTTATATGGCACTTAACGGAAAACATGGATGGAGTGGTTTCTAATGCAAATGGAATAGAACTTCAGGGGGTAAAATCCAAAATTTGAAATTACTAGATGTAAAATCCAAACACCCCCCAAACTTTAGGGGGTGTAGATTGCAATTTAGCCTTAATTTTTCAAAAATCTATTAATATACATTCTTCACATGCCAAAATGAATATTTGATAAAAGAAATGAAGCACACTATAATCATGAACAAAGAGACCTAAAAATCCCACCACATTACTACTAATGAAATACAAAATAATTGCAAGACTGGTTGGAAGGGATGGGAATGAGTCAGAATTTTTAGGGATACTGCATCGGTTTAGTGACTAGTACGAAATATGTCAACCATTCCGGCCAGAATAAAACAGAATTGGTAACTTTGTCTACAGGAGTACCATTTCTTTGGCAGACCTGGGGAGTGCTAAGGTACCACAATAGATTGTTTTCTTCACTTGATGGCAGCACTGAGCAAAATTTTAACAGTGGATAATTTCTGAAATAAAATAATATGGTTATTTATTGGTGTTATATATGTAAGAATAGTGGGAAGTCAGTTAATTTCCTTTTGCTTCATTGTTTAGTGGTGATAGATATATGGTCTTTTGTGTCTGCGTTATTTGGGATATCTCTTGTGGTGCTGAAGACTGTGATTCAGATATAAGATTGTTGGCAATGAAGATATCATTGACATTGGAGTAAAAAAATCTAGAAGGCTTTTCAGTTTTGTGTCAGTGAGAGAGGAACAATAGAACATTTGATGGAGTGGGAACGTCCTAATCTTGTTACCAAACAAATTTTATGAGTTCTTTGTATGATTGGATGACTGCTATGGGTAGCATCCCTTCAAGGTGTTTTCTAGGAGCGTTTGATACATTCCCTGTGTATTTGAACTAACTTTTGTTAAGAACAGAATTATTTTTACTTATATATACAAAGCATATGGTCTTCCTTAGATATTTTTTAGACCATTAAATCTAGAGGTTGGAGATGGAAGTACCCTAGATAGCACTTAAAAAAAAAAAAAAAAAAAAAAAAATCCAAAACCTATGTATAGATTACTTTTCCACTGTTTGTTGCTCAGTTGGTTACTTGGATTCATTTAATATAATGGATGGGAAATGTGTTGAGCGTCCACTTAAAATAATGCTTTAAATAGACATTTGATTGTTTCATAATTGACGATTCCCTTTTTATTTCTAATTATATACAGCTGCATACTGTGATAGAAGCCTGGATGTAATTATATTTGAAAATTATCAGGGACATTACGTAATATTTTTGTATTGATAGCTTTCATATTGCTTGTCTTCCTTAATAAATGCTATTTCTTGTTATCTTATTACTACCATTCTGAAATCTCTGTGTTTTCACTAAATCTGCTACTTACCATTCCACAAACATTGAAAATGAATTTTACCTCAGGCTTATAATAGAAGAGTGGATATTAATTCAGCATGATTCAAACTTTGAATTCATTAGCATCTGATGATTTAAAATGGGGATGGCTGACATACTCATTTATAAAAGTAAAAGTTGCAATCAAGTATTTTTCAATTGTAGAAAGTAATTTGATTAGGTTAAATGAAACCTAATATGATTCTTTTGATATTGATTTGATTCAGTTGGATTGATAAAGTGGTTTATAGAATCCAAAAAAACTTATCCTCTTAGATTTTTTTTTTTTGGACAAGTAATAAGGAATTTCAATAAAAATGGTGTGCTCTAAAAGAAGAGCTTCTTAAAAATTGCGAACGGGGAGAAAAAAATCTATGAACTCAAATAAGGAATTAGAAGAAATCCTCCCAATCATCATGCACAGTTCAAATAGAGAACTTGGAAGAATAGACTTAAGCTCAATCAAAGATCTCTCAATTCCATAAAAAATGCAGCTATTCTGCTCCCCCCCAAAACATAATGACAGTCATGGACCCCACTATTACTATGCCAATGAAACTGACCTTTCCAACAAAAAAAGAGTTGATCACTTTGAACGGCACCGCACAATACACCGCTGTGCACCCAAAAAAAAAAAAAAACACAGGACCAGAATTCAGTAGCAACTGAGAAATGAAGCAAGAGATTATCTGCATTTTCTATGCCTTCCTTGCACACGCAACACTGATTGGCCAAGGCCATATTCCTCTTTATAAGGTTGTCTAGGGTCAAAATTTTCCCAATGTTGAAGTCCACACAATGAAAGCCACTTTCCTGGATACTTTATTACTGTAAGTACAATTTTACAGGAAATGCCTTCCATTAGCACCTCTCAAACATACATAATTTGATTGAAGACTAACTTACCATTAGTTATTAGGGCTCCATCTCATACAATCAATGCCTCCACCAAAATATTTTAACAGATTTTATGGATTCACTTATTTTTTGCATATAATTTTTTGTAATTCTTTAGGTTATGGAATGCTCAACATCATGAGTATGAAGTAATCTTTTTTCTAATAAATTTTTTCTAACCTATCAAAATGAAAGAACTGTAAGAAAAAGAAAATAAAAGAAAGAAAAGAAATGTGAACGTGTCTATTACTCATATAGGTAGGATGAGAATGAAGGTAGAAAGGGTACTTTTCCAGATTGTAGCAGCCCGATGGGGGAACCCAAAGGTGACGTAGGATCTTTAAGAATTCAGCACTAAAATAGACTTCTTGAAGGGTTCTTGAATAAGGATTGATATTTAAGGGTTTAGGTAAGAGAAAGATTGAATTTTGATGACTGTTTGGTGTTAAAACAGGGGGTAGAACAAGAAATAGGATAACTAAACACTAGGCAATCACACTTAGGTAGGAGAAGGCAATTACACCCTCAATGCATGAAATAAGCTGCTGGAATTTTGTTAGAATCAACCTCACTATGATTTTTTTTTTTACTACAATAAAGCCTTTATGTAGGCTATTGTTAAATCCTTTTCTAGAAGGACTAGGACTCTAACTAGCCTATCCCTAGAATGACTATTATTACTAATATTAAAAAGAAAAGGACTTAACTTCTAAACCCAATTGGAAAAGGACTAAAAACATAAAATAAGATTCATGGGCCTCTAAGACACCCCATTACAGCCCATTCCAGAAAATTTGGAAATTACCAAACTATTCCATTAAAAAAAAAAAAAAAGAAGAACTTTATTAAAACTAAACCAGAAACTTGAATCTTTTGATACTTAATCTTGTATTTTCTTGAACTCTTTCTTGTTGGCATCAAAAGTCATACCATTAATCTATCTTGCAAGAGGACAGCAATGCCAAATCTTCTACATTCCCAATATCTGCCATTGGAACCAATTCGGTCTTATTCAAATTTACTTTCAATGCCGATACAACTTTGAAGCACGATAGTATGGCTTTTGTATATCCTTGGAGGCATCACAAAATAAAATTGTATAATCTGCATATGGTTTTTAATTAGTGGTTTGAAGTAGTTCAATGATGGGTAGGTTATATTGATATTTAATTGTTGCATTTTCTTCTGTCGAAATTTAACATTTTTCACCAGCCATCTCCATCGACCTCACTTCATTATGGATCATATAACTGTTTTTTTTTGGAGCTTTATTTGTCAGTGTTGTTCTATCACTTCTTTGTCAAGGAGCCATGACTCTAACTTAAATGTTTTATAGTTCTTTATTCTTCATCTAACTTCGGAAAGATATCTTTCATTCCAACTCAGGCCTGGAACCATAGCCCAAATTTTCTTTGAATTTAATTAAGTAATTCTCATGTTTGTTTTCCAGAGGGAGTGACAGTTACTGCACTCGTTTGCTCTGTCCCACTGTCATACCTGTTTAATAAGACGGTTGATGTGAGTGAGCTGGAACACTATGAGTGTGTTTGGCATTAGCTTATAAGCTTAGCTTTTAACTTTTAGCTTTTTTTAACTTTTATGTACAATTTTTTAAACCTTACTTTTTCCCGCATTTTCTCATTTAGTGTCTGTTTGGGAACAATTTATATGGTTTTTTGCTGAAATTTTTTTACTGAAAGTGTGCTAAAGTATAAGGTACATTGAAAAAGTGAGAAAAAATGGAAAAAGTAAGGTTTTAAAAAGCTGTACATAAAAACTAAAAACTAAATGATAAAAGCTGAAGCTAACGCCAAATAGGCTCTAAGGCAGTCCAATCTCTTATATCCTTGCCTATTTGTATGTTCTCTCCGCTGGGCTGCTTGCATTCCTTATATGACTCATAATCTCTCCTGTACTAATTTTTCAATCAGAGATGTCAACTTTCCTGCTAAGCACCAAATGCTTTTTATTCACTAGGTTATGGGTTCTATCCCGTAACGGTCCATGTGTGTGTTTACCTAAAAAAACCTTTTATTCCAAATTTTTTTGGTTCTCATCTAATGGTTTATACTTTAAGGCTTATAGATTTGTATTTATTCCCTTAAAATGTTAAGTTTACTCTTGGATCAGAACTTTTAAATTGCCAAACTGAAGTTGGAATATTGTTTCCTTGTTGATGTTATCAATGAGGATAGGAGGATGGTTTTGCTAAATTGGTGCTTAAATTTGATTTGTGCATTTAAATCTCTTCACATTAAATTGTGCTTGTGATGCAGGACAAGAAGGGAATTGAAGTGGGCACATCAGAATATTCTTTTTTGATGGAGAACTTGAGACAAAGACGAGGGAGCAATCACAATGGTAAAATGCAGAAGGGAGCATTTTATCTGCCACCAGAGATATTATGCGAGATTCTTTCCAGACTTCCTGTAAAATATATCTTAAGATGCAGAAGCGTCTGTAAGGAATGGTGTCGCTTGACTCGAGGCCCTCAATTTATCAACCTGCAACTGAGCAGAGTGAATCATCAACTTCCTCAACTCGTCCTCAAATCAGATTATAAAGTCGATTTGCAGAACCTACTTCTACTGGACACTGAGGGATGCAATATTAACAAAATTCCTTTTAAGAAAATGTCTTGCACTTCGAAGAGGTTAAATTGCCTTCGGCTAATGTGTTCTTGTGATGGTTTGCTCTGTATAGCTGCGGATTACCTTATACAGCCTGTGATTATATTGAATCCAATAACAAGAGAGAGTGTTATTTTGCCATCACCAAAAAGAAGAGCGTATGTAGTGAGTCATCAGATTGGTTTTCACCTTGACCCCTCATCTGGTAAATACAAAGTTGTACGAGAATATAGAAATATGAATAGTTTGAATCGTGATGAAGGCAGCAGTTTCGAGATAATTACACTTGGAGATAATTCATGGAGAAAATTGAGTGCACCTCCTGTCCCAATTGAATATAGCTTGGGTGCGGCAGTATACTGGAATGGGGCCTTCCACTGGAAAATTCAAGAAAGAAATGACAAAAGTGGTGACAATTGCATCCTTGGTTTCAATATAAGTGATGAGAAGTTTTACACCATCTCTTGCCATGTCAGGTTTGGATCTTCGGAGTATGACTTGCTGGTTTTAGGAGGGTGTTTGTCATTAGTAGAACATGATGTTCATCTCATGAGAATATGGAAAGTAACAGGAACGAAGGATGAAGGATTTTCTCTCTCCTTCCACTGCACATACGATACTTGTGTGCGGTGGAACAAATATCTCCATTATTCAGTGATTTGTCAAACTAATGCGGATAGTTTTTTGCTGAAGGTGTCACGTGAAGATGGCGAAAATGGTGCAAACCATTGGTTTGTGCAGTTTTTCCCTGGTAAGGCATTTTACTCGTATCTAGACATTCCCGGCCTTCCTAGCCGCTTCAGGGGTGTTTACTTCAAACCCTCTTTTGTCTCTCCAAAAGCTCCTTTGCGTCGTTCTTCTTGACCATGGAATGGCTTTACTCCTTTGGAGCTTGGTCCTGAATATCATCATAGAAATACTGTGTAATTTTCTAATGAATGGAGGTGATTCTAGATTGTATCTTGCAGGTCAATTGTAGAAGCAAAATAGCTTGTCTCACCTCCTCCTCTTTATTAAAGTTCTCTTTGGTTTTTACTTTGTAAGGGATATAGATATTGGGATCAAATTATATCTTTCAGGTTAAGTTTATAAAGAGACATTGTAATGTAATCAGTTCTCTTGCTGTTGTGTGTGTGTGTGAGTGCGTTATATGCATCTCATTAGAAGTTGAGGCTAGAAGGTTTATTGTACTTTTGTGAAAAATTATCTTGCACCCGTTTCATGGAGCGGCTCTCTCAAACTCGCATTCACGTGAGGCCGTTTATATGTAGCGGGTTTAGGAGATACTTTCTCGTTGCATTTGTAAACAAGTGCTTGTTAAGCTTGATTCATCTATATTTTCTTCAAGCATGTGATTATTATGATCTTAATTAACTATGTTAATTAGACTAATTTTATGATACTTCCAATTAAAAATCTTACACTAGAGGCCGGTACTGCTATTAAATTATTATTAATTAATAAGTTCGCTGGGCTATCTGAAGTTTTTTTTTTTGAGAAATAGCTATCTAAAGGTTAAATCTTAGATTTATTTATACTCTCATTGGTGAAAATTTATAGTTTTATGTCACGGTTTGAAGTCATTCTATTGAAAAGTTTCATATGTTTCGTACTACATTTATTGTAGACAGTGCAGAGTGAGGACCACTATATGTTGTTTCACGTAAAAGCAGTAACATCAATTACAAAACACTCATTATAAATATCGAGAAACTTGGAATTGTTCAACCTTTTCCCTTGTCTTTAGTACAGTTATACATGTAACCCTTATGCAAGTTGGATGGCGATGACATGTCCTTTTTTTTTTGTGTGTGTGTTTGTTAAACTTAAACGTGTTTTTTTTTTTTTTTTTTTAATAATTTTATTTATTTATTTATTATTATTATTATTGTAAGTAATTGGAAAAGAAAGTACTCAAAAATTTTAGAAAATGAAAGTCTTCAAACATAGGTTGAATCCTGGCTCTCCCATTTGTTTGTATAGACTTAAAAGAAATGAGAACTCATTTTGGATGTAAAACTTTATTTAGAGATGCTTATTTTAGGGTAGATTACATTGACCTCCTTTGAAGAAATGACATTCTCAATATTTCAAGAAATGACACTGCCATCCTTGAAATTTCAACTCTTAGTTAGAGACCACTAAAAATTTCAGCACTTAATTTGTACACTTGATCAACCAAGTTTGAAAACATATACAACATCTTTGTCATGAGCATATTGTCGACATAAAAACTTGTGTTATGTGTGATAAAAAATCAGTGTGTGAAAGTTTAAGACCTTAAATTTAGGAAGGGGCAAGGCGGTATATGTATACATATGAAACCAATCAAGCAAGTAGCATGGCTAGTGAGCACAATGCCTCGAAATTGATACTATCCTCCAAAGAGGCACTTAACACATAACCAAACAACACCACCCCCCCCCCCCCCCCCCCCCCCCCCCACACACACACAACAACTACATCACGTTAAGTGCAATGTGTTTGATGATCACCTTTTGTAAATTCATGATCATTATTTTTTTATTTTTTAATCAACAAGAAAATACCCTATTGCTCGGTACAATAATAGTGGCTCTCTCTATCAAGCAAATGAGCATGCTATCTACAATCATAAGAGTACGCTAAGTCCTGTTTAGATCTTTAGAGTTTCTAGTGAATGAGTTTTGACCAAGGGAGTCAATATCGTACCGCAGGCTGTACCGGTTTGGTCAGGGATACGATATATTTTGAATACCGGTCAATACCGGTGTACTATTTCGGGTTTACCGCTATTTTATATATATATATATATGTATATATATATGTATGTGTGTGTGTATTATAATAAATATAAATGTTTATCATAAAACATTTCCTTAATTCAGAACTAATTATTCATGGTTTTAGACTTTAGAATCAATTAAAAGAAAAAAAAAACACGATATAAAAAATAGAAAGCTTAAAAGTTACAATTGCGTATTAAGAATACAAATAATACTAATAAGTTAATGCAAATAAGTTACCATTCTGCCCTAACAAAAATTCAAAAATTACAAAACTTAAAAAAAAAAAAAAAAAAAAACTTTTTTCTGTACCAACCGATACGCCTGGTACCTGCCGGTATTGCCCGAAATTTGCCGGTACATGACCGGTATGGCTGGTATTTAAACCGGTACAAAATGTTAATGTTTTGATACCAGTATACATACTAGTACGGTACATACCAGCCAGTACGGCCGGTATCAGTACAGTATTGACTACCTTGGTTTTGACTCTAGTTGCAAATACTTTAGTCACGTGGCTAATTGCCTACCAAACGCTCACACATGTGGCCAACTTCAACTTAAATTAATTGTGGATATAACATATAAGTGCAAGTCTAAATCACAACATGTATACTAACAAAGACTAGTGTAGTATGGCTAAATAAGGTTTCTTTCTCTCTAAAATACTCTCTTTTTGGATTTTTCATTTTCTATGTTGTTATTTATGTAGTTTTAACAAAAGCAAAAACACACACCAAACTAAGGTAAATGGAAAACATGAAATGAAATTAAAGCATACAATAATATATATAGACTCCAAGGATGATTAATACAGAATGAAGTGCAACCTAAAGAGTCAATGAAAATATTTCCAACTTTAGATAGGAAGTATTAAAATAGTGGACAAGGAAAATGATACTCAATTCTTTGGACTCTTTCCTCACCCACTTAGTGTTGGGTGTACATATGTGAGTGAAGTCCCACATTAAATAATAATAAGAAGAATAAGTGACTAATATAACATATCTGAGCACATATCTATTGAACTTAGACCTTTTGGGTTAAAATGAATCTCTATATGTTATATTAATTATTCAAGGAAGTTTCTTAAGGTGTTTATCTCTCCAACAACTAGCGTAGGTCTGCGTCTTGGCCTGTGAAGGTGGGGATGCATTGATCCTAGAGCGTCTACGTACTGACTAAGATGAATTAGCATTCCTTCAAATTGAGTTAACAACCATTAATTGCTTTTAACCACTCACCCAATAGAGGCACATGATCTCATGCCCTAAGTCGAGTGACTCTATTCTTAGACTTCACTTGAAGAAATTTGGACGAGTGTGTCTGTTAGGGTCATTTGTATCTAGTGTTGGCAATTGCGTTTCCAAAACCTTACTTTTGTGTATTTGAGTTGTAAAATTTAGTGTCTTAGAATGTGTTTGAAGACCAACATTGAAGACACAAGAAACTACTCAAGATTTGCTGAATCTACTGCCTTGACTGCAGCTCAATCAATTGAGGTTTAATGAACCGTGACTCTAGTCAACCAGTCAAGTTTCTATTTTTTGGACTTTCATTCTACTACCCATGATAACCTAGTGACCTAGGAATTTGTGCACTAGGGTCCTAGAACATTCAAAAAGCTAGGTCATCATACCATAAATGAGAATACTATGAAAGTTGGAGAAGTTGTTGTGGCATCTGTGGCTGTGCACCAAGTTGCATCTCCAGTCTTCATTGAAGATCCAGGGTGTTCTTATGAAGACATCTGCACCAAGACTGCTGCATCAAAGAGTTGATGTGGTGTGTTAGGCATGAATTGGGTATCCGTGCATTGAAGAGATTTATGAAGTAGAAAAATCAAACTGGGTTGAAGTTGCGTGTGGTCACGTTACTGTAAGCAGCAATACTAGGATTGAATTATATATATATATATATATATTCAAAGACCATGAGGAGGACCTATAGACCTCGTTTGTGGGAACTTTGGGTATGTTCCAATCTCCTAACTTTTGATCTAGATCTGAAAGCTGGTACGACTCTGAGTTGATTGTTCCATCTTCAACTGGAATCTCAGGTGGGTCAGTACTGCTAGATCTAATGGAAGTGGAAGAGTCACTCCTTCTAAACATCCTATTTATCATTCTGGATTAAAAGCCTAAGAAATCAATTACAACCTAGATAACTTTTATCTTCCATATTCTGGATCTAACCTTAGATCTGAAACAGGGAGTGTATGGACGCCTTCTGTATCTACTGTTACCAAACTTACTACTTGAATCCTCTCTAGTCAGTCAACTCTTGCCGAACGCACACCCTAACGCCTTCCTGGCTAAGCGGGACTTTACTGCTGTGGCCTCGAGGACATCTGATCTGTAGATTGGGTCCTAGACTTTACTGGGTAACAATCCTGATACAAAACTTAGCATAGTACACATCTGCAACAAACTGTGGGGATAGAAACAAAGAATGGATAACAAAAGATAACTGGGAAGCAAAGGATTAACTCAAACAGGTAATCACAAAGCAATAAACAGTTTGAATAAACAGGAGGCTCAGCCTACCACCAAAAGATAGAACAATATAGACTGGCTAAGATGAAGTAGTAGATGAAAAATGCAACATATGGGAGTGGTAATGCTATCAGAAAATAGATGCAAAACAAAATAATGTTTGTTAGAGATAACATACATTCAAAGTAATGATACCACAAAATAATGGATAACTATGGCGGTAATACCGGCCAACTTGATTCAAAATAATTTCAGTAACTTACAACACTTTCGATCGAGCTAAAATGGCTCTGATACCAAATGGGGGTAAGCTACGTACAATAGAGGAATGGCGGAAGCTGGGTAAGGTTACAAGTGTATATTGGGGATACAAGTGTAAACTAAGGGGGGGGGGTACTAGCTCTTCAAATGAGGGACGTAGTTATGAGCCTCAGAGGAGATAAGATTAGGTCCGTATAAGAGATCCTAAAATTAAGCCTAATGAAGACTGAGGCCAAGGATGCCTTATATAGAAGGAGAGAGCCTTGGATGCGTTCAGGAGTGAGCTGGAATCACGGAAGGTAAATTGCTTTTACTTCAGGTGAATATCTTTTCAGCCGAAAGCAATAGTAACTTCAATGATGGTGCTGGGGCACTGCTGAGTGAACAGTAACTGGTCACTGTTTATGAACAGTGTTTTGTCCCCTTGCTTTTCTGGAATAGTAGCTTTTGTCAGCTCTGCGGGTGCGGGTACTGTTTTGAATAGTAACCGTTCAGACAAAGGTGAAGCTTGAGCTATCAAGGACTTCTGAAACATAAGGGAGAGGATCCGTTTGGGAGATAACTTCAGTCTGTATCATAACCAGAGGGATACCCATCATATGGATCAAAAGCAGGAGGATCATCAACATGGCCGTGCTCATGTTACCTGTCAAACAGATTACAAAACCCACAATAAAGGAGAGGTTCATATTCTGCTATCTGAGTTGAGTACTGAGGAAAGCCAATGTAATCAATCCTTTGGGTATTGAAGGCTTCTGAGTATGGCTTGGTGGAGAATACTGTAACTCTGCCAGTATTGCCAACAAAATGGTAATTTTCCCATAGTTCACCGGTGACATCTCGGAGTTCATTGTTGAAGTAGTTTGTCCAACATTCTACGAGGGCCAAAAGATCAGTATAGGAAAGACCTGAATCACCATCATACCAAGGGCCATTGTGTGTATACCCATCAATCAAAACAAGGTGGTGGGAAGGTTGAACAGTCATCCAATTGTTACCATCCCATTGTGGGAGAGTACTCCAGCATCTGATGGATACAAAAGGACTTTTGATCTTTTCGACCACTTGTTGGATTATCTGGGGGAATTGACTGATCTGAACATGGTTCGTTAGCTTGATGAGTCTAAGGAAACCATATTCAAACATTTTTGAAAGCCAACTTGGGTTTCTGTCTTCATCGTCTGCCCCGTCTTCATAGTTGACTATTAGACCGGGAAAATGATGTTTCTTTTCATGAACCCTGTGACTGCTTCCAAAGTAGAGGCTCCAGGTATCTAGGATAGAGGCAGTATTAATGAGACTTGCATCTTCACCGAGAACGGGGAAATGGGTGGTGACCATAATTTCAAAATGCCTGAACCATTGGTCACATGATTCAGTCATAGCCTTGCTTCTAAATATACGTACTTGTATATCAGAAGGCAAGTTGGCAATAGCACTTCTAAGCTGGTTTTGAGTCTTAAGACTTAACCTAGCATAGTCTGTGCCCATGATAGTCGTTTTATCCATGGAATGGATATCCTCTTTGCCAAAGAGTTGACTAGTGAGAATCATATTTCCTGCCTCAAGCTCAACTAGGTGCAATTCTAGTGCCTTAAGGGTTCTTTGGAAAAGGTTCTGATGTTTTTGGATAAAAGCTCGTTGGAGGTTGTCAAGGATGAATTTAGTGGTAGGAGGGAGTTCTGTGTATATTCCTCCGCTAAATTGCAGGGCCTTTTTTCTGACTTTCTCAAGAGTAATAGCCATAAAACCACTGGAATATGTAACCGTTTCCGGGTACATGGTTTGAAGGGATGTTGCTTTTCTGGGTTCTTTTCCAGAAGAAGCGCCTTCATGCATTTTCTGAGGAAATCCCTGAATAGGTGCCTTTCCTTTGTTTTTGGAATTTGAAGAAGACATTCCTGTATTAACAAAATGGTTATCTTTTAAAACATTTTTGTTAAAATCATGAGATGTCATGGTACAAATTCTTTTATATGCAATGTGATGAGATGATAATTTATGAGGTTGATTGAAACTCAAGAAATTATCAGATATGGTGGATGGTACAATTTGATCAAGGTTCTTGGCTTGATTTGGACCAAATGAAGATGTTTTGGCACTGATAAGGTTAAGGTTTTTTGAAACAGAAACTTCTTGGAGACTTTCAATCTCTTTGGGTTCTGGGTTCCTAAGAAACTTAAACTTGACAGGTTGACCAAAAGGGTAGGTAGTGATTCCTTCACTATCTGTGGTGAAAGGATACAACAGACACATGAATGGGTTTCCTAAGATGACCCTATCTGTTATATTTTTGACAAGAACGAAGGTGGTTCTAAAACACGTATCGTCTTGGTATACCTGTGCCTCAGGAATTTTGAATTCAATCTGCATCTTTCCACCGCTTGCAGAAGTTAACCTTTCCTTGGTCTTCTGGAAGTATTTAGGGGGAATGATACCTTCTTGAATGCAGTTGAGATCAGCACCCGAATCTATTAGGGCAATAACCTCAAATTCAAAATCCTTACTTATGACAATCCTGACTTTGGAATGCCATTTCTGGAAGTTAATCCTACTGATGGTTTGCAAGAACGATCCATTGGATGGTTCGGGCTCCATTTCTGCAGTGGGGTTAACTGTTTCATCTTCTTCAACATCAAAAGGGTTTAGTGATGGTGTTTCCTCATCGCCTTGATGTGAAGTTGACTCTAGATTCTTGACCCTGAGGTTTATGAGACCGTAATCAACCCTAAGGATGGTTAGTTCTTGATTAAGGCTTCTCATCTCAGTCTTGGTATCCTTAATCTCTTTCTGGAGATCTTGGATGGTTATCTCTTTCTTGGATCTGGTAAACCTATTGTAGATTTTCTCTAAATCGACTTTAGGTTTAGGAATCCTGGGTTTGGATGTACTGGCTTCTTTGACTAAGGTCCTATGGAACTCACTCAGCCTTTGTACTTTCTCTTCGGGGTCCTTGATCTGTTCTATGAGATCTAGGAGCAATTCTTCTTGTTTAGAAAGAACCTGGATGGCTTTGTTTCTACAACAATTATCCTTGCAAGCTAGGATTTCGTCTGAGTCACTAGAGGAGCTAGAGGATACTCTAGAGGTTTCAGAGGATGTCCTAAATAGCTGATGTTTCTCTTGGTCACTAGACTCACTACTAGGGTGGTCGAGTTCTAAGAGTTTGAAGATCTCCTTTTTGCTGGATTGGTCATTAATGAGGGTATTGATAAGGGATTTGGCCTTAGCTTTACACTCTTTTTGGAAATGGCCTTTCTTTCCACACTTATAGCATGTTCCTGATGCTTTAGGTGTGAACTTCCTTGGGGGAATGGGTCGACCTTTCTTATAGAAATCATCAGTTTTGAACTTTTGTTTCCTATAATGTTTGGTGGTGGACTTCTTCCTATGGGGATTTTCAGAGGGTTCTTCACCTCTGCGTTTGGATCTCTTTTTTGAGATGATAGAAGGTAAGCCATACTGGGTACAGAAATTCCCTATTTCGTACTTGGCTTTGCTCTTGTTAGCTTGGCTCTGAATCTTAAGGTCTCTACACATCTTCATCCCTTCATTTCGGATTGTGCTAGAGATATCTCCGTAAGTTAGGTTATCATAATCTATGATACCTAAAGAGCTGGCAAGAGTTTCCTTGACCTTCTGTCCAAACAATGTGGGTAATCCATTGATAAACTTCTCCTTCCAAAATGGAGAGTTACAATCGCTTCTATGCATAACACGGGTGGTGAACACATCTTCATACCACCGGTACTCACCAAGGTTTTTACATCTAAGGTTACTCAACTGGTCGTAAATCCTAGATGTGATATTGCTGGGTTTACCTATGAAGTGTTTCATGATCGTATAGATCAGGGTATTGACTCCATCGGGAACACCTCTGCCTATGCTTTCGTCAAAGATAGGGTTCTCATCCTCATCTTTTTGGATAGCATGCTTAATATCATCCTTGGAAGCTGCTGTCATGCAGTTGTTCCACCAATCTAACAGTTTTCCAGTAAATCCTAAAACAATGAGCTCTACAACCTCAGTATTGGTAATACCATCGTTTAGATAGTTATTAGCAACCATGGTTCTGTGCTGGATTTTGTTTTGGATTTCTTGCTCAGATAAACCATCTATGTTCCATTCATAGAGTTTACCACTGGATACTGTGAACTGGGTGGTCCTTTCCTTATACTGGAGGTCAGGTGGGGTTGGTCTGGGATACCAATTCTTGGTTAGGCTAGTCGGGGTTACCTTTGGTTAGTAAAGCCTATTTACCTGTAAACCTTGAAACTGGTTTTCCATGTGTTCTATTTCTCGTTCTGTTTCCGAAGGGGATGTGCTAGAACTATCAGACGCTGAATGGGCATGTAGAGTCTCAACCCGAGGTTCAAGTCTAGGGTCTATATATATATATATATATATATATATATATATATATATATATATATATATTTATGAATATATTCTTGTATTGTATCAACTTCCATCTACATAGTGAATTTATTAAGCTAGTGGTAATCTTCAAACCACAAGTTAAGATTTTTTCCGTCAAGGTTTTCCCCATCGTAACTATATCATTGTGTTAAATTTATTTTCTATTGTACTAAGATTTTTGTGATATGATTGTGCCATCATAAACTAAATTGGACCTTTACATAATTAACGTAATTAATTAATTTGGGTAATTGGTTAATTTAACTGGGGTATAAAAATTTTCCAATAGTGTCCAACAACACCGGCCACAATGGTGGAAAACTAAGTAGTCTTAGGACTACTTTGCTTCCTAGTGGAGGTCCTAGTGGGGGTTGGTAATTGATATCTAAGCTTAAAGTAATTCGGTTTATTATTACTAACACTATAATGGTGACAAGTAGGCATAAAGTTAGATTTATCTTGTTTCCTAGGAGGGGATCTAGATATGGGTTTTGTAATTTGAACTTCATTTATAGGTCTTTTTCTCTTGTATATCCTAACTAGATTAGCCATGACTTCCTTACTCCTATTAGCTATGGATATGTCTTTAGGAGTGGAGAACTTTGAGGTTGATAGGGTAGATAATCCTACCTCAAAGTTCTCCACTCCTACAACAAAAACCAATTGGTGTCTTGGTCTAGTGGTAAAGAGCAATTATTAGGAGTAGGAAAAAATCACAAGGATAACCTACCCCAACTAAGGTAGTCCGCTATATGAGAAGGAGTTTACAATCAAGAACAAACCTTTGTTACCTAGACTCTACAACCTAGTAGATAAACTCATTATTACAAACCACAACAACTTTAGAACTTTGAATTTCTAGTACATGGATCCCTTCATTAACGACTGAACTCATTGGGTTGAAGGCTCTGTGATTTTAAGAGGAAATCTCTCTTCTAAACAGGATAGAGGCTGTATTTTTCTCTGTGTAGCACTAAATTTCTGCCTCTCTTGCCTCTTGGAAGTTGTATTTATGAGGCTTTACATAGGTGTTTTAATTTTAAGTAGGCTTAAACTAATAGCCAAATCCTGTTCAGAAATGGAATCGCAAAAAATAGAGTCTACGAATCTTGATCAATCGATATAATTGAGGGATAGTTGGGCTTGCACATAACTTCATCGAGCTGCTTCAAGAAAAAAAAAATTTTATATTTTACAATGAGATACATACTTCAATAATCTTGAAATTGATTACGTGGAAATTGCCATGGAATGAACCAAAACTAAAAATCTAACACACCAAAAAAAAGGGGGATTTGACTAACCAAAATTTTTTAAAAGGCAGACTTATTGAGCTCATTGTGAATACTTGCCCTCAAAATACAACATGATGCTATTTTGATGTGCAGCAGCCAACCTAAGAGGAACTTGTTTTAGGTTCTATTTATGGGCGGATAATTTATTAATTAATTAATTTTTTAACAAACATGCTGCATGTGTCAACTGCTTTAGCATTTTTAAAATTCTTTTCTTACCATAATTGCAATTCTCATTTTTTCTTGGACCAATTTCTAATCTTTGATTATTCATATATCAAATAGAGTAATGCTATAGTTACAAACTATTTTAAAACATTTTTACAAACTGTTGATGTGGCCAATTTTTTTATTAGATTTTATCTAGACTCAACATTAATATCATTTTTTTTTCATTTACCAATAACTATTCACCACATCAGCCGTTTGTAAATTTTTTTGTAATTTTATATATATATATATATATATATATATATATATATATATATATATATATATATATATTTATATTTATCTCTAGCATTACTCCATCAAATATGTCTATCATTCTAGTGAAATTTTTTTCCAAAAAATATAGAAAATTTTACTACTTCAATTATCAACTATGTTAAATTATGGTTTTTCACACAACATTTATGTTGGCTTTATTTCTTGACAAAAAGGGTTGAAATTGCATTAATTTATTTCCTTGTATTTTGTGGGATTTAATTGTAATGGATTTAGTCTTAAGTGGTGAATATTTGATCAAGACAGTTGAAGGTCACATGAGGAGCACATGTCGGAAGTTTAAAAGTCAGATTGTTTCGCGACTGATCTCGTGACATGGCAAACTCGCAAGATGACCTACGAAATGCATTGATAGATGGGATTTTAAGTGTGACTCTTATACCCTTCACCTATACTATATACCTTCATGATCCACAAAATTGTAAGGAGACTGTTCAGAAGAAAACCCTAGAAAGGTTTCTACAACACTCACCTTGTTAGAGAGAGCTACTCATTCTCAAGAGAGAAATTTTTGTACTCTCTTCTCCTCCCCTTTCCCATTGTTATACCTTAAGAGGAGATTTGTACTCAAACACAATCCACACCTATTTAGGTTGTAGAGAGTGTTTTGGAGCTTGGTAAGCATTGGGTATTTGCCAAAAGAAGCTGGTGAGGCTTAGCGGTGCAATTGGGCGGTACTGTAGAATCTTGATAACTAGTGAAGATAAGACTCCGAGAAGTTGTTGGTATCTAGAGCTTGGAGGGCTTAAGTACTTTGGGTAGATTAGGCTTGAAGGGTCTTTTTGGTATCCTAGTACTTCAACTTATTCACTAATGGATCGTTTCGACTTGGAGGGTCACAGATAGGTTTTTTGCCGAGTTCTTTGGTTTCCTTTTTAATAACACATCTGATGAAAGATTCAATAACAGAGGACCAAGCTTCTGTGATGATCACAGTGAAAGCAAGTTTATATGAACAATTTCAAGAAAAGAAAGTCTGGGAAAATGAGAGAAAGAGCAAGAAAGTTAGGGAACGAGAGAGAGAGAAAATGAGAGAAAACTTCTATTCAGTTCCAGAGAATGCTTTCATACTTTACATCTGTGCCCACTGAGTGGTTTATATATATAACAAGATTAAGCTAAGCTATTAAATTAAGCTCCTGATATTTAGGGAGTTAGTTACACTGCTCTAACTGATTTTTGTGCTAAGCTTGAACTGTCAATTGAGTGATGCACACCGTTTCATTAAAGCACCTAAGAGAGTCATCACTTAATTGAAACGATGCGTTTGATTTAATTGTCCAATCTTATGTAAAATGAAACGGTGCGTTTTCTTCACATACAACCTTCTTTGTCTTCTTCACAGGTCTAGAACTGGAACTGTGTTCAACATCCCCCCTCAAACTGATGGGGGAGGAATCAACCAACAGTTTGGCACGATGAAACTGAAACAGAGGAGCAGGGAGAGGCTTAGTAAAATTATCTCGGCTAGAAACAAAACCAATTTGTAATTGCTTGCGAAGAACCTTCTCACGAGTGAAGTGGTAATCCACCTCGAGGTGTTTGGTTCGAGAATGGAAAACGGGATTAGTAGAAAGAGCAATGGCAGACACATTGTCACACAAAATCACTGGAATATGATGAAGAAAGACACGAAGTTCCTTGAATAAGGTACGAAACCAAGACAATTCTGTAGCTGTGGAGGCCAATGCACGATACTCTACTTCTGTGGAAGACCGAGAGACCGTGCTCTGTTTCTTAGCAGACCAGGAAATGGGATTGTTACCAAGAAACACAAGTAAGCCTATGGTGGAGCGACAATTTGTAGGATCACCAGCCCAATCCGTGTCTGAGAATGCAGTAAGAGTCAAAGGGCCAGGAGCAAAAGAAATCCCAAAATGCAATGTACCCCTGATATAGCGTAGAACCCTCTTAGCAGCCTCAAGATGAGTGGTGGTAGGACAACTCATGAATTGACAGAGCTGTTGAACACTAAAGGCAATATCAGGGCGAGTGAAAGTAAGATATTGAAGAGCACCAACCATGCTCCTGTACTGAGAAGGATCAGAGAGAAGGACACCATCAAGAGGAACCAAATGAGTGGAAGAACATGAGGGAGTCTTAGT
This sequence comes from Quercus wislizeni, assembly GCA_023055345.1. Lineage (NCBI taxonomy): Eukaryota > Viridiplantae > Streptophyta > Magnoliopsida > Fagales > Fagaceae > Quercus > Quercus wislizeni. The sequence goes on from JALGQJ010000003.1 coordinate 17,315,834, forward strand.
AGGTTATGAATTTTCCATATGAAATCTGTGAAGTACATCCAAGGCATACTTAGTCTGAGTGAGAGTGAGACCATATAAAGACTGAGTAATTTGGATGCCCTAGAAATAATTAAGAGGCCCCAAATCCTTAAGTTCAAACACTTGACCAAGAGCTGCAATCAAATTGTGAACTTGAGAAGCATCATTACCAGTTATCATCTACATACAAAAGAAGGTAAATGATAGTCTTGGCTGAACAGAAGGTGAATAGGGAGCTGTTTGCTATGGAAGTAGTGAATCCAAGATGAAGTAAATGAGAAGCAAATCTCTTAAACCATGCCCGGGGTGCTTACTTAAGATCATAAAGAGACTTGTGCAACTTACATACATAATAATCTGGATGAGCAGAATTCACATAACTATGTGTTTGATGCATAAAGACCTCTTCTTTGAGAAAGCCATGAAGAAATGCATTTGAGACATCAACCTGTCTCAAGACCCTTCTACAACTCACAGCAATGCCCAATATAAGTCTTACAGTAGCAGGCTTCACTACAGGACTGAAGGTCTCATGAAAATCCACATTAGCTTGCTGACGAAACCCCTTTGCAACTAGCCTAGCCTTATATCTAGAGATTGAACCATCATTATTCAACTTAAGCTTGAAAACCCATTTGCATCCAATTAGATTAACACTAGAAGGAGCTGGAACAAGAGACCATGTTTGCTGCTTCTGAAGTGCCTGAAATTGAGCATCCATAGCCTCACACCACTTTGGATATTGAGATGCAATTTTGTTGGTAGGGGGTTCAGTATATGAGTAATCAATAGTGGCTTTATAACATAGTTTGGAGTTAGGCTTGGAAATCCTACTCTTGGACCTGGTTTGCATATGATGTGTGTTGATAGAAGGAATAGGTAGAGACACAGGTAAAGGAGGATTGGGTAAAAGGGCAGTAGCAGAAGTAGACTCAGGAGTTGGTGTATTAGGTAGATGGGATGGTACAACACTAAATGGGGAAGATAAAGTAGCAGAATTGGGTGAATGCATAGGTGTGGGAGTTGTAGAGGCAGGTGCTGGTGCTGTGATAAAGTGGAAAGGAGGATTAGAAGATGAAGATGGATAAGGACCAAGCAAAGAGGGCTGATTGGTAGAGTGGAGAAAAGACTGATTAGACAACCAAGTAGGAATGACAGATTTGGAAGAAGTGACAAGAACAGGTTGGACAGAAGGTAAACCAAGAAATTTAGACTCATTAAGCACAACATGTCTTGAGGTGTAAACATGTTTGGTGTGAGGATCAAGACAAAGATAGCCTTTAGAGTAGGTAGGATATCCAATAAAGAGACATTCCCGAGTCCTAGGTTCAAGCTTATGAGCAGTGTAAGGTCTAAGATTTGGATAACAAGCACTACTTTAAATTGAGACACATCAGGTGAGGTAGAGTAAAGAGTAGACCAAGGAGATTGCCAATCAAGAACAGATGTAGGAAGTACATTAATCAAAGAAATAGCAGTCTGCACTGCAAAAGTCTAAAAGGAGTATGATAAAGAAGCCTGAGACAAAAGAGCAATTGCAGTCTCTATAACATGCCTGTGTTTCCTTTCTACAACCCCATTTTGTTGAGGTGGATAAAGACAGGAAATATGATGAGCAATACCATGGTTGGACAGATAAGTTTTAAATTCATTAGAAGTAAATTCTCCTCCACCATCAGACCTAAAGGTCTTGATGTTCAAGGAGAATTGATTGACAACCATAGCATTGAAATGAACAAATTTAGTAAAGGCTTCAGATTTGGACTTAAGCAGATAAAGCCAACTAAATCTAGAGTAATGATCAACAAATAAAATGTAATATTTATAACCATTGACAGAACCAACAGGTGCAGGACCCCATAAGTTAGAATGCACAAGTTCAAAGGGAGAAGAAGCTTTAAAATCAGAATGTGGAAAAGAAAGGCTGTGCATTTTTCCATACAAACAGTGAGTACAAGTGTGATCCTCAACATTATTAGTATGTACAGATCTAACACCAGGAAATAAGCAATGGAGAGCTTGATCATTAGGATGACCAAGTCTCATATGCCAAAGAGTCTTATTAAAAACAGATGACTTAGAAGTGTTATTACAGGCTTTGGGTGACAAGAAATGTTGAGAAGCCTTATTAGGATAGATGGGGTAAACACCACCTTCACTCTTGCCCTGGTAGAGAATTTTCCTTGTGTCCAAGGCCTGAATGGAAAGAATATCCTCATCAAAATAGCACCAGCAGTTATTGTCATGACATAGCTTTTGAACAGAAGCAAGATTAGAGGCAATGAATGGAACTCTTAACAACTTTGATTTTCTGAAGATAAACATCAACAGTATCATTTCCTTTCCTCAGATTATGAAGCTCACACTTAAGATTCATGATGTGAGACCTTAATACTGAGGAAAACCTATTTTCAAGCACCTTCCATACTTCAATAGCAGAAGCACATCCAACAGTGAGTGCTAATACAGATGGAGACAAGGTTGAATTTATAAAGGTGAGCAAAGCCTTTTCCTTTGATTTCCAGATCAAGAAATTTGGATTCACAATTGTAGTATATGATCCAGACAAATCCTTAAGAAATTTCTCAGGAATTAGTTGAGGTTCTTCAAGCAATTCATACAAAGAATAGGTTTCAAGAACCATGGTAATATGATGCTTCCAAACTTTATAATTGGCATTATCTAACTTCACAGTCATCATATTTGACATATTGGACAGAAGTAATAGAGGCTGATTTACCAGATTCATTGGTGTACTAGATGACATTGAAGAAGTAGAAGAGGACAAAGCCATTCTTAAGCTTGAAGCTGTCATTGTTGAAGATTGATTCACAGCAGTAGTTGCGTGCTCTGATACCCTGATGAAAGATTCAATAACAGAGGACCAAGCTTCTGTGATGATCACAGTGAAAGCAAGTTTATATGAACAATTTTTAGAAAAGAAAGTCTGGGAAAATGAGAGAAAGAGCAAGAAAGTTAAGGAACGAGAGAGAGGGAGAAACAGAGAGAGAAAATGAGAGAAAAATTCTATTCAATTCTAGAGAATGCTTTCATACTTTACATCTGTGCCCACTGAGTGGTTTATATAAATAACAAGATTAAGCTAAGCCATTAAGTTAAGCTCCTGATATTTTGGGAGTTAGTTACACTGCTCTAACTGATTTTTGTGCTAAGCTTGAACTGTCAGTTGAGTGATGCACACCGTTTCATTAAAGCACCTAAGAGAGTCATCACTTAAGTGAAACGGTGCATTTGATTTAATTGTCCAATCTTATGTAAAATGAAATGGTGCATTTTCTTCACATACAACCTTCTTTGTCTTCTTCATAGGTATAGAACTGGAACTGTGTTCAACAACATCGTCATGTTATCTTGAGTTTGCTATTCTTTTACCCACTGCCTTTTCCATTTTAGCATTGCACTTATTTGTTCATCCATGCAATTGTTGAATATTTTGATTGATTAATTTGCTAATCATGTATACTTCGCATTAAGTGTGTTAAGTATAAAATTAATCAAGCCGTAATTAAAATTGGGGGTCTAAACAAGCAATAATAATTTTGCACTATTTGAGCTTTCACAAATCATAACAAACTACATTAATCAGCCTTTTAGCCAAGCATTGGAAAGAGTGAAATTTCACACAGAATAATAATAAAAAGAGTGAGTGTTAACATAACTTAGTTGAGTCCAAATTCAATAGATTAAAATTTTGAATTAAATAGTGTTGCTATATATTATATTAAAAAAAGAAAAAGAAAAAGAAAAGATGAGTCTCCCTAATGTGATCTCTCCCCTAAGTTAACAAATAAGCAATTAGCAAATAGTAAGTACTCCTTGGGGCCATGCCAAGTACTATGCAAATAAAATGTAAGGTTGTAAACTGTATATATACCATGCAATGCATACATATACAAAGTTGTATTTGCTTCTTCTTCTTTTCTGAGATTCAAGTTAGTATTTGCTAAGTAGATGATACAATCTTGGACCATCACGATTGACGTACTTTGATGTGGGTTGCAGAAACTTTTAGACTTTCAAGAGTTGTCAACATCACAAGGCCCACTGTGTAGTGCATTTAGCACAGAGAAAGTTCATATTATTGGACAGACTACACATATCTATGAGAATGATATTTGTTTCAATGTACCAATGCCAGATTAGCTACTTAATTTTCTTACGTCTCATAGGAGGATGTCCACTTCATTATTTGTCATCATAGGACCCCCAGTACTTAATTTCGCTGTTATAGCTGAACTGTCTATTCCAAATCCAAGTCTTATATGAAACTATGCATTGTTTGGGCCCAATGTTAGTAAAAAATATATAAATATCAGACTAGTTTGTAACTAGACATGGCAAAAAGAGCGGGTCGGGTCGGGTCAAACAGGTTGCAGGTTGAGTCGGGTCACGAGTTGGGTTGAGTTGACCCATATTTTTCAAACAATTTTGTTGTTGTTGAAGTAGATGCAATCTGTTAATTGTTTATGAGTTCCTTAACTATGATTAGATTCTCACTGGTGATATTGTTACCAATTACCACTAAACACTTGACTTAATACCCAAATTTGATGCAATTCTTGTTCCAGCTTTCTAGAAACTAATCTTGGTATAATCTTCGATCTATTTAAAGTAGGAATGGAAAATGAAAGTGGTAAGTAAAGAATGACAAATTATAATGGAGTATATAACATATTAAGTAAAGAAGAATAAGTAAATATTTTATAAAAATTACACCTCAATTTCAATCTACTCAACGTTGGTAGACATGGCAAAATGGGCGGGGCGGGGCGGGTTCGGGTCGGGTCAATCGGATTGCCGATCAAAACGGGTTACAAGTTAAAACGGGTCATTTTTAAATGGGTTATTCAGGTTACGGGTCAAACGGGACGGGTCAAAACGGATCTGACCCGTTTTACCATGTCTATTTGTAACAATCATGCACAATATTACTGAGGAAATGGTTTTTTCTTTTTTCCCCCACTTTTTATTTAATGTGATAAAAAGTAAGATAGCGATTGCTGCACTTGTTGTCATAATTGTTAGATCCACATTCCCAACGCTATTACACGTGAATAATTTATTTCCTATTGGCAAATTGAATAATACCATCCTATGGTACACTCTTAAATCGTAGAACTATCTTGTGGTAAAAAAAAAAAATTACCATCCTTTAATTATCTCTCAAAAAAATAAAAAATTTATAGAACTATTTTGTATTTTATTTCGTGACACTTTCCTCCTTTATTATTTGTTTAACGAGATATTTTTACTGAAATTATTTGATAATGTAATAAATTTCAACAACATCTAGTACAAAAGAATTAAAGAAAAAAAATTTTCTACCTCAAAACTTAAGCCTTATGAAAAAAACAAACCCAAATGAGGACCTGATGAAAAAGTATGAGAGAAAATCGGGTAGAATGATCATTTCTTTAATTATTTTTTTAATATGTAATATTGAAAATTACCACATTATATCAACTTTTGCTAAAGTTTGCAGAAATACAAATCCTAAGAAAGGTGAGTGTATAAAAGGAGGGAGATCTTATCCCATAGTGGGTTGATGGTCAATGTGATCAGTAAACAATTAAAATGGGTAATAAAAGACATTAAACTACCAACTTTTATTATTACTTGTAGTGAATCATGTAATTTGGTTGGATGTATTTAATTTTAATATACATTTTGTTCATGTAAATATTTATTATTCTCTTTCCATTTTTCTTTTCTTTATTATTATTTCATACTATCTTTTACTTTATTACTTTCATTTCAGTATTTTCAGTTCTTACTTCACATTTTCTTTTTATTAATAGAAGGAAATCTTAAAGTTTCATGTATTTATGTTTTTTTTTGGGTGTAATGTTGATTAATCAAATTCTTTTTTATTAGATTTTGTATAATTTAATTTTCTTAATGCTTAATTACCCTAGAAAAAATTTCTAAAGCTGCCACTACCCACTATTGTAGTGGTTTTGGAAACTACAAGGGCGGGATAGAGTGTAGTGGCTATTAACTCCTCCCTAGGTCTCGACTGCCGACTGCGTGTGCGGCTCTGATGTTGAGGCATTTAGAGGAATTTGGGCACTCTAGAACTCCCAGGAGACTAACCTGGAAATCCTCTCAGTCACTACTCAGAATATCCATGCATTAGTGTATTTCACTTATCCAGCCTTTTGAGGTGGCTTAGCTTCAACAAATTTCTCGTGAATGGTAAGTTTACGTAAATCTTTTGGTGAAGTCATGAAGTAGACGTAGGGATTATTCTTTTGAATTGTATTTGAACCCTTCTTTTTTATTTATTTTATTTTTTATTGTTAGTCAATTATTGGCTAATGCATGGGGTGTTTAATTACTACCCTAGACTCTGTTATTTCAATTTAAACAATTAAATTTCCTTGTTTCAAAAGAAAAAGAGTACTCAAAATGCTTTTTAAGGCTCCATCAATCTTTTAACAAGAACATAATCGATGCCACAAGTCATATCATATGGTGTTTTATTATTACTTTGACATTTTTATTCTCTTTCATATCCATTAGAATGATTTATTCTTTTATTCTCGTAGCTAGCTACAACCAATAGCACTAAAAAGCGACAAACATAAGGTACAGAATATGAACAAACACAAGGTTTTACAACCTAAAAATTATCCTAAAAAAAAATCAAAAGAGTTTATATATGAGACACAACGTGAAAGTGGAGGAAGGATTAGTTAACAATTAGATCTTAAAACAAGTTAAATATTAAAGTAGAAATGCGGTTGCAGACATCCCATTTTTTCAGCTTCATTTAACCTCTTACCAAGTGCAAAATAGCCGTTATCCAAAAAAAAAAAAAAAAAAGAAGGTGCAAAATAGTTATCTCACAACATAAGGGCAAAATTGTAATTTTGACCGTTATATCTTCCGATGCATAATTGAAAATAAATATCAGAATTCTAACTATCAAAGCAATATATTGTGTGCTTAAATCGGATCATTGAATTAAACATTATAGTCAAATAAAGAGACACATGCGGTTATCACTAATTATTTTTTGGAAAAATTGCACTTAACCTATCTGTGGTTTAGTCCGATTTAACAGTGCCTACCTGCATGTGGTTTAAAATTTGTCACTTAACTCACCTGAGCTTTAATTTCTTAGCAGCCGTTACCCACCTCTCCCATTGCCATTAGAAAAACACATTTTATCTCAAAAACATAAAGGAAATCGGATCAAACACCTCTGAAAAAAACAATTCTAAGGCCAAAACGTTCAACCCGTTCCGTGCATAACAGGAAAGCAATGAAGTCCAAGACACCACATTTCTCTTACCCATCTCATCAAAAACTCCCCTCCCATCTCCAACATTCTCAGTTTTCATGTACATATCAACAAGAGCAGTCCCAACACTAACATCATCCACAAACCCAGATTTTATACATTGACAATGCACCTGCCTGCCCACGTTTTGATTAAACAAACATCCAGAGATCTTCAACACACATGACATGGTTGACCCATCAACAGGTAAACTCGAGTGATGAAGACCCACAAAGATATTGAGAGCCTCCTGGTTACATGATGGCCCATTATTTGAAACTTCAATTTTTGCTCTCCTAAAATTTCCAAAGACCGAGAGCTTTTTGTTGCAATTTAAAAATTATAAATAAAATAATTAGATGGCCCCAACCCCAGATTTCTTGGCCTAGGCTTTCCCATCAAAGAAAATTCAAACACCTGGGTTTTAAAAATGACCCGAAAAGAAATTACTTGGCCTAGACTTTCTCATTGAAGCAAATTCAAAAATCATCAAACCAAAAATAAATTCAAACCAACCCAAAAAAATTTGAACCCACAAATCCATTTAACCCAGAAAATTAAAACGTACTTCAATTTCTTCAGCTCTTTCAACCATTTCTCCTCCAAATGAAATTGGGTTTTGTGTTTTTACTTCTTTAGTGGAAATAGAATCCCACTCAAGCCCTTTCTCGTTGTAATCATAGCCCTAACTTTAGGAAAAAGAAGAACTTGAAGAAAAACATGTAGAGGAAGAAGAAGATGATTTACAACAACATTAACTCCACTTACCTTGCTTACGAATCCATTTTGTACGTTATCTATTGTTGTTGACTTGTTTCTCTATTTCTTTTGTTGGGGATGGTATATGAGATTTGTGAAATTTTAATCTAGAAGAATTTGGGATAATTGGGTTTTCTTTTTTCTTTTTTTATGTGGAGAAGAAGAAGAAGGAGAGAAAAGAGGAGAGAGACATAAAATATAATGAAAAAGACATATTTACCCATATTTTTAACAGTGGAAAGGAACAGATTAAAGCTTAGGTGGGTTAAGTAACAACTATAAATTATAGGTAGGCACTGTTAAAACGGGCCAAACCACAGGTGGATAATGTGCAATTTCCCTTTTTTTTTAAGGGAAATGTTAGAACCACTAATTAATTACATGGCGTAAGTTGATTGGATTTCCATGATAATAATTGTTAGTTGATTGCATGCATGCTATAAGATAAAGCCAATGAGATTTAAACAAAAGATAAATTATTTCTAATTAATTAAGTGTTTAAAAGCGAAAAATATTATACAAAATGAATATGCACTTTAAGTGATAAAATTTAGAATTTAAAGTAAAAAGAACTCTATGAACTCATCTAAAAAAGTCAAAGCCTTCAAATTAAAACTTAAGTATCAAATGAGGCGGGAGTCGAGTTCAAGTGCTAAATCAGCACTTGAACTTCCAGAGTCCCCCCAGATTTCATTTTTCATAGTGAATTTTACGATTCTAGATTGCATTACACAATCCTATCTGCAAATGAGCATAAAAATTAAGCCATATAGAGTCCCAGACTCATCATGACTCATCCCCAAGGCCCTTTACTCCCATGAATAGAGAAGACCTCATCATTCGCAAAGCATACTAAAATCCTTTGGTGATATTGAAATGAACCACTCAGGTGACAATTTGTATATGTTCAAGGTTTTTGGGGCCTTTTGGAGGGTTATAGAGCTTCCTAAAGATCTAGGTGGCACCCCTACTGACAATTGAAGTGTTTGGGACTCGCATATGTAAGTTTAGGATCTCTGAGGTGAAACTTGTATACACAGCTTTGAGCTTGTGCACGCAGCCTCGCCTAGACCCCTACTTTATTGACATCATTGTTATATTGATTTCAAGTTGATATAATTCACTCTTATTAAATTGAAATTGGGTAAAATTTATGCCAATGTTGAAGCCCTAGAAGTATAATTTCCAATGAAAAAAAAAATCCCATTAAAAAAGATATTGGCAAAATAGTGAGCAAACATTATCTTTTGACATGATTTCCAAAACACTTTTGAGTTGTGAGAATCTTGAACTATTGAGAATACTTCAATTATCTTTGATTGACATATGTCAAGTTTCTCATTAGCACTTGTTTGTTTTTAGACCCCTTAAAACACAATTGGATTAACCTAGTAATTAATCAAGTGATTACTTAGTCCAAATTTCAGATCTAGGTTAACACAATCATATAATCATATTAATGTAAAGTGCGGAATATAAAGAACACAAAGATATGATGACCTAAGAAACCAAACTGATAAAAACTTGGGAAGGATTTAACCTAGCTATTCTCAAGATAAACTTGAATCCACTATGAAAGAATTGAAGTTTTACAATAGTGACTTAGACCACTAACATCCTATTGCTACCCATCAGTAGAAACTTACTGACATGACCACGTGCAAGCTTTGAGACCACAAACTCCTTCTTTCTTGGATTCTCCAGCAAGTACAAGCACTCCTGCTTGTGTATCTTTAAGCTTTTATTGCAGTAACTGAATGATCATCAAGTTCTTAAATTGAATTCTCCTTCTTGATAATCCCAAGTATGTGTGAAGGCAAATACCTTTAGATCTCACAAAAGATTCACACACACAGCAAAAGGAGCTACCTTAAAAACGTGGTTAGGGTTTCCCTTTTATACCTAGGGCAAAATATAAAACCTTACACGTCATATGGGCTTAGGGCTAAGTTGGAAATTCTGCAGAAAAAACAATTTGCACGACTTTCAATCGATTGAGTCTAATTCTCGATCGATCGAGCCAGACAGAATTGCACACTTAATTCTGCAGTAACTCGATTCCAACTTTACATAAAAGACCTATACTTTGAGCAAGTCTAAACAAGACTAACATTTGTTTTGATTATGGTTTACCAACATTATAAAATAAAGTTCTAAAACATTAGTTCCTAATTACTTAGACCCTAACAAACTCCCCCTTGGCAATCCGTGACAAAACACAAACATAATGCTCAAAGTTACAAGGAAAACAGCTTTTTTCAAAACAATAAAGCCCATTCAAAAAATTCAATCTAACTACTATCTATCAATTGCAAGTGTAGACAATAGCATGACTGAATCAACCTGTATATTTCTTGAAATACTCAACAAACGCATAAACATATGTGTGGAAAATACAAGTAAAACAAAAATAAATTCTTAGCTTCACAAAACACAAAACAAAGACATATATCATGAATAACTCATAAATATAAATCAATGAGTAGTGAAACAAGAAACATAGATAACAATGTATCTCCCCCTAACAAAAACAAACATAGTATCTCCCCCTACCAAAAACAATTTCAACTCCCCCTAAACAAAACAAATAAGATTCCCACATATCAACTATTTTTGACTCCCCCTTTTTGTCACGTATTGACAAAGATCACTCAAACAAAGAGCAATCAGAAAACATATGCAACAAAAGTCAAGAGAAAATCGAGAATTAAGAGAACACAAAACAATTCAACTCTATAGAAAATAGAGACAACTCCCCCTAAGAACAACAAAGGTTAAAAACAAGCTTCCCCCTTCATAAAAAATGGAAAAACAAAACAAGTTTTGGGAAAAACAGTTTTGGGGAAAATTTAGGAGGTGAGGAAAATAAAGACACACAAGCCAAACTTAAAAAAATAAGTTGAGGATACCCATGAAGAAAAATATTCTCTCTTTCAATAAATGCAAACTTGACACTATGTGACCCATAAACAGTTACATGAGTAGAAAAAATATTTGCACATTGATTATCCATCATTTCTCTTAAGAAAAAAATTTCTTGCAGTTCACACATAAAAAATAGCATATACTAAAATGTACAAAGGATACAAAAATTAATCAATCAATTTTTAAATTAAGTTGAGTACCCAATTTAGCAAAGTGTATACATGTTATGTGTGAAAACAATGAGAGATATGACTGCAAAACTGCAAGATGGATACAAAAAAAAACAATGCAATGCATGTGAATCCTAAACATAAATGATGCATGAAAAAAAAAATTGGTAAAAAACTTAGAAACTGAAAATTTTCTAGTTTCGATCGATCAAGCATTGATCGAATACCAATTGAGCTAGACAGATTCAAACCAAAATTTTTATCGCATTTTCGATCAGTCGAGAAACATCTTCGATTGGTTGAAAATCTGGAAAAGTGAATTTTTGAAAAACGGAATAAGTTAATGCAGAAACTCCTCAAAGCATAGTATTTCATGAATGAAATGCATGAGTATGAGATTAAATTTTTTTCAAAAACACTTGAATTCAACCCAGATATTCCAAAAACAAGCTTTTCAACCAATTGTCCTAAAAAACTCAAACATTAAGCACATTTTGCATCAAAATCAAGGAACATATAATCTTAGAAGATCACAACAAAATCACACATAATAACATGTACAAAGTTTAGTAAAGAGTAACTTGTGTAGTGTGTGCAACTAGCAAAAGGTTGAAATATATGTGAAATGATATGTAAATAGAAATCAATCACAATTTCTACAAAATTCATCACATAAAATTGAAAGAGACTATCACTTAAAGAGTTACATCATATAACTCCCACATCTCCTAGAAAACAAGCTTGCAATCATGTAATTTTCTTGTTTTGCCTCATAATATACACATCAATATTATTTGATTTGAAACTTATTATAGCTCAATAATGTACACACCAATTTTAACATTTAAACCGAGGCTACACCTTATATTCTTTTTGTATATGTGCTACACTTTCTCGAGCACAAAATCTTAAGATATGTACTAAGGTGTTCATAATTGGCTAGTAAACAGTGGTGAGATGATTATTTATGCCTTTCTCAATAAGTTCAAGTTCGACAATCAAAAGCATGTGACTTCAAGATCAAGATCAAGTGATCAAAAATTATAAACATCTCCCACACAACATGCACTGCAAAGCTCAAACTAGTAAAGTACAATAAAATAAGCTCATCCAAACTAAACAAGGTACATAAATTTGTTATGTAAAGATAAAATGGTCAATCCTTGATTATAAATCCAAGATGTGAAATACAAAACATAAAAATCTTTCTGGTTTTTAAAATATTTATAACCAAAAACAAAAAGCACACATTATGCTAAATGAACAATGCAAATGCAATGCATGACAGTGCTTAACTAAGTTATAGAGGGTACGCAAACAAGAAATATCAATTTCTTAATTAACCCACGAGTACATGTACAAACTAGTATATACTTACACAAAATCAGAAATAGCTTAGCACTTATATAACACATACTATCCAAGTTTCTCCACAATGTCAAGCATGTTCTAAATCAAGAAAGAGATATTATAATTCATGTAATCCTCAAGAAAAATAAAACAAGGCTCAAAATAAAATATTTTTGTCTTTTTGAAATTTTTCAATGTTTTTGCATTTTTTTTATTTAAAAAAAACTTAAAAAACAAAACAACCAAAAACAAAAACAAAAACAAAACATGTCTACAAACAATTGAAAGAATTAAATTAGGGATAAGTAAACAACACTCACCTTAAAGAATCTTTTCTCACCCATATAGCACGAGTCTTTGGCTTTGTAGGTGAAAATCCATGTGAAGCAGAGTGTATTTGAGGGATTACACCAAACTTTTGAGAAAGATTGAAATCCTACAAATTCCTTTCACAAGTCAACAAACTCAAAATTTTCAAAAGAATAAGAAACAATTTATACTGACTTATGGCAGGAGAAATATCATCACATATCTTAGACTGAAACACAGAATTTTTAAATTTCAATTTATGATAATTAGGACGAATGTGACCGGAGACACCGCAAAAGTGACAAACAGGAACAAATTTAGGAACATCAGTATTCCTAATAGCAAATCTAGTCTCAGATTTTGGTTTTTGCCTCAATTAAGAACAATTTGGTCTAATATGATCAACAGCACCACAAATGTGACAAGTAGGCACAAAAATAGATTTATTATACTCTCTAACAGTAGGTTTAGACATAGGTTAAGAAACATTAGCGTCTACATCAGAACTTTTACCTTTGTCTAACCTAGCAAAATAAGTCTTTTCTTTATCATTCCTGTTGAAAGGAGGGATATAAACTTTCTCAATTTTAGGCTTAAGAGAAACAAAAATACTTTTGTTATCAACAACAGGCTTAGTACTAGTCAAACTTTCAATTTTAGCTTTAGATTCAATTAACTCTTGTTCCAAGCTTTTCATCTTCTCATCTTGAGAGGAAATTTGATTTCTCAAAAATTCATTTTTTTTATTAGGTTCATCTAATCTAACAACTAATTCTTCTTTTTCAAGATTAACCAATTTTAACTCTTCCTTGAATTTCTTAGCAATTTTCATAGATTTCAATAATTCCTTATGGAGAGTTTCACAAGCATCAATAAGATCAATAGAAACATGAGCAGAAATATGATCAGAAAGACACTTCAAATTATCCATGACAACAGGGGATCAAGGATCAGTTCTTAGATCAAAAGATCTAAAATAGAAGAAATACCCACTCTGATACCACTTGTTAGTTTTTAGACCCTTTAAAACACAATCGGATTAACCTAGTAATTAGCCAAGTGATTACTTAGTCCAAATTTCAGATCTAGGTTAACACAATCATATAATCATATCAATGTAAAGTGTGGAATATATAGAACTCAAAGATATGATGACCTAGTAAACCAAACCGGTAAAAACCTAGGGAGGATTTAACCTAGCTATTCTCAAGGTAAACTTGAATTCACTATGAAAGAATCGAAGTTTTACAATAGCGACTTAGACCACTAACATCCTATTACTATCCACCAGTAGAAACTTACTGACACGACCATGTGCAAGCTCTGAGATCACAGACTCCTTCTTTCTTGGATTCTACAGCAAGTACAAGCACTCCTACTTGTGTATCTTTAAACTTTTATTACAGCAACTGAATGATCATCAAGTTCTTGAATCGAATTCTCCTTCTTGATAATCCCAAGTATGTGTGAAGGCAAATACCTCTAGATCTCACAAAAGATTCACACACACAGCAAAAGGAGCTACCTCAAAATGTGGCTAGGGTTTTCCTTTTATACTTAGGGCAAAACATAAAACCCTACACGTCATATGGGCTTAGGGCTGAGTTGGAAATTCTGCAGAAAAAACAATCTGCACGACTTTTGATCAATCGAGTCTAATTCTTGATCGATCGAGCCAGACAGAATTGCACACTCAATTCTGCAGTAACTCGATTCCAACTTTACATAAAAAACCTATACTTTGAGCAAGTCTAAACAAGACCAACATCTGCTTTGATCATGGTTTGCCAACATTACAAAATAGAGTTTTAATATATTAGTTCCTAATTACTTAGAATCTAACAGCACCTTAACCAATACAAAATGAGGCGTATACATATACAAATATGTTTACGCTTAGATTGTTTTGGCATTGATCAATTTTGTTGGCAAAGAATCTTACATAATTTTGAATTACTTGGCTTCCTAGAATTGGAACTTAATGACATTAGATTTCACTTAGAATTTAGTTCTGGAACTTGTTAACTTAGAATTTTAATTCACTTTCCTTCCGTAGTTCACAATTACTAGTATATTTTTCATCGATCTTAAAGTTCATCTTAATATTAGCCAATACTGAACCACACTTATTTTGGAAACAACATCATATAACTCATCCAAATCCATAACTAAGGTTGTTTATGGGTTGGGTTGGATAGGGTTTATAAGTTGACTCGCACCCGACCCAATTGGATTGAATGAATAGAAAATGGACCCGCAACCGACCAAATGTTTGGGTTAGACTCGGTTGCTCAGGTCATCAGTTGAGTGGGTCTGAGTTGTCATGTAATTTCGGGTTTAAAGCAAGAGAAGAAAATTGAGAAATCAACCCAAAGAATAATATAGAAATCAAAACCCAAAAGGAAATAGAGACACGGAGAAATCAATCCAAAGAAAGTAGAGAATCAAAACCCAAAAGAATAAAGAAATCAAAACCCAAAGGAAACAAATCTAAACAAAACCTACATAAATCAAATAGCATAAACAAGACTTCAAATCTATGAGACTGCAGTCCCCTCCCCTGCCATCACAAGATTAGTTTGAAAGAGAGAGATAACACTAAACTGGCACTACCACCACTCCCCTCCCCCACCATCACAAGATTAGTTCAATTTTTTTTTTTTTTACTAACCCTCCATCAAATCAAAATGATATTTCAAGCAGATTAGAGGAGGCTTCGAGAGTGGGGTTTAAGTGAGTCAACGATGGTGGCTGCTATATGGCCAACTTGACAACGGCGGTAGTAAGAAGAGGGTTAGAGTTAGGAATTTGAGAGAGAGAGAGTGTGAAAATTTTGTTTTGAAAGGCTGAAATTGAATGGGTGAATCTCTTTTTTTTTTTTAAACTTCTCATGGGTCGGGTTGGTTTCTATGAGTTAGGAATTGTGGAACTCGAACTCGAACTAAAAACTCAAACTTTTAACACTAACAGACCCACACTCGATCTGTTTGGTCATTTGGATCCACCCACGGGTCTTCGGGTTGGATCGAATTTGATGGATGGGTCAGGTTTGATGGGTTGATGGACAACGCTATTCATAACCCACCAAATTGAAGCTTGATAAAACTCTTGTTAATTGATACATCCAAATTTATGAGCACGTGAACCAACTTCTCATTGATATAATTATTGGGCTAAATCTGCAAGGCTCAATTAATCAAAAATTAGACTCAATTGATCGAATCTCATGTAGATTTATTTTTCTATAGAATTTCCAATTCAGCCTAAGTCCATATGTCATGTAGGGTTTTATGTTTTACTCCAAGTATAAAAGAAAAACCATAGCTACTTTTTAGAAGTCTTTTGATGTGTTGTGTGTTGAATCTCTTGTGAGATCTAGAGGTGTTTACTTTCATACACACTTAGAGTTATTAAGATCAAGATTCATATCAAGAACTTGATGATCACTTCAGTTGTTGCATAAAGAACTTAAAGAAGATCTAAAACCTTTGAGTGGAGTCTCAAAGTCACAAGTAGGAGAACTTGTGGTTGCAATGGATCAAGGAAAGAAGTAGTCTGTGGATTTGGAGTTGTCACGTGGTCGTGGTAGTAAGTTTTCTACTCGAGATAGCAGTAGGATGTTAGTGGTCTAAGTTCTATTGTACAAACTTCAATTATTTTATAGTAGATCTGTTTTATCTTGAGGATAGTTAGGTTAAATCCTCCTTAGGTTTTTTACAGGTGTGGTTTTCCTGGGTTATCATATCTTGTGTTCTTTATATTTCCGCATTTTTAACATGATATGATTTGAATGTGTTAACCTAGAACTGAATAATTTATCTAAGTAATCACTTGGTTAAATAACTAGGTTAAACAACTTGTGTTTTAAGAGGTCTAAAAACGTACAGTAAATAATACCAAAAATGGAATGATGAAATGTATACTTGCCATTAAAAATAATGCTAATACCACGAATGGTCAACTGGTTTGCAGTGTTTTACATCCTATAGGTATTATGTTGCAAAAGCAATGGCCACTTTCACCTTGCGGGTGTTTATCATGAAATGACACTTCCCAAAGAGAAGAGAATGGCAAGATTTGGTCATTTTTTTAAGTGAGTAGGAAAAGAAATTAATAACACTGTTAAATAATAGAGTCTCATCTTATTGTTGTTTTTATTCATTTTTACCAAAACTTGCGTAAATATTGACCAATTATTGGTGCACATGGCTTTTTTAAGGCATGAAACCCATCATATCGCCACCTCAGATTTGACACATGGTTGCACAAAAGAGTAGCTTGATTGGCTAATCTTTTGTGGCCATTCATAAACTTCTTCCACAGTTCCACTCAAGCATGACTTTAACAAAACTCAAATAGGAAACCAAGCAATCCAAGCAATTGTTTAATTAGCAGAAACCGATAAAAAATACAGTGTAGATTGTGATATGAAAGTGGAAGAAAAGTGTATTTGTATTTCGAATAGACTAGTCAGAAATCAGAAAGTTTTCAAAACTTTTTTGGTGAGAATATGATGTAAAAGAAACACTAACAAACAAATAAGAGAAAGAAATAATGGACATGTGTGATCAAAATCAAACGATGATCATTTTATTTTACTAAGATGAGATATAATGAATCATAATCCATAAAAGGTTATTTTTTCCATAGAGAAATAACTAACTTTTAAAATATAACTATTTTACAGAGTGCAAATGGAATTTTTTTTTTTTTTTTTTTTTTAATTTCTTATTTCAAAAGGTGCCAATTGTTGTCCTTAGTTGGTGGATGAATCGTATCTAACAGGGAATTACCTGCAATCCGACAGCAAACTTGTTTTGAACAAGGGTAATCGTATCTAACAGGAATTGCCATAGCCCCTCAAAATTTTGAAAATTTTCTAAAAAATATATAATTATTTTAATGTTTTCAAAATTTAGCCTACAAAAATAAGAGTCCCCCCAAATATTTGAATTCGTCCAATGATGTTTTTTAAAAAATAATTGGACTAATAGTTATAGAGACATAACTTTATTTTTCGCAATTTTATTTTTGATTGTAAAATGTGATCTTATATCTATTAAATATTTTGACAAAGTTTGTCACTAAACATGTTTAAATTTATCTTTTTCAACCTGATATGTGGTGATTAATAAGTCATTGACTCATTAAAAAAATCTTGTCATTAAAACTACACATGATATATCTTTTTAATTGCCACATAATGAGTTAGAGCAAGATAACTTCAAATATATTTGGAGTATAACTTATTTCTCCAAGTTTTGGATTATTCATGTTTTTGAAAAAAAAAATTAGTTCAATTGAAAAATTTTATACTTACCTTAGTATAAAATTTGATAATTTGTATTGAAAATGAAACCTTTTAAGAATTTCACTATAAAAATGGTAAAAATGAATTTTATTTTATGAAAGATCGCCATCAAATATAATTTTGCTTGAAAATACTAAATTTTTTTTTTTGATGGGTGTGTGTATATAATAGCGCGTGTGTGTACATATATGTGTGTGCGGGGCTATCTTGATAAATGTATTAGTGTTGCAATTTGGTCACCCCAAACAAAAATTCTTGGCTCCATCCCTGGTTTAGGGCTATAGGTGTACATTCACATAATTTATGGGGGCGATCTTTACATTGTATTTTACAAGGGAAGAACCATTCAAAATATAGGAACTGATATTAATCTATCTCTTTCCTACAGGAAAAAACAAAAATAGGGGATAGAGGAGATGAGGATCAATCTATTGAAGTTTGACAAAAGAGCCCATTTAGCAATATTATGAGTTAAAAAAATTAGCTTATTCAAAAGTATATGGGTTACAAACCAATCAGAAAAAAAAGAGTTTAGTAAAGATCTAGCTTTTGTAATTAAAACGTCAATAGCCTAGTGGGGTTTGGAAGTGTACTTTTGAAGTTGGTGAATCACATTCATCTCACCTCCTTCACAAAAGAATAATTTATAACCCAATTCTTTAGCTTTTGAGATTGCAAATAAGGCTGCTTGAGCTTTGGCTTTTAAGGGGTTTTGCTCCACAATCATATTCGTCCCATTCACAACTTCTTGCTTTGTCTTCACCTGCAAATTCTCAAGAAATTAAGTGGTCAGTGTAAATTATATTAATTGGGGAGCTTAAATGTATGCGGTCTAGTAATTCCCTTTTTGTTCTTGTCCCTGATTTTGTTTCTTGTCCTAAAAAAAGTATCGCAACCGAGTGATTCAAAAAGCATGAAGTTTTCGTCTCATCTTTCAACATCCTTTGACTGTTTGTTGGGTTGATGATCAGTCTAACTCACTTTTGAAATGGAATTGAAGTTTATTTCAAAGAATCTAGTACTAGGTCAAGATGACTAGGCCTATATGATTCTAGTTATTGGGAAATATATTAATAGGTGCTCAAGTGTTCCTTCCTTATCTCCACACAAGATGCATTATGTGTCTTATATATGTATTCATTTTTGGAGTTTTGACATTGTTAGAATGATCTACCTTGCAATCTTCTGCTGGAACAGATGATTGCATGGTAGATCATGCAGGTTACAAAGAAACAATAGAAGAACTAGGTGACACTAGTGTGGTGCCGACTCTAAGATCCTCCGACAATCAAGTCAAGATAGTTTTTCTATACTTTCAGTGAATAGAGATTCCGGTTTTTCTCATAATTAATGGGGTTGAATGTGTTAAGTTATGGTTTTCACATAACATTTATGTTGGCTTTATTCCTTAACAAAAAGTGTTGTAATTTCATTAATTTATTTCTTCGTATTTTGTGGATTTAATTGCAATGAGTTTAGTATTAAGTTGGTAAAAATTGTTTAAGAAGTTGATTTCGTGACTTGGCTCGCAACTATAGCACCCATGAAAGACGATGTGAGAAGCACATGTGAAAATTTAAGAGTCAGTGCATTTCGCAAGTATCTTGCGACTTGGCCAACCCGCGAGATGACTCTTGAGATGATTTGACAATTGAGATTTTAAGTGTGACTCTTATACCTTTTACCCATATTATAAATACCCTCATTACTCACAAAATTGTGAGAAGGCTATTCAGAAGAAAACTCTAGAGAGGTTTCTAGTACAACACCCACCATTTTAGAGAGAGCTCTCAACCAATTTTTCTTTCTTAAATTGTCAATTTTTCCATACATTTCTAATCTTTCCTTTCAAAGGAGTTTCCTCACAATTTCTTAAGAATTGCGTTATTTGATATTCAGATTTTGTAGAGAAATTCCTAAAAGAGTTTGGGATCCAGATAATTTTATCCTCACTTGGGTTTATTGAGACGTTTTTTAGGCATTAAAGAAAAAAAAAAAGATAACAAAGTCATTAAATTATTGATCCTAAAAATGAAATTAAAAAAAAGAAAAAAAAAGGAAGAAAACAAGATAAAGAAAGAACAAATGTTGGCATTCAGTATCTTCAAAGGGAAAATATATAACTAAGACCTTATAAAAGATCCACTACTGAGAAGTCGACACGTGTGGAACCAAAAGTATGTGACTTTTAAGGTTGGTGTTGACATCCAATAGACATTACGAAGTAACCTAGTCTTTACCTAGTAAATTGATAATAAAATTTAATTTTAATATATATTTTTTTGTGGTTAAATACATGTCAGTTGTGTATCTAGATGATACAGTAAGAAACATGGGATGTAATAATGCGAAACGAATCAAAACCCACCTGTAGATGCTCATGTATACATAACAGTACAAAGATAAATTCTGAAGTAAGCATAAAAAAACACTTGGATAACCTTTCTCAGGGTTTCCATTTCTCTCACTGTTCCTTTTTTATCCCATTTGGTACCCTAAACAAACAGACTCTTTATGAAGGTTGGTTCATCCTTTAACCAAGACTAGAAAGAAAGAGAGAGAGTTCTTCAGTCTTAGTTTGTAAGCAAAAAAAAAAAAAAAAAAAAGAGATCATGGGGAGAGGAAGAGTTGAGCTTAAGAGGATAGAAAATAAAATCAACAGGCAGGTGACATTTGCTAAGAGAAGAAATGGGCTGCTCAAGAAGGCTTATGAGCTCTCAGTTCTCTGTGATGCTGAGGTTGCTCTCATCATTTTCTCCAACCGTGGCAAGCTCTATGAGTTCTGTAGCAGTCCTAGGTATAACTCTCTCTCTCTCTCTCTCTCTCTCTCTCTCTCTCTCTAAATACATATATGTGTGTGTTTATGTATATATGATATATGTTTGTATGTGTATATTTCTCAACTTTGGATTTTGTATGCTTAATGGGTGTATGTGACCTGTTTTTTTGCAAGATCTGTGGTTTATATGAAGTTAGACATTGCCATGGTGCAGCTTGATGATATTATGGATACTTGTCCTTTTCTTCCCCTAGACCCTATCTCTTTTTTGATTTTATTGAATTGATTGGCTCAGGTTTTGATCTGTTTTTCTGTGTCAGCTTTGATTGATTTTGCATTCAAGTGAAAGTTGAGTTTTTTATGATTTTCTCTCTTGAAGATCTAAGCTTTTTTTGTTCCATATACTATCTTCTCTTGTATTATAATATTTTAGTAAAAAAATTTATATACTAACAAAGCATCTTTTGAGCTTTTAGTAGGGGATTACTTCAATAATTCACAGATCCACAAGACCCTTTTCAGTGAAGATGTGAATCCCTCTTTGTTATCTTTCTCTCAAAATGAAATCGGATCAGTAGTGGCCCTAATGGAAATGATCAGTTTATTCTCAGATTGAACTTGTTCTCATCAAGTTCTATAACTAGGGTTGTTTCCTACCTTTAAATTTATTAAGTTGTTTAACTTATTGATTATGAAGAATAAAGCAGGAGTAACTTAACTGAAATAATCATTATTTAGAGTGTATAAGAAACCATTAACAGCACTGGTTTACTGTTATGATTCGGTGCCAGGGATGTGACGTTTGATGTGTAAGTATGCTGCACTTTGTGGTGCAGCTAAATAATTTTTTATTGAGAGACAAGGCTGCCTGTTTGCTTTTAAGTTGCAAATTAAACAACCCTTGTAACCAGTGTAGAATGGTTTAGTTTGATGTGCAATATTATTATTATTATTATTATTATTTTAAGGAGCTGATAAAGCTAACTTTAGTTTTTATTTTTCCAATATTAATTGTACTCTTCAAATAACTTTAGACTTAAATCCAAATCTCAAAAAATTATATCCACAATTTTTAACTTGAAGACTTAGAATTACAATTTAAAAAAGAAAAGAAAAGAGGAATTTGACTGCTGCTGCTGTGTGTATGCATATATTTTCATGATATAATAGTAATCATTTTAACGATTTTCCCTTTTTTTTTGGTTGAGAAAATAAAGATTGCCTTTTTTTGTGCTATTGAACTTTGGAGTTTTATGCATATATTTGCATATTATAATGCTATTGTCATCCTTCCACCTGATCGTATAGCACGAATCTAGCTATAGGTAATGAAGTCACTAAAGATATTTTATTTTTCATACTAATAAGAAAATAGAAAAAAGGAAAAAAAAAAAAATCACTTGAGGCTCGCTTTCCAAGTATGTTGGAGATATATGGCAATGAATCTGTTAAAGGTTTAAGAAGAAAAGGTCATAAAAAATTTGTCTTAGTACTTTAAATCTAGGTTTCAAGTTTTCTGGAGAATTATCAAGAATTTTGTAACTTAATTTGTTGTTACTTCATAATATTTATTACGAAGATATTCAAGGTTCAAATCCTCATATTCCAATTATCGAGATGTAAAAATAAAAATAAAAAGAAGTTTTCTTGAGTATTTTCTTTCTCAAATCTCAAATGAAAGTAAAGTTTTGGAATTTATTTTTTGTGAGTAAGGTTGTCTTGAAATAAATGTCACTTTTTGTTGCTATAAGCAGTTTCTTGGATAAATCCTATTAAATTATTGTAATAGCAAATTGAAGAAAGAGTGAAAAATGATGAGAAAAGCTTTTTAAGAAGTTATTTTATTTTATTTTATAATTTGATAGTTGGGAGAGGGGGGATTGAATCTTGGATGTCTCAAATAGAAATACCAAGAGGTGCAAACTATTTGAACTACAAGATTTTTGGCAACTTTTTAAGAAGTTAAGTGACAACATAACACTGTGAATGGAAAGTATTAAGATCCTCTCTATTTGAAATTTCCTATTTAAGGTTCTTTTAACTTCTTTGACATGACAAGTTCTAAATCTTAAGGTGTGAGATATTATGAATATGTTCAAAATATCACCTTAAAAGATTTTACGAAATTCAAAGCCAAGTCAAATTTGCGGATGTTGAAATTCTTATATGATAATTAATAACAACAGTCATTGCGAAACGACATCAAGAACTAACTCAGTTAATATTAACTTAGACAAAAACAGAAGTTAATTCTTATATCTTTATCATAAATGAATTTTAAAAAAATTAAAACAGTTTTTCTATGAGGCAATGCTGCTAGTTTTATAGGAATAAATTTATTCACCAATGATTGGTTAGTTTGAATTCTTAAGAACTCCAAGGTCTAAGGAGTAAGGGGTCACCAGTTTTAGCTTCAATTTGTATTGCAAATTAGAGGAAGCCTTATCATTGAAGAAGAATAAAGCCCAATAAAAAATAGTTAAATAAATGGAGATTTAGAAAGTTAAATTAATACAGGCTTTAATGAACTTCTTTTACTATACGAATAAATTAACAATAACATAGAAAACAACAAACAAAGCCTTAGTCCTAAAATTTTGGGGTTGGTTATAGATCCTCAACATATTATTTAGGGTTGGTCATATATATTTTTTGTCTTCATTCTACTCTATCTAATGTTATATTTTTTGTTACTCCCTTAATTGATATGTCATTTTTTATTATGTCAACTAATGTGATTTTTTGTCTTCTTCTATCTTTTTTCATTTCCTCAACTTGGATAAACTCATTCTTTTTTATTGGTGCATAAGTTGTTCTCCTCTACACATGACCAAACTATCTTACGTAACTTTTCCTTATCTTTTCATCAATAGGGGCTACTCCTATCTTTAGGGAAATTTCATTATTTTGAACCCTATCTTTTTGAGTATTTCCATCTATCCATCTTAGCATTCTCATTTCAGATATACTCATTTTATGAATACATTGCTTCTTAACAGTCCAATATTCAATTCCATAAAGCATAATTGGTCGTATAGTAGTGGATTGAGTCTTGTTTGTTTTTCTAGCATTTGGTTGTATTCTTGAATTTGCTCCGAAAAGAATTTTTAGGCATTTAGCTCGTATGATTTTTTATTTATTTATTTATTTAAAAATACTACTTTTGCATGGAATTAAAAAGAATGTTCATATTTTCTTGGTCAACCAAAGATATTTTCAATAGACCAGAACTTTAGGTCACTATAAACAGCTGAAAACATGAAAAACATTTTCTTCTTATACTATATTTATGATATAGCCCATTGCATTCTCAAGCTCATTGTACTCTAAAAAACTCAAGCTCATTATTATATACTTTATTTATGATATATCCCATTGTACTCTAAAAGACTCAATTAATATTAACGTAGACAAGAATAAAACTTAAATATTAAATCTTACTTCATAAAAGCATTATTGTAAAAGAATTAATTATAAAAGATAAATATTGCTGAGCTTTCTATGATGCTATTGATATACATAATATATTGAACTTGTTCAAAGATCCATGAAAGGTACCGGTTCAGTGGAAAATGTTTTAAAGAACGTAAGACAGGATGACAGTTTGCTATCCTGGAGCATGAGGTGAAATGCAGTTTATAAGATACACAAAGTTAATACACACTCAACACTTTATGGTTAAGATATCTCATGTTGCACAAAAGAGCCTGCAAATAGGATTCTCACACACAATTGATTGTGAATACTATAATGAGCTTGAGAATATCTAACAAGCAAACAATAGAAACAAAGATGAGTAGAAAGAAACATAGATACAACCTCACTCAAGGGATGAACGTGAAATTTTTATATGAATTGATAATGGCTAATATTCATAGGATGTAGAGGATGAATTCACTATATCAAGAAGGTTACAAAGTGTTTAATCAAAATGCACTTTCAAGTTATAAAATAACTCTAAAACTCTCACAAACTAATTCAATAGCACTCTAAAAAATCAATACACAAAACGGTCTTGTCTCACTTAAACAATAGACAAAGACTTGTTACTTTTCAAAGGAACTCACAACATACTCTTCTACGAGTCCTCACATCTCCCTATATGCAAATACTCTTGGCTAAATCCAACTACATTTATATTACTGTCTATTTATAAGACTTCAATATCTATTTCTTTAGTTAACTAGAAATACAATTTTTAGTGGACAAGGAATACCTGGTTAGTTCTTTAACAGCTAATAGACTTTCCTTCCACTCAAGAAAAACCCAAACCAAGTTAAATTAGGAATTTGAGACAATTTCTAACAAATCACCTTCTTAAATAATCTTACTTCTTTTCTTAAGAGTTCCTTCTTAAATGGAAGAAGATGTTGGTGGCTTTCATAGTATAAGATTTTATTTCTTCTTAAATGATTTTTTTTTTTTTTTTTGATAAGTAATAATGATATATATTCAAGAACACTACCTTATGCAAAAAACATAAGGTAGAGAGAAAATACAAAGGGAAAAGAAAGAGAAGAAAGAAGAAAGAAAAGAAAAGAAACTAGTGACACAGGAGAGAGCTAAGAAAACTAGGGAGATAATCACTAGAGGTGAGTCCCCAAGTCCTAGACTAGTCAAACAGAGAGCCACTAAAGGAAGCCAATAGCTGGTCATCCGAACTATTCATGTCCTCAAATGTCCTCCTGTTTCGCTCCCTCCAAAGACACCACATTAAGCATAAAGGAGCTAAATTCCAAATGCTAGACGAATGCTTTGCAAGCCAATTCCACCAGCCAAAAAGATTACTCTCAACCGATCTAGGCAAGACCCAAGTGATCCAAAAGATCTAAACACCAAACTCCACATCCGATTAGCCTTACCACAGTAAAGAAACAAATGATCTACCGTCTCCCCATTCCACCGGCACATGATGCACCAGAAAACAAAATCCATCCTTCTACTCCTCAAATTGTCACTTGTAAGGATCCTATCCTATACAGTAGTCCACATAAAGAAGAAAACACGCCGAGGAATCTTCTTAAATGATGTATGATAGTTTTGTTCAACTTATGCATTAAGTATGATGTCGTGCCCTTATTTGTTTATTAGCCATTGATGTCTTAGTTTTGAATTTTCTTTTTGATAATATGTATAGTTTTGATTTTGGTGCTAAACTAGATAGATATCAATTTGCTAAACTAAAAATTCTTAACTCATCCCTTTAAAGCTTAAGAATAGATCTATTTTACACGAGTTAAACTTCACCCTCAAAGGTAACAATGTATATATATATATATATATATATATATATGTTGACAAGAAGCTAGATTTGTATAATAAGATTGAAGTTTAGATTTTTCATGTGGGAAGCTTCGCCAGGATTTTAGTTATACTGATTCAAGAACTCAATAATAACTAAATGAGCACAAGAGTTATGCTAAATATTTGAGTGAATGAAAAAAAAAGGAATGATGGGTTGGTTTAATTTTTCTTTTTGAACATTAGATAATCTAACTTTGTTGTTAGTGGTACTATTTTGTGTGTGTCTATATATATATTTAGACAGTGGTCACATTATATTTGTGACGATAAATATAATGAAATGTATAATAATAAATGATGTCTAGGATTTTTTGCTGAGATTTTCTCTCAATTTTTATTTTCTTTATTTTTGGAGTAAAAGTTCCTCCCAAATTTAGAGTCGAGGTATTGATCCAGTTTTGGCTCATGATGTAATCCATCTTACTTGTCATGAATAAAGAATTCACAATCTTCCTATAAAAAACTAAAAATAAAAATAGAGTTGTGGTTTACTGATGATATTGATAATCTTTTCTTTCATCTCATATATATATATATATATATAATCTTTCATAGTTTTTTTTTCTTCAAAAAATTTCTCAGTCTCTCTCTCTCTCTTTTTTTTTTTTTTTTTTTTTTTTTTTTTTTTATAAATGATTTTGATCTTTGGTTATCTTTCTTTCCCTTATTTTATTTAGCGGTTCCTTCATTATTCATAGTCTTATTTTTAATATTCCCTATCATTCTCCACAAGTCTCTTTAGTTCCTTCTTAATTTATTTTGTTTTCATGACGATTTTGACCTTTAGTTTGTATGTTATTTAATTCCAATTATTAGCCATTCATTCATTACTTATTTACCTTTACAATTTCTTTTTTCACACATTTCCCTCACAAATACCTCAATCTCTTTTCTCTTTTCTTCACAATGATTATGTTCCTTTTTGGATTCTTCTGTATAGTTAATTTCCCCCTTGTATGTAACTTCTTTATAGTTGTAGACTTGTAGTTACGTTGTTGGAATTGGACATGGATACAATCATTTCTTTATAATAATTGAAATAGGAATTAAATTTCTGTATCACACTATTTCAGTGTCTACTTTTTAAAAACTTTTCTCCATGTACACATGTAGATAATGAATTGAAAATTTCAAAGCATCAAATGGGTTTATGAGTAGAATAATAAGAACTTAGGTTTATATGCATGCATATAAACATTTTCTTATTATTATCCCCTTCCAACTCAACAAGTGATGATGAGTGTTGGATTGAGTTACATAAATATGGCAGACTTGATAATTGTGTTTTTGACTATATTGCAGTGAATAAAACTTCAGTTATTTATTAGTTCTTATAATGATTGAAGAGATAAATAGGGTTTAAAATTCCTAGTCTTGAATGAAATGGCAGTTGAATTGAACTTGTTAGTCTTTGAAAATAATAACACTATTTGTTTTCTATTGTTCAATGCAACCAAATATTTCACTACACTTAATGCACTACACCTAAACCTAAAGTACTCAACCTAGGTTTTGCCTACAATAAAATAATTTTTTTTATCTTTTATTGACTCATTTTTATATTGCTATGTAATTTTTAAAAGCTCACATTTTTTTTTCATCATATATATATATCAATGGAGTTTTTGTTACTTGTTAGTTAAAATAAGTTAGAAGACACTACTATATTAAAATTAAGCAATTCAATATTAATTTTTTTTTATTAAATCATTTTTGGTCTTCAGTAATATATATATGTATATATATATTAATTACTTTTCTTTACAGATTCTTTATTTGACTTTGTATATATTAATATATATTTAAATATGTATCATATATAAGCCAAATGCCTCACCATTAAAATATATATTCCTTGGAAAAAGAAGAAAAGGCATTAAGGTATCTAATGAGCTCCAAGTCAAATAGTACTTCTTCAACCTATAAGAATGAGATTAAGGCTGAGCTCATTGATTTAAGGCCTTTTAAGTGTGTAGGTGATATACCAATTAAAAAAATACAAAAAAGATAGGGGGGAAAAGGAGAGACAACATATCGATGCTATGTAAACAAACCTACATGCTTGAAAATATTATCTCCAAAAAAAAAAAAGAATACATGCATGAAAATAATAACATATATATATATCATAAGGTGTGCTTAGAGATAACTCAGATAAGTTGCTTTTAATAGGTTCTGGTTGAAACTTCTTAAGTGAAGCCTAGATGACATCCAGCCAAAGATGAGTTAGTCTTTCATGCATCTTTCTGGCAAAAGGTCAACTTAAGATACCAAATTGTACATAACCCTATCCACGAAGTTAGGGTTGCACTTTATATTTCATCATTTAAACCTCTAATCTGTTCCAACTTCTTACCTTATATCATAGACGACCTTGAAGAAACCCATAAGCATTTTGACATTGTACCTTCCTATATTGCATATGTGCCATCTATCCCTCTTCTCTGGTAAGGTGCACCATCGTCCTTTAATGATAAGAAAATTAGACATTTCAAAGCATAACTTAGGCAGTTAGCTTTTCTAATTTGTTACTGAATATGCATTATATGCAAATTTGTTCTTATGAACTCCAATGCAATTGGCATCCCGTTGAAGAAAATTCATAATCCCAAAGGAGCCTATAACCTTATAAAATTTTGAAATGATTGCTTCAATTCCACATTTTCCTCTCAATTTATTTGTTGATTTATTACAATCTCCCAATTTTCTCCAATAATCAATACCTTAATTTGGTCTTCAATCATATAGAAAGTATAAACTTCCAATACCTTTCACTATCAACCACTTTTACTTGAAAAATCAAATGTATCTAACAAAGGTTACTGTACTAGCTAGAGTCCACCCAGGTGTACACTAGACTACACTGGGAGAATTTATTTCACTTTTGTAGGCTTAACTTTGAGCACTAGAGAAGAACAGCTCCTATATACATAGTTAAACCCACTATTATCCCAACTAGCTAGTTTAAACAGTTCTTAACCTTTATGATCCCCTCAAAAGTAGAAAAGAATATTTGTGGAAAGATATTTATTGCATGGTGGCATGCAATTGGTTGCAGTGCAACGTGCAGTTGGATGCTCACAATTTCCTTATCTTACCTCATATCATATGTATACAAATCATGATGAAAGACATGTGATGGGGATTTAGTAATGGGATTTTTAGTGGTTCATAATAAGTTTTCAACATCCTATAATGTAATAGTTGTGTGGATGACTGGACTTGGTAAAGGATAACATCTTCTTATACCAAAGTTTATACTGCATCTTGATTAATTACTTTATAACTATTCACAAAGTTCATTCTTCTTACTCCAATTTTATTATATACACACACATATTGAGCGTCTTGCTTTAAAGATGTAGTAATTAAATGGTATTTTATTTCATTTATATATTGTAGTGATTTGTAATTTTAGCTAGCTGTTAAACAAATGGACTCATTCTGATTATTTTTTCCTTCCGTCTTAGCATGTTGAAAACACTTGAAAAGTACCAAAAGTGCAGTTATAGTGCATTGGAAGCCAGCCGACCAATCAATGAGACTCAGGTAGCTTGAAGTTTTCTCTCATGCCTCTCATACTAAAGATGACATGGTGAATATATGGATCATACACATGATATTGTTTTATAGAATGCCACTTATATTTGGTGGACTCCACACACCTGTGAGACCCCCATGTTGGGAGAGGAAGGCTTCATGAGACAGTCTCCTATGATAATTTTTCCATAATAAGACATTTTTATCCAAAAATTGTCATATTTTATGCACGCTATTTATATGAGTTTTTATGCATATTCAATGTGAAATTTGGCCCATATGTATTTTCTTTTGGAGCAATTTTGCTTGTCATGACAAAGCTTGATTATGTTCATCATTATGTTCCCAAGCAGAGCAGCTACCAGGAATATTTGAGGCTAAAAGCAAAAGTTGAGGTTCTACAGCGAGCTCAGAGGTAATCTACAGTTGTTAATTGTGCAGATTGATTAATGCCTTTTATTGTTTTACTTGGATATTATTCTTTTGAGTGTGCCCAATTTACTAACCCAAAGAAAATTTTTTTGTTCAACTTAAGCTGCAAGTTATGTGTTGATATTTGTTTACCAAACAATCTGTACAAGCAGCAAGATTGAGTAGAATTTATTTTGAATTCTTGATCTTGAACGTTGTAGAAATCTCCTTGGGGAAGATTTGGGCCCATTAAACACAAAGGAGCTGGAGCAACTTGAGCATCAACTGGAGACATCCTTGAACCAAATTAGGTCAACTAAGGTAAAGAATTTTTGTAACAATATAAAGCTCATGTATTCATCAGCCTGTTAATAAATAATTACCATCTTGTCTATCAAAGTTACTGATGGGCTGATGCACATATTGAAGTCACAACTCACAAGTGCACCATCATGTGTCAAATTTACTAAAAGTTTCAGTTTAAAAAATTTCCTTACAAGTGGGCCGATGAAGTCTAGCTAAGCTTGTATCTTTTACCCTTGTAAATCCTAGGTAAAAGGTAATGTGGTGATTCAAGACCCATAGAATATGTATGTAAACTTATCAATGAAAAAAAAAAAATCCATATTTGGACATTCGTTTTAGCAAGATTTAAAATCATGTTGTCGTATGAGTGGCACATGCTATGACAAGTGGAAGTGCATCTTTAACCAATTGGATCTAAAGAGAACAAAGCTTGACATTAGTCATCTCATATATTTTCACCAACTTTTTTGTTGGATTTTAGACTCCTGGAAAACACAGTTTGTTTAACCTAATAGAATAGTCAAGTTGTTATTTAGGTCAATTATGAAAATTTAGATTAAAAAATAATAAATCATATCATATACAGCGAAAAAATAAAGAACACTAGTGATATGATGACCCAAAAAAACTAATGAAATCGTCCAGTTTCAAGGTAAAAAACCTGGAGAGAATTTAACCTAAACAATCCACAAGGTAACAATTCACTAAAAGAATGAAAGTTTTTATAATAGATTTAACCCTAAATCTAATGCTACCTCTTGTTGTACTTTCTCACGTGACCACATGTAGTTCTGAATCTATAAGTCTTTCTATTTTGATTTTGTTGCACACAAACACTTCTAGTTGTGACTTTGAGATCTCCACTTAAAACTTTAGATTATCAGTAGTAGTTGATCTTGTTGTAGCAACTTATCTTCATTGGTTCATGCAATATCAATCTAATCTTTGGTAGATGCTTGTTGAGTTAGAAGGTTATAGAATCTCACAAATCTCATAAGAGTAACTCACAAGTATTGGAAAACGCGTATTAGGATTTTTCTTTTATACTTAGCAGTGTTGGACTTAAATCTTAAACGTTTCACAGGCACTTGATCGGTCAAGCCTTGCAGTTTCTAAGTATTTTTGAATCTTGACTTGAATCAACTTGAGCAATGTCAAAACCTATTCTAAGACATAAATATCTTATACTAGACATGTTATTATTCTCGGTTTGCCAACATACATAGAATTAGAACCTAAACATTTAATCCTAAATATTTAGAATCTAACATTTTTTTTACTAATAACATTATTGCACCATAAGAGCAACTCTTCATTTTAAAAAGGTCCATTTTTTCTATTGTGAATGCTCTTGCGGTTCAATTTATATTTTAATATTTTAATGAAAAAGTTTAGAATAGATCATTTGATGTGGATATTTTTAAAAAGTAGTTATGTAAAATAGAAAAAGTACGTTCTTATCCTAAAATAAACTTAATTTTTTTCACAAGTTAATGTGAATACTCTTATGATTTAATTTAGACCTTACAAATCTAAAAATGTGTAGTTTGCTACGTTATTTAAATATTTTAATAATGTGGCAATTTGTACACTTTCAGATTTCTATGAAAGGGATAAAACTCATTTTAACTTGACACAATCTTTAAATGTTTAAGTTCAAAAAGAAGAATAATAGAAAAAGCCTCAGAAGACATTTAATTTGTTGATAATGATTTTCATGTTACATTGTGAAGGCTAACTATATAGACTTCATAAAACTTTTTTACCAAGTAAAAGAACTTCTAAATTGATTGTAATTAAATTCTTCCCATGCACCCTAATACTATTACAGATAAGGAAATAAACACATAATATCTAAGTATATGAAAATTAAATAAAAATATATAATAGAAAATTAACAATTAATAAAACTGACTTGTATTCTGTCATACATCAATCTTAAAGCTCTTATGCAAGTGAGATTGCAAAAATAACCAAGGCTTACCCTGGCAAGTCTTGGTCCTAAATTAATTTACTCACTAAAGTTTCGGCTTAGGCTCTTAGCTGAAAGTTTCCATGAATTTTGGCAAAAGTGAGTTAGGTTGAAGCTGGTATCAAACCTAACATTGCTGTAGTACTTGTGGTAATTTTAGAATCGTTTTCAGCCATTCACTTCAAGCCAGGGTTATGTGATAGGCCAGTTTATCCTTTCCATAAACCTTGAAAATCTTGTTTTTGTCCTTATAAAACCAAATTCGATAAGGACATCTTTCCCTTTGCTGACATTGTTTTGACTACCTTTTCTGTTGCGTTGGTCACGTAAGACTTGCTTTAGTGAGCAACTGAGTGTCAATTTTTTGCTGAACCACAATAGGAAAACATTTTAGGTAGAGTTAATTACAAAACTTGTCTGTACTACTTGCTCTTCACCAACCTCAGTTTGAGCAGCTTGGTTGAGTGATTTGAATAGTTGGCTCATGGCAGCCTGTTCAGCTTGGTTTGGACTCCAATGTAACCCTGGCCAGTTTCTGTTTCTTGTCGGCATTGTGTGAACCTAAACGACTAGATTTTATATTTTGTTAGATGATTGTTAAATGATTAAAGTCACAATTTTCTAATAGTTTAAGTTTTTGGAACAAGTGATAATTTATCATAATATCAAAGCAAGTAATCTTGAGTTCGAACTCTGAATCCATTCTATTTTACCCCAATTTAAGGTGATTATCAGTTCGAACATTATCTCTATTTTACCTCCCAATTGTAAAGTTAAAAATTTTATATGTTGAGTATCATATATAAAGGAGAATCACTTAAGAGGAAATCTGGACTCATGTGTGAAGAAGTGTTAAAATAATGTTTATATAATCAAATTTACCATCTCGTGATAGTGTGTATGTTTTGGGGACAAATGGTAATTTGTATTAGATATTCATCTTATTGGTAGTATTGGGTGCATGATGAAATGGTCTTTTCTTCAGTTCAAATCTAAAATTACATTTTCTGATACTACAGTTCTGTAATGCATTTGATGAGATCTTCTGACTAGTTATTGCATGTTTTCCAGACTCAATATATGCTTGATCAACTTGTTGATCTTCAAAATAGGGTATGTGTCTCAAAACATGTCTATTTTTATATGCTTCTATGCCTCCCGCTTTTGATATATACTGCCTCTCATTTTGGTTCAGGAACACATGCTGGTGGAAGCAAACAGATCACTTAGGAAGAAGGTATCAATACAATGTTAAATTTTGTTTGCAAATATGAAAATAGTAAGCTCAAGG
Source organism: Quercus wislizeni (assembly GCA_023055345.1). Classification (NCBI taxonomy): domain Eukaryota; kingdom Viridiplantae; phylum Streptophyta; class Magnoliopsida; order Fagales; family Fagaceae; genus Quercus; species Quercus wislizeni. The sequence continues at coordinate 17,349,585 of JALGQJ010000003.1, forward strand.
TAACAAGTCATGACTAGGCGATTTGAACTACTCGAAATTTGTATGACTAGCTATGCTGCTGACATTTTTTCTCAGTTTATCTTCTACCTTAATCTCTTGCCACTCTAGCTAATATATGATAGGCTTTCAAAGAAAATGTATGCCATGAATCTTCTCTACATTACAGTTGGATGAAAGCAACAATGCACAAGTTCCCTTTCGACAAGCATGGGAAGCTGGAGGCCAGAGCATTCAATATAGCCAGCTTCCTCCTCAATCAGAGGGGTTCTTTCAACCTTTGGGAGGCAATTCCACACTGCAAATTGGGTACCTTTGACCCTCTTAATATCCAGTAATTCATTAAGTATTATTATTTCTTCCATACTTGATACTATTCTTCTTATATTGTTTTGAAATTTCATTGGTAACAGATACAATCCAGTAGCTTCAGAGGAGATGAATGTTGGAGCTCCAGCACAAATTGTCCATGGGTTCATTCCCGGGTGGATGCTTTAGCCTGGATCTACATAATAAATAAAATTTGGTTGTGGTGTTAAATGCAACCTGTAATTATTATTGAAGACAATAAGTAAATATTTGGAAGTTGTAAGCAGGACATAAAAAGACAATTACTGTTTCATAAAAACAAGGATGCAGTGTGACATTTGCTTGCGATTATAGAGGATTGTGAGCATTTAAAGTTTCCATGTATAGTAATTTTGATGTTTCTGTCAAAAAGTGCATTACATTGCCAAATCTAACCAAATTGTAGGAATCAAATTTGGGGTTCAAAAAGAAAAAGATGAAAGGGTTATTATTGGTACTCAAAGAGTATACTCCCTCTTTCTCCCATAGGGGTAGGTCCAGGGACGGAGCCAGACTTTAGACTTAAGGGAGGCAAAAAATACGTTAAAAAAATTTCTTGACTTGTAACTAAATGAGACTATTTTATAAAAATTAATGGTAATTACCATTGTTAGAGATATATTAGCCCATTAGTATAGGCCCAAGCCTAATTCTACTTTGTGTGCAAGTCAAGTCTCCTACTTGTACTAAAAGTCTATTAGTCTAGGGTTTAGTCTACTATATATACACATGTTATGATTCATTGTAACACAGGATTTGTACTACACTCTAATATATTATTGATGTAGCCCTTTAGAATTTCCTCCGTGGATGTAGGCCGTTTGGCTGAACCACGTATCTCTCGTGTGTTACTGTGTTCTATACTTTATGCTTTCGCTTCCGCATCTATACTAACATATTCAACATGGTGTATTAATGCTAATATTTAACAACCATTAGTTCGTTTCGTTATTTATTTAATTAATTTTCAAATATTTCATCAATTTCAAACCTTATACCTCTACTGATTGAGAATTAAAAAAAAAAAAATGTAAACAAAGAGAAGATAAGAAAAGCCCTTACCTCAAATGTTTTCAAAAAATAAAAATAAAAAAACCTCAAACGTTTCAACTTTCAAGTTAAACCAATTTATCTAGTTAAATATTAGAAGTATTTCCTTAAAATTAAATAGCCACACACGTAGCCCACTAACTTAGCAAGTCATATAGTTGTATTCCCTTAAAAATTAATAGCCACACACGTAGTCCTCTTAGTAACACACTCAATAGCTTATGGCCACACACAAAAAAGAGATAAGAGTGAGCAAGAGTAGTCTCCTTTCTCTCTTAAATCCTTTCAAATCCTTTCTCTCTAAAATAAACATTCTAAACAGTAAAACAGAGTAGAGTGAGTGACTTTCCAGATATTACAGTGTCAGGTAAATTTCTTTGAGTTGCCTCCTCATTCCTCAAGAACAACGCAGAACGGGATGCCAAAGAGGTTTTTTTTTTTATTATTTTATTTTATTTTTAATATCTCACAGTTCAAGGATTGTTACTTGATTTTAGGATTTTGTTTGTTTGTCTGTGGAGAGGCCATCAACTAAAGTGATGGGCTTTTTTTTCTTTTTTTTTTTTTTTTTTACTTTTTATTTTGGTTGGATTCTAAGGGCCAATTTGTAAATTGTTGGGGAGAGGGGGGCCAAAAGTAATTATCTTGGACCTAAATGTTAAAAAAATTCAGAATGTATATACTATTATGATTTTTTTTTTTAAATCTAGGGGGGGCCACTGCCCCCCCTAGTCCATGAACAGCTCCGTCTCTGGGTAGGTCTCACCTATTATAAGATCCACCCTTATGTAAGAGGGAAGAAATATACTCTCGGACTACCTAATAAACTTCTAAGATGAAAGACTTGCATTCTACCATTGAAAAGAATAAAGTTAGGATCATTTTAATTTTGTCCTTTTAAAATTTAAAATTTTGAATTGCGATGCCTAATATTATATAGTAGTTTAATTTAAACTTTTCATTCGCATCCGGGCAAGAGGTGGCCATCATTTGCCACTTAAGCTTATCATGTGTTTTAGTTAGGGAAACCAAATTATGTCAAATCAATTAAATAACTCAAAAAAAAAACTTTTAAAAAATTAAAAATATAAAATAAAATAACCTCTTAGGATTTTTCCTGGCATGCAAACATAAAGTCAAGAATCTTAGTTGACAATCACTTTCCATAATGAAAGAAAAAAAAAGACCATTGATGTTCAAGCAAAAGGATTACAAATTTTAATGAAATATTGAAAAGAACCAATAGGCTAGTACCTTGTAGTACTCAAAAGCAAAAGAATGCATCATCACACCATTTTCTTTGAAAACACTCACTTACCATTTACCCATTCAAGATGAGCTCTCAACCAAAGCTTGGATAAGCAATTTCAACCCGTATGTTCCCTCTCTTCCTATAAATCTTGCCGACCGACCGACCAACCATCAATATCAAACTCATCAACCTCGTCAAGTAAAGTAAACCTATCTTAATTAGTGGACAATAAAGAAAGGTGAAACTCATCAAGTAAAGCAAACGTAGGATGCGTTCGGAGCCTACATACAGGCACTCAATTCTTAGAATCTCTTCAATAATCATTGGGATACACCTATTCTTCAGACAGTTAACTTAACTCTCTTATTCTTATTCATAACATCCTATGCAAACTGATTCCTAGACATAAAAAAAGCAAAACCTCTTGTGTTTAAATGAATATCAAACTCTCCAATGCTGGATTAATCTCATACTTACCTCCAATAAAGATCAGGTAAGCGTGTTGGTATAAGAAAAACTGAAGATAATTGCTGAAATTGTGTTAGAATTATAATTAAGTGATTAAAATTACAATTTCCTAACAACTTAATTGGTAATTTAACATAGTATCTGAGTATGAGATTCTAAGCTCATGGTTAAGTAATTAAATTTACCATTTCCTAATAGTTTAAGTTTTTGAAAAAAATGTTACTTAAACAAATTGGGCCTAAGGCATTGAGTGTCGTTCAACACTTTGTGTAGGTGTCAAAATGCCAACTTAGAGCCTCCAACCTTACTAGGTTTTCGATTTTTTATAAGTTTTAGGATAAATTCAACTTGAGAATTATTTTTTTAAGCCATTTTGGGGTAAGATAATATTGCTAGTTTAAATGGAGGTTGAAGAACATGGTGTCTACACCTGCGAAGGTGGTCCAAGCATAAGTTAAGGCAAGTAAAAATGCGACAAATAAAAGAAAAAGAAAGAACACCTATTAGGTTGAAAACCTATAAAGGCAACCTAAAAATGTTAGGGTGAAGATAAAAAAGAAGAAAAGAATCAAGCGAGGGGTAAGGTGGGCTCACAAAGATAATTCATCCTATTGAGTGTGCATTTAAAAAATAATTTATAATAAAACAGGTGTTGAATTCCCATTTTTATCGTGCCCTTTAGAATGACCCTTTTTTAACTTTTTCATGTCTTCTTTTCTAAGAGTCTAATCAACAATAAATTCAATAATTACCCAACATTGTGGCTAATGCTTCCGTGTTTCTCGATCCGTTAGTAATTACTGTGTTTGTTCATGTCTCTAATATCCTTCATATTTGCTTTCAATGCCTGTAACTTATTTCTAATCTTTGCACATCCTTGTGACTTCTGAATTATTAGCAACTTTGATTTGATGGTTTGCAATTTTTGTGATTGTTTGCGTGCAAGGGATTGTAAAGCGATTGATTGAATCGCATTTTATTTATTTATTTTTAGTTACAATTATAACTTAATCCACGTTTGAACCAATAAGCAAATCTATTAAAATAAAATAAAATCATCTTTTAGCAAAATAATTAACTCTATCGCTTTTACACTTCGGGGAGGGAAAACTATTGTTTTAGCAAAGTAATCGACTCCAACATAAACATAATCAAATCCTCTTACAAACAAAGTTGTCTAATGTCTAGTCAAACGTTAACCAGAAAGTTAATGGTAATTATCTATTTTAAAGCTTACCGACTCTAATCACACCATCATTACAAATGGTAACCCCATTTATGAATTTTCTTACCAAAATAAAGTGATAACATACTCATTACACAATAAAATGCCTAGAAAATAGTGGATAAGTTTCAAAAATTGATCCCTTTATTTATTTATTTATTTCCTTCGATTACATATAAAGAATTAGGCACAAGTAAAATTAATGTAATCCTAAACCCAATCTTTAATGATAGGCAGTTAGAAAAGTTCTGACCCAAAAATTCTGGAAAAGTACATGTGATGCCGCTAGTCCAAAAAGGGCAGTAAATAACTTTATTGTTATTTTATATATGTTGACTAGAAAATTCAGAAATTGGGTCTCGATTTATTTTTAAATTCATGTTAGTACCATTCCATAAATGGAAGCTAAATGTCGAAGACTTTGGCAGTTCTTTTCATTGAATTAGCATCTATAAAGTTCTACTATTTTATTAACTAATCCGAAATGGGTGCTTTTTCTGGTGGAGAGTTGTTGGCAATTGATGCCCCCACCCATAACTGTATGTGAGAAGTTTTACAGGTGGTCATCTAGGTTTGGTTATTGTAGGGTGGGTGAAAGCTTTAGAGAAGAAACGAAACAGCAACAAAAGAAGAAAATAGACGAAAATGGCAGAATAACAGTGCCCAGGGTTGCTTACCTCACTCTACAGAATGTGAGGGATTTTATAGAAGAGTATGGGATTGGCTTTGATGGGACTCCGTGACTTGCTAGTTTGTCATCCCGTCGAAAACAGTGTTAGGGTCATATTTTATGTAATTGACATATTATTTGACAAAAATACATTTTACTTATAATTGAATAGTTTCTAGTATGTTCAAGAACATTACAAAGTACTTTTATAAATGGCAACAAGTAATATTATTGAAGACATGAAGAATATTCAAGAAACAGGACAAAAAAAAATAAAAATGAATAGAAGATCTTGACACCTGACTCGATACCTTCAATCTATTGAGATTAAATAAACCTTGATACCTAGCTTGACACCTCTCAATCTATCGAATTTCATGGATTTTGAAATTTCATATATGTTTTCGGCCTATGATGACTAGGCTTTTCTAGGGTTTCATGCTTTAAGTTTCTAGAATATATAAAAGCAATATTTTATAGCTATCATCACACGCATAGAGACTCATATTGAGATACATGCTTTATAGGAGTTGTTGGGACTTCTTGTGCGCCTTAAGGTTTTGTACCAAGTTGCTTTCAGATCTACAAGCATAGATTGAAGAACTCTGCATCAAACAATAACAATCAAGTTGTTGTATTGTTAGTCACGTACTAGGATTTGTGCGAAGAGAAGTCTCTACAAGAACAAATCTAATTGAGGATTAGAGTAAATGTTTAACTGTAGATTGGAATTTTGAGATAAACTAGTAGGGTAAAATTCCTTATTCTTATAATAACTTGTTTCTTGATTAGTGAATTTTTCGGGAGTGGTAATCTAAAATTCGTTGAGGTTTTTGTCTGCAAAGATTTTCCCTATCGTGATCAAATCATCGTATCAAAATTATTTTTCAATGCATCTAATTTAGTTTTTTGATTTGATTATGCCTCCACGTGATTTGCATGTAATTTTAATAATTAAGCAAAAGAACTAAGGTTGAGACATTGAGGCCAAGAAGAGGCCTAAAATAGGTCATGGCTACTGAGGCTAAAAGATCTGAGGTCTAGGCAATTGAGCTTGAGATGAGGCCTAAAATAGGTTGTGGTTGTCATGGCTAAAAGAATTGAGGTTGAGAGGAGTCCGATTCCAATGAGACCAAGATAAGGACAAAGATAGGTTGTGACTATCATAAACACCCTATTTTATACCACTTATGACCAGGGGCGGAGCCAGAAATTTTGGCTTGGGAGGGCCAAGTTATGATGTTAATATATTAGTTAAAACAAACCTCTACACACATATGTATATAAATTAATTTACTAAGAGAATTTATCATTTTCTAAATTTTAATGAGTATATAAAAGTCATGTATTTCTTCTATTAGACATGTCATTTTCTACATTGTTTAATTTATTAAACCTCTTAAATTATATGATTTTAATATAATTTCTATTTTTTTTAATAGCACCATTGAAATAACTCAAAATTTGGGGGGGCCAACTTCAATTTTTACATGCTACATTTTTAAAATGTAAAAAATATACCTACTATAAATTAATTTTTTAAAATTTTGGGCCTTTGTGTGTGGCTCCGCCACTACTTATGACCTAAGCCCTAGTTCCTTGATGACGAAGTCTTAGAAATGTCAATTTTTAATAGTTCATGACCAAGCAAACCATTTAATTGGAAGATTTAAAAAATGGACAAATACCATATAAAACCCTAGACTTACACACAGGTTAGGATATGAACATGGTGTGCTTTAACCTAAGCATCCATATACATATGAACATGATGTGATGCAATGGTCAATGATATGAATATGAATGAGATTCCGTGTATGATTAGTAATGATATGAATGATGAATGCATGCCTAGGATACATTCATTAGTGGATTTGTAACAACCGGAAAATTTTCAGAATACAAATTTTCAATAAGTCAATTTTTATGAGCCTAGAAGTTATAAAAAGTGTGTTGACAAAAATAATAATAAAATAAATTCTTTTGTTTATTAATTAGGCAGGTTGTTAAACAATAAAAACAGAGTTGGGCTATTTTGTTATGAGAAAATTTAGATTTTTTAAAATTCAAACATGTTTTTTTTTTTTTATTAAATGGAATGTAAGTGTATTTTTAGTTAAGTAGACACAAGATTGAATTTTAAGAAGGGAACCTAAAAAACAGCAATTAAAGTATTGCATTTTTTTTAAAAAGAGTTTCAACCTATGGCGTCCGCTCGTAATGATAAATCTTTATCATTAGATCAAAACACCAATTGGTTTTTTGTGTAGATGGGGATTAAACTCCAGATCTCTTATTCAAGCATCAAAAATTTTATTAGTTGAACTAACTAGAACATATAATTACTGTATATATGTTTCGTCCTTTCTTATTGAGCCTAAAAACCTTAACATATTTATTTGTCCTTTTCCTTCCTCCCTCGTATTGCTTCCTTTTCCTTTGAGTGCCGCAATGCACGTAGTCTCTCCATCCCTCATTTTGCCGACTTCTCTACCTTTGTAGTATCGTGGTAAGACTCCCAACTTTTTCTATCATTCATGCTCGCTCTCGTTCCTTCACTCCTTGAAAGTTATGCATGATTTTGTCAAACTTAATCATTATGAGAAAACTAGTTGGAATTGTACGGAATATTAATATTGCAGGGGGTATTTTAGATGGGTAAAGTGGTTGTAGTTATTGGCTTGGAATCATCACGGGTTTTGATACCTTTAATGTATTGGTGGCGGCACAGCAATCTGTGTTCAACTATTTGGATTATCAGTATATAACATCATAACTAAGTGCCACTAAATTCTACATAAACATCATATTGATTTGTCTCTATCTCTATACTCATTGCTTGAGTACCGTAATTAAACCTCATTATATATTTAAGAAATTAAGAGTCGTGAGCAAGCTTGAATTAAGTCCTTACTCACTATTTTTCTCACCTATATAACCACGCTTGTACGGGGTTTTGAAATAATAATAATAATAATTAAAGAATACCCATATTATTAGGCACCAATAAATTAGACGGGAAGTTAGCTAGGTGCAATGGCGGCATTGGAAATTTTTTTTGATGGTGATTAAGAAATTTATATTATATAAAATCTAATAAAGAGGTAACTTGAATATATCAATGTTACCCAAAAAAAAAACACACACACACAAATATATGAAGTATTACAATTTCTTGGAATTAAGAGTAAAAGAGTGAAAGAGAGTCTGAAATAATAATAGAGAATAGAAAAATTGAGAGAGAGAGAGAGAGAGAGAGAGAGAGAGAGAGAGAGAGAGAGAGAGAGAGAGAGAGAGAGAGAGAGAGAGAGTATTTGCTACAACTAAAATCCAAGACGCTAAAAGAGAGAAAAATTGTTGTGATTGCAAAGCCAATTACAAAAGAAATTATGGAATATTTTTATTGAATGGGTGAACAAGTTACAAATTTAAATGATTAGGAATTTTTATCTTTTTTTTTATTAGGCTTTGTGATACCCCAATTTCATTGATTGTGTGATGTGTGTGGGTGTGTAATGAGTCCCACATCGGGTATTTACTGGGTAGATCTGGGCTTTATTAACAACTACAAGGAGCCTCAATAGTGAATAGTCCTTTTGAGGTATAGCGCAGATGTGGCTAGCGCTTTTCCTTGAGTCGTTACATATGGTATCAGAGCCGGCCCGGTAATCCCGTGTGGGCTCAGAGACACTACCCCACAAAGTGGGCCCTAACGAGGACGTTAGGGATTTAAGTGGGGGAGATTGTGATACCCCAATTTCATTGATTGTGTGATGTGTGTGGGTGTGTAATGAGTCCCACATCGGGTATTTACTGGGTAGATCTGGGCTTTATTAACAACTACAAGGAGCCTCAATAGTGACTAGTCCTTTTGAGGTATAGCGCAGATGTGGCTAGCGCTTTTCCTTGGGTCGTTACAGGCTTTTTGTTGAATAATTTATTCAGTTGTTGTTTGGTTTAGTCTTGTTTCTGTTTGGATTTTTTGTATGTGGATATTTGGACTAATTTTTATTGATGTCATTTAAGAGTTTTTTTTTTTTTTTTTTTGTTTAAGGGGTTTAGGGTTATGTTTGAGGAGTCAGAATTATTTTTGGAGTAATGCTACTTCCACAACATTTTAAAAATAAATCTTATACAAAAAATTGTTATTGGTAGGTAATATCTTAACACATAAAATTTGTTATGAAATTATTGTGTATATGTTAAAAACCAACAAATTAATTGAAAAGGTTTGTTTAAAAAAATCTGTCCAACTAGTGTTTGGGGTAGTGTCTCTAGTGTAGGTGGGCCATGCTGCTTTGGGTTTTCTTGGCTAACCAAAAATGTTTTTAAATTGATCAAAATTTTAGGTACTCCAAAACACTTGGCTGTGTTTGTTTTGAGTCAAAAACATATATGAAAAATATTTTACACCTAACAGGATGTTTGGGTGAACTGGAAAATACGGTCAATTTCAGTTTGACTGTAAACTGGAGTGGTGGGAGTGTAAATTGTTTTACACTTTCATTTTCCCTACAACCATTTTACACCTTCACTCCAGAGAGAGACAGGCTTCGCCGAATTATATACATATTTTTACACTCGAAAAACATTCTATATCGAGCCAAGGCAAGCCGGCCTCAAATACAAGAAAAACAATTTCTGAAAACTGTTTTACGCTGCACCAGCAATATTTATGGGCCAGTTCTTTTATTGTTTAGTCATGCATGAATTTTTGAAATACGAAATAATCAAATACTACACCAGCACTAAAGCTTTAGTTCCTTTACCCTTTTTCATGCCCTCAACAAACTATTTCTTACACTAATTTCAATATATATATATATATATATATAGACTAAAAAAATGAAAATAATTAAGACAAAAAAGACAGCCAGGCGTGAAAAACCAATGACGAAAGAAAGGCATGTTACTGCCATGTCAGTACAGACCTTTCTTTTTCAAACCGTATTTTATACTCGATTGGCCAATTACAAAGTGAAGGTTGAAAACAAGAGACAATATACTTCTACTTTCTTTGGTAATTTTTACATGCTTTAAGAGTAATGCTTTTTCCTCTCACATAAGGGATGGACCAATGTGAAAGTTGAAAATAAGAGACAATATACCTTTACTTTCTCGGGTAATTTTTACATGCTCCAGGAGCAATGCTCCCTCCCCTCACACGAGGGGTAAGCCTCATGCATGTGGGACTCACCTCTCCTGTGAGAGAAGAAAGCATTGCTCCCAGAGCACATAAGTTTTTTCCTACCGTCTCTATAGAAAAAAGGACAAAATTGCCTTTTGCCCATTTCGGGCAAATTAATTAGCATTTTGCCCTTCTTTCCAAACTAAATAGGGAAATGCCCCTCTTTTGAAAATCGAGTTTCTCAAAATCGAGTTAAAAAAAAAAAATTTTCAAGGACCTATAGTGACGTTTTTAATGACCTATAATGGCGTTTTAAGAACCTATAGTGACGTTTTTATTGCCTATAACTCGATTTCATGGATATCAAGTTACAAAACGTCACTATAGATTCTTTAAAACGCCATTATAGGTCATTAAAAACGTCACTATAGGGCCTAACTCGATTTTGAAAAACTCGATTTTCAAAAGAGGGGCATTTCCCTATTTAGTTTGGAAAGAAGGGCAAAATGCTGATTAATTTGCCCGAAATGGGCAAAAGGCAATTTTGTCCATAGAAAAAAGGATGGACTGAATTGAGTTAGGCTAAGATGAGGTGAGCTGCAGCTCACGTTAAAAAAAAATATATCAATAATATTAAGAGTTTTATTAACGTATACCAAAACATAGTATTAATGACACACAAAACAGTGCAACACATTCTAATTAATGTTTTTACTATTTATTCAACCAAAAAAACCTGTATTTTTAAACTTCCTTCCTGAATCTTGACGGAATAAATCCCGTATTAGATGGCCTTATGGCCTTATGTGCGAAAGGCAACTCAAACTCAAGCACTAATGGCGAGGCGGACGGGGACTTACCAATAAACCCCTCACCGGGGTTTACCTGTTCCTCTGGTCGTTATTTAGATAGCATAGTATAATGTGCACCAAATAGCTCGTTTTAGTGTTAGTGTGCGTGTATATGTGGTCTATGTTAGGTACTTTACATTATAACAAAATACAATTGCCTCATATAAAACATCAAGGAAGCTTCTATTTCGTCACTAGCTTCTTATGTCCCTCAATTTATATAATATCATTTTTAATAACCCAGGAAATTTTGAACATGTTATATCATTATTTCATTTAAGGAAAATTTCAACATAAAAAGGTTATCCTATACCCACTGGGGTATATGGTACTCTTGAATCTTGATGCATATGCTTCTATGAAATTTAAAATCTCAAATTCATATTATAACCTCAATAATTCAAGAAAACCATCAAGCTAAGTCTAAAATTTTCCCATTGGAGGAGCCACTATCATGGATCCCAATATTTTTTATTATTTAAAATCTAATGTATAAATTAAAAATATTATGTGTCTATATATATGTAGATCACATTCTCATAAGTGATGCCAATTATTTAAATTAATTAGATATTTACAAAATTGTAATGGATGATGGGGATAATGGAGTAGGAAGAACATATTGAAAGGCTTTGAGGAGTGTAGTCGCTGTCTTTAAGAGTTGAATTGCCCCCACTACAAAGAATTTGCTAAGGATTACAAGCAATTAGTCTACAAGATACAACAAATCCTTAGTATCTAGATACCAATGTTGGGCTTTGCCGAACCACGTAAATATTGTCTTGTGCGTATGATTGTTTTTCTTTGGCGTGTGTTTTCTCTATTTTTTGTTTCTCACAAGTTGGGAATTCGGTTTAATTCCCTACAAGTAATTCTATAAATACTCAAAAACTTCTGTGAATAAGATATTCTGCAGTAAAATATGAAAAATTGCAAAAAATAACTAAATCTCTCCTCCATTTATAGATGTAGTGAGGATTAAGTGAAAAGGCACAATGAAAAGACACTAATTATGTGTTATACCCTTTCAAAAAATAGTTGGAACCAATTCTGACAATTGGGCACATGATACCAATCAAATAGATCAATAAATCTTGAAAAATTTTGTAGAAAAACACATTGTTTCAATCTCGCTTGATACTCACTTGATTGAGTTATGCAAAATTTCAAGTTAGAGAGGTTTGTTTATCACTCGCCTAACACTTCGGTTTGCCCAACTTATAGAAAGTGACTCATAAAGAGTCTCGACAAACAACACGGTCAACCCAACTCTTTAGAATTTCAAATAAAGGCCCATAAAGAGACTCGCCTCTCTCTCTCTCTCTCTCTCTCTCTCTCCACTGAGATTTTGCAGAAATGTTTTTCCTCGCTTTCACAATTGGATTTTTGCGCTGTCCAACTTCTAATATTACAACCTACGTATATGTATCAAAATATACAACAATCTCCCGCTAGGTTATAATATTCATGTTTAGTTTTTAACACGCAATGTCATGCATAAAAGAAGCTATTATTCAACTTAAACCTCCTCTTAGTATAGGAAATTTATTTGGTCCTTCGAGAGCAATCATCTCACATGAGAGGTGGACCCCTCTTAATGTAACTATTTCAAAGTTTCAATAGAGTTAATGGTGACTTGATTTTTACACCAAAACTCTTTAGATCAATCATAGTGAGGCTGCTAAAATGACTAAATCAAGTCATTTTAGCAACCCAAACACTGAAAACACACTATATAGCAAGGTTGTTAATTTATCTAATTGGTTTAATATTTTGACTCATTGCTACAGTGGGTTGCTAGAGATAACAGCCCACTGTAGCTGAGAGTTATTTCAACAAATAGTTTTTTTAATCACACACGTTCAGCCTTTCCCACACGTGACTCACTTTATGTTTCAACCCTATCTCTTAACTTATTCTCTTCACGCAGAAACAAACACAGAGCCTCATCTCACTATCTCTCTCTCACGAAGCCAAGGATGCCACCATCAATTTCACTTCCCTAGCCCAGCCCTCCTTCCACCTAGACTCCTCGCCCTTTGCCCAGCGCTGTCTCTTCTTTCCCCTATGCCCAGACCGAAGCCTCCTTTTGTTGGGTCCATGGATTTCTTTAGGTAAGATTTTGGTTTAGGTTAGGTTTGGATTTGGGTTAAGGTTCGGTTTTGGGTTACGGTTTGGTTTTGGGTATTGCATATTAATCGGAGAAGGGAGTGCTCCTCATAGGATCGACTATGAAGCGTTTTGGATCATCGACTGGCAGGTTCATTTCTTAACTTTTTTTTTATTTTGAATTCACAGATAGTTGCATACTTGCGTTTGTTTCTTCTTGTTCTTTATGCTTTAACTCCATGCTTGATCAAATTTATCAAAAGAAAAAAAAATAAGGAAAAGATTGGTGATAATGCAACACAAAGCTATTAATTTTGATTTGCTGTTAATTTTGATTTGTTGTGTTAAGAAGTTTATTTGATTTGCTATTAATTTTGCATTTAAGAAACCGATTTTGATTTGTTGTGTTAAGTAGTTTATTTGATTTGCTATTAATTTTTCATTTAAGAAATAGACTAATTGTTTAAGAGCATTTTTTTATGCACTTATGAACTTTAGTTCTCTCAATGAGTATTTTTTTTTCGAGTGAAGGAATGGATAACAAAGTGATCAGATTTTTTTATGTAAAACTCCTTGTCTCGTTTTATAATCTCATATTATTGGTGATTTGGGTGCTTTGTAGGAGTGTCTTTAATAAGTAGGCTGTGTCATTACCTAGTTATGGACTCACAAGGTGCCTTGCCGTTGTACGCTAGTATCATAGAAGAGGACATTGATATTGACTCACCTTTGTTGGGTGTATCCCAAAATAATCCAATGTTTGTTTCTAATTCTTCACCTAAAGTTGAGACCATCACCACTAATAAAGGGAAACATGGTGTCAACTTTAGTGTAGATGAAGATAAATTACTAGTATTGGCATGGCTCAATACTAGTCTTGATCCCATACTTGGTAATGAGCTTAAATAAAAAACTTTTTCGTCAAAAAATTTGGCAATACTTTTGCAATCACAATGCAGCTGGCACCACATGCACTCCTATCTCCCTATCAAGTTGATGGGGAATGATTAATAAGGAGACAAGTAGATTTTTTGGGTTTTTGGCTTCACTTGAAGATTTGCATCAAAGTGGCACAATTGAACAAGAAGGTAAAAATTATATTGCAATAGTGTGCCTTGTTAGACATTCAACAATAGTTGATGTAGATACTAATTGTGTTCTATTTCTTTGGATTTTTTTACATTGAAATTGCAAAGGTAATGTATAGAACCAACCAAAATGGAGAATACCTAAGGAAAAATTGAGAATAGTGTTACTTCCAACTCTGGATTCAATACCTATTGCCGAGGGGGATGAAGTGTCCATATTTGATGACACTACTACCTTTGAGAGACCAATAGGTAGGAAGGCCAAAAAGGCCAATCGAAAGAAAAAAAACTAGTGAGAAAGATGTTGGGGAATATTTGGCGAAGAAGATGAAATGTATTAAGGAGTCACAAGAACAAGAAAAAGAAAATCTTCACATTAAAGCAGAAAGGGTTCGCTTGGAAAAGTTGAGGGATAATGACAGGGTTCAATTGGAGGAGAGAAGAATTCTAATGGAGGAGGAATGAATTAATATTGAATGGGAAAGCTCTGTATCCAAAGTATGGTAGAGGATGAGAGAATAAAGAATAAAGATATAAGTGGCATGTCCGAAGCACAATAACTTTATTATGAACAACGCCAAGAGGGAATCCTTGCAAGACAAACTCAAAGTAAATAGTTTGGTTTGCCATATGTAAATGATGTCTTCAATAGGCCTTATTTTGGTAAGAGCTTATTTATAAGCATTGGTGTATTTTGTTATATTAATATGAACTTTTCTATGTTAGAAAATAGTTGATGTATTTTGCTGTGGTAGATCAACTTCAATTATGTTAGAAAAGGGTTGATGTATTTTGTTGGGGAATATCAACTTTGTTATGTTGGAAAAGGGTCGATGTATTTTGTTGGGGAATCTCAAGTTTTTTTATATTAGAAAAATGTTGATGTATTTTGTAATCTTATACTATATATAAAAAAGGAGACGCTATTTATCATGAGCTTGGCCTCTCTCTCTCTCTCTCTCTCTCTCTCTCTCTCTCTTTAGGTTGTTTGCATCTCCATTGGATGATGGGTTATGTTAGAACTTGTGGTGGAATACTTTGAACATACTAATGATACAGAAGCATCTAAGCTTGTTAATTAGAAGATATTGTTTTGTAGTTTTTATAACAAGTTATTTAATGACCTTTGTTATGCAGATTTAGAATTAAATGTTTTAATGATTTGGATTTTGAGTTCAAAAACTTTTAGCATATGGTGTTCATAATATTATTTTTTTATAACCTAAGTTTGGTTGTACAACAAATTAACATATGTTTAATTTTATTAGTACATTGCCTACGTGCCTTGTTTTATATTTTTCTTCTCATATCTATTTTCATTGAAGTTTATTACTTATGCAAATAAAATTTTTCCTTTCAGATTTTGGCTAGAAGGTTGTATCCATGGGTCGTTTTTTGTTTCGCAAACTTCTTTTTGATGACTTCGATAAGGATGAGATAATCAAAGAAGTTGTCAAGGATTCGACATCACAACATAAACATCGTCGCTATATCAAGTGTAACCATTTGGCACGTCATGAAAGGCTTTATCTTGACTACTTTGCCAACTCACTAGAATATCCTAAGTAATTATTTTGGAGGAGATTTCAGATGAGCCATTCTCTTTTTCTGCATATTCAATCTAAAGTAGAAGCTTATGATCCTTATTTTAAGCAAAAAAGAAATTGTAGCAAAAAGTTTGGTTTGTCTTCCCTTTAAAAGATTACTGCTACACTCTGGATGATTGCCTATTGAGTAATTGGTGATTTTATGAATGAATATGTGCGGATTGGAGAAACCACTACCATGGAGAGTTTGAAAAAATTTGTTACAACGGTGATAGATATTTTCTTTGAAGAATATTTAAGGAAGCCAAACAATGAAGACATTGGTAGATTGTTGGCCTATAGCGAAAGACATGAGTTTCTAGGTATGTTAGGTTCAATTGATTGCATGCATTGTAAATGGAAAAATTGTCCAACTGTATGGAAAGATCAATATTGTGTTCATATTCATGAGCCCACTATTATTTTGGAAGCAGTGACATCATATGATCTTTGGATATAGCAAAGGTTTTTTGGGTTACCTAAGTCAAATAATAATATTAATGTATTATAGCAATCTCTTATATTTTCTGAGCTAGCTTAGGGACATGCTTCGCTAGTAAATTACTTAATCAACGGTAATTACTACACAATGAGATACTACTTTACTGATGACATATATCCAAAGTAGTTAAAATTTGTAAAAACAATCCCAACTCCACGAGGACAAATATATATATATATATATATATATATATTTGCAAAAACCCAAGAGGCTTATATGAAGGATGTTGAGTGTGCATTTGGAGTACTCCAAGCACGATTTGCAATTGTTCATGGACCTACACGATTTTTCTATCCTGAAATGCTCCAAGAGATCATGAAAGCGTGCATAATCCTCCATAACATAATTGTTGAAGATGAGTGAGATGAAAATGAAGCAGTAGACTTTGATTATGAACAAATTGATGAAGTGGATAATCCTCCTATACAAGTGTCACATGAGCATGCAAATGGATTTATGGCATTCATCCAAAGTCACGAACGCATTAGAGACCAACAAATTCATTCTCAACTCCAATCGGACCTTATTGATCATTTATAGCAATTATATGGCGAGTCGTAGGAACTTGGGTGTGTGAGTTATGGCATGTGAGTTTTTATTGTAATTTTATGTGAGTTGTGTATGTGAATATTTTTGTGAACTATATTGTTAGTTTAGTGTTGCTAAAACTACTTCAAGTAATATGTTTGCTGGGTTGATAGTAGATAATTCAATTGGAGTATATGATTTATGGTAATATGTTTGTAGGTTGATTTTTTTTTTTTTTTTTTTTTTTTTTTTTTTTTGAGAATGTGCCAAGTTGATAGTTGATAGTTCAATTGGAGCAAAATGATTTAATCTAACTTATGTAATTTATGTAAATAGTGTTGACAGGTTAATAGCTAGTTCAATTGGAGTATGTGTGTGAGATCATTGAGAAATTTTTCAAATGCTCCAAGCGTGGGGGGGCCCACATGATTGTTTAATTAAAAAAAATTCTTATTAAAAAAAGTCGGGTTTTAAAAAATGTGCTCGCTACATTCAAATGATCGATTGAAAATACCTTTGGAAACAAAGAATAAAGAAAACATAAAGAAAGAATAAAAATTTAATAAAAAGAATATTTAAATGAAAAACAAAAAATTTTAGATGTTTTAATATTGGGTGTATTGTAAAATGAATTGATAAAATAGATAAAATAGCTTTTTAAATTACTAAAAGCTATAATTTTTACTTCCCTTATTGTGAATGCTCTTGTACCTCATAACCAGAAATATTTGCCGTCATCTAATAAATTGATTACTATTTTTGAGAATCCTTTTTAGTTAAGACTTAAAGTGGGGCCGGCCGTGTCTTAGACACAAACAAGTGAAATTAAATCCATCATAGCACAGTCAGTAGCTAGTAGGTAAAACTGTAAAAGTGTAAAACTGTGACAGTAATATGGCTTGCATGAGTGGGCCATCGACTTCAAGCTATTCACCAAAATCACCAGCGACAAAATTTATTACCATACCAAGGAAATGTGATAGGTCAACACATTCACACCGAATATGATAACTCATTGAAAAAGTCAAAAAAAGAAACTACGTACAAAGTTAGGTTATTTTTAATTACTATGCTACTACCAGCAGTTAAATAATAATAAAAATTGTAAATATGCTTTTCAATACTAAGTCAAAATTTAATAACTTTGATTGAATTCAACAACAAAAAATGTCTATAATTAAAATTTCATCCTAACTTTGCAAAAGATGGTTCCTTTAGTTTTTTCAAGAAATAGTAATACATTAATGAGAGGAAAAAGAAGTTAATATGAACAGCAGGATATGGAAGAACAGACACTAATTACGCCTAAAGAGGAAAACAAACACTATAGGATATATGAAAGTTAGATTCATTCAAACCACATGGATTTCGAGAAGCGCCGTAATGACTAGTGAGTATTACTGTTTTCCCCTATCTAAAAGGACTACGAATCTCGAATGACTCCCAACCTCAACAGTAAAATAGAAAATATAGGCCACTTCAACATCGAAATGGAAATTATAGGCTACTTTAGGGATGCCAATTTTACTTTTCAAAAACAAAAAATATTTTTTTAAATCTCAATTTGACTTTTCTTTTTTTTCTTTTTTTTTTGCTGAAAGACTTTTCATTTTTATGTGCATGAAGTATTTTGATAAGCTATGTGCATGAATTTTTTGACAAGCTATGTGCATGAAGTTTTGACATGACATTTACACTGCTTTACTTTCCTTTTTTGTATAACAAAAATTACATTGCTTACTTTTAAAAAAATTATATATTGACATAAAATTAGATTAAAACCTTATATAATAACAAAAAAAAAAATTACATTTTACTTCCTAAACTATACTCCTTTAAATTTATTTTCCTAAATTATGATAATGCATACTTAGAACATTCAATGCACACTTAGAGCATTCATATCAATCTGTCTGAGGTTAAAAATTTGCCTAAAAACAATCAAAAACCTCACGCATTTATCAAACTCTTTAAACCAACTCAAAAAATTTAACAAGAAACAATCCTTGTTACTTGTGGTGAGATGCTACTCCTCGCCAAATACCCAGCTACGACCACCATCAGACCACCCAAACCTAGCTACCACCATCATCAGACCACCCAAAGACCCAACCACCACCGCATGCAGCCACCACGATTCGAACCACCATCATCAATGACCAAGATCCAATACCCCATATCAAACCTATTAGAAACAACAACCATAAAACCTAAGCACCCTTTAGTATCTTAGATAGTATTTATGGTTCTACCTTTTTCTTAGCAACTGGCTTTCATATCAAATCTGAAAAGATCCACCAACTTGAAGAAACCCATAAAAAAGTCCACTTCAAAAACTCACTTCAAATCAAAAACCCACTTTGAAAACCCTCATCAACAACCTAGATGTGATTCATCGAGTTAAAGAAGACCCATTTGTTGGGCTAAGATTCAATTCACGGTCCCAAATTGAGGTAAGTGTTGGCGCTGAGAAGCAAAGGCCAAGTGATGATTTCGATGTTGGTGGCGAGGAAGATCGCCAATATGGACTTTGCTGCGTTGTGGCTGCGCTGGGTTGTGCCAGGTAGATTTGGAAATTTGAATAGGATTTAAAAATAATATTTAAATGAAATAGTGTTATAGTATTAAGGCTGATAAATGCGTATAAAAACAAATGATAGCTAAACTAAAAAAAAAAAAAAAAAAAAAAAAAAAGGAAAAAAGAAAAAGAAAAAGAGAGTTTTATGGATTAGTTTAGCTAAATATTTGAAGGAACTTATGTGAATGCTCTTACACCCCCCCCCCCAAAAAAAATTATTACCCATGTAACATTTTTTACCTCATCCTATGGGTAATTTTTTAGGGAACTAAGTGTGTATTATCATAATTTAGGGGGATAAGTGTAAATTGGGCTTTAGTTTAGGGAGATAATTGTAAAAGGGAGTATAGTGTGCATTCTCATAATTTAGGAGGCTAGGTAAGTGTAAAAGAGAGTATAGTTTAGGGGGGTAAGTGTAAAATGAGATATAATATAAGGGGGCAAGGTGTAATTTTCCCATAATAATTAGACCAAAACATTGCTCACTTTGGTAGTTTGTAAATTGGAGATTGTTGCTGCTTGATTCATGCACACAAATGTTTTTAAAATATGTTTGATTCATATATGCACGTTAGCGATGTTAGGAAAATTACACATATTAGTATATAACCTTACAAATTGAGGTATTACAAATCATGAAGATGTAACTCACACATTTATTTTTGGAAAAGAAATTTACATTCAACTCAATTTGTAAGAAAATTCCTCCAATTCACTATGTGATGATTAAAATGATTATCCATGTATACTTTTCGTCACATGACTTTTTAAATGAGCTATTCAGTTTGTTTAAATAATACACATGAATTGTTTTATTAATCACCACGTAGTGGGTCAAAGGAGTTTTATGTGAATTAGTTTAAAGGAAAACTTCTTCCATTCATACAATGCTAAAAATATTACAAATTTTACTACATTACATTTACAAATTGATATGGCCATAAATGTAATTGGTGGATTCAGAAAACCTAATAAATATATGTCAAAATTAATCACTTTTATGTGATTGGTAACACATCACTTTGTAAAGATTATGCAATAAAATTTGTAATATCCCTAACATTACCCTTCATTTTTATGTTGTTAAAGTGATATTAATCATATTTATTACCACATCAATTTAAATTTTTTTGTAATTGGATTCGGCTTGACTCTAGTGTACTGGACTAGATATGATAAGACACAAGTTCAAAATTAACCATGCATATGCATTGTCACAGGAGCACTCACAAGCTTCACCCTTAAGATTGATAAAAACTTTAGTAGTTTTCTATACAACTTCGATCAAAAGTCATATAAATGTATATTTAAAGGTCATGATTAAAAGTGAATAAATATTGGGTTTATATATTTCACCAACTCATTTTTTAGTTTAAGTTACGCTTCGTTTGATTTGTTGTAAAAATGTTTTTATTTTATATTTGAAAACATTTTTAGGTATTTGGTATGATATATAAAATTTTCCAAGCACAGATTACCAAAACTGACGACTTTGGCCATCAAATTGTAGACTCTAGTTGCCGAACCACTGGCTCTGGCTAACAGAGCCGGCGTCCTAGGCCACAAAATTGATGACCCAGCCACCAAATAGGGGGGAAAACTACTGTGTGTTTTTGTAAATTATTTTACCAACTTTTTAAAGGTAAAATATTTTAAAACATTTTATAAAATATTTTACGGTCAAAAAATTTTGTTTTTCAAGTTTGACTAAGTTTTACAATGAAACAAACACGGTAAAATTCTGAAAATATTTTTCGTAAAACATTTTATAGCGAAACTAACGTTGCATATGTTTTGATGTAAAATATTTTATGGAAAATAGTTTCCCATTTTCAAGTATTTGTTTACTTATAAAATATAGTCAAACTTGGAAAATATTTTCTATTGACTAAAAATTTGTGTGTAAAAAACTAGTAAAATATTTTACCCTACTGTGTTTGGTTTGATGAAAAATATTTTCAAATCGTAAAATATTTTTAGGTGAAAATATTTTTTTGGAAAAGAAATTATTTTGAAGTGTTTAGTTGCATTCCTAAAAGTACTTCAAAAAATATTTTCAAGTGTTTGGTTGCGTTCCTAAAAATGTTATGGAAAACATATTTTCTACTACTTTCTCACACGTTTTCTTCTTCCACTTTCTCACATGTTTTCTTCTTCCAAGTACATATAATAAAAAAATGAAAATTTTAGATTTAAAAAGAAAAAATCGTGACCGATAGTGGTGGAGGTTGGTGGTCACTAAAGAATAGGGATGTTAGTTGGGGTGGTGGTTGGGTGGAAGAAGTGTGGGTGGGGGCTGAGAGGTTCATCAGTTGATAAGTTTTGGGATAGGAAGAAAATGGTTTATGGAAAATGAAAGTGTAAACCAATTTTTGTTATAATTGCCTTTATTTTATGGTCAATTGGAAAACAACTTTTGGTTGACCAACATTTTCCGCTACTCTAAACATTCATAAATGTAGAATTTTTTTTGGGAAATCATTTTTTGTCGATCTAAATACGGCCTTAAGACAACGGTAAAACATTTCCCATATCTCGCTAACACACAAATTGACACCCCACCTTATTCCCTCTTCCTTGCAATAAGAAGCCCCTCGTCTCTTTTCTCTTCTCTCTGGCACAGTCCCTTGGGACTCCGACTGATGAGTGGTGGTAAGGGTGGTCAGTGTGGATGATGTGGTGGTAAGGGCAATGCAAATTGGCGGTTTGGGTTGCTGTCGTCTATCTCTCCCCTCTTCATTTTCCCTCCTCTCTTCCTTGTTCACGGTGGCGCTCCTTAATTCGATAGGGGCCAAGTTTGGTAGGACAGCTTTGATGCCCATGAACCGTGTAATGTGGTGCAATCTGAAACTTGTTAATGGGTTCCACGACATGAACGAGCTAGGTCCTAGATCCTAGTAGATCCCACGCAGTTCCACATTGGAGGGCATACATATTTTTCCATGGACAATAATATTGTGTCTGACCAAACCCTTTTCTTTCATATGAAAATATTAAAAGAAATTAAATTGTATTTTTTCCCCAGAAAAATAGAACAAAATAAATGAGAAAGGAACATGAAACCAACAACAATCCAAGTATGCAACATCAACATGATCCCCCTAAAGAATATATTGCTTAAAAAAGTGAAAATTACTTAAACACACAGGTTGCAAATTAATTTTAGTACAAGGAGAGGGAGAATTTGAACACTGAATGTCTCATTTATAAACATCAAGAAGTGCCAATTACTTGAGGTACAAGGCTTTTGCCCACTCTTCACTTTTTTATTGTTTAAAATGACATTAATTGCCTTCGTTACTTAGGACATGTTTGGTACATTGTAATAATTATTACATGAGAATAGGAATAAGTATTACAAGAAGTACATTAAGTTGGAAGGTAATAAGTGTTACTATTCATTAGTTTGGGGACCATTTAGGAATTGAATCCTGAATATGCATCCACAATTTAGTAGAACATAAAAGGTGTAATTAAATCATTTTTAAGTTAAATTTTCTAAAATACACTTATTTTAGGGTGTTCAAAATAGAGCTAATAATTAATAATAAGGAAAATTTATTTTCTTTCCTTTTGAAGATGTGGCAACTGATGGCTTTTTAGGAAATTTAAAAAAAAAGTTATTACATAAAGTGAAAGAATAGATATTCAGTACTTTTGATAAGGAATAGTTACTCCTCATTTCAAAGAATAGTTATTCATAAGAAATAACTATTCATTGTAATAAAAATATAACCAAACAACCGAATAGTTATGTCATAGGAATATCTATTACATTACAGTGTCTATTATAATTTACCAAACGTGCCCTTACTTATTAATTTATAAGCTTGTTGTAAGATGGATAAAGTTTTGGTATTTTTTCTATGCAAATTAGATGTGAAATAATCATCCATAACCTATATTAAAAATACTTGCAAAAAAAAAAAAAAAAAAAAAAAAAACCTATATTAAAAATATATATGGCTAAAATATTTTTCCCATACTTAAAATTTGCATGAATTTCATTTTTCATCCATAAAATTTTGAAATAGCTTATTTTAGTAGTTTAGAAATGAATATATGGACCCAAAAAAAAAAAAAAAATTTTCCAGCTTTTTAGGGAGGAAAAAAATGTTTAAAGTTTAAGGGTGGACTGCCAAACCCACTTGCCCAAACCGACCGGGCCAACCCGAAAATGATCCGAGGCTTGTGACAGTCAATGGCGGGTTTCGACCTCTAAAAACTGACTTGCCAGAATCGGTTTTTGCTTGGTTGGTTGGTGGGAATCGGTCAGGTCGTTGCTTCAAAATTTGACTCCAACTGACCCAACCGATTTCTACCAACCAAAAGCTGCCATTCTCCACTGTATGAAGCTTTATTAGGTCAGATCTCACCAGATTTGGTAAGATCTCGTCGAGATTTTGGGTAGATTTGGCGAGATCTTGACAAATCTAGTGAGAGCTTGATGAGATCTCTTTAGATTTGGAGGATTTTGGCCAAATTCAGGTGAATTTTGGCCAAATTCGGCAGAATTTCAGTCGAATTCGGCGAGTTTCAGCTAAATCTCCTCCTCCTTGACTCCAATCGAGACCGATCGCCACCCAACAAGAACCTGACCAATCCGACCCGAGTCCTTTATTAGTTGGCAGTGGGTCTTGAAATTTCTCACCTAATTTGGTCAGGCCAGTTGCAAGTTGAGCATAAACTTGACTTGGACCGATCAATGGACACCCCTAATTTAAAGACAAAAAGTGTAACATGTTCAATGGTTAAATACAAAACCAAATATTTTAGAGTTCAACAATGTCAATGAAATTCATGGCAGGACTAGGGATGATTCTTTTCTAAATCAAGTCAGTTTTATTGCCGTATAAAAAAAAAATGTTATTTTTTTGGGACAAACAAAAGAATACAAAAAATCTCAAGGCACACAACCATGCATATATGAGAAAATGCTGGAACTAGCCAAAATGGCACAACTGTGGCGAGTTGTGGTACAAAGTTGTGCCATTTTTGGTAGTCGTAGCACAACTCGCATATATGAGATGGGAAGTCATATATATGACATGGCCCATAAGAGCAACCGCATCAGCTCATGCAATCTTTCTGTCTACTTTGCACAAAAAAAATACTTTTTCTATTTTATACATTAATTTTTACAAAATACCTACATCAGTCTATCTATTCTACACATCTATTCAATAAAATATTCATTCTTTTACAATTTTTTATATTTCCTCACTCACTACCCCTCTCTCTGACAAACCTAACACTATCAAAAAATAATAAAATATTAAATGCATAATTTTATGCACGGTTAGTGTAGCACTTGTGCATTTATGCACAATTTTACACCCATTGATGTTGGTGTTTTTTTGCTCAAAATGTGTAAAATATACTACCTTTTGTATTTTGCAAGATTTTGCATGAGTTGATGGGGTTGCTCTAAGAGCATTCACAGTAGTGGAGCTAAATAGCTATATAGCTATTTTAGCTCCACTAAAACACAAAAATCCACACTACAGTAGTGGAGCTAAAGGTAAAATTTTTACCCTCATTGCTACAGTGCACATCTATAAATAGATGTGCACTATAGCTGAAAGTTAATAAAAAAAAAAAAAAAATTATTCTCCCTCTTATTAAAATATTATTTTTTTCCTTTTTTTTTTTCTTTTCTTTTTCTTTTCTTCTCAGAACTCTCAACTCTCTTTCTGAACTTTCAAACCTCTCATGCCGCCGCCCCCCCCCCTCCCCCGACCCACGCCCCCGACACACCCTGCCACAAACCCAACTCCGACCCACCCTTTCCACCAACCCAAGCCCCAAGTCCCAAGCCAAAAGAGAGATGTACAAGTAGAGTGATGAGATTGAAGCATAATCGAAAACCAAAGCATGACGAGGATGTTGAAAGCATGGGCAACATCGACATAGAGTTGATTCTCCACTGAACCCATAGTAACATCAACACTAGCTTGTCGTAGAACGTTAATGGTAATTAGTAACATCACTATGGTGCCATGAACAACAATGGTGGGAATTATGGGTTCATGGGTTTTGGATTGCTGGGTTTATGGGTTTCCAATATGTTTTTTTTTTTACTGGTGTTTTTGGTTCTTCTTTGCATGGGTTTTTTGGTGTTTGATTTTTTTTGTGGGTTTGGTTGCGATCGTGGATTGTGGTTGAAATGGCGGTTTGTTGGCTGTGTTGGTGGTGGTTTGGTAGCTATGGTTGTGGTTGTGTTGGTGGTGGTTTGATTTTTTTTTTTTTCTTGCCGTGGGTTGTGGTTGTCATATAAAGGTTGTTGCTAGTGGAGTGGTGGTGGAGGTGGATGTGGCTAGTTGAAAGGTTTTTGTGGGTGGTTATTCTTGGTTGGTGGTGGTTGTGAATTGTGACGATGATCCGTTTGTGGTGTTTTTTTAGTGGGATGTATTATTTTATTATAGTAGATATATTATTTTGTTGATGTTTATATTATTTTATTGTGTTGAAAACTAAAATAGATCCACTACTATAGCACATGAGTAGATAAAATATATAAAGTAATTTTTTATGGTGCGAAATATCTAAATTTTTAACTCTACAACTGTGATGCTCTAAAAGTCCATAAACCCTTGTAAATGGGTCCGACAACTGAGCAAGCTAGCTAGATCCCTAGTTTCCACACAATTCCACGTTGGAGGGCATAAGTATATTTTCCCTGGACCATTCAGTCAGAGGGAAAAAAATATTTAAAAAAAAAAAGAAAGATAGCTCTATTCCCAGTAAGTAAAATGATAAAAGAAACAGAAAGCAACACAGCCTAACAACATGGTCCCCCAAAAGAATATATACATAGCTTAAAAAAGAGGAATAAAAAGGCCCAAATACACAATGGTTAAAGCGCCGTCAGCAATTAAAGTGTAAGATGGAACAAACAAAACATAATCAGAGCAAAAGAAAGGTGTAAATATCGTACAAAACTCCCTGGAGGCATGAACATATAACACGTACCAAAAGCCATATGGACCACCATGGTTGTTGTTGATACATGTGGCTTCGATCCCCATATACATATACATACATATAAAAAATATATATATATATATATAGAGAGAGAGAGAGAGAGAGAGAGATTCAAATCAGGTACAACACTGTTGTTTAGTACGTCAAACCAATCAAAAATCGACAACGTTTTTGACGAAACAACCTGGTTTTTCCAATCCCACTTATCCTTCTCATCAAACCCATCCTCCACTGGTCCAACTGGTTTTTCGACTTGCTATAAATATACGCATAGGAACACAGACCTTCCTATTTCATATTTGCACTGTGTTAACTAAATTCACTCCTAAATATACCCAGGGAGAGAGAGAGATAATAAGAAAAACAAAAGCAAAAACTTTCTCTCTCTCTCTTTTTTCTCTGCGTTTGTCTCCTCCATATTTGTGTTATTGGGTTTTTGTTTGGGGTCAAGAAACTAAAAAATTATGGGGCGAGGAAGAGTTCAGTTGAGGAGGATCGAGAACAAGATCAACAGGCAAGTCACTTTCTCAAAGAGAAGGTCAGGTTTGTTGAAGAAAGCCCATGAGATCTCTGTGCTTTGTGATGCTGAGGTCGCCTTGATTGTGTTCTCTACCAAAGGGAAGCTCTTTGAGTACTCTACGGATTCTTGGTAAGAGAAATATTTATTATTGTTGCTTTCATTTTTTTTGTTCTTCTTTGGTGTTCAACATAGAATATCATATCATACAGTCTTAGCTTTTTTTTTTTTTCTTTTTTTTTTGGTTTTGTTTGGTCTTATTGGTCCAATGTATATAGAAGTCTCTCTTTTAGTCTTCTTTGAGGCCTACTTTCTTGACAAAAAGACCATCTTTTTTTTGTTTTTTTTTGGTCAATACTATATGGTCTCTACTCTTGTTATTTTTTGATTGATATACCCTCATTTCTTGCTGCAAATTATATTCTTTTTGATGTGCTGGATGAAATGTTCAAGATTTAGAGACACTATAATTCCATTGTTGTTTTTGGATTTTTGTTTTCATTCTT
The DNA here is from genome assembly GCA_023055345.1 of Quercus wislizeni. Classification (NCBI taxonomy): domain Eukaryota; kingdom Viridiplantae; phylum Streptophyta; class Magnoliopsida; order Fagales; family Fagaceae; genus Quercus; species Quercus wislizeni. Next base: position 17,376,972 of record JALGQJ010000003.1, read on the forward strand.
GATTTTTGGGTGAAAACAACCCTTTTTGTGTAACAGATACTTTTAGACATATATACATGAAATATACAATACAGACAGGTTCTTTTCCGTACAATTATCCTAAGTTTTCTACGGGGAGAGAGAGAAAGAGAAAGAATCTATGGAAGATTTGTTAGGTTTAAACGTAGCATTCCACATTATTTCAGGTGTTTCTTGCTGTACATGGGATTGACTTAAAAATTCTTATTCCTCTCTTCTTTGTTCTCTCTAAAGGAGATTAGGGGGGGTTTGTTTAGTTGTGTTTTAAGAAAATAGATTTAAATTTTTTTTTCCTTATTTACACAATAAAATGTTACAAACAAACTTTTATTCAATGTTTTATTTTTCTTAAATTGAAAATAGAAAACAGTAAATCTTCTTTAAAAAAAGAAGAACCACTCTGTAACTTTGATTTGTCTTCATGACTGGACATAAAGTTAACACCTACACACGGAGAGAGTGGACACACATAGGAGCATGGTTTTGTAACTTGGCACCGATTTCTAGGCGAAGTTCAAGAACAAAATGTATACTTAATATTATTATGTTTTTTGCTTCTCTCTTTACTTATCAAAAAAAAAAAAAAAAAACAAAATGTATTCTTAAAGTTCCTCCCTAGCAAAACATGTAACTAAAAAAAAAAAAAAAAAAAAAGATTTTCCTGCAAAAGAAAAAAGAAAAAAGAAAAAAGAAAAAAAGAGATTGTAATTCATTGTAACCGGAGACAAAAGCACGTAGGCACATACAATTAGTAATACTATCATGAGCTTATGAGCCAAAATTACACAATTGAATGGTACATCTAGCTTTACCGTGACATGAGTGCAGTTTTGAAACCCATCTGACAAAAGGAGAGTACAATTTTGAAAAGTAATGATATGGACACCACTCTTAGTATAACTTTGTGATACAACTTGCTACGTGGCGGATTGTGATTGGTATGGGTGTGTGATTGGTATGGGTGTGTTATTGGACTATGTGGAAATACACATTTACCAATCATAACTCGCCGTGTGATGAGTTGTGACACAAAGTTATGCTAAAAATAGTATCCACATTACTCTTTTGAAACCTACTGAAAAAAAAAAAAAAATCATTCATCCAAAAAAAATGGTGCATTTTTTTTAACTCATTCAGCCAAAAAACAGTACAATTATGAAAACCCATTGAAAAAAATCAAGGAAAAAAGTTTACTTTAAACCAATTTGAAGCTATTGAAAAGACCTTATGTTTAGCTTATGTTGCATGACTTTTTAAAAGAATTATGTGATTTGTTGAAATAATACACAGATAATTTTATAAATTGTCACAAAGTAGAGTAATAGGAGGAGATATGGTTTGAAGTTTACTTCTTCCTAAAATAAACTAAGAAGCAAAGGTATGGGTGCACTACGATATGAGATATGGTGATTTATGAAAAACTAGGGTACGAGGGAGATACGTGTATTGATTAATTATTAAATATGTTTTATTTTTATTTTATATATTGTTAAGCATTTTGTTGTTCATATATTGTTAAACATATAGGAGTATAAATGTAAGGGCAATAATGCTTAATAACGTGAATTCATGGTCATTAAATGATGTTTAGAATACAAACTAATATCCAAAGGAGTAAATAAAAGATAATTAGATAAGTGTTCAACATTGAAATTAGAGATTAAATTCTATAAAGATGTGGTGTAAAACCCAAGTTTTACACCTTCTAATCCCAACATGTCACACCATCTTATCACATATTAAATAGTAGGCACAACCACACATAATCAATTCTAATACCTATCTGAAAATTCAACTCAAATGAGAGTTTATTGAAATATTATTAGGTGTAGTAGGATGTATAAAGTTTTAAGTAAATAATTGATGTGGAAATCTCTAATTAGATGGTGTAAAATATGAGTTTTACATCTTATCTTTACCAAATTCGGACTCTTGAAATAAATATATAAAAAATATAAATAAAAATCCTTACAAGTTGTTGGGCTATCTCTTACTATGGGGGAGTTGGGTTACAACAGTATGCGAGCTGTATGATGCGAATTGGAAATCCTAAAGATATCCAATTTGATACATAGGATCATATTTGGGTGCTTGAACAAAAATAGATTATCCATGCTTACTAGAAAATAAGTCTTTCCCTTGCCTGAGCTACTTTTTAACAGAGTTGAGTTCACGGGATTATTTAAAAAAGAAAAAAGCAAAAAAAAAAGAGTTCACTGGATTATTTCACCAATATAACGATGATCAGTTCTAGATAGAAAGGGGAAACTTGTGATTTTGGTTAAGGGTTGGTTTGGTTGGCTAGGAGCTGATCTTTGGGAAGGATTAATGTCTTACTTATCACAAAGATCACCTTATTACCACCCTCCTTTGTAATCAAGTAATGTGTGTGTTCTAAAAAGAAAATGCACCAGTTTTCTTTTGTGTTTTTTTTTTATTCTTCAGCGCCACCATGTCTCATATCCTAGTGTGCAGTGGATCCCACCATATGCTCAACATCTCTCGTACCAATGTAATAAAAAAGAAAAAAGAAAAATAAAAGGAAAATAGTGATACTTCTTTTGGACCCTTTTGCATATAGGTTGCCCATTACATGTAACATACATATATTTTAGTTTTTGAACTGCAATCATAACTTAAAAATCAAATTATGTGTATAGTGTGTGCAATAAAAATGACCATTTTGTATTGTAAATTTTAATAGAAATTACAATAGCATGCACGTGGAATATCTAGCATCTAAGTCCAATAGTAACCTAGATAGAGTCTTATATTGCTCTTTTTAACGTTTATTCTTTACGAGGAATGCTATGTCAACAACATTTTCATAACATTTTTACAATAATTTTTTTGTGTCAAGTTGTTATTGACTGTAATGGATGAGCAAAAAAGTAATTTAAGTTGTGGATTTAAATTAAAACCAATAGGAGTAATTGCACTTGTCCATGGAAAATAGAAAGAGTGATGAATTTTACACATTTTTGCTCAAAAACTAACCACATAAATGGGTCTATAACACTGTACATATCCAAAAATACTATTATGTGCTAGGAAAGAATACAATGCTAGGAAAGATACAATGCTCAAGTCAAGTAGTATAATAATTAGTGGGACTCACTATTATGTGCTAGGAAAGAATATGTCATTATTGCACTAAAAAAGTATTGTATAATTAGGTGGAGTTTGGATAGCGTTTTTGAGCTTGCGTTGCACGTTTGCGTTTTTTTTCTATGGATCTCATGCACTGTTTACGGGACACGTACGTACTTTTTTCAGTAAAAACAACTTTAAAACTGGATCCTACGGTACTATTCACACATTTAAAAATTATTTTGCTATAGTATTTTTAGTTTTCAGCAAGAAACGATATCCAAACAAACCTTTAGCTTAAAATTGTGAGTCCTACAAACCTTTTGTGGCACAATTTTAAAGGTCTGACAAAAGTAAAATTGTTTGGTTTTATATAAATTATTATATAGATAAGAAAATTATTCAAGATTTTGGGAGTGATAATCGCTCCACCCACATGAATAGTAGAATATCCGAACAGAAATTTTTGTCATGAATATGGGTAACATATATATATAGAATCCACATGTAAGGTTTAACCAAAACAACAAATTCACATGAGTTGTACTTAGTGGTTGAGCCTAAAATATGATTTTAAGGAGGCAAAATTTATTATCCACACATAAATGTATGAGGCAACTTGGAAAATAAAAAGCCAACCACACTGAGTGATATTTTAATGCATGAAATCTAAAAATTAAATTGCAAATTTGTATTGTGTTTATTTTTATTTATTTATATAAATTTGTGTAAATAAATAAATAAACTTGTGTTATTTTGGTTAATATATATTCATAAAATATTCAAATTGTAATAAATTTTTAGAACTATATCATGATCCTCTTTGCACTGAAAATTTCAAAGATTAATCTAAAAAATAATATCAAAATAGGCAGTTTGGTATGTAGTTATTTTCATAATTAATTATTTTACATAAAACTTTTTGAAGAAAAATTAATTATTATATAAGAAAAACGAGATCCTATTATCAATTTTGTTATCATTTTGAAAAGAAACTTTTTTTTTTCCTTTTTTTAATTAATACTCATTTCTTTAACCTTTTTCCCTATCCTTATTTTCCATTATAAATCTTGAACCTTAAAAGATATTAATAAAATAGGAAATATTTTTCTTTCTTAGTGAAGTTTGAACTATGAAAAGTATATAATTCATTAGTTATGACATAAAAAAAAAATATAAAAAATAAATGCATAATGGAAATCCATTATATATATATATATATATATATATAAAAGATTTTGGGTGGGGCTAAGGGGAAATTCCCACCCCCACCCCTTGATTTCACCCTCAATTGTACATAAGGTTTGTCTGCCTACTAAAAATCCATTCATATGAATCCTAGGTGGAATTTTGACTTTAAAAAAAAAAAATCAAAAGAATTTACTCAAGTGTAAAAAGAAGAAACCCGTCATAGATAATAACTACAATATAGTGCGTTACTCTGTTAAAAAAATTATATTAAGATATCATTTAGTAGTCACATGAATAATTTTTTATTATTTTGATTGGTCTCATGTGCTTGTGAGCACATTTATGTATGTCTTACATAAGTTTTTCACCCCTTAAAATCAGATATTGAATCTACCACTAATGAAACCTACAATTGTGTACATAATTATTCCAATAGTTAGTATTTTTTTTTTCTTTCTCTTTTTTGAGAATCAAGAGTTAGTAAATAATTATACTCGTAACATTGTTAGTAAAATCAGTGTATAATATTTTATTTAATTTTTTTTTATTTTCATTTTTATGCCAAACTTTTAAATGTTTTTTAATACCTTATGGCCAATAACCCCCCTTCCCAATTTTTTTTTTTTTGAGAGAATTTTAACCTATGGTGATTGCTTCTAATGATAGCTCATTATCATCAAACTATGACACTAATTGGTTTTTTGTGTAGGTGGGGATTAAACTCCTAAATCTTTTATTTAACTATCAAAAACTTTACTAATTGAATTAGCAAAAACCCGCCTCCACCCCCACCCCCAAAACCTCTTTCATCAAAGTGCTATGCATTACTTATCACAATATTTACCATGGCCACCTCCTTCATAATCCAATAATTATATATATATATATATATATATATATATATATATATATATATTTGGTATACGTATTTCTTTTTATGGCGTGTAGAGTCCATACTTGTGTAAGATTATATAGTATAAGAGAAAGATGCATATATTGGATTAATAAAATACTTTCCTCTCGTAATCAAGATTTTCTTTTAACTTATCATCATCATGAGTGGCGATTTTTAGTTAGAAAATGCTCCACTTTCGTTTAGGAAAATGATATTTTCCATTTTTATATTTGATTATTCTGCACCACCATATCCCATGTCTCACACAGTGGAGTGTCTAAGATAGTCTAAGGAAATAGCCACACCCTCACCCTTACCCCGGGAAAATCTATCATGTTTGGGCTATATGTATCCACCTTTTCACATGGAATGCCCCCTGGTGTCTACCTCTATGTGAGAGTGTGAATACATGTAGTCGAAACATTTAATACGACCCCTTTTTTTTCTATGGTAGACTAGTGAAATTACAATATTTTGTTTATAATGGATGAAAGGCAAAGTTTGACAATAAACTTAGTTGCAGCCTAAGGCTACAACTCCACTCAAAATATTTTTATTTAATGTGACTTTTGACAAATCTACTATTAGATTACATTTTCTTCTTTTATCCTTCATGCTTGCAAAATTTTCAGAAGATAAAAAATCGATAGTTATGTTATCAATCAAATGTTTAAATTTCAAAATTTTGTTGCTTAATACATAAAAAATAAGTTTATGGATTGAATAGTAAATAAGATCTGATTAGCATGAAATTAGACATGTATTAAGAATATAAAGAACATGTAATCTAATAGTTATATTTTCAAAATTTGTAGCCATGTTAATTTTTGTAGGGTGTTATAGCCTTAGAGAATTCTCATTAGCTCGTATAAAAATTTCTATCTATTTTAGGATAAGATCTTACTTTTTCTAGTTTACAGAACCACTTTTCAAAAACACCGACATCAGATTATTTATTATATACTTTATTACATTAAAATATCAATTTTCTCTTTCTTCACATATAACAATTACCATTCACTTTCTTTCTTCATCCTTAAGATATGTAAAGAAAGAATTAAAAAATAAATGCAAAATGAATAGTGTCGATGTAAATTTACATAAAAACTATAACAACTTTGCAAATTTACATATTTTTAGTTTAATTGATGTGGGTGATTTTTGGGTTTGGATGTGTAAAATTAAGCACATTTTTCTATTTTGCATTGACGAATACAAATGCTCTTAGACTATTACTAAGTTTATAGCCAAATTTTGTACTTTGATGAAATTACAAAGTTACAAAAGTTTTTAATAGAAATTACATGCGCGTGGGACATACGTTGCATCTTAGTCCTGTACTTTATATTTCTCTCTTTCAATCTTTCTTGTATTCTTCTTTGATTATAAATGCTTCATTCACGTCTCAAATCTCAATCAAATAATCTAGGGATTATTATATATAATTTTTTTTTATACAGGATTATTATATATATAATTATTATTCTTAATAATGTCCAGAATGAAATATGTACACGTATAATATTTACATATTTCAATTAACCTAAGGCAGAAAGCATGCAAAAATTTTGGCATAAAAATAAAAATAAAACGTGAATAAAAGTATGTACAAGGGCATTACGGTTTGAATGAAAAATTCAGGACACAAAGAACAAATTTATAGATTAGATCATTTTCTTGTTATATTTCAATTTAATAGTATATCTATTCTATCATAGGATCTGTTTGTTTTAGCTTAAAATACTAGTTCCTTTCACCACCGTCTTGCATCAATCTTTTTAAAAAACTACTTTTTAAAAGGTTTAGTTAAAATACCAGTTCCTTTCACCACCATCTTGCATCAATCTTTTTAAAAAACTACTTTTTAAAAGGTATAGGTGAACGTTTACGCAACATATCTTTTAAACAAACTAAGCCAATAAAAATAAGTTCATCTAAAAAAATTCTTAGTATAAAAGCTAATTATGTCAGAATTATAAAAAGTGAGAAAAAAAAAACTAATTTAGGGTATTATTTAAGTAATTTAATAAAGTAATTATGTATTTGTTCAATTATTTATCCTATTTTCAAGCAAACTAATAAAGAAAATTCATATTATTTAGTTTCTCATTTAATTTAAAATCTAATTATAGATTAAAAAATCTCATCATCTAAATTATTGGGAAATCTATTCTTAACGAAAACAAAAGAGTAATCACATTACGAGGATTGTTTGGATTATTAAAAATAGATGAGTAATGCTAGAGATACAAAAATTATTTTATAAAAAATTTACAAATTGTTGATGTGATAAGTGATTATTGGTAAATAAAAAAGTGATATTAATGGTAAGTCTAGATGAAAACCAGTTAGAAGATGGCCACAACATTAGTTTGTAAAAATGTTGTAAAATAGTTTGTGTATGTAACATTACTCGAAATAGATTATCATGCTATGACATTTTGAGAATAATTATTCATTAAAATTAAATTTGTTATAACTACAAACTCGATTTTATGTGCTTGGAGTTTTGATCCATCAACTGACTAATAGATTATCATGCTATTTCCTTTGATAACAGTATGGAAAGGATCCTCGAACGATATGAGAGATATTCATATGCAGAGAGGCAGCTTCTTGCAAATGATCTTGAACCAAACGTGTGATTTCCAACCCATTGAATAAATTTCAAATTCAAGAATCTTGTTAGATACAAGCTAACTCTAGATTCTGACTGATGTGGCTTACCATTTTCTTAATTTTCTATTTCAAAACCAAAATGGCAATCAATTTGGCATTGATTACAGATTGTAACTGCCACACCAGTTGGACAGGGAGTATAAAGAGTAAGTACAAAGAATGGTACTTTTGTTGACTGAACCCATTAATTTTTTCTAGGGAAGCTGGAACCTTGAACATGCAAAGCTTAAAGCAAGGATGGAGGTTTTACAAAGAAGTCAAAAGTACAAACTTGAATACAGGCAGTTATGTACTTTGTTATAATGAAAGAAACAGCAGAGAAGTTGACTTACTTCCCTCTTCTTTGCAGGCATTTTAGGGGAGAAGATCTTGATTCCTTGAGTCTTAAAGAGCTTCAGAGTTTGGAGCAACAGCTTGATTCTGCTCTCAAACATATAAGAACAAGAAAGGTAAAAATCATTGTAATAGTAAATGTTTTTGAGTTTTTGGTGTTGTGGTGTGAGCCAAAACTTTTATGGTTAATAAAATAATCTTTCACTTGCAGAACCAGCTTATGCACGAATCCATTTCAGATCTTCAGAAAAAGGTAAGCCCCAGCTGCCTCACCCTCATGTTTTATAACTGATGTAGCGGAGAACCACCTAACTAATAAATGTCAAACAATTTTCATTGTTATTCATGAGTATAGTTATCTTCTTTTTCTTTTCTTTTTTTGGATAAACTCATGAGTATAGTTTATCTAACTGATAAATGGCAGACAATTTTCATTTTTATTCACGAGTAATCATAGATGTGGTCCTTACAATTATTAACTTTGTATGGTTCTCTATTATGAAGTTGAAAACCTTATGGCCCTAAAGCCATGCCTTATGATGATGTCCTTGAATATAGACGTTAAATTACTATTTCTTAATGGCTTAAGTTTTTGGGAGGATTGATAGGTATTTGGAGAATTAGTAATTTTAATATGAAATTAGAGCAAAAATCATGAGTTCGATCCCTGACTTTGACAAAATTTGGCTATAAACTTGGTCGTAACCTAAGGTTACAATTCTATTTAATATCTTTTTATTAAATGTGAATTTTGATAAATCCACTATTGGATTACATTTCTTCATATATCCTTCATTCTTGCAAAATTTTCAAAATATTAAATATCAATATCAATGTCATCAATCAAATGTTTAAATTAAATATCAATATCAATGTCATCAATCAAATGTTTAAATTCCAAGTTTACGTAATTTAAAATTATACATAAAAAATAAATTTATGGGTCAAATAGTAAATAACGTTTGATTGACATGAAATTTGATATATGTGTTAAGAACATAAAGATCATGCAATTCAACAATTAGATTTTCAAAATATATAGCTATGTTAATTATTTTATTGGGAATTGTAGTTTTAGGTTACAACCAAGTTTGTAGTTAAATTTTGTCTCCCTTACTTTACTATACATTCCATTTAAAATGTTAAAAATCTCATATGTTGGGTTCCACTGGAATAGGATTTATATCTCAGGAGAAAAAAAAAAAAAAAAAAGTAAAGAAAAGGGAGGAATAGATATTGTTGACTCCCAATCTAGTCCCGTATGAATTAACAAAATTAACTAACAATTTCAATCAATCAAACTCTAAATAAATCCACAATTATAAAATCAATTGCAATATATTTTTCAAGAAATCTCAAATTTTTATTCCTTGTGTAAAGAAAAAATCTTCTTTGGTCACACACACTCATTATGCTCATTGCGGTTTCTTCTTCTTTTCACACATGCTCACTGCGCACTGTGATATGCTCGTCTTTCTTCACTTTGCATCATTGAACAAAACCCCCCACAAGTTCTACTTGATTTGTGCATTTTTACCAAAATATATATATATATATATATATATCAACAAAACCCAAACCTTTTTTTATCTCTCATTGTGCTACCTACCAAGCAAAAATTCATTTTCTTCTCTTGGTTTCAGGTCCAATTCTATTATTTTTCTCTTCACCCCATAGGGGAGGATCCTTGGGCTAAAGTCATTAAATTTTTTATAGCACAATCTATTTATAATACTTCAATTTCTATTCCTTGGTGGACAAGGACTACAATACTTCTATGAAAAGGAATAGGTTTTTCTTTCACTCAAAAGATTTTTTTTTTCCATGTCAAAAGATATCCAAAAATAACTAAACTAATTTCTTCTTCTTCGACTAGAAAATCCAATTAACTTTCCAAGCCACATTTGGAATTTGAGACAATTTCGCAACAATTATTACACACCTTCTGAAGAGGAGTGTTATTGCTCAATTTAAGGAACTGAAAATCCTAATGAATAACTATTACATATAACAAAGATATTGAGTTGTGATTCTAAAAAAAACAATATAATAAGGGTATAACTTGTTTGGAAGTAGGTTATTAAGCCAAACCAAGTCACGCTTTGGTACCAGTCTATTTATCCCTCTTACTTTCTCATTCACTTAAATGATTTTAACATGGTAACAAGATGAAGCTCATGTACTTCACCACAAAGTTGTCCTTTGTTGACGTCTTGCATATGCCATTCTGCGGTCACTATTTTCTTGTCATTTTGTCTTATACTTCACCATATTCTTTGGTCTCCATATGTCGTTTGTTGTTGCCAACTATGTCGCATTTTCTATATTCCGTATCAGGCCTGATCCTCCATGCTGTGGTGTCTTCAAGCTTTTACTTTCTTTTTTTTTTTTTCTTTTTTTTTTTTATGAATACTAAGTATTTTAACGCACACAGGGACGGGGGAGAAAATCTTAAAGAAACTAACAGTGGTGTATATCCAAAAAGGAAATAAAAAAATACAATAAGTTAATACTATAACTACTTAAAAACCATGGTTGTATACTACTATGGATTATAGTAGTTTTGCAATTCAACATGCAATTATAATTTATATATTACCTTATATTTCCTATATATATCACATACTCCGTCCGTTGTAATTTTCTACTATGGACATAGGCCTTCAAGTTGAAAGTTGAAACATGCTAATTTTTATTTCTGCTCTCTATTTCTTGCTCTTTATCTCACTTGCTTTCTCAATTCATGCAATTTTTGGTAGTGTTTGGGCAAGTTTATTAATTTTTAGGAAATTCATTTTTGGACAAAGTTTGGCTATAAACTTAGTTGTAAACTTAAGGATACAACTTCATTTAAATATATATATATATATATATATATATATTAACATTGCTACATATTTTGAAAATGACAAAGTTTAGCTACACAATTGATTATAGCTTAAGATTACAATCTTACTTAATATCTTTTTATTAAAGGTAAATTTTGACAAATCTACCATTGAATTACATTTTCTTCTTATATCCTTTACGTTTGCAAAATTTCCAAAAAATTAAAGATCAATAGTTATGTCATCAATAGGTTGTTTAAATTGCAAGTTTTTATAGTTTAAAATTATTCATAAAATATAATATTATAGATCATATAGTAACTAATATCCAAATAACACAATTTTACATATGTATTAAAAGTGTAGTGAACATGCAATTTAACAGGTAGAGTTTTGAAAATATGCAATCTAATGGTTGTAGCTAAATTTTATCATTTTGAAAATTTAATTATTAGATTGTATGTTCTTTATGCTCTTAAAATAATGTCAATTTTATGTCAATTGGATGTTATTTACTATATGATCCATAAACCTATTTTTTTATGCATAATTTTAAACTACAAAAACATATAATCTAAACAATTAATTGATGACATAGCTATTTATCAAGAAAATGTAATTTAATGATGGATTTGTCAAATTTTACATTTAATAAAAAAATATTTAGTGAAGTTGTAACCTTAAACTACAGCCAAGTTTAGAGCCAAATTTTATCTTTTCATTTTTTTTTCTTTTTTTCATTTCTAATTTTCTAGATCCAAAATGATATTTTTTGAAAATTGAGGATTCTTATTCTTATTTCTTCTTACTTCTCCTTCTCTATTAAAAAAATGTATTTCTCTTATTTTATTTTATTTTTTCTTATTTTTTCTTTTCTTTTTCCCTCTTTCTTAATTTTCTCTTTTAGCTTCAATGTGTGTGTGTGTTTTTTTTCGATGATGTTGTTTCGTGGCTTTTTCAAGGGTTTCGTGGGTTACGATGAAGTGAACAATGCTAGGTCTGACTCCCAACAAAATAAACAAAGTATTTAATCGATATATTATCAACTTTTGTTTGCAAAATTGACGGCTGTGGCTCACAGTGAAATCAACCACAATTTTTCTACCAATTGATTTTCCGTCGTTGATTTCTGCTGATGTTGGGTTTTCTTCATCAATCTAAGTATAGACACTTCATTTAGAATGCCACATTTGTGTTATATTAATGTCGTACCCATGTCATACCGGTTGTTTCAGATTATAATTTTTAAAAAATGGCTTATGTTACAGTATTGTACTTGTATCTATGTCTGTATCCATGCTTCCTAGTAAACCCCCCCCCCCCCCCCCCCTCCCTCCCTCTTTAACTTGCTACCTTAATTAAATTTTTGTAAATTTTTACGATCAAATTAGCTAATTTTGTTTACCAATGATCGTTTTTTTGTAAATTCATTAATCTATCCGAGTAGACCAGAGAGAAAGGACTCAATTAATCCTATTCAAATTTAGTTGTACTAATATAACAAGAAAATTTTTCAAATGATATGAACCCTTAAAATGAGCCAGAACCTCCATTTGCAAAGGGTTCACACTCTGTCCCTCTTGGTGGACACATTCATGCTAAGCCAAGGTCCTAAGTCTCCGAGTCATCCTATGCATTTTTGATGAATTCTACATCTATGGCCATATTGTTCACAGAAACGTTGAATATCTGATTTGTTCAATTTTTTAAAATATAATTATTGTAAATTTTGCTATTTTCCGTTGCTTTTGTAAATTCATCATATATGCCGGCTCTCCCTCTCCTTTTGTTGGGTAGTTGATGCATTTGGGTCTTGTATTGAGATTATTTTTTTCATCACATCTTTTTTGTGGTGGAATCCCATTGGAAATGATAATTTTGTTTTGTTCTCATTGTGAATGAGTTTATTTTTATTTTTTAGGGTAATTGTTTTTAAGTAGAGACTGTAATTATATTGGACTTATGTTTGGAATAAAGTTATATTTTATTTTTGTGTTATGCTTATTATTTAAAAAAAATATTAATTGCATAATATTTTTATAATAAATCATTATAAAAAAAAAAAGATATTTTCTATAATGACATAACCAAATACAGTTATGGTGAATATAATTACTTTTCAATAAAAGTTTTAGAATAATACCAAACGCAATGTCTTAAAAGAACGTATTAGGTCATAATGTATTTTTACATTAATATATAGGCTTACCAAACGCAACTTTAACGAGTGACCTTGAAATTCATGTTATTTGATGGGTTGCCTAACGTATTACATGACAGGATAAGGCATTACAGGAGCAAAACAACTTGCTTGCAAAAAAGGTAAACTTTTTATGGTAACAAATGTGAATTCTTCTTAGCACCTATGGCTTCAAAATTTAAAAAATATATGTTACATGATACATTTTGAGTAATCATTAGGTTAAGGAGAAGGAGAAAGAAATAGCCCAACAGGAACAATGGGAGCAGCAGAGTCATACCTTGGAATCATGCTCCGTCCTTCCCCAACCGTTGCAGCCTTTGAACATTGGGTCTCTCTCTCTCTCTCTCTCTCTCTCTCTCTCTCTCTCTCTCTCTCTCTCTCTCTCTCTCATTTTGCAATGTGCATATATGCATGCACTGTCTTATGTGTGCATGTGTGCATCTAACATGTGTATATGGAGTCGGTATCTGACCTTCTTTCATAGGGATGAGTTTCACGCTTGTAGTCTGCTCCCATGTGAGGGAGCATTATATACACCCATTGTACCTAACAACATTTCATGTATACGAGTTTGCTACTAATGTGAGTGGTTGGTTGTCTTTGTGCATATTCTTGTCATACATGGTATGCCTAATCAGATAAAATTTGGAAGCCTAAAACAGCATAAGAAAAAAGATCAAGAGCATCGCTTATTAAATACTTTGTAGCATCAAAGCATTGATCCAGAACTTTGATTTTTATTCAAGATTTATTACATATGAAAACTAAAGAAGGTGAAACTATATGCATTGCAGTGGGTCTTACCAAGCAAGTGGCAATGGAAGAGAGGAAGAAACAGCTCCATCTCAAAATCAAGCCAATACACTCCTACCCCCTTGGATGCTTCGTCATCTTAATCAATAGAATGACATATATATATATAAATATATATATACCCTCTAGGCTCGAGCTCCTATCTATGCAAATTTTTATGTCTCTTTGTGTGCTTAGATATGGATGTGATCCTGAATCTTTAACATTGTAAACTGTGTTGTGTTGAATATTGATGCTTGATAGAACAGTCTCAAAATATTTGTTACTATGCATGGCTTTGTGTACTTAGATAAAGATGGAGACTTGCGAAGTAACTTGGTAATAACCGTTATTAACCTCCCCCCACCCTCCCAAGAGAGAGAGAGAGAGAGAGAGAGAGAGAGATACCCTTTTATCATTATGTATTGATAAGTGCTGTGTTTGAACTTTGAAATGTATAATTGTCCCCTTGGCATGGAGTTGCTGATCTACATCTCCATCTTTCAAATTTATTTTTCTTTACTAGCCCATGGAGTTGGGTTTTGCTTTCACTGTACATCTGAACTAAAATGCTCAAAACCAGTGTAGGGATCTTAAAGAGATTCTTGTGGAAAATGATGGTAAATATCTTGAATTTAATAGAAAGCAACCATTGATGGGGTGCTGGAAGGATGACGAACCTGTGTCAATGTCTAAAAAGCTGCATAATTTGCGGGATTTAATGTTTAACTTGAGAAAAATGAAGCATATTCTTATGAATATGGGACATATTTTGGCTTCCTGAGTTTTTGTATATGGTAGGTGTATGCTGATTGGTGAGAGTAGTCCGGCATTATATTGTGTATTGTTAGGAATTTACCCTAATTCTTAGAAGTTGTGAGATGAAAAAAATAGAGAAAATTTGTGTAAAGAAAATAATTACATGACGCAAGATATATGTGGTTCGGCAATTTGTCTTTGTTTACAGAGTTGTAGCAATCTCACTATGTTAGGAAAAATTACAGAGACAGTTACAATATGGTTTTCAATACAACAAATCCTAATAAGAAGTGAAAAATAAATATCCCAAACAATGGGGCCAAAAACAGGGCCAAAATTTATCACATGGTCTAATTAAGTTTCAAAAAAAATTCTCATTTAAAATAAATTATGTAAGCCCAAAAGTATGAAAATTATTATTTATTGTTTATCTATTTTATTAAAATACACCAACAGTAAGCCTTGTTATTGTTAAAGAATAATAATTTTGGGTCTAATCCTCACTTTCTTTGGACACTAATGTTATTGCAAATGTATTTTATGAGATTGTAATAATTAGCTATGGGGATGGAGGGTGATAAGTGTTTTGGGAATTGATCAGTTTCAGATTTTGAAGAGATGTGAGCAAAAGAGTGCATGATAATTTTTTATATTTGAGAGTGCTCTCATATTATATAGTTATCGTACGTGAACTCCCCACTTCCTTGTTGATCATGCTATTATCTTAGATAGCAAATCTCATACGAGAATCAATCCTAAAATTTCATCTCAAGAACTTGCATAGACATCTATGTCATGAGCTAGTTAAAATTGTGGAAATTCTTTTCTTTTATATTATTACTTTATCATGTTTTAGTTTGTGTTATATGAATATAGCCTATAGGTGTTACGCCTACATAGTCAGACTATATAGACCCATCAATGTATATATAATACATACATGCATGCATATCCTCTACGGAACGTCAGAAATTATGTAGGTTTTACTATATGGTGCATGTGCTGTTTTCATTATAACAAAAGGAAAAATTAGATAAAGTTCATAAGAGCATCTCCAATGGTATATGCAAAGGCAAAATATTCTCTATAATAGAAAATGACACCATAAAAAGAGTCTCTAATGGATTCCCTATAGCTGGAAGTTTTTTTGGCTCATGAACAGTAGCTCATCAAGTCTGATGGGCTATTGTTCATTCTTCAAATGACTTTTTCCTATTATAATAATCAGGTATTGAATAAAAAAATGTTGAAAGATATATAGTTGTTAAAAAAAGAATAAACAATGAATGAAGAAATAATAATTAAATAAGATAGAGAATTTGTTGGAAATTGTATTTGAAAAAGTTGGTAGATAAAGATAAAAGTCACTGTTCATTCTCTAAACAATACAAAAATTTGATGAATTTGCTGGAGATACTCTAAGAGTTACTGAATTACCATGAGACAAGTAACTATGCATTATTCGCATCCTCTTATAAAAGCAGGGGTAGAACTAAAATTTTATGAATGGGGGCTAAAATAATAATAAATATAAAATTGAACCAATTTGGTAGTGTTATATAAAAAATATGAAAAGTTTGGGGGGCTAATCATATTTATTTTGAAAATTTTAGGTAATTTGGGGGTTAAAATCTAATTTTTGAGAAGTTTCGGGAGCGCCAATCATATATTTTTTTGAAAAATTTAAAAAAATTTAAGGATAATTTTATAAAATTAGAAAAGTTTGGGTCCATGGCTCCACCCTTCTAAGTGGGTCCGCCCTTGTATACAAGTGAGTGCAGGTAGTAAAATGGCTAAAATCTGTGTTCCATTGTTCTTGTAAGAGTGAGAGTAAAAATTGCTTTTTTATTTATGAGATACCAGGCATTTTGGTAGTGTCTGAACGCTTTCAATTATTGGCAACTTAAGGTTTCAAATTTAATGTATGAAAGCAAAAATGAGAACCCAAAAGAAAAAAAGTTATGATATATTGTTAGCCCCATGTAATCATTTAATGGCTTATGCAAATCACAGTTACCTTCGTCGTTTTATGCACTGATATTAGAGCCAGCAAGCAAACAAGAACTCATAAGTAGCCCACCAAGTAATTGCATGAGATTAGGGCTTTGGAGAGTTGCAAGTGCTATCAAAATGGGGTTTTTAGGCATAAATGCATAATATGTCTGCTTCAGCTTGAGTTCATGATGACCATACACTTGCGAAGTCTAGTGCATCGCATGTGAGGCTCGTACGAAAGTCTACCTTTTGTTCATTGTTTTCACACAAAGATGTGTCCAATTTCCTGTCACCATTATGAGAAATGGCCGTCAGTCTTCAAAAAATCAAACTGTCATGACCATTGATTGAACAGTTGGCTTAATCTGTATCAATCATAAAACACACACCAATGTTCTAGAAGTCGGTGGTCTAAAATTTCTTGTGGAGGTGCCCCAACCCCAAGCCATTTCTTGGAATTAAAAAAAAAAGACGACAAAAATCGAGTTAGGTGTTCTGTGCACTAGACACAAGAATGACAAGACGATTCCTTTTAAAAATTAGGATTCTCTTTTTTAATAATACTAATAATAACGAGTGGAAGTAGTAGAAATAATATAATTAATCTTGACAACAATA
This sequence comes from Quercus wislizeni, assembly GCA_023055345.1. Taxonomy (NCBI): domain Eukaryota; kingdom Viridiplantae; phylum Streptophyta; class Magnoliopsida; order Fagales; family Fagaceae; genus Quercus; species Quercus wislizeni. Next base: position 17,394,373 of record JALGQJ010000003.1, read on the forward strand.
CATTTTACCAATTATTATCAGAAAGCTTTTAAGAGAATTGAAAGTAAATTAAGATAATCCTTTTTGCAAATTAAATGTTAATGATTGAAAATATTGTATGATTATGAAGCCAAAAAGAAATGATTTTTTTTTTTTTTTTGAGTTTTAAGAGAAGATGGGAGGAGGGGTTTTATTTTTATATAATTTTTAAATTTGTCAATAATTTTGTGTGGGGTGCGTAATGAAAAATTATTAAGTACTTTTAAAAGATAGTGACCCTAATATTCCTTTATCTGAGATTAATGCAATAGATTTCACTATTAATGATATATATGTACTCTTTATGTGTGAGATAATGGAAGAGTATGGATAATTACTCCTCTAAACCCTTTGAAAGTGAGAGATTATTCCAATACAGTGCCATGCATTAATTGCATTTTGTATGCAAGTCAACGAGAGGATTGAAGAAAGTGGCAAAGAATGCAAGCAAGTCACTTTCAACTCATTTCTTATTCATGGAATTTTGCCGAACTTCTGGAAACAGCTGCTGTGACTGTGAGCCTAATTCAAACTACTAAAGCAGTTTGCAACGTGTCATGCCTGCCTTGTTCTTGGGATTCAGATATACTATAATAAAATACAATAATATATGCGATTGAAAATTAACAATTATAATGTGGTATACATATATATTTAACGAATATACTGAATCGTGGAGTCTTTGAGTTTATCTAATATTTAATCTATTAGAAATTTGTATATCTTGATCAATATTAATAAAACACTCTAATTGCCAAGCTGTCTTTGTCTCCTTAATTATAAATTATTTACATATATTAGATTCTGATACAAGAGGAGAAAAACTCAAATATTCTCATTAATAATTGATCTATCAAACGTGTAGAACCAATAAAAGAATTCACATATTATAAAACTTCATGGTTTGCACGTTTATGGTCATGGAGAACCAGACAATACGGTAAAAAAAACAAACAAACAGAGACAAATTTGTATTGACTTTGAAGAGAAGAGTCATGAAAGCGAGTGCCACAAAGATGAAACAGTAGTTGCGGCCTAATCTTATATATATACATTCACACCTAGCTAGCTCTATTTTCCCACCAAGACCTTTCTCATTGTCAAGAATTCATATGGGCAGGAAAAGAGTCGTGCAGAGTGTGTGTCTTGGCCGTGCTCCTGCTTGTTCTCGAATATGTTCCTTATTTTTTCGAACCAAACCCACCTCTGGTTCCATTATTGGTAATCAGAAAACCGAGTTTTCGAGCAATAGCAGGGATGACTTTAGCCACGATGACCCTGCAGAAGGGTTTAAAGCTGGATCGGAGATTGGTAACAAGATAATGGTAGTTGTTGATTCCAGCCTTGAAGCTAAGGGAGCTCTTGAATGGGCACTCTCTAACACAATTCAAACCCAAGATACCATTATTCTTCTTCACGTAGCCAAGCCCTCCAGACGAGGTGAGATTATTATTATTATTATTATTATTTTGTTATTGGTGACAAGTTAATTTATAAGGTATATATATATATATATATATATAGTAAAATTTGTAATATTCTTAATAGGTTGGATTTGGTTATTGGTGCAGGGTCTAATGGGAAGGGTAACCTAAGGGCGTATGAATTTCTTCACTCCATGAAAAATACGTGTCAAACGAGAAGGCCTGGGGTAAGTTGTGTACTCGTATTCAATTTTGATCTTTCTACTTACAGTGTTGGTCGTGTACATCGATTGGAGAGAGGTCAACTTTGTTTATGTTTTTTAATTTATTTTTAGTATTTTATCAGTGAAGAATGCTTATTATATTCAGTGGCACAGAAAATTGAATTTCATGATCAATATAATAGTATTCTAAAATGTGAGTGCACATCTTTTAGCTTAATAAATGAAAAAAGAAGAAGAAAAATAATAAGAAGAGTTGTGTCTATATCTTGTCTGTTTTGGGTGAGGTACATCTAACGTTGCTGATCCTCGCAATGTGTGCTTGTGTATATGAAAAGTCAACTAGGTGTAAGGTGCTGAGATACATATATAATTGCAATTTTGCAATGATTGTCATAGTTCATTTAATTAAACATAGACATGCTTTCTTAGAAGAATATTTTACGTAAGAGAATGACAAGTTTCTCCTTGAAATATAACATAGTTAGTTACTGAAGTTTGTTCTGTGTGATATGCTTTGTTTCGAATAGGTGCAAGTTGAGATATCTTTGCTTGAAGGAAAGGAAAAGGGTCCAATAATAGTGGAAGAAGCAAAGCAACAGAGAGTGTCACTATTGGTCATTGGACAAAGAAAGAAATCATCTATATTGTGGTGCCTAGTGAAGAGATGGGCAGGAAAGAGGGATAGCAGCAGCGAAGTTGTGGAATTCTGCATTCAAAATGCTTCATGCATGACAATTGCAGTGAGGAGGAAAAGCAAGAAGCTTGGAGGGTTTTTGATTACAACTAAGCGACATAAGAATTTTTGGCTTTTAGCTTAATATATAATTGTTGATAATGTGTGAGATAATTTGGCTGTGGAACGTCTGAGAATTGGCATATATATATGATATATGCTAGCTCTGCTTGGGAATTCTGTCTGTAAATGTTAAGTTTGTTTCCGAAAAATGGAATTTATGTTTTTTTTTTTTTTTTAAGAAGAAAAAAAAGGATATATTAATAAAAAGTTTAACAGATCAAACTAATGTTCAAAATGTCCTTATGCACATCAGCACATGGCTACAAAATCAAATGTGTCTAATCCTACTTTTTTAAATAAATAATATATATTACTCCAACTTATCATTGTTCTCACATCCCTTACGATTCTAAAATTTTGGGGGTTCTTAACTTATACATGATACAATTCCTAAATATAGATATCTCATGTTATATAATAAACGTTTAAGTTGGAATTCGTGGTTGTATCAAATAGTTATCTTCTCTTTTGTGTTATACAGCTACACTATTTGTCCAATATTTGTCCATTTGATTACCCTTTTGTTAGCATATTTCGCACATTTTTCATGTTTTTAGTATTGTAAACAAATTATGCAGAGGCATATAGAAATTCCTTTTTTTTTTTTAATCAGACATATAGAGATTCTAAATAGAACACTATATTAACATTTTTTTGTCCATTTATTTATACATGGTATTAGAGCCATAAAGCCATGTTTGTGTGGCCTTCAATAATCTCCACCTGGCCTAAAAAATATTTCCAACGTTTTGTTCTTTGGATGCCAAGGCACTTGCAATCCTCCAATATTGCCATATTTAGTGCTTATCCAACTTCATCTAAACCAACCTCGAGGTGTTCCTCTTCTCAACCTGTAAAGTTGAATTTATTTAATTATGTGTTAGGTTTATTTCGTGCCAAATTTGCTTGTAATTCAGCATTTAAAAATCTTGTATTTAGGTGGGAATAATGTAAGGGTTGTATGTGAGAGAGTGTGAAGATTTAATCAAGAGTGTGCATCAAGAAGTGACTCGCAATTGGAACTCGCGACTAGCTCACGAGTGGGGACTTGCCAAAATGTAGCACACATGTGAAGCATGCGGGAAGTTGAAGGGTTAGGACAGCTTGATCAATACAGGACAAAAAGTACAGTCTGGCCAGTCTGGTAACTGGCGACTGGAACTTGCAACTCATCCCAGTTGTAAAGTGAGTCACTGATACACCTTAGTTTGCTGAAAACTGACTTTTCACATTTCATCTCATACCCTACTATAAATACCCTTATATCCACGAAATATAGAGAGCTTCTAGAGAAAATTTTGAGAGAAAACCCCAAGAGAAAAACAAGATTGATTCATCCATAATCTTATATATTTGATTATCTAAATTCCTCTACTTTCACCATCTCCATTGTCATACCCATGAGAGGATCTTAAGCCAAATCTTAACCTCACCCAATTCATAGCAATGAGAAGATTCTTGGTGTTTAGGAAGCAGTTCAAGAGAGAACCAATTTATATTGGTTGATGCAATGGGCTAATTGCGGGATCCGGTAAGTTAGAGAAGACACGGTTAGGCGTAACCTTATTGAAGCAAGAAACTTAGAGGGTTTAAGTGCATCGGGTAGATTAGGCTTGGAGGGTCTTTTGTTATTCATGTATCCCAATTGATTTTCTAGTAGATCATTTTACCGCTTGGAGGGTGGCAGAGAGGTTTTTCGCTGAATTTTTTGGTTTCCTCTTCGATAACACGTGTCGGTGTTATCTTGTGTTTGCTTCTCTCTATCCCTTACTCTTTGCTTTTAATTACTGTTGAGTTGTGATTAAAATATGGCTTAGAGTAGTTTGCATATTTGGGTATTGCTAATATTTCATATTTCGCACATACATTGTTTGAATATAAGCTTGTATTGGATAATTTGTATTTGGGGGTCTAAACATTCACAAGTGTTTTACAAACTAAGTGAGTTTTCACAACCAAGCTAGAAAATGCCTTTTACAAGTATTGTTGACAGTATGGTCCTTTCACCTCAAAGTGTTGCAAGTTACAACTTAAGAACCAATTTCGAGCCCCTTCTCACTAGGTGTTAGGTTAAAAGAGACTGACTCATATTAATTAATTCAATTAACTAAATTGATTAATTAACAAATTATATGTAAATTAAGTGGAGGCACAATTAAATCACTATACTAAATTAAATAAAAATGGAAAATAAATTTGACATGACGATTTGATCACAATGGGGAAAATCTTCATAGAAAAAAACCCGACCGAGTGAATTTCAATTGACTACTCTCGAAGAATCCATTAATCAAGAAGCAAGTGGTTACAAGAATAATGAATCTTACCCCACTGTCCTATCTCAAAATACTAAACTTGAGAGGTTCTTAGCCCAAACACATACTTCACCTAATCTAAGTGTTGAGAGTTGTTATGGTGCATGTGGGAAGCATTGGAAGAAGCCATCAATTGGCGGATGCAATTTGAAGCTAATTGTGTGATCTGGATAACTAGTGAAGAAATGACTCGGTGAAGTTCGTTGGTAGCTAAAACTCGGAGGGTTCAAGTATAGTGGGTAGATTAGACTTTGAGGGTCTTTTTGATATCCTTGTAATCCAACTTTATTCACTAATGGATCATTTCGGCTTGAAGGGCCGCGGAGAGGTTTTTCACCGAGTACTTTAGTTTCCTTTTCAATAACATGTCTCAGTGTTATCTTGTATTTGCATATCTCTTCCCTTACTCTTTGTGCTTTACGTTTATTGCTTATTGTTTATGTTTATGCACTAGAGAGTAGTTCCGGTTTATTGCATTTCATTTACCCTTATTTTGCACTTAGTTAAGTAAGGTAAAAGCAATTTAGCCGTTAGTTTAAAATTGAGGATCTAAACAAGCTATAGTGCTTTGCACTAGTGAGTTTTCAAGGGTTATCTTGGCTATGACCATATTGCCACACGTACATATCTCCTTACATGAGGAATTGTTTATATTCACATATCCTTCTGTTGCCCTTTAACACAAGCCCTCAAATACTTTTGTCATGGAATCTAACTCAACAGATGCTTCAACTTCGACCCCTCTTAATGCACGTTGGATCCTGCTCCATCACACTATTTTGAGCCTTCATTAGCCTTACATTTATTCGCTCTAGTTAGGAAAGAGTTCCTCCATCTCATCTCATTGATTGCCATTGCTTCTTTATCATTGCCACTCTTCATGAACCCCATACTTATTGCAAGGCTAGTATTGAAGCCTTTTGGCAAAAAGTTATGTTGGATGAACTGATAGCAAGACTATTTCTATTTCTTTGGAGGTTATGTGAAGCTCACTGCTGTAAACTGGTTGGTAGCCTTACCTATTTCACTATTACTTGACCTATCATATTCTATGTTGTTCACTTGATCAATCAATTTATGTCACTCCCATATCTACTCATTATGCTATAGATCTTTGTAGTTTGCATTATATTAAGGGAACGCACTTTCATGGGCTGCAGTTTCTGAAGTAGGAAAATAAAATTTATTAGAACATCTCTTTTGCAAATAACATGCTTGTAACCCAACTTTGTTACCTTTCCTACAACTAATTAGGCCACCTTAGCTTCTACTTTTAGCGGGAGCATCCATAGCAGATGTTGCAAAATTATGCCATTTTACCACATCAAAGACCTACTTTATTATTTTACCACATCATTTTACAACATCCCATTTATCAGATGTTTTATCATTCAATTCTATACATTAAAATAATATTACATTAAAATAATATATTATCTCATTCTCATTATCATCAACAACAGCCACACTATCAACGGCACAACCACTATCCACCAATATCCACTGCTGCAACAACACCTTTACTGCAAACCAACCACCACAATTACTCACGAATATCAGATCAACCCAAATTGCAATGGTTGGCGATGGTCAGCGATGGTCTCCATAGAACATGGGTCTACGGTGGTTTATGGTTTTGGTTTGTGGTTATGGTCTCAAGTAATGGATTTGTGGGCTGAGTTTGATTTGCTATGGGGTGGTTGTGGATTCCGATGGAGTGGTGGATTCTGATGGTTATGGGTTAAGATATGGTGGTGTCGTGGTGGGTTTGTTGGGTTTTTTTGGATTTGGGTTTTGTTGCTGAGGTGGTGGTTATGGTTGGCTGAGGTGGTGGTTATGGAGGATAACAATGATTGGCCGCCGCCACCGCCTTCTTCTGCGCCACCTTCTTCTTGCTCACGTCTGATTGTGAGAAGAGGAAGAACGGGTTGGGAACTTGGGAGAGAGAGAGAGAGAGAGACAGATTCTGAGAAGGGAGAGAAAAAATCAAATAAAGAAATGAGAGGAGAGAGAAAAGTTGAATAAAATAATAATTTTTGATTTACCACATCTGTCTGTACCGTTGCAAATTTGTAACGGTACAAACACAAATGGTATAATTTTACAACATATGCAACATCTGATGGGAAGCTGTTTTTTGTGTTTGGTATGAGATATGTGCCAAATATTTAACATTTGGCACATATCCCACCTACTGTGGGTGCTCTCTAATGTCAATTCTGCCCAAGCGAAGAGTACTTTTTTTTTTAATAACGATTTCTACCCACCTCTACTAAGTATGCTCTCTCCTGATTGTCGGTGCATCAAAGTTTACTTTCATAAAAGGGGAATGGGGTCCCACACGCTCCTTCTAGGTTTTTCTTCACTTGCAGAATCCCAAGATAGGATATGGGAAGCGTAAATATAATTAATTTTTCTACTTGAAAGCGTAGGGTCAAGAACTTCTCTTTCACTTTGCCTCGTAATGAGGTTTCTAGTCATTCATATAATATCACAGCAAACGGGGAATAATATGAAATTTCGCTCTTCCTTGTTAAGTAGCTTCAATATTTCTCAAGAATAAAACACAAATCTAACCCAACAACTGTAAAATCTAATAGACCAGGGTAAGCGGGCCCATGCTCAGCAACTAATCAATTTATAATTTCTTTGTAATAAAATTCTTAAAACCCTAATTATTTTATTTTGAAAAAATTCTTCCTGGGGGAAGGTAAGTTCTATTATGAAACGCCCATGGGACTCTAGGAATTTTTACATAATTAGCCTTCATTTTGGGCTAGTCCTTGAAGCATTAAAAAAAAAAGTATCTTCTGGTTGAAAATTGAAAGATTTAACTAAATACTAGTGCACACTTCATTATTGCACATAACCATATACATATACACTTTGCACTGAAATTGTAACTTTGCACTGAAAAAATGACTTCAAGTCACGATTTTAGTACATAATGTGCGTTTGCCTAGGAATTATTGTGTGTTTTGCGTTTTTAGTTGGGTCTCACGATACTATTCACGACCCAACCAAACTCAACAAAATGCACATTTCTAGATAAATCTTGAATCCCACGACACTATTCATAATTTAAAAATTATTTTGTTACAGTATTTTCAGTAAAAAGTTTTCAGTTTTCAGCAAAATAAACGGTATCCAAACAAACCCAAAGTGTGTGCGGTTGTGTAAAATAACAGGTGTAAAATAACAGGTGTAAAATAAATATTGCTCAAGGTAATATAATGCGTCATAATCATACGCATTGAATTTAGGCAGCACAGGAAAGAAGATATTTGAGGGCATGAGCATGACGTCTTCACTCCGATGCTAAAATTTGGATGTAAAGCACAATTGATGGCCTGATTGCGGAATATGATGATACAAGAAGATTTAGGTTCTCTACACAATCATTTCGAAGAAGAAATGAAACAACAAAAGAAGAAAATACATGAACATTTAGTGAGTCCAAAAAAGATAACTGACAAAACCACCACCTGTTATGTGACTTGACATTGGGCAAAATTTTCACTTCGTGTCTTTGAAACAGTTCCAAAATAAGACAAAATGTGCTACTACCAAAAAAACCTAGTTCTACTAATAAAAGCTATTATCGTACAAAGTGTATCACAAATAAAACAGTAGAATTATTAACTGTACAAAGACATTGCATTCAAGGAGGAAGCTGACCCGAAAGATCCATGTTTTCTTCCTAGCCTCTTCTTTCTTTCCTTCATCTTTTCCCCTCTTTACTAAATGAAAATTTTCAATGGACCCTTCTTGGGTAAAAAATTTATAATCTATAATAATATACAAATCCTATGACCATGATTCACTTAAGAACTCCTTGATGTGGCTCAAAAGAATGATCATGTTTGTATGCAATTTTGTGAAGCTGATCATATCCCGCAAGTACCCCAGCCCCTGCCACACCAAGAAGCATATTTGCAGTGACTCCTCGAAACAATGCTGCAAAACCCTCTTGGTGAACGATCTCTCTAAAAGCATGCATGGCATTACGGTACTTTACAGGTTGTCCAGAGGTCATCATCATTCTCCGTCTCACTGTGTCAAAGGGGTAGGCACAGACGCCGGAGACCGTTGTGACGCTCCAACCCAGTAGGAAACTAGCAAAGAAATTTCCCTGCAGAAAGGTAGATTGTTTACTCTGGAGGGTTGAAAACAAAGTCTAAAAACGGGCAGCAATTCTTTATTTTGAATAGCATGAAAGAACTTGAAATAGTTTTGTAATGCACAATGTCATTCATGTGATTTCAACAGAACATAGAAGGATCAAGGATCAGATTAATTTGGAAAAGAAAATAATCATGAAATAATTTTGTGAAAAGTTTCAACTTCCCTTATATCAGCTGTTCAAATTCATTGGACCAATTGACTATCTTCTATGTGGGGAGCATGAGTTATTGTTATCACAACAATAGCCAACCATTTAAATGTCAGTCAACTTTGTCAAGAATCATGCTTCCAGAATACAGTTAGCAGTCAAGATGTTAATTCACCCACTCGAGTAGATTCTCAAGCACATGGTTTTTTTTTTTTTTATAAGATAATTTATTAGAAGTAATGTTCTCAAAAAATTACAAGAGGACACTCACATGATCCAAAAAATCAACAATGGTCAATGCAGATAAATGACATCCCCCACCCTCCCACCCACCCCCAGAGTAATCAAGGATCATGCTTCCAGAATACAGTTAAGAGGTCAAGATGCTAATTCACTTGCTCTTAAATAGATTCTCAGCCACATGATTTTCTTTTATAAGATAATTTATTAGAAGAAAGTAGCGTCCTCAAAGAATTACAAGCAGACACATATGATCCGAAAAACTAACAATGAAGCTACGTGACTTCCCCCTCACTAGGGCTGCAATCATAGTACTATATTCAAACAAAGATCTCAAATTTATTTTTAAATATAGAGGCTTACCTCAAAAGGCCCAACCAAAACAATTGGCTTCATCGTATCATAGATCCCAAAATACATGCCTCTATACAGAGTAATTCCCATGATTGAAGCCCCATAACCCCGGTACAGGCCAATAATCCCATCGCTTGACAAGGTTTTTCTGTATACATCTATTATCCCTTTAAACTGGCGCTGACCATTAACTTGGCACTGCCTTCCATCAGTGCCTAGACGAGTACGTGCATAATCCAAATGGTATAGAAACAATGAAGTAGTCGCTCCAGCAGCACTTCCTGAAGCCACATTACCAGCAAACCACTTTATGTATCCATCCTTCTCTTTTGAGCGTCCAAAAATGCTTTTGAAGTAACCTTTGAATGCAAAGTTGAAAGCCTATGAACAATTTAACATCTGTTTGGTGAAAACATTTGGCAGGTTTGCACTTATCAAAAGAAATCATTTGACAGGATTGTAATGTGCAGATAAATTTTATTAATAATTTTTAAAATGTACTGTCAAATGGCATTAAGCAAGCAAACAAAAGTGCAACTTTCAAATGATATAGCAGCAAAACTATCCTTTTTGTATAAAGCTTTGAATATCCTTTTCTAACAAGAATGTTGCATATATGGTAAGGTTTTTGCAATCTAATAAGCACAGGCCTTGCATGGATACAATGAAGCAGAAATTTACTATTTGCTCATTATTGATTCTCTATGCTAGAAATTTACAAAATTGGACATCAATATCCTAGGAAGCACAGACATAGACACGGTTACGAGACGACAACACAAGCGATTAAATTATAATATAATAGAGTTATCCTTAATGAAGTGTCTGTGCTTCCTAGTCAATATCACATTTTAAATAATTATGTAGTTAAGTAATGCAACACCTTCAAGTGATTAGGTAGGAAAATAGCTGAAGTTCTTTATGATAGAGAGTAAAAAGCCATTTCTAACAAGCCATCCCAAGAACCCAATATACGTTTCTACAGAAAAGCTGATCTGAAGTAGGACTTAAATGATCTTTTCAAGAATAATAAAATTGAAGATTTGTGCATATTCCTAAAGAGATTACCTGCACATACCCCCAAGGAGGGGGGAAAATAACAGGAAATTCATTTTATACTCTGAACTGAAATTTGAAACACTATTATTAACAAATCTAAGCCAGGATTATATACGAATTAATGATATAAACCCCAAATGTAAGCTCCACAGAATGGGAAACAAAGAATGCAAACAGTTAATGAAATAAAGAATTTTGCATGTTAATAAATCCTGTGGGCAGTTTTCAACATACTTTTGCAGCAATTATATTTACAAATTCCAATTTTTGAATTACTTGTCTTTGTGAAAAGGGCAAAACTAATCACATATAAAAAAAAAAAAAAACTTAAGACAACAATGTCAGGATCAGCTCTATTCTAAGAATAATTGTAAAAACAAGCTCACAAACAAAGAGAGTAACCATAAGACTCTCACATTACAGGGAGCAATACTATAAATTTATCCATAATAAAAATATACATAAAACCATACTGTTAAAAGTAAAAATATCCAGCCCAAAATCTTAAAGGGCAAACAAGATGTTGAGAGGAAAAGAAAAATACCTGAGTAGGGAAATATCGTATGACATTTGCCTGGTTGCCTCTCCAGAAAGACAACAGGCCTTCCTCTCTCAAGACCCTTTTGAAGCAATCACCAACACCCATATAAGGTCTCGTGAGCTGTCCTCTCTTTATCATCTCTCCTTGATTTTGTAACAAAAGTTTCACTCTTTCCATTGGTGCAGCTGCACTCTTTGATATCACTGCCGCTACGCCTCCCAATACAAAATCTAGAGAAAATTTCTCAGATTGTGTCTTCATTCCTGTTATCTCTCAATTTGTCTCTTTAGCTCTGCGGCAGTAAACCAAAAGAGGGGGGAAAGCAAGTACAAGAATTACTGGAAATGATAATTACTTAAAGATGGAAGTTTTGAGAATCTGACATAACAATGTAAGCCAGTGAAAGAAAAACAATAGTTGCTAGGGTATAAATTATGTACATAGTTAATGTTGTGTATGTGGGTATTGATGTTTACTTTTGTTAACACTATTCAAAACGCTAAGCAGATCTTTTCTCCCACAATAAAACCAAACTTTGCCAAGCTCGCATTTTTCTGTTACAAAGGCATAGACTACTATAAGATTCTCATTCCAGATTTATGCATTGAATTCTCCCACTTGCAAAGAATCAATCATGGTAGCTTAACCAGATCACATAATATGTAGTTCCTCAAGGTTTTTACCTAATATTGTGGGAGTCAATATGAAGACATCACCAGAATTTTATATAAAGTGCCTCTAACACGATTTTTAAACTTAAGAAAGCTCCATCTACTCTTCAACATGGGACCTTCTCACTTGCAAAGAATCAATCATGGTAGCTTAATTGGATGATGTAAATTGTAGTTCCTCAAGAATTTTCTCTAAAATTGATGGAGTCAATATGAAGACATCACCAGAGTTTTATCTGAAGTGCTTCCAAGTTCCAACAGGATTTTTAAACTTAAAAAAGCTCCATGTACTCTTCAAGAATCAACTTAAGCATGGTTAAACCTTAAAGGCTTGTTGATTCTATAAGAAAGGTCTACATGAACATAGTCAGGGTTATCATGTTCTCTCCCTTAAGCTTGCTAGATTGTACTTTATAGCTCTTATTGATATATGAACGAAGTCATGGTTACTGGTAATAGTTCGACAATGATTCAAGAGTCACAGAATTATTATGTAAAAGAATTTAAAGTAAAGGACTTCTTCTTCATGTGCTAGGTAAATACTTGCACACCCAAGGGGATTTGAAACCCCATCCTCACCCACCACCCCATGCTTATGAGGCCAAAAGTGCCATTTGGCCCAAAGGCCATTGGCAAAGGACTTCTATCATCTTAGTACAACCTGCGGATTGCGGAAGTTAATTAAAAGAAGAATCATTTAATCACTGAATAATTTCCTCTTGGATCTTCTAAAACCTACTTGGCATTACCCAATGCACCGCAAACAAATAAAACAGGAACAATCAAGACTCTCATGCTAAGATATGCTAACAATTCTGCCAGTATGTTACATATACAAATAGTACCATGGATCAAAAACTTTCTACTTAAAAAAATGTCTACCATCCTTAAATTATTTCTTACAGCTACCCATTATAAGAAGGTTCATTGAGTAAGAGTAATAAAAAATGATTCCTCATAATTAGAAGCACTTCCAGTCTGCAGCCCATTAGAATCACATACAAGATTATTACTGAAGCATAACATTTTTTTTTTCTCTCTCCAGTCAACACATAATCGAATTTCCTATGAAATTAATCTGACATGACCGTCCAATCAACACTAATAATATCCCAATCACAACAACATCTCAGAACGGTAGGACTTAGATTAAATCTCTGCACTAACCACCCCAAATAATCCTTTTTATCAAAAAATTGTCAGAAAAGATAGAAACCCTTCTTCAGGAAAGCAATATTCTTACACCAATATTCTTCTAAAATCCCACTTCAAAGAGCCCCTTCTGTGAAATCATCAACCAGTTCAAAATGAAAACTTCCATTAACAACAAAATTTCAAAACCATACCAGAATCTACAAATAAATTCAATGCAGAGAATCTCTATGCTAATCTCATTCATTCATCAGTGGCATTGTCTAGTCTCCTTTATAAGAAGAACAAGTTCAAACTCTCTATCCCCCACTTGTGATAACAATTGAATTATCACAAAAATTAAATTAGTTAATCTAAAAAAAATGGAAACAAAAAACGAAATGTTTGTATCAAACATTCACACCTACTTTACATTTAATGGCACCTAATTTACATTCACATATAGCTATGAGCTATCCAAAAATATCCATTCCATTATCCTAATTGAACACTCCTAGTCATGTCAAACCCCAGAACCAAGACTTTCTAGTTTCTCTCACTAGCCCAAATGCCCAATTTAGCAAAGAAAACATATAATCCCAATAGCAAGTTCAACCTCTCAGCTTAATGCTACCTAACAAGTTTACAAGTTTTAGGCTTGAGAACTTTAGCTCCAAAACTTCTGGGCCTGAGAATGAGAATTTTATTTTTCTATAATTGGAAAATGTGACTGAACAAGGCTGACACACAGCCAATCCCAACTCATCCCCAAGAAATTCAAAAGGATAAGAAGAAGCCAAAAAAAAAGGACGTATATCTCTAATTCTCAGTTAATGTTATGGTTTTTAAGGTTGTCGGGTCCCAAAACATTGGAAAATCCAAAGAGTGTAAAAACTAGACTTTCATCTATAAATCCAAGATATTCTCAGCAACCAAACGGGCATGACATCAAATGTTGTAACAATGAAATATAATATTAAAGAGAGACAGAGAGACAGAGAGAGAGGAACCTGGAAAATGTTTGAGAGATAGGAAAATGGCGACGTGGGTGAGGCTTGGCTTGGCTGGGCTGGTTGGGTTATTGAGATAAATGGGATGTTTATTAGAGGGACTCTCCTCTCGCGGCTCACAAATCACACCTCACCCACCGCTAATGTTTGGACGAGGATTGGAATATTCACACCAAAAGTGGATTCCAAAATTTTTTAGTTGTCAGGTTTCATTGTTTTTGTCTGTGCAGTTGTGCTACATCAATCATTTTTTTTGTGGTAGGAATTTGGAATTTGGATACATGAAAGGGAAACGACTTTCAAGAATCGGAATAGATTATTATCATATAAAAAGTTAAAGAAATCGGAATAGATTATTACTGTAGGAAAAGATAAAAAGAATGTATTGATTTAGAAAAAAAATTTAAAAATTTTTATACAAAAAGAAAAAAGTAATTAATTATTTTACAGGTTTTTTATATTTTTCATAAAAATTGTATCAAAATTTTTCTAAAATTGTCAATTAACAAATACTTAAAGAATATTATTAACAAAAACCTATTATTATTATGGGCTTCTATGCTATGGTTCAACTTTCTGGTGTGGGTAATATAAACATGGATTGGATATTTAGATGTGTAGTGATTTGAACACAATAATTTCACAACAAAATTTAAATGATAAATTGTTATTGGTTCTCACCTAGATCTATTACTAACACAACTTTTTTATCTACCATTAATAACATGCCACCTAGCTTTGTTATAAAATTGTTGTCCTTGTAACTTTATTTTATTGGATCTAGGCCAATTGTGCATTAACATCATATTTACTCTTTTGTTATTGGAACTAATAACATGCCACCTAGTCTTATCTTCTACATTGTTTAGTGGAAGGGAGAAATACATAGGCCCAAAGTACATGGGCCATTGTGAAAGCTCACTCAACCTAGACTAGCTCAAATGAGCTTGACAAAAGTAGGGATGAGAATGTGATAGGGCAAGGCCAAAGGATGGGGTCTTTGCCCTTGCCTCACATAGTTTTGTCTTGTCCCATCCCTGTCCCACCTAGGGATGACAACATTTACTTGACTCTAGCTGACCCTAATGAGACAGTTTTACCCGACCCATGAAGCATTAGGTGTGGGTTTGGGTTTTAATAAACCAACCCGTAATGGGTTCGGGTTGGGTGCGGGTATTATGCAAACCCGCCTTGAATCCAACCTGTATATATTAAAATTACTAAACTACCCTAATCTCACATTCTCAATTCTCATTCTTTCTCAACCAGCCCCTCCCCTTAAGCTGTCACTCTCACCAAGACACCAACGCAACCCACCCTCACACCCTCACTCTCACTCTCTCAGCCTGCCGCTAGCCACCCCCTGCAAGCCCTCCCTCCTCCCTACGTTGACGCCATCTACCCCTCTATCTCACGAGTTCATTCTCCACCTTTCTTATTTTTTGGTTTCATTTCCATATCTAATGATTTTGAACACAAATAATTGGCTTTGATAAAAGTCTTGAACATATATTCTCATGGATTGTGTTAAATTTATGGTGGCTTCATGCATTAATTGTGTTAAATTTCTTGTTTTAGTGTTTTACATTTTTTATTTATTTATTTATTTATTATTTCATCTTGAAAAAGATTTAGGATTTTTGTATTTGTGTTTGTGATTCTGAAAGGAAAAATGAGAAATGAGAAATTATAATATATTTGTGTGATATTATTTGGTGTTTTAAAGTTTTTTTATTATTTCATCTTGAAAAAAAAAAATTAGGATTTTTGAGTGTTGTGTTTGTGATTTTGAAAGGGAAAATGAAAAATCTGAAATTATTGTATATTTGTGTGATATTATTTGGTGTTTTACAGTTTTTATTATTTCATCTTGAAAAATATTAGGATTTCTGTGTATTATTTCATCTTGAAATTTTGTACTTTTATATTTGCTGGTTATAATTTGATGAACTTTATTCCATTTTTTAATTCATTTTTTTGTAGGTTCTTCAACTATGCCAGGTTCTGTTGAGGAGGCTAATTAAGTCTCCAAGCAATTTCCAAGTCAATTGCAAGCAATTGGAGGGAGCATGGGAGGTTGGAAGTGTCCGCTGTAATAGATAGTTAGAGTTAAATTAGTTAGAATTGTAACCAAGCACTAGGTGCAAATTCTTGATGATGTGGATCCTAATGAAGAGGATGAAAGATTAGTTTGAAGTTTTAGCTTTTGTTTCTTACGATGTTGGTTTTTTAAGATGTTAGTTTTATGATGTTGTAGCCTTTTGAACTTGTTGTAATGGTCCTAGATTTTTTTTTAATTAATTTTTTTTTTAATGTTTATCATGTGATTGATTGAAAACAATGGATTTCGAATTGGGCCCATTAGGACCAAGAATCCAAATTTTATGTTTTATTTTTTGCTTATTTATGTTTGATTTGAGTTTATGTTTCATTTGGGCCATGGTACAAGGCTTAAAGATTCATGCAAAACATATATATATATATGATTTGGCCATCGTTTGGGCCATGAATTGCGCCCTGAAGTCACATGGCTAGGCGGGGCTTATGGAGGCGGGTTTGGGGGTTAAAAAAAAACCCCGTTTATTAAACAGGGCGAGTTCAGGTTTGGGGGGCGGGCCTGTGGGGCAGGTTCGAGCATAAAGAAACCTGCCCCGAACTTGACCCGTTGCCATTCCTAGCCTTGCCCTGCAATTATTATAATTTTTTTTAATAAAACTTGTTTATTAATAAAATTATACTTGAAATTACAACTAAATTTATCCTATTAAATCAAACTAATTTTTAACAAAAGCTGAATAATATAATCCAAGTGTTTAACAAGATAATATCATAACAAAAACAAAAATCTCATAGTATTGCACATAACAAAATAATCCAAGCTCCTAATGCATAACAAATTTGGTACCTTAATTCCAACCTTGTTAGAGAGAAAAGAAAGGTAAAGAGCCACATTGGGTAGAATAAAATAAGCTAATATTAATATGTTTGTTTAAATAGTAGGTTTTTTAGAGTATGAAAAATTTTCAATTATAACTCTTGTCAATGTAGGGCAAGGTAGGACGGGGTGGGTCTAAAAAGTCTAAATCTATCCCTGCCCCTCCCCGTGGTGTGAGACTAAAATCTCGCCCCACCCTCTTTGCGAGGCAAGGTACACTTGCATGAGATAGGTCAAACAGAGTAGGGCAAAATTGCCATCCTTAGACAAAAGGCTAAAATCCTAAAGTGTCCCTGTGGCATCCTTTGTCAACACAAGGCTTGTATGATGATTAGGAACTGAGACATAGTTCATTGGTTAGAATACTGAAATGTGGACGAGAAGTATCTCTCAAGGTCTATACAACGACAGTAGAAAGCCTACCTTAGGCTAACTCTCACCAATAAGACTTAGACTCATGGTTGAAACCTCTCCTCCATACCCCCACCTCAAAGGAGCATCTGTGAGAGGTCACCTCCCCATCACATCCGCTTCACCAATCGCCATCCTTTTATATTAAATGCAACAAGATAGAGACTACCATTTTACAGCATTAGGGAATACATTAAGAACATGTCTCCCTAATCGACTTGAGAGGATGGAATGTTGTTAGGACCTCTCCCACTTTATAAGGAATTGATGACCAATTCCATTGTTTTGAAACCCAGACCAAACTACCTTGTCCAATTAAGTTAATTGGGAACTTGCTCAAGGGTTGGTTTTAAGCACCAAGAACCAAAATTACTCTAAAAGTCCATGAACTGTTCAAACCGCAGTTGAATCGGCTGATTTCTAGAACCGGACAGGATTCAAATACAGTTTAGACCATGCTCATTATTTATAAAAATGGGTTAAAGTTTCAAACGGTAGGATTAGAACTTGTGCGCGAGGCTTCTGATGCTCTAAAGTGAAAACAAATTGGTTTTAGATTAAGTTTGAAAAACTTAGATATATTAAAAAAAAAATCAAATGCTCTCATTATACAATATATAATTAAAATCATAAATCTTTATTGTGACTAATACACTTAACATTATTTTATGTGAAATATCAAAATTATTTGCTTGTTTAGTAATTATTTTTTTATATTTGAAGGATTAAGTGTAATTATACTTTTTTTGTTTAGTATTTTTTTTATATTTAAAAGTTGTGAAAATGTACTTGAAAATTATTTAATTTCTCTCTCTCTATATATATATATATATATATATTTTTTTTTTTTTTAATCATGACTGCTCATTTTTACAAATTTGTTCCATTTTTTATTTATTAAATTAATTATAACATGATCATGGTCTAACTTCATTTGGACCTCGATCCAATTTTGAAAACTTTGAATCTCTCCATTTTACAATTCTTTGAATGGTCCGATTTTTAATATCATTACCAATTCTACCAACGGAACTCCAAAATACCTCATTCGCCCCTCAAACCATTACAGAAGGTATGCATTTAAGATAACTATCACTGTGATTTTTCACTCCAAGTTTTTGAAAATTATTGTGTTAACTTAATCTTCAGAATGCCTCCAACCAATCCCATTAGTTCTTCCGAAGTCTAGGAAGTAAGTAAGTTGTTTCCTTCTTGCATGCTTTTCACTTAAGACGAAAGTTAGTTTTTAATATATTTATCACGAGTCACAACGAAAACACATTACAATTTTTTAAATCATAAAAAAGGACTTCATTAACAACAAAACAGAGTTTTATGACACGAGCAGTGAGCACAAAGGGATAAGATTAAATTTTCAACCAATAATATATCATGTTATATATAAAGTAAATAAATAAACAAATAAAAAAATTGACGTTGAGTATCCATTCACGTCCCATCTAGTCAGTGTGCATTTGGTAATGCATATTTGCTTAAGCAATAAGTTGACTTGCTTGTTTGAATCTAACTCTTTTTTATTTTATTTTATTTTATTTTTTTTTAGAGAATTTGAAATTAACTTGTGTTGGTGCAAACACAATAATAATGGAAACTACACAAAAAAGAAACTAAATAATACGCTGAATATTATTAAGTTGAAGATAAGAACACAACACTATTTGGACTGAGGCGCGACACTCGCTCTCTTTAAGGAGATTCAAGCCCTTGGTTGGCTAATCTTTGTAACCGGTGCAGACCTTCTCTGACTTGTCTCCCCCAGGATACAACAGCCCAACAAATGTTGTATGGCTAGAACAGCTTCTGCACAAAGTGTTCAAGCCCAAAGCTCCACCAGAAAAACGCCTTTCTTTGGCCCGAAATCTCTCAAGTATTTAGAAATATTATTGAATTCACTCTCTCACACAATACTCGTTGCTTTTAACTATCTCTCTTCATTCACTCTTGATATGAAATTAGTCCATAGCAAAGCCGTATATATAGTCTTCCAATCCTTCACATAACCTACATGTTATTTATTAATTTAGAAAACTCTTCTTAATTTATTTAATCTAACTTACATACAAGTAACTCTTTCTTTAACAAATTTTATTATAACTCATCTCTTTATTCATCTTCAGTTATTTTGATTTTTAACATATTTAATTTAAAATGTACTAACATTCCCCCACTCATTTTAATATTAAATTCAGAAAATGAGAGATTACCGAGCAAAGAGGGATTATTATGCATCATGAAGGTGTGCTCTGCATTGAACCTTCACTTAGTGAAACAACAATCTCTACTCCAGAGTCAGTAGTGGTCTTCGACTTGAACTATGACTGCTTAAGGAAAATAAAGTATTACTGCTCACACATAATGATCCAGGTGTTGACATGAGCTTTTATAGCTAGCACTTTACGGCCGTGTGCTGATCCCAGTTTCATGAGTGTATTTGAGACTAAGTCCAAATCTCATAGGGAGCGGCCCCACCCCCACACTCACATAGGTGAAATTTTGTCAAGGATGCTCCTGTAATTCTGACACCCCACTCATACGAGCTACAAATTTCATTAAAAGTTTTTTAACTCATCCTCTCCACATTACAGGATAAATGCACTTACATCATAGGGATGAACAATTAAAAAATTATTTAAAAAATAAACAATTTAAAAAAAATAGTTCATTTTTTACGACCATCGTATGATTCGTTTTTCCCATTGAACCCAATTCTCAGGATCTCTGGTCCTTAGGTTGGGTATCCTCATACATGGCTCATGATTCTATGGACTTTAGTCCCATCCCCCTCAATGTATTCCAGACTCTATCTTTTGCCAAGGCCTTGGTAAATGGATCTGCAAGATTATCATTAGATTTAATATAATCCACAGTTATGATGCCACCACTCAAATAAGATCGCACGGTACTGTGCTTTCTTCTTATATGTCTGGATTTATCGTTGTAATAATGGTTTTTAACTCTACCAATTGTGGCAGTGCTATCACAATGAATTAATATATGTGGAATTGGCTTTTCCCAAAGTGGAATTTCATATAACAAATCTCTAAGCCAATTTGCCTCTTCACTAGCTGAAGCTAATGCTATTAATTCAGCTTCCATTGTTGAATTAGCAATTATTGTTTGCTTTTTAGATTTCCAACAAATAGCACTATTACCTAAGGTAAAAATATAACCAATGGTAGAGAAAGAATCACCTGACAAAGTATTCCAATCGGCATCACTAAAACCTTCAATCACAGCAGGATACTTTTTATAAAATAAGCCATAGTTTTTGGTACCAATTAAATATCTCATGACTCGCTCAATAGCTAGCCAATGATCTTTACTAGGCTTGCTAGTAAATCTGCTAAGCACTCCTACTGCATATGCAATGTCAGGTCTAGTACAATCAGTAACATAACGCAAACTACCAATGATACTAGCATAATCCTTTTGATTAAAAATCTCATCATCATTCTTTACAGGAAATAAATGAACACTAGAATCAAAAGGAGTAGCTACACTTTTGTGATAATGAAAATTATATTTTCTCAATATTTTCTCAACATAATGTGATTGATCAAGATATATTCCATCACATATTTTTGTAATTTTCATGCCCAAAATAAAATTAGCCTCACCAAGATCTTTCATATCAAAATAGCTTTTAAGCATATTTTTTGTCTCATTTATAACATGCATATTTGAGCCAAAAATCAACATATCATCTACATAGAGGCTAATAATAACATGTAAATTATTCCATGATTTAGTATAAATACATTTATCACATTCATTTGATTTATAACCATTCTCAATCATGCAAGAATCAAACTTTTCATGCCACTGCTTAGGTGCTTGTTTTAAGCCATATAGAGATTTAGTTAGCTTACATACCTTGCTTTCTTGTCCAGGCTCTACAAAACTTTCGGGTTGATCCATATAAATCTCTTCCTCTAGGTCCCCATTTAGAAAAGCAGTTTTTACATCCATTTGATGAATTTTCAAATCAAAAATTGCAGCAATAGCAATTAACAATCTAATAGATGTAATTCTTGTTACCGGAGAAAAAGTATCAAGAAATCAAGATCAGCTTTTTGTTTAAAGCCTTTTGCAACAAGTCTAGCTTTAAACTTATCTATTAACCCATCCGGTTTCAACTTTTTCCTAAGGACCCATTTACAACCTATGGTCTTACAACCCGGTGGAAGATCTACTAATTTCCAAGTTCTATTAGAAATTAGAGATTCCATCTCATCATTTACAGCCTCTTTCCAAAATATAGCATCAGGTGATGTTAAAGCCTCTTTTAAATTTTGGGGATTTTCCTCAACGTTAAAAACATAATAATCAGGACCAAAATCCTTTTCAACTCTAACTCTTTTACTCCTTCTAGGTTCCATTTCAAAATTTTCTTGATTTTGTAAATGTGAAGTAGAAGAACTAGGTTGTGACAAAATATTTTCTTCACCCCCACTATTTTTCAATTTAAAAGGAAATTTTTCTTCATGAAAAATTGCATCACCAGATTCAAAAATTATTTTGTTTTCAAGATAAAAAAATCTATAAGCTGCACTATTAATCGTATAACCAAGAAAAGCACAGATAGTAGCTCTTATACCTAATTTAGGTATTTTAGGGTCAGTAAGCCTTACAAAAGCAAGACAACCCTATACTCTAA
The DNA here is from genome assembly GCA_023055345.1 of Quercus wislizeni. Classification (NCBI taxonomy): domain Eukaryota; kingdom Viridiplantae; phylum Streptophyta; class Magnoliopsida; order Fagales; family Fagaceae; genus Quercus; species Quercus wislizeni. The sequence goes on from JALGQJ010000003.1 coordinate 17,416,513, forward strand.
AATATCCCAAATTTGGCTTATGTCCTTTCCACATCTCAAAAGGTGTGGTATGTGATTTTTTATGTGGCACCCTATTCAAAACATGACATGCAGTTAAAATAGCTTCACCCCAAAAATGTAAAGGTGCACCGGATTCAATTAACATGGCATTTGTTAACTCAATTAAAGTTCTATTTTTTCTTTCAGCCACACCATTAGAAGCAGGTGAATATGGTGTAGTAGTTTCATGGATAATTCCCAAGGACTGAATAAATGAGTTGAATGCACTTGATTCATACTCACGGCCTCTATCACTTCTTATTCTTTTTATTTTTCTACCGAATTGATTTTCAACTTCTTTTAAAAAGTCTTGAAATTTTTCAAAAGCATCACTTTTATTTTTCAACAAATAAATAGTTGTATATTTTGAGAAATCATCAATAAAAGTGATAATATATCTATTTCCTCCACGAGTTAAAATTCCCTCAAATTCACATAAATCGGAGTGAATGAACTCAAGCAATTCGGTATTTCTTACAACATTTTTATGAGACCTTTTTGTAATCTTAGCTTGACTACAAGTTTCACATTTTTCAAAATCTTTTGACAGTCTTGGAATTAATCCTAAACTACTCATGATTCCCACATATCTACTATTTATATGACACAAACGAGCATGCCAAAAATTAATAGAAGAAAGCATATAAACTGAACTGGTAGATGCTTTATTATTCTCAACATTCAATTTAAACATTCCATCACAAGCATAACCCTTGCCCACAAATAACCCCTTTTTAGCGATTACATAATTATCAGATTCCATAGTTTGCTTGAAGCCAGCCTTGTTAAGCAAAAAACTTGACATCAAATTCTTCCTCATGGACGGAGTGTAAAGTACATCTTTCAATGTTAGCACACGTCCAGACGTGAATTTCAATTCAACCTCACCACTCCCAAGAACCTTGGTTTTGCTAGAGTCACCAAGCATAACAGTTTTTTCTTCTTCAAAAGGAGTGTACAATTTGAACCAATTTTTGTCATAGCAGACGTGCCTATTAGCACCAGAATCTGCCCACCACCCTTCAACATATTGCACCATATTGATGTCTGTAATCATAGCCACTAAAGGCTCTTCGGTTACGTTAGCCTGCGGGACAGATTCACGTTTCTGAAATTTGCAAAATTGAGCAATATGCCCACTCTTGCCACAGACAAAACAGGATCTATTAAATTGATCTTGTGAAGGGGGTCCTTGGTTCTTATTGTAATTTTTATTTGGGTTTCCCCTTCCTTGAGGTCTATTATTACTTTTAAAGGCTCTTTTTTTAGGCTTCAATTGAACATTTCTAGGAAAATGATTTTTGGGCATATTATTATTGGATGAAATAAGGTTTACCTTTGTGGTGGAATTACCATTGCTCTCTTGTGTCATGAGTGCATCTTGTCCTCTAGCCTCCTCCTCCACACGGATGCGTGTGATCAAAGTCTCCAAGGATGTCTCCTTTTGTTTGTGCCGCAAAGTCTTTTGGAACTCCCTCCAAGATTGTGGTAGTTTATCAATTATGCCAGCTACCACCAAATTGTCTCCAATCTTTATGCCTTCGGATCTCAATTCTGCTACAATCATTTGGAAGTCTTGTGCTTGATCCACCACCGATTTTCCATCCACCATTTGGTAACGGAAAAATCTACTAGCAGCATACTTCTTTGCACCAGCCTCCTCGGTATCATACTTGTTTTGTAAAGCTTTCCAAATTTTCTTAGCAGAATTGTAAGTTGTATCATAATAATCATAGAAATGATCCGCAAGACAATTCAAAAGATAAGAATGACAATTATATTCATCTTTTGTATACTTATCTAATTTTTCTTGATGGAGACTATATTCTTCCTCACTCATCTCATCGGTAGGAACTTTTGATGGATTCTTGTCAGTAAGGATGTAGGAGACTTTGAGAAGACTCAAGTAGAAGAGGACCTTTCCTTTCCACCTCTTGAAGTGGGCTCCCTTAAAGCGAAAGGGCTTGTTGAGATCTCCAACAGGCTCATTTGGTTTCTCTTGTGTAGGCTCCATGATTGAATCTCCTTAAAATTGTTGGTGCAAACACAATAATAATGGAAACTACACAAAAAAGAAACTAAATAATACGCTGAATATTATTAAGTTGAAGATAAGAACACAACACTATTTGGATTGAGGCGCGACACTCGCTCTCTTTAAGGAGATTCAAGCCCTTGGTTGGCTAATCTTTGTAACCGGTGCAGACCTTCTCTGACTTGTCTCCCCCAGGATACAACAGCCCAACAAATGTTGTATGGCTAGAACAACTTCTGCACAAAGTGTTCAAGCCCAAAGCTCCACCAGAAAAACGCCTTTCTTTGGCCCGAAATCTCTCAAGTATTTAGAAATATTATTGAATTCACTCTCTCACACAATACTCGTTGCTTTTAACTATCTCTCTTCATTCACTCTTGATATGAAATTAGTCCATAACAAAGCCGTATATATAGTCTTCCAATCCTTCACATAACCTACATGTTATTTATTAATTTAGAAAACTCTTCTTAATTTATTTAATCTAACTTACATACAAGTAACTCTTTCTTTAACAAATTTTATTATAACTCATTTCTTTATTCATCTTCAGTTATTTTGATTTTTAACATATTTAATTTAAAATGTACTAACAACTTGTTTAACTATTAAAGTTATTTTTTGTGTCGTCTTTCTCCGTAAAAACACTTTATTGCATCACAAAGGCAAAAACACACCAAAAAAAAAAATAAAAAATGATAAGAACAAAGTAAAATATGCCAATTATCAAGAAACTTGTAACTCGATTGGTTTGACACGTTTTAGTATTTTTAACAGAATAATTTAAAGTTTAAATATTCTGTTTCTAACTGTTAAGTCTTATGTATGTTGGCAATTCATGAGCAAAATATAAGTTTTAAGTGTCTCTAGAAGTTTATTTTTGAAGACAAAATTGTTGTAGAGTTTTGCAATTCAAAGAAGTGGCTCTTGTGCCTTCTATTCTAGTTGTAGGGTTTTTGTACCCAAAACTCTCTCTTATCTTCTACTAGTGATATTCTTTGAAAAAGCTTAAGATCTGGTGTTGTGGAAGTTGTTGCCTTAAACCAGTTATTAAAGGTGTTGGATCTAAATCTTCAAGTGTGATCTTGGAGTTGTAGATTGCAGGTTTATGTTGGAGAAAAGCTTCAATGAGATTTTGAAATGTGTGGATTGGAGGTTCTCATTATAGCAATTCACAGTAAAGAAAGTCTGTGGGATCTAGAGCTCAATTTAGTAACTGAAGTTAGATTTATTACAAATTGTTATTTTTTATTGTAAATCTCCAATTTATAATGAAACTGTTTGCCATGGGATTAATTCGGTCAAGTTCCCCCAATTTTTTCCTTTGGAACAAGTTATTTTTGTAAATCTCCAACTTATAATGAATTGTTTACTTCAGAATGATTAAGTCAAGTCCCCCTAGGTTTTTCCTTTGGAACAAATTGTTTCATAAGGTTTCTTGGGTTACCATATCTTGTTTGCTATGTATGCTTAATTGTTTTTTTTTTTTTTTTTTTTTGAACAGGTATGCTTAATTGTTTAACCTAAAGCTTTCATAGTTGATTTAATTAACAACTTGGCCTTAAAATTGGTTAAACACTGTTTGCTTAGGGATCTAAAACTAACACCGAACCTTATTTGGCAATTGGCATATCCGGCTGATGATGACCATTTTTTTTTTTTTGGTTTGGTTTCTTGTTTCTTGGCTGGACAAATAAAATGCTACATGACAAGCAATTAAAAACATTTAATAGACTGAATAGAGTTTGACATTAACCCAAGAGAGTGACTACCCCCTGACGAGGAGTGAAGTATTTACTACAATTTAGTGAAAGATTGAAGTTGTCAAGAACATGGAAGATTCTGTAGGGGACCAAACAGTGAACTGTAATGATATACAACTTTGAATATGGTCCTATATGTTTGATCACAGGCTGCACTGTTTAATAGGATCAAGAAACTTAGACCAGAAATTGTCAAATAAATCAAACTTAGTTTAACCTTGAAAGTTTGATATTGGTCCTTTTATAAGTCAAGTTCAAGTCATATATGTGCATTCAACCAAGTGGGTGGCCTATAATATCCATATACATGTTCACTGCCCACTCATGAGTGAAGCATATGGGAACAACTTGGGAGCATCATATAACAATTACATGTGATATCTAGTCAGAGCCTGGGTAACCAGTAAATGACATGTCCCACAACAATGATCTGAATTTCATAGGGTCCCAATGAATAATTTAAGTAACAAGTCAAGTCCAATATCTTAATCTTATGCCCAAATCTGCTGTTATGTTGAAATGTATTAGCAAGTTTATCAACAAGGTTTAGTAGAAATGGGATATGGGTTATTAGGCTGGTCTTTTGATCAAGCAAGTCTCAATGCTTGTTTTTATTGAACATGGCTTAAATATTATATGTGGTAATCGTTTTTTTTTATTTTTTTTAATTTTGTGTAACTATGAAAATTCCATTTTTCGCAAAATAAAATTTGGGTTAAACATGTTCAAATCCTATTGTATCTATTTTTAATAGATATGATAGGATTTGAAACTTATATCCATTTTATAATAATTGTTCTTTGCCATTAATTTAAGGTCTTATTGGATTTTGTTTTTGGTATAGGCGTGTGATTCGAATCCAATCCTTTTATTATTTAGCTATAAAAGATTTTATAAATTGAAATAACTATTGAAAAATGAGAAATTGAAAATTGAAGTAACATGTGTGAGAAGTCTTAAAGTAGTAATTTTGACATTTTCCTTCTGTTAAATGGTAAAGAACACTTATTCCTACTATTTTTAGATCGTGAGATCCATTGCCAGTGTCTCAAGGCATGATAGATTCTCTATCCTTGCTTGGGGAAAGCACAAAGGATTGTTTATGGAACTATTATCGAGATTCTTGGGACCATCTTTGTTTGTTAGTATCATGCCTTGATAAAACGTTGAATTCTAGGCTTTCACTTACAAAATAACAATAAAATACTAATAGATTAAGATTACAAATAACTATAAAATACTAATGGAATAAGATTACAAATCAATATTTTTTTGGTTCACTAAATGTACAAATCAGTGTTTTTTACACTTTGTTGATTTGTAATATCAAATTTGCGACATTTCAAAAAATTTAAGTTGACCAAATATACTGCATCTGCATAATCTTGCAAGTTACAACACTTCCTTGTATGGACAGAGTGGTTAGACTTAGGATACTATTTTCCATGGACTGAACTATTATATCATTCTACCCAAAAAATAAAAAAAACTATTATATCACAACAGAAAAATGAAACATTAAAGTAATCCCACTTCATTCTCAAAAAAAGAAAAAAAGAAAGAAAGTAATCTCACTTGTTATAATTTGCTTCTCTAAGACTAAATGTTCTCCCATACTCAATCTGATTCTTTAGTTTTAAAGCAAATATGATAGAATTTAAATTTATGATGTCCGTTTTATAACAATAATTTTTTATTATTAAGTTAATAACTTAATATATCAATTAGTGTTGGTGAGGTTCGAACTCAAGAAACTTTAGTGATTAAGCTAAGTAAAACACACACAAACAATCTTTTTATTAAGTATGCATTTAACTACTGTTAAAAAAAAAGTATGCATTTCACTAGAAAGATTTTAGACATCTAAATTGTGATATACTCCACTGACATAATTTTTTTACTCATCAGTAATAACTTGTCATTCATGGCCAAAAAAAAAAAAAAACTTGTCATTCAAGATTTGTTATAAAATTATTGTAAAAATTTTATGAACTTAACATTACTCTTTATTATTTATTAATGAAATTTCAATTAAGTCGATAAGTTCTGATATTTAATTTCCAAGACAGAAAAAGAAAGTGTCACACTGTCATAGTTTTATTTATTTATTTATTTATTTATTTGAGCAAACGCTGTCATAGTTTAGTTTACTAGGTTGCTATTATCTCCAAAAAAAAAAAAAAAAAAAAAAAAAAAAAAGAAAGAAAGAAAAAAAAGAAAAAAAGAGTTTACTAGGTTGCTAAAATAGTAAAAATACATCGCACATGGTTTCATGTGCTAAGGCTTTTACCATGTTTCCTTTCACGTACATAAAAGCTTCGGTTAAATTCTATACTAAATTGAAAATTCAATTCCTCTGTTTTTTCCAAACACTCACACATACACACTTACAGATTCACCATCACTCCCTGCTCGATTCATTTTCATCACCCATTTCTCAAGCAAACACGCATGGTTTCCCGAGTGTTTTTCACTCTCTCCAATCCTTGATTGTATGTGTATTTGGGTGTGACCCAGAAGTTGAAAAGTTTTGATAAGGTGAGAGAGACAGGCATGGGCCTCGTTTTGTTTGGGGTTATTGATTGAATCTGGGATGTGGGTCAGTTTCAAAACTTGATTTTTGGCGGTGGAGTTTTTTTTTTGATTGAATTTGCGATATGGGTGTCGGTGTTGGTGTGGAATCCTTGATTTGGTGGTGAATTGTGGAAGGAATCGGCGGAAGATGCGGCGGCGGGCAGCCGAGTACCGGCGCCCGGTTCGAAGGAAGTTTTCGCATTGGATCTGGGCGCTGCTTGGCTTGTTCTCCATTGCAGGCCTCGTTTTGTTTGTACTTCATCATAATCAACATGAAGATCGGGTGGAAAACACAGCTTTGGTAAGGATACTACTCCCCCTTTTTATGTTGCTATATGCTATGTCTTTCATTTGCTTCTTTGGTTAAGGGATTTGATTTTGAGGATACCCTTTTGATTTTGCAGCTTGTATGTGATTTGAATTGGTTTCTGACTTTTGGTGCTGTGGTTAAGATGGACTGTGCAATTAATAGGATTTGATATGATCTAGGCCTTTCAATAATTTTGAATTGGATGTTGAAACCAATATTTAGGCATCTAATTTGAAGTGTATAGAAGTTGGTTAACCGTTTGGTATGTTGTTTTGAAACCACACTTTTTCAAACTACAACTTTTTTTTTTTGGGATAATTAAGATTTTTTTTTATTGCAAAAAGACTATGCCATGTAGGAAGTACGTAGAGTAGGCTAAAGAATACACAAGAATAGAATTATGTGCAAACTAGTGGTATTGAATCCCCTTGCTCTAGACCAGTCGAATAAAGAACCACAAAACAGAACTGCCAAAAGGGTTCCCGTTGTTTCTATGTCCTCCAAAGTACGTTGATTTCATTACCACCAAATTTTCCACATTAAATACAATGGGACTAAATTCCAAATGTTTGACAAATGCTTGCCAAACCAACTCCTCCAACCAAAGAATAGGTCAATGACCTTTTCTGGTAACACTAATTGAATCCCAAAATATCTTTTAATGCAAAACTCCACGATTCAGAGTAACAGAACAGTGTAACAACAGATGATCAACTGTCTCCCCATTACTCCACATTTTCAAAGTACAGCTTTTTTAAACCTTAATTTTTTTTCTAGGTACAACTGTTTTCAAAAAGCTGAAAGAATAAGCTCTCCCAAACCAAACGGGAAATATCATTCTTTGAGTTGTTTTAGATTGTTATTAGCTTAATTTTCCAGTGTATATGTCTCTCTTGTATTGAGCTTGTTATGATACTGATCCCATGGTGTGTCAATGTAAGAAACCTGGTTGTTTTTTTCAATGCTGTGTTTCACAATAAGAAGCATCAAATAATTCTTTATTAGGCTTTGCTGGGGAAATGGCCGTGGCAGAACACAACACTTTGTGGAGAAGGGTAGAGGAAAATAATAAGTATGTCAGTCTGTTGTTGTGGGGGGGGGGGGGGGGGGGTGGAGGGGTGCTATAACAGCGTTCACGGCTTGTATGGGGTTTGCCTATTGAAGAATATTAGGAAGGGGTGGGAAACTTTTAAGTGTTTTATTAGTATTAAATTTTGGCATGATTCTTGGTGTGTGGGGCTACCACTTCGAGAGAGTTTCTCTGAAATTTTTCGTATAGCACATGACAGGGATACCTCAGTGGAGGTGCTTTTGTCTTTTACAGGGGAAATTTACCATTGGGATGTCAGTTTTGTCCGACCGGTCTAAGACTAGGAATTAGAGTTGGTTGCCTCTTTATGGATCTGATTTATTTTGGACTGTTAAGATGCTCTGGAGTGACGTAGGACAAGGGGGAACCACAAAATCTTATTTAGTACACCAGGGGCAGATCTGGTATAGCTTGGGTTTTGAAGAATTAGGGTTAGGTTTTGGTGGGGAATAGGCTAGAAAGTAATAGGGATTATAGGGTTTTCAAAGGGGACAAGGATTAATAGGGTTTTGGAATGAAAACAAAGGAGAAAATCAAGATTTGGGTTGCTGTGAACAGTGCTGTAAATAGTAACCGTGAATAGTAAAATTAAAGAAAATAGATAAATTCTAGAGTCACACCTAGACTTCCTAAGCATCACACCTAGGGTTCCTTGGCATCACACCTCGTAGAAGATTGCATCACACAAACCATAAAAGAAAGCATAACTCTTAAATTCTGAAAACATTCATTAATAATCAACTCAATAGAAAGTACTACAACTCTTTAAATAGAAGACTAATACCTAATCCTAGTTGAACTAGGATTTCTTATCGTATCTTCACCTATCATATCCTAATTTTGTAGGAATTTCTATTTCACCTTGTCACATGTCATGTCCATGTCCATGCTTCTTAGCCAATAATATCCATTACATTAATTTTTTGTATGCTTTTTACAAGTAGTGCCGCTATGTTGTAGGATCTTTGGGAATTCAATACTAAATTAGATTCTTGATGAAATCTTAAATGTGTTGATGACTGTTTAGTATTAAAACAATGAATAAAACATGAAATAAAGAAAGATAAAATACTAGGCAATCATACCTATGTTACCCCAAGCAATCACACTTAGGTAGAATAAGACAATCACACCCTCAAAGCTTAAAATAAGCTGCTGTAATTTTATTAAAATCAATCTCACTTTTATATTAGTCATACAATAAAGCCTTTATATAGGCTCTTGTTATATTTTCATAGGACTAGTTCTCCTATATAACCCCTTCCTAGAAAGACTAGGATAACTAGTGACAAATAAAAAAGTATCTTAGAACTTCTGAACCAAATAGGAAAAGAACTCAAAACACAAAACAAGACTTGTGGCCTTTGGTATAGCCAAGAACAGCCCATTCCGGAAATCTGGAAGCTCATTCCAGAATCTGAAAATTATCAAACTTCCATCATTGAACTAAAACTGATCCAACATCAAATAAAGAATAAAATAAGACTCAATTTAACTTAGACTAAGCAAGGTCCCAAGAGAGCTCTCCATCTGAAAACATCACAAATTAATTCTTGAGTACTAGAACCAGCTTTTCCTTGCCTCTTATAAGGCTTTAAACCCGGTTGCATGTTATGTTCCCCATTATCTCTGCCCGGCTTGGAAAATCTCGATGTTGGTGAGAAAAAAAGAATGATGGCGCACATAAAGGTCGCGCTTTTTTTTTTTTTTTTTTTTTTGATAAGTAAGAATGATATATATACTAAAGGCTACTCTATGCATGAAAAGCAGTAATCCAAGTACACTCCAAAAGAGGACGATTCTTCCATTTAGCCATATGCTTTAGGTACCCACCAGGTCACTGCCTCTTGTTGACACAATTTGATCATCAAGGACATCTTTGATTTCTTCCTTTATGTTAGGGGTTGTTGGAAATCGAACAACAACCTATGTCTCATTCTCATCAACATAATGTCCCAGATACAATATTAAATCTTCAACATTGAACACATTACAGATGTCCATGTCTAATGATAACTCAGGGACATACCTATCAAAAAATCTTCTTCACAATCTTGTATGGACCAACATTCTTGGAATGAAGCTTCTTGTAAGCAGCTTAGGAAACTGCTCATGTTGTATATGAACCATAACCGTATCTCCTTGAAATTCAGCCAAGCATCTTTGAATATTAGGTTGAGTTTTGTATTGCTATTTACTAAGTAAAATCTTTCTTTGCTAGTCATCATGAATCTCCCTTAATAACTAGCAAAGGTTTCAACTTCAGCACTTGATCTTGCACTTGGAGGCAATTTAATCTAATCAATGGGCTTTCTTGGATGCAATCCAGTAACAATCTCAGATGATGACCAAGTGCATTCTGTGAGGTTAAATTTGCATTTATGGGTTCAAGACCCAACAGGCATGAGTAAGTTACCAATAAAAAATAAAAGTTAAAGCTCTGGTGAAACCTACATTGGTAATCATCCTCTGTTACATGTATGTGTTTGCAAAATGACTAAGCTTTTAGAGCTCTTCAGCAGTTTTATTGACAATAGATTTAAAGTAGTTATTGTTATCCTAAAAACAGTCCTATGTCTCTTTGTAGAAGATCCCTTAAACAAGGTCACATGAATGGCTATATTGACATAAACCTTAGACTCATAGAGCTAAGATTTTTATGTCCAAGAGTTTGCCAACTCTCTGGTGTTATATGTTTCACATTATATTCTCAAGTATTGATTTCTAGTGTGTTGGTGTTTTAGGAAGACAGTTGATGACCCTCATTTTGCTCATAAAACTCTCCATTCAGAACTCTTTATACTGTTAGTCATAATTTATCCCCATGTTGAAAAAAATAACAAATCTAATGCCTATTTAATTATGATTTTTCTTATATACTTGATTACCCTAGGCCCTGGGCGATTAATTCAGATTGCATGTCCCAATTTGTGGCTCATTTTCTATCCAATTCCAAAAGCTGATGTTTCCAAATACAACAATCAGTTGTAAAATGTTCCCAGTTATTTTCAGACTTACAAAATTTAACAATAGATTGTCAAAATATAGACATGAAGCTTCTGGATGTATCATTCTGAATATAGGTTTGTAATGTCACTTAAATAAATAAATAAAAAGCTGTTCTCAACTAGAACCAACTGTTTGGATTGTGCTACATGCCATTTTCTGCTTGTTGGAGACATGCATTTTGCATGGTGTTATGTACGCCATCTGACCTGGTTTCTACTGTTCATTATTATTTACACAAAACCTCTTTAATTTACAAGTGAGAATGGGAGCTGAGGGACACGTATATGCTTAGTGCCAGCACATAGCTATTTTGCTGGTAAGGACATTGCTCTATCTGCCATTGCAAACAAAAACTGAAGATGTTGTTTCATATGTTATGTGCATTTGTTTGATAGTGTTTGCTTTATAGGAAAGCCCTGGAACTGAAGTGGGGTTTTGAGTGAAGGCATTTCCTGTTCTAATAAGAAACCTAATGATAGTAATTGGAGAAGAAAAAATTATGTGGGGAGAAAAATCAAAATACATGTTTGTCACTAACATGGCCACCCGGCCATCCATCTATGTTTTGGCAGCCATTCACGAGTGCCTCTATTTTGTGACTGCCTTTACAACCGCTACCACCACCTATTTAAATATCCTAGCAATATCAATGAACTGTCACCACCACTGTGGTTCCTGACATTGTGTGGATTAGATTGGATGAGACTGTTTGATTGTGGGTTGCACGTGTGTGTGTGTGTGTGTGTTGAGTCTTACATTGTTTACTAGGTTGATTTGGGCTATATACATGATTATGAGAAACCCTAACTGTAACTTGACTAATTCTTTTGGGGTATTGTGTAGTTTTGGTTGGCACTTTTATCCTGTTGTGTTAAATGGTATTATAGTTAACTGGATAACATCATATGGCTTGAGGCAATGCAGTGTAACATGGACTTTGACAAAGACGTTGGAATTTTAAGGGGGGAGATTGTGGTGCCCTCTGTATTATGTGGATCATATTATGGATTTGATTATTTGATTGTGTTGTGCAGAAATATGTTGAGTCTCACATTATTTACTAGGTTAATCAGGGCTATATAAGCGATTATGAGGAACTCTAATTGTAACTTGAATAATCTTTTTGGGGTATAGCGTAGATGTGATTGGTAGTTCCTTGGGTCATGACAACCATTGTCACTGCTATTGGAGAAAATCTGAGTCACTACAATATAACCGTTACTGCTACCAGTAATCTTCACCTCAATTAATCATGAATGTAAAAAAATCTTCAACTTTAAGGTGGATATTGTATGAGCCAATTCCAATTTCTAGGATTTATTTTTATTTAAGTATATTTTATTTCTAGAATTTCCTTTATTGATATTGTGGCTTTTCATTTAGGTCAAGCCAAAACAACTATGCAAATAGAGATTTTGAATTAAGTTGTAACAGAAATTTAATAATTTGTGAATTGAAAGATAACGAAAAAGGATCTTCGGGATGAATTGGGAGGGACCTCTACCAGAAAAGGAAAGATAAAAAGATGAATGGCTGACACAATTTTGCATGGGCTGTCCATGTCATCATTTATGAAGATAGACACTTCAAACGTAGATTTCCATCTCTGCTTTTTCTAACCTTGATGGACATTGAGGGTCTTTCTAAGATGTAGTTTTTTAGTTTCTATTAGTGATAAAATCATATATGTTGTTGTGTGGTATATAGTATCTTTGATTTGTTTGATTTGCTTGTGGACAAGCCAGACTTTTTTTTTGGTTCCCCTCCCTTTTCAGTATATTATTACTCCACAAAAGGTAAATTATTTTCAAATTATTGTTTCATATTCTGAATCGACTTCTATTACTGCAAAGTTGTTATATAATATGGCTTATCACTTTTGAATTTGTTGTTTGACTAACTTAGCTCCCTTTACTAGGAGAGAAATGCAAGAATTGAACGGGTTGCCCACAGGGAGTTGAATTTTACTGAAGAAATATTGAGTCCTACCTCATTTTCCCGGCAACTAGCACAGCAAATGATACTTGCCAAGGCTTATGTCATTATTGCCAAAGAGCACAATAACCTTCACCTTGCGTGGGAGCTGAGCTCGAAGATCAGAACTTGCCAGCTTTTGCTTTCGAAAGCTGCCATGAGAGGGGAGCCCATCACATTAGAGGAAGCAGAGCCAATAATTAAAAGCCTATCATTTCTCATATTTAAGGCACAAAGCGCCCATTATGACATTGCAACCACACTAATGACAATGAAATCCCACATTCAGGCACTTGAAGAGCGTGCAAATGCAGCAACAGTCCAAAGCACAGTGTTTGGTCAATTGGCAGCTGAAGCACTACCTAAGAGCCTCCATTGTGTTAATGTTAAACTCACAGCTGATTGGCTTATAAAGCGAGTTCTGCAAGAACTTGCAGATGACAAGAGAAACTCTCCTCGTCTTACGGACAACAATCTCTACCATTTCTGTATCTTTTCAGATAATGTGCTGGCTACCTCTGTAGTTATCAACTCTACTGTCTCCAATGCTGATCATCCAAAGCAGTTGGTCTTCCACATTGTCACAAATGGAGTTAACTATGGAGCAATACAGGCTTGGTTCCTTAATAATGACTTCAAAGGGTCCACCATAGAAGTGCGGAACATTGAGGAATTTTCTTGGTTAAATGCATCTTATGCTCCCATTGTGAAACAACTCCTTGATCCAGATTCACGGGCCTACTATTTTGGGGGAGATCAAGATTTGAAGATTGAGCCAAAACTGCGGAACCCAAAGTACCTGTCTTTGCTGAATCACCTTCGGTTTTACATTCCAGAGATCTATCCACAGCTTGAGAAGGTAGTTTTTCTTGATGATGATGTTGTTGTCCAAAAGGATCTGACACCACTTTTTTCATTGGATTTACATGGTAATGTGAATGGAGCAGTGGAAACTTGTCTGGAAGCGTTTCATCGTTATTACAAATATCTCAATTTCTCAAACTCAATTATCAGTTCAAAGTTTGATCCACAAACGTGTGGATGGGCATTTGGTATGAATGTTTTTGATTTGATTGCATGGAGGAAAGAAAATGTGACTGCACGGTATCATCAATGGCAGGAGCAGAATGCTGATGGGACACTTTGGAAGCTGGGCACTCTTCCTGCAGGTCTTCTAACTTTCTATGGTCTCACAGAGCCACTTGATCGGAGATGGCATGTGTTAGGGTTGGGTTATGATATAAATATTGACAACCGTTTAATTGAGAGTGCGGCGGTGATTCACTTTAATGGGAATATGAAGCCATGGTTAAAGTTGGCCATTGGCAGGTATAAGCCACTATGGGAACGGTACATAAATCAAAGCCACCCATATCTCCAAGATTGTGTCACAAGTTAAAATCTGCTACTTCTTGATTGCTGGTTACTTATGCGATGATCATTATTTCTAAACTCTCAATCTGTGATCGCATAATTGTAGAGTCAGAAGTAGGAAATTTTGACTTTGATAGAAGGTTTTCTTTTTCATTTTTCCATCATAGTGTTTTGAAAGGAAAAGAACAATTTTTATACATTAGAAAGTTTAAATGTACTAGGTGAACAGGTTTGGAGGATTCTTTTTGGGCTAATGGGGTTTTGCTTCTTCCCCTTTGACAAGCTGTAGATTTATATGTTAGCAATTCTTGTAATAATATTTCATCTTTTTTAAATTATAATGTAACTGAACCAAAATAATATTTAAACAAAAAAGAACCTTTCATGTTCTTGTATTTTTGTTAGCAGTAACTTCCACAGGAAATTATGTTCATTGTATTGATATAAATTTTGGGACTATATTGTTATCAACTTTCTATCTAGCGGTTACATGTTCAGTTAGCTCCCACCACAGTTCACAACAATGATGAAGGAGAGTTTTGAACCTTAATTATATAAAAAGAGAATGTAATGTTATTGAATTTCAGGACTCTTGGTTGCCACTGTAGTTTTAGAACTGAAAGAAAGTCGTCAATTTTATTTTTATTTTTATTTTTATTTTTCCCTTGAGTGGTTTAGGGTCCGTTTGGTAAAGAAGTTTGAGTAATGTTGTTTGTAGTTTTTTGAAATTTGTGTGAGTGAAAAAGTGTGTGGAAATGTGTGTAATGTTGTTTAAAAACTGAAAATGAGTTGTTTAACAACTCTACCAAATGCGCCTTAGCATCTTTTGTCATCTATATTTCATATTGATAGGTTGTAGAACTAGTTCTTAAACATTAAAACTCCACATTTGAAAGGTACAAATAATACTAAGTGTACGTTTGGTTCCAGCTTAAAAAGCCATTTTATTTTACTATTCATGAGACCTACTGCATTTTTTGGTACTATTCATAGATTCCACTGTACTATTTCAGCTAATTTTTACCTTTATTTACAGTATTTGCAATAAAAAGTTTTTAGTTTTAGCAAAATAAGGAGATCTCAAACAGATCCTAAACTGGCTTCTTTCAAATTGTGGGGTTTATGATCCCTGTTGTGTATCCCTAAGCTTTAGAAAAGAAATTGAAAAAGACTTCCAAGCAGGTTTCAAGAATGCATGCCTTCGCCAAAAATAACTTAAAAAGCCAAACCCATCTAAAGGATCTTCCACCGGCCCACCCCACATCATGTCTCTTTCTTTGCTTGATTATTCCCCCATTCTAATAAAGATTTGTCAATATGTCTAGGAATAATGGAATATGATAGTACTTGTAGCTTATGTAGTTTATTTACCTAATTACCTTAATGCAAGTAGAGATAGTGTAATTTAGTGTTGGATTAGTACAAGTTTCTTCAATTTCTTAGGTTGATTCTACTTGCATTAGTTTTATTCTTTTATTGTGTTTTTTGTTAAGAGGTCCTTTGAGATATTGTTGAACCCTCGAAGTTGAATTCATTCAAGTTAGAAAATAACTTTTGGGCAAACAAGATATTCATCAATTAGATATTTCGTTTTAATGATGAAACAACCTGTTGGGATTTGGACATATGTCAAATAATTGCCACATGTCCACATCTCAACAGATCCAGTGCACAGATGCACTAGACTCAATCTTTGCCCTTGAATGATAAACCAATGTGAGAGAAATCACATCAATATCATACAATTTCTCTGAACCCAAAAAAATAAAGAGAAAAAAAAAAAAAAAAAAACCTTGAGATTCCAGGTTTTACTATTTCAATCAAAAGTTAACAATAATGAGTGGTACATCATACTTTTACGTGGTACAGGAACATGGAAATTACAACCAAAAAAAAAAAAAAAAAAAACACGAACATAGCATGCATGGCGTGTGAAGCCGCCACACCTTACTAACTAAAATTAAGGTAACAAGTTGTTCTTTATCCATGATAAGCGTATGCCCACTAGAACACTTTTTTATTTTTGGCTGAAACACCAGAAGCAAATATGCCATGGTAATTCATGCATTAGATGGGGCATTCAATGTCAAGCCAGAATTTCTTAGGTTTTGCTCAATTATTTGGTCAAGATGTGCAGCCATCATAGGTGTAAGGTGATTCTTCCAATCTCTAATCTCACCTTTTCTAAAAAATGCATTTTTTTTCAATTGCATAAGGGCAACCATGAAGCCGTCCACTTTTATTCACCTCCAATTTGGACAAATTCTTGAAACTACATAGGTCTACCATCTTTTGAACCGTTCCTTTGCCTTCTTCTTCCAAGGAGAAAGGGAAACCCATAAATTCAGCCATTTTCTTTACATAAAACACAGTGTCATTCTTTAAATCTTCATATTTTAAAAATAGTACCTTGTCCGGAGATTGTAAGCTTGCGCTCCAATAACCTAACACACGATCCCAATATGGTCCAAAGTAAGATACTCCTTCACAGAAGAGCTTAAATGCCTCTTCAAAATCAGCATCTTCTCTAGCCGATGGTTCGACACCCTTATGACTTGCCTTGCGAAGAAAGTACCATAGAGATACGAATGCATCCTTAGGATCTCTACATATATAAATTATTTTACACCTAGAATCTATTATAGATTTAGGTCAGGAAGTGTAGGGAACATGCGTACCTACAAGTGGAGTGTCTAGATTCAAGTGAAATGAGTTATGTGCTAGACCACTCTTTAGTAGGGGTGGCAAATTTTATCCATATTCATGAACCCACTCATTACCCACCTTATTTGGATAAGTCTTAACTCAACCCATTTGAATATCTGGGTTAAATGGGTAAAGACCCATTTGATTATTTAATTAGATGGGTCTAAATGGATAAACCTACTAATACCCACTAAACCCATCTAAAATTTAAATAAACAACATAAAATCTAAATTTCTAGAAAATGACTAAAATACCCTTGAAACTTAAAAATTGACCAAAATACTACCAAAACCCAAAAAATGACTAAAATACCACTGAAACCTAAAAAATGACCAAAATAACCCTAAAATCCAAAAAATGACCAAAATACCCCAAAAACCCAACAAATGACCAAAATACCCCTTGAAACCTAAAAATGACCAAAATACATCTGAAACCCAAAAAATGACCAAAATACCCCAAAAAACCTAAAAATTACTAAAATACCACCAAAACCCAAAAAATGACCAAAATACCCCAAAAAACCTAAAAATTACTAAAATACCATCAAAACCTAAAAAATGACCAAAATACCTCCAAAACCTAAAAAACAACCAAAATATCCCTAAAACCCAAAAAATGACCAAAATATCCCCAAAAACCTAAAAATGACCAAAATACCTTCAAAATCCAAAAAACAACCAAAATACCCTTGAAACCTAAGAATGACCAAAATACCCCCGAACCCTAAAAAAATGACCAAAATACCCCTAAAACCTAAAAATTACTAAAATACTACCAAAACCCAAAAAATGACCAAAATACCCCAAAAACCTAAAAATGACCAAAATACCTTCAAAATCCAAAAAACAACCAAAATACCATTGAAACCTAAAAATGACCAAAATACCCCCGAACCCCAAAAAAATGACCAAAATACCCCTAAAACCTAAAAATTACTAAAATACCACCAAAACCCAAAAAATGACCAAAATACCCTCGAAACCTAAAAATGACCAAAATACCTCAAAAACCCAAAAAATGACAAAAATACCCCCGAAACCCAAAAAATGACCAAAATTCCCTAAAAACCCAAAAAAATGACCAAAATACCTCCAAAATCACTAAAATGACCAAAATACCCCAAAAACCTAAAAATGACCAAAATACCCTCAAAACCCCAAAAATAACCAAATACCCCTAAAACCCACAAAATGAGAAAAATACCTCCAAAACCTCTAAAATGAGCAAAATACCCCCCCCCCCCCAAAAAAAACCTCTACAATGTCCAAAATATCCCCAAAACCCAAAAATTACCAAAATACCCAAAAAACCCAAAAAATGACCAAAATGCTTCCTAAACCTAAAAAATGACCAAAATAGCCCCTAAACCTTAAAAATGACCGAAATACCTCTGAAACCTTAAAATTACCAAAAATACCCCCAAAACCTAAAAAATGACTAAAATACCTCTGAAACCTATAAAATGATTAAAATACCCCAAGACCTAAAAAATGACTAAAATAACCCCAAAACCTAAGACAATGACTAAAATACCCCAAAAATCTAAAAAAATAACCGAAATACCCCCAAAACCTAACAATTACCAAAATACATCCTAAACCTAAAAAATTACCAAAATACTCCCTAAACCTAAAAAATTACCAAAATACTCCATAAACCTAAAAATTGATCGAAATTCCTCTAAAACCTAAAAAATGATCGAAATACCCCGAAAAACCTAAAAAAATTGACCAAAATAACCCCAAAACCTAAAAAAAATGATCGATAAAAACCCCTGAAACCCAAATTATGACCAAAATGCCCCTAAACATGTAAGATGACCAAAATACACCTGAAACATCTAAAATTACCGAAATAGAGGTTTAGGGTATTTTGGATGTTTCGAGGATATTTTTGACAAATTAAAGGTTCTAAGAGTCTTTCATTCATTTTATAGGTTTCGAGGGAATTTCGGTAATTTTTTTAGGTTTCGGGGTTATTTTGATCATCTTTTAGATTCTAAGGGTATTTTAGCCATTTTTTAGGTTACGAGGGCATTTCTGTCATCTTCTAGTTTTAGGGTTATTTCGGTAAATTTCTATGGTTCAGAAGTAGTTTGGTAATTTTTAGGTTTTGGGGTATTTCGGTAATTTTTTAGGTTTCAGTGGTATTTTGGTCATTTTTTGGGTTTCAAGGGTATTGGGTATTTTTGGAGTTTTGGGGGTATTTTGGTCTTTTTTGGGGTTTTGGGGTAATGTGGTCATTTTTTGGGTTTCAGGGGTATTTTAGTCATTTTTAGGTTTCGAGGGTATTTTGGTCATTTTTTTGGGTTTCAGGGGTATTTTGGCAATTTTTTGGGTTTTGGGGGTATTTTGGTCATTTTTGGGTTTCGGGGGTATTTTGGTAATTTTCTGGGTTTCAGGGGTATTTTGGTAATTTTTAGGGTTCGGGGGTATTTTGGTAATTTTCTAGGTTTCAGGGGTATTTTGGTAATTTTTAGGTTTCGGGGGTATTTTGGTCATTTTTTGGGTTTCGGGGGTATTTTAGTCATTTTTAGGTTTTGATGGTATTTTGGTCATTTTTTGGGTTTTGAGGGTATTTTGGTCATTTTTTGGGTTTTGGGGGTATTTTGGTCATTTTTTAGGTTTTGGAGGTATTTTGGTCATTTTTAGGTTTCGGGGGTATTTTGATCATTTTTTGGGTTTCAGGGGTATTTTGGTCATTTTAGTGGTTTTTAAGCATATTTAGTGATTTTAGATATATCAGGGGTATTTTGGTCATTTTAGAGGTTTCATGGGTATTTTGCTAATTTTAGAGATTTTGGGGATAATTTTGGATGTCCAAGGGTATATTGGTAATTTTGGAAGATTAGGGGTATTTGCATCATTTTAGGTATTTAAGGGTATTTTGGAGGTTAAGAGGGTATTCAAGTAGTTTTAGAGGTATTTGGGTTATATTGGGTTAAATGGGTGGGTTACTAATTAAATGGGTTGGGTTGGTAATGGATAATTAATTTATATATAAATGGGTCATAAATGGTTAAATGGGTAATTATACACCCAACCCATTTATTACCCAACCCATTTATGACCTAACCCGCCCATTTGCCACCCCTACTCTCTAGAGAGTGTACACACTCATGTGGCATTGTTGTGAGCAAAGGGTTCGTAGAAGCATCGAAATTGGATCGTGTTACGATGGCAAAAGATAAGGCCTTAAGCCATGTTGTGCCTGATTTTGGAGTGCTGCTCAGAATGATGTCGTTGGGTTGAGGCTTGAAATGTTCGTGAGCTAACAAGAGTCCTTCTAAGTAGAAGAAATTATACCAAAAACCTTGGTAATGGTGGACTTCATCAGACAGCCATCCTTTTCCTTTTGGGAAGGTTGAGATTTTCTCTTTGTAATCGTTAGACCTATAGCCTACTTTCTCATTGCTTTTGGGTTCATGATTCACTTTGGAAGAAGAGAATTCCATCGATTGAAAGCAGAACTAGCTCAAAATATTTTGGTAGTGTATGTATATCTACTAAGAGGACAACTATGATGAGGGAAATGCTAGGCAACTCATATTTATAATGTGAGGTGGGGGTAGAAAATTAAGCAAAATGAAAAAGAGAGGGAGTGGAAAGCAATACATGCATTTTCAATATAATTGTCCCAAACCCCTATCCCCCATCCTGTGTATGGATCACTAGCTAAGGCTGTCTTAGATGAGCTTGACTTACACTTCTTAATTAGTAGATGGCTTAATCTACATAATCTATTGAATCCATTAAAGCTCAGTTCATTATAAGTCAACTACCTATACCTGGCCCTATTTCTTTCCCCAACTTGGGGCAGCGTTACCTTAAGGCCAAGGGGTTCAAATCAACCCCCTGACCTGGTAATTTTTTTTTTAAAATTTTTTTTTTTCGTATATATATAATTTTTAATAATTTTTTTGAGCATCTAAAATAAAATTTTGAACCCTTGATCCTAAATTTTGTTTAAACCCAACTGACATAAGTTGAATATGATCATTTAAATTCTATTTTCACAATAATTTAACAACAAAGGTTATGTGGCAAGTTGTAATTGGTTTTTATTAGGACCCACAACTAACATCACTTTTTTCTTACCTTTAACAACTTGTCACATAGGTTTTGTTGTGAAAGTATTGTGTCAATAACACTATTTTTAAAATATTTAATTTTATAAGAAAGAAAAAAAATGTTTCAAATTTTTGCTCATTTGTTAAAAAAAAAAAAACATTTTTTTTTTCCAGGACTTTGGCTTACTTTTCCATTGACAGTAGAATAAAGTTGTTTTTCCCTACACTTTTCTTCATTATCAACAAAAAAGTACACCATTGTTATAACCAACAGATCTGTATTTATATCTGTGATTATTTCCTCATTCTCTCTATCTTTCTTTCTCCCTTCTATGTTTTCTTAGTTTTTCTCTCTATTTGATCAAGTAGTTTGATAAATGCTCTATAGATTTCCAAATCCAAGAAGTCTTTTAGTGCTTGTTTCAATTCCAAAAGATTGACCATGTGTATGGTTAGGAAGTCATGCACTTTAAAAGTAAAAAACTTATATTAGTTACTATTTTTTTTCTTAGTTTCACATTTACCATTAGTCCAACTCCAAGAGACTAACCACATGTATGATTAGTTATTCAATTATATTTTTTTATGCATTATGTGGTTGTTGTCTTACCAATATTTATACTAAACTATATTTAGAATACTATTTTAGATTATTGTATAATGTATATAATATGGAAGTTGTACGTATAAAAAAAAATTAATTATTTTATTTTTTTACTTGTCCTCCATGATAAATTCCTAGTTCCACCACTGCTGACCCCTTAAGGAAAAAATCCTAGAGCTACCACTTATTTGGGTATGGATAGAGAAAATTATTACTCTGGAAGGTTTTGATATGAGTGTATAGTCATAAAGGATGACATATAGTCAACTCTGCTAGAGATAGGTATTCCCCCCTCTCCCCTCCCCCACAACCAAAGAAAAAGATGTTACACTACGGCATGTTGGTTTTACTTTTTCTCATTTATTCTGGTTTTTTTCTTGTTCATCAAATTGTCCTTTTTTTTTTTTTTTTTTCACCTCTTTTGTTTTTAATTATTTATTTATTTATAATGAAATGTCAATCCATTCACAATTTTTTAATAAAAATATAATTTGTTACCTTTTTTGTTTTTTGTTTTTTTTTTTGTTTTTGTTTATCTAAGTGGGTATGAGAGTGAATTTATACAAACTATATTTTCTATCTTCTCTTTTTTTTTTCTCAACCAAATAAAAAAAAAATTTATCCCTAAACTTTTCCATTTTATTTGTATTTTTCTCTATTTTCTATCATCTCACTTCAATACATTGTGTACTTTCAAAGCTCTCTTTTTTAGAGTAATGGACCAAGAAACAAGGCCCACAAAAAGGTTTGCTTTCCAACCCCACCACATGAGGGGCATGGGTTTAGGAAGCAACAAATTACTTTCCTAGTATGAGGGCAACTAGACCTATGGATGGACCTAGATGGGAGCCCAAGGGGGCTCGAGCCCCCCTAGGTCCAAATTTTTTTTTTTATTATTTATTTTTAGTTATAATATTTTTCATTTTTGTAGTTGAGTCCCCTTCCAAAACCTTAGGCCCCCCTCTCCTCAATAAGCCTAACTAGCCTCACCCAAATAACAACTATCTAACCTAAAAACTTAACAAAAACAATAAAAACATTCACAATGGTGATTGTATTTTAGCAAAAAAAAAAAACTATTTTACCACCAAAGAACCAAAAAATCATATGTTATATTAGAGAAGTTAAAGCTAAATTTTTTGCAAATACAGTAAACTAGTATAAATACCAGTTGACTGTAACAAGTTGTTAAAAATAAAATACAATGTTTTATTAAGATTATATCTCTTCTTTCAATTAAAAAACTCAAATAATTTCGCTTCCTTTACTATTTTAATAAGTTGTTTATATTATTTTAAATGAAGTGATAAAAAAAAAATTAGAACATTTGATATTGGGTGTATTGTAAAGTGGGGTGGTAAAATAGATAAAGTAACTTTTTGAGGTGTTGAAAGCTAAAAATTTTAGCACCACCAATGTGAATGTTCTAACTTCCAAAAAAAAAAAAAAAATCATAGCCAACCTAGTATTAAAAAAAAAAACATTATTTTGTTTTTGTTTGTCTTTGTTGATAAATGATTGCATCTTAATGTATTTAGAAACAACAATTTTGAGTATTTATAATTTTTTAATACTATATGGATGCCTATTTGGAGTTTTCTTTTTTTTTTTACTCCGACCCTTGCTAGCTTAAAATTTTGGGTCTGTCCCTAACTAGACCACCACATTAGTATCAAACTTTTTCCTGTTGATTGAGCACACGATTAAAATGTTCAATGCAAATCCATGGCTAATCAAAGTCTCTACCTCCAACTTTAAAATAATCCGAACTTCACCTCTCTTCCTTCATAAGGAGATATCATCCACCACATAACACCATAAAATACTAGCCTATCCAATGAGTTTGGGCTTATTCATTAACTCTAAATCTATTGCTACCTCTAGTAGTAACTTACTGACACAACCACATGCAAACTCTGAATCCACGAACTCTTCTCTCTTGGATTTGCAAAACACAAACTCCCACGTTTGTGACTTTGAGATCCCACTCAAAGGTTTAGCAACACAAACTCTCCAGTTTGTGACTCCAAAACTAACATTGAAGGTTTAAATCATTAACTATATATGATCTTGTTGCAACAACTTCAGATCTATCAGTTCTAATGGTATGAGAATGATTTCTGTTAGTGAGTTTGAAAGATGAAGGCAAAATATCTTTTAGATCTCACAAGAGCACCTCTAAAGTCCTCACAAAACGTGCCTTAGGGTTTCCTTTAAATACTATGTGAAATAGATCTGAAACCCTAATCACTTAATGGATTTGATGGGCTGTTGGGCTTTAATTAAATTCTGCAGAACCCGTGTTTCGATCGGTTGAACCTGTTCTCTCGATTGGTCGAACATGACAAGTTTTTGAATTCTTCTTTCTGTAGCTTCCTTTTTCTTGTATTCTTACTTGCAGCACCTTAAGTATTGTCTAATGAATCTTATAAACTCTAAGATCTATACCTTAGCTTTTAGATATTATAATATAGATATAGATTATAGAATTATTAGCCAAGTCAATGGAAAAATATTATTACAAAATTATAAAATTTGTTAGTAGAAAAGGGTCCAATTAGAGAATGATACAATTTTCCCTAAAGATGAGCACTTTAGACATTTTTCTAGTACTTATTACACACACTCAGAACATTATTAAACATGATAAAGAATGGATGGAGTATTCAAAAGAATTGGATAAAATTTTCTGTTTTTGTTTGCAAATTGCTTAATTCAAAACCTAGTGTAAGTCAATAGCTAATGATGTAACTAAGGATTGGAAAATCTTAGTGATAAGCTTAAAAGCCATGAAAAAATCAATGAACATATCACTAAAATGAATGATTGGGCTGATTTAGAAATAATATGGTTAAATAATAAGAATAAAATTGATAAAAAGATGCAAGAACAGATTAAAAGAGAAAAAAGATCACTAGAAATATTTTAATAAAAATTATTTTTGTAGTAAAGAATCTTTGTACTTTGAGGAAAATTGAAAGATCTATTAAGAAAATAATAATTTTTTTTTTAAAAGTCTAATTGAAATTATTGTAGAATTTGATCTAGCAATACAAGAACATATTCCATGTATTCAACATGGTGGAATCATTAATCATTATCTTGGATATAATATTCAAAATCAATTGATACACTTGGTAATTTCTCAACAAAAAAAAAAATGAAAACACTTGGTAGAAAACAAAATTAAAAGTAAAATTTTTTAAAAAATTAAAGAAGCAAAATAGTTTTCAATTATACTTAATTGTACACCAAAATATTTTTCAGTTATATTTTTCAATCATCAAGAACAAATGTCTCTCATTTGATGATGTGTGAGTTTGATAAATGTTGAAAAACGTATTGTATAATTAATAAAAATTAATGATATGATAGGAAAATGTATTTTTGATTAAATTATAAATGTAATAAAAAATCATGGACTTGATATTAGTGTGAAAGGAAAACAACATGGATCTAATATGAATGGAAAACAGAAAAATTATATTTTTTTACACACCATGGATTGTTGTAATCTTAACTTGGTACTATATGTGACATGACCAATTCTTTCCAAAATCTATATTCTTTGGAGCTGTACAAAGAATGAATTAATAAAATCTATGCAAAAATTATATTTAATTTATAGATTTCTATTTTTTTTTATTGCATACATGTTTTTTATAAAAAAATTTTATACATCAATAGTTGGGGGACACATTGAACCTTGGATGTCTTGGAGACATCAAGATGTGCCAACTAGTTTCTATTATTATTCTTGTATATAGCATCTATTTGTGTTCTTTATGATTAGATGGATCTATTTGTATTATTATTTAAATTGTAGGGTCACAAATCGTAGCCCAAACCCAGGTAAAAAAGGATGTGGGCTCAATAAGCCCAGTACAATAAATTTGTAAGAGAGTGGGTGAAAGAATTGGGCTGATGATGGGTTTTTCAACAATTACTGGAAGCTAAGAGTTTGTCCGAGGAGAATAAAACACATAATTAAGTGATGATCTCAGGTCCGAGGAGCAAGATTTTGGGTGAATTGGTTATTTCAAGTGGTGTCCGAGGAGTAAGTTCTTGGATAAAATGGTTGTTTCCAATGGTGTTCTTCCTAATGCTACAGTAATTCTTCCTTAATGTTCTTTCCTTATATTTTCTGATCCTCCCCCTTTTGGAGGTTTTACTCCATTATATAGTCCTTCTTTATTCAATCCTACCGTCCACTTGTCCACCATCTAGCTTCGTACTTGAGTTTCTGTCTCCCTTCCCACAGCTTTTTGATTTTCTGGGGGTAAAGGTGGTTGAAAATACTGTTCAGAGGTCTTTTCCACATTAATGCGGCCAGGAAAGCTGCTGTAATGCATTAATGCGGTGGTAGCAGCTTTTTCCCTAGATATTTCTGTGTCCTTATCCCTTCCGTGTACATTTGTAGTCTATCTTCATCGCTGGAACTTCCTGGAAGGTGGACTAGGGTAAGACGAAGCCCACTTCACTGACATATGTCAGATCCGAGGAGGATAATCCTCTCGGACCAACACCCTTGGACATTTACATGCTTTACTATTAGTTATGGGGCTCCCCCATGATTTCTTCTCCTCGGACGTATTGTTAATAAAATGTGGGACTTAAGCCCGATGCAAAGGCCCAAGCTTTTGCTCCCCCACAATAGCCCCTCAAAATTCTAATTTTTCCCTCTTATCCGAGGAGAAAAATTATGATTTTGATGTATATCCGTAATTACCATGTAGTCCATAAGGATATTTAAACCCAGGCATGTGTAAGGGTCATTTCCGCCATTTCACGAGAGCTTCTGACGCTTGGGAACTCGCACAATCATCATTAAACGCTTAGGACTGCGTTTCGCTCCAGACATCCAATGGTGGAATACCAATCCAACGGTTCAGATCTCATCTTCAGACGTTATTCTTTTCATTTCTTATCAGAGTTTGCAACTTCAGAACGTTCGTATCTCGGCATTCACATACCTTCACAAGAGAGAGTTTAAAGATCCTCCAGAGACAGGAAGATCAGTCCGTACCCAGCCTCACGTAAGTTTCGCACTTCGAACTTCTACTATCTCCTCGGCTAACCTCCTCGGCTAATCATTCTACACTCCACAAGCTAACAATGGGTAGATTCGAGCGTTTAGTACATACTCTGGCCTTGATAGAGTTATTCAAAGAAAAGTACCACATTCCTCAGGAGGTGGTGGTACGCCACTGCACAACAGAAGGGGTGGAGTTTGACCAGAAAGTAGGAGAGGTGGTAATCCCTATGATTGCCTTCATAGAAGGAGGCATGACCATCCCCATGGGTAGGATTACACGGGATTATCTTCGTGCCCATAGACTCTGCCCCCACCAATGTGCCCCCAATTTTTTTAGAGTCCTAGGATCAATCGACGCTTTGGACCGACATCTGGGGCTAGGATTGACTTGGCACGATGTCGCCCATTTATATGAAGGCCATATAGAGTCTCGGGCAGGTTTTTACCTTAAGTCCCGTAACAGCGTGGTCAAATTGATCTCCTGCCTCCCCAAATCTAACAAGGGGATGAAAGACGACTACCTTATCTTGTCGGGGCTTTGGAGTGACGGCCTAGCCTGCCCAACCAAGGCTGGGAAACCAGGTGGAGCAACCTAGATTTAGGATTTCTAACTTTAGATTTAAGGAGTACTTAGATATCGTTTTAATACATTTACATTTGTTTGTTTAGTTATTTCATTATTTTTTTTTTGTTGCCGAGGCTCTTAACTGTGTGATTTGTTTGCTTGACAGATAAATTTTTTACCAACCCCAAGCTTAGCCTGATCAATGTTCCAGCACTGAACTACTTGCTTAGATCGGAAATTTTTGTGAACGACGACGGGCAGCTTCGGGCAGTTCACCTTATTTTGGACTTTGAGTCAATTTCAAGGTCGTTTTTAGACGTCGGTAATTCCATCCGAGCAGGAGACCATCGTTTAGCGCGCATAGACGTATCTCGGCCAGACTTTCTCGCCCCATACGATCTTCCTCCTGTTGACCATCCTATCCCACAGGGGATACCCATTGTTGCCCAACCGTTACAAGAAGTACCCCTTGGAGAGGCCATCCTCCGAGAAGGCACAGCTTCCTCTTCCTCCCTCGAGCAAGAGAATGACAGATTCAGATTTGAAGAAGAAACAACCCTTGTATCGGAGGCCAAAGAAAGGGCGGACGAGCATTCGTGTGTGCAAACTCCTGCTCAGGTAGTAACGTACATTGCCGATACATCAGACGAGGAGGAAGAAATGGCTCCTAAGACTGGTCCTAGTCTGAAAGAACTGATGCAGAATAGGAATAAGGCGTTATCCCCCCAAGAGAAAAATAAGTCGAAACAACCTGCAAATCCTCCTCCTCCTCCACACCAGGTTCCTGCTGACCTCGGGCTAAAACCTAATCCAGATTTGAGGAGAAAAAGGCCAGTAGAGTCTGCTGAGGAGGGGGAGTTGGGCCCATCAAAAGGAATTAAGCAGGCCAGAAAAGCATAGGAACACAGGGGTAGGAGGTCCCACTCTGTGGATAGCCGAGAGGAGCCCCCAGTGGCCCAAGTACGTCGGTCACCACGAATTTGGTCACCCGTACTAGAGGTTGACGGTGCGCCTATCGCGATGGATGCCTCACTTAGGCACTTTCGCGGAGGTCATGCAGGTCGGATGGCTGAGGCTCTGCAACAACTCCTCCTCCTACCCTAAGATATGGCGGCCTACAGGAGTTTCAATCATCCTGACCTCTTCCTTTCCCTAAAAAGGGACTTGGCCATGGTAAGCAATTCTGTTCATTTTTCTTTAATTTTCGTTTACTTACATATATATATATATATATATATATATATATATATTTATATATATATTTTTAAATCTAAGCCATTTCATCACTGTGCATAATAGGTCACGTAACAAGTTTACGTGACTGAGGAATGGGTGAAGAATTCTCGTGAAGAGACGAGGGCTGCCCACGACGCCCGAGAGACTGCGGAGGCTCATCTGAATGCACTGAAAGACAAACAAGCACAGATGGCTGACCAAGTGAAGCAGGCTCTCCAGGATAAGGCCAGTGCCAAAGTGGGCTTAAAAACGACTGAGAGGCAAGCTGAAAGCCTTCGCAAGGAGCTACACTACTGCGAAATCAATTTGGAAACAGAAAAGCAGGTGGTGAAAGAGCTCCGAGAAGAGCTTCGCAATGCCAGGGAAGCTGCCCAACTTCTAAAGGAGGCAGTTGAGGCCGAGAAGCAGGCTTCGTATGCTCTGGGGTGCAAGAGACTCAGAGTAGGCTGACTGAAGAATTTTCTGCCGTTGCCAGGGACTACTGCGACATCACTTGGGGTAAAGCCCTTGATGCCGCTGGGGTCCCTGCTGATTCCAGCCTCAGACGACCTGAGAGCGTATATTATGATTCCGATATCCAGGAGCTCCCAGGTTCTGACTCTCCTCCCCCAGAGCAACCGGCCCCAGTATCTGAAGTCCCTGCAGCAAATCAAGCCCTTCCTGCTCCTGTGGAAGTCCCAACAGATTCCCACCAAGATGCTGGTCAAGGGAAAAAAGTTGAGGCTCCCCAGGGTAAGGACAATAACCAAGAAAAGGATAAAGGCAAGGCTACAGATACTGCCCCTTCTCAGTCTGAACGAGTTGCTGACCCCCAAGCTCCCAAGACAAAAGCTTAGGATATTAGTTTTAGTATTGCATTTGTTTTCTATGTTTACTGTTTTCGTATTATTTTTTTTTTTAAAGACTTGTACTTTGTTCTCAATATTAATGAAGATACATTCCTTTTGTTTTACGTGTTATGACAAGTAATGGTGAATTCTTCTGCTGTCATTTCATTTTTTTTTTACTTGTGTTATATGTATGACTAATTTGACTAAAAAGTTCTGGAAATTGGGTTAATATATGAACTGAATAAATATAACCAAACCAAACAGGAATTTTAAATCATATGCTTAAGCTTATATTTGAATACTAAAAAGGAACTTAGAACAAATGTTAACTAAACCAAATTATCTGGTCCGAGGACTCCAGTCATGATTGAGTTTAAGTTTAAACATGTGGTGGGACTGGAGGAATGTTAACTAACCCAAATCATCTGGTCCGAGGACTCATGCATGATTGGATTTAAGTTTAAACACTTCATAGAACTGCAAGAATGTTAACTAACCCAAATCATCTGGTCCAAGGACTCATGCATGATTGGATTTAAGTTTAAACACCTCATAGAACTACAAGAATGTTAACTAACCCAAATCATCTGGTTCGAGGACTCATGCATGATTGGATTTAAGTTTAAACACTTCATAGAACTACAAGTGTTAACTAACCCAAATCATCTGGTCCGAGGACTCATGCATGATTGGATTTAAGTTTAAACACCTCATAGAACTGCAAGTGTTAACTAACTCAAATCATCTGGTCCGAGGACTCATGCATGATTGGATTTAAGTTTAAACACCTCATAGAACTGCAAGTGTTAACTAACCCAAATCATCTGGTCCGAGGACTCATGCATGATTGGATTTAAGTTTAAACACCTCATAGAACTGCAAGTGTTAACTAACCCAAATCATCTGGTCCGAGGACTCATGCATGATTGGATTTAAGTTTAAACACCTCATAGAACTGCAAGAATGTTATATACATTTCACATAAAGAACAAATATTGATCAAATACACATTTATTAATAATAATACCTTTTTAAGTTATTGACATTCCAAGGGCGGGGTACTACAAGTCCGTCCAGGTCTTCTAAGAAGTATGCTCCAATACCAGCGTTGGAGGTGATACGATATGGTCCTTCCCAATTCGGCCCCAATTTTCCCCACGCTGGGTTTTTTTCTGAGCCCATAACTTTGCGTAGTACCAGGTCGCCTGGGGCCAAAGGTCTTGTCCTTACGTGGGCATCATAACCTCGCTTCAGTTTCTGCTGATAATGGGCCAATTGAACCATCGCGTTCTCTCTCTTTTCGTCAATCAGGTCTAGACCTCTTGCTAGGTGTTCATCGTTGTCTTTTGGATTGAATGAACTGGTCCTCGTCGTCAGGAACCCAGACTCCAAAGGGATGACGGCTTCAGCTCCGTAAGTCATTGAAAAAGGGGTCTCTCCGGTGGACCTACGAGGCGTGGTTCTGTACGTCCAGAGTACATGCGGAAGTTCTTCCACCCATTTGCCTTTTGCATCATCCAATCTTTTCTTCAATCCACTTAGTATGACTTTATTCACAACTTCAGCTTGTCCATTCCCTTGAGGGTAAGCCGGAGTAGAGTATCTGTTAGTAATCCCCAGCTCGCCACAATAATTTCTGAATATCTTGCTATCAAACTGGAGTCCATTATCTGAGATGAGTACATGAGGAACGCCGAACCGAGTAACAATGCTTTTCCAGACGAATCTTTTCGCATCCACATCTCGGATATTGGCCAGAGGTTCTGCTTCAACCCACTTTGTAAAATAATCTGTGCCAACTATGAGATATTTCTTGTTTCCCACAGCTTTAGGAAATGGTCCGATGATATCTAAGCCCCATTGAGTGAATGGCCATGGACTAGATAATGGATTGAGGACTCCCCCTGGTTGGTGTATACTCGGTGAGTACCGCTGGTATTGATCACACTTTTTGACATATTCCTAAGCTTCTCTCTGCATGTTCGGCCACCAATAACCTTGTGTAATGGCCCTATGCGCTAAGGATCTGCCTCCAGTATGACTTCCACAGATTCCTTCATGCATCTCTTCCAGGAGTAATTCGGTTTGATCAGGATGAACACATAGCAAATAAGGCCCAGAAAAGGAATGCCTATATAGCTTGCTGTCCTCCGACAGCCAATAACTAGTAGCTTTCTTTCGTATTTTGTCAGCTTCGATTTTTTCCTCGGGCAGAATATCTTCCTTTAAGAATTTCATGATAGGATCCATCCAACTTGGCCCCGTTCTCACTTGATTGATTTGAACCACGTTCACTGTTGTCGAGGGTTGATGCAGGTCCTCAACAAGGATTATGCGAGGCAAGTTCTGTGCCGAGGAGGTTGCAAGCGTGGCCAAAGAGTCCGCATGCGCGTTGCCACTTCTTGGGACATGTAGCAAGCTAAAGGATTCAAATTTCGTCTGCATAATCTTAACTTGGCTAAGATAATCTCGCATTCTTTCGTCCTTGGCTTCGAATTCCCCTTTTACTTGACCGACAACTAGCCTTGAGTCCGAGAAGAGTTTTATGGACTTTCCTCCCATCCTTTGGACCATAGCCATTCCCTCTAATAGAGCTTCATACTCCGCTTCGTTATTCGTAGCAGGAAAGTCTAACCTCAGAGACTTTTCAATGATAACCATCTCGGAAGACGTCAGTACTAATCCAACGCCCGCACCTTTTTGATTTGATGCTCCATCTACATACACTTCCCATGTCGGAGGGCAATATTAAGAGATAGTACCGACCAGTTTTTCATCCTTCTTCCCCTGTGCTAGTAATTCATCCGCTTCAGGTTCGGTGAATTCTGCCACCAAGTCGGCGAGTACTTGTCCCTTCGCTGAGGTGCGAGGCATGTACTTGATATCAAAAGCTCCCAGAATTGTACCCCACTTGGCTATCCTTCCCGTGTAATCTGCACTTCTAAGTATGGTCTTTAGTGGGAGTTGTGTAAGAACGACCACTGTATGTGCTTGGAAATAGTGAGGCAGCTTGTGCGTGCCAAGCACCACTGCCAGGATGGCTTTTTCCAGTGGTAGGTAACGCACTTCCGCCTCGTGCAACGATTTACTCACGTAGTACACCGGCCGCTGTACGCCGTTATCTACCCGTATCAACACCAAGCTTACTGCATAGGAGGCCACAGTGATATAGGCAAAAAGAACCTCGTCTGGCTCAGGACTAGACATGACCGGCGGCCGAGCTAGATAGTCTTTGAGTTGCTGAAAGGCTACATCACATTCCGTCGACCATTCAAAGACCTTCCATTTGTTGATCAATAGGAAGAAAGGTCGGCACCTGTCTGCCGATCGAGATATGAATCTATTCAGAGCGGTGACCATTCCAATTAGTTTTTGCACTTCTTTTGGGTTCCGAGGAGTTCACATATTGGTGATGGCTTTAATCTGGTCGGGATTAACTTCGATTCCCCTGTGAGTAACCATGTAACCCAAGAATTTGCCCGATCCTACACCAAATGAGCATTTGGAAGCGTTTAAACGTAGTTTATAACTTCTGAGAATTTCAAAGACAACTTGAAGGTCTCCAAGGTGCTCTAACACCTTTTTACTTTTTACCACCATATCGTTTATATAAATCTCCATATTTTTTCCTAGTAATGATTCGAACATCCTCGTCATCATTCTCTGATAGGTGGAACCTGCATTCTTCAAACCAAATGGCATCACTTTGTAGTGGTAGTTCCCCACTAGCGTAACAAAAGCAGTTTTTTCTTGATCGTCCAATGCTAAAGGTATCTGATGATAACCCTGGAACACGTCCAAGAAACTCATCCGAGGATGGCCGACTGTGGCGTCTACCAGCTGATCGATTTTGGGCATGGGGAATGGATCTTTAGGGCAAGCTTTATTCAGATCTGTGAAATCAACACATACTCACCACTTCCCACTCTTTTTCTTGACCACTACAGTGTTTGCCAACCATTCAGGATAGAAGACCTCCTTGATAGCCCCTGCCTGTTTGAGTTTCGTCACTTCCTGACGGACTGCTTCTGCATGCTCTTTAGATGGCCGACGAGGGAGCTGCTTCTTGGGAGCCGTCAACGGATTAACATTCAAATGGTGACAAATGAAGTCTGGGTCCACTCCTGGAGCCTCATAAGCATTCCATGCAAAGACGTCGATGTTTCGTTTAAGGAACTCTACCAATTCCTCCCTTTCTTGCTGAGGTAGTTGAGATCTGACCTGAAAAAATTTCTCCGGGTCATCTCCTATTGTGACTTTCACAAGATCTTCACATTTCGCCTCATCGGATACCCCACCACTAGATAACATTGGGGGTTTTAATTGCTATAATTCCTCTCTATGAGTCTCAGATTCTGCTTCAGGCTTGTGTCAGATGGCTGCTATCATGCATTGTCGCGCCATGGTTTGATCACCCAGTATTTCTTCTATCTTGCTTCCGGATGGGTATTTGATCTTCTGATGCAGGGTGGAAGAGACTGCTCCTAAAGTATGAAGCCAAGGTCTAGCCATGATTGCCGTATAAGGGGAGTATGCATCTACCACTATAAAATCGACCTCCACTATCTCCGATCTGGTTTGCACTGGTAGTCTAACCTGTCCCTTCGGGTTAATAACCTTCCCCTCAAAACTCACTAGGGGGGAATGGTAAGGCGTCAGATCTTCAGTTTTTAAATTCAGCCCCTTGAAGAGGTCAGGATACATGATCTCGGCTGCACTGCCTTGATCCACCATCACTCTCTTTACATCATAGCCTACGATTCGGAGAGTGATCACTAAAGCATCATCATGAGCCTGAACAGTTCCAATCTTGTCCTCGTCCGAGAATCCTATGACTAAGGACCGATTTAACTTAGCTCTCTTCGGCTCGTGGGTATCATCCTCGGGGAACAAGCGAGCCACGGACATTACTCTGGAGGGGCATGACCCCGTTCTGTCAGGCGCCGCAAAGATAACGTTGATAGTTCCAAGAAGGGGTCGTGGAGGATTCTCCCTTTTCGATCGAGTATCAGTCTGACCACCCAAACTGCTAGAATGATGCAACAACTGTTTCAATTTACCTTCTCGGACAAGTTGGTCCAGGTGATCCCATAAACTTCTACAGTCCTTGGTAGTGTGACCATGGTCTCTATGATATTGACAATAGAGATTTCGGTTTCTCTTTTCAGGGTTTCCCATCATCTTATTGGGCCATTTGAAGAAGGGCTTGTTTTTAACCTTTTCCAGGACTTGATGCACGGGCTCTCGGAATACAGCCCCGACTACCTGATTGTTACTTGATGTCTGCTGCTCAGTATAATCCCTTCTCGGCCGGTTATTATTGTACCTGTCCGGCCTAAATTCTCTCCTGTCTTGAGGGACAAGCTTAGCTTTCCCCTTTCCTTGTTGTTGCTGTTGTTGGTCATCTTCTATCCTTTTATACTTATCCACTCTATCCATTAGCTGTCGCAAGCTAGTGACCGGTTTACCTGTCAAGGATTTTCTCATACCATGCTCGGAGGGAAGTCCGACCTTGAAGGTTCTGATAGCAACTTCATCAAAATCTCCATCAATCTCATTGAACATTTCCCAATACCTTTCGGCATATGATTTCACAGATTCTCCTTCCCTCATGGTCATTGACAACAGAGAATCTAGGGGTTGAGGAACTCTGCTGCATGTAATAAACCGGGAACAGAATGACTGAGTAAGTTTCTTAAAGGAGCTGATGGAATTAGTCCTCAACCCATCGAACCATCTCATTGGCATCGGTCCTAGGCTGGAGGGAAACACTCTACACAACAAAGCTTCGTCCTGAGAGTAGACCGCCATCTTTTGTTTGAATTGACTTACGTGTTCTACAAGATCGGTACGTCCGTTGTACATGGAGAACGTAGGTTGGTGAAAATGTTTAGGAAGCTTTGCCTTTTTTATTCCCCGAGTAAAGGGGGACTTAGAAATTTGGCTCAGAGCCTTCTTCATGACCTTAGTTCCCACTCCCCTTCTAGGCGAACTTTTTCTCCTCTTCTTGTGAGAGTGTTCCTCTTCATAGGAATAGGATTCACTGGGTGGAGTTTCTGAGCATTCCCTGTAACTGTCCTCTCCTTCATCGTTGGAAGAAATATCAGAACTTGAAGGGGTTTGATTTCGTTGTGCTCGACGAAGTTTCTTTTTTAAGTCTTCTATTTCTTGTTGCAAATCCTTTTCATCAGCGTGCTCTTGCACCAAATGGCCCCTTCGTCGATAGCCACTTCTACCAACATGGATCGTCCGCGAGCTACCCTATCGTTGGTTATCTACGTGATTTTCCTGTTCAAGGTCGTGGAGCTCGCCTTGTTGATTGACGTTTACTGACTCTGCATGAGGTGGACTAGTCTGCTGTGGTCTTGAATCCGCCATAACTGTTGTAAACTTCACCAGCGCTAATTCTCTCCACAGACGGCGCCAATTATAGGGTCACAAATCGTAGCCCAAACCCAGGTAGAAAAGGATGTGGGCTCAATAAGCCCAGTACAATAAATTTGTAAGAGAGTAATTAAATGATGATCTCAGGTCCGAGGAGCAAGATTTTGGGTGAATTGGTTATTTCAAGTGGTGTCTGAGGAGTAAGTTCTTGGATAAAATGGTTGTTTCCAATGGTGTTCTTCCTAATGCTACAGTAATTCTTCCTTAATGTTCTTTCCTTATATTTTCTGATCCTCCCCCTTCTGGAGGTTTTACTCCATTATATAGTCCTTCTTTATTCAATCCTACCGTCCACTTGTCCACCATCTAGCTTCGTACTTGAGTTTCTGTCTCCCTTCCCACAACTTTTTGATTTTCTGGGGGTAAAGGTGGTTGAAAACACTGTTCAGAGGTCTTCTCCACATTAATGCGGCCAGGAAAGCTGCTGTAATGCATTTAATGCGGTGGTAGCAGCTTTTTCCCTAGATATTTCTGTGTCCTTATCCCTTCCGTGTACATTTGTAGTCTATCTTCATCGCTGGAACTTCCTGGAAGGTGGACTAGGGTAAGACGAAGCCCACTTCACTGACATATGTCAGATCCGAGGAGGATAATCCTCTCGGACCAACGCCTTTGGACATTTACATGCTCTACTATTAGTTATGGGGCTCCCCCATGATTTCTTCTCCTCGGACGTATTGTTAATAAAATGTGGGACTTAAGCCCGATGCAAAGGCCCAAGCTTTTGCTCCCCCACATAAATAATTAGAAAAAAAATTAATTATCTATAATATATCCAGCAATCTTCAGATTCGCATTTCTTTATTTCCCAAAAGAAAAAAGATTACGTTTCTTTAATTTATTTTTGTGATTGCTATGAAATATATTTTTGTGTTTGTAGAAGAGAAATATGGTATATATAATTTTACAGTTACCAATGGCTTTTTGGTATTGACCGGTTATGTTGCAGTTATTGCCAAAGCCTTCGTTTTTGTAAAAATATCTTCCTGCATGATTGTGTCAAATTAAACAAAGCAGAGTTTACTAAAAAAACAAAAGGCCAAATTCCAAAATCTGCCCTCTAAGTTTTAATACTTTTCATTTCAGTTATTTAAGTTTGCATTCTTTTATTCTAGTCTTCTGGGTTTCAAAACCCCTCTATTCAATCCTTCGTTAACTTGCCATTTGCTATTGCCTTTAAATCCCCAAAATGCCTCCATTTTGCCCTTAATTTAATATTTATTTTATTATTTATTTCTTAATTTATAAAAAAACGTTAATTAAAAAAAAGTCTAAAATTAAAAAAACAAAACAAGTGCCTATCTATACGGTGTCTTCCCCTCCACCGTAAAATATATTAGCCTCGTCACACGTGCTTTGCACGTGTAATGAGGTTTTTTTTTTTTTTTTTTTTGGGTTTAGTGAAAACGTTGGGCTTAGTGGTCCTATTTTATAGCCCCCCAAGTTTTTATTTTTTATATATATTTTTTATTTTGATAATCTAGTTTATAAATGGATAAAGAAATTTGAAAATTAACAGGAGAAGGACTCTACTTTTTAGGCAATGTTTTATTGAGAGTTAGAGTTGTATTTTTACCGAATTATCTTTTAGTTTTATCTCTGTATAAACATACGGGTGTAAGGACATTTTTGAACAAAAAAAATGAGGATTTCAAACAGGAGAAGCCCCTTAAAATTAAACAAAGCAGAGTTTACTAAAAAAACAAAAGGCCAAATTCCAAAGTCTACCCTCTTAAGTTTTAATACTTTTCATTTCAATTATTTAAGTTTGCAATCTTTTATTCTAGTCTTCTGGGTTTCAAAACCCGTCTATTCAGTCCTTCGTTAACTTGCCATTTGCTATTGCCTTTAAATCCCCAAAACGCCTCCATTTTGCCCTTAATTTAATATTTATTTTATTATTTATTTCTTAATTTATAAAAAAAACGTTAATTAAAAAAAAGTCTAAAAATTGAAAAACAAAACAAGTGCCTATCTGTACGGTGTCTTCTCCTCCACTGTAAAATATACTAGTCTCGTCACACGTGCTTTGCACGTGTAATGAGGTTTTTTTTTTTTTTTTTTTGGGCTTAGTGAAAACATTGGGCTTAGTGGTCCTATTTTATAGCCCCCCAAGTTTTTATTTTTTATATATATTTTTTATTTTGATAATCTAATTTATAAATGGATAAAGTAATTTGAAAATTAACAGGAGAAGGGCTCTACTTTTTAGGCAATGTTTTATTCAGAGTTAGAGTTGTA
Source organism: Quercus wislizeni (assembly GCA_023055345.1). NCBI lineage: Eukaryota > Viridiplantae > Streptophyta > Magnoliopsida > Fagales > Fagaceae > Quercus > Quercus wislizeni. The sequence goes on from JALGQJ010000003.1 coordinate 17,454,415, forward strand.
TTTTTACCGAATTATCTTTTAGTTTTATCTCTGTATAAACATACGGGTGTAAGGACATTTTTGAACAAAAAAAATGAGGATTTCAAATAGGAGAAGCCCCTTAAAATTAAACAAAGCAGAGTTTACTAAAAAAACAAAAGGCCAAATTCCAAAGTCTACCCTCTTAAGTTTTAATACTTTTCATTTCAATTATTTAAGTTTGCAATCTTTTATTCTAGTCTTCTGGGTTTCAAAACCCGTCTATTCAGTCCTTCGTTAACTTGCCATTTGCTATTGCCTTTAAATCCCCAAAACGCCTCCATTTTGCCCTTAATTTAATATTTATTTTATTATTTATTTCTTAATTTATAAAAAAAACGTTAATTAAAAAAAAGTCTAAAAATTAAAAAACAAAACAAGTGCCTATCTGTACGGTGTCTTCTCCTCCACTGTAAAATATACTAGTCTCGTCACACGTGCTTTGCACGTGTAATGAGGTTTTTTTTTTTTTTTGGGCTTAGTGAAAACGTTGGGCTTAGTGGTCCTATTTTATAGCCCCCCAAGTTTTTATTTTTTATATATTTTTTTTATTTTGATAATCTAATTTATAAATGGATAAAGTAATTTGAAAATTAACAGGAGAAGGACTCTACTTTTTAGGCAATGTTTTATTCAGAGTTAGAGTTGTATTTTTACCGAATTATCTTTTAGTTTTATCTCTGTATAAACATAGGGATGTAAGGGCATTTTTGAACAAAAAAAATGAGGATTTCAAATAGGAGAAGCCCCTTAAAATTAAACAAAGCCGAGTTTACTAAAAAAACAAAAGGCCAAATTCCAAAGTCTACCCTCTAAGTTTTAATACTTTTCATTTCAATTATTTAAGTTTGCATTCTTTTATTCTAGTCTTCTGGGTTTCAAAACCCCTCTATTCAGTCATTCGTTAACTTGCCATTTGCTATTGCCTTTAAATCCCCAAAACGCCTCCATTTTGCCCTTAATTTAATATTTATTTTATTATTTATTTCTTAATTTATAAAAAAAAAACGTTAATTAAAAAAAAGTCTAAAAATTAAAAAACAAAACAAGTGCCTATCTATACGGTGTCTTCTCCTCCACCGTAAAATATACTAGCCTCATCACACGTGCTTTGCACGTGTAATGAGGTTTTTTTTTTTTTTTTTTTTTTGGGTTTAGTGAAAACGTTGGGCTTAGTGGTCCTATTTTATACCCCCCCCCCAAAAAATGTCTTTATTTTTTATATATATTTTTTATTTTGATAATCTAATTTATAAATAGATAAAGTAATTTGAAAATTAACAGGAGAATGACCCTACTTTTTAGGCAATGTTTTATTGAGAGTTAAAGTTGTATTTTTACCAAATTGTCATTTAGTTTTATCTCTGTATAAACATAGGGGTGTAAGGGCATTTTTGAACCAAAAAAATGAGGATCTCAAACAGGAGAAGTCCCTTAAATAATAGTATAAAAAAAAGAACCCACCCCAAATTCCCTAACCTAACCCGAAATTTGAAAGAGAAAGAGGGAGAAGGAGACCAAGATTAAGAGGGAGGAAAGTGACAGAGAGAGAGAGATAGATCTAGCCAATCTGCGAAATTGTAAATGATGGGATTTATAAAATTCTGTCTACAAATTCCTCACCCAAATACACAGTAAACATATTAAAATTTTCATTTATTTGATATAAACGAACAAGGGCAAAATCATATGCATTAATGTTATACATTTCCACTAAACAAAACAGGGAGAAAACACATAACAAGATTGATGTTCCAAGTAAAGTTTGATTTTACAATTTCAATCAGTAGCTAATGATAACGGGTTGTACTACATGATACTTTCACACGAACAGGAATCACGCATGGCTTTGCTGCTGAAAACCTTATTAACTACTAAAGTAACAAGTGGTTCTTAGACGAAAATGATGGCATGCTTTCCAAAACACTTGGTGCAAATATGCCACTATATATCAGAGTGCAAACCTCCCATATACCAATTCATACATTAGACGAGGTATTAAATGTCAAGCCAGAACTTCTTAGTTTTTGCTTAATTATCTAGTCGAGACGTACGACCTTAAAGGGTGTAAGATAATTCTTCCAATCTCCGATCTCATCTTTCCAAAAAAATGCACCTTTTTTTTTTTTATCATGTGGGCGCGTCCACCAAACTGTCCACTTTTATTTACCTCCAAATTGGACAAATTCTCAAAACTACAAAGGTCTATTATTTTTTGGACCATTCCTTCCTTTTCTTCCTCTAGGGAGAAAGAATAACCCATAAATTTAGCCATTTTCTTTACATAAAAGACAGTTCCATTCTTAAATCTTCATATTTTAAATATAATATCTTCTCAAAATATTCTAAGCTTGCTCTCCAGTACCCTAATACATGATCCCAATATGGTCCAAAATAAGATACTCCTTCACAAAAGAGTTCAAATGCCTCCTCAAAGTCAACATATTCTATAGCTGAGGGTTCCACACTCTTAGGCCTCATCTTGCGAATAAAGTGCCATAAAGATACAAATACATCCTTAGGATCTCTACATATGTAAATAATTTTACCCCTAGAATCTATTATAGATTTTGGTAAAGAAGTGTAAGGAATATGCGTAACTATAAGAGGAGTGTCTAGATTCCGTTGATATGAGTTATGTGCTAGCTAGATTAATCTCCAAGGAGCTAGAGTACACATTCGTGTGGCATTGTTGTGAGTAAAGGATTTGCATAATTGTTGAAACTGGATCTTACAATTATGGCAAAAGATAGGGCTTTAAGCCATGTTGTGCCGGATTTTGGACTGCTGCGCAAAATGATGTCGATGAGTTGAGGCTTGAAATGTTCGCAAGCTGACAAAATTCCTTCTATTTTTGATAAAACCATACCAAAAACCATGGTGATGGTAGACTTCGTCTGACCTCCACCCTTTTCTTCTTGGTAGGGTTGAGATTTCCTTATTGTATTTCTCAATACTTTTTACATCAGACCTATGGTCTTCTTTCTCATCGCTTTTAGAACAAGAGAATTCCATTGTTAAGAATATCTTGGAGGACAACCATAACAAGGAAAATGTTGCGCAAATCATTTTATAACGAGAGAGTTTGTGGAAAATTAGGCAAAATTAAAAATTGAGGGCTGGAAAATAATACTTTTTCAAATAAGATGACCTATTATGACATTTCTAAAAAAAGGGCAAAAGTGAAAGATTTGTGCATTAGATATAACCTTTATTATCATTATTTTTTATAGGAATTTGCTCCCTCATGTCATGTGGTGCACAATTGGGTCACCCAGCGTGAAAATTAATCACGTTTTTTTTTGGTTGAAAATTACTCACCTTGGAGGGCCTAGGAGAGTACCCAATTAGAATCAAATTGAGATCTCATTTCAGAAGGTTTGGCGTATCTGGTCCCTCCGCCACAAATTATTGGGACCAAATAATCAAATGGTGCGTCTAGTGGAGTTTCAACTTTTTGTTACGAACTGTAGCTTTTTGCCTCTAGTGGTGTTTTAACTTTTTGTTACGACCTGTAATTTTCTTGGCAAAGCAGTGTGTATTGATTTTAATTCGAGGAAAAAGTATCAAAATGTAAGAGGACCTTCAAAAAGACTAACATCTGTTCTAATTTTTTCATTGATATTATTTTGCAAAGCGTATAAGAATAAGCACTGTGCTTATCAACTCCTACTCAAAGACTTCCTAATTGATAAGGATAATTTCCCTCATTAGTCAAAAACTCAAAACAAAATAGTAGCAGATAAAATAAACAACAGACATAGATATTTTAATGATAATCCGGCAGTAATCTCCAGCAACAACCTCTAGTCTCAATATCGTGGACGTAGCACTTCGAATTGCACTAGAGAGATGCTTAGTTTAGTGTGATCAAATCTTCAATCAACTTTGCAATACTATAGAAAAAATAAAGTCCTGTATGAAACTAACAAAAGCTTGCAATGTGATGCGAAATTATTATGTTTTGGTGGAAGATAGCTGATTAACTGTTGATCAAGTTTTTTTTTTTATTTTTTTATTTTTTTTTTATTTTTAAACTCCCTGCTTTCATGAAGTTCATGAAGTACTAGGCAAATTCCTTTAGGCAACATTACTGAAATCCTCAACGGAGTCACCAAAAATGTTAAGGTTTTTTCCTCGCATTGCCACATGTTAAGTTTGAATTAGTTTCACTTTTAGACCTGGGTTCGAAATAGGGGTTGAGTCTATTGCTCTCATAAACACGTATATATCATGGTGAAGGACAACAGCGTTGCCTTGAGAGTTGAACAAAAAACATTTTACTTACTAATAAAAGTAAAAAGAGTTAGGGCACAAATACAGCAAGCAAAGGCAACTGGCCTTAAAATATGGAAAAAGGAAAATTTAGGATGATGTGATACAGGAGAGAGAAAGAGAGAGAGAATCAAGAAAGCACGGGTGCGGCTCCAGGGTTGCCACACCTGCACCGGACTCGTCCCGACGCGGCGTCCGAAGCTCCAATTCGCCCTTTTTTCCTTTTTTTTTTCTTTTTTTTTTTCTATTCACGTTGATTCAGGCAAAAACCGGCAGATTTGGCCCGATTCCTGTGGAAATGGGAGCCAAAACGGCAGAATCAGTCCAATTCCGGCTGAAAGAGCCATCGAAACAGACCAAAATAGGCAGCTGGCCGCCATTCTTCTGCTTCATGTGGCCTTGCGAAAAAAAAAAAAAAAAAAAAAAAAAAAAAAAAAAAAAAAAAGAAGAAGATCAAAGGACACCAAAAAAAAAAAAAAAAAAATGGTTGGAAGAAGAATAAATGTGTAGAACAAAAGAATATAATTTAAGTAGGTGGGAAAGTCAATTGTTTCATGTGGGTGGGCTTGGGAATTGGAAAAGAAGTAAAGGAACCTTCTTGAAATGTGGTTTTTTGTTTACAATTACAAAAAATATTGATTTTATTAAAAACAAATCATAAATAATTGTTTTTTAATAATAAACTCTACCCTTTATTTGAATTTTTTTTTATATAAAAAATATTAAATTCACTATATAAAAATATTTTTAATAATTTTTTAATTGCTGCACCCCGCCGCATCCTCATCCTACTTTTTCAAAAATTGCCGAGTCTCGCACCCACACCCACACTCGAATCTAGAAATGCACCCGTGCTTCATAGGAGAGATCCTCTGCATATAATCAGGGATGGGTCCATTTGGTTATACATTTTGGGAGTATAAAAGATCATTTTAAAGTCCAAAATTTTGTTTTGCAACCACAACTTCTCATAGCATTTTTAACTAATGCTTATTTTAAACTCAAAACACCGTTTTTTAACACCTTATACAAAGCACCCATATTTGGCATGAAAACATTGTGTTTTGTGGAAAAATAATAAATGAAGTGTTTCAAAGTTGGTGAAGCTTGTATTAACATTCCCACTCACTTGACTTTAATAAAGGTCTCTAAGGATGCCTAAAATCCCCAAGTGATGATCTTATTCGTTATGGGTTGTGGGTTTCATGGAGAATTTTATTTTATTTTATTTTTTTGGGATAGAGTGTTTGATGGAGAAATGAATTGGTTTGGCTTAATGTTAATTTTTTTTTTTTTTTTTTTGACCAATGGAGGTTACTTGGTTGATTTTCTTTAGGGTATGTTTGGTTGGGGTGAAAACAGGGAGGATGAAAAATATGGTGAAAAATGGCATTTTCCACTGTTTAGTTGAGGAGACAAAACAAGAGAGATAGAAAATAGAGGGGAAAATTTTCCCTTCGGGCCCACATTTTTTTTATCCTTCCAATTTGAGAGGAAAATGAGGAGGGAAAAGTGCTGAAAGATGCACTTTACACAAATACCCTTAATTTAAGTTGCATTTTTTTTTTCTTTTTTCTCTCTTCCCTGGGTAGCAACGTTGCCCTTTTTTTATTTTTTTTATTTTTTCTAGGAAATCACGTTGCCAGTTGTCACTTTTTTTTTCTTGGGCATTAACATTGCCTCTTTTTTCTTTTTCTTTTTTTGTTTTGGGTGATTGCTCTTTTTTGTGTGGTTATTTGTCACTTTTTTTTTTTAATATTTTAATTTGACATTATTCTTTAACAAGGGTATATGAGTAAATTTATTCAAACTTTTTTTTTCTATCCCTCTACTTTTCTACTCCCAACCAAACAAAAAGGAGAGAAAATAAAATCTTTTCTATCTTCTCACTTTTCCATCCTCCCACAATTTTCTATCATCTCACTTTTCCATCTTAAATATCTTGAGGCTAACGAAACTGTTGGAATTGGGGGATTAGGTCAATGAGCATTTAATGGTGATGAATCTACTATTAACTGCTAATTGGCAATGTAAGCATGAAATAAGGAGTGAAACAAGGAAGTTTACAACAATATACCATTCTTTGATTCTCGATTCACACTTCAGACACCTATGGGTTCATGAAAATGCATGTACTCCAAGCCCACATGCTCCCTCTTCCATTGAGCTCAAAGTGTAAAAAAAAAACCCTTCCATTGGGCTCAAAGTGTAATAAAAACCCTCTCTTCGATCAGCCCTCCAACACACCTCCAAAAGTTTCCCTAAAAGTGATATCTTCAAGTAGGCTTCGGTCACATGCGATCAGAAAGAGATAAAATAAAAAGGAATGGGCCGAATCTTGCTTGGGCTGTTTTGCTAACTAGGCTTCTAAGTGGGCCTTTAACAAAAAAAAAAAAAAAAAAAAATTGGCTTTTACATAGGCTATAATTTTACTTTGTTACATTTTGAAAACTGAAAATTTTAATTTATTAATTTTGAAGTCATAGGGTTTAATTTGGTAAATTTTGAAACTTTAGGTTTAAATTTGCTATTTTTAAACTGCAAAATTTTATTTGTTACATCTCTAAATTTTAGGGTGTAGGGGGTTAGGCAATTGAAAGAGTATGCTATGATATGAGGGCAGACATCCCCTATAACAATTCATGCATTTGATGGAACATTAAATGTCAAGCCAAAACTTTTTAGTTTTTTCTTAGTCATCTCATCGAGACATGCAGCCATCATAGGTGTGAAATAATTCTTCCAATCTTCTTTCTCACCTTTTAAAAAAAATGCAATTTTGTGAATTAGGTAAGGGTGAAGTGTCCACTTCTATTCACCTCCAATTTGGATAAATTCTCAAAACTACACAGTTCTATGATCTTTTGCACCATTCCTTTGTGTTCTTCCTCTAAAGAGAAAGGGTAACCCATAAATTTAGCCATTCTCTTTACCTAAAACATTTTTTTGTTCTTTAAATCCTCCTATTTTAGAAATAGTACATTCTCAGGAGATTCTAAGCTTCCTCTCCAATACCCTAATACATGATCCCAATACGGTTCAAAATTAGATACTCCTTTACAAAATAGTTCAAATGCCTCCTCAAAGTTAGCAGCTTCTTTGGTTGAGTGTATTGCACCCTTATGCTTTGCTTTGCGAAGAAAGTGCCATAGACAGTGACAGAACTTCTCATGTGCATACAATCCCTATTGATAGGTGTATATTCCTATATGCTCTTATCACTGGAGCTTCCACGTGTCTCCCTTCTCTTTTTGTTCAAACTATAGTTGAGGTTTATTGAAATAATACTAGGAAACAGTGTCTCTACTTTCCTGTTTCTATCCTTAGGATCTTATACTACCTAGAGTTTGAGTGTCCCTCCTCTTTTGAGTTTGTTTATCAGATGGCACCTTTAGGAGCTACTTTTCTTAAGCAGCGGAATGCATAATAGAAGACAGTAGAACCAAGTGAAGGAATTGGAAAGAGACAACGAGTTGAGCCTTCACATGAGGATGTGCCTATTGATCCCACAACTGTTGTTGATGTTGATGATGATGATGTTATTGTTGCTGCTGCTGGTCCTTCTAAAGCTTCTCCATCTTTTTGCTCCATGCTTGAGAGAGTTCTTGAGACATAGTTGTCACATCATACCATGATGAAGACTTTCATGACGACTCAGGCAGCTCATGGATAGCTTTTGGACTCCTTGTTATTTGATATAGTTGCTTTGAGAGTTGAGTTTAGTGAGTATAGGAGCTCTTTTCCTTCACCTCCACCCTCAAATGATTGAGTTGCTTGCCTTTGGCAATACAAAACAAAAAGGGGGAGTAGTAGTGAGAGAGTTTTTGTACTTAGTGGAGTTGATGTATGTATTTAGGGGGAGTTTGCTTAGTTTGTTTTGGAGTTTCTTTTTGGAAAATTTGGAAAGTTGTTTATTTTTCTAATAACTTGTTTCACAAACTAGATGATTATACTGATGATGATTTCATTTGGATATGTTGTTTTATTTGGTTTTGTGATACTAAGTTATGTTATGTTAATACTGTATTTTCCATATATGTGTTTATGGTCTGTCTTTAGTGTTTTAGGAATTTACATGTTAATTCTTTCATGATGTTGTTGCCTATTGTTGCAACTTGTAGATAGTAGATTATGATTGAATTGTATTAGGGCAATAACTTGTATTGGGTTAGTTCTTGAGTTTGAGCAATGCATGTTGTATGTGAATTTCATCACGGATTGCCAAATGGGAAGGTTGTTAGGTTTTAAATATTTAGCATTAAATGTTTAGGAACTAAATTTGTGTATGTTGGCAAACCGAGTACAAAGACTAGTCTAGTATAAGAACTTAGTGTCTTTGAAGAATTTTAGACATTACTCAAGTTGATTCAAGTCAAGTTTCCAAAACAAACAAGCTGCATGAAGAAGAATTTAGAAACTGCATTAATGCTTGACTGATTGAGTTTGTTCTTCGACTGATCGAGACACGAATTTTGCAGATTTTAAAGAAGGCCTAAAAGCCTGCGAAACGTTTAGGATTTAAGTCCAACACTACTAGATATAAAATGGAAACCCTAATACACATTTTTCAAGTCTTGTGAATTACTCTTGTGAGATCTGTGAGGTTCTGTAACCTTCTAACTCAACAAGCATCTACTGGAGATTGGATTGATATTGGATGTACTGGTGGTGATAAGTTGCTGCAACAAGATCAACTACTTTGATAATCTAAACTTTTGAGTGAAGATCTCAAAGTAACAAACTGGAGCGTTTGTGTGCAACAGATTCATAATTAATAGAAGAGTTTGTAGATTCGGAGCTGCATGTGGTCACGTGAGTAAATACTACAAGAGGTAGCATTAGATTTAAGGTTAAATCTATTGTAAAAACTTCCATTCTATTAGTGAATTGTTATCTTGTGGATTGTTTAGGTTAAATTCTCCCCAAGTTTCTTACCTTAAAATTGGATTGTTTCATTGGTTTTCCTATGTCATCATATCGCTTGTGTTATTTTCTTTACTTTTCTACTTTATGTGATATGATTGATATTTGTTTAACCTAGATTTGTTTAATTGAACTAAGTAATAAATTTTCTAAGCTCTGGTTAGTGACCTCAGTTTGTCCATCTATTTGAGGATAAAACGAAGTGCAATAGTTGAGAGTAGTACCAAGCGTTTTCCATAGAGTCCTTTAGAATTGGGACAAGAACCTGGTGTTCCTATTAGATAGAGATGATTCAATTAGGGAGGCTATGTAGCCTATACATCTCCTTAAAGAAGAGACTAGACATTGGAAGCATCTGTAACCTTCTTACAATGAATCAAATGGAACATCTTAGAGAATCTATCAACTTCAACAAAGACTGAATCACATCTCCTAGCAGTAAGGGGTAATCCCAGCATAAAATCCATGCTTATGCTTTCCCATGGTTTTTTAAGAGTAGGCAAAGAAAGGCACAACCTAGCATTGATTGAAACTTCCTTTTCCCTTGGAAACATTTGGCAAGTAGAAACAACCTTGCCCGGTTCTTTGGCCGTGCCATGCCAATGAAACTTATGTTGCTGGGCTATTAGGCTCTTATGCCATGGCAAGGAATTTTCATTGAAATAGATTTTTTCTAATACACACGTTTACTATGCCAAATTTGCCTCCACAATATGAGTATGAACAACGTTTTTTTTTTTTTGGTTGCAATTTTGATGTTTTTATAATAAGTTTTTGAGTTCCATTGAAGTTTGGGATTTAAAATTGAGCCATTTAAGGATTCAATAATGCTAGTGGATATTTACAATGTGATTTATTTCAATTAAACACTAACCTCTAAGAGATTTAAAAAAAGAAGCTAAGACTTTATCCTTTAGAATTAAACAAAAACAGACATATGTATAACAATCATTGTTTTAAGCCTGGGCCAATGGGATCATGATATATTATTAATCATAATTAATCATTTAAGGGACCAATTATAATTAATTAACCATGATTACGTGTGTCTAATCCTAATTATAAGGATGCATACTAATCGTTAAATAAAACTTGATTCAACTGTAACTTTGAATTCGGTGGTTTGATTGAAACATATGATATGTCGAGTTGATTTTTATGACTTTTATATTTTCTTTAAAGTGAAGAATTTGTAAATCCTACAGTAAAAATTATGATTTTTTCCTAACGTCCTAAAATGATAGTTTTGCCCATGTCAACGTTAAAAAATGTTTACAAAATGGGGTGTCTATGCTTAATTTGCTAGTATTTTTAAATCTAATGGCCCAACTGATGCAAAAGCAGTGATGGATACTATCCAACCAATGATGTAGACATCTCATTTTGTACCTCTTAAGACTTGAGTCTCCGTTCTCCAATGGCGATATCATTAGAAGAGTCTAAGACTAATCTAGGGCCTAACTAAAGGAACTCTTTAACTTGAAGGACGTTTTGGAAGTGAAAAACCTTGCATGAACCCTAAGCATGCATATGCATGCTTGAGTATGCGTACGCATGGAAAGATCTGCTCCTTCTCATTGAACACTATAAAAAGGCCTCATGGACCTTTTCCTAAAACATACTAAATCTGCTACAAAAAAGTAATTCAAGAGAAGCTTTTTACTTTAAAAAGCATTCTAAAGTCAAAGTTTCTTGGCTAGGACCTATTTCAGGTCTAAGCCCTCTAGTTAAACTTGCTAGCCCTCTAGGTATTTTGTTCAGTAAATTGACTGAGGGGAATAGTCAAAATCAAGCTCCAAAAGCTCTTCCGTTTTGAGGTAAGGGTCCAATTTTGTCTATTTCATTTTCTTCCTTTAAATTTTGTTGTTTTTATTGTTGTTTGATTACTTTAATAATCTTCTATGTAGCTTAGGTTTACTGTTTTGTAGAATAGAAGCAGGCTAGGATAGCTTAGGAGTAGTTTTGATTGTGTTGCCTACCGTGCATTTCTAGGTAGGCATGTGTACACATGCCCGTGCATTCGTGCACATCTCCATGAACATATGTCCGCATGCTTAGGCATGCGCATGCATGCTCAACCTAGAAAGTCAGAATTGTCTGTTCTTTTCGATTCTAGAAAAATACAAGAATGATCAATAGATTAAAATAGGTATTCAAGGACTTGTAGTGATAATAAAGTGATAGTATGCTAATGACTATATTTAACTATGGATAATCTCACGGAGGGGTTAAATGTAATTTTAAGTAGTTAAGAGATCCTACCAAAATATTGTAATGTTGTAGGAAATAATGTCGCCAAGGCTATTATAGATAATTTTTACACTGGCCACATGCACCATGACATAAATTTCATTCACATTGTTTTAGTACCCAAAGTGAAGTCTCCTAAGAAAATCACAAAGTATAGGCCCATTAACTTGTGCAACGTAGTTTATAAAATCATTGCTAAAGTCCTTGCCAACAGACTAAAATGCATCCTTCCCCATATCATCTAATCTTCTGAAAGTGCCCTTGTCTAAGGCAAGCTAATTATAGATAATGTTATTGCTTTTTTGATGAATTGGATAATGTCATTGTTGCATATGAAACCTTACATACCATTCATAATATGAGAGAGAGAGAGAGAGAGAGAGAGAGAGAGAGAGAGAGGGGGAGGGAGGTTAAATGGTCTTAAAACTAGGCATTGGCAAAACTTATGAATGAGTTGAATGGAACTTCTTGAAGGTTATTATGATTAAATGGGGTTTCTGTGATAGATGGACCTAGCTTATAATGTATCGTGTCACATCACCCACATATTCAGTATTGAATCTATTGATTAATGGGTCAATAAAGCAAACAATTCTTTCCACACTAGAAAAAAATAAAAACACAAATAAAAAATAATTTTTTTTTAAACACATGAAATTATATACACCAAAGATGTGTGTGTCTATATATATATATATATATATATATAATATCCCTAATACTACAAACATGCCCATTTTCACATCTGGTTTTTGACTTGTGCGACTATGAGTAATTGATAAAAAATTATTGGTCCATGTAAACAGGAGTTAGCAAAAAATATCCATCAATCACAATTGCACATATCAGCATGTTGTGAAATTTAGTGTGAGATTAGGTATGTCACTAAAATTATTCTATATATATACACACACATACTAGTCTAAAAGTTCTTGTTGTTATCTCCATACTCTGATATTCCCGGGATACTCAAATGCATTGTTCCCTGAACTGAGTCCTTTTCTGCTGTATCATCTCTATTAATTCTCTCACCAAATCCCCCGTATGCATAACAGAGAGGCATTCTCGTTTCCCCTCCATTACCAGCCAAAGCGTTCCTCCTTATAATCTCCTCTTCCAGCTCAAAATCGAGCATATTCCCTTGAAGAGCACCAAGTCCACAACCCTGGTCTCCCATTCCAATCATTATGGCACTCATTGTGGAGGTGAGTGTACTTAAAGGGAACATTTGATTCAGACTTTCTTCTATGTCATCGATATTTTGTGCCTATCAAGTGCAAAGTCAAGTCAAATGTTTTGCCAGTCTATACCTCTCTAAGCTTTCTGACTCTGAAAATGAGAACTATACCTCAGAGGTCCTCTTCATTCGCTCGCTTTTTATTTCGGCAATGAGTAGCCTTTCCTTTTCATGGGCCTACATTACAAAGAAATAAAATGAGGTGATTGATTCGTGGAACAGCCTTGAGAAAGAAAGCTTGCTATACCTGAGCGTGGGACTTCAAGATAGAATCTTTGAAATCCTCAATCATTTGAAGGTTCTGCCTATACTTATCCTTTATGACCTGCATATGATGAATCTATTGGAGTAAGATACAAGCTGTTTCAGACTATATAACATAAAGAACCACTAACCTGTATGCCCTGAGCTCCATAAACATCATCAACTTCAAGTACATTGAGCAATTGTGCATCTTCTGTTGTTATGATGATTCTACTTCCTGAACCATACCAATCACGCTTTCTAGCGAGTGCATTTAATTGGTCCAAGCTATTCACATTATCAAGAACTAAAAAAATTCTCTTGCAGCAAAGTTCATTTTTTATTACTTCAGTTCCTCTTTCAACATTGTCTATGTTTAAACTATCTTTTATTAGGATATCAGAAAGCAACTGTTTCTGTAAAGCAAGTAGTCCATCTGGTGTTTCTGCAATTCTGCTTACATCAGAAAGGAAACTACTGCCCTCAAATCTTTGGAAATTTTGATCATACACGGCTTTGGCAATTGTTGTTTTGCCCATTCCACATATGCCTATTATGAGAACATCATCTGATATCACACTTAGTAAGAGATTCAGGTACTCTTTACCAGAATCCATTCCAGGTGGGAAGATGGAAACATTCATGTGTGCATCTTGATGTCTATCCATAATATGTTTCACAATTTCCTTTATAAACTTTGATTGATGCCTGCCAGAAACGACCAAAATGAAAACATTGCAAACATTATTGAGCTACAATGAGTCAAAATAATCATAACAATAATAATTAATCACGACCACTCAAGAAAATTGATGAAAGCTTCAGCCACCATAAAGAAAAAAACACATGTAAGCTATATAAGATCCAATTATTAATGGTTTATTTATCTGTAAAACCAAATGAAATTGAAGATTTGATTTGTAGTTTGGATATGTAACCAAGCATTGAGGAGGGTGAGTATTTGGATGCTCTTTAGTTGAAATGGATCAATTTTATGATTCAAATTAAATATTACAAATGTAAAGGTGCATCTAATATGAAGTCATTTAATTAAATGACATGTTGCTATATACATTTTTAGATCCAAAAAATAAAATTTTAACTGTGAAACACTCTCCATTTAAAAGTGAAACAGAGAGATCTTGGTGTGATCTTCTCATTGTGTCTCCAAATTTTATACCACATTTAGAGCCATTGGCTATGAAATTGACTCTCTCCATTTGAAGTGCAATAATTTTTACGAGCTTTCATTTACCCTGCTCAACAGAGCCGTCAATCAACAAGGATGGTTAAGTTTTTTGCTAATGCCTTGTTTCTCTAATAACTAGTCAAGAAAGAAATCAGATTAAAACACTTCTATACTATCACAAAAAGATCAAACAATGGGAATTTATTCTATATACCATTTAAAGCATGTGAAAGGTTTGATTAACTGCTCACATAATAGTATCTTATATGCAAAAATAATTAACATTACAAAAACAAAATTAAGCTTCTGATTTATCCTTTGATGCTAGAGTACAACTCTTTTTTTTTTTTTTAATCCCCAAATCTTGGGTAAGTTTCCCAGCAAGAATAGATTAATTTTATTTTTGTCTAGTTTTTTAAAGAACAGATTATCCCATAAATTTAAATTGTTAAGAAATTGTGAATTTAATCTGGTTAATTCCCAAAGCTAGATCTAGCCACACAAAAAATGGATAAAGAATGAGTGAATTACCAACTAGCAACATTCAGCAAATCCCATCCTTTAGATAAACTAGCTGCCTCAGTCAACGCTGCCCTCCACTTTTCCAACTTGTTTTCTGTCAAGTTCCCATTCCTGAAACGCTCTTCTTGTGCTGTAAACGCTTCACCAAAAGTCCCAGTCTGGTGCTCAACATGGAGAGGATCAACATCATAAAATATAGGAAGAACCAACATGCCAGCTTGATTCTTACATTCTAGGATCTGCACCAGCTCATCCAAACACCATCCAGAAGTGGCATAGTTTTTAGAGAAGACTATGATGGCAATTCTGGACATTTGGATTGCTTTTAGAAGCTCAGAAGCGATCTCTCCTCCTTTCTGGAGATTGATGTCGTCTTTGAAGGTGGGAATGTTTGCCTCCACTAATGCCCTGTGTAGTTGCTGGGTGATGTTGTGACGGGTGTCTTCGCCTCTGAAACTCAAGAACACGTCGTGCCTGCACCTTGTTACAGTGGATAAGAAGGAGAAGGACGACGTGTATACCCTTGTAAACTCCATGGAATTTGATTGGAGATTTTGCTGTAAGGACACGGAAATATTTAGATCATTTTGGTTTGAACTTTGAAGTTGAACTATTGATATGTTGCAGATGCAGAGAGATGGACCCCGGGGCGGTGCTACGCTGTAGTCAGGGCTTTAAAAATTATATATATCTAATATTTATCACCATACGCGCTTAGTGTAATAGTTACTCTACAAGTATAAGTGTTTGTAGAGTGCTAGAGCATAGGTCGAGATTCAAGTTTATTGGAGAAAATTTCACACACATATATATATATATATATATATATATATATATATGCTTAGATTAAATTAGAGTAGGGCTACGTTATAGTCAGGGGTTCAAAAATTATATATATATATATATATATATAATATTTATCATCACACACCCTAGGTGTAATAGTTACTTTACAAATATGAGTGCTTATAAGTGCGAGGCAAAGGCTGAGATTCAAATCTCCAAGAGAAAATTTAACACATATATATACTTAGATTAGGTTAGAGTAGAATTTCTATATTGTATAAAAAAAAATTTATATATAATTTTAAAAAAAAAAAATTTTTTTTGCACTCCAAAAAAAAAACCCATAAATTTGTTTTTGAATTCAACTTTAAACTCCAAGAAAAAAAAAAGTCTGGCAGAAAATTTTTGGCTTTTAATCTCAAAAAAAAAAAAAAGCCCATAAATCAAATTTTAAAAAATCATAAAAAAAAAGAAGAAGAAGCCAAACCAATAAACAATCCCTCTTCACTCTCTAAACCCAAACAAAAAAGGTAGCCACTTCACCCATAAACAATTTGCCGCCATCTAACCCAAATTTGCCATTACTTGATCTAGTATTTTCATCTCTCTTTCTTTCACTATGAGAGTGTGTTTATAGTGTTTTGATAGTGTGTTTATAGTGTTTTGATAGACTTCTTTCATTGAATCACTCTGTGTGTGTGGTTATAGTGTTTTGATATTTTATTTTGAGTAAAATACTATTTTGCTCTCTAAACTTTATCAAAAGTTTGTTTTTCATTCTTAAACTTTAAGAAGTTCACCTTTTGTCTCTAAACTATTGAAAAGTTCATCTTTCATTCCTAAACTATTGAAAATGTTTTATTTTTATTTTTATTTATTTTTATATTTTTAAACTTTACTAAAAGTTTGTTTTTCATATCTAAACTATTGAAAAAAGTTCTTTTTTCATCTCTATTTTTGTTTCTAAACTATTGAAAAAACTCATTACAAAGTTTATAGATGAAAAAAAAACTTTTTAAAGTTTAGTGACGAAAATAATATTTTACCATTTTATTTTTGAGTCTTTGACCAGTTAACTATCTCATTCTATTTGTCTATACTTCTAAGTTTTTGTAGTGTTTGATATAATTATGATTTTTGTCTTTTGCACTTTTGAGTCTTTGACTGAAGTGAGTGGGAGTGGTTGTTGCTACATGGGTGGATCAGTACCTTAAAACTAAAAGACAATAAAAATATGAATAATTTATTTTAAGAATTTTAAACTTATAAATTAAAGAATTGCAAACTAATAAACAATTAAATAATTGTAAACATTTAGTCATTAGGATAGAAACTAACAAATTAAATTAAAGAGTTGTAAAGAAAACATAAAATAATTTATCAAAATGTCTAGTGAATTTAATAAAAAATTGGTAAAGAGTAAAAAAAAAAATTTTAAAATTTTAAAATAATAATAATTAATGTAGGGTCACAAATTGTAGCTTAAACCCAAAATGAATAGGATATGGGCCCAATAAGCCCAATACAATAAATTTGTAAGAGAGTAGGTGAAAGAACTGGGCTGGTAATGAGTTTTCTAACAGTTAATTGGCGTTTCAAGTCTGTCCAAGGAGGAAAAGACACGTAATCAAAGGTTGAATTTAAGTCCGAGGAGTAAGTTTTCGGATGGATTGACTATTTTAGATGGTTTGTTCTTCCCAGTGCTACAGTAAATCTTGTTCAATCTCTTTCCTTAATATTTTTTGGTCTCCCACTTATGAAGGTTTTCCTCTATTATATAGTCATCTTCATTCATTCCCACCGTCCACTTGTTTATCATCCAACCCTGCACTCAAGTCTCTGTCCTCCGGAGCAGCTTTTCTGATTTTCTGTGGGCGATAGTGGTTGAAAACACTGTTCAAAGGTCTTCTCCACATTAATGCAGCCAGGAAAGCTGCTGTAGTGCATTTAATGCGGTGGTAGCAGCTTTTTCCCCAAGATATTTCTGTGTTCTTATCCTTTCCTTACGCACCTGAAGTCAATCTTCATTGCTGGAATTTCCTGAAAGGTTACTTAAGTCAAGGCGAAGTTCATTTGACTGACATTCGTCAGGTCTGAGGAGGATGACCCTCTCGGACTAGTGTCTTTCAACATTTCTTTGTACGACCACCTACTATGGGGCCTTTCCCAACATTTTCTCCTCCTCGAACGTGTTATTGTTAGTAAACGGGGTTTTAAGCCCAATGCAAAAGCTCAAGTCTTAGCCCCCCACAATTAAAGTTCACTTTACACTTAATTAATATATTATTGTATTAGAAAAAAAAAATATGTCAAATGAATTTATAGTTTATCCTTTTTTTTTTTTTTTTTTTACATGACTTTTTTTTTTTTTTTTTTTTTTTTTACATATGACAAGAGGTTATGGGAATTGCTACATTGGATTATGATGAATTTGTATTAGGAAAGTGGAAAGATTGGTAGAAGTAAAAAACATGTCTTAAAAGTCAAAAAGTGGGTGGGTGTTAAATGTTAGTAATGGCTGGTAGAAATAACGGAAGTGGGTAGGTTTTATTTTTTATTTTTTTATTTATTAAATTTTAAATTCTTTATCTGTTTTCCCCTTCTTTTTTTTTTTTTTGGGTGGATCTTAGAAAGTCCTCTATGTGTGCCTCTTTTACGGTTTTAACAATATTTGTTAACATATATAGTAAATTACATTTAATATTTAAATGATATTTATTATATAAGTTGTGTGAAAAATTATTAACATTATTAAAATTAAATATATCCATCACTTTATGTTTTTATAATTTAAAAATGATTAATTAAATTATTTATGATGTCATTGGTTCGACCACTGGTTTGACCCTTAGTCAGACCAAAAAACTGGTAAGTAGTCACTTTTTCGGTTCTTTGACCATACCAGTTTTTAAAACCATATTACCAATTGTACTTCCTTGTTATTTACATAAAAATCATAAAAACTTAATGTATTATTACTACTACTCGCTAATCCATGCAATGCACGGGCTAATTGAAAAGCTATACATATAATTAAAAACTTAGTCGTGGAGTGTTATTGATATATAGTTGACTTGTTGCATAATTCAGAAGAAAAAAAAAGTGACTATAATAAAACCAATGACATTACTAAACACTTTTCTCAATAGGAATTGTTAAGCCATGTCATCCAGCTAACACTTAAATTTAAATTATCATCTCCAACCATCCTTTGAAATTTCATGGTTGTCTTTGCTTCTTGCCTAGCAGTGTTGCACAAATTTATCATCCCACCTGCATGCATATTTAGGAAAATAGTAAACAAAAGCAAACATAGATTAGACTTATTTTTAATTTGAAAGCTCGAAAATGTGTTAAAAACACAAGAGCTGTTTAGATCCCCAAATTAAAGTTACGGCTCGATAGATTTACCACTAACTTAATTCTAAGTGCAGAATAGTGTAAATGCGAGCGGATAAACAGACAAGTTACTCTAACACATATTCATATAATTGCAGCAGTAAAATGAAATGTATAAGAGTATGGAAGAAGAATGCAAACACAGATAACACGCTAATGTGTTATCAAAGAGGAAACCAAAGAACTCGGCGAAAAACCTCTCCGCCGCCCTCCAAGCGGTAATCGATCCACTAGACAATCAGTTGGGATACATGGGTTAGCAAAAGACCCTCCAAGCCTAATCTACCCAATGTACCTAAGCCCTTCAAGCTCCTACTCTAACAAGGCTTCTCAGAACCTTGTCTTGTCTAGCTTTCCGGATCTCGCAACAAGCTCCATGTTGCATCTGCCATCCTTGGCTTCTTCCAATGCTTCCCAGCAACTCCAAAAGCACTCACTACACTCTAAAAATGTGTGGATTGTGTTTGGATAAAAATCTCTTCTCAAGATATGATAATGGAAAAGGGAAGGAGAAGAGGCTACAATGAATTCTCACTAAGGATAAGTAGCTCTCTCTCTAAAAGATGGGTGTGTGTGTGTTGTAGAAAACCTATCTAGGGTTTTTCTCTCTAAATGGCCTCTATTACATTTGTGGGTAATGAGGGTATATACAGTATGGGTGAAGGGTAAGAAAGTCACACATAAAAAACCTATCTAGGGTTTTTCTCTCTAAATGGCCTCTCTTACCCGCGAGACACTCGCGAAAACGACAACCTGGCACGACTCTTCAGCTTCCAGTCATGTGCTCCTCACGTGCTCTTTTGCGGCTTAGCTTCTCGCGAGCTTCTCGCAAAATCCACTGATCTTCAGATAAGCTTGAGTCTTCACCAACTTAATACTAAACTCAAAACAATAAAATCCCACAAAATACAAGGAACAAAATTAGAGCAATTACAACACTTTTTGTCATGGAATAAAGCCAACATAAAACATAGTTGTAAATCATAAATTTACATAATTTTTTTAGTCTTTATAGTTATTTTGTTTTGTTTTGTTTTTTTTTTTCTTTTCTTTTCTTTTCTTTTAAGAGTGATAATAATTACACATTATGTGCATAGACACAATGCCACATAATGTGTGTACGGGTGTGCAACAAAGAGTATAGAGCATTCATATTAGAGATTGTAAAACCACTAAAAAACTATTTTTGTACTTCAAACCATAAAAATAATCCAACATCTGAATTGCTATATCTAAAAAAATTCAGCATTTAACTACAGTAGCAACTTTTATTTTGTATTTTAATTGTTTTTGTTATCTCTCTCCTCACTCTAACTCTCATTCTCTTGTTCGTCTCTCTCCTTTCTCTAACTCGAACTTGCTCGTCCCTCTCTCTCTTTCACTCTCGCTCTCTAGATTTCGATGGTGGTGGTTCAGATGCAGTTTGTGGGTTACGGTGGTGGTGATTCGTGGGTCCGATTTGGATCGTTGGGATGTAAGGTTATGATTTTATTTTATTTTATTTTTTGGCTAGTGGTGGTGATGAGGTTGTGGGTTTGGTGGTTGCTGGCAATGGAAATTGTTGCCTGGTTAGGTTGTGGTGATGGCTGTGCCTGATGTAGGTTGGGCTGGGTTGTGGTGGTTGTTGTGGTTTATGGTGGTCGGTCGGGCAATTAGTGGTTGTTATGGATTTTTATGGGTGTGTGTTTAGTTATTTTAATGGGTATTTATATTATTTTAATGAGTAATGTGCAAAAGTAAGAGTTGAGATGTAGGGTGTATTGATAAGTGGGTTGTTAAAATATATAAAGAAGTTTTTTGAACTGCTAAGAGCTAAAAATAATAATTATTAGAATTCAATGCATAATCACACCCATTTTTTAAAACAACCAATTTTAAATTGCATGTGATCAGATTAAAGTGAGGTATGATTTATCGAAACTATTTAACAAGTCTATAATTTATGCGTATTCAAAGAAATGTTGATTTCATTATAGAATTCATGTCCAGGGTTTTTTTTTTTTTTTTTTTTTTTTTTTTTTTAAATTATTTATTTTATAACCCTAAAAGCAACTTTATCTATTTTACCTACTCATTTAACAATACACTCTACATCCTATTTTCTATATTTCCATACAACCAAAGTTATCAGGATTAAGATCCTACACGGGATTGATGAGAGGGTTCAAGGATCGGATTGTATGATTAGCATAAGGATCATAAGATCCTACTTTCTGATTTAAAAAAAAATATTAGAAAATACATATAATTATTATGGGGGTCAAAAACACTTTAACCAAAGAGTTGGTCTAGTACTTAGGATTAGCACAACTATTTTTTAATAATGAGAGATAGAAATCCACAATGGGAAGATAAAAAAGATTATAGGAGACAAATGTAGCTGAATCAAGGCTTTTTATGTATATAAATCATATTCCTAAGGTACAAATAAGAGTTCTAAAGGATAAATATAAGTGAAGACTCTACTTGCTTTCTCTCTCTTGTTCTTTCTTTGGTTTTTTCTAGATCCCCCTTCCTGTTGCTCTCCTCTTTCTTTTATAACAATCCCCTTCCTCTTACATCTGTCTTGATCTTAGCTGGATTTAGGGGGATACTTAACCCATTAGCATTTTCTCCTGCCATTTCTTGATTATGAAGATAGACTTTTGGGAATGTTTACACTATTCAAGCCAATCATTCAGTATTCAATGTGGCTGACATTAGGTGAGAAAAATCTTAAATGCGGAGCTGATTGTTACATTGGGCTCTATGTTATCTCGATGTGTTCCTTGGGAAAGTAGGGGAAAAAAGGGTTTCATCGGCTAAGAGGATGACCACTTCTCGATTGGGCCATGTTTCCTTGGGAAGATGGGTTTCACAAATTACCTCAGTAATGGGCCTAAATGATCTTTTCTCAATGGGAGGCCTATTCATCCCTCGTTGGCCCTTGGGCTGAGCCCATTCCGTGAATGGGGGTTTCTCGAGACTCCTCTTTAGGCTAAGGTCTTTGGGGCAGATTTAGGTCCACTCCCCCACAATTATGATTCTTCATAATATATATTAAAGAAACATTGAAAAAAGGGGTAAATTTTGACACAAATTAGTTAAATTACTAATAAAAGGAAAAGTGCCAAATTATAAATGCATAAACAAAGTTCAAAAGTTACAACTCACAAGTACCGGGTTCTAAGTTAAACTACTCAAAGCATACATAATGTCTCACATAAATAACTCAAAGCAAATAACGATGTCAGTACCTAATGACTCACATAAACTACATAAAACTAATAACATTGTTTCAAACAACACCACAAACACCAATCATCAAAACCAAAATTTTGGTTTTCTTTGATAGGTTCCTCAAAGTACAGTTGATCATTATAACAACATTCTCATCATTGTTAGCGGAATTACATATTTCAAATCGACATACCCTTCAATTCTAAGATGTGAACAGAGAGGAGGGAAATGGGTAGTGAGCTTGGCTAGGTTCAGTCGACAGATAGAGAGCAAATTTGGTTTTGTTTGAGAGAGAAAGAGAGTGAGAGAGTGAAGGGAAAAATGGGTAGAGGGATTAGAGGATTGGGTTGAGTGGCAATGGCAACGATAACAACAACAACTACTATAGCGACAACGACAACAGTAGTGGTAGCTGCATGGGAGAGAAAGAGAGAGCAATAGGTAGAGAGAGAAAGCATTAAAGGGGAGAGAGAGAGAGAGAGAGAGAGAGAGAGAGAGAGAGAGAGATGAGATATGAGAGACCAGGAAGAGATTAATTATTTTGGTTAAAAGAAATAGAGAGACATAATTTATAAGAGCATTAGCATTAGAGGTTATAAAACCCTCAGATTACTACTTTACAATCCCAAAATGTCAAAATCCATCTTTATCCAAGAGTGTAAACTCAAATTGTTTTACAACCATGCTACAGTGAATTCTTACTTATAAGAATTATTGTAGCAAGTTGTTATAAATTCTTTATTGTCAAATATTTTCTCCCTCCTCTTCCTTTTCTCAAGAATTCTCTCTCTCCTCTATCTTATTTTCTCATTCGTTGTCTCCTTTGTCTCTTGCTTTCTCTCCTCCCTCTTTGTCTTGTCTTTCTCTCTCTCCAGCCCTATCTCTTAGACCTTGCCACCACTTCCTCCAAGGTGTAGATCGCTGGTTGTGGTAGTGGTTGTTAATTGTTTTGCTCGACTTCATTTTAGGTATGTGGTTGTTTCGATTTGCGTATGCAATTGTTTTGATTTGAGTTGATGGGTTTGTGGTAGGTGGTGGATGGGTTTGTTGGTTTGGGTTTGTGTCAGATTTCAGTGGGATTGTGGTTTTGGTGGTGGCTACTGATAGTGGTATGGTGGTGGCAATTGTGGTTGTTATGGTTGGTAGTATGACTAATTGTGGTGGTTGATTTGCTTTTGGTTGGTGGTGGTGGTAGTTTCAGTTTCTGTTGTGTTGGTGGTTGAGTTTCAGGGATTGGGCTAATTTGGGTTTGGGTGTTAGGCGGTAGATGGGTTGTTCTGGGTTTGGTTTTGGGTGATGCGTGGTTGAAAAAGAGAGAGACAAAGAGGAAAAGAGTCTGAATCAAAGAGGAAGAGAAAATAGAGAGAGATCGGATAGTTTTATATTTATTTTATTGGGTAGTTTATATTATTTTATTGGGTTATATGTAAAAATAAGAAATGAGATGTTGGGTGTATTGTTAAATGAGTTGGTAAAATATATAAAAATAACTTTTTAGAGTTAAAATATGTATTATATTATTTTATTGGGTTATATGTAAAAATAAGAAATGAGATGTTGGGTGTATTATTAAATGAGTTGGTAAAATATATTAAAATAACTTTTTAGAGTTAAAATATGTATTTTTTTTAGGAACCTGAATGCGAATGCTCTAAATATAGCAACCTACTATAGCAATTTTCTAAAAGAATTTAGCAATAGCAGCCCGATTGTTGCTTCAATTTGGTAATTGAAGGGTAAAATAACTTATTTGGGGTTTTACCTACCTACTCTTTAGCATTTATGGTGCTAAAAAGCCAAATTGTTATTTTTAACATCTCAAATACTAAAAAGCATTTAGCAATGATGGTGCTATATCTAAAAAATTTTGCAATCTGTGAACAATAAACTCCTATCTTTAAGAGAATATTGTAGCTCCAAAGACTATTTTTTATTCATTTTTCTCATTAAAAAATTGATTTCTCTCTTTGTTTGTTTGTTTGTTTTTTTTTTTTTTTTTTTTTTTTTTCTTTTCCTACCCTCTCTCATTCTCTCTCTCTTTTTTTCTATTTCCCAGCCCTCTTCTGCCTCCCTCTTGACTGAATTGACGAATCCACTAAATCCAAAGTTTGAATCAGATTTGTGGTGTAGATAGCAAAACCATCAAACCCAAAACACTGAAGATCCATTGATTTCTTTGGGGTTGGGTTTTATTGGGATGGCGGAGGGATTGATCTGTTGTGGTAGATTGTGATGGTTTTTTCAAAAAAAAAAAAAAAAATCAAATTTGCAACAGGCTATGGGTGTTTATGGTGGCTGGTTATGGGTGTTTGTGGTAGTGGGTGGTGGGTTGCGTCAATTTTGTGGCTGTTTGTGGTGGTTGTTGAGGTGAGTATGTGATGGTTGTTGAGGTGGGTTTGTGGAGGTTGGGCTTTTTAAAAAGAAATTAGAGTTGCTATAGTTTTTTGGTGTGTTTGATATGATTTTTTTTTTTTTTTTTGGGGGGTGGGGGGGACGATGAGATTATGGTCATGGGTTGTGGTGGCTAGTTGTTCGTGGTAGTTGTGGGTGGTTGTTCTTACCTAATAGAATGGAGAGAGATAGGGAGGAAGAGACAAGGAAACAAAGAATAAAGTAAAAATTAAAAATAATAATAAAGAAAGAATATTTAAATAAATTGCTACAAAAAATATAACTATGAATATTGGGTATATTATAAAATAGTGTGTTAAAATAGATAAAGTAAATTTTTGATACCTTAAAAGTTACAAATTTTACTTCCATAGCTGCTAGTGCTTATTATGTAATTTTGTTAGGGGGATGTCAAATGTTTTAAAATCTGTAATATCTCACAAAAATTAATAATAGTAAAATAAAATATTGTTGCACACCGACAAAATACTGAAACAGTGAATTAAAAAAAAGGAGGACTAAGACAAAAGTCTAACACGAAAAGCGGATGGCCTTTTTCCTTTTGCTAAGATAATGAATAATTAACTTAACTACTCCAATTAACATCAAGTATTTCCATATCTCCATTATTGACTTTGCTAGCAGTAGCAAGCACAGCATTCTTAGCTCTCTTGGTCACTTTCCATGGCCGTTTCCTCATCGTCGTCATCTTCAACCTCTGGTCGGCTACATGATGTGTATATTAGTGTTCAACATGAAGATCCCCGAAAGTACATCACAGACATGATAGATAAGTCTCTGATCATGCGTGGAGTCCCCACTTTCAAAGACAACAAGCAACTTCGAGGAAGGCAAAAAGGAACAGAAGTTGGGAAAGAGTTGCAAGACGCTATTGGGATGTCAAGAATTTCCATAGTTTTGTTCTCTAAAGAGTACGTTTCATCAAGTTGGTGCCTTGAAGAGCTTGTGCTGATCTTAGGGTGCAGGAAGAAGTGGGGGCTAATTGTGTTGCCCATCTTCTTTGATGTGGATCCCTCTGATATTAGAAAACAAAGAGGCTCTGCTGCCAAGGTAGTAGGCATACAAAGGCTTGGAAGCTTTTGGCGAAGAAGGTGGACAGCTGCTCTTACAGAAGCAGCAAACTTGTGCGGCTGGGATCATCGAGCTTCCAATGGGTATTCTTTTCTTTTTTCCTCTAGTTAGATTGATTTATAATCTAGCTGTATAGAAAATGCTATATATGTTTGTTCAAAATTGTAAATAACATGACTTTCGACATCTTTAGATTTTTTTTTTTAATATTTCATTTGAACAGTGAAATAATTCAATTTCAATTGGAGAAGAAGAAGATGCTAATGCATTTTGTTATTTATTCTTTTTGCAGTTAAACATACTTTTTCAAGAATTTGATAGCTTTCCTTTCTTCACTGTTTTTTTTATTTTTTTTATTTTTTTATTTTATCTTTTTTGTTGCTCAATTATCTTTCTTCACTATTAATTTATCAGCAATGCAATGTCACATATAAGAATTTTACGACTTTTCTCACAATTTGTTAAGGTGGCAATCTATGATCAGAGTAACATCTTTTTTTATCTAACTCTACAATTGTCAAATATGTTGTGCCATTGCCCATTAGACTTAATGTTAATTCATAGTAGCTAGAAGCGTAGAATCAGTTTCATTGCCACTTACTTTGTCAAGTCTAATTTGGTACTCATGGATGTTTCTTGTGCTCATAATTTTCATGTTGATGACAAATTGACAATATTATCCAGGATTGAGTCTATGCTAGTAGGTAGAGTTGTTGAAGACATCATAAACAAACGAATTCCGACAAATCTGATCATTTCCATCTATCCTCTTAGATATGATATATGCCATGAGTACCTAAAACTCTTCTTGCAAGTTGGGTCAAAAGATGTCATCATTGTTGGAATATGTGGGCCAAGAAGAATGGGAAAGACAGCAATTGCAAAAGCTATTTATAATCAGATTTTTTATACTTTCGAAGGTAGCAGTTTCCTCAGCGATGTTGCACAAAATTCAAAGCAGCCCAATGGTCTAGTTTACCTACAAGAAAAACTCCTGTCTGATATTCTATCAGAAAGAGATATAGCAATAGCAAATTGTACCAGAGGAATGGATATAATTGAAGAAAAATTATGCTTTAAGCGGGTTTTAATTGTTCTTGATGATGTGGATGATTTGGAACAATTGTATGCACTAATTGGAAGTCGCAGTTGGTTTGGAGTGGGAAGTAAAATCATCATTACGACTAGGAAAGTTCATCTGCTAAATGTGCTAGGAGTGGATCAGATACTTTTGGCTCAAGGGCGTCCTCTACCACCGAATATAGAGGTAAGTATGTCTTTGATGAAATCAATATTTTTTCGCATGTTGGAAAAATCTAATTGGATTATGATGTATAGGACATTTGGGAGAAATTCCAGCAAAGTTGTCACATAGTTGCAGGGCTTCAAGAGTATATCCAGTCCTTATATAACATGGTACAGTACTAATAACACAATTGATCTTAACTTTTAATTTGTGAAAACAGCAAACACTTAATTTCTTCTTGTTTTTTATCCCCTTATTCATATGGTGTTTCGCTCCTTCATTTGTAGAGAAATGACAGAGTGAGGTATCTTAAAAATTGTTTACTCAAAGAGCGTCAGGAGAATGCCGTTCAGGTACTATTTTCTTACAAGTCTATGGTCACCAATATATATATATATATATATATATATTCAGAGCTCAATATGAAGATATCATGCCTTTATATGCTAGACAGATTTATCATGTTAAATACTGTGTGAGATATATTTTTAATGTTAGAAGAAGAAAAGTAAAGGAGGCAAAGAGTAATTAATGACTGAAAGTGAAAGAAATGCATGGATATCATGTGTAGGTTTATAGAAGCATACATCAAGGTGAAGCCTTTGTGGTTAAATCTTTTACTAGTACACTTTCTGTATAAAACTAGGCTAATCCTAGCTTAACTCAGGAGTATATAATTCAATTTGGTTTATTTTATGTGCACTATAGGTTAATCCTAATACAATAATAATGGACTGATAGTGGTAGGAATGCTTAATCACGTTATAAAAACCATCAATATATAAATTTGTGCTTAATCAGGTTAACACATTTTAGAGGCAAGAAGAGACTTCTTTTCTCACCTCCAGTTTGTGGAGTTGTATAGTATGTCGTATGTTATGTTATAAGGAAAATCTGTAGCAAACTCAAGGCTATGGTCTAATAATTGCAGGCACCACCTACTGGATGACATTATGCAGATAAATGATTGATCAACTTTCCAATGATGACACTGGGAATTAGGCGAGAGGAGACACGAAGCATTATGAGTTTTTAATTATTATTATTTATGCTATGGCAGTATGGCTAATGAAAGTGGACATGGGTTAAGTTAAGCGTAAGAGGAAGTGTGATGGCATCTTTCTTTTAAGTGAGATAGCCCCTGACGTTAACGTTAAAATGAGACCCTTTTTTTTTTTTTTTTTTTTTTTTGGGTTCTTTGTAGTCTCAATCTCAAATGTTTCATCTTTATCCTCACTATGCACCAATTACAGACACATCCGTCTCTCTTCGAGTGTATATAAGAAAGTTGTTATAAATCCTAATTCTTAAGATTAAAATAAATTAAAAAAAAAAATTTATTTACACTAAACGAAAAGGAGAGAAATTACTGTGTGACTGAGCAATACCTAAAAGGCGTTGAAGGTTGCTTGTTTTAGCAGGAGCTTTAGGACAAAAGGAATCTCTATGGCAGTGGACAATAAAGCTTCAGGAGATGGTAAGGAATTCAATGAGACAGCAGAGGGAAGAAACAAAACAAAAAACAAAAGTTGCCCAAAAGACAAAAATCAAAAGAGATTGAAATTAGGTTAACGTTAAAGTTAGAATCCAAACGTTATCTCACTTAATGGGAGAGGCCAATTGTCCAAATTTTATTGGTGGAGTATAGAGTAGAGCACAATATATGAGATAGAAGATTTGGACTCATTTTTTGCTCCTCCTCAAATTGGTAAAAATGTCCAGAGTCACATACTAACTTTACCTTGTACTTGTGGGTGTGGGTGTGGATATTAATAGTTTCATGAAATACCCACAAATATAAGTTTGATGTAGGTAACTAGGCCAACAAATATAAGTTTGATGTAGGTAACTAGGCCCTTTGTTTTTTCTTTCACATTCACGCACGCTTTAGAGTATTCATATTAGCTCATGCAAAAATTTCTGTTTATTTTAGCAAAAAAATCTACTTTTTCTATTTTACATATTCATTTTTCAAAATACTTCACATTGGATTATCTATTTTACACTACATTTCATTAAAATATCAATTCTTTTTAATTTTCTACTATCCACTTTCTTCCTTTATCCTCCGGATACATAAAGAAATAATAAAAAACTAAATGCAAAATGAACAGTGTTAGTGTAAATGTACACGGTTACTATAGCAAACTTGTAAAATTACACAATTATACACTAATTGGTGTGGGTCAATTTTAGAAAAAAATTATGTAAATTTTACAAATTTTTTTGTTGTACACCCACTAAAAAATAAAACAAACAAAAACGGATTTAACACTATCATCATCCAACACAGGTCAACGCTATAATCATCTAACACTATCAGTAGATCTATTAGATGAACAAGATGAACACTTTCTTATTGTTCTTTCCCAAAGTCTCTGTACACATCAACATAACATTTGCGAAAATAACACCTAGCAAAGAACATAAGAATCTGTCAAAGAACATAACACCTAGCCAACACCTAACAAAGAGCATATCACCCAACTAAAACCCACAATCCCTCACATAGAACCAATGTTGTGGGTGGCCAAGCAAAGTTGAGGTGGATGAGTTACCAAACGTCAATTGGCACCTCCACAACCACCAAATGTCACCAATCCCTAAGCTCAACCTCCATGGCCGAAACTTGAGCTATAGTGACGGCATGGATAGATGCTAGGTTTGGATCAAGCTTTAGTGTCGACCTCTTCCAATTGGGGTTAGTTTGTCATGGGTGATTCAATTAAACTAGCAAATTTGAAGGGCAAATTTGAAATGCAAGTGACAATGGGTTCAGATATTTCCAATGTCAATCTCTCAACACACGCTCGCCTGATTATTCATGATTTGGGTTCTTCGATTTTTGGGTTTCATTAGTGATTTTTGGTTGGGTGTGTAGACACTACATTTTGTACCTGTTAATAAATTTTGGTCCCCGACCCCAATGATGAGCTTGACATATGTCAACCAAGGGTAATTAAAGAATTTACAATAGTTTGGAAGTAATCACAACTCAAAAATGTTCAAATTGCTTTAAAATTGATATTGAAAAATGATTTTTGCTTACTGTTTTGACCATAACTTTTGATCCACAAAAAAATTTTGAGTGACGTTTGTTTCATTGGAAACTTGACATCCTGGGCTTCAATTTAAATACAAATTGTGCCTAATTTGGACTAATTTTGAGTGAGTTATGACGGTTTGAAGTTGGGCTAATTGGGAAGTCCGATTTTCTGGGTTTTAAAACTTCATTTAAGGGCCCAAAACATAATGCTTTGATGTGGGCAGGCCCATGGGTGCTTGAGAACATCCAAAGATCATTAAAAAAGTCTGAAAACCCTAATTTTAACTTATATATACTCATCTTATGCCTCCAATCAAAACCCTAGCTAGGGAGAGTTATTTTTTGGCCTCCATCTTCTCTAAAACATTTTTTCTATTTTCAAAACCCTAGGGCAGCATCTTAGAACAGTTTTTTACAAAATTAAAACATCTCTTTAGTTAGTTCTAAGGCAGAAACTATTTTCCAAAATTGATTTCTCAAAACCTTTTACAATTAAAGTTTGTTCTTGAGTTGTGATTAGCTAAACTATTGTGTTCTTTTGATTATTCTTGTCCTATCAATCTAATCTTTGTGTTGTAGGCACTGAGGGTTCAATTAAACAAACTCTAAACTTATAATCTAAAGCAAGGAGAGTGTTCTTTCCATGAACTTTTCCTTTGTTTAATAGGATTCACAATTGTTTCTTAACATAGTTTTTATATTTGCTATATTTGTTTGTTTGATGTTCATGACTATATTTGATATGTTTTAATCTGATTTTAGATTGTTTATAATATGTTTTAGTTGTTCTTGTTTTATTATTTTAGTTCCATGTAAAGTTTGACATGTTAATTGAGTAAATGTTAGTTTAGTATAATTGTTTGTTTTGTTTCATATTTATTTGTTTATATTGAAGTTTGTTTTATTTTCTTTATGTTAGTTTAGTGTTTAGGGTTCTAACATACTTGTTTGATTTCCGTAAATTTGTAAAAATATAATTTTTCGAATTTGGGCTAAAGGCCATGCACATGCACCCCAAACCCAGATTATGGCAAAATCTTATTTTTTATTATTTTAATCACTTTTTACATTTTATTTGATTCTGTTTGACTCTGTTGTTCGTGAAAAATAATCTGCAAGCGCATAGAATCTTAACAAGTAGTAAAGTGTTTTTAGAAAATGAATGTCGAACTCATAGGGATTAACTATGTTAATGAATACCGAAATTCACTAAATTAATTACTATTTGGAAAATCGAAAATAAAAGGAATGTTCTACTATCTAGATTAAATTAAACTATTTAATAAAGATAAATATAGCAAAGCGTAAAAGTCTAAAAGTGTAAAGAAAAAAAAATATGATAAGAAAGGATCTAGAGCGATTGATTTCACCTAACAAATCCCACACAATTTATTATTCCTAATTATTAAATTCAAATGATCTCCCGTTGATGATTAAAAATTCCTTAAGTATTCAATATCTTCTCTCGAATATTATCAAAAATGTCTTCAACTAACAATTCCATATCTCTATGCGAATTTAATTAATTGGACACTCATTATGTACTTTGAATTTTCTAGAAAAATCACACTAATCGCGGTAAAGCATCTCTACTTTCGCTCAACTAATGGTGTTTAATTGTAGAACTAAAATAACAAATCACCTCTTGGTCTCATTGTCATTCAATTGATCAATCAATAATTCATAAAAAGAAATATTAAGCATTAAGAAAAAGAATTAAACACTCAATCATGGAAATATTAAAAATAAAATAACTCAAAATATAAATTGTGTGTTCATTGCTAGACTACATCAACGCTCTAGAAAATAAAATTTAGTTCATAATAAAATTGAAAAGAAAAAAAATAAAACTTATGTCTTTCATCTGAATTGGTTGATCAACATGAAGCTCTCGCCTTTGTCCTCAGATCCTCCTCTTAAGAAAGACTCCCAAAACAAGTTCTTCTATGTGGTGCCCCCTTTTCCTCTCAGGTTTCTCCTCCTCTATTTTTTCCCTAAAGAGCCTTTAAATAGGTCAAGGAATCCTATTCCCGTTTGGAGAAAATCCCAGATTTTTAGGTTTCAGTTAACTGAAGATTTTGGCCCATTTAACATCATAATTCGGACTTTTGGTAAACTGCAAAGTTGTAGCCCTGTAAATTAACTTTCCATCCCAACTTGAATCATCTCGATTGGATATCTGAGACGAAATTTATGCCAAAAATATTAACTGATGTGCAGGCTAGAATCCTAATCCGAATTGGACTTGGATTTGGTGCAAATTTCCTTTGATTCCTTGCTCCAGTTGGACTTAAATTTAATTGGGTTGGTCTTCTCTTGAATTCATGCTTGGCTGGATGTAAGTTGACTTGATTCAATCGGCCTAGTCCCACTTTGCATGTAAAGCCCTTGTAAATTAATCTGAAATCTTCTCATTCCTTCAAAGCACAAATGAATAGATAAATATAAATAAAAATTAAATCAAATCAAAAGAAATAAAGGAAAACTAACAATTTTAATAAATAAGAGGATAATAAAAATCATGTAAAAATTACACTTATCATCTGTTTAGGTTAATATGTTTATGTTTAATTATTTTCCATGTTTGCTTTAGTATTTTTGCTATGTTTAGTCTATTTGATATTATTTCCTTGTGTATTTTATTTAATTGTCAACTTGCCATGTTTAATTTAATTTATTTGATTGTGTTTTATTTATTTCCTTTTATATTGTGATATGTTTTGAACATGTTGTATGTGTTACTTTTATTTAAAGTGCATGATGTATGTTTAGGTTAAGGATTATGGCTCTCTTAATAAACTCTTTAATTAAATATGGCCTAGCAACACAAAATGGAGGCTGGCCCACAAGCTTGATGGTCTTGGGTGCCTAATACCTTCTCAAGCCATATCCAAACTTCAAACCCATAATCTGGTACGTGGATTCATGTGTGTAAGTGATTGGCCCAAGGGGCCCAATATTGTTCCTAGACCTAATCTAGGCAGCGACTCCATTAGTCCACAGGGTATGAAGGTGTGACTTGATTAGGGATTTCTAGGTTCATTGTGGTTCTTAAAAGGCTCTCTCTCTCTCTCTCTCTCTCTGAGAATTTTGGGTTCGTTTTGGTTCTTAAGAGGATTTCTAGGTTTGTTTTGATTGATAGGACTCATTTCTCACTTTCTCTCAAAATTTTCTAGAGAAATTTTCTAGGGATTTTGTGAATTACTCCCTACTTGGTTCCCTAGAAAATATTACAAACCCCAATAAAAATAGTTTGATTTGGAATGGAGATTTTGTGAATAACAATCATTATGATCATAAATTGATAAATCCAAATGTCACAAGTTGGTTGGGCCAACAAAACATGTGTTACAGTTGATGTGGCACTTAACGAACACATTAGCAAAAAATGGACAAAAGAGTTAATGCTCAAAGTGGTATATGATCAACCTTAAGTATCAAAATCCAAATTCTAAAACAATAGCTTTGTTTTTCAAAATACCCCTAAATTTTAGGGGTGCACCTTAACCAAAGAAAAATATTGGCTTACATTAAATTGTTCATATAAGTCCGGTAGGAGGTGTACATCTAGGATTTGGATCATGCAATTATTACTTCCATGTGAGTTGTAAAAGCTAATGGAGTAAAATTTTTAAACTTCAAACTTTTTAACCATTTTAATTTTTTGCCTGGTTAATTTTACATCTCAAATAAAAGTGGTAATTGTATGATGTAATAAATAATAACCCTATCTCAATTGGTACGCATAAGTGGAAGTTACTAAGGTCAACTCTGCAAGGAGGAGAGTTAGAAAGAGAACCATCTCACCAGGTAGTGATCCTTATTTGGCTAGAAAGAGTCTAGAGTTAGCATGACTAGTAGGTGGGCAAAAGTGACTAGAGTTACATGATCTAATCTTTGCTTGGAGTCAAAGAGGAGGTGTTGCAGAGTTGGTCTAGTCAGCTTGGATAGAACCGAATAATCAAATTCAAATCCCTGCTAATTTTTTGTGTTTCTTTCACAGTTTAGTTTGCCTTCTCTCACTTTCGTTTTTTTCATGACTTATGACATTTTTGTTGTCACTAATATGTCATTATTAGCAACAACGCTTGTTGTTGTCACAAATAATAATATATGAGAGGTGCTACGTCTACAACATTTTTACAACATTTCTACAATAAATCATGGGTGGTTAGTTATGATTGGTTCAAATTTGAATTTAACATTGAGAATAATTTTTTAACCCAACAATAACAACCAGTAACAACCTACCACTTAGGATTTGTTGTAAAAATATTGTAAAATTGTTGTAGACATATCATTTCTCATAATATATTAGTGACCATAGACATGTCATCACTAAAATTTGCATATTAGCGATGATATTGTTTGTTGTCACTAATGATTTGATAAAATATTAGCGGCGACATCGTTGTCGCTAATAACATTTTACAGTTTTTGGATTTTTCTATAAAATTTACATTTTTAATTTTACATTGGTACTTGATGGAAAACAATAAACCACAATCCCACACATCACATATTTTCAATCACAAATACTCATATAAGCATAACAACTGTTCAATCAATAACTACTAATAAGGAAAAATAATACCCAAGTTCAATATCATATCCATAATTTAAGTTCCAATCTATTCTCTCAAATACTAATCAAATAATAACATATTCCTCATGAAGATATGCTGCCAAACCAAAGCTTGTTGCAACGAAATGTATCTCCCCTTGACATCATATGTAAGACTATAATCCAAGGCACACGACATTTTAACTTGAAATAAAGAGCATAAATCAATGTCAAGGTAAACTAAAATAGATGACAAAAATACTTACTAAATAGTTTTAACATTAAAATAAAAGTTTAACATTTATAATTTTCAAAAATACCATAGGTGAAAAGATATGAAAGCTTTATGTATTTAACAAAACTTAATTCGCTTTAAGACTCATTCTCCAAAAGAAATAAGTCCAAATTAACAATCATAACAAAGAACATATCAAAAGATATTAGGCAAAATATGATAGTATGGTCAACAACATTTTGGTAAAGTAATTTATTCAAAGTCTATACAATGATAAAGATAATTGCATAAAAGATTATACTAACTACAATAGAAGTGGACTATGGTGATGAAATATATTCCCACCATATGCAAGAAACATAGTTATCTAGACCAAGCACCTTAAACTTGTTTTGTGGTGGAATATGGTGATGAAACATATTCCCACCATATGCAAGAAACATAGTTATGTAGACCAAGTACCTTAAACTTGTTTTGTGGTGGAAGTTTTGCAACTTGGATAGCTTCAATTAGCTTATGGAGAAATAGAATAGATTCACAATATATCAATTATGTATACAAGCTGACTCACAAAGCCATTTCACTATTAGAGCTTCTTAGCCCCTAAGTTGAATGTTTAAAAGTCAAAATCTACAATTATTGGAGATTCTTCATATGATTTGTTATTTATAGTCCATTAGTCCTACTATTGCAGTGCCTTGTGGCTAGCTACTAAATGACACTCAAAAAATTTCACTCACTTTTATTTTGAAGAAGCAAAGATTCCGTAAGAACACAACACTTCCCATTATTTTGCTAAATTCATATCTAATATAATAAGCAACAGAATTCATCTTCCTCACCATGTTTTGTAATAATAATAATATTATAGAATAATATCATACAATATTATAAGGAGATCCACAATATCAAAACTAAACTATGGTGCTTGAAGGGGATAGAATTTGAGATAGATGGATCCGTTCAAAAAAGCCAACCAAAAGCAATGGTGCTAAGGAGAAGGATGGTCTAAACATACTAACAAACAACGGACAGAATAAAGATCATGCCCTAGATGGAGAGGAAAGAAGATGGACAGACTCTCCACAGTGGATGGATTCCAAGTAGACGGACACAAGGTAGACAAGTAGCAAAGCCACGTGGCATCCATGTGCCCTAAGTGGTCTCCAAGAAACTTCAAATGGAAATGTCTTGTGCCCTATGATTAACCATAATCAACAAAATCTGTATATGGAAAGGATTCTGTAAAATATGTGTATTTATGAGAATCTTCCCTACAAGGAAACATCTTATTCACCAAGAAATAAATGTCGGTTCTATACTACTATAAAATCCCAAAACCCTCAGAAATTAAGGTACGCATAATTTACCCCAGCTCTAACACTCTAGAGTTGTGAACATTCTCTAACTTAACCTTTAGAGGGTATTTGGCTGGTATCACACTAGTACTCTTTACAAGGTTTTTTTCTTCTTTGTGGCACAGGTTTTTGTCTGGAAAACAAGCGACCTAGGCCATCCCTAGGAGACATAAGGACGATCATAGGGGGCACCACAACCTTCGGTTTAACCAGGAAGGCATGTAAGACCTACCTTAAGATGGTCCAAAACGTCCAACTAACAAGTTTAGTCCCAAAGATGGCACGCATCGACAACCCTATAATTGGGTTCATAGAGGAGGATGCTCGATGTCCCCATCACCCACACGACGATGCGCTTATAGTTAGCATATAGGTTGGGGACTACAACACTCACTGGGTCCTTGTAGACAATGGAAGCTCTGCTGATATCCTCTACTACTCGGCATTCCAGCAGTTGAGGATTGAGAGAGAATGGTTGGTTCCAACTAATGAGCCACTCATTGGATTCTGAGGAATAAGAGTATACCCCCTTGGTGTGGTCACCTTGCCCGTAACAGTTGGTGATTACTCTCAACAAATTACCAAGGATTTCACATTCCTAGTTGTTGACTGTTTGTCCGCTTACAATGCCATCTTAGGCCGTCTTACCCTTAACTCATGGAAGGGCCGTAACTTCAACTTACCACCTGATGATTAAGTTCCCCACCGAGAATAGAGTGGGAGAGGTACGAGGAAATCAAGTAGTGGTGTGCAAGTGCTACGTGGCCATGCTGGAGATGGACGATCGTTTACAAACCATATGTCTAGAAGAACAGCGGATGGTGGCAGAACCTGTGGAGGGGTTGGAAGAGGCACTCTCACTAGCCCACCAATCCATCAGGTGCTCATAGCATTTCTAAGGGAGAGCCAGGACGTCGTCACCTAGAGCCATGAAGACATGCCCAGAGTTAATCCTTCAGTCACAGTCCACAAGTTGAATGTATCGCCCTCTTTTCCTCCCATCCATTAGAAGAAATGGGTGTTCGCGTAAGAGTGAGACAAGGCCATAGCAGAAGAGGTTCGTAAATTACAAAAAGCAGAGTTCATACGAGAAGTATACTATACCGACTGGTTGGCCAAAGTAGTGATGGTCAAAAAGGCCAACGGGAAGTTGAGGATGTGCGTGGACTTCACAGAATTAAATAGGGCATGCCCCAAGGATAGCTACCTACTTCCGTGGATTGACATCTTAATGGATTCGACAGCAAGACACTAGTTGTTGAGCTTCATGGACGCATTTTCTAGTTATAACCAAATCAAGCTGGATGAAACTGATCAAGAGAAGACTTCATTTGTCATTAGCCAAGGTCTTTTCTACTACAGAGTAATGCCATTCGGACTCAAAGATGCGGGCACCACGTATCAAAGGCAGATGAACAAGATGTTTGCACATCAGATTGGGTGGAACGTTCAAGTCTACATGGACGACATATTGGTAAAATGCCAATAGGAAGATGACCATTTGGACATCCTTAAGGAAACCTTTGATACCCTTCGCTCTTACAACATGAAGCTAAATCCAAACAAATGTGCATTTGGGGTGACGACCGAAAAATTCCTAGGGTTCATGGTATCCTAAAGAGGTGTTAAGGTCAACCCGACAAGATACGGGCAATAATGGAGATGACGCCACCAACAGACATCAAGGAAGTACAAAGCCTCAACGACAAAGTAGCCGTACTAAATAGGTTCGTCTTAAGAGCAACAGACAAATG
This sequence comes from Quercus wislizeni, assembly GCA_023055345.1. Taxonomy (NCBI): domain Eukaryota; kingdom Viridiplantae; phylum Streptophyta; class Magnoliopsida; order Fagales; family Fagaceae; genus Quercus; species Quercus wislizeni. The sequence continues at coordinate 17,492,162 of JALGQJ010000003.1, forward strand.
CCTGCCTTTCTTCCACACATTGAAGAAGTCCTTTGAGTGGACGACTAAATGTCAGCAAGAATTCGAAAACCTAAAATCATACCTATCCTCCGTACTATTGTTGAGTCCCTCCAAATCAGGTGAAGAATTGTTTCTCTATCTAGTTGTCTCCTCGGTAGCTGTCAGCGCAGCCTTAGTTAGAGAAGAGGACAAGGTATAGAAGCCTATATACTACACAAGTCGGGCACTCTAAGGCACAAAAGGGAGGTACCTCCTAATAAAGAAGCTCAAATTTGCATTAGTAACTACGGTTTGTAAGCTCAAGCCATACTTCCAGGCCCACGTTGTGGTCATCCTAACAAACAAGCCTCTACGAAGACCAATGAGCAACCCTGAAGTTGCTGGACAGATGGCACTATAGGCAATTAAGTTAAATGAATTAGACGTATAGTATCGCCCACATACGACCATGAAGAGGCAGGTGGTTGCTGACTTCATCGTGGAATTCACCAACATGGAAGGCCATGGGGCAAAAGCATGTCTTCAATGGAGTATCCACATGGACGGGTCATCCAACAGACAAGAAGGCGGAGCTGGTGTAGTACTCCATTCCCTAGAAGGGGACGAGATCGAATGCATGGTCTAACTCGATTTCCTTACAACCAATAATGAAGCGAAGTACGAAACTTTAGTAGCAGGGCTGGATCTCGCCAAAGCAGTAGGAGTCACAAATGTGGTCGTATACTGCGACTTTCAGGTAGTCACAAGTCAAGTAAACGGCAACTACGAGTGCAAGGGTGAATGGATGAAGAAGTATCTGGAGCAAGTGAAGAAACAAACAAACAACCTTCAAGCGAAGTTTGTTCAAATCCCAAAGGAGGAGAACGAGCAAGTCGACCGCCTTGCCAAGACTGCATCAGTAGAGCATATGCTCATCCTCAGTTAAGTGCTATCCTTTGTTCAGATCTCACCATTAATAGACAGCGTCAATGTGCAAGAGATAGGTTCCAAGAACAACTGGACTATATCATTAATCTCCTACCTGAAAAATGGCATGCTACTTGACGGTAAGGAGGCTGCAAGGAAGTTAAAGGTTCGGGCAGCATAGTTCATGCTAATCAAAGACATCTTGTACAGAAGAGGCATCTCTCGCTCGTACCTAAGGTGTCTTAGTTCCAAGGAGGCAGACTATGTCATGAGATAAGTCCATGAAGGAATCTGTGGGAACCATTCCGGATCACGATCTTTAGTGCATAAGCTAGTACGGGCAGGGTATTATTGGCCTACCATGTTGAAAGATGCCCATGCATATGTTAAAACTTGTGACAAGTGTCAGAGGTATGGCAACCTCATCAAACAACCAACAGATGAGCTCACTCTAATGACGGCCCCTTGGTCTTTCGCTTAATGAGAGTTGGATATCATGGGCCTATTCCAAACAGCAATCAGACAGTTGAAATTCCTAGTAGTCAGCATAGATTACTTCACCAAATGGGTGGAAGTTGAAGCTCTGGCCACCATCACGAAAAAGAACATATGAAGCTTTGTATGGAGGAACATTATTTGCAGGTACGATATACCTAGAGTACTAGTCTCAAACAATGGGAAACAATTCGACAATGACTCGTTCAGAGATTTTTGCTTGCTGCTAGGGATCAAGAATCACTACTCCTCACCCACCCACCCTTAGGCCAACGGAGAAGTCGAGCTCATGAACCGATCCTTGCTCAAAATCATCAAGACCTGTTCGAGGGGGCAAAGGGTATATGGCTGGAAGAATTTCCAAGCGTTTTATGGGCATACAGAACGATGGCAAGGACACCTACAGGAGAGACACTGTTTCAACTAGCATACGGAAGCGAAGCTGTCATCCTGTGAGAGTAGGAATGATGAAGCTATGTGCTTGCAACTTGACTTGGTGGATGAAGTTAGAGCAATGGCTGAACAAAGATTAGTGCAATACCAAAACCTCATGGCCAAACACTACAACTCAAGAGTTAGACACAGAAACTTCCAAGTTGGAGATCTTGTCTTGAGAAAGGTGACAGGTGCCACAAAAAATCCCTCTTAGGGAAAGCTAGGACCTAATTGGGAAGGACTTTACAGGATCGCTTCATGGCAGATGAAAGGGACCTACCACCTAAAGACGCTAGATGGGTAAAAGTTGCACCACCTATGGAACATGGAGCACCTGCAGAAGTACTACCAATAGACAATGGCACAGACAATGACACTCCTCATTTCCAGTTTATTTCCTTTTAGTTAATTTTTACTATCTACAATACTTTTTAACCCCGAAAGGCAGTTTTTCATTTTTCAAGAACAAATTTCTACACGCATATTTATCACAATAAGAGGAGTTATTCAGATATGTCATGTGTATGTCTACAAAACTATGTGGGTTCATCCCAGGGGATGATTTGAATTAATGAAGTCCATAAGTGGATGAATTCATCCCAGGGGATGATTTGAATTTATTAAGTCCACAAGTGGATGAGTTCATCCTAAGGGATTATTTGAATTTATTAAGTCCATAAGAGGACGGGTTCACCCCAAGGGATGATTTGTAATTATTGTCCATAAATGGAAGGGTTCATCCCAAGGGATGATTTGAATTTATTAAGTCCATAAGAGAACAGGTTCATCACAGGAGATGATTTGTAATTATTGTCCATAAGTGGACGAGTTCATCCCAAGGGATGATTTGAATTTATTAAGTCCACAAGTGGACGGGTTCATCCTAAGGGATGATTTGAATTTATTAAGTCCATAAGAGGACGAGTTCACCCCAAAGGATGATTTGTAATTATTGTCCATAAGTGGATATGTTCATCCTAAGGGATGATTTGAATTTATTAAGTCCATAAGAGGACGGGTTCATCCCTAGGGGTGATTTGTAATTATTATCCATAAGTGGACAAGTTCATCCCAAGGGATGATTTGAATTTATTAAGTCCACAAGTGAACGAATTCATTATTAAGTGCTCAAAAAGGATAAATCAGTTACAAAGGATACCATCAAAATGCTAAGTCCAAAGTGGACGGGAACATCAAAGTAAACAGGTGGATTTGCAAAAATATATTTTCAGACGTACAATCAAAATGCAAGCGACGGATATCAAAACATTATATAAGAAGGGCCCATAAAAGGAAGTAGTTTACATGCAAGGCCAAAACAACAATAGGCAACGACAAAAATAGCAAGAACATTGTCCTCCCAAAAATTTCTTTACATTAAAAAAAAAAAAGAAAAAAGAAAAAGAAAAGAAAAGGTGAATCTACTGCTGGTCAGCTGGGGTCTCTCCATCTTTCTCTTCAGCCATTTGGTTAACGAGCCTCATCCTCGATGGATTTGACTTGATCTTCATGAGGAGCAGTCTCTTTGTCATCTTGAGGGTCAGGAGTGGTGTCATATGTAAATAGTTCGTCGGTATCTACTTGATCAACGGGACGGGTTAGGGTCTGGCCTTAGGTGTTGATGGAGATGTAGGACAAATCTAGATCTGGGAAGGAGGCCTTGACTTGACGAAGGTAGTAGTCAAAGCCGTTGGCGAAGGAGCCACCCAATTCCTATAAAAGGGCGTCGGAGTTATGATACTCCTTTATCGCATCCTCATTAGCCCGACGAAGTTGCTCCTTTGACTTGGAGATCTCATCCTCTTTGTCCTTGAGCACTTTTTTCAGCACCTCTATCTACTTCTCCGACTCGTCCAAGAGCTTTTTTGTTAGGTTAAGCTTATTCTTCTGGACCACCTTCCAGGCCTACAACTCCCCCAACTCCGCCTCTGTCGTCTCTGCCTTCACCCTCAAACAATTCACCACCATTTCCTGAGACAGGCAACAGCCCATCAAACCCTTCATCATGAGCACCCCCTGCAAGAATTAAAAAAAAATGTTAGAAAAATAAAGAGACAACATGATGGAAAGGAGAGAAGGATGGATATACATACTTATGTAAGGCTGAAAAGACCTGTCTCCCCCATAACCTCGGTTGCATGGTTGCCCAAATCCTCATAGTCATCATCTTTGATGATGGAAAAAAGTTGCTTGAGTGCATACTGCGAGTCCTCACAGAGGAGGACCGGGCGTTTTTCAGTGACGGGACACTGACCTGTCATGAGGCCTTTGCCCTTCCCTAGACCAAACGGAGGAGTCAGCTTGTTTGCATCAAGATTCTCCCCGACGTTGACCCCACTGCCACCTTGGGTTTCTTGGGGAGACGGTCGGTCTTGTTCGATGGTTTCCTCTTTGTGGACGGGTTGGTCAGACCCATTCTCTTGGGAGGTAAGCCTCCTTCCTGTTTCTTCCGCATAGCAGCTTGTTGCTTAAAGAAAAGCCCTCCTCTTGCCGTCTTTCATTTCTGCATTAAAATGGATGGAAAGAAAAAGTTAGGTAAACTACTATAAATAAAATAAAAAGTAATGAGCAACGGACTTACGTCTGCGCGTTTGACTATTGTAGCAACGAGTAGCTGCGATAGGCTTAGGACCATCACAATACTAGTGGATTGTGTCCAAGGTAACAAGCTTTGCCCACATCCTCTTTACCAACTTGATCCTAAAGATCTTTTCCAAAAAACTCCACTCCTCAAGAGTCACCTCTATATGGTCTCGAGCTGCAAAAAGGGGATGATTAGGCCAACACGACACAAATAATAAGAAACAAAATTTAGACTAGACGGACGACTACCAGACGGAGGCATTATACCCCAATTTTTGTCCACAGGCATGTACTCCTGACCATTAGGGTGACATATTCAGTTGTCCCCCTAAATGAAGAAGTACTGGCTCTTCCAGTTTCTGTTTGAGTCAGGGGTATCGCACACTAGCCTAAGTGCCGACTTCCTAGGTAGGAAATTGTACATACCCCTAGACTGGGTGATTTCTAATGGACAATAGTAGTGGAAGAACTCCTCCACCGTCATCTTACGCTCCCTATTAGTCAAGACTCCATATAACACTTCTGAGCCAAGGAAGACTCTTTAGGCATTCGGAGAGATCTGGGTGACAGCTAGCCCCAGGGATTGAAGTAGACAGCGGTGAAGAGCACTTAAAAGGAATCTAAGTCCCGCCTTAAACATCTTTTCTTACACCCCAACGTCTTCGGCATCCCGATAGTAGCACTTTTCGAATTTGAAAGGCAAACGGGTAGGGATGACGACAGGAATCTGGTATCTTTCCTTAAGGGTCTCGAAGTGTTTTTTCTTGATGCTAGAGTTGAAGTCATTTACCGTCCATAACGGTAGAAGGAGAAACTCCCTAAGGCCATTAGGACCTATGACGGATTGAATGGGAAGTTCAGCATTGTCTATATCTTCATTGTTTGAATCCCCACCTAAATCACCCTCTGATTCATCCAAGTCCTCATCCTCCTTCGCATAGGGTGAGTTAGCAAACAAAACCCTTTCATCATAAGAGGTGCTGAGGTGATCTTGACCTGACGGATACACCTTATTGTAGCCCGTTCCATTGCGGACACACGATTGTTCACTCGACACCTCACTCGACATCTATCACCTACACGTGACAAATAAACTCCTAAGACTCTACAGATCTACATAGGCGATGGGCATGCAATATTTAAAGTGAATAACAAAAAGAGAACTCAATATAAGGAAACAAATACTTACCAGTTGAATGATGCAAAGAGGCAACAGAAACGGCGTGGCGCACGGTTACACTAAGTCAATGGTATGACGATTTCTGGTAGGATACGGTATCTGAAGGGGATAGAATTTGAGATAGACGGATCTGTTAAAAAAAAGCCAACCGAAAGCAATGGTGCTAAGAAGAATTATGGTCTAAACGTACTGATAAACAATAGGAGGAATAAAGATCTCACCCTAGACGAAGAGGAAGAGAAGATGGACAGACTTTCCATGGTGGACAGATTCCAAGTAGACGAACACAAGGTAGACGGGTAGCAAAGCCACGTGGCCTAAGTGGTCTCCAAGAAACTTCAAATGGAAATGTCATGTGCCCTACGATTAACCCTAATCAATGAAATTTGTATATGGAAAGGATCCCGTAAAATACGTGTATTTATGAGAATCTTCCCTACAAGAAAACATCTTCTTCACCAAGAAACAAAGGTTAGTTCTACACTACTATAAAAATCCAAAACCCTTAGAAATCAAGGTATGCATAATTTACACTCTAGAGTTGTGAACATTCTCTAACTTAACCTTCAGAAGGTATTTGGCCCGTACTACACCGATACTCTCTGTAAGGTTTCTTCTTCTTTGTTGCATAGGTTTTGTCTAAAGCAAGTGAGGACTGTGTAGCTTACTGACGATTTTTGGCATCATTAGTGCCCATGTTCTTTCAAATCCAAATAACAGAGTGAACGAATAGCTTACAATGCCCATGGCTTCAAAACCAAAAACCCACAATATCAAAATTAAAACAAGGGGGAAAAAAAGAAGAAAAAGCTTTTAATCACAAGGTTAGTTCATGCTTTCTTAACATGTAGGAAATTCATTCAAAATTAAAAATTAAAAAAAAAAAGTCAAAATCTCTAAAATTACCTTTGAGAGAGAACAACAAAGAGGGAACAACGAAAGTATAGATCCAGTTAAACTTTTAGAACTGAAAAGAAAAGCTTTCGTTATAAATGATCATTCAAAATTGAAAAAAAAAAAAACAATCAATCAAAATTTTCATTATGAAATTAGGAACCCTAGAATTACACAAGAAAGAGGGAAAATAGAATTAGGGAATGGAGAAGAAACAAAGAGTGACGATGAGATCTAGAGAGAGACTAGCTATAAGAGAGAGAGAGCTTACTGATTTGTGGAGGCTGAGGCTTGAGGAGAGAGAGAGCGTGAAAAAAAATAAAATAAAAAAAATGAGCATTTGGATTTGTTTACAGGTTCCCAAAAAAAAGGGCCTCTTTACGTTAAGAAAAAAAATTAATAAAAAAAAAATTGGGTACTTTAAAAAAACATCAAAGTGATGAATGGAAATGTTCCTCAAATTAAGATTAGATAGTGTATTTTTATTAAAATAAATAGAAAGAGATAATGATAAGTTAATGAATATTCATAATTAATAGATAAAAATTTAAAAACTATTGAATTTTTTAGGGAAAATCAATGGATAAACTCATTCATAAAATATAGGTAATTTTGATAAATTTTAAATTAAATAAAAATTCCAAAAAATTTGCACAAGACTAGCATAGATTGATAAAAAATAAAAAATAAAAAAATAAATACTGCATGAAAATTACACCATTGGAGATTTAAAAAATATAGTTACATGATATTTGAAAAGAATAAAGAAAGAATAAAAAAAAGAATGAAGAAATAATATTAAAATGAAATAGAGAAATGATAGAGAGTCTATTGGAAAGTGTATTTGAAAAATTGATTTTATTCATAAGAATGACCAAAATATCCCTAAACCTTAAAAATGACTAAAATACCCCTAAACCTAAAAAATGACCAAAATACCATTGAAACCTCTAAGATGACCAAAATACTCCCGAAATCTCTAAAATAACCAAAAAAAAAAAAAACCTTAACTAGTAAAATAACCAAGATACTCCCAAAACTTCTAAAATGATCAAAATACCTCTAAAGCCACTAGAATTAGCAAAAATACCACAAAATGACCAAAATACCCCAAAAAAACTCTAAAATAATAAATATACCCCTAAAATTGCTAAAATGACAACAACAAAAAAGCCCTCAAATCCTTTAGAATGATAAAAATAAAAAAATAAAAAAACTCTAAAACCTCTAAAATGACAAAAATACCTCGAAATCAATAAAATGACCAAAATATCCTGAAACCTCTAAAATGACCAAAAATAACCTGAAACCTCTAAAATGACAACCAAAAAAAAAAAAAAATACCCCTAAAATCTCTAGAAAGACAGAAATACTCTCAAAACCTCAAAAATGAGCAAAAGTACCTTGGAACCTCTAAAAAATGACCAAAATACTCCCAAAACCTCTAAAATGACCAAAAATACACTGAAACCTAAAAAATAACCAAAAATACCTCAAAATCGATAAAATGAGCCAAATACCCCCCAAGATCTCTAAAATGACAATTTTGGTCATTTAAGAAGTTACGGAGTATTTTGGTTATTTTATAAATTTCAGTATATTTTGGTTATTTTAGATATTTGAAGGGTATTTGGGTCATTTTAGGGGTTTTGGGGTATTTTGGTTATTTAAAAGATTTCGAGAGTATTTTTGGTAATTTTAGAGGTTTTAGGAGTATTTTTGGTCATTTTAGAGGTTACGGGGTATTTTTAGTTATTTTAGAGATTTCGAGGGTATTTTGATCATTTTAAATGTTTTGGGGTATTTGCTTCATTCTATAGGTTTCGATAGTATTTTGTTCATTCTAGTTTTTTTTGGTAGTATTTTGGTCATTTTAGAACATATATGCCCAGCCTTGGGGGCATATGTCACACGATATCTTGTATGCGTCAAGAATACATGTTTAGATATTGATGAATTTGATTTTAAAGGAAAAACAAAAGTAGCTTTAGTTTGAAAACCATTTGAAAAACCCATGATTAGTAAGAGTTAATGTTAAGATAAACTGAAAATGTAATGTGTGATCCAGGGGAGCACCTACCAGTATCTTCTTAAACTTTGAAAATTAGTATTCCTTGTGGAAATTTATAATTTTAAAGGGAGTACTTTGAACTACTCTTATCACTCCCATGTGTGATCTAGGGGAAAACATAGCTTCAAAGGAGTACCTTAGGGAAGATAATTTTAATGGGATGGTCAGATTACGAGAACAATGCTAACCAAATCTTCATGAGGTCACATGGCATGTGATCATCATGCTCCAATTCATATTTAAATCTTGATCATTTGATTGGAAGAGAATGGCCAAATATTGGTGTAGTCAAAATTTGAGAATAATTGGATGGTCAAATTGAGAGAACAGAGCTAATCAAAATATTTTACCATGCAGGTACATGACACATGCATGTCCATCATGTGCCATACTTAGATCTAGAATCCAACCGTCGGATTTGAAGAGTGTAATGAAATGTTAATTATGGTAAATTATGGTCACAATCAGATGGTTGGATTTAGAAAAAAGTGCAGTCAAAATTTAGTTAAAGTTGGTCAAACCTGGTCAAACTTAATAAATGGTCCTGAAACTATTGGATTTCATGAATCAATTTTTTATTTTTCTATATCATGTATCATAAGATACATAAATACTTAATAAAATTATATAATTTATATATATACACACACACACATATATATATGAATGGTATATTCATTATAAAATTAGAATATATTCAACTAATAACCAATTTAATCATCAATTATGTAATAATATTTAGCAAAACTAACTAAATAAATCAAATTTTTATTATTCTTTTTTGGGCATTCTCTATAGCCATTGCAAACGGGTCGGCCTAAGTTCAAGTCAGGTTAAATTTGAGTTTTAGTAAAAAGAAATACGTATCATCTTAAATGGGTTAAAAAAAAATTGGGTTGGGTTCCGGTTGACCCATATTTTCTACATTAAAAAAAAAAAAAAAAATGAAAACAAGTATTCGCCAATTGGTAAGTAGTACCAAATAGCTTGGTGTAAAGTGCATTAATTTGAAACTTCTAATGTCAAGAAAGAGCTCATATCAAAATTTGTTGATTAATAATAAAATTATACAAATCCTAACATTGTTAACAAAAACAAAATAACACAAACACAAAGGAATCTAGTGTACACTTTGAAATTTTAATTAAAACAATCACATGCAAGTTCCATTTCCACACAATATCAGCATCTCAAAAAAGAGAATAAAATTACAAATGCACCACTCGATAACTAATTGACAAATAATAAAAATAGATTAGAAGTTTACAATCTTGAAAACTTATTTCAAATTCTAATATTTTGAAAAATAATTTAATAGTTTTGTTTAATTTTATATGCGTGATAGTTTAGTGGCGGCTCTAGGAATTGTTTTTAGGGGGTTATTAGGAATTTTAAATTAATCAAAATTTAATAAAAAGAACTTAAAATATATCAAGCTATCGAAAAAAAAACCCAAATACATGAAGTTTTATATGTTTCTTCTACAAGTTTTAATCTTTTGAAATCATTACAAGATAGTTCATTATTTATTGTCAATGTAGATAGGTGTGATAATTTTATTTTGTTATGTTTGCATAATATTTTTATTTTTATGTGGCTATCATTATTTATTTGTTATTTATTTTATAAAAATATTTTAAACTAAATGAAGAAACTCAACCCATTGACAATGTATTAAATTGAACCACACTGCCACACTCATCCACACATAATAACTAAGTGTCTACTTAACTAATCAATTTTTTTTCAATTAACAATAAATAAAAAATCAATCAAATGCTTGAACAATCACTAACTCTACCATTTTTTTTTTCTTAAATCACTAAATTTATAACAAAAAGTTATTATAACATGATAAAAATACACACATACGTAACAAACTCTCTATATTTCCTAATTATTAAATTATATAAAGTTATATTATATTTTATATTATACATGCACACATTCAGTAACAGACACACACTCACACACATATAATATAAATTAATAAATATATAAAAACCTAAAACTAAGAGAAAATTCAATTAGATTTCATATTGAATTTCAATTAGAGTCTAATTTTGCTCCCACGTGTATCATCTAATCTAAATTTTTAAATTTTTGTGCTAAGTGAGTTAATTTAGTGTAGAAAATGAGGAGTTCAATATAAATAAACCATAGAAAACCTAATCATATATCTAACTCTATATATAAAATTAGAGGAAGAGAGGGTTTGAATGATTTTATATTTATGAGATTTTTTTTTTTTTTGGGTGAATTGATGTTATATATTTAATATCCAATAGTAATTTTCAAATTTATATATTTAATTGCAGTGTAATGAGAAACTTAGCGTTACCAATATCATGAAAATTGCATGGAAAAATCATTTTAGTACCTCCAAATGTCCTTGTCTAACTAATGTCCTATATGTTTAATAACCCAAACTAACATTAATAGCACTATTACAATTTGCCATTTCCTTGTGTAAACGCGGGTTACATACTAGTGTATATATATATATATATATATTAATAGGCGAAACTTAGAGAAAATATAATTAGATTTTACAATTGAAGTCAAATTTTGTGTCATGTGTCTTAAATTATCTATTTATAGAGAGAGTTTTATTTATTAATTTTGGAGTCAAATGTGGGACCATATCATAAATATCTATCCAAGTGAGTTATTGCATACAAAAATCAAAGAGTTTACAATTAATGAACATATTTTTTTTTTAAAGGATAATTTACATTTTCTACTTATTAATATTCTTACAAGACTTTTTAAAGAGCTAAAAAAAATATAAGAATGACTATCGATAATATTTAAATTATATATGTAAGAATTATACTATGTATCTTAATGTATATCTTTTAAGTATATATATGTATATGCATGAGGTTACAAGTTAGTTTATTATAAAGAGAGAAACATTTACAACTTACAAAATCTCACTTTTTACAATTAGAGTCAGAGATGTCGAGATAGTCTAATAAAGAAGAGATGAGATGAGATTCATGAAAATGAGGTCAGAGGTTAGAGATCAAATCAAAGAGAGAGATTTGTGATCTACGTTGTTATTTGATTTTGAGATAGGTTGATTTGAGTTATTGTTTGGTTTTTAGTTAGGTTGATATAAGATCAGGGTGTGCAAAAATACATTTTAAGGTAAATTAAACTAGTAAAAAAAGTTATATATATTAAAAAAATCAAGCCCACGAGTTCAATTGAACCCCTTGAACATAAGGTAGCACCACCCTTGCGCTAGTTGGCACTTTGTTTCAATTTGGAAATATAAATCAAAATTTGATTATATACTTATTCATATATGGTCTCTTTTATGAATATTATATCATTATTTATAAGTAACACACGCTCTAGAGAACATCATCTTTTATTTCAAAAAGTCATTTATTAGGACTATGAAATGTTAAAAAATAGGCCTAAACATTCATAATTTATGTCAATTTCGTTGATATAGTTTGCTTCACTATTTTCTTCACACTTGTGAATGCTTCTAATACTTGTTTATAATTTCAAAAAAAAAATTTTGACTCTATAGCAACCAAATTTTCTTGGCATGCACTTTGTCATTTGATATCTAAAAATATTTGCTTCTTGTGTTATTCAAGTGAGATGAAGGCATCAATCATTCATCTTTCAATTTTACTTGCATGCAATGAGATAAAGACCAAGGCCGACTCTACCCTAGATGCAATTGATGTAATTGCTTAAGGCCCCCAAGTGAAACAAGGCCCCTAAATTTAAACGAATAAAATTATCTCTTTATGTGTAAAAGTATTAATTAAGCCCCAAATATTAATTAATGCATATAAATAAATTTTTTATCAAAGAAAGAGCATAAAAGAAAAAAAAAATTGCGAGCTATGCAGGAGAATTGATAATCTCTCATCTATATCAAAGAAAAAAAAGAGAAAAAAAAAATCTCATTGTGAGCTGTGCTCTTGACGGTTCAATCTCTGTGTGAGAGTTCTGATGTGAGCGTACAACTCAGTCTCCCAAAACACAAACAGAAAAATATTTCTTTCTCTCTCAACAACTCAACAAAGAAAAACTAAAAACAAAAGACCCAAAAAAATCAATCTCAAACCTTAGATTTTATACTCATTGCTAGAAACTCTGCCATTCTCCCCATTTAAATTTTCTGTAGCAGCTTGAAATTTGTTATGGTTCTGATCTTTCTCCCTTCAAGTTTGGCTCTTAAAAACCATTCAAATTTGTGTCAAGCTCTCACTCCATTTCTTTTTCTTCCTAAAATTTCGTTTTCTCGTGGCAGTGGTAGAAGACAAATCGCATAAGGCAATTCCCTTTGCAGTTTATTTTAGAAAAATTCAGTTTCTAAATCAAATTTCTCTCTCACATAACGTTTATTCATTAGTTGATAAGGGTGATTCTGGGAGAGAGTAAACTCATTTACATATGAGGATGCCGATGGGCCCTAATAAGCTCGTTAGCTTCACTTACGCATACGGAGGGACAAAAATGACGATATTGTAGGCCGACAACTTCATCTCAATACCTAACGACATTTGTATGAGGTGATAGGTATACTCAAACGAGGCCAACAAAAAGAAGCCGACGGGAAAAAAGAAGACTATGACAGGTCCAGCGTGGCCTTGCTTGGCCTCCACGAATGTCTATACAAGGAAATATCTTGTACCCCATGATTAACCTTAATCACGGGAATTCCTATAAGAAAAGGATCCCGCAAGATACGTGTATTTATAAGAATCTTCCTTACAAGGAAAGACCTTCTCCACCAAGAAACGAATGTTAGCTCTATGCTACTATAAAAGCCCCAAAGCCCTCAGACACCAAGGTACACATAATTTACCCCAACTCTGGCACTCTAGAGGTGTGAAAGTTCTTTAACTTAACCTTCGGAGGGTATTTGGCCGACACCACACTAATACTCTCTGCAAGGTTTTCTTTATTTTTGTTTCGCAGGTTTTGTCTAGAGCATGTGAGGACCATGTGGCTCACTAACGATTTTTGGCATCATCAGTTGGCGCCGTTTTGTGGGAACGAAAATAATAACAACCATATTACCACTTCCCAGACAAAGAGTTCTATGGTACTCATTTGCTCAATGACAACCAATAACCATACTGGAGAAGAACCATGCACCACTGCCCTTGAAAGACAGGTACAGACCCTAGCTGCAACTATGGAACGTTTTACTAAGTAAAACCACGACTTGGATGAACAGCTGTGCCAAAGGGATGCTGGGCCCAACAGTCACGGAGAAAAGCAAGAGGGCACCAGCGCCAAAAGGAGGGACTGAGAAGGACCAGAAGACAGCAATGCTTCGAGCAGACAAGAGTGACAAGATATTAGCTGTCCATCTGTCGCAAAAACAGCACCACCACACATAGTCGTGGAGATGCAGATGATGAAAGAGCGGATGGACTTCACGATGAATGCCCTCAAAGGACGGATGTTAAGCGACCTCAACGAGTTAGTCCATTGGACGAAGCCTACGACGGGTTAAAGGATCCTTTAGATCACTAGAAGTCATTCAAAACCTTTATGCACTTGCAAAGCGTGGCAGACAAGATCATGTGTCGAGCCTTCCCGACTATGCTGAAGGGTCCTACAAGGCTATGGTTTAGCAAGTTGATGCCCAACTCCATTAGTACCTTTAAGAAACTGAGCGCTTGCCTTGCAGTTTATTGGGGTGCATAGGTATAAGTAGTCCACTGCATGCCTGATGAGCATTAAGCAACGGGAGGATGAGACGCTGAAATCCTACATAACTTGCTTCAATAAGGAAGCCCTTTCGATAGACGAAGCTGATGACAAGATATTTGTTGCTGCATTCAGCAATGGATTGCAGAAGGGGAAGTTTTTGTTCTCTTTATACAAAAATGACTCAAAGACCATGTCAGACGTGGTTTATCAAGCTACTAAGTACATGAATGCCGTAGACGCGTTACTAGCTCAAGAGGAGAAACCCAAGAAGAAGGAAAGGCAAGAAGATACATGACAGGACAAGGGACAGAAGACGACCAGAATCAGAGATCGACGAGAGGATAGGCGCTCCAAGCCCCCCGTTAGAAGATTTGTAAACTTCACCTTGCTGATCGCCCCTATCGATCAGGTCCTAATGTAGATCAAGTATGATGCATCCTTGACGTGGCTTGGCAAGTTAAAGGGAGGTCCTAGTAAGAGGTTTAGAGACAAGTACTACCGTTTTCATCGGGACCACAGTCACAACACATTTGAATGTTATGACTTGAAGTAGCAGATTGAAGCCCTTATTAGATAAGGGAGACTGCAACAATTCGTCAGCAAAGAAAGGGCAGCTCTACCATAGGAGCAGGTTGTTAAAAGGGATAACGAACGTCTCAGGCCACCCATAGGGGACATAAGGATGATTGTAGAGGCACCACGACCTCTAGTTCATCCAAGAAGGCCCGTAAGATTTACCTTAGGATGGTTCAGAATGTCCAGCTGATAGGTTTCATCCTAAAGATGGCACGGGTTGACAACCCTATAATTGGATTCTCAGAAGAAGACGCTCGATGTCTCCACAACCCACACAACAATGCACTCGTTGTTAGTATTCGGGTAGGGGACTACAACACTCATCGGGTCCTAGTTGATAATGGAAGCTCTGCTAATATCCTCTACTAGCTGGCATTCCAGTAGATGAGGATCGAGAAAGAGCGACTTGTACTAGCCAACGTGCCACTCGTTGGGTTCGGAGGAACGAGGGTATACCCTCTCGGCGCGGTCACATTGTTCGCGATGGTCGGTGATGACCCTTAGCAAATTACTAAGGATATTATATTCCTTGTTGTTGACTGCTCATCTGCCTACAATGCCATACTGGGCCAACCAACCCTCAACTCATGGAAGGCCGTGACTTTAACAATCACCTGATGATTAAATTCCCCATTGAGTACGAAGTAGGAGAGGTACGTGGGGACCAAGTGGCAGCATGCGAGTGCTACATAGCAATGTCGGAGATGGACGACCACTTGCAGACCATGAGCATTGAAGAATAGAGGGCGGTTGCAGAGCCCATTGAAGGATTGGAGGAGATACTTCTCGATAACTCTAGGCCCAAGCGAATGACTAGGATCGGCATTGTCACACCCTAAACCTGATACCCAGATTTGTGACCATGACTGGCATGCTAATATCAAGCTTAAACCTGATATTAACAAGACCAACTTAACTTTTTCCAAAACTTTTACAAAATCTTCCCTCTTTCCTTTCATTCTTGTTTCTTTACTTAAATGATATAACTTTCCACTTGATATTTAGAGCATCTACATTGTACCTCAAAGGATAACACAATCCACCGATTATTCAAATTCTAAATTTCACATAATACATCTCCTAATACTTTAAGGTACACACTTTCATTATATCCTAAAATACACCTTACTACAAATCTAAACATCAAATTGCTAATTTAGGATCTATACATATAAAACTAAAACCAGCTCCTTCCAAACTCGACTAAGGCTCCCTCTGCTCCAAAATAAAATCTGCTAACTGAAAGAGTGGAAGGGGTGAGCTAGATAGCTCAGTAAAGGTAAGATATATGATAATTTAATAAGGATGCATGTAAATCAGATCATTTCATTCTATGAATATTCAAATAGGAGAACAACTTTTCATGCATAGTATTTAATACTATTCATAATAATACCTTATACATTTTTCATAGGAAAATAATTGTTCTCCCTTTTCTTATCAGAATAATATCACCAAAACCTTTCGGATTTAATTTCTTTCATTTCTTACAAAGTCACCAAATGTAATATTGATTGTTTAAAATCAATATATATGCATTCTCATTACAAAATAATCATTTTAACTTAAATCAGATAATTGGTAACTTTGTCTTAAACTAGAAGCATCTTAAGGAATAACAAAACCTTTCTTCCTAAACTTCTTCTCGTAAAATATAATAATTTTCATAGTCATAAAACTTAACGTTTCATAAAGAATAAATATCTTATAACCTTTTAACATAAACTTGTACTTTCATCAGAAGTTTTATCTTTAAAGCATAACAAACTTTAGAAACTCTTATCTTTAAAGAACGGCTTTTCTTTTCATCATAAACTTCTTTTCATGAGAGATTTTAACTTTTCATAATGCATTTAAACAAAATCATTCTCTCATTATTAATAACATAATATAGCTGTTCATAAATAACTTATTGGTTAGTCCATATCTGATAAGTCTGTACTTATTTGAGAGGCTTCTAGCACCATGGTGCTAGGCATCCAACATTCCCCACAATGCCAGGTATTCTCGGGATCACGTCATAATATATATCTTTCAACCATGGGGGTAGGTTGACTTCCTCCACAAGTTGGTCGTAACCAACAAGGGCGGGTACAACAGAGCCAATCCCACTTAGTGGCCAATCATATAACATTTTCCATGGAAAGCAAGTAATTAACCCCTACTGGACGAGTTCAAATCACCAGATGACATAACTTGAAAACATTTCATACTTATACATCATACTGAATTTCATAGTTTGCATAACATTTCATAATAAACGCATTTCCCTTGTTTTCTTTAAACATCATGTTCGTAGAATTAGTAATAGCATCAATATGCTTAAATCATATACATAGAGTTTTCAAAAGCTCACGAACATATCTTTGTTTGAAACATGCTTATATGTCATACCTCTAATCAAAAACCCTTTTAATGCATCATATATTTTAAAATAACCTCATGACTTACCAAATGCTCATATAACTTATCTCTTACCTAAAAGTAAAGGAATCGAGAGCCTACAGTCGAAGGAGCTTAGACCTGGGAAACTGGTAACACCTAAACCAAATATCAAAGCTTATTACTTACTATCAATTATTCCTTATCATAAATTTACACATTCATCTCAAAGCCTATTTCTTAAAATCAAGGAAGTCCTAATCCCACCTTAACGAGGTTCCCACAACCAAAATACATTCATCAAACAACAAGTACTAAATCCTAGAGAAATCAACATTCTTATATTAATCCCATATCTCTAGAAGAGCCAATTTTATTTCAAAAGGTGTTTTTGAGATTTGGGCAATAATGCATGCATAAACACAAACTCTTTTAAGCATGGTCGTATAACCATATACACTCACATGGCAACACACAACACGTTGAACAAGACAACAACATGAAAAAGCAGTAAAATGGTTTAGTACCCCTCCTTTAGAGTACTCGACCTTGAACCAAGTCATACAAATTTTATCTATAATCTAAACATACTAAAGGATAAACATATTAAATTAAAAGCTCAAAACATTAACCCTAACTTTAGAATTAAATCCTCAAAGTCAGAGTTACCATTTACAGTTTACGGTTTACTGCTCATTTCAACCGCATATGCCTCATTTGTAAAATACAAACGGGATATCCAAACACATCCAAGTGTCATGAAATTTTAGAAAACCACTCTTCTGTATGTCTAGTATATACCATAAAAATTTCGAAGTCAAATCATAAAAATATGATTTATTAAAAATCATACAAGACAACGTGCTCAAATCTGTCCTGACAGAATTTCATGCAAATTAGAAATTAAACCATTATTTTTATATTAATCCAAATGCTGTGAGACAAATTCAATAACAACCACAAGTGTCTTAGGTTTCATAGGAATTATCCCTAGCATCTAAATTCACTATATAAAATTTAATACACAATTTACCATGTGTAAACACAGAATCTGTCACAGTGACAGCTTTGTAACATTTTCTTGTAAATACACAAACAATTATCAAACAATGGTATTTTCATATGGGGATTTTTATACACTTATTAGACATGTTATAAAACACTTATATACAGTCATTCAACCATTTATAGCAAAATTAAATACGACAAGAATCCCAATAGTAACATCAGAAGTACTTCCTTAATCATATACAATCATTAATTAGTAAAAACCATAATCTACCTTCAACAAATCATTAACACAGCTTCAAAGCTTCTTAAAACAGCATATATACATAGAATTACAAGTTCATGATTTCCTAATTTCACAAACCACAAATACCATTGCTAAAAGTTCTTTAAAGAAATCATGGATTCTAGGGTGGGAGTAGCTATAACCCTTACCAAATTTCTGGTTCTTGAGGGGAAGTAGAAATGAAATCACTCATGAAAGAATCTCCATTTTCTAGTGGCTGGACCTGAATATATGAGAGGTAGAGAGCTTAAGAGAGTTTTTTGAGTCTTCTAATTTTCTTTGAGAGAGTAAAAAGAAGAATGAGGTGGAGCTTTTGTCTTTCTTTTGGTATGTGAACCCGTGGACTCAAGAGAAAGACTCAAGAGAGCTTCCTAGCTCTTTCCTTAAGATAAAAGAGTGCAAAGTGTGCTGAAATTTCTGATTTGCTTGGACCCGTATAAAATGAGAGGAAGTGTGTTTCTTGGATGTTCTAGTTGTCTTGAGAAAAGTCAAAGAAGAGGTGAGGTGGAGCTTGTTCATTGCATGTTCTTAGGCTTTACATGTGTTGGATTTCAATTGGTTGCATGTGGGTGGAATTTCTACTATAATATCTCATGCATCATGCTTAATTAAAATACTAACTATGTATCTAATAACTCAAACCACTTAATATAATTTTGTACATACTTAGTATATATTTATAACACAAATAGCCATTTCAATTATTTATAATCTTTACAATTCTTATTCAATGGTATTATAAAATAATATATTTATTAAATACTCTTATATAAATTTTAGAAAGTAAGTGGCTTAAAAATAATAATTAACCACTCAAACACATAGTTTAATTATAAAATTGGGTCGGGGTGTTACAGGAACCCTTGCTAGTCCGCCAGTCCGTCAAGCGCTCACGGCATTCCTAAAAGAAAACCAAGATGTCTTTGCTTGGAGTCATGAAGACATGCTTGGGATCGACCCTTCAGTCATGGTGCATAGGTTGAATGTGTCACCCTCTTTTCCCATTATCCGATAAAAGAAGCGAATGTTCGCCCAAGAACGAGACCAGGCTATAGCGGAAGAAGTCTGCAAATTGCAAGATGCAGAATTCATTAAGGACGTGTACTTCCTCGACTGGTTGGCCAATGTAGTGATGGTTAAAAAAGCCAACGAGAAATGGAGGATGTGTGTAGACTTCACGGACTTGAACAAGGCATGCCCCAAGGATAGCTACACCCTCCTGTAAGTTGACATCCTGGTAGACTCAACAGCAAGACACCAGTTATTGAGCTTCATGGACGCATTTTCTAGTTACTACCAGATAAAATTGGACGAAACTGATCAAGAGAAAACTTCGTTCGTCACCAGTCAAAGCCTTTTCTGATATAAGGTGATGTCATTCAGTCTCAAGAATGTGGGCACAATGTATCAGAGGCTCATAAACAAAATGTTTGCACTTTAAATTGGAAGAAACATCCAAGTTTACGTGGTCGACATGCTAGTAAAATGCCGAAGGGAGGACGATCATTTAGACGACCTCAATGAGACCTTTGACACCCTTTACTCTTACAACATGAAGCTCAATCCAAGCAAATGCGCATTTAGGGTGATGGCTAGAAAATTCTTAAGGTTCATGGTGTCTCAGAGAGGTATCGAAGTTAACCCATACAAGATCTAAGCCGTAATGGAGATGGCACCACCAAGGAACACAAAAGAAGTGAAATGCCTCAACAGCAAGATGACTGTGCTGAACAGGTTCGTTTCGAGGGCGACAGACAAGTGTCCACCTTTCTTTCGCACGTTGAAGAAGTCCTTCGAGTGGACGGCCGAATGCCAACAAGCTTTTGATGATCTAAAAGCATACCCCTCTTCCCTACCATTGCTGAGTCCTTCCCAACCAGGGGAAGAGCTATTTCTCTATCTGGTTGTCTCCCTAGCTGCCGTCAGTGAGGCCTTAGTCAAAGAAGAAGACAGGGTGCAGAAGCCTATGTACTACACTAGCCGGGCATTTCGTGGCGCAGAGGAAAGGTTCCTACCAATGGAGAAGCTTGCCTTCACTTTAGTTACTGCGACCCATAAGCTCAAGCCATACTTCTATGCCCACATTGTGGTCGTTCGGATAGACAAGCCTCTACAGCAAGCAATGAGTAACCCAGAAGCTGCTAGACAGATGGCGCAATAGGCAATATAATTAAGCAAGCCCAACATACAATACCGTCCGCCTTTTGCCATAAAGGGACAGGTGGTCGCTAACTTCATTATGAAATTCACCAACATGGAAGGCCAGGGGGCAAAAGAGCATACCCAATGGAGTATTCACATGGATGGATCGTCTAATAGGTAGGCTAGTGGAGTAGGTATAGTGCTTCGTTCTCTGGAAGGAGACGAGATTGAGTGTTTGGTTTGTCTTGACTCCCCTATGACCAATAATGAAGCGGAGTACGAGGCTCTAGTTGCAGGACTGGATATCGCCAAAACCACAAGGGCCACAAGTGTGGTTATGTACTGTGATTCTTAGGTGGTCATGAGTCAGGTGAACGATGACTACGAATGCAAAAGGAAAAGAATGAAGAAATACCTGGAGCAAGTAAGGAAACAGGTGGGCGAGTTTCAGGCCAAGTTTGTTCAAATCCTTAGGGAAGAGAACAAGCAAGCCGACCGTCTTGTGAAAGCCGCATTAGCAGAACACATGCTCATCCCCAGTAAGGTACTTTCTTTTGTTCAACTCTTACCTTTGATAGATGGCATCGATGTGTAGGAAATAGACTTGAGAAGTAACTAGACCGAACTGATAGTTTCTTATTTGAAAGACCACTACCTGACAGTAAGGAGGCCGCAAGAAAGCTGAAGGTCCAAGTAACACGATTCCTCCTAATAAAGGATGTCTTGTACAAAAGAGGTTTCTCCCACCCATACCTAAGGTGCTTAGGCCCCGAGGAAGCAGACTATGTCATGAGAGAAGTCCATGAGGGGATCTACGGGAACCATTCTGGGTCATGGTCATTGGTGTGCAAGCTGATTTGGGCTGGATACTATTGGCTCACCATGCAGAAGGATGCCCAAGCCTATGTTAATTCCTGCGATAAATGTCAAAGGTTCAGCCATGTCATCAGACAGCCAACAGAAGAGCTCATTCTAATGGAGGCCCCATGGCCTTTTGCTCAATGGGGGTTGGACATCATGGGTCCATTCCCAATAATGATGAGATAGCTAAAGTCCCTAGTGGTCGACATAGATTACTTTACCAAATGGGTGGAAGCTGAAGCCCTAGCCACCATCACAGAGAAGAACGTACGAAACTTCGTTTTGAGGAACATCATCTGCAGGTATAAGATCCCTAGAGTCTTGGTCTCAAATAGCGGAAAACAATTTGACAACGACTTGTTTAGAGATTTTTGCTCATAACTGGGAATCAAGAATCATTACTCCTCACTCGCCCACCCTCAAGCCAACGGATAAGTTGAGGTCACAAATCGATCTTTACTCAAGATCATCAAGACTTGGCTCGAAGAGGCAAAGGGTTATATGGCTAGAAGAGCTATCGAGCATACTATTGGCGTACAGGATGACAGCCAGGACACCTATAGGAGAGATGCCATTTCGACTAGCGTACGGGAGCGAGGTCGTCATCCTAGCTGAGGTTGGACTCAAAGGCTACAAAGTGGAGAACCATGATGAGAATAGGAACGACAAAGCCATTCGCCTACAACTCTAATAGATGAAGTGAGAGCAACAATCGAACAAAGGTTAGCGCGGTACCAGGATCTCATGGCCATGCATTACAACTCCAAACTACAAAGTTAGAGATGCAGAGATTTCCAAGTGGGAGACCTCATCCTAAGGAAGGTCACGGGCACCACAAGAGATCCCTTCCAGGGAAAGCTAGGGCATAATTGGGAAGGACCCTAAAAAATCACTTCATGGCAAAGGAAAGGCACCAACTACCTGGAGATGCTAGACGAACAGAAGTTGCACCACTCATGGAACACGGGGCACCTGAAAAGATACTGCCAGTAGACGACGGTATGAAGAAAAACACTCCTCTTTTCCAGTTTACTTCAATTTAGTTAATTTTTACTATCTAGAGTACTTTTTAAACCCAAAGGGCAACTTTTTATTCTTTCAAGAAATTTTTTTTACTTATGCACGCATTTATCACAATAAGAGGAGTTATTCAGATATGACCTGTGTATGTATATGTCTCTACAAAACTACATCTATGATTAAGTCCAAGTGGACAGGTCTGTCCCAAGGGATGCCTAGAAATTATTAAGTCCACAAGTGGACGAGTTCATTACTACGTCCACAAGTGGACTCATCTTAAGTGATGCTTAGAAATTATTAAGTCCATAAGTGGATGAGTTCATTACTACATCCACAAGTGGACGAGTTCATTACTACATCCACAAGTGGACTTATCCCAAGGGATGCTTAGAAATTATTAAGTCCATAAGTGGACGAGTTCATTACTACGTCCACAAGTGGACTTATCCCACGAGATGCTTAGAAATTATAAAGTACATAATTGGACGAATGTATTAGGTCCACAAGTGGACGAGTTTATTACTACGTCCACAAGTGGACTGATCATCCCAAGGGATGCTTGGAAATTATTAAGTCCATAAGTGGATGAATTCACTAAAGACCACAAGTGGACGAGTTCATTGCTACGTCCACAAGTGGACGGATCATCCCAAGGGATGTTTAGAAATTATAAAGTCCATAAGTGGATGGATATATTAAGTCCTTAAGTGGACGAGCTTACATCCCAAGGGATGTAGTAAAATTATTAAATAGCTAACGGGTTCAATGCTAGGCTTGTGGGCAAATAGACTCGTCCAAAGATACCAAGCCCTTAAAGGACGGGCACACCCAAAGAGGTGGGTGTATCCTAACATGTATGCTAGTCCCAAGGTGGATAGACATACACATATCTCAAAATAAGAATCAACACATAACAAAAGCTTACCAAAAGCGACAGATGAGATAACGAAGTATTAAACAGACGCCATAAATAAAAGGAAGTGTTTACAACAAGGCCTAAAAACAAAAGGGCACTTAAATATTGTCTAAAGATAAGATGGGATACATAAAAAGTTAAAAAATTAAAACTAGGCTGAAGGATTCTAGGCATCCTGGGGAGAAGGTTCTTAGCATCTCTAGTAGAAGGATTTTGGGTATCCGGGGCAGAAGGAAGCATCATTTATGGGAGGATCTTCAGCAGATGCGACCAAGGGAATGACAGGTCTCTCAAGAGCAGATTGGGCAAGGACCACATTGTCATATTTTGGGCGTGCTCTGTATGAGTAGAGTCGTCGGTCTTTTCACTGATGATGTCATCACCCACAAGAGTCACCGGTACTAGGTCATCCATAGAGATCTTGGACAAGTCAAGGTTTGGATAGACGGACCCAACTTGCTTCATGTTATCATCAAAACCTTCACCGTAGTAGACAACGCACGCATCAATAAAAGACTGCGAGGCCCTAAACTCCACCACGAAGTCGGCTTTGGCCTTCTCCATTTGCTCATGAAGGGTTGTCAACTCCATCTCCAAGCTTTCCGTGGCCTTCTGCACCTTTTCTCGAAGATGGGATTCCTCTTTTAGCTTTTCAATAACAGCCATTAGTTCCTTGTTGAGGGTGCAGATGGCCTCTTTATACTGATCCATCTCCTTGTTGTGAATATATAGATGCTTTCGGAACCGACGGATCACTCCCTCTTGGGCGACGCACTTGTCCTAGAGTGCCTTCATGCACACCGACGCCTAAAATCAAAAACAACTGTTAGCAAGTGGATAAAACATGAAATGGAACAAAGTATGAAGAAAAATACCTTGGCTAGGTCGAAGAGACCTGATGCCCCTAAGTCTTTCGTCGTCTACTCGGCACAAGGGTCCAAGTCTGTCTCCTTGATGATTGATTCAACCATCTCAACGACATGTTCCTTATGCGTAAGAAGACGACGAACGATTACCTGGGTGACGAGACCAGTTGCTGTCATTAGACCTTTACCAGCTCTATGGTCGAGTTTGGGAGGCAATGGTTGCTTTGACTATTTGTCACTAGCAGGAGTGCCCAATCCTTTCTTGAGCGGATGGTTATCCTTCCTTTCACTTTTTCGCTTGGATGTTCCCTTGCCGATAACCTTGGGAGCTAACATTGAGGCCCCCTCCTTCTCTTTCTGCTTGCGGGCCGCGGTTGATGCCCTTACCAAAACTCTATGTTTCGCTACCTCCATTTCTGCAAAGGGTAAAAGATGAGATAAGCTGGAATAAGTATGAAGTAGACGGAAGGAAAAAGCCAAGAAGTAAGAACTTACGCCGACGGGAATAAGCGCTTAATCTTTGAGCTGCAGGCGTCAGCTCAAGACCACCACAGTAGGCGTGCAACGTGTCAAGGGTAATGAGTTCCTTACACCTCCATTCGTCGAAAGGATTGTTAAGTACCCGATAGATAAAAGCCTCCTGCTCGTCAGTTATTCGTGGACGAACACTAGCTGAAAAAAGAAAGAAACGAATGATGTTAAACACTTAACAAATAAATAAAGAAAAAGTGAGGAGGCAAACTATACTAAACCTGAATCCTTGACAATACCCCAAGTATTGTTAAAGCCATGAGGCATAGTAACTCACTCCTCCCGTCGGCATACCTAGTCCATCCCTTGGATGAAAAAGTACCCATTCTTCCAATTTCTATTGGAGTCAGGCATGTCCGACACTAGCCTAAGTGACTTCTTCCTTGCTGCGAAGTGATATATCCCTTTAGACAAGGAGATATGTTGGGGTCTGTACCACCAGAAGAACTCGTTGAGAGTAAGCAGACGATTCCCACCGCTAAGACAACTCTAGATGATTTCAGCTCCTGTGAATATTCTCCCAGCATTAGGAGCTATTTGGCTGACGAAAAAACCTAGGAAATTGGCCAACTGATGGTGTAGTTCTGTCAATGGCAATCTCAATCCTACCGTGAACATGGCAGTATACATGCCAACGTCAGCGGTCTTCCTAAAGTAGCACTTTTCAAACTTCCTGGGCAGACCGATTGGGACATTATCTAGGATTTGGTAACAATCCCATAAGTTCTTAAAAATGTTGGTCGTCATCGTCGGCTTGAAATCATTGACGGTCCATATTGCGAGAAGGATGAAGGGCTAGGGATGACCATCCCCTGGGCTTCCTGAACTTCCTTTCACAAAAGCTCTCTCATCACCCTCACCCTCATCCTCGTCATCCTCTCCCTCGCAATCCTCCTTGCTTTCCCTTTCCTCTCTATCCCCTTCTCCCTCCTCATATTCGTCCTCATCCTATCCTCCCTCTCCTTCCTCTTCGTCATAATTTTCCTCTTCGTAATAGGAGAATGGGCAAACGGTTCCCTTTCTGATGACCAGGATAAGCCCTCCTCGAGCCCATGACCTGACAGGTAGACTTTGTCATAACCCGCTCCCTCATGGACTGACAATGACTACTCACTCGTTGCTTTTCTATCACCTGACATCTATTCACCTACAAGCGACAAAGGTATTCTAAGAACCTTTTTGACGGGTCTCTCTATAGAAGTGACAATTGACTAGAAAACCGGAAGTGGAAAAGAAATGAAAGAAGAGGACTTACAGGATTAGTCGACGACTCTATAGAGGTGACAGGATCTGCAAGTTGACAGCAATAAAGATGATGGAACAACAGCTCTCCCTCTTAAAGACTTGCAAAGATGAAATAAAAGAAAAATGAGAGGAGGAAATGAGCTATTTATAGGACAAAAAAGTGTGGGAAACAAAGCAATGCCCTTGTTCAGAAACGAGGCCAACCAGCTTGTGCCATGTGTCCTAGCATTTAATGACAGCTGCTCGAAGGGCCATTAATGAACGCCCCTTTTTCCAATGAATAAAAAATAATGGAAAAGCTACAAATTAAACTCCATGACTCGTCAGCTAAAGCCGATGGAGCCATGGAGTAGGGGGCAGCTGATAAGGGTGATTTTGGAACAAAGTAAACTTGTTTACATACGAGGAAGCCGACTGGCCCTAATAAGCCCGTTAGCTTCACTTGCACATATGGAGGGATGAAAATGACGATACCATAGGACAACGACTTCATCTCAATACTTGACGACATCTGTATGAGGCGACAGGTATACTCGAACGAGGCCAACGGCAAAAAGCTGACAAGAAGAAAGAAGCTTATGATGGGTCTAGCATGGCCTTGCTTGGCCTCCACGAATGTCTATACAAGGAAATTGTACCCCACAATTAACCCTAATCACGGGAATCCCTATAAGGAAAGGATCCCGCAAGATACGTGTATTTATAAGGATCTTCCCTACAAGGAAAGTCCTTCTCCGCCAAGAAATGTTCCCTACAAGGAAAGTCCTCCGCCAAGAAATGAATGTTAGTTCTACACTATTATAAAAGCCCCAAAGCCCTCACAAACCAAGGTACACATAATTTACCCCAGCTCTAGCACTCTAAAGTTGTGAAAGTTCTCTAACTTAACATTTGGAGGGTATTTGGCCTGCACCACACTGGTACTCTCTACAAGGTCTTCTTTGTTTCTGTTTTGTAGATTCTGTCTAAAGCACGTGAGGACTGTGTGGCTCACTGATAATTTTTGACATTATCATTAGCAATCTGATTATAGAAAGCCGAGTTTATAATTGTACATTTCAAGCAATACCTTTTCAAGTTGTCACAAGTTCACGCTTTTGAGCCTCCATCCCCTTTTAATAAGAAAAAGTCAGATTTTAGTCCCTCCCAAAGTTTGATCCCATTCCTATTTGAATGCCATATATCATTTCCTTCAAATATAAAATAAAGAATGCAGATTGAATTGAGATCCCAAATTAGCCATTGTTAAGGTTTTAGACCCCAGTTGTGTTAGATTTAATCAAATATTAACAAAATAATTAATTAGATTAATTATACAACAGATCTAAATAATTATGCATTGAGATTCAACAGGACTACATGAAGTTCAACAGTTAAAAATCAACACATATATTTGTTATACAATTTATACCTAAAAGAATTTTCAACACTACTAAAAAAAAAAGTGTAAAATACAGTTTTTTTTTTTAAATGATGCTTTATGAAATTTGACAAATATATGATACCATTTCATTGGTGGTACCAAATTGTGGAATGCAGATTCAAGATTTTATTCCTGTGTTAATCGCCAAGCAAATAAATAGGAATAATTGTTATTCAATTCTAGCTTTATTTATTCAATGTAATACTTATTCCTATTACACTAAAATCACAATTATAGTGTACCAAACGTTCCCTAAATTCATAAAAATTACCTTTTTCTAATCAAGTCATTTTTCTTCTCAACCAAACAAAATAAATTTATATTTATTTTCTATCCTATCATTTTTTCATCATATGTAATAAACACGCCTGGTGAAAAGCTGAAAAGCTTGAAATCCTTTCTATATATCCTCCCAACATTTTCCATTTACTCACTTTTCTGTCCTCTCAACATAGATCGCATGTAGAGTTTAATTTGGTACTTTTGAAATTAGATTACTTAATTTGCTACACCCCAAATTATAAGATTTAAAAGGCTTTCCAAAAACGAGGAAGACAATAATGAAGCTGTCGGTAAAATATAAACTCGGTCCCTATTCCTAACCACAACACACACACACACACACACACACAATTAGGAGTGGTTAGATTTGAATCCAAAACACTTGATGCATATGTTTTGCGAGTGGTATTGTGCTCTTAGGTTTTATCGAGACCCAGGTGTGGGTAGTTTATCGTCACAGAAATTAAAATGAAAGAAGCACCGTAAATATATATTAGATCTTTCGCTAATTTGATAAAACAAAACAGGGAGAAAAAACATAACAAATACTTCGAACAAAGGATCATAAAAAATAAAAAGTGCACACACACACGTGAACAGGATCACTCGTGGGCTTATTCCCGCACACCTTATTAACTACTAATTAACAAGAAGTAGTTCCTAGCTAGATGACAATGGAGCAGATGTTCCTACAAGAGTACAAAACTCCAATGCATCTACCAATTCAAACGTTAGATTAGGCATTAAATGTCAAGCCAGAACTTCTTAGTTTTTGCTCTGTTATCTGATCAAGACGTGTAGCCATCGTTGGTGTAAGATAATTCTTCCAATCTCCAGTCTCACCTTTTCGGAAAAATAATCTTTTTTCAAACATGTTTCCATGAAGATGTCCAGTTTTATTCACCTCTAGTTCGGACAAATTCTGAAAACTACACAGGTCTACAATCTTTTGGACCATTCCTTTTTCTTCTTCTTCCAAAGAGAACGGGTAGCTAATAAATTCAGCAATTTTCTTTACATAAAACAAGGCTTCTTTTTTTAAATCTTCAAATTTTAAAAATAATATCCTCTCAGGAGATTCTAAGCTTGCTTTCCAATACCCTAATACATGATCCCAATATGGTCCATAATAAGTTACCCCATCACAAAATAACTCAAATGCTTTCTCTAATTCAGCATCTTCTCTGGTTGAGGAATCCACACCCTTCAAACTTGCATTATGAGCAAATTGCCATAGAGATACAAATGTATCCTTAGGATCTCTACATATATAAATTATTTTGCACCCAGAATCTATTATAGATTTTGGCAAGGAAGTGTAGGGAACATGTGTACCTATAAGTGGAGTATCTTGATTCCTGTGAAATGAATTGTGGGCAAGGGCACCCTCTAAGGAGAGTACACACTCATGTGGCATTGTTGTGAGCAAAGGGCTTGCAGAAATGTCAAAAGAGGATCTTGTCATGATGGCAAAAGACAATGCCTTAAGCCATGTTGTGCCGGTTTTCGGAAAGCTGCTCAAAATAATGTCGTTGGTTTGTGGCTTGAAATGTTGTTGAGCTGACAAGAGCCCTTCCAAGTAGAAGAAAGTGTGCCAAAATCCCTGATAATGGCAGAGTTCATCTGATTTCCATCCTTTTCTTTTTGGGAGGGTTGATATTATCTCGTTGTATAAGTTGAGAGTTTTTAGATCAGACCTATGGTCTTCTTTCTCGTTACTTTTGGAAGAAGAGAATTCCATTGTCAGAATTTCTTGGAGGAAAACTATAACAAGGAAAATGCCATGCAAATCTTTCTTATAACCTGAGAGTAGATAGAAAATTTAGCAAAATGAAAAAGTGATACTGACTGTCAAAAGCAATAATTTTTAATTGCTTAGCAACCCCATCCAAAAAAATGAGTAATTATTAAATACTCTTGAAATATCATAAATACGCCATTTCTTCTCTCACATAATTGTAGATCTCTTTAATTAAATTTATGGTGAGTTTAACAATTCATGTGAGAAGAGAGAATGCACATTTATAGTACTTCCAGAGTATTCAATAATTTTTTCAAAAAAATATATACAATAATAAGAAATCTATTATTAGCTATTAGTTTTTCTGTTGGGATTGAGAAGTAACAAATTATGACTTCACTTGGATTATGCTCTCTTACGTGGTGGGCTGGGAATTACCCAAATGTGAAAATTAGCAAATTACTCTACTTGGATTATGCTCTCTCACGTGGTATGTTTGACTTATCATTTTGAAATGATGCGTTTTAAAAAAATAGCAATTTTAATAAATTGCGATATAGAATTGGATTTTTATTTTTTATTTTATATAAAGCACAACATTTAGTACAAGTCATTTTTCCTTTTTTCTAGTCAAATATTAGTATGTGTGACGGCTTTTACAGCTCATTATCTCTTTTCGAGGTTTGACATTGGTTGAGCTATAAGCAAAAACATAAAAGAATGGGAAGATATATAGACACAAGTCTATGCATGTCTCAAGATCAACAAAACTATTGACTAATCATTCATGACAAAATTGAAGATCGATTTACAACAATCACATAGATGTCAAGATTTTTCCCACAAAGATATGAGTGCATAAAGAACAAGTTAAGCTCGTAAATGCACAAAGCCATTAGTACGGAGGTACAAGGCTAAACATGCGTGTGACAATACACAATAATGCCGATCAAACTTTTTGGATTTTCTATTTTTTATGTGTTTTTGGATTTTTGACACAAAGCAAGTAAAGATTGATAAAAAACAAACAAACATTTAAAGCTTTTAAACAACAAAAACTGTAAGAACATGGTAGAAAGTAAAACATAAGCAAACAACTAACAAAGTCACAACATATCGAAAGAATTAATGCATGGACATGTTATAATGTTTATGCATAAGTACCTTTCTTCACCCACACGGCACGTGCATTTGGGGTGATATCTTTAAAGGATTGGGTACTTGAGTGACGGTTCTTAAACCTTAGGGTGAAGTTGGCCAAACAAAAAATGATGGTGTCTATCATCTTCATCACATCGCCAATACCGAGATCTACTTCTTGCCCTTTTGATTGCTTGTGGTTCCCCTTGCCCTTTCCGTGTCCTCTTGGCCTTTGAGAACCCGCTTCCTTCAATGCTTGAAGCTTGTGGCAATTTGGCCTAATGTGTCCTCGGATTCCACAATGATGGCAAAAGTGTTAAGTTTGAGGATCTCTTTGTGCCTTCAAAAGAGACTTCCCTTTTGCCTTGGGTTTGGCCACAAATGGATTTGGAGGTTTTGTCAAAACCTTTTGAATCACCACATTTGGTTTCTTTTCAACCTTCACATTCTCAACAAGTGGAGTTGGTACCAATGGTTCCTTGGCTTTAACAAACTTCATCACCT
This sequence comes from Quercus wislizeni, assembly GCA_023055345.1. Lineage (NCBI taxonomy): Eukaryota > Viridiplantae > Streptophyta > Magnoliopsida > Fagales > Fagaceae > Quercus > Quercus wislizeni. Next base: position 17,523,346 of record JALGQJ010000003.1, read on the forward strand.
TGGACACATTAGCGCTTGAGCTACTTTCTCCGGTATATCCCAAGCCACTTCTATCGGAAGAGGGCTTTTGATAGGCAAACACCTCATCAAGTTTCTTTGAAGCAACATGCTTCACTTTGGCGTTAGCTTGAATAACCTCAAGCTCAAGAAACTTGATCCTAGAATAGGCATTCATTAGCTCTTCATTCATCGCTTCAACTTCACATTTTGTCTCTTTATACCTCACGAGTATGCACTTGTAATCCTATTCTACTTTCTTCATTTTTCTAATGGCTACCTTAGCCACTCTAACATACTATTCGGTCTTCTCAAGAAGTGAATTGTAGGATTCTTGCAATCCCTTTGCTCCTTCATAGATGCATTATTCATCTTCATCATCAGATTCCTCCGCAACCCCCATAGACTCCACTTTAGTGTGCTCACCAAGCTCTTCCACTAGAGTGCTCAAATCTATCGAAGAATCCACGAGTGCAATGGTCATAAATATAGAGTAGTTTCCTTCTCCGTCACAACTTTCTTCCAAATCGAAGTTGGAGCTATCCGAGTCACTTAAGGTTTTAGCAAAGAATTTACCCTTTGCCTTCAAATAAGTGGGGCATTCTTTCTTCACATGGCCATGCCCTTTGCACTCATAAAAAATGACTGCTTGAGATAGAGATGAGTCTTTAGAGTCTTTCTTCTTGAAATCTTTCTTGTCTTTCTTGAAATTTGAGAATTTACCTTTCTCAAAAGACTTCCCATCCTTCTTGAATTTTAAGAACTTGCGAAAGTTCTTTGCAAGGTACGCCACCTCTTTCTCAACTTCATCCTCATCCGAGTAATCTTGAACTTCAACACTCTCATTGATCATCTTAAGAGCAAGAGATTTTCTCTTCCTTTGTGATGGTAGAGATAGCTCATATGTTTGAAGAGAACCGATGAGTTCTTGAATCTTTATCTCATCAAGGTCTTTGCTCTCTTCGATGGCGGTGACCTTGGCATGGAAGCTCTTCGGCAATGATCATAGGATCTTCCTAAAAACCTTGGAGTCCTCCGTCTTCTCGCCCAAGTTAAACTTGCCAATCACCACTTCATTCAATTTTCCATAGAAGGAGTCAAGTGACTCATCTTCGCTCATCTTTAATTCTTTAAAGCGAGTAGTAAGCATTTGTAGCTTTGTATCTTTCACCTTCTTGGGGCCTTCATATGTGGTTTCCAAGATTTCCCATGCCTCCTTGGCAATTGTCACATGAGAGATCTTGTGAAATTCATCAGGTGAGACACCACAAAATATAGCATTTAAAGCTTTACTATTAGCATTAGCCGCTACAAGGGCTACCTTATCCCAAGTAGATTTGGCAACCTTCAGCCTAGTCCAACCATTCTCAATAGCATCCCAAACACTCTCATCAATAGAGCTCAAAAATACACGCATACGCACTTTCCAAAAGGCGTAATTACTCCCATCAAAGAAGGGAGATGCATTAAGGGATTGAGACCTATCCATCCTAGGGTCAAGGATCACACTTAGGATATAGAAATCTGACAAAATGTACCTGCTCTGATACCAATTGAATGTTCACTTGGTGTGTAAAACACTAGTGAATGTTTAGACCCCCAATTTCAAAATTACCCACACAAATTTATACTTAAACAATGTATGTGCGAAATGATAAGTACAAGCTATATCCAAACAAGCAAATAACTCTAAGCCATAATTTAATCATAACATAGCAGTCATTAAAAGCAAAGAGTAAGGGTTAGAAAGATGCAAACACAAGATAATATCGGCACATGTTATCAAAGAGGGAAACCGAAGAACTCGATGAAAAACCTCTCCGCCACCCTCTAAGGGGTAAAATGATCCATTAGAAAATCAATTGGGATACATGAATAGCAATAGATCCTCCAAGCCTAATCTACCCAATGAACCTAAGCCCTCCAAGCTTCTTGCTTTAACAGGGATAAGCCTAACCTTGTCTTCTCTAGCTTACCAAATCCCATAATAAGCCCATTGCATCAACCAAATGAATTGGTCCTCTCTAAACTGCTTCCCAAACACCAAATAACCTTCTTATTGATATGAATATGGTGATGTAAGGATTTGGCTAAAGATCCTCTCAAGGGTATGACAATGGAGAGGGTGAGAGTAGAGGAATTTCAGAATCAAAGGTATAAGATTGTGGATAAATCAATCTTGTTGTTCTCTAGGATTTATCTCTCAAAATTCTCTCTAGAAGCTCTCTACATTTCGTGGGTATAAGGGTATTTATAGTAGGGTATGAGTATAAGGGTATTTATAGTAGGGTATGAGAAGGAATGTGAAAAATCATTTTTCTACAAAACAAGGGGCTTTGGCGAGTGACTCACGATTGGGATGAGTCATGAGTTCCAGTTGCCAACTAACATAATGGCCAAACTGTACTTTTTGTCCTGTAGTGATCCAGCTATCATGACCCTTCAACTTCTTGCATGCTCCACACATGTGACACTTTTGGCAAGTCACCACTCATGAATCAGTTGCGAGTTCCAGTCACGAGAATGCTCTTGAATGCACACACTTGATCAATTCTTCGCTTTCTCTCACACAACCTTTACATAATTCCCACCTAAATACCGAGTTTCTAATTGCTGAATTACAAGCAAATTTGACACGGAATAAAGCTAACACATGGTTGAATAAATTCAACCTTACAACATTGACATACAGAGAAAAATATGTATTCATAAAATAATAGCTAAATTACAAATTACACTCTCTAACATAATTCAAATTCAACTTAATCTTGTAATTTCAATTTTGTACAATTTCAGTCTTCTAACTTGTAGCTTTATTCAATTTAGTTCTTCTGTTTAAAGGGGGAGATTGTTAGGACATTTAGGGGCGGTTTGGATTTGTTGCTTCCATTGCTCATAACTCTGTTTCCATCACCCATAACTCAAAAATGGTGGGACCCATTGCTGAGAAATATGTTTGGTTTTTGTTTCCGGTTTTTGTTTCCATCAATCAATTCTCTGATTTTTGAGTGATGAGTTATGAAAACTGAAAACGTATTTTATATGTTTTCAGTTTCCAAAACTCAATTTCTAATGGCATTTTCGTAATAAACACACACAAAGGGACCTACTGTCAGAGCAACAGCCGCAACTTTTGACCTTTTTTTTTTTTTTTTTTTTTGTTCATTGGGTTCGGTGAGTTTTCCTTTCACACTGGTCTTCTTCTTCTTCTTTTTTTCTTTTCCCTTTCATGCTGGGTTTGGTTTGGTCTTCTTCATCTTTTTTTTTTTTTTTTTTTTTCCGCCTTTCTTATCATAGACCCATAAAAATAAAATAAAATCAAATCAAATCAACAATTGGGGCAACGAATTGGTTGCTGTGGGTTTGTGAATTTTCTGGGTGCTTCAAGGATGCTAATGAATTTTCTGGGTTTGTATTTCATGCTCAGAACCAAAGTGATTGTTATGGGTATTGGGGGTTGAAGGAAAAAAAAAGAAAAAAAGGAATGCCTGGTTTTGGAAGATCGTTGCAAGTCCAAGCTACACCAAGTCATAAATGGTGTCGCCGCTGGTGACTGTGGAGATCGTCGTAGGTTTGATCTTTCTTTCTTTTATTTTCTTTTCTTCTTCCTTTTTGCCTTTCTCATCTTAGACCCATAAAAAAAATTTTAAAATTAAAAAAAAAATTTTAAAAAATCAACGACTGGGGCAACGAATTGGTTGTTGTGGGTTTGTGAATTTTCTAGGTGCTTCAAGGATGCTAATGAATTTTTTGGGTTTGTTCTTCAAGCTCAGAACCGAAGTGGTTGTTACGGGTATTGGGGGTTGAAGGAAATAAATAAATAAATAAAGGAATGCCTAGGTTGAAGTCTCTGGTTTTGGGAGAGTATGGGGGCTGAAGGGAAAAGGAAATGAATAGTGAGTGATATGAAATGATGAAATGGTGTGAGACGGGTAGGCTAACAGGAATGCCTGACATTGTGCTCAGGTATGGTCCCACAAAAAGTAGAAAAAATTGAGTGATGAGAAGTTGAAAACATGTGCCAAACAGGTTGGTATAGGAAATTGGGGTATTTTAAGTGATGAGTGACGAAAATTGAGTGAGGAGTGATGAGTGATGAAAAAAAAAAAAAAAAAACCAAAGAGGGCCTTAGGTTTTTAGCCAATTCCATGGCAAGTTTGGATGTAATTTTGAATTTCAATTTTACAATGTAATTAATGTAATGTTGTGATTATAATTTTGTAATCAGTTGAAGATGGTTGAAGTTGAAAGTTGGAATTGCAATCTAAAGGAATTTGAAAGAGCAAACTTGGAGAATCAAGTGAAGTATTGGGAGAATTCACAAAAACAATTGAGGAAACAATTTTGCCCCACTTTCAAGTGAAAATGTGTGAACCTTGGCAATTCAATTACGAACTTATCTACAATACTAGACCTCAACTTCTCTTTATAAGCACCATTTTTCATGAATTTTCTAGACCTATTCCTCATATTAAAAAGCTAGAGAAAGTCCTAAAACCCTGGTGCAAATTAAAATCCATTACATCTCTCTAAGTTCTCCCTCTCAAATTACTAAATTCTATGAGAGGAGATTCATACCATCACGCACATTTAAATACCCAAAGTTCTTGTTGTTGATTGGTGTTGGAGAATCATTGGAGCAATAATCCCATAATTGCCAATGAGACTTGATCATTGCAATTGGAGGCTCGATTGTGGATCCAAAGACTATTAAGAAGAAATTATTCGAGGAATTGATTGTTAGAAGGAGCTAGAGGCTTGAGTACATAGTCATTCCTTAGCTTAAAGGGTATTGTAAGTGATATGTACCACAACTATTCTTGATTAGTGGATAATTTGGTGCTAGAGGATTTGGAGAGTTTTTTTTCTGCCCACTTCTCGGGTTTTTCTCTCCGTACACACTTCAGTATTCTTGTGTGAGCTTGTTTTGTTTTGTGATTTGGATTGTTTTTATGTTTATCTATCCATGCTTATGTCAATTGGTTAATAATAACTTGAACTGTTACCTTCTCAAACCCCCCCCCCCCCCCCCCAAAAAAAAAAAAAAAAAAATTGAACTACTAGGGATAATGTCTCTAAATAGCTTAAAATTGACTAAGCCATAAAAGTTGGTTCTAAATCAGTTTCTTTCAGTCACTATTTTGTTTCTAGAAAGCAAACATGGCACAACTATATAATTTTATTTCTAGAAAGCAGATATTGGCAACTCTATAAATTGTTATTTCTAGAAAGCAATCCATAGACAGAAGCGCAATTGTTAAATTTGGACTAGCTATCCTAAGAGAATTTTATAGAATGTACCGTTTTTAGAGTAACTTGTTTATAAATGTACGAATTTCAATATTGCCAAAGAAGTGAAAAACTCAAACAGGACAATATGTTTAATGTCCAATCCAGTAAAAGTAGAGAGATTGACCTTCCTTGGCTGTTGCAAGGTGGCTTACACTAGAACTGTCTTTAGTGTGTATATAAACGGTGAGATGAAATATAAACTTGGTCTCCTTTTCCTAACCACAAACAGAAGACTTCTTCACATGCTTCTGAGGGGTTATGTAAATTAACGTAGAGGCCCAGGAAATTGATATGCATGTTAGCTTTATATTTTGGCCCAGCTCGCATGATGGAATACAAATCCACTATATTACATTTTGTATTTCATTTATCTTTCACTAATTATAACTTACTGTGTGTTATTTTTACTTTCTTTTTAAAATAATTGAATTTTATAATGAAAATAAAAAATTAAACAGCTGTCATCCCACAATCTGTGGAACACAAAATATAGCATAGAGGATTTGTTAATGTTTTTATGCATATGCTTTGCTAGTAGTATTGTGCTTTCAATTTATCAATTCCTTTTACAATTGGAATTGCCACCATATATCCATTAGATATTTCTTTTATTTGAAAAATGAAGGCGAAATTAGTCAATTACATGCATTAATGTCATGTATTTTCAATAAACAAAAAAAGGAAAACAAGTAACAACATTGAGGTTCAAATAAAGATACAATTTCGATCAATAGTGGGCAGTACATCATATTTCGAACAGGGAATTGAAAAAATAAAAATAAAATAAAATAAAATAAATAACAGCAAGCACGCACGAGTGTGTAGTACCCACACTTACAACCATCTACAAGTAGGTAACAGTTGGTCTTAGTTCAATAAAGCTCTATGCGTACTAAAACACAATTGGTTCCAATTTGCCACGACAAGATCGGGATAAATCGAAAATTCTAGTAACGATTCATGCATCAGATGAGACATTAAATGTCAAGCCAGAACTTCTAAACTTGTGTTCAGTTATCTCGTCAAGACGAGAAACCATCATAGGTTTAAGATAATTTTTCCAATCTCCAATCTCACCTTTTCTAAAAAAATGCCTTTTTTTCTACCAAGTAAGGTCGACCATGGAGCCACCCACTTTTATTGACCTCCAATTTGGACAAATTTTCAAAGCTACATAGATCAACAATATTTTCAATCATTCCTTTAGTTTCTTCCTCTAAAGAGAATGGATAACCCATAAATTTGGCCATTTCTTTTACATAAAACACAGGCTCATTCTTTAAATTTTCATATTTCAAAAATAGTATCCTTTCAGGAAATTCTAAGCTTGCTCTCCAATACCCTAATACATGATCCCAATATGGTCCAAAAACAGAAATTCCTTCACAAAACAACTGAAATGCCTCCTCAAAGTCAAGATCTTCTCTGGCCGAGAGTTCCACACCCTTAGGACTTGCCTTACAACAAAAGTGCCATAAAGATACAAAAGCATCCTTGGGTTCTCTACATATATAAATAATTTTACACCCATAATCTATAACAGGTTTTGGTAAGGAAGTGTAGGGAACATGCGTACCTATAAGTGGAGTGTCTAGATTCCGATGAAACAAGTTATGGGCTAGATCACCCTCTAGGGAGTGTACACACTCGTGTGGCGTCGTTGTGAGCAAAGGGTTTTTAGAAGCATCGAACTGGAACGAGTCATGATGGCAAAAGATAGGGCCTTAAGCCATGTTGTGCCGGATTTTGGAACGCTACTTAAAAAGATGTCGTTGGGTTGAGGCTTGAAATGTTCTTGAGCTGACAAGAGTCCTTCTAAGTAGAAGAGATTGTGCCAAAAACCTTGGTAATGGTAGAATTGATTTAAAACCCATCCTTTTCTTCTAGGGAGGGACGAGATTAACGGTTTGTATTCCTCAAAAGCTTTTGGATCAGAACTATATTCTTCTTTGTCATTACTTTTGGGACTAAGATTCATTTTGGAAGAAGAGTAATCCATGGACAGAAAGCAAAACTTGATCGAAATATTTTGAGAATATACGTATATCTAGTACCAGAAGGCTGAAGGGAGACGACAATCACAAGGAAAATGTTAGGCAAGTAGCTCTTTGCATCATTGAATGCTACACCAAAGAGATAACTATTACAAATATTATATAGAGCAAGTTGAGTTCATGCATAGCATGGTACACGGGGACCAACAAGGCTACCCCACTGCAATCAAATTTAGATCTCGTCTCAAATTTAGCATTATTCTAATTACATCATTACATGGGGACCATCACTAGTTGTGACACAATTTGTTTCTGTAAACTTTTTGATAATCTGATTATTTTAGAAGAGATGCTTTTGTAAGGAGTGCGAAAAATCTAGATAATTGATTCTCGGCCTATATATATATATATATATATGTGTGTGTGTGTGTGTGTATTGCTTGGTTTGCTTGCAAGTGTCCGTTTGAATTAGACTAATCTATATATATAATAATAGGTGAAGCAGAGAGAAAATCCAATTAGATTCCAATTGGATTCTTAATTTTGCACCACTTGTCCTAACCAAAACTCAAAAAAAAATTTAATTAGATTATAAATTTGACTTAAATTTTGTATCATGTATCTTATCTAAATTTTTTAATTTTTGTGCCCAAATAAATGATGCATTAACATTTAACACGGAAGCCAATAAAACCACAATGATAATGCTCATTGGCCTAAGCAAAAACATCTCACCTGCACACTTTTATGGAGATTATAAATTGGACTCCAATTTTGTGTCATGTATCTTATCTAAATTTTCTAATTTTTGTGTCCAAATAAATGATGCATTAACATTTAACACGGAAGTCAAGAAAACCACAATAATAATACTCATTGGCCTAAGCAAGAACATCTCACCTGCACACTTTTATGGGTGATCTTAATAGAGTCTGAAGCTCTTCTAATCCCACAACTAGAACCAAGAAGTCCAACGATAAAGACTATAAAAGTAAAACATCATCTCCTCCTAATTCCATATCGTCATCCCATGTCTCCTCCTCTCTCAATCTCTACCAACTAGATCCACACACTGCCCTCTCCTCCTCCTTACGAATTTCTTAGAGCAAGGCCGGGTTCAAACACAATGTTCAATCCCACTCTTCCTTGCTTCACACTCTCATACATTAGCGCTTCATTAGCGCCTCCAAGAAGATTCCAAGCTCAATGATCAGTTCTTATTTTTTAATAGTTTTTAGTGTGTCTGGATTAAGATTTTGTTAATTTGTTAAAAGTGACAAAAATATAATCATATATATTATATTAAGTTGAAGTTCAATTTTAGAATTCAAATTGAATCAAATTAATTTCTAATTGTAGTTTAATTTTGTGCTATGTGTCCAATTTGATTTTTAAATGTTGGTGTTAAGTTACTTCCATTCATAATGCTCAATGTGGAAACTGAATCTACTAAGATAAACATCTTATCATCACAATTGTTAATATTTTTGTGCGTAAGCATGGACTACATGCTAGTTAGTCATAGTGGCTGAAGAAACCATTTGGGTTCGGTAAGGTTTTTTATTGAGGGAAACAAAGTAGTAACAAACACAGTCTATTTCAATTTGGCGCTGTGATGAACCTAATGAACCAACACACAGTCTTCATTAGATAAAATATGATGAGGCTAATGAAGCAACTGAATTTGGGTGATTATGTTGTGAGCATTTAATGGTGATGAATCTACCATAAAATGTATAAGCGGGAAATATGGAGTGAAATTGGAAAAAATTATATTTTACCATTCTAAATTATATTATTGATACTTTGCATCTCACCGTTAATTGGACTGTTAATTTGGATGAAATAGCATGGCACCGCGTGAAAAAATTCAATTGCCACTCTTCTCAAAAATAACGAATGCAAATTGGATTGAGATTTGAGATTTGAGATCCCAAATAAGCAATATCCCAAGAACAGTGACGATATTAATCAAAGGTTAGTCCACTTATCTAACAAATCCAGCCAGGTTGTGAGTGCATCTTCATTCCAGAGGTATCGACCTCTTTTCTCCAAAATTTGTAGAATAATCCTAACATTTTGCTGGAAGATACTCTTTGTTGGTTTGGCAAATTTTTTACTAGCTCTCCCAACTTGGCGTCACTATACTTTAACCCCAAGTTTCAGTATTTTTTTTTTCCATTTCCCTCCATCGGTGCACCCCCAATGACATAATCAATCCTCATAATATTAGAATAAAACTGACTATTATGACGTCTCTTCATTCCCACAAAAGTAAGTGTTTGTTATTCTCAAAAAAAAAAGTAAGTGATTGTTTGTTTAGACCCCTTAAATCAGATTAGTTTAACCTAATGAATTAGCCAAGTAGTTATTTAGGCTAATTATGATATCTAAGTTGAACAGTGAAAGATCATATCATACAATCAGCAAAAAAAATAAATAACACACAAATATGATCACCTAGGTAAACCAATGAAACAAACCATTTCAAGGTAAAAACCTGAGAATGATTTGACCTATCTATTCTTAAAGTAAACAAATCTACTAATAGAGAATTGAAGTTTTTTTAAAAAATTTAACATATATTAATTACTACCTCCAGTAGTAACCTACTGACATGACCATATACAAACTCCAAATCTATGGACTCTTCTCTCTTGGATTTGCTGCACACAAGCTCTCACACTTATGACTTTGAGATCCCACTCAAAGGTTTTAGATCACCACTTGTTGATCTTGCAGCAACTAGATTCTACCAACACTTGATTGTAGATCTTATTCCGGTAGATACTTGTAGAGTTAAAGGGCACAGAACCTCTCAAATCTCATAAGAATAACTCACAAGCCTTCCAAGAGTCTTTAAAACATAGTTAGGGTTTTCCTTTTATACTTAGGAATATTGGACTAAAACCCTAAACATTTTCTCAGGCTTAGGCCTGATTTAAAATCTACATAAATTAATTTTCTGCAATTTTCAATTGGTCAAGCCTGACCTTCAATCGATTGAGCTTCACTGAAAATTAATTCTTTCTCCTGCAGCTTGAATATTCTTGAAAACTTGAAACACTTTGAGCAATGTCTAACACCTATTCTAGACATGATTTTGTTGTTGGTTTGCCAACATATACAAATTAGGACTCTAAACATTTAATCTTAAATCGGTAAGAGTACTTTTGTGCATCCGGTCCATCTGCGACAAATTATTGGGACCAAATAATCAAATGACAGCCATTTTATGTTGTTTCTTTCCCAGGTTTTAGCTTGCCTCTCACTTGAGAATCTTTCGTTTCAATATTGTCTAGTGGAGTTCTAACTTTAATAATTCTACTACGGAGATGCTTAATTGAGTGCGATCAAATCTTTAAGATCAATCAACTTTGCAATACTCTAGAAAGAATAAATTAAAGTCCAGTATTAAACTGAAAAAAGCTTGCAATGTGATGCGAAAATATTAAGTTTTGGTGGAGGATAGCTGTTCATAACTTCATATATAATGCTATGATATTATAAATTATGTCTGTAGGGCAGACTGGCAGTGGTGAGTTAGAAATTTCGGTTAACTGTACTTTTTCCCTCTAAACCATTGGATCAAGTTCATTTCCTCATTAAATTATAAAACTAAGTAATGTCCCTAAACTAAAACAAACAAATTTGAAATAGACAAATTGTCCCCTACCATTACTAAAATTCACTTAAATACCAGCTTTATAGACACTCAAATACCAACTTTGCCAACTAGGATGCAATAAAGGAAATTAAAATAAAATAAAAATGCTATAGGCAACTGGTGTAAAGCTAACTAATACTGATGCATCTCAAGCTAATGCAGCTGTGACCAATACGACATGTAGCCTTTAAGTAAAACCCAAAGCTGTGTGTAGTTTAAGAGAAATCCGTTAGTGACAAATTTTGTTAGTGGAAAGCCACGTGTAATGTATGTATTGGTTCATTAAAATGTCTGTTAGAGCTGAGTAAATGGCGCTAAAGTTTGCTGGAGTTTTTTTTTTTTTTTTTTTTTTTTGAGAGAGAAAAAGTTTCAACCTATGTCATCCGTTCTCGATAATAACTCTTTATTATTAGACCAGGACATCAATTGATTTTTAATATAAGCAGGGATTGAATCACAGATCTCTAATTCAACTATTAGAGACTTTACCAGTTAAGCTAATTGGAACCCACATAGAAAGTTTCAATCAATGATGTTCACTCCTTATGATAGCTTTTTATCATCAGACCAAAATACCAATCAGTTTTTGCTAAAGTTTGTTAGCTTATTTTGGTTGTATAAATATATAGCCTAAAGTCTCTTTGTAATCTTATTATAGTTTTAATACGTTCCCACTATTATATTGGAATCTCTTACTTTTCTCTCTAAAACTGCTTTTCCTTTCATGGTACCAAGGTCTTCTTCAATGGCTTCCTCTGCAATATTCATCTTCTTCTACTACAATCTCTAACACAAGCACCAATGCTACTAGCCATGGAGTTAATCCTTCACTCTTTCTCTTTTCTAACATGGCAAGCATGATGAAACTTGAATGCTCGAAAATATGTTAAAACACAAGAACTGTTTAGATCCCCAAATTAAAATATTATGGCTCGATAAATTTTACTCTAACTTATACTAAGGGCAGAATAGAGTAAATGCGAGCGTATAAACAAATAAACTACTCTAAGCCATTATCAATATAACATAGCAGTAATATGATAGCTAAGACAATAGGGAAGAAGAATGCAAACACAAGATAACACGCCGATGTGTTATCGAAGAGGAAATCGAAAAACTCGGCGAAAAACCTCTCCGCCGTCCTCCAAGCAGTAATTGATCCACTAGACAATCAGTTAGGATACATGGGTTAGCAAGAAACCCTCCAAGCCTAATCTACCCGATGCACCTAAGCCCTTCAAGCTCCTACTCCAAAAAGACTTCTCAGAACCGTGTCTTGTCTAGCTTTCCAGATCCCGCAATACACCCGATAGCATCCGCCAAAGCTTGGCTTCTTCCAATGCTTCCCAGCAGCACCAAAACCTCACTGAACACTCTAGAAGGATGTGGTAAGTGTTTAGGCTATCAACCTCTCAATGGTATGAAAATTGAGAGGTAGGAGTTGAGGAAAATCCACAAGCAATTTGTGTAGAGAATTGTGGGTATAACAATCTTTAACTCTCAAGGTTTATGGCTAGGGTTTTCTCTCAAAAGCACTCCTCAACATTTGTGGGTAAAGTAGATATAAATAGTGTAGGCACAGAAAGTGTGTATCAGAAATGACAATTTGGCAAAACAGAATGTTTTGCAGGTATCTCGCGGGAAGGCCTTACCCGTGTGACACTCACAAAACATAGCTATCTACATTTGTCCTGACTGTTCACATTCCAGTCATGTGTAGGGCACATGCATCACTTCGCAGGATGCTAAGTCGCGAGCTAATCGTGAAAACACTTCAATCTTCAATGCCTTGAGTCTTCACACTCTCTCTCTCTCTCTCTCTCACACAACCCTTACAAATAAATCCCACATGAAATACATGGTATAAAAGATTGAACATAATTACAATCAAATTTGGCACAGAATTAAAGCCAACAAAACACATAATTGTAAATTACAACTTTACAAAACTAAAATTGGATTACAACAATTACTTATTTTAGAGGCACCAGATCGAAGTTATCTTGGAAGTCTATTTTATGATCAACTTCATTAAAGATACCATTGGAGCTCCAAATCCTAATTTCCCGAAACATAGTTCAGAAAATTACACCACTAAAACTAATCCAAAATTTATCTATTAGGGGAATCATGAACAAGCTTTGTTCACATTCATCAATTCAACTATCTTCCAATCTCTAGTCTCACCTTTTCGGGAAAATGCTTTTTTTTTTCAATCAAGCGTGACCATGAAGGTGTCCACTTTTATTCACCTGCAAATCACACAAGTTCTGAAAACTACACAGTTATACGAACTTTGAACCATTCCTTTGTCTTCTACCTCAAAAGAGAAAGGGTAATCCATAAATTCAGCCATTTTCCATAAATTCAACCATTTTCTTTACATAAACAAAAGGTTTTGTTTTTTTAAATATTCATATTTTAAAAATAATACCCTTTCATGAGATTCTAAGCTTGCTTTCCAATACCCTAATTCATAATTCCAAAATGGTCCCTGTTAGGTTAAGATAGATTGACTTCAGTTAATTAATTCAATTACCCAAATTGATTAATTAGGTTAAATTACATGCAAATCGTGGAGACAACAACAAATCACCAAATAACTAAAATGCAGTGGAAAATAAATTGACACGATAATTTGTTGATAAATGGGGAAAACCTCTCGCAAGGCAAAAACTCCATCAGGTAAATTTAAGGTGACCACTCCTAAGAATCTACTAATTAGTGATCAAGCGGTTACAAGTATGAGGAATCTTACCACTACCCTAGCCTATCCCAATATACCAACCTACAATTAAACCTTCACTTCAATACCCAATTGAACTTGATATTGTAGTAGCCTTATTTTCCTTGTTGGAAAAATCTCCAATTTGTGACTAACTTCTTTGCATGAATCCCAGTACGTGACTAACTCCATAGCAACCCTTTGATTTTTTTTTTTTTTTTTTTTTTTTTTTGAGAATCTGATTGTTGTAGTTGATTTGCAATAGCTTCACAGAGAAACACCAATAAGATCCTTAATGTTGGTGCTAGAGACTTTGTTTGATTTACAACAATATTTCTTTCTTATGTTGGAGGAGGTTAGGGTTTCAAAAAGAAAACCTTATGAAGTTTTCTAGGGTTTGGGTTTTCTTTCTCCACATCCTTATTTAAATAGGAGCTTAATGGGTCCTTTAAATAGGATCTCCTATTCCAATTAGGTTTACACAAACCTTGGCTTTCCTAGTTCTATAAGGATTATGCAAACCCATAAACAAATAGTTTTTAGGAATCAAAATGTTACAGGCTATATCAGAAATCCCGTAAGCTCGATAGATCGAGAGGTATCAAGACAAGTATTGAGCTTTAATAAATCTCGATAGATCAACAGATATTGAGGAGGTATCAAGACCTACATTTTCAACTTTTCTTGAGCAGTTCTTGAGTAATCTACATGTTTTTAATGTAACCACTTGTAATGATCATCTTGAACCTACATAGATTTATCCAATACAAGTAAAGTGCGTTTTGTCATAGGATATGTTAATTACATAAAAATATGAACCAAACCATCCCTAATAAGACACTCCATTACAAAAGAACTCAAATGCCTTCTCAAAGTCAGTATCTTCGCTGGTTGAGGAATCCACACCCTTAAAACTTGCATTACGAAGAAAGTGCCATAGAGATACAAACGTATCCTTAGGAGCTCTACATATATAAATTATTTTGCACCTAGAATCTATTATAGATTTTGGCAAGGAAGGGTAGGGAACGTGTGTGCAGTGTACCTATAAGTAGGGTGTTTTGATTATGGTGAAATGAATTGTGGGCTAGACCGGTTCAGCATACGAATACCTATAAAGCAATGTTATACCAGTTTAATATTTTTTAATTGAATGTGAATTTTAACAAATTTACTATTAGATTATATTATCTCTTCTTATATTATTTGTGCTTGAAAGAATTTAAGGTGGTCAAAAATTAATAGACATGCCATCAATCAATTATTTAAATTCAAGTTTTTGTAGATCAAAATAATGCATAAAAGATAAGTTTAAGGTTTGAATCATAAATAACATCTGATTAACATGTAAATTGAAACGCATGTTAAGAACATAGAGAAAGTGTAGTCCAAAAGTGGAATTTTTTTAAAAATTAATTTGATAAAAAAAGTTATTAGATGGTGTAACTTTGCTAAGAATTACACTAGGTATAACTTGAACCCAACCTTATATATATATGTGTGTGTGCGCGCGCGCGCAACATTACACCACCCAATAACTTTTTATTAGATTTTTTTTTTTTTTAAAGTTATCAGATGCATTATCGTTCAAATTTTCACTAAACAAAAAAGAGGGGGACAAAAAAAAAACATTGACATTAGATAAGATAATTGAAGGTACATATTGCTATATCATACCATAATTATTGGACGTTATAGGTGAGGGGGGACTCAAAAAAACACATGAAAAGGGAGCCCTCATGTGGTGTGTAGCAGCTACACCTTATTTACTAGAAAATATAATGTTCTTATGAGGGGAAAAAATACCTAATATTTGTTTTCTTGTCTAGAATTACAATATGAATAGTAAAACGCTTTGTGCACATAGGCCATGAAACGAGTGCAAACTCATATACACTCATTCAAACTAGAACCTCTTAATTTTTGCTTCGTTATTTCGTCAAGACATGATGCCATTATAAGTGTAAGATAATTCTTCCAATCTCCGACCTCACCTTTCCTGGAAAAAAGAATTATTTTGAATTACGACTGGAGGAAGACAAAGCCTTCCATTTTTATTCACCTCCAAATTGCTCAAACTCTCAAACTAGCTAAGTCAACAATCTTTTGGACCATGCTCTTAACTTCTTCATCTAAGGAGAAAGAGTAACCCATAAATTCAGCCATTTTCTTTACGTAAAATAGGTTGTTAATCTTCAATTCTTCATATTTCAAAAATAGTTTTTTTTCAAGAGAATTCAGACTTGCTTTCCAATACCCTAATAAATGATCCCAATATGGTCCAAAAGGAGAGACTCCTTCACAAAACAACTCAAATGCATCCTCAAAGAAAAATTGTTCTTTGCAACATTGTTCCTTGCCACAAGAAACCACGACCTTAGGACTCATCTTGCAAATAGTGCCACAGAGATACAAATGCATCCTTTGGATCTCTACATATATAAATAATTTTATGTTAGGACATATGTGATTTAATATTAGAAACGTATGTCAATATTGAATTGGCTAATCCTTTGACAAAATGCATTTTACTTATAATTCGGTAGATTTAGTGTTAAAGTCATGCAAGTCTGTCCAAGAAACAAATGAAGAAGTGCTGGATTTTAAACCTCGATAGCTAGTATCTATCGAGGTCTAAAAAGCTGTTGAAGCCTGATGCTCGACAACTAGCTCGACAGATAAGCTATCTATCGAGGTTTATGAAAATCAGTTTTTCAGAGCTAATTTCACTTCAATCCGTGAATACTTGTTTGGGCTTTCTTTTCTCACAACCCTAAACATATATAAGGATTGTTTTAAGAGCCGTAAAAGGTTGCGCAAGTGTGAAGCAAAGTTGTGTTCATGCAAATTGTGATCAGAGACAGAATTTGCTCTAATTCATCTTTCTCTTAAAGAAGCTATTGTGTTTGTACACTGTAGGTTCTATAACCAAGGAGTTTCGTGATCTTCATCTTGTGATGAATTGAAGAACTTTATAGCCAACATCTTTCTCAAGTTAGTGAGTAAGTCGCGTACTAGGATCTGCGCATCGAATTGGTTAGTCACGTACTAGAAGTCGTGCATTACAAGAAGAAATTTTCACTTCAAAATAAGTCCAATTGGGTATTGGGGTAAATGTTCAATTATAGGTTAATATAAGGTACTAGGATTCCTTGTAACTGTTTGTTGTGATAATAGTGAATTCTCGGGAATGATGACCTTAAAATCACTTGGTGGGGTTTTTGCCGGGTAGGTTTTCCCCATTCATAAACAAATCACTGTGTCAATTTATTTTCTGTTGTATTTTAACTTAGTTGATGATTTGTTTGTGCTATCAGGCGTATTGCATACTAATTGAATTAATTAATTAACTTGGCTAATTAATTTGTTAATTCATCCTAAGGGGTCAATACTTTCTTGGCTCATCATTTTATAACTAGAATCTCTCATAGTTGATGTCACATTTGAATAAATGGCAACGTTTTATTGGTTAGAACGATTGGAAATACCATTTCAACAATCCTCCTAGTGAACCTAATAATTTCTCAACATGGTGGGTTTTGCCACTAGGAAAGCAACCCAATGTAAAAATTACTAAATTTGGAATGGAGGGCCTACGAGAGGAAAGAAACTACGCCCATTAAAATCAAATCCAGATCTCATTTTATCACTCAGTTACTTTGGCGTGTCTACTGACTTTGGTTCCTTACACTGGCGGCTCTACATGCAAGACAAGGGGGTCACAAGACCACCCTGACTTGCAAAAAAAAGCATATATACAGTTGCCAAAAAAATAAAAAAAATTATATGTTAAACTAACCTATTGTGATCACCCCAATAAAAATGTTGAACAACCTGACTTGAGAATTACAAAAAATTGAGTTCAATAAAAATAAGAATAATGCTAAATTCACAACATTTTCACAATAATTTTTATAACAAATCCTATGTGGTAAGCTGTTACTGATTCTAATTTGGGCTCAATACTGATATTACTTTTTTACCCACCAATAACAGCTTTTTGTATAAGATTTAGGTTGCATTTGGGAACAGATTATAAAGGCAGCTTATTTTACTATTTTGCTTATTTTTGCTACTATTCATGGGTCTCATTGTACTATTTCAGCTAGCTTTTACTTTTATTTACAGTACTTTCAGCAAAAAGTTTTCAGTTTTAGCTAAATAAGTTATTCCCAAACGGACCCTTATTATAAAAATATTGTAGATGTAGCATTACTCCAAAATTAATTCTGCTCTCCAAACATAATCCTTAATCTCTTTTATTAAATAAAAATAAATAAATAAACTTAAATAACAACAATAAATATTAGCCCAAATAACAACAAACATAAACCAAACAAAAACAAGATAAGACCAAAGAACAACAAGTGATCTAATTATTCAACCAAAAGCCTACTATAAAACAAAAAGATAAAAATCGTTAAACATTCAAATTTGTAGTTCGTTTAACCTATTCAATAATAATAATCTCTGATTTCATTTTTCCCTAAAAAATGGTAACAAGAAAAATATTGTGGTTATCAGTTATCCTTGATGGTGATGACAGTTATATTCTTTTTGGCTTTGAAGTCACAATAATTTTACTTTCCTTAGTGACTCGATTCACAATTGTAATAAATATTCAAGTTATCACTTTATTAGATTTTTTATGATTTAAATTTCTTGGTGATCACCCTAAAAAAAATTCCTAAAACAGCTACCAGTTCCTTACAAACTAATCAAATCCCAGCCATTTTCTTTTACCCCTTTTCGCCCTTTAGCTTGCCTTTTCTCTCACTCACGAATCTTTGGTCTCTGCATTGCGTGTGGTGGAGTTTTTAACTTTAATAGATATACTCCTTCGCAAAAGAACTCAAACCCCTATTCCAAATCAAGATCTTCCATGATTGAAGGTTGTGTGTATTTGTGGCTGACCTTGAGAGAATAACAAATACTTTATAATGGATTTTGGTAAAGAGGGAATATTTGTAGCCACAAAGTGGATTGTCTAGATTAAAATTTGGAGGGCTGAGTGAGAGAATATCTACTTTCAAGATCTCGTCATAATCCTCAAGCCATGTTGTGCCAGATTATTGGTAATCTTCCCTAGCGAAGAAAGTGCCATAAATATACAAATTCATCCTTAAGATCTCTACATATATAAATAATTTTACACCTAGAATCTATAATAGAGGGAACATATGCATTTACAGGTGCGGTGTCTAGATTCCGGTGTAATGAGTAGTTATGGACTAGATTACTCTCCAAGGAGAGTATGCAATCAGGTGGCATTGTTGTGCGTAAAGAATTTGTAGAATCATCAAAACTGGATCATGTTACGATGGTAAAAAACAGGATAAAATGATGTTGTTGGGTTTAGGCTTTAAATGTTGGTAACAAACAGAGCGTTGATGTACCATTGATAAAAGACGATGGAGCGTGTTATCTTTCTACTGCTTCCCAAGGTCTTTAAGGAGTTTGAAGACACACCAAAACAGGATCGTGCCATAATAGTAAAACATAGGGCCTTAAACCAAGTAAGTGGGTTCTTATATCAAACCTATAGTCTTCTTTCTGATTATTTTTTGGACCAAAGTTTATTTTGGAAGGACAGGATTCCATTGGTAGAAGTACTGTAAAAAGCAAAACTAGCTTGAAAGATATTGGAGATGGTATGTCTGGAATTGGATGGGTTTTTGGATGGCTGGTTGGTTGAGATCATCATATGGTGCATTTAAGGCCTCATTAATCACTTCACTGGACAAGTGGACTCATGAGTGGAGACCTCTCATTCTTGGGAATTTAGCTGTCGTTTCATAAATACGCACATGTTCAGCTACCGGCATGAAGAACAACTACTACGGATCACCAAAGGAAAAGGCAAAAAGAAAACACAGAGAGAGAGAGAGAGAGAGAGAGAGAGAGCTAGTCATTGTCGGTAGAACAGCTTTAAGTCATTTCAGAAATAAAACCATGAATCGTGAGACACATTTACAAATTACAAGTCATAGAATTTTTATTTTTATTTTTGGGTAGAAATTCGACTTTCATTAAACTACCTAGAGAAAATAGAGGTTTTTCTCAACCTCTCATGGTACAAGCCCATATTTTCATAAAATAAATGTATGCAAATGTCCACAAGAACTATAAAAAGTAATAAGGTTTTGACAAATTGTCAATTATTTCCTAGCTAAGGCATCCGTGTTCCTGTTAGTTTTATGGTAGTAGTGATTCATCTTTATTTGAGAAATTTGACTAATGAGGATCCTATAGTCCATACTAAAAAAAGAATTATGTAAATTACAATTGTACTCACTAGAAACCCAACCAAGAACAACTTTAGCATCAATTTCAATCTCCACAACCAAAATTTAAGAGAAATGCACAAGGGTAGCCCATCCCTTAGAGCCCATAATTTCGCATCCACACTAGAAGATATCCCAATATTACGGGTGGAGCCTTTAACCCAGAGTTCATTCAAATCACGAATTAGGCCCCCTATGCTAGCTCTCCAGGATTACCCAACGATGAGCCATCCAAATTGAGTTTAAACCGCCTGCCACCAGGCTTATTCCATCTAGCATTAATCACCAAACTAGCTTTTTGTTCCTTCCAGCACCGAACAAGAACTCGCTAGCTGCATGAAATTAAGGATTAGGAATATTTTCATTTTAAACCCTATAGTTTAAGGGTAGTCCAAGTTAAACCCTAAAAATTTTAGTGTAAGATTGGGTTCAAGTTATAATTAGTATAATTCTAAGTTATGTTACACTACTCAATATTTCTTTATTGGATGCAATTAAAAATAAATAAAAAATAAAAAATCAGTGTTAGATTAGATCTTCTTCTTATACTCTACATGGATGCAACATTTCAAGATGATCTAAGATCATTATCTATGTCATCCATCAAATGTTAAATTTCAAGTTTTTTTTTTTTTTTATTTAAAATTGTGCATAAAAGATGGGCCTCTAAATCAAATAGTAAGTAGAATTTGATATGCGTGTTAAGAACAAATAGACACACACACACACACACACACACACAAATTAATGTGGGGACCAAAATTCGACTCCCTATAAATGCTCTAACAAAGGGCCCATAGACACGATATCAAATATTATAAAAGATTTGAGTGTATCATCCTCATCACCAATTGGTTTTAAGGTGTAATGACACAGCTCAAGGTCTAACAAATGGTATCTGATGGGACTGACAAACTTTCCTTCCTTGGATAGGTTCATCAAATGTACCCGTCCACCTTGACGCGTCATAGAGGAACACAAAAGAGCCATTAATGAAAGCATTCAACAGCTCAGACAATTACTAAATAGTTGGCAGACCATTAGAGCCTCATCAAAACCCATATTCATGAGCCCTGAGGCGTTACAAAAATGGCACTAAAGCCACAATTGAGGCCCTAACGGCTAGGAACCATGAAGTTGTATATATACACACTGATCAGAGACAAACCAGGTACATAGACTCACCCAAAAGTATTCATAAATACTCTGATATTCAGTACTTTCTTGTTATTCTCTAAAAACTTCTATATACTGATTTTGGCATCGGAAGCGTGGTGGCAGGCACCACACCGGTGACCACCTCAAAGGAGCCATTATTCCACATTTGTAGAGATACTGACAAGGACCCAGCTCCATCTGGACGAACCTACAAGACTGATGATTTGTACTTCATCAGTTTGACGCCGTCTGTGGGAATGACATTTTCACACTTAGGTTTGAAAGTGTAGCTTCCAATCAATTCCTAAATTCAGATGGAGTCCAACCAGGATCCTGCAACATTAGCCCTGCAAGTCTAGGCACTTGCAGCTAGCATCGAAGAGCTCACTAGACAGAATCAGGAGATGAGGCTACGATTTCAGCAGGAGGAGAACCGGTCTAAGGCCAATCAAAAAGATGAAAGGATAGCCATAAAAGGAGCAACTGTCGAGGACCAGCTACTCCAGATGAACCAAACTTGAATCTTCTCTTGGAGATGAGAAAGGAGATGGACAAGCTGAGGAATTCCATTAAAGGGAAGACAAATCGAAGCCTGGATAAACTGATCAAGACGAAAGATTCGCCTTTTACTACGGCAGTCTTAGAATGCCCAATGCCGTCGAAATTTCTCCTACCCCAACTTGAACCATTTAACAGACTTAAGGACCCCCTAGACCACCTCAACACCTTCAAGACGACACTAGGCCTTCGACAGCCTCCTGACGAAATATTGTGTCATTCCTTCCCCACCACTTTCAAAGGAGCTGCAAGGGAGTGGTTCACGAAGTTACCAACATCATCCATAGGCAATAACTTTTTACGCCACTTCGTCAGAGGAAAACACCCAAAGCAACTAACAGACCACTTACTCACCATTAGACAAGGGGAGAAAGAGACCCTGAGATCGTACGTGAATCGCTTTACTTGGGAAACTCTAGAGGTAGACAAGGCTAATGACAAGGTGTAGTTAACGACTTTTAAAGCTGGATTGAAGTCCAGAGAGTTCGTGGTTTCACTCGCAAAGAATCGTCCTAAGATGATGACAAAGATGCTCTTGAAGGCACAAAAGTACATGAACGCTGAAAATGCTTTAGCCGCGATAAAGGACATAGAAAAGACCAGTGATAAGGGAAGGAAGGAAGACGATCATAGAGGACGAAAAAGGAAGTGCCTAGATCATCAGACTAACGATGGGAATAAAAGGAAAGACGAAAAAACTCCTCGAACGGTAAAATTCACTCCTTTAGTTATGCCTGTTGACAAAATTCTGGCACAGATTAAGGATGAGCACTACCTCAAATGGCCAAGGTGATTACATTCGTCGCCTAATGTGCGTGACAAAAAGAAGTATTGCCGATTCCACGAGGATTACAGCCACTTCACAGAGGATTGCAAGGACCTAAAGGAGCAGATAGAGGAACTTATACGAAAAGGGAAACTGCATAAGTTTGTGAAGAAGGGAGAACCTAGCAGGTTCAAAGATGATAAAAGAAACCAGAGCGAATCCTCGCCCAGGGACAAGGATCACACGTTCCAAATTCCGCCAACTGTGATTGGGGAGATAAAAACGATCACAAGGGGCCGTCAACAGGTAGGTTGTTCAGATTCCTCAGGAAAGCATGCCAAAGGCAGGTGAACAGCGTCCACAGAATACCTCTATTTAAGCAAAGACAAACAGACCGAGACATGTTTTTCTAGAAAAAAGATGTGAGGGGAGTGAAACAACCTCATAACGACCCCTTAGTCGTAATGCTCACAATAAAAGGAGTCAATACCAGGAGAATCTTCGTGGACAATGGCAGCTCCGCAGACATTATCTACCTTTCCGCTTTTCAGCAGTTAAAACTAGATCCAAGACGGCTACGCCCATTTGACTCCCCCCTCGTCAGCTTCAGTGGAGATAGAGTGTATCCTAAAGGCATAGTGACACTGACGATCACAGTAGGGGCTTACCTAAGGCAACTGACTCGTCAATTAGACTTCTTGGTAGTAAACTGTCCCTCATCTTACAACGTGATCATCGGGAGGCCCACACTCAACCGTTAGAAAGCAGCCACGTCCACCTATTGCCTGAAGGTAAAGTTCCCAACTAAAAATGGTGTAGGCAAGGTAAAACGAGATCAAGTACTGGCCAGGAAATGCTACCAAGCCATGTTAGCTGCAAAAGAAAACCATATGTGGATGATTGAGGAAAAGGAAGAAGACAAAGTGAAAGTCCTGGAGACAGTAGAGTTGGTCAAAGGAGAAACAATAAACACGACCAGAATAGGGACGAATTTGAGTCCCGAGATGAGAGCGAGACACATCCAGTTCCTTAACGAAAACTTGAACGTCTTCTCATGGAGTCACGAGGACATGACAAGTATATCCCTAAAAGTCATTCAACATAGGCTAAACATGAACCCCGAGAAGAAGCCCGTCCAACAGAGGCGACGAGTCTTCGTTCCAGAACGGAACCAAGCAATTACAAATGAGGTCAACAAGCTGTTGTCAACACACTTTATTCGAGAAGTCTACTACCCAAACTAGCTCGCCAATGTCGTCCTAGTGAAGAAAACAAATAAAAAGTGGAGAATATGCATGGACTTCACGGACCTAAACAAAGCTTGTCCTCTCCCCCTACCAAGGATAGATCAATTAGTGGATTCCACAGCAAGGCATAAACTACTAACGTTTATGGATGGTTCTCGGGGTATAATCAGATCAAGATAGCTAAGGAAGATCAAGAGAAAACTGTTTTCATCATGAGCCAAAGGCTCTATTGCTATAAGGTAATGCCTTTTGGGCTGAAAAATGCAGGAGCAACCTACTAGAGGTTAGTGAATAAAATGTTCAAGAAGCAGATCAGGAGAAGCATGGAAGTTGAAAGTTCAATTAGTGTGCAAAACAATATGAACATTTAGACCCCCAATTTACAAATTACCAATTCAAGCTTAATGTCAAACAATTAATGTGCGGAATATGAACACAAACTTAACACGAAATTGATACACAATCTAAACCAAATAAAATCACATCCACAACAGAAATTAAATGGCAAAGATTAAGGGAAGAGAGATGCAAACACAAGGATAACACACGATATGTTATCGAAGAGGAAATCGAAGCCCTCGGCGTAAAACCTCTCTGCTGCCCTCCAAGCGGAAAATAATCCACTAAAGAATGTAGTTGGGATACATGAACAACAGAAGACCCTCCAAGCCTAATCTACCCAATGTACCTAAGCCCTCCAAGCTCCTACTCCAATGAGGTTCCACCAAACCTATTTCTTCTTTAGCTTACCGGATTCTGCTACTTAACCATAGCATCTACCAATATGAAATTGGTCCCTTCTTAACTGCTTCCCAAAGCACCAAACAGCCTTGGAGCAGATATGGGTATGGTGAGAAAATGTTTTGGTAATGTACCTCTTAACGATTTAACAATGGAGAGTAAGATATTAGAGGAATTTGAAGAGTCTTTATGTGAAGATTGTGGATGAACCAATCTTGTTTTCTCTAGGGTTTCTCTCTCAAAATTCTCTCTGGAAGCTCTCTCTATTTCATGGGTATAAGGGTCTATATATAGTAGGATGAGAAGGAATGTGAAAAGACAGTTTTTCCCAAACAGGGTGGTCTGGCAACTTGGCCTCGCGATTGGGTTGAATCGCGAGTTCAAGCCGCAAGCTAACGGCCTAGCCAGCCTAAGACTTTTGTCCTGTAGTACAATAGCTAGCATGACTCTTCAGCTCCCCTGCATGCTTCACACGTGTGCCAACTTTGGCGGTTTGCCAGTCGCGAGTCACCCGCAAGTCCAACCGCAAATCTCTACATCCTTGCACAATCTTAAGCATTTCTTCACACTCTCTCACTCACTTCCCTTACATGATTCCCACCTAAATATAGGGTTACTAATTGCTAAAATACAAGCAAATTTGGCATGGAATAAAGCCAACAAGATGGTTGATAAAATTCAACCTTACAGAAGTATATGTGAATGATATGCTCGTCAAGAGTAAAGAAGCTCGTCAAGAGCTTGCTCATCTGGACGACCTTAGAAAAACATTCACCACACTTAGACAGTACCAGATGAAGTTGAACCCCAATAAGTGCGCCTTTGGAGTAGTCTCGAGAAAGTTCTTGGGGTTCATGGTGTCCCAAAGGGAGATAGAAGCAAACCTAGAGAAAGTGCGAGCCATACTTGACATGACGTTGCCAAAGACCATCAAGGAAGTATAGAAGCTCACGGGAAGGATAGCAGCACTCAATAGGTTCATCTCTAAAGCAACGGACAAATGCTTACCCTTCTTCAAGAAATTAGAGCAAGCCTTTGCCTATACTGACGAATGTGAAGTAGCTTTTCAAGAACTCAAGCACTACCTAAGCAACCCACCCCTCCTAAGTCCGTCCAAGGAGGGGGAAAACCTGTATTTGTATCTGGCTGTATTAGCCACAGCCATGAGCACAGCCTTGGTTCGAGAAGAGGATAGGAAACAGCTCCCAGTTTACTACATCAACCAAGCTTTCTAAAGGGCAGAAGCTAAATACCCAAGGATTGAGAAGATTGCGTTCGCATAAATAGTAGTTTTGCGCAAACTGTGACCGTATTTCCAGGCAAACCCCATCTTGGTAATGATAAACCAACCCATTAAGAAGTCCATGAACAAATTCGAGGCAACAGGGAGAATGGTGCAATAGGCAATTGTGCTTAGCCAGTTTGACATTGAGTACCACCCTAGGATAGCTATTAAAGCGTAGACTTTGGTGAACTTCATCGCCAAGTTCACCCTCCCAAACGATGACAGCCTCCCCAACGAAGTAGAGCAATGGACGATACAAATTGCTGGTTTGTCAGCCTAGAAAAGGGGAGGAGTAAGGGTCGTCATCATCACCCCAGATGGAGAAATGCTTAAATACAGGGTTCAACTAAAGTTCCCAGCCACCAACAATGAAGCCAAATATAAAGGAATATTTACGGGGCTAAGGGTTGGGAAAGCCCTAGGAGCTAAAACCATGCTCCTTCAAAGTAATTCTAAGCAGGTAATAGGGCAGATAAAGGAAGAATATGAAGCAAAGAAGGAGAGGATGCAAAAATACCTCAGGCTGATAAAGCACTTAACACAGGAATTTGATAAAGTGGAATTCGTGCAGATCCCCAGAAACCAGAACATGATAGCAAACGAGATCGCGAAGCAAGCATCGTCAGAAGAAAGACCAACGAGCGTGGGCTTAGAGATGGAAGTCTAGAGACACCCCAGCATTGAAGAAGTCTCTACCTTTGCAATCTAGAGCACAAGCAGCTGGATGATCCCGATCATATCCTTCCTCCAAGATGGACACCTTCTATAGGACGTCAAGAAGGCCAGGAAGATTAGGAAGAGAGCGACCAGATTCACAATCCTAAATGACACCCTAGACAAGAGAGGCTTTTCCATGCCCTACCTAAAGTGCATCAACGAAGAGGAAGCCAAGCATACTATGGAAGGATCCATGAAAGGATTTGCGGAGACCATGCAGGCCCTAAATCCTTGGTAGCAAAGTTATCAGAATGGGTTACTTCTCGCCTACTATATAGGTTGACGAAAGGGAGCTCGTCAAGAAGTGTGATAAATGTTAGAGGTTTGGGAATGTCTAGCGCCTTCCAACTGAGAGACTGATGACGATCGCCTCCCCTTGGCCATTTACACAATGGGGAATTGACATCGTCGGCCCACTGCCCCGAGGTAAAGGACAAGTAAAGTTTCTACTAGTTGATATTAATTACT
The DNA here is from genome assembly GCA_023055345.1 of Quercus wislizeni. Classification (NCBI taxonomy): domain Eukaryota; kingdom Viridiplantae; phylum Streptophyta; class Magnoliopsida; order Fagales; family Fagaceae; genus Quercus; species Quercus wislizeni. The sequence goes on from JALGQJ010000003.1 coordinate 17,550,245, forward strand.
TCACAAAGGATTGGAGTAGAGGCATTATCAACCATCACCAAAGAAAAAATCCAGTGCTTCATATGGAAGAACATAATTTGCAGGTTCGGGATTCCACGAACGATCATATCAGGTAATGGGCGACAGTTTGACAGTCAAGGCTTTAGGGATTTCGGTTCAAGTCTAGGGATCAAGAACCAATTCTCATCCCCAAGACATCCACAAGCAAAAGGACAGACGGAGGTGACTAACCGAACACTGCTCAAGATCATCAAAGTTAGGTTGGACAACGCTAAAGGAGCCTGGCCCGAGGAATTGCCCAATGTCTTGTGAGCTTACAGGACTACAGCAAGAACCCCAACAGGAAAAACCCCCTTCAGGCTCACTTACGGCACTGAAGCAGTAATCTCGATCAAGGTGGGATAACCATCATCAAGCGAGAAATGTTCCACAAGGAGAGCAACAACAATCAACTAAAGGTCAACCTGGACTACTTGGACGAGGTCAGAGATGAAGCTTCTAACAGAATGATGAAGTACCAGCAGAAGATGATTGAGTATTACAACAAGAGAGTAAAGTTTAGACAACTTGACATAGGGACCTCGTCCTGCGCAAGGTCACCCTGGCAACCAAAGACCCTACACAAGGTAAACTCGGCCCAACCTGGGAAGGACCCTACTGGGTCACCTGTTACTCTAGACAAGGCAACTCTCACCTAGAAACCTTAGACGGGCAAATACTACCACGACCATGGAACATTGAGCACTTGAATAAATACCACCAGTAGATGTAACAGATAATTGTATTCATTTTTTAAAGCAATAAAAGAACTATTCAGCTAATGGCTAAATGCAAGCAAACCTAGCAGACTAAAAGCCAAAAAATTGGCTAAGTAACAAGATTCCGCCTAGATGGATGTAAGTTACAAACGAAACCAAAGAATGACAAAATCTCTTAAATGGGTGTAAGTCACAAAAATTGGCTAAGAAAACAAGATTCCGCCTAGACAAATGTAAGTTACTAACAAAGCCAAAGAATGACAAAATCCCTTAAATGAGTGTAAGTCACAAAAATTGGCTAAGTAACAAGATTCTACCTAGACAGATGTAAGTTACTGACAAAGCCAAAGAATGACAAAATCCCTTAAATGGGTGTAAGTCACAAAAATTGGCTAAGAAAACAAGATTCCGCCTAGACGGATGTAAGTTACTGACGAAGCCAAAAAATGACAAAATCCCTTAAACGGGTGTAAGTTGCAAAAGAAGAAATTTTGGCTAACAAGACTCTGCCTAGATGGGGGTAAGTTACTAATAGGTCAATACCCCTTCAAAAGTTCAAGTCACAACAGAAAATTTAACTAAGTACAAGGTACCAACGCAAATGAATCAACTAAGTGGACCATGCAAAGACAAGAATACAAACAATTATGTAATCACGAATATAATTAAAGGCCCAAAAACAACAGGCAGCCATCATTGTTTCAACATTAAAATTAAAAGCCCATAAACACTGGGCCAAAAACATTTTTCTTAAATTAGAATAAAAATATTGTTCTAGAATTAGAATTTAAAATGCCCAAAATACACCAGGCACCCAAAAAAAAAAAAAAAAAAAAAGACAAGTAGCAGGTTCAGGCATCGGCGACCACATCGTCATCAGTTGTGGGCGAAGGAGCACTCTCAAAGGCATCACCTTCAGGAGCCGTGGACTGGAAGCCTCGTTAGCAGCCATCTCTTTGTCCAAATCCTCAAGATCAAGGTTCTCCAGATCTTCTCCAGTAGGATGCTTGACGAGGTATCACCTCAGGAGCTCAAATCCTTTGAAGTACCAACTAAAGAGCACAATATTGTACTTTTCAATCTGCTGAAATGCCTCAACGGCCTTAGCAGCAATGGTCTTGATCTTTTCTTTGGCTGCCTAAAGCTGCTCATCTTTTTCCACCGTCAGTTGTCGCTCAGCTCTATGGTCGTCCCCCATGACCTTAATCTTCTCCTTCACAGTGTTGTTGAACTTGTCCATGGCAGTAATCAAGTCTTTTTTCAACTTTGAGTTCTCTGCCTCCAAGGCTTCCACCCTGGACACTGCAAATGCGACCTTGGCCTCTTAAGTAAGGTACTCCGAGGTGATGTGAAGGCTCTCCCCCAGCACCTAAAAGAAGGAACCAAATCTCAAAAAAAAAAAAAAAAAAAAAGGAAGATGAATTTGCACAAGTACCTGGACAAGCTTGTGGAGATGATAACCCACAAACTCGTTGGGAGACATGCCCGAGAACACCTTCATCTCCTTGGCAGTAAAGGTCTTTTGCGCCTGTGCCAGCGTGACCCCAATGTCATCCCAGACACTGAACGATCAAGAGTCAGCTTGTCCTTCAGCTTGTCCCCTGTACGCTACCTCTTATTCTAGAGAGGAATAATCTCTTCAACCGAGGTTGCTGGGGAGGCTGTCCTCGTCATCTCAGTGCCAGGAGTAGCTAGGGCAACTGGAGTGACGGAGGCCTCCTTATCCATCACTCGCACATTTCTGGCCCCAAGATTGGAAAGGGGCTCATTCTTTTTGGCCCTCATTCAGGTGTACATTCCTTGATTAAATTTTGTCGTCATCCCTGCAAGAGGAAAACACTTGTTAAAAAAAAGGGAGAAAAGAAAGGAAGAGGAAAGGAGTAGCATAGATGAACTTAACACTTACTCTTTTTTTCCTCAATCTCAATGTTTGGTAGGACAAAAGCAGAGGGCTTTAGACCAAACAATGGAAAGCTAGAGTCTGCGGGTCAACCACATCGTTGAAATCTTCGATCGTCCTCGCGTACTCGATGGCTTTCTCAACGCGTTCCTTATACCTGCTCTTAAGCTTAGGCCGTCTCTTAACTGCACAAGACAATGGACAGAAGAGTTAGTGACAATAAAATGAACACAAGAAGAATGAAGGTTAAAGGACTAGAAAAAATAACAATGAACCTAAGTTCGGGGTTCTCCACCGACGGAGCAACCTAGGGAGATCACCCCAAACCTCTTCAGAGGGAGTCTCCCAATCATCCCCAGACACAAAAAAGAACCGGAACTTCCAGTACCTGATTAACGAAGATAGATCCCAGACGATCCTAGTCCTCCTCTCCCAAGGCACCAATTCGTAATACCCATGCTTCTTAGACTCCTTTAAACGGTACAGATAAACGAGCTCGTCCACCTTAATCATGTCTCCATTTGTAGCAGTCAGCCATATTTCCATACAACTGACCATTATCCTCCAAGAATTGGGCATAAATTGCCTAAGAGCAATACCAAAATGGCCTAAAAGCTCCATAATAAATGGGTGGATGGGGAACCTAAGCCCACTCAGGAAAGCAACTTCGTAGAAGCATACCTCCCCAGGCGAGAAGTGGCAAGCTCGTTCCTCCTCACGAGGAAGGCGAACCCTAACCCTATCAGGAAATTGGAATCTACCCTTAAATCTAGAAAGTGTCTCGCCATCCAAACCACACACCTCCTCAAGGGTATGGAAAGCCCTAACCTCTCGAGGGACGGAGACGGTGGTATCCCCCACCACGGGGTTGTCACTAGATGACAACCTGATCTCAAGCTCACTCGATCTCACCTCAGACATCGCTCCCTGCCCATTCACTAAACCCTCAAACCAATCAAGTGACTGACTGAGCAAGGGAAGCAAATCAGCCAACGCAACACTCAAACTACTACCTTCAAAAACAAACCCTCCAAATAAAGGGACAAAGTTACAGGAAACACCTAAGGAAGCCCCCAAACGAGCAAAAAGAAAGGAAATTGAGGGGCAAACTATCCTAACCTCAGAGCTACTAACCATGGAAAAAACAAAAAACAAGGGAAAAGGGAAAATAATCTTAAAAGCCCCCAAAAAAAAAAAAACAACAACAACAAAAACAAAAATCAGAAATCAAGCGCTATTTATCTATGCCACAAAAAAGCAAAGAAAAAGGAAAAGAGAAACATACCTTAAAGGAAGCAACCACAACTCAGCCACAGAATGCAGAGGTTCAAAGAAAATCGCAAAAGCAAGGTGGAGAAGAAAAAGCACAGAGCAATGATTGAAAGATTGGGAAAAGTGAAGATAAGGGAAGTTTAAAAACCAAGGCACGAAAACTGAAATTTAGCGGGAAACCCAAGAGTCGCATAGTTGGAGCATTAACTCCACTAGTTAGAACAAGCCATGTGGCCATGATGTGTGTGGCGCCACCACTTCGCATTAAATGTGGAGCGAAATCCCAAAAGCCATGTCTAGTCAGGAAACCCTTCATCTTCTGATGGTCGTCATGACACACCACGACAACCACAGAACCTGGGGGGCAACTGATGGGACTGACGAACTTTCCTTCCTTGGACGAGTTCATCAAATGTACCCGTCCACCTTGACGCGTCACAGACGAACACAAGAGAGCCATTAATGAGAGCATTCAACAACTCAGACAGTTACTAAACAGTTGGCAAACCGTTTGAACTTCATCAAAACCCATATTCATGAGCCCTTAGGTGTTACAAAAAGGGCACTAAAGCCACAATTAAGGCCCCAGCAGCTAGGAACCATGAAGTTGTATATATACACACTGATCAGAGACAAACCAGGTACATAGACTCACCCAAAAGTATTCATAGATACTCTGACATTCAGTACTTTCTTGTTATTCTCTAAAAACTTCTATATACTGACTTTGGCATTGAAGGCGTGGTGGCAAGCACCACACCGGTGACCACCTTAAGGAAGCCATTGTTCCACATTTGCAGAGATATTGATGAGGACCCAACTTCATCTGGACGAACCTACAAGACTAATGATTTGTACTTCATCAGTATCAAAGCCAAGGTTATAGGTTCAAGTCGCAGGAGTGTCATTGTAAGGGAGTGTCATGGTCCGACATTAAGCTTTTAAGTAGCACATGCGCACGCCCATTTGTATAATCAGTTTCTCAAACTCTCCATCAATAACCTTATTAACATATCTACGTCTAATTGGAAAGAAATGAGAAAAATAATGTAAAAATATAAAAGGGAATTGGAGAAAATAACGACTTCGTGCTTCCCTTTAATACTTTAGCTTAATTATAAACAACCAAATGTGTTTTTTCATGGGTCGCTAGCTGAAATTGGCACAAAAAGATCCCAAGTTTGCAATGTATTTTTTATTGAAATGGCAAGTGAAAAGGAAAGGCAGGGCAAACACATCGGAAAAAGAAAGAGAGAGAAAAGTAGGACTGCGATTCCACTTTTTTTTTTTTTTTTTTTGGTTATGTACAAGCTTACAATTTCAACAATACACTAGAAAACACATGGACACTTCACATAACAAACTAACAGGAATCAGCCAATTCATCGAAAAAACAGGGAGCAACCAAACCTTATCAAGTAACTTACCGGTGGTTCTTGCACTTTAAACCATTAGTCATGATGTTTGAAATCCTGAAACAAGCACTGGTAGATTCAAACCAATGACATCCGTAACTCGCAAACGATTGTACCACCTTGGGCTAATGTCGCACTTTATTTAGTTTCCATACTCAACAAATTTGAGACTGAAACATGCATGCCAGGCATGAAAAGAGTATAGAGTCCCCCTCATGCATTAGAGCATCCACAGCAGGTGTGGCAAATGTGCCAAATGCCAAATATTTGGCACATTTGCCACACCAAACACCAAAAACCCCTTTTATCAGATGTGTTAAATCGCATAAAATTTACAACATGTGAATAGTACCGTTGCAAATTTGCAACGGTATGGACGAGAATGGTAAAAAAAAAAAGAGTTTTTTATTCATTCTCTCTCATCCTTTTTTACTTTCTCTCTTCTCTCTCTTTCTTTTTCTTTTTTCTTTCTCCGCCACTCCATCTCTGTCACTCTCTTTTCCTCTTTTCTTCTTCATCTTTTCTTCTTCTTTCTCCAGAAGCTTCACTTCCGTTGGACTTTTCTTCTCTTGTTTTGTTCCATGAGTCAAGGCGTAATTGTTCCCAGAAGATTATTTTTTTAGATATTAATTATTTTTTAAAATTTTTCTGGGTTCTATGGAGTAGAAGAATTTGGTGGGTGATTTTAGATTTGTCTTTTAGAGCTTACCGAATCTAGGTTTTGTTGCTTGGACTGAACCAAGAAAAAGGGTATGTTCTTTTGGTTGGAGTTTTGTTGAAGATTTTGAGTTTTTTTTTTTTTTTTTTGAGGTTTTTGGATTTGGAATTTGTTGGAGGATCCGGTGATTGTGGATGTAGTTTGTGGCAGTGGTTGTTGTTGTGGCAGTGGTTGTAGCGGTGGTTGTTGGTTCTTGGGTGGTGGCGACTGCCATTGATTGTGCATTTGTATATTTGCTGGTTTTAGGTAAATATAATTTTACAGCCAGAACTAATAATTGGTAAGGAAGTGTAAGGAATGTGTGTAGCCACAAGTGAAATATTTGAATTGAAATTTTGGGGGTTTGACCCAATTTCCAGCTCTAAAAATGGTACGCAGTCATGTGACAATCTAGAGAGTAAAGGGTATGTAGACTTACCAAAAGAGGATCGTGTCAAAATGGCAAAAGTCAGAGCCTTAAGCCAAGTTGTCCCAGATTTTGGAAGGCTACTCAGAATCACATCGTTGGGCTGAGGCTTGAAATAGTCTTGAGCTAACAAGAGTCCTTCCAAAGGTCGTAAAGGAGACCAAAAACCTTCATACTGGTAGAGATCAACTATCCAATGACGTCTATTACTTCTTGGGAGGGTTGCAATGATCTCTTTGTATCTGTTATGGGTTTCTGGATCAGCCCCATCGTCTCTTTTCTCATTACTTTCTGTACCATGGTTCATTTTTGAAGGATAGGATTCCATTGACAGAAAGTAAAACCAGCTTCAAATAAATTGGGAAAATGGGAATGTATTGAGTTCAATTATTGTGCAAAACTTGATAATATGTACATGCATGGCCCGCGATGTCTGTCTACCTTTTTTCTATAATGAAGCCTTGTCCCCACGATTTCCAGAGGCTTTCATTTTAATAATGTTGCTAGTTGCTACACCAACCACTTGCTGATAATGCGTTACGCATTTGCATATTTATCATTCCATTATTCCACGAAACTTCTATTACACAGTATGCCACGAGAAAGTATTTGTTTTTAGTGAAATACTAACGAATACTCTTAGAATAATGATTAACCATCTATTTATAGAATATTTTTGTAAGGAAAAAAAAAAGTAATTAATGTTTTAACAACTTTTTCCATTTCTCATAAAAGTAGTGTCAAAATTATCTTAAAAGGGATTGTTAACCATTACTCTAAGAACACCCCGTTAACATGATCCTTTGTTTTATTAAGGTAAATCCATCAATGAACCACACATGATTAATTCATATATATCATGTTATGTTTTGAAGGTTGTCCTTTGTGAGCATTTATTTCGCAGATGGAATCTCATAACTAGAACAAAATACTGATTTATGAGATACACATATAAGAGTATTCACATTGGAGACTTTATTTTTGCCAAAAGGCTACTTAAGTTCTCAAACAACCAAAATCCATACTACATCCCAAATGCTAAATCTATAATTTTTTATCAACTAGCTACAGGAAATTGTTATCTCTAGCAATTCACTGTAGCTACAAGTGATACTTAAGAAACTTCATTTCATTCTATTGTCTCCCTCTTCTTATTAAAAAATTATCTCTCACTTTTATCTCTCTCTTCTATTAAAAAATAACAAAATAAATAAATAAATATTTACATTTGGGAAATATGAAAGGTAAATTTTACATTTGTACTAGCAATATAAATTTTACGTTGTAGTTGTACAACAATGTAAAATTTACATTGCAAGTATAATGCAAACTATGAATTTTCCAAATATAACTTTACCATTTTCTAAGGTATCAATATGGTTGCTGATAATGTGTTAGACATTTCCATTTCCATTTCCATCATTCCACAAACCTTCTATTCACCATGCCACAAGAAAGTATTTGTTAATGATTTATTTAATTTTATTGTTTATTGTATTGAACAATAAATAATTTTCCCTAAAAAATATGTAATTTTATTTCCTTCAAATTTAAACTTTAAAAAAAAAAAAAAAAAATTATGGAAACCACTTATCAGGAGATGTGTGTGTTTGCACGTATAAAACCTATCCTTTGTCAAAAATAAAAAAGGTAAATGCCAAGGCTTGCACATCAAAGGAGACAAAATGATTATGCAAGGAAATGATGGCCAAGAAGATGTATTCTATATACAAGGAATTATCAATATAATTTTATGGTGAAACTTGGGGAGTAAAAAGTCTAATGACACAGTAATTATACATGATATGGACATTTATAAGAGCAATGCCAAAGGCAAGATTTGACTTTGAGATTGAAAAAAATTTATCACTAACATACTTAGAGCACTCACCTCAGTCACTGTAATAAAGAAAAATTTGTCAATTTTACACAATTTTGCTCAAAAACTACTTGCATTAGCCAGTCTATAACATTGTACAAATACAAAAATTGCTACAGTTAACATGTATATTTACACGGTTACTGTAGCTTTCTATTTGATTTTTTTTCTCTCCTCTCTCTCTCTCTCTCTTCCCTTGTCTCCATTCAATCCACAAAAATAAGGTGGAAGAAGAAGAAGAAGAAGAAATCAACCCAAAACAAACCAACTCAAACAAATCTGAAAATTCATCACAAATCCAACTCAAAATCAACCAAACAAAAAACCCATTCAAAAATCCCAATCAACCCAAAACTCAAGCCGACGCTATTGTCACCACTGCTATGGAGGCTCGGGTGGAGTACTCACTATTGCCTTTGAGAGAGAAAGTGAAGATTTGGACCTTAACATAAAGGACCCGAATCAGGTCTGTGATAGTTGGTTCAAGGGTTGGGTTTGCCTCGGATTTATCTACAGATGTTGAAAATTGACTCGGATTGATATGGGTTTGTGTCGAAGTGAAGTTTGGAGGTTTGTTTATAGAGTTTTTCAGTGAAAGAAGAGAAGGAAGAAGAAAAAATGACGGGTAGAGAAAGAGAAATAAATTTCAAAATTGAAAGTGATATTGTGAGAGTGAGAGTGTTCTAGAAAATAGTTACTCAGACAGAAAATCTTGATTGTTCAATTCGAGATCCATATTTACACTAGTGGTACAAGCATTGTAAAGTGGTAAATGTGGTACAGTAATGTTAATTTATTGAAAAGTTAATCCTACTTGTTGGTCCGACCACATAATAACAATCATTTGCCTTTATTTTGGATAATACAGCGAGATATAAATACTAGTCATTTGCCAAATACTAAGAGTGTGAGTGACTCACAGTGAGTCATCTGAAGCAACTTCCTGGACTCAAGTAACTGAAACTCACCATTCAGCAAAAAAAAAAATAAATAAAGTAACTGAAACTCACCTAAAGCACTCAGTTATGCACAGAAGGCCATATTGCAATCTCTGAATACCCATCTTCAGTAGCACAAGCTCGAAACATGCCTGTTGTATTATAAGACATTGTGACTTCTCCTTTGGCTGAGACAGCAACCAAGCCAACATTGCCTCTTGGAACACACTCCTCTACAACATAAGCTGCAGCCTCCTTGAGAGAAAGACCTTTGAATTCCATAAGAGCAGCCACATCTCTTGCAACAGTGCCACGCATTATTGCTTCACCTTTTCCTGTAGCTGAAACTGCACAGAGATTGTTGGCATATGTCCCTGCCCCTATGATGGGCGTGTCCCCAATCCGACCAACCATCTTGTTCACTAATCCACCAGTAGAAGTTGCAGAAGCTAGATTCCCATGACTATCAACAGCCACACATCCAACCGTCCCAATTTGGCTATCACCATCAGCTGTTGGTGTCTCTTTCTTCTTATTTTTTTGAATCGGTGGTGTATAATCAATCTGCCGATTTACAGAAGAAGTTACCAGCTTTAAGTCAAAAAAAAAATTATCACAGCACACTAATGGTTGGAAAACAGGTTTTAGAAACGCAAACATTAGAAATTTGAGCAACAACTCATGTCAAATGATTTGTTAGCTTGCTCAATTTACTGAAAATTTCTAAAGAGCTTTAGGTTATAGCCAAGAAAAAGAAATTGCTAGCAGTTGGGAAACCAAAATGGTAGAGATATGCACCATGCAAGTAAAAGAGGAAACACAATTTTACAAGCCAATATCAACTCAAAGAGCAAATTCAGCATAGTTATCTACTCTCCCAAAAAAAAGAGAGAGAAGAAAGTACCTGAACTCTATTCGCTTCCTTTGCCTGCTTTAGCCTCTCAATATTTTCTTGAGTTATAAAATGGCTTGAATCTACAGTTTCAATACCCTGGACAATTTAAGAAGTCACAGTTAAAATAAAATTTGATGAAGATAATCTACACATATAGGTAAACGCAATTCAAATAACAATGATTATAACAACAACAATACAGTTTCTGCAGTTATAATGGCTTGAATCTACAGTTTCAATATCCTGGACAATTTAAGAACAGTCACAAGAAATTTGATGAAGACAAATCACACATCTAAGTAAATGCAATTAAAATAATAATGATTATAACAACTAGAATATATACATGTACGTATGGATAAGTAACAACAACACTTCATCATCATCATTATTATTACAACTAGGGGGTGATCAGAGTGAAAGCATCAATGAACCAAACATAATTCCTATATATCACTTGCTCTGTTCCAATCTAGACAAAAAACCAAAAGCAATACCAGTTTTATTTTACTGAAATTCGAAATGTATTATCTATATAACCATGTTTTGAAGGTTGGCCTTTGGTAGCAATTATTTCACAGAATGAACTTAATGAGATATATATGGCTACATTCAGGAAATAATTAATTAACCATGTTCTGAGGCATTGACATGGTTGCTGAAAATATGTGCTAGACACTGATCTCAATGTTGAATTCTTTCTCCTCAACTCAACGTGCTTAAATAGTAGTCACATGAGGCATAGATTTTAAAAAGTCTGCAGTTGATTACAACTTCTCAATTTGGGGAAAATATTGCGCCTATAGTAGTTTAGGACGTGGCCATTATAAACAAATATCACAAAAGATCCAAAGAATTTTCCAAACAGCTCAATAAATAATTTGGGATACATCTCAAGGCTAAAAATGACTAAGACAGACAGTAGCACAAGAGACAAGGGGTAGGGGATGCAAGAGAGGGATTTTTCCAAAAATAGTTCAATTTAATATCAGAGTTAGCCAAATTGAAAAATAGTTCAAAAATTTGTGAAGTGACAAACCAAATTGAACCTAGCTGTTGAGTTCACAAAAAAGTTGGATTATGTTAACCTTTTTTTTACCCATTCCTTAAATTCAAGTTCTGAAAAGATTGAAGGATGTCCATTATAATGACTGCACAGCTACAAAATTGGGTTTTCAGAATGACTGGAAATAAGAGACTCGGTTAAATGCCTATCTCAGACAAAGAAAAAGGAGAAAATGAAAAGGGAACATTAAAATTAGTATTGATTCAGTAGCATGCTAGTGTAGCATTACAACAGAAGATTCTAAATTTTTGGAACTGCTATCCTTTTGCCACCAAAAATTTATTACTTTTTTTTGAAAAAGGAAAATCATGTGGTTGACTTCAATTGGAAACAGAAAATTAAGGATGCAACAGAAATAAGTTCAAGGCTAGCAAAAGTACACAGTAAGATTTTCACTCACTTGTTCCCTTGCAAATCTTTCTGCTCCATCAAAAGCAAGATATATATGAGGAGTTTTCTCCATGACAAGTCGTGCCAAGGATATGGGATTAACTACGGTAGTAAGCCCAGAAACTGCTCCACATCTTTTAGTGTTGCCATCCATAATAGAAGCTTCCATTTCAATTGTGCCTTCTCTAGTTAAGACAGATCCCCTACCCGCATTATAATGTGGATTGTTTTCTAGCTCACGAACCTACACATGGCAAATCATCAATGGGAGCATCAGAATGTGAATAAAATCAAGAACAAAGTTGAAAATCCTTCAATGAGAAAGAAAATACCAAGGACCATATTTAGCCAGAGATTCACTATTTCAACTGTATCTAATACTAAAAGTGCTAATTGAACATTTCTGTTATTCTCATTGCTGTAAGCCGTAATAGAATTATTCTCAGCCACAATGTGCTGAGAATTTGCTTATTTTGAAAAGAAAAAGTTCCACTGAGCAGAGACAGTTTCTCAAAGATGATAATATATTTGACCCATTAGGAGTTTGGCCTAATGTAAAATGAATTTTTTAACTTTGTGGCTAGCCAATTAGAACTAAGAAACATCTATGAGTTAATTTCCAACAAAAGGTATAAGACTATGCATAACATGAATTAAATATTAATTCAATTTTTTTAATTAAAAAAACCTTCACTAAGAGCTGTTAAGAATAACACACACATAATATCATATATATTATAATTATATGATATTTGATAATATATAGAGGACTAGAGACATTTGGGCATGTTGGGTTGGGTCAGTGGTTTACGTACCACAAGTTCGACAACGTCGAGGGGAGACTTTTGGGCTTTGAGAGCATCCACGCCGACCTTTAGGCAGTGGCGCAACGCTGCTTCTCGTGGCCGGCGTCGCTCTGCCGCTAGTGAAACTGGGATATCCCCGGCGCCGCCGTGTAGAGCTATGGCCCACCCCATTATTCTCTCTCTCTCTCTCTCTCTCTCTCTCTCTCTCTCTCTCAGGCAGGCTTTCTACTTTGAAAAACGGAGAGTCAGAGAGAGCTGAGTAGAACTGGTTTGCGAAGCCAGTGTTGGAAGTATGTATATATATATAGAGAGAGAGAGAGAGAAGGAGAGAATGGGGGGACAAGGGGTATTGTTGTAAATTCCGAAGGTGATTAAGTAAATGCTTCTCGGTAGCTGTCAATGTACCTGGTTCCTCGAACTTCGTTTTGTTGTCTTCAGATTCAGGTGTATCTAGTCAAGAGATGTTTCAACAAACAGATAAAAGTTCCTCCTCCACTTTCTGAAGCCGACGACATTTTATCAAATCCAATTTGTGACTCTCTCTACAAAGTACAAACAAAAGTAATAATACTTATTAGGATAGAGAAATGCTAATTTATATAATATTTTTTCACCAAATTTTATGTAATAAGTTGTTATTATCTGTAACAAATAAAAATTAAATTTCAATAATAAATTTAAATTAATAACAATAACAATTTATCACGATTAATTTGTTATAAAAAAATATTGTAAACCTAACACTTCTATCATTAGAATAACGATGTTATAAATATATAGACTTTCAAATGCTGTACATGTAACACTTCTATCATTAGAGTAATGATTGTGATGAATACATGTATTTTTAGAAGCTTATGTGACAATATTAAGATTTAAGACCCTTTTAGTTTGGGTGATTTTAGAGGAAAAGAAAATAATTTTTTTGAGAATTTGGTTGGAATGATTGTAGGTGAAAAGTTGGTGGGGGCAGGTATTTTCTCTCAAGGAAGCCAAAAGGTCATCTCCCCAATTTGGAAAAAAAAAAAAAAAATTGATTGGTTTTGTGTAATGTTGCTTCAGCGGGTACATTTACGTTTTTACCCCTCTTTAAAACAGCAACTACGCTCCCCTAGCCACATATCTTCTTTCTTATTTTTCTCTCTTTTTCCACTACATTCCACAGCTCTATCTCTAGAGTCGTTACCCATTCAACTCTTACTTATTTTGTTTTTTTTTCCTTCTTCTTTTTTCCCTCTTTACCTGTTCACCGTGTCTTTTTAATGTACAAAAAAAATATCTCATATAATACAATAATAAGTAAGAGTAATATAATATAGTAATATTTATGATGTGTAAATTGTTATAAAATTTTATTTTATTAATTTAGTTGATAATAAGTAATTTTGTTATTATTTAATGATATAGAAAAATTTATTTCTTACATATTAAGTAATAAAGGTAAAAGAGTAAATTTATAATACAAATTACATTTTTATATCCTCTCACTTTTTCTCCTTAACCAAATAAATAAGTTTTTCATCTTTCAACTTTTCTACCCTCAAACCAAATACATGAAGAAAAAACCTAAAAACTCTTTTATTTTCTCATTGTTTCATCTCTTCCCACTATTTCATCTCCCAACCAAAGCAACACTAAAATAAGTCAATAAAAACCAAAGGCTTTTCATTTCAAAAAATAAAAATAAAAACCCAAGGCTTTCTTTTTATTAAAGAACTTATTAGCTAGTCAATGTATCTAAACGAGACAATATTATACCGAGTTCAAAAGAAAGTGAAATATACGTACAAATACATACATATAAGTACATATTAGCATGATCCCAACAATGACACTAATTAATAGAATAATTAAAATTTATAAAGCCCTTAACGATATCAATCTTTTTTTTTTTTTAATGAATCAATCTTTAATATTTGAAGCCCACCTGGGAGCTATATGAAATTATGAACAACTAGGAACTAGGAAGTGAAAGTTCAACGGTAACAAAGATTGACTTTCCTCCTCTCCAGATTCTATAGAAACCAAACCAATTAGATGTTACGCTGCAAATATTTGCTTTTGGAGGTTGAATGTTGGCAACCCTTGTATACCAAGTATTTTGAAAACTCAATATTGAGGGAGAAATACTGGCAAATGCTATGCAAATCTAAAGAAGTATGTAATCTATTTATAAATAAGCATGCTTTGCTTATTGAATCTCTTTGGTTATATCTTATTAAAAAATAATTAATAAATAAATAAATAAAGGTTACTAAAGAATCCTATGCAATCTCTCTTCTGCTCCACCAACCCCACTAATGGAAAAAAACAAAGAGGTAAGGACAAGAATACACAGGAGCCAGTCTAACATATATCAACCGACCATTCTTAACATGTATGCAGCATATGAGAGACAGACACCACAACAAATAGAGAACACGTGTCTTTACGTGGAAAGTTACACTATTTAATAATTTTTTATTGAATTAATATTATAAAATTTTTATCTTTAACACATGTCAAATCAGCTATGCAAGTTCTCATTTTCCCAAAAAAAAAAAAAAAAAAATCTATGCAAGTTCTCGCTTGACAATACATAGACACCAATCCAACCCGGTTTCATATGCCATACATATATGATAGCATTCCCAAGTTTCTCTAATGAAGAATGGTGGTTGCAAATATCCCCCACCATCATACCAGTAAACGAAAAATAAAATACATAGAAAAATCCTTCTAGGTGGTAAGATATAAACAAAAGTAAGTCTGCAATAATCTTTGATTATTTATGCCTAACAGTTTGGAGGTAAGAAAAAGACAGATAGAGGAAATATTATTTTAACAAAACGTCAATCAACCTCCACCAAGGTCAGTTCCACTTCAAATCAGTCAGCCTCCATCTTTCATGAATGGAGATAGCAATTGATTCTGATTCATTTTCCAATTGGAGTACACTAAGGCAATCATTTGAAAGAGAGACGGTGATGGAGGCAGAATGTGAGGTGGCAGCGGGCTCATGCAGTTTGCATGTTGCTGACGTGGTGAGAGACAAGGAGGGTCCCATAGGGAGCGTGCTGAATGCAGAGCATGAGGAGACGTCTCAAGGGGCTTACGGACCGTGGGTGGTGGTCGCTATTATTAGTGATTAATGGGGCCCAATTGGGAAGTTTTCTACAAGGCTTAAGGAATGTGCCTAACCACCAAGCCCAGCACGCGTCAGAAAGTGACCCATCATCTTCTGGGCTTGAGAAAGCAGAAAACCAAAAAGGAAAAGATAGAAGGAGTCCGAAAGGTGTTAATAAAGCCTCTGTGAAGGGTAAAAAAAGACTCTATCCGGGCTAGGTTGCACAAAGCGTGGTCTCCAGGCGCCGTTGAAGGAAATATCACACATCATTCTTCTCTCTCAATCAGCTTGTTTGAATTTTCGCCAAGTGAAGAGGCCCCTCTGTCCAGCGCCGATGGTGACCGACACCAGGGAGGTGCTTCCAAGTTTCAATTCTCTGCCAAACCTCAATCGAAGATGGGCATTCAGTTTAAAGGTTGCGGCAGTAGTGACTCCATCGATGTTTCTTGCGGAGAGCCGAGCGAGTTCAGCGCGGGTTGTGGGGTACTTCAAACTAACACTATGTTTGGATGGGTGGATTTTCGGGAAGATGGAAAAGTTTGAAGAGAAAATGAGAAAGGGTATTTTTTCGTAAGGAGGGAGAGAGAGGAAAATTTTTGGTGGGACTCAGGCATTTTCCACCCAAGTCCACCTAAAACTCGTCTCTCCAAAATGGAGAGAAAGTGTGGGAGGAGTTTTATGGCTAAATGACAAAATTGACCACTGCACTAATTTCGTCCCATTGTCTTTTTTTTTTTCTTCTACTTGCTTTCACGAGCGTTTGCTCCTTTTAAGGCATTATTTATTATTATAATTATTATTTTCACTTTCTGAGAACAATGCCTACTCTTTTTTTTTTTTAAATCCTTTTTTTCTTTTGATTTTCTGGGTTGTACGTAGTGTTACGGTTTTTCTTTTTCTTTTTTTTAATTAGACATGATTTTTTTTCCTGGACATAATTTTTATTGTTTAATAAATTTGGGTGATTGTTTTTTTTTTTTTTAATTGCTTGTCATTTTTTTATTTTAATTGTGCATCATTTTTTAATAAGGGTATATGAGTAAATTTATACAAACTCATTTTTTCCATCCCTCCACTTTTTCACTTCCAACCAAACAAAAGGGAGGGAAATTAAAATCTTTTCTATCCTCCCACCATTTTCTATCCTCCCACTTTTCCACTCCTCCAACCAAACACACCCTAAAGGTAAAGACGGCTTATAGATGGTTACTTCCGTTGACGAAAGTGAATGGAAGGAAAGGAGAGGCAAGACGTCCGTTGTGGGAGTGCGAAATGGACCTATTGTAGTGACTAATAGAGTGCAGGAGGTTGGAAAGGTAGCTAGTTGCATCATCAGGCATGGGCAGCAGGCATGTGATAATGGTTCTGAGATCATGGCAGATGAAGGAATGGAAGAAGCAGACCAAATGGAGTTTGAGGGAGGAGGCGATGCTAATGCCGCCTTTTAATGTATCCCGCACCTTTGATCATTCTATCATCATGAATGTAATAATATGGAACTGTAGAAGGGCTTTAAAGCCTAATTTCCAAAATCATGTTAGAGAATTGGTCTGTAACCATAATCCAGCGATCTTAGTTGTGATGGAGACTCACATTGGTAGGGAGAGAGCTAGGGAGATCACTGACAGGCTCCCTTTTGAGAATGTTATTCATACGGACACTATTGGCTTTGCTGGGGTCTGTTGATGCTTTGGAATTTGGAAAGGGTGGATGTCACGCCCCTGTCTAACACTGAACAAGAGATTCATGATGTTGTAAAGGTACCAAATTCTGACTCAAATTGGTTGTTCTCTGCCATTTATGCTAGCCTTAGGAGTGTGTTCAGCACATATTATGGAATAATTTAATGAAGGTTACTGAATTACATGATATACCTTGGGTTCTTACGGGGGATTTTAATGAGCCGCTTATCAAGGATGATAAGTTTAGTGGTAGGCCGATGAGTGTGAGTAGATCTTTATTACTCAAAGAATGCTTGGATAAATGCAACATAATTGATATTGGTTTTACTGGGGCTCGTTTTACCTGGACAAATAAAAGACCTCTTCAAACTTTCATCCAAGAACGGATAGATAGGTTCTCTATGAATCCAAGTTGGTGCTTATTGTTTCCTGATTCGAAAGTTGTTCATCTCACTATATGCCATTCAGATCATTGCCCCATTTTGCTTAACATGCAGCCAAGAACTCCTATAGGAAGGAAGACGTTGTTTAGGTTCCAATCTTGTTGGTTGTCTGATCCCTCTTTTCCAAATGTTGTTTCACAGGCTTGGCATCCTAATCCTTCACTTGTTGAGGCAGACAAGGTATTCACTGAAGATGCAGCTAATTGGAATAGGTTGAGCTTTGGGAATATTTTTGAAAAGAAGAAAAACATTATGACTAGGTTAAATGGCATCCAGAGGGTAATTTTGGTTAGGCCTTCTAACTTTCTTCTTAATCTGGAGAATGAGTTGCAACAGAAACTTGATTTGGTGCATACTCAAGATGAGGAATTATGGGCCTTAAAGTCTCGAGTGAATTGGATGATTTAGGGAGACCGGAATACACTTTTTACCATGTCTCGACTCTGGTTAGAAGGAAAAGAAACCAGATTTTGACTATTAAAGATCTAACTGGGGAATGGATCCATGAGGAGAATGGAATCGGGGAGTTCATTAGATGGGGTTTCGAAGGAGTGTATACTTCCTCTCTTTTAAGTAGGTCTCAGCTTAACCCCTTAGTTTCCCAATGGCAAGCGAAGTTGTCAAAGGAAAAGAAGATGAGTATTAGTGGGGCTACTTCAGAAGAGGAGATTAAATCAACCCTTTGGTCGCTTAAACCTTTCAAAGCACCTGGTCCGGATGGGCTACATGTCGGGTTCTTCCAAAGACTCTAGTTGGTTATGGGCAAATCGGTCTTGGAGGAAGTCGGGAAAATTTTTACAGAGAGGAAAATGCCGGAGTATTTGAATAGGACCCACATTACCCTCATTCCAAAGGTTCAAGGACCTGAAACGTTGGGTAATTATAGACCTATTAGCTTGTGCAACTCTGTTTATTGTCACAAAGATAATTAGTGCGAGATTAAGGCCCTTTTTGGACAAGCTCATTTCCCCTCTCCAATCAGCTTTTGTGCCAGGAAGGAAAAGTGTTGATAATGCAATTATAGTTCAAGAAATCATTCATTCTCTTAGAAAAAAGAGAGGAAAAGTGGGGTATATAGCCTTGAAGATTGATTTGGAAAAGGCATATGATAAACTTAAGTGGAATTTCATAAGGGAAATGATGATTAGAGCTAACTTCCCAAAGGATATAGTGGACATCATTATGAGCTGTGTGTCTACTATTTCAACGGAAATTCTGTTCAATAGGGAAGCTTTGAGGCCGATATACCCAACAAGGAGAATTAGGCAAGGCGACCCACTGTCACCGTACCTCTTCATTTTATGTATGGAGCTCCTTGGTCAACTTATTCAAGAAAAATGCCATTCCAATCTTTGGCAACCGGTGAAGGTGTCCCAAAGTGGCCCGGCCTTTTCTCACATGTTCTTTGCTGATGACTTAGTCCTTTTTGCTGGAGTAGATGCAATTAATTGCTCCACAATCCGAGATGTGTTGGATGATTTTTGCAAGATGTCGGGCCAAACAATGAGTAAAGCCAAGTCAAGAGTGTTTTTCTCACCTAATGTGGATAGGGATAATAGGGAGTCCTTTTGTGATATTCTTGGGTTTCACTCTACTCCATCGCTTGGAAAATACCTTGGCTTCCCAATTAGACACACAGGATCTTCTTCTCTAGATTTCAATTACATTCTTGATAGGGTGAAGAACAAACTAGCGGGGTGGAAAGCTAATTTGCTCTCATTAGCTGGTCGCACGGTGCTCATCCAAGCATCCTCCTTTGCTATACCAGCTTATGTCATGCAATGTGTTCAACTACCGGTTAGAATTCTTGATGGTATTGATTGAGTAAACTGGAATTTCTTATAGGGTTCATTAGAAGCTTCTAAGAAATTCCATTGGGTTGGCTGGTGCAAAGTGGTTAAATCTAAGGAGGAAGGGGACCTTGGGCTGCAGGCAGCAAAGGGTAGAAACAATGCTCTTCTTGCAAAGTTAAATTGGCGGTTTCACATGGAAAAAGATGCTTTGTGGGCCCAAGTGTTAAGGCAGAAATACTGCAACAATAGAAGAGTAAACACAAGTGATGTGAATAGACTTCCATGTTCACCGATTTGGAGAGCAATGAAGAGAGGGATGGACACTTTTAACAAAGGTGCAATGTGGATGATTGGGAGAGATAGTACCTTGAATTTTTGGCTGGATAGTTGGATGGTTCAAGGGCCTTTGCACCATCTGATCCAAGGGCCTTTAACTTGAGAAGCCATACAATTAAAGGTGAGAGATGTGTTGACAAATGTGGGTTGGCAATGGGGTCTGATTCCTTTTAAGCTCCCATCAGATTTGAAGTCTTTGATCCAGGCGATTATGGTTTCAGCAGTGAGCAAAGGAAGCAATAAGTTGGCTTGGGCAGGCAACTCGAGGGCTTCTTTTGACTTAAAGAGTGCTTACTCTATATTAATGGCAGATGACAATAGTCCTCGGATCAATTTGGGGTGGGTCTGGAAGATTGAAATGCTCACTAGAATTAAATCTTTTATATGGCAATGTGCTCATAACAGTGTAAAGGTGAAGGGTTGTTTGGTAAAAAAGGGTATGGGAGGAGATGATTGATGTCCCATCTGCCAAATGGAGTCATAATCTATTTTGCATGCTCTTAGTGATTACACAAAGGTTAAGGCCGTATAGGGTCAGCTGGGGATTAAGATGCAAAATCAAGATTTCTAGAGTAATGATTTGCAGGAGTGGCTGAGGTCTAATGGGAAGGATAGTAGAATCCAAGGGGGCTTTCAATGGAGGATTATTTTTCCTATTGCTATGTGGAGTATCTGGAAGATGAGAAATCAGAATGTGTTCAATAGGAAAAGCCAAAACCCGAGGCTATCTGCATACATTCGTGCTTAAGCTTTTTAGTTTCTGTGTTATGCAGCTTCGCCTAAACATTCCGTGTACAATATGATAAAGCGGATTCAATGGGAGAGGCCTCCAATTGGATGGAAGAAGCTTAACATTGATGGTTCTCGTTTGGGCATCATTGGGCGAGCTGGCTATGGTGGCGTCATGAGAAATGAGCATGGGAGGTGGATAGTTGGGTTCTCTAAGCACATCGGTTCAGCAAGTATTTTTGTAGCAAAAATGTGGGGCCTTAGAGATGGATTAATTCTTTGCAGCAACCTCAATATTCAATGTCTAATAGTTGAAGTAGATGCTAGAGCTCTTGTGGATGCATTGCTTAACTCTGATTATGTTAACATTGTAGTATCCCCTTTACTGGATGATTGCAGACATTTGTTGAGCCGATTCCAATAGGTGCTGATCAGACATTGTTTCAACAAGCGAATTGTTGTGCCGATGCTATGGCTAGATTGGGCTCTATTCAACTCTTAGATTATTTTGTTTTTCATAGTCCACCTATGGACGTTTTGGAAGCCTTTGAGGCTAATTTGAATGGCATGTATTTTGACAGGAGCTGTTCTGAGGGTGCTGTAGCCCTTTAATTTTGTTTAACGAATCATCCTTTTTACCAACCAACCAAAAAAAAAAAAGAATATAACGGGTCCTACACATATTGGGAAGTTAAAAGTAGCAAAAATTCAGCCACAAAACCCCAGGTCTCCAAAATTTCTTTTTGGTATCCCTAATCAGTCCTTTTATACTATAGCAAGTCGGGCTCAAAATTCTAGACTTTGGACAAGTTATTTAGCCTGATTGAGTATCCAGATCAACAATTCCCTATTGATTGACCGGTGTCAAAATTGCCTTGATCGAATGAAAAATGTTGAACTACGTGTTCAGATTATAGTAACTTCTTTATTCTTGAGATATTTAGGGCACGAGTCTTGATTTAGAAATTTACTTTAAAAACACACAAAAATTAAATTTTATTCATTGTTTGCCAATCTTATATACTATTAACCTAACAATTTAAATCCCAAAATTTATAAGTCATAACAATCTAATTAAAAAGTTTCAAATTTTGTTAGTAAAATTAACAAAGATGCTTTCGGCCTAATTAGAGACCTCCCACATTTTGTCAATATCTCTAATTTATGGATTCAAGTTGTTCCAAGGTCTAATTATGTACTAACTCTTCCTACATAATCACACTTGCATTGGCACAAAATCGAATACTTAATATGCTAGCTATTGATGTAGCTAAACGCAATTCCCATAAAATAATTTCTTTGCATTGGGTTTTTCTTTAAACATCAGTTGAACAACAATGGTTGGAAATATGATTAATTTCTATCCCTATTATAGATTTCTTACACATCTATCTTCCAATATTCAACATAATCTCTTCCAAATCAAGAATCCAAGCAATAAAATCTCACTTGCACAATTAGGATTGAAGTAATTAGTTTCTTTTAAGGAACTCGATTCTTCATAATCTTAGTCACCAAAATGCTACAGTCCTATTTGTTAGCAATTAGAAGAGAAAAATAAAAGGCTCTGATATTAATTGATGTAGGATGGAATTGTAAGCTTCATATTGTTCTAGCTAGATAAAAACCCTTAAATCCACAAAGGCTTCTGTGTGGGTTGAATATTCTAAGGTGTGTAAACTCATGAATCCTCGGTCATCACAATTAATTTAATAAATATAGTTGAAGAGTTTACAATTGGAGAGCTATAGAAGGAAAAAAAGACACTAAAGATTGACAAATACAGAGAGTTAGATTAAGACTGATACAAATGTTATACCTCCGAAGATAAGTATTACCACGGACAAGTACAAGAATCTATCTTACAATTCCCACAACACTTTCTCTCCTAATTTTCTAAACCCCCAGGGGGTCTATTTATACTGTAGTGGATGGTGATAAGGGAATTTAGAAGACACTTATCTTATCAGGCGTTTTTTTTTTTCTCCTTTTGGGAAGGTTAAGGGGTTTTCCATCGAAAATCCAAACCTTAATCCCTCAGCCTCAGATGGCATGCCTAGTGCACGTGCACCCCTAAGTGAGTCATAAGAAACAACAAAAAAAAAAAAAAAAATATGCACTAGGCCGTTAGGAAGAACAAAAACACATCGGGGTCTTGGAAAAAAATTCAATGAACCACAAACACAATTAAGCAAGTTGAATTGTCTATCTCGGAGGCAGGAGGAAGGAAAAGAGGGGGTGGGGAGTAGAGAATAATAGCAAAGAGTACAGAGACGAAAAAAAAAAACCCTCAGGATGAGAGCTACAATAGCCAATCAACATCAGCGAAGGCTGCAATTCAACCCTGCGAGGAGCAATGATCATACTAAGTTGGATCTGTTGAGGGCTTGAGAACCAGCGTGTAGTGAACGTTCTCTCTCACTTGGTAAGGGAAAAAGCTCTCAATATTTTGTTTCTAATGGAGACAAAACAGACCGTTGAAAAGATGAGACAGGTTCAAGGTGAATTGCATTATGATTCCATGTTGGCAGTCCCATGTTTTGGAAGAAAAGGCGGCCTAGCAATGTTGTGGAACAATGAAGTGGATTTGCATATCCAAACCTACACACAAAACCATATGACTCTTATTTTAACAAATCACAACTCTCCATGGCAAATTATAGGGTTCTATGGTAAACCAAAAGAATAGCTTCAACATGAAACTTGGGACCTGCTCAAGCATCTCAAATCAAGGAGTTCAGCCTCGTGACTGTGTATTGGGGACTATAGCGGGATTTTGGCATCGAGGCAAAAGGAGGGTGGAAATCCCAAACCTATACGGCTAATGAATAATTTCAAAAGCACGTTGTTACACTACGGATTGATTGATTTGGGATTTAGTGGAAATATTTTTACATGGAATAATGGAAGGGGGGTGATGATTTTGTTCAAATGAGACTTGACAGGGCTTGTGCAACGGTCAAATGGAGGGGTCTATTTCCACAGGTTCGATTTCTCATCTTCAAGCTTCCTACTCTGATCATGTGTCCATCTTGCTCACTACACACCTAACAAGCCACCAAGTCCAAGTCAAAAAATTCCCACAAAAGTAACATAGTGACACATCCAAATTGTGAAGCTGTTGTTCAACAGGCATGGAGTAACATAATGACCATGGGCAGCCTTATGTATCACTTATTTGAGAAAATTAAACATTGTAGGAGTGCCCTTGTGGGATGGAGTAAGACCACTTTTGGTCAATCAAAAAATAATCTCCAAGAGAAGCACAAGATCCTGGAGGAATTGACTAGAGAAAATACAACAAAACATTTGGAGGAAATCATAAGGGTAAAGGATGAAATCAATACCATTTCGTACCATGATGAGATACATTGGCGGCAAAGATCTAGATCTATTTGGTTGCAAGTAGGAGATAAGAACACAGTTTTTTCCACCAGAGGGCAAGCCAAAGACGCCGAAAAAATAATATCTCGAGTATATTTAATGGAGGTGGGGTGTGGCATGAATCCGATGAGGGTATAACAATGGCAATTGAGAGCTACTTCCATGAGTTGTTTGAATCGGCAAACCCATCAAACATGGATAATGTGCTAAATTTAGTGGATAGGGTGGTAACTCCAAAGATGAACTAAAGCCTTCTCCAAAACTACATCGCCAGGAGGTTCAAAATGCTCTCTTTCAAATGTGTCCTTCAAAATCTCCGAGCCCCGATCGTATGTCCCCCTTTTTCTTCCAAAAATTTTGGCATATTGTGGGTGTAGATGTCACAAATGCAGTACTATCTGTCCTCCACTCGAGCCATATGCTACATAAATGAACTACACACATATTGTATTAATCCCAAAAAATAATGAACCATTGTATATGCCTGATTTTCGGCCCATTAGCTTAGAAAATATGGTAGCTATAATTATTTCAAAAGTCATTGCCTAGGTTGAAAATGATTTTGCCTAATGTAATATCAAATGCCTAAAGTGCCTTTGTACCTAATAGGCTAATCACTGACAATACCACTATAGCTTTTGAAGTTTTACACAAGATGCGCAACAAGAGGAGTGGAAAGAAGGGCCAAATGGTGATGAAGCTAGATATCAATAAAGCATATGATAGGGTGGAGTGGAGCTTCCTTAGACGAGTGATGATAAAATTGGGATAAGATGGGTTAACTTGGCTATGGAGACCATGTGCACTACATCATACTCAGTCATGATAAATGGAGAGTCTAAAGGTTTTGTCCAACCATCTCGGGTTATAATGCAAGGAGACCCCTTATCACCATACCTATTCTTACTTTGTGCTGAAGGTTTATCTGAAATGATTAGAAGGGCTATGAAAAATAGGGAAATACATGGGGTCTTATCTTGCCCAAATGGGGTGTGTATATCCCACCTATTATTTGTTAATGATACTTACTATTTTGTGAAGCATCAATTAAGGAGTGCCAACACCTTTTAGATATCCTAGAACATTATAAAGCAGCAATAGGCCAAGCTATAAACAGACAGAAAACATGCTTGTTCTTTAGTAGAAATAAAAGAGAGGATGTAAAATAGAACATTTAGCAACTGTTAGGGGCGAGAATTATGACTGATTGTGAAAAATATCTTGGTCTCCCAATGGCATGTAGGAAATCCAAGGTAAACACTTTTATAGAATTATAGGAGCAAATCACAAAGAGGGTCATAGGATGGAAGGAAAAATTTATCTCCAAGGTGAGGAGGGAGATTTTAATCAAAACTATTACACAAGCCATTCCCACATATACTATGAGTCTTTTTAAGCTCCCAAAAGCCCTATGTGATTCTATCAACTCTGCAATAGCCAGATATTGGTGGGTGCAAACAAAGGATGAGAGGAAGATACACTGGATAAATTGGAGGAAATTATGCACAACAAAAAAAAAATGGAGGAATGGGATTTCGAGACATACAAGCCTTTAATTTAGCTATGCTGGCTAAACAGGCTTGGAGATTAATACACCATACACACTCTCTCTTTTACCGAGTATACAAAGTGAGATATTTTCCAAATTGTTCCTTCATGGAGGCAGAGATTAGACACAACCCATCCTTTGTGTGGTGGAGATTGGTGGTTGCTAGAGAGGTGATAATGGAAGGATCTAGATGGAGAGTGGGGAATGGGATGCAAATTATGGCAGACTCACGGAATTGGCTATCCCATAAGCCAGTTTTTAGAAGGGAGAAATGGCCAAACTTGCCGGTGGGAGACTTGATTGATGACCGAGCTTAGCAGTGGAAGAGAACAATGATTGTAGGTATCTTTACCCCTAGAACCTGTAAGGAAATTCTAGCAATTCCGCTCAGCCGAAAGTGCACTAAAGACACATTGATATGGAAGGAAAATAGGAAGCATGTGTTCTCAATCAAGTCGGCCTACCATTTTGCTCTCCGACTAAACCAACAGGAGGTAACAAAACACTCACAGGTTGGGGAGGATGGGAAGCTATGGAGAATAGTTTGGAAGCTCAATGTCCCACCAAAGATTCAAACCTTTATGTGGCAAGCTTGTGCAAATATTCTGCCAACTCGAGATAATCTGCATCGGCGAAGAGTGGACATGGACAGAAACTGTGAGTTCTGTCACCAACACCTTGAAATGGGAGCACACCTGCTGTGGGAGTGTCCCTTCGCTCACAATGTATGGTCTTTGTCTAGTGGGAGAGTCCAGAAATGCAGCAACAACTTGTGCGACTTTTTCTAGCTATTCCGATTAATGGAGGAGAAGCTGACAATGAAGGAGCTTGAACAGTGGTCCACTATAATGTGGGCAATTTGGAATGCAAGGAACAGAGCTTACTTTGAAAAGTTTCAAACACAACCTCAAGATATCTTGGATGGCTCTCTAGCTCTACTGAATGCAGTCCATACACTTTCAACCACTCAAGAAAACCCATGACTAGGGGGACAAGGTGTTCACAGGTTTGGTGGGGGTAGATGTCTTGCTATGGTGTAGGGAAAATCTAGTCTGGGACAAGTGTTTTCCATTTCCTTCTTTGCTTTGTATACAAGGATTTACTATGAATGAAATATTTCTATCTATTATCTCAAAAAAAAGTGTGGGACACTATTTAAACTGATCATTTAGTAATAAATGCATCTTCTATTAAATGGAACATTTAATTAATGCAAAAGTGACTTATTGAATTTAGGCCTACAGGAGAGTTAAGGAAATTTTTTCATTGCGCTTTCGAGCTTAGGCACGTAGAGCAATCTAGTCTTGTAGCTTTGCTTGCAAGAATTATGGTGCCTCCTTCGAGTGAGGTCGTGGTGTGTACCCCTCTTCCACCTTGTCCTCTATAGGGCTAACCCCCATGGGAAGAGGAGCTGATGGCGGAGGAATTAGAAGAGCTATGGAAAAAACTAACATTTACTGAGGAGGAAGATGTAAGGATAGTACTAGATAGCAGTAGCACTAGAGCAACAAAAGAAATAGGAAAGTGTCGTGTTATGATGAAGATCCTGACCCAAAGATGCATAAGTTTGGATGCATTGAGGAAAAATATGAGAATGTTGTGGAAGCCAAATAAAGGTGTCCAAATTTCTGAGATTGATGAGGATCTCTTCTTGGTGGAGTTCGGGGATGGGAAAGATAAAAAGAGAGTGATTGAGATGTGTCCTTGGAGCTATGAGAAACGGTTAGTTCTTATTCAAGACTTTGAAGGTGAACTTACCCCAAAGGAGATTGATATAAGGTGGGCTCTATTCTAGATCCAGGTCTATAATCTCCCTTTGAAGTGCAGGACGAAGGAAACCGGGTGGGCTATTGGCTCAAGCTTAGGACTGGTTATGGAGGTTGATGTACCAGAGTCTGGAGTTCAATGGGGTAAGTGTCTCTGAGTACGAGTGCGTATTAATGCGACAAAGCGCTTGGTGCGAGGTAAGAAAATCACCATTGAAGGAAGTGAGAGCAAGTGGGTGAGCTTTAAATTTGAAAGGCTTCCCAATTTCTGCTATAGGTGCAGCCTTCTAAATCACACTCTGAAAGATTGCACATGAACCCAACAAAGAAGAAGGGGCGAACGTCCTTCAATACGAGGCTTGGATGAGGGGCGACACGATACGACGGGGTGGATATGAGATGTTTAAATCAGTGGTTAGAACAGATGCCAAGGGTAGCTCTAAAAAAACAGAGGACAGGACGGTAAGGACGCCGACAATATCAGACGTACCGAGGAAGGATACGGGGGCTAGTAGGGATCACGGGTCTGAAAAGACAACTCTGAAGGACAGCAACCTGATGCAAGGTGGGATTGGCACAGCTCCTCATACACCCCTGTCAGAAGATTTGAGTGAGAAAGGAAATCTCAAAGAGTGGGTGGGAAAGATAGGGGAATGAAAGCTTCTTTAGGCAGTAAGGACAAAGTACAGATTATAGACCAAGCTAAACCATTAGTTGGTATGTAGTGGGAGACAACTAACCTTCAAGAAGTGGACGAAGTGCTTGTGGGTGCTTTAGCGCCAATTAAAAAGCTTGAAGCATTACTATGTGCTACGTTGAAGAGAAAGGGTGGATAGCTAAAACTCTAGGCCCATCGAGTAGACACTGGAAAAGGCTAGCAAGGGAAGTAAAGTCAAAGTCAGAAAGTGAAGGAAAAAGCCTAATTAAAGTAAAAAGAGAGGGTCCAACTCCACTCTAGGAGTTAGACCCTAACATCAAAGATCTTAAAAGGAAAAAAGGAAAGAAGGGTGACTTGCTGAACACAGTTGGGAAGAAGCAGTTGGATGGTGGAGTGGAGATGGCTACGGTGCAGCACCGCCGAGCCAATGAACGTCATTACATGGAACTGCCAGGGATTAGGGTCTTCCCTAGCAGTCCGGACACTCACCGATGAGGTGAGAGCAAAAGATCCACTCCTGGTCTTCTTATCGGAGACAAGAGCTGGAATAAGTAGAATTAAGGGCATTCAGAATAAGTTAGATTATACCCAAGGTATTACGATCCCCAATGATGGCAGATGCAGTGGACTGGCTATGCTTTGGAGAGAGGGTACGGGTGTACGTTTCAAGAGTTGTTCCAACTCTCATATAGACGTAGAGGTTAATGAGAACCCATCGTCTTCACCTTGGCGTGCAACTGGTTTTTATGGTCAACCAAATGCGACGAAGTGCACTATCTCATGGGAATTATTGGAAGTGCTAAAGGTACAGAACCATTTGTCGTGGATTTTTTTTGGTGATTTCAACAAAATGTCGCATCCAGATGAGAAGTTTGGAGGTCCAAACAGAAATGCAAGGCAAATGAGGGAATTTAGAGATTGCTTGAACAGGTGTGGTCTCTTCGACTTGGGATTTGTGGGTCAAAAATACACATGGTGTAACAGAAGGTTTGAGAAGCAAAGAACAAAGCTCAAACTTGATCGAATGGTGGTAAGCAAAAGCTGGAGTGAGAAGTTCCCTGATGCTATAGTGCATCACTACACAATGTCAATTTCGAATCATTGCCTACTGACATTGTATCTTCATTGCCGTCAGCCACATAAACCAGCAAGGAAAAGGTTTTTCTTCAAATCAATGTGGACTAGAGGTGATTGAGGAGGCTTGGGATCCAATGAGGAGAGACCCTGAGTTTAGACTCACAGATAGACTGAGAAGTTGCAAAGAATGCCTTCAGATATGGAATGGGAGGGTGTTTGGGAATTTTAATAAAATGTTGAGACAAAAACAAGGTAGGCTTCAGCAATTGGAAGTCATTGATGGTGAGCTTGATAAGGCGGAGGAGATCAAAACACTAAAAAAGGAGATTAATGAGACCCTTAATAGGGAGGAAATCATGTGGAAACAGAGGTCGAGGGCGCTATGGTTAAAGTCAGAAGATCGTAACATGAAGTTTTTTCACGCCACAGCTAGTCAAAGGCATAGGAAAAATAGGATTGGTGGATTGCAGAATCATTAGGGCAATTAGGTTGAAGACCAGGAAGGTATTGACAGCATCATCTTGGATTATTTTACTGCCATCTTTAAGACTAACAACCCTTCCAGTTTTGATACGAGTTTAAGCGCAATTTCTACTTGGGTTTTTAAGGAGATGAATGGGGATCTATTAGCAGTGTTTAAGGTAGAGAAATTCCGATTCGCCCTCCAACAGATGCATCCCACGAAAGCCCCAAGACCCAACGGTATGTCTCCCATCTTCTACCAAAAGTACTGGGAAATTGTTGGTCCTAATGTCATAGAGTGTGTGCTAACTGCTTTAAATTCGGGTGTGCTGCCATGTGGTATTAATGAAACTTATATTTGCCTCATACCGAAGGTTCATTCTCCCCAAAAAATTACTGAGTTCAGGCCTATAAGCCTTTGCAACGTGGTATACAAAATTATCTCTAAAGTGCTTGCACACAGGCTTAAGGGTGTCCTTACGGAGGTGATTGATGAATCTCAAAGTGCATTTGTACCTAGTAGATCAATTACAAACAATGTGTTGGTTACTTTCGAAACAATGCATTGCATAGACCAATGACGGAAGGGAAAAGTAGCCCTTATGCCAGTAAAGCTCGATATGAGCAAGGCGTATGATAGGGTTGAGTAGTCTTACCTTGAAGCCATAATGAGGAGAATGGGATTTCATGAGAGATGGATTGCATTAATAATGATGTGTGTGAGTACGATTTCCTATTCAGTTTTGATAAATGGAGGACCTAAAGACAAGATTGTCCCTTTAAGAGGCCTTCGGTAAGGGGACCCCATTTCGCCATACCTATTCTTATTGTGTGCGGAAGGTTTGTCGGCAATGCTGCAAAAAGGAGGAGAGCATGGGAAACTTAAAAGGGATTGTAGAGTGTAGGGGAGCTCTGAGAGTTTCGCACCTCTTATTTGTGGATGACAACATCATCTTCTGTAGGGCTTCAGTTAAGGATTGTGATAGGGTGATCAAGGTTTTAGAGGATTATGAAAACGACTCAGGGTAGAAACTTAATAAGGATAAAACCTCCTTATTTTTCAGCAAGAATACAAAGAAAGAGGTTCAGCTTCATGTGAAACAGAAATTCGGGACTGAAATCATTAAACACCACGAGAAGTACCTAGGGCTTCCCCCAATTGTAGGTAGAGGAAAGAGGAAATCGTTTAATCGCATTAAAGACCAAGTTGGGAGGAAAATAGTAGGGTGGAAAGGTAAACTCCTATCTAATGTAGGTAGGGAAATCCTCATAAAAGCCGTTGCATAAGCTACACCAACATACATAATGAGCGTGTTCAAACTCCCGGAAACGTTATGTAAGGAGCTGAACTCCATGATGAGCAATTTCTAGTGGGGGCAAAAAGAAAAAGAGAGGAAATTGGCATGGATTTCCTAGGAGAAGCTTTACTTGTCAAAGAATGAGGGGGGCATGGGTTTTAGAGACCTCAAGGCTTTCAACTTAGCCCTCCTTGCTAAACAAGGTTGGAGAATACAACAGAATCCAAACTCATTGGTTTATAGGGTCTACAAAGCGAAATATTTTGCAAAGGGCTCTTTTGGTCAAGCTCAACTTGGTAAAAGACCTTCGTACACTTGGAGGAGTATTATGGCTGCCATAAGGGATTATTGAAAGGGGTACACGGTGGTGTATAGGTAATGGACATAGTGTTCATATCTGGGAGGATTGGTGGCTTCCTATACCAGATTCTTTTAGAGTGGTCAGCCCGAGAAGGCCCTAAGGAGAGGCAGAGCTGGTGTCAAATCTGATGGACCTAGAGAAGAGAAGGTGGAACGTTGACAAGGTGAGGAGAATCTTTCTCCCCCATGAAACTGAATTAGTTTTGAGCATCCCGGTTAGATATCGATTATCCGAAGACTCTGTCATCTGGGGGTGGACTAACAATGGTAGATTTACTATCAAGAGCGCATATAGTGTAGCACAGAAGTGGCTGAAGGAATGTAGCAAGAGATCCGAGCTTGGAAGTTGTTCCAATAATTCCAAAATGAAAGTCATTTGGAAGGTGGTCTAGCAATTGCAATGTCCAAGTAAAATTAGACATTTTTTGTGGAACGCTTGTAAGAACATTCTCCCAACAAAGAATCAGCTAATGGGCAGAGGGGTGGGACAGAAGGATAGTTGCACTATGTGTGGCTGTAGTGAGACGACTGGGCATATTCTGTGGGGCTGTAGTTATGCTAAGAAGGTGTGGAGTGAAACGAAAATCAAGCTGCCCCTTGTTCCTGACTCATCGCAGGAGTTCGTTGATGTAATATGGGAGATAAGGGAATTCCGTTCTACCATTGACTGAGTGGTGTTCGCGGTAATGACGTGGAGTTTGTGGAATAACAAGAACAATGTAATTCACGGTGGTTTGTGTAAAGGGCAGGTGGCGCTTATCAGGGCGGTGAAGGATTACATTGAGGAAATCAAGCAAGTGATGCTTCCACGGTTAAGGTGCCCCCCCCCCCCCCCCTCCTCCCCCTCCCACGTGTCCATGGTTACCTCCACATAAGGGATGGTATAAAGTCAATACTAATGGTGCTGTGTTTAGCGAGGTGGGGTGCTGTGGAATCGGTGTGGTTATTAGAAACAAGAGGGGCCTACTAATGGGGTCTATGAGTAAAAGATGGAGATGCCATTGGGAGCATTAGAAGTTGAAGCCAATGCTGTGGAAAAGGGTGTCTACCTCGCATGGGATCTAGGCCTTAAGAAGATTGTCCTTGAAAGTGACTCACAGATCGTGGTCAATGCCTTGCGTCTGCTCAGCCAGTCTCCAAGCAGCATCCTAAAAGTGGTTGAAGGTTGAAGAAGCTTAGTTGCTTCGATGAGTGGGAAGTTTCCCACACCCGTAGGAGTGGAAACTTTGTGGCTCATGTTCTGGCAAGACATGCCAAGTTGGTTAATGAATGTATTATTTGGGTACTGCACATGTCCAGCACGATGTAATAGGTTTGAACTCCAGTTCAGTTTAATGAAATATGTTTTATGTTGCGAATCAAAAAAATAAAATAAAATAAAATCCTACATCCTATTCTATGGTTCCTCAATTCCTCGGCAGTGATTCTTGCGAGTGTTCCTCAACATCGCCTCGGCAATTTTTTTGGTTAATGAGCACCGAGGTTGATGATTTGATCTGCCAGGCGCTGGGCTACGGGAAAGGGGCCTCCTGTGATGGCCCTGTCACAGATATAGGCTCAGCCTCCTTTTCATACATTTTGGGCCAAACCCGCTCTTTCCCTATTGGCCATTTCCTCCATGGGCCTATGGTTCACGGCCCATGCATGTCAAGATGTTGGTTACACTCCTCCCCCACAGCTTCCTTGAATGTATAATGAAAAACGGCGCAATCCACTAGACGAGAGAAAGTAAATTGAGTAAAAAAAAAAAAAAAAGTGTAGGTTCCCCGTAACTCTCAAACGATTGTACTACCTTGGGCTAATGCCACACTTTATTTAGTTTCCATACTCAACAATTTTGAGAATGAAATAGATGAGACATGCCAAGTCAAACCAGAACTATTTAGTTTTTGTTTGGTTATTTGATCGAGTTGTGTTGCCATTTCAAGTGTAAGATAATCCTCCTAATCCCCAACTTTACCTTCCCTATAAAAAAAGAGCATTATTTTCACCCACCATGCCTATTAAACCTTGCCTAGGTCCAGTTTGATCGACCTCCAAAGTAGACAAATTCTCAAACCTATGACACATTTATAATATTTTGCACCACATCATTAACTTCTTCCTTTAAGGAGGAAAGAGTAATCGATGAACTCAGCCATTTTCTTTACGTAGTATATAGTTTCATTCTTTAGATCTTCGTACTTGGTAAATAATATCATTTTTAAGTGATTCTAAACTTGTTCTCCAGCACCCTAAGTAAATAATTTTACAACCAAAATTTATTTTAGATTTTGGTAAGGAAATGTAAGAAATATGTGTAACCACAAGTGTAATATTTAGATTGAAATTTAATTTGGGGGTTTGACCAAATTTCCAGCTCCAAGAAGGGTGCACAGTCATATGAGAATGTAGAGAGTAAAGGGCTTGTAGACTCGTCAAAAAAAGATCTTGTCAAAATGGCAAAACTCAGAACCTTAAGTCAAGTTGTGCCAGATTTTGGAAGGCTACTCAGAATCACATCGTTGGGCTGAAGCTTGAAATAGTCTTGAGCTAACAAGAGTCCTTCCAAAGGTCATAAAGGGAACCAAAAACCTTCATACTGGTAGAGATCAACTATCCAATTATGTCTATTTCTTCTTGGGAGGATTGCAATGATCTCTTTGTATTTTGGTATGGGATTCTGAATCAGCCCTATCGTCTTTTTTCTCATTACTTTCCGTACCATGGTTCATTTTAGAAGGATAGGATTCCATTGACAGAAAGCAAAACCATCTTAAAATATATTGGGAAATGGGAATGCATACAACTGGATGGGAAGGAGAACCATTATATAAACAAGAAGTTGAGTTCATTGTGCATTCCTTGTCAATCTACTTTTTTGATGTTGTTGACCACTTGCTGATAATGTGCTACACATTTCCAATCTTATCATTCCACAAAAATTCTCTAGATCGATCAATGAACCAAACAGAATTCCTATATATATATATATATATATATATATACACACACACATATAAACACACACACACAATTGTAAGGGAAAAAAATTAAAGAGGCTTATAAAGGGAGAAGTTTTGGTGGGGGTCAAGAAGCAATTGCCCCCATTGAGCCCTAAGCTCCACCTTTGTATAGAAGAGAAAGATTTCATAAGCAAATGTTACCGACTTGGAATATCTTTCTTTATTCTACCATGTAACAATTGAAGAAACCATCTATTTGTAATTTTAGTCATGTGACTTATTTAAATAATCCACATAAATAGTATTATAAATAGTCATGTAATATAGGTTGGAAAAGATAACTCTAAACCAGTTTGGATCCAAACTTTGTACAAAAAATAATATCTTTGCTATGCATCTGTCATTGTACAAGGGAAAAAATTGATCTTAAGACCTGCTAAATGTCAAAGAGAATCTAAATTTAAACTGACGTCCAGGGTTTATATTTTTTAACTATTTGATTGAAAAAGGCCCCTTGGGTTCATCTGTGAACGATTTTTTAATTGTGCAACTCAAGATCAAATAGAAAATTTCTTAGATTACTTCACAATAGTTACTCAGACAAAGAGAACATCCTGATTGTACAATTCGAGATCCAATTATACACTAGTGGTACAAGCATTGTAAAGTTGGAAAATGTGGTTCGATGATGTTAATTCTATAGAAAAGTTCATCCTACTTGTTGGTCCGACCACATAACAATAATTATACTTTTTATTTTGGACAATACAATAAGATATACTAGTCATTTGCCAAATACCAAGTGTAAGTCATCTGAAGCAATTTCCTGCTGGACTCAAGTAACTGAAACTCACCAAAAGCACTCAGTTTTGCACAGAAGGCCATATTCCAATCTCTGAATATCCATCTTCAGTAGCACAAGCTCGATACATGCCTGTTGTATTCAAAGCCATTGTAACTTCTCCTTTTGCTGAGACAGCTACCAAGCCAGCATTGCCTCTTGGAACAGACTCCTCTATAACATAAGCTGCAGCCTCCTTTAGAGAAAGACCTTTGAATTCCATAAGAGCAGCCACATCTCTTGCAACAGTGGCACGCATTACTGCTTCACCTTTTCCTGTAGCCGAAACCGCACAGAGATTGTTGGCATATGTCCCTGCCCCGATGATAGGCGTGTCCCCAATCCGACCAACCATCTTGTTCACAAATCCACCAGTAGAAGTTGCAGAGGCTAAATTCCCATGACTATCAACAGCCACACATCCAACTGTCCCAATTTGGCTATCACCATCAGCTGTAGGAGTTTCTTTCTTCTCATCTTTTTGAATTGGTTTTGTATAATCAATCTGCATAATTTACAGAAGTTACCAGCTGAAAGTCAATAAAACTTTCACAGCACACTGATGGTTGAAAAAACAGTTTTTACACATGCAAACATTTGAAAGTTGAGCAATCCCCCACTTCAAATAATTTGTTAGCTTGCCCAATGTACTGAAAATTTCTAAAGAGCTTTAGGTTGTAGCCAAGACAAAGGAATTGCTAGCAGTTGGGAAACCAAAATGTTAGTGAAATGCACCTTGTAAGTAATGAGGAAACACAATTTCACAAGCCAAGATCAACTCAAAGAGCAAATTCAGAATTGTTATCATCTAGTTTCCCAAAAAAAGAGAGAAAAGAAAATACCTGAACTCTATTGGCTTCTTGTACCTGCTTTAGCCTCTCAATGTTTGCTTGAGTTATAAAATGGCTTGAATCTACAGTTTCAACACCCTGGACAATTTAATAAGTCAAATTTAAGAGAAAAGTTGATGAAAATAACCCACACATATAGGTAAAGGCAGTTCAAATAACAATGATTCTAACAACAACAAAAATATACTTTCTGGAGTTATAAAGGCTTGAATCTACAGTTTCAATATTCCAGACAATTTAAGAATTAACAGTCACAAGAAAATTTGATGAAGATAAATCAAACATCTAGGTAAATTCAATTAAAATAATAATGATCATAACAACTAGAATACATACATGTATGTATGGATAAGTAACAACAACACTTAATCATCATCATCATTATTACAACTAGAGAGTGAGCAGAGTGAAAGCATCAATGAACCAAAAATAATTCCTATATATCACTTGCTCTGTTCCAGTCAAGACAAAAAAACCACTAGTTTTTTTTTTTTTTTTTTTTCATTCATTAAATTCAAGTTTTGAAAAGATTGAAGGATGTCCATTGTAATGACCACACAGCAACGAAATAGAATGACTGGAAACAAGAGACTCAATTAAACCTCGTCCACATTACATCATTGTTGCAATTCTAATACTGTGACCAAGAACAGAACAGAGATGCTGAACTCTTGGCAGCAAACCTTGTCCACATTACAACTGAAGACTCTAAATTTTTGGAAGTGCTATCCTTTTACCATCAAAAAATTATTTATTTTCTGGATAATAAAAATCATAAAAGTGACATGGATGGCATAAATATATCTGAATAAGAAAAATCATGTGATTTGACTTCCAATTGGAAACAGAAAATTAAGCATTCAATAGAAATAAGCTCAAGGCTAGCAAAAGTGCATAGTAAGATTTTCACTCACTTGTTCCCTTGCAAATCTTTCTGCTCCATCAAAGGCAAGATATATATGAGGAGTTTTCTCCATGACAAGTCGTGCCAAGGATATGGGATTAACTACAGTAGTAAGCCCAGAAACAGCTCCACATCTTTTAGTGTTTCCATCCATAATAGAAGCTTCCATTTCAACTGTGCCTTCTCTAGTTAAGACAGATCCCCTACCCGCATTAAAGTGAGGATTGTTCTCTAGTTCACGAACCTGTATATGGAAAAATCATCAACGGTAGCATCAGGAAGTGAATTAAATCAAGAACAAAGTTTAAGATCCTTCAACTAAAAAGAAAATACCAAGGACCATAATTTAGCCAGAGATTCACTGCTTCCAACCATGTCCATTTGCCACAGGATTTTCCATTTAGTTTTTAGCTTATTTTGCATATGAACAGTTTTTTAAAAGCTCACTTTTTTCAAGTACAAATATACTTTAACCTAATAAGCAAATATCAAACGAATACCAATTGGTTAAATTTAATTGCTGCTAACTTATTTGCTTTAATTGCTGCTAAATATAATTGCTGCTAACTTATTTGCTTTAAATGTGAGATGAAAGTGTTAATCAAAAACGTTACTTTACCCCTTTTTTTTCTTTTTATATACAAGGTTACTATCATGCAATACCAAACAAGAGATAGATCTTGTTTATAAACTCAGTCTACAATTATAAAAGTTAGGCCCTTTTGTAGTTGTACTCTGGTTATGTAATGTATTACAAACTCGGTTTAAAACATTAATATTACTATTTTCGTGTGTGTTTTAACAAGTATTACTGTTTACTCAAAAAAAAAAAAAAAAAATCAAGAGATAGATCTCCCAAAGAACAAGGCTTTTTTCTAATAAGCCAATTCCTTTGGGACCTGCGGATCCACTTTTTTTTCCTATTCAAAGATCCGACCAGCAATGTGTACAAGGCCCGGGAACGAATTCACCGTGGTGTGGCTGACCCGTGATTACTAGCGATTCTGGCTTTGACGGCTTGGGACACCCCCCCCCCCCCCCCCCCCCCCAAGAAGGGGGCCTTCGCCCTCCACCTAAGCTGCACATTTTCTCCTATTATCTAATACTAAAAGTGATCATAGAACATTTTCATTATTCTCATTGTTGTAAGCTGTAGCCTGTAGTAGAATTATTCTCAGCCTCAATGTGCTGAGAGAATTTGATGCTCCACTGAGCATTTTGGAGGCAATTTCTCAAAGATGATAATAAAGGACCATTAGGAATTAATTAGGCCTAATATAAAATTAAATTTTATAACTTGTGGCTAGCCAATTAGGACTAAGAAACATCTATAAGTTAAATTTCCAACAAAACCTATAAGACTACACAA
The DNA here is from genome assembly GCA_023055345.1 of Quercus wislizeni. Lineage (NCBI taxonomy): Eukaryota > Viridiplantae > Streptophyta > Magnoliopsida > Fagales > Fagaceae > Quercus > Quercus wislizeni. Next base: position 17,588,241 of record JALGQJ010000003.1, read on the forward strand.
AATATTAAATATTAATTCATCAACAACAGAGAACCATATGAATCAACATATAACTAAAAAAAAGGTAGATAAAACAAGACAACACATGTACAAGTTTACAACGATGTATTAGAATTATATGAAGAAAGATAATATATATATATATATATAGAGAGAGAGAGAGAGAGAGAGATTTGGTTTACGTACCACAAGTTCGACAACGTCGAGGGCAGACTTTTGGGCTTTGAGAGCATCGACGCCGATCTTTAGGCAGTGTCGCATCGCTGCTTCACATGGCTCGCGTCGCTCTGCTGCTAGTGTGACAGGGATGTCCCCGGCGCCGCCTTGTACAGCTATGGCCCACCCCATTTCCACTCTCTCTCAGGCAGTTTCTCCTTTGAAAAGTGAAAACAGAGAGAGATAGAGAGCTGATCAATGGTTTGCGTATTTAGTGTTGGAACTTGGAAGTATCTATATATGTATAAAAGGAGAGAGTAGGGAACAGTGGATATGATATTGTTGTAAATTCAAAAGTGATTGATTAAGAAATTGATTCATGGTAATGGAATAGTAGCTGTCAACTTCTTCCATCAACTTTGATTTGATAGGTTCAGGACTTCATGTGTACCTAACCAAGACACCTGGTTAGTTTATATTTGGTTGGCATTTCTTGATTTTCCTCCTCATTCAAATCAAATGAATTGACATTTTATTAAATTGTATTTGTAACCCTGCAAACAAAATTTAAAATAATACATATTACAACAATGATGTTACAAGTATAATTGCCAAAACGTAAATCCGATTTTTTTATTTTTTTTAATCATGTATTGTATGTGCCGTGTATCATAAAGTACATAAATACCTAATAATATTTAAGTGTATATATATATATATGACATATTCATTATAAATTTAAAATTTATTAACAAATAACTAATTTAATCATCACATAATAATATTTAACAAGATAACTAAATAAATCAAATTAACATGTTTTTATAACATTCACATTCAAATTTATTAAACTTAAAAGTGATAATACATTAATACATGAAAATTGACTCAAAATAATAATTTGTTTTTATCATCTTGTCTCATCAAATCCATCTAAGTCAATATTATCCTCGTGTTTACCATCTTGCAAATTTATTTCTTCATTGAAATTTTCTTCTTCATCATCAACATTTACTATTTCTTCTTATTCTTTTATTTTAATATTTTTATTTTGCATATTTCTTCATGGCATTCTATCTTCTTAGACTTATAACAATAATAAATAAAAAATAATTATATTTTCATTTAATACCTTATTCATAGTATGGGAAAAAAATTGCAAATATAAAAGTGAAGTGTCAAATGTGTAGTCCAAATTTTGTAGAAAAAAAAAATTACTTGTGGACATGTTATTTTATTGGACTCAATTAAGTAACTTAATAATTTTATGTTAAAATCAAGTCTAACAATTTGTTGGATTCAAATAAAAACACATATTTTGACCAAAAAATATATATTGTATGATATGATACGATTCATAAGATGCACACTACTATATCATACAATTTATGAGCACTTCTGATACGTCATTACAATATGAAACTTTTGGTACAAGATACAATACGAATCATATGATACCGACAACTATGGTAATAAATATGTAGACTTTCAAAAGCTTATGTGGCAATATTAAGGTCTTGTTTGGTTAGGGGTGATTTTAGGGTATGGAAAAGGAAGAGAGAAAAGCAAAGAATTTTTTTTTTTTTTTTTTTTGGAAAGATTATAGGAGGAAAAACTAGTGGGACCAATGTGTTTTCTCCCTAAATCCACCAAAATGTTTAGCATTGGGTTGATTTTGTTTTTGCAGAATGTTGCTTCAACCCATACTTTTACACTTCTACCCCTTTTTAAAAAATTCCACAACATTCCACAAAAATATATAATAACAGGCAAAAGTAATATAATATAATATTTATGATGTGTACATTGTTATAAAATGTTATTCTATTCATTTTAATTGATTATAAGTAATATTTTTTTAGAAAGGATTATAAGTAATTTTTTTTATTACTTAATGAGTATAAAAATTATTTTTTTTATATTATGTAAAAAGTAAGACTTAGGTACAGTATTTAAGTATTGTTCCTTAGGTTCATCTTTTAAGATTCTGTCATGTGGATTTTTTTTTTTCATGAGATGAGTGTGTATTTTTTAGTTAAGTAGCCACATAGCTAAATCTAAAAGGGGAACCTAAGAAATAGCACCTAAAGTACTGTACCTAAGTTTTATCTTTATGTAAAATGGGCATAATAGGAAATTTATGTAAACTTTTTCATCCTCTCACATTCTTACTTTTCTCCTCAACTAAACAAAAAAAACAAAAAAAAATTCATCTCTCCACTTTTCCACTCCTCAAACCAAACACATAGAGAGAACTAAAATCTCTTCTATCTCCTCGCATTTCCATCTCCTCTCTGTTTTCTATCATCTCACTTTTCACCTCCCGACTAACCTAAAAGGGGTAATTATTGAGTATTCTCAAAGTACCATAAATGCGTACTCTCCCCCTTGTATAACTGTGAATTCTACTAATTAAATTTATGATGGGATTCACAATTCATGTAAGAAAAGAGTATGCATTTATGTTACTTCCGAAATATTCAATAATTTTCCACCTAAAAGAAGTCAATAAAAACCACAAAGGCTTTCATTTTATTAATGAACTTATTAGCTATTTATGCATTAGGACGAAACAATAATATACAGAGTTTAGAAGAAAAAGAAATATACATACAAATACATACATGTAAGTACATATTTATGCATATATAGCTGCACGATCTCAACAATGATGCCAAATTGGAATAATTAAAATTCATAAGGCCTTAACTAGATCAATCTTTAATATTTGAATCCCACCTAAATGCTATATGAAATTATGAATAACTAGGAGGTGAAAGTTCAAAAGTATCAAAGATTTGGTTTCTTCCTTTTTCAGATTCCATAAAAACCGAACCATACTCAGAGCACTCGCACCAATTGGTGCAAAATAGAAAATACTTGCTTTGACGATTGTTTTTGGAAGTTGAATGTTGGCAGTCCTTTAGTATACCAAAATTTTAGTATTTTGAAAATGACTATTAATTAGGCACATTATTTTACGCGCACATCTGTACGCACAAATAAGTTTGAACTGAAACCATGAGTTGAAGACAAATTTCAACACAATTTCAAGTTTAAAATTGTGTCTTCAACTCATGATTTCAATTATAAACTTAAAATGCACTTATGTATAGATGTGTGCAAAATAGTATGCAATAAGTTTTACCTTTTTTGAAAGCCTTAGTTTTTATGAGATAAACAAAAGTAAATCAAAATAATCTTTGAGAGTGTGTTCCCACATGAATCCATCATCACACATCTACCACTCACAATTTGTCACGTAAACGTAAGCAAGTTGTGACATAAATTTTGTCATTTTATGTGACACCTGTATTACTCTTTCCTTATAGAAGAATGATTCTTTTAACCGGCCACATTGGTAACAAAACATTCACCACGGTCAGTTCCACTTCACATCGGTCGGCCTCCGTCGTACATGAATGGAGGTAGTTGATTCTGATTCATTTTCTAATTGGAGTACGTTAAGGCAATCTTTTGAAGGTAAGAATATAACGGGTCCTACATATATTGGGAAGCTAGAAGCCTAAAAGTAGCAAAAAATTAATAATCAAAATTGGACTTCAATTAAAATTGCCTCGACTGCTGGAAGCAACCTTAAAGGGTTGCTTCGACTGCTTACAAGCTTATTTCAATTTTTTTTTTTTACTAGCATGTGCCATTAGGACATACATTAATATACCATTTTAAGAAACTTTTTATAGAAAAAAGAAAAAATAATTAACTATTTTGACAACTTTTTCAATTCTTCATAAAAATTTTCCAAAAATAAATGGTTAATGTATGTCCTTTGAGAGCATACATTAACCGGACCCTCTTTTCTTTGGTTGCGTGTGATGCGTGAAGGCTTCCATCTTGGTATATATATTCCTCCATTAAGAACAAGTAAAAATCTTTACAGCCCGGCCGTGGAAAAGTGGGCTTTGATTTTACGAATATCTAACTTTGTATATTAGCTTAACTACAGTTTGGGCGATTTTTTTTTTTTTTTTTTTTTTTTTTTGAGAAGTAAAGAAAAAATTATGCTTTCAAATTTGACTCTTGGGTCTAAAGAATGTTGGTTTTAAGAATAAGAGATTGGCACAACAGGATATTAGTTTTAAGATCAAGTGATTGCCACAACAAGATTGAATCGACCCTTTTTGCCCAACCCTCAGAATGTATAGTTAATGTGTTCCACTTATTCAAAAGGTAATACATAGAAAAAGTGAGAGATGGGGAGGGAAGCCAAAAGGCACTTACCAGATGCAGCCTAACAAATCATAATCATAACATCAATATCAGCATAAACCAATGGAGACACAGATAAGGCGAATGGCTCATTAAATTGATCACTTTTTGTCTAAATGCTTTGCCCAGAAAAGAAAAGGAGAAGTTGAATTGGTTTCCTATACATGCATCAAACATTTTGGCAATGGTCCTCCACTCTAGAAGAGTCAGCAGATCCCCCAAAATACAATTTCTCCGCATCTAGAACGCCCTGAAAACACAAGAAATCCAATCAATGCCACAACATGATTATAACTAGCCTGAAGAGATCTGGATCCACGAGATTCAAGTCAAAACCTTAATGATCATAATGGCTGCATCCTTGTGTAAAACCTCATTGTATTCGTGACAAGCAAAACTCTGCAAAATACCAAAACTTTAAAAGTTAAATCTTAAATTGAGAAAGAGGGATAAAGTACAGACAAAAGAACTTGAGGCTGACTTGGACACAATTAGGGCAACCAGCATCTCCAAAGCAGTAGCAAGAGGTAAGAAGTTCCAGAGCAGCAGTTAACAACTCCGTGAAAAGGGGTTGAACCTATTACATGTTCAAATGTATTCATATCAATGAGTAAAACATGTCTTTTGCTGGCAATTAGCAGACAGTAAAATAAGAAACAACCAGTCCATTCTGTCCAAAGAAATTAAAGGATCATCCATCAACATTGCAGCAATGGGACAAAAGAGGGGAGGAGGAGGGAGTTAACCAGTACACATTTTAAGATATACTAATATCTTGAGCATATTGTGATGGAGATTTATCCAAAGGTCCTATATGCCAAAGCTGTTCTATCAGCCAGTTTCAATTTAGCTTCAAAGTTTCCTTAAATCAGGAAACATATATCAATCAAAGGTTAGAGAATTTGGAAGGAATGAATTCTCATCCTACTTAGTTATAAGTTATTCAACAAACCTCGCATCCCTTTAGCATAAATGAAAAATGTAACAATTCATTATTGGATTTTCCAATTTCATGTCACTCACCTGCACTGATACACCAATCCCTCCTGGATGCTGATCATATAATAGAATTCTTTCTGGATAATATCGACTATCATGAGGATTTGGACACTCTGAAGCCAAGTCAGATGTGTTGCATATTATATGTCTACACATCAAAGCATCATAATATAGTCAGATGCATACAGTGGCCTCAGAGACAACAAATAAGAACATGCTTGAATTCGTAATATCAATGCTCCAGCCATTTGGCAAATTAATAAGCATAATTACAAAGAATGCAATAAGATACACTAACTTCAACTGCAATGGCAAATTAAAAAATAATAATAATAATTTGAACATACAAGACTTACAAAGGCACAACATTTAAAAGAGCATGTGAAGCAGCATGCAGGCCTCCACGAAAATCAAAGTTTCGCTTGTTGACTGCAGCTTTTATTAATTGTGGAACTGGAATCCAAACTGCCTGTTTAGATGTTGGGACAAAATAATATTTATACTGAGTTCAGAAGAAAAAGAAACATACATACATATACATATTTATACCAAGTTCTAAGTACATATTTATGTCTATATAGCTGCATGATCCCAACAATGATGCCACATTAGTACATATTTAACATTGATCTTTTTTTCATTTTTATAATCCAATATCAATATTTATTGAAGCCCACCTGCGAATTATATGAATAACTAGGAAGTGAAAGTTCAACAGTATCAAAGATTTGGTTGCTTCCTCTCCAGATTCTATAGAAACCAAACCAATTAGTTGTTACTTTGCAAGTATTTGCTTTGGCAGTTGTTCTTGGAAGTTGAATTGTGGCAACCTTCACTGGATAAGCCTAATAAAACAGCATGACATGCAGCTGTGAGTGTTTAGTATACCAATATTATAATATTTAGAAAACACAATATTGAGGGAGCAATACTAGCAAATGCTATGCAAATATAAAGAAGTTTGTAACCATTCATAAATACAAACACCAGGACATACACATTTTTTGCTAATTAAATCTCTTTGGCTATATCTTGTAAAAAATAGGTAATCCAAGAACCCTATGCAATCTCTGTTCTGTTCCACCAACCCCACTAATGGGCAAAACAAAGGGATAAAGACAAGAATGCACAGGTGTTGGTCATAGATATCAAGCTGTGACCTAGGCATAATAATATAACCGACCATTATTTTAGAATACAGCATATGAAACACAAATCAAGATTTACCTGACATACTATCATGTCCAATACGTTTACAAAATATCTGTGCTCTAGGGTAGGGTTGCAACAGTTGTGCAAAATAAGATCACAACAAAAAGATTTGGACAGAACTCATTTCTTGCATCCCTACATTTTTCTTGCATGCCTATGCCAATGAACACCATTTATGGAGATTGGACCTCAGTACCTTACTCCAAGTAGAAGCTGCTCCAGCCAGGAGAGTTATGCTTAACATATTGGCTGTTCTCTAGGTATTCAAACTAATTGCATAATAAAGATTGCTCAGGAAGCATAGTTTCATCTCACTTAGACCTACATGGGAACGTGGTTAATATGACTAGTGTGGATTCAATTTAAAATCTCAGGAGTGGATCTAATCTAATGAAAAGGGGACGTCAGGTAAACCTTCTATTATCTCTTCAGGCAGGATACACTTCTTAGGGCCATTCACCTTTGGCACTACTAGTCTCAATCTTGTTAGATCAATTATGGCAGATGCCTTATTATTATTATTATTATTTTTTTTTTTTTTTTTTTTTTTTTTTTGGAGAATCAATGCCTTTTAAAATTAATATGCCTCAAGTTTCCCCATTATATATGTAGTTCTGTCATTCAGAGCATTACAACATTAGCAACATAAATGAAGCACAAACACATCTGAATCCTATCTACAGTATTCCAGAGAACTCAATTCAACAAGATACAAATGCATCTTGCGCATCCAGGAACTTGATTAAGTTATAAGAAGCCATATATAGAACATCAGATCAAACAGTTGAGCCTGACATACAATAGTACCACCATTGACATGAACATCTGTGTAATCTCTAGTTCTTGTGTAATACTTCAAATCAGCTTCTTCACACAGAGCAGTTTTACTTGACAAATCTAGTTTTTTAACCAGATAGGTCTTCCCTTGGCGCATATAAACAGCACCTTCATATACCTGAATTAAATAAAAGATGACAAAATATAGAGCAATCAGCACAAATAAGAAAAATAGTTTTATTTCAAAATCAAATTTTTATTTAATTTGGAGATAATTATAATACAAAGTCAGATTAATGTGCAAAGCACTTAATATATTTATAATAAGGAGCACCAACCTGAAAGAAAGCCTTGCTTTCCTCGATCTCTTCAAGGAGTTCGTCACTACGCTGGTCTATTACTTCGTATCTCTCATTTTCTATTGCCCGGATACTAACTGAATGTGAGGGAAATTTCTACAAACATCATGCATGGCAAATAATAAATTTGAAAAGTTAAACCCTTATGGTTCCTATAGAATTTGCTGATACAAAAGCATATTCATGGAGTAATCATGCAAGTTATTCACAAAGTGGTACAAAGAGTAAACATAAACCATGTTACCGGTATCTTACCCCATGCCCAATATAGTTCCAAATTTTAGTAGAAGAATCACAAGATTGATCACAACTCAAGTATCCTGTAGTTTTCAGCGAGTTTATGGCACTGCTTAAACCAGAGCCAAAATATTTCTCATCATAAAGCAAACATAATGAGTGTTCATGAGCAGCGCAGACCAGATGCTGTTCAAGAACCTTCAATGAATAAGGCAACAAAAAAAAAACATTAAGTTTTGCCAATTTGTCAGACCTGAAAGGATTGATAAATAAGTAAAATATAATAAAGACAGAAAACTTAAAACCTGCTGATTTTGAGAATCAATATGACAGCACTCAATTGGGCTCCCAAAGAGTTTCTTAGGATGATTCATAAAATATTGATCAAGAGGCCCTCCAAATGCAACATAAACAGCAAGAGATGGTTTTTCTCTCCTCCCAGCCCTGCCAGCTTGTTGCCACAAGCTAAAGATATGCATATAAAAGGGGGGAAATTTCACTGATCGAATCCACTCAAGCAAATAGTTAAATCACTGGAAACAAAGATAACTTGGAATCCTACCTAGCAATACTACCAGGAAAGCCTAAATGCAGAGTCACATCAATATGCCCAACATCAATGCCCAACTCAAGGGCATTCGTTGCAGCAATACCACAAAGCTTCCCATCAAAAAAATCTCTCTCTATTCTCCTCCTATCCTGTTTCATCACTTAGCCAATGTCAAGCTCAACAAACCATATGTTGATTAAATTCAAATATGCTATGCTCAGCAAGTTAATTTTTTTAAGTAATAATAGGTTTTATTAAGAAAGCAGGAAAAAAAAAAAAAAAAAAAAGGGCGCAACCCTTATACACAGGATTTATACAAGGGTAAAACCACAGAGAAAAATAATAATAATAATAATAATAATAAAATTAAAAATAGAAATCTAAAATATAAATGACCTAAAAATTCCAAAATATTTGTTATAGAATGTGGAATCACAGCCTTCCACCTTGATTGCACTCCCCACCTCCTTCCTCATTAATGGTCTCTCAAATCCTTCCCTCTAATCAGGAATAAAAGAGAGAGACAAGGCACCAATCTTCATTTTTCTTGTAACTATTTTCACAGATCTCATCAGGAATAAAAGAGAAAGACAAGGCACCAACTTCATTTTTCTTGTAAATATTTTCGCAGAAACAAACTACCGCATCTTTTACCTCATTCTCCACAGAAAATAAATTCTCTTCCACCTCTAGATAACCAAAAAATTTGGATCTACTTTGACAAAGTTAATAGAAAATGAAAGAACCTAGTGTTATCGTCCCTTCCTTTAACCAAAGTGCGCTCGACTTCTGCGTCCAACACGTGATACTTACCACTAACCTTTCTATTCTAAATTCCTCCTTTGAAGCCTCTTTCTTTTGTGACAAACCAAATAGCCTCTCTTTAACATCATGTTTTTGTATTTCAACCAGCAATCTCTTTTTCCTCTCCTCCTTTTTTTTTTTTTTTTTGGATAGATAGTGGGGGAGGGGGAATGTGGGGTTCAAAACCACAAACATCTAGCACCACAAGGGATGTCATTACCGTCGATCACTTGAACCCCAACAAGCACACTCCGTTTCTCCATGCCAACATCTCCAAATACTCTTTATTACATATTTTGAGATTGTCTTTCAAACTCTTCAATTTTTTTTTGGTTAGATTAAAACTGGTTTTCTCCATAATAAGGGAATTTAAATTTTACTTTAAAAAAAAAAAAAAAAATTTTGAAAAAAAAACTGGGTTTCCCCTCAAAAGAATAACTATTCTACCAGTTTTGAGCAATATCAACAAAGCATCAGCTTTAAATCACATATTTTAAAACCGAAAAGGACTCTTCCATTTCTTTAGATTCTCACAACCCAACAAAACATGAAAATGATCAGATCTCATCTGAGGAAGTAGATATTGTATTGCATAAGGAAAGAATTCCTCCTACTCCACCAAAGCTAGAAATGACCCATCCAAGGATTTTAATTCAGCAATAAACTCCAACATATATGTTTTGTTCATATTTCAAAATTAGTGGAATAGTTCAAAACCAGGATCTGACTTCATGCAGGAGGATATCCAGGCGCTAGAGAACCAAGCTCACTCTCACCATTTATATATAGACATGAGTAGGATACTAGGCTGGCTTTCTGTCAATAAAAAACACTTCTGACGATCCTTGACCAGGTGGGCTAAGCAGAAGTTTTTATGGTAGATCAACTAGCAGTTTCAGCTACTACTTATTAAAAAAAAAATGATAATTTTGATTAGAGAGATGTTTGACTCTGACTTTGGTTGGGCAACACATTTTACTTATTCTCCTACAACTTTCTAGCTATTACGTTCTAAGTTGTAACTCATGCATGTGATTCCTGCCACCATAGAAAGTTCTAACTCATGCATGTGATGCCTGACTCCGTAGAAATTTCTAACGCATGCATGTGATGGCCGCCTCCATAGAAAGTAGCAAACCTGTCCAAAGTTACATCCTTAGGCTTGTCCTCATTGCAGGAGGGGAAGACATGAAAGATTTATAGTCTCAAAGACCTCTCTCTCTCTCTCCCTCTCTCCCTCTCTCTCTCTCTCTCTCTCTCTCTCTATGTGTGTGTGTGTATAAGTACACACAACACTAAAATCAACAATCACTATAATATATAAATTAGAAATAACTAAATTCATAAATACAAAATCTATTAATAAATTCTATTTAGTACCCTTATATCTCCAAAATCCTACTTATTCAACATCTTCAAGTTTACTTGATTAAATCTGTTCTTCAAATTTCCAATAGATTGCCCATTAAGTATCTCCTTAGAAGCAAAAGTGAAGACTTACCCAACTCTACTAATCCGCACTTTTATGCTGCATTTGAAATTTGGGCATCAAAAGTGTTATCCATACAAAGACTTGTCATACACATTGAGCATCATCATCAACAAACAACAAAACCTTAGTCTCAAAACTATGGGGTTGGCCATGGATCCTCACAGATTAGTCAAGGTCATTCACATGTATTATTTTCTATCATTCTATGCTATCCAAAATCATACTTTCTGTCACTTTCTTAATTAACATGTCTTTTTTAATTACTTCTACTAATATTAAGTCTTCCTCTATCTATTTTCATTCCCACAACATTAACAAATCAAAATTCCTCAATGATGCATTTATTGCTCTACCTTGGATATAAACAAACCATCTCAAGAAATTCTCCCTCATCTTTTCATCAATGGGAGACACCCGTATATTTAATGGACTTTCTTCAATTCATATCTATCTCTCCTTGTATTTCAACTTATATGAAAGTAATTTAATTATGTACCATGATGTAGTGGGGCCAATGTCAGATAACAAAAAGCATCAAAGAACAGTACTGACCTCAGCAATGTAGCCAGCACGATAAACACATATGGAGTCAACCAAATGGGGTCCTGTATCCTGAAGAATCTCACGCCTGTCACAATTTTATCAATTTAAAAGTATCATTTTCTTACTCCAAAAAACTAAATAGACATTAAACTCTAATCTCAAAATCTACACCAGACAAAACAACGAAAACATGTCCCAAAAATGCCATAAATAATGTCATAACATTGATGTACTGAAACATGATAATGATGTGACATACGTATAGCTTAGAACAATTTCACAAAGTTTACGCGATTTACAAAAAGCAATGCAACGAAGTCCATGCTGAACCATTTCCGCAAAGAGGCACGAAACGGTAAAAAGTGGACTGCAAAAGTAAATAAACATTAGGCATTGAAATATTGATTCCACACAAATGTTCATTATAGGATACAGATAAATGTACCATATTTACAAATTTTGCAACCTTGGCTAAAATGCTTTTACAATGTATTAATTAAGATAGAAACAATTATGAAGAGTCCTCAAGAAGAACATTACAACAACAACAACAAAAAAGTTAGTCCCAAAATTTTGGGATCAGATATGTTTTCCTCAACAAATTAGTTAGAGGCAGCCACATGTGTTCTTTTCCTCCGTTCTTTTCTATCTAAAGTCATACTCTGTTACTTCCTTAATAAACATATCATTTTTTTACTTCTACTAATGTTTTTTTTTCCCTCTACCTTTTTTCATTCCCTCAATTTGGTTCAACTCACTCTTTCTTACCAATACATACAAAGAACATTACTTATAAAATAAATAAAAATAAAAGAGTCCTCAAGAAGAACGTTAGTCCATAAAAAGAAGGAAAAGATTCAAATTTTTGGCTTTTATATTCTCACATGAGGCATGTGATTCAGTGATGTGAAGTTCTCAATGTTAATGATAAGCAAGTAACGTAGGCAGCATAAATAGCTCAAAGTGAAGCCTCTAACAAATAAGGGAAATAAAAATAATAATTAAAAAAAAAAAAAAAGACGAATAAGAAGCAAAATTTCACATATGCTATGCTATGCAATGAAAACCTAGCAAAATGCCCTTGGGTGATTGTTACCTGGAATGTCTGAGATTAGAATTTACATTTGTAGATCCACTAGTATCCATACTACTCTGTGTTTCCTTCAAAATCTGTACTTAAGTAGCACTAGAAAGTAAATAGATATGTCTTGACTACGTAGTTATTCTAAGTAGACCATGTATTGTAGCAAATCACATACAGTTTTTGGGGACACAACAGGATTCCAAAGGATGAAAAGCTTTCTAGCAGAGGGACTTCCATCACTCTGAATTAGCTCCAAGGTTGGTAGATTTGCAAGCTCCTGAATTATCACAAAATCATCTGTCAAATCCATAATTTCATTTTATGTCCAAGATAATTTTTCAAAATACCCAAAAATTATTTATGAAACCCAACACTCAGAAAAAAAATAAATTAAATCATAACTTTTCATATCAGAAATATATCATCCTTACATAGGTAAACTTCAATCTCTCAAAGTTTCAAAGAGAAACATTTTAGGGACTCCAGAAGTCCACAACATATGCTGAGGAAAGAAAAGTTCAAACAAAAAATTTGTATAGCAACTGAAGTGAAGTACACCTAAACAGAAAAATCCATCAAGAAGCTAGCTGGCTATGCACAAGTGCATAATGCTGATAAGCTGTTCATATCCAGTATTCAGGCCAACTCAGCAAGTCAAAGAAACAAACCCTCCCCCCTTGCCATTGGTTCTTTCTCTCAATAAAAATTGGGTTAATATGTGCATGTCTACAACTTATAAATTGTAAATCTAGGGCAATACATGCCACTACAAAATCCAAGCAAGTGTATATTTCTAAAAATATTACGGATGTGGTGACTAACATAATTCCTATCAGTCTAAGATTCTTGTGGGGGCAGGTGGGGGAAACAAAGCTAGAAAAGGTAAATAATGGCGGTTTTTGAGAATAAATAACACCAGGAAAATCTAAATTTTCCTAACATAAAAAAATGCAAAGTACGTATTTACATTCAAGAAATCTTTACCATACAATGCTCAAGCGGATTTGCAGAAGTTGCAGTACAAAATACAAAAGAAGGATCACTTCCATATACTGCACAAGGAAGCAAACCACTGACTGATATCTCCATAGCAACAGAAAATTTTAAAATGCAAATGACATTCTTAAACATTTGTAGACTGTACTGAAAAAATTACCATGTGAACAGAGTCGACGAAGTCTCCTTATTATAAGAGCAGTGTGACATCCAAATGCACCCTTATAAGCATGGGCTTCATCAATGATCACAAACCTAATTAATAGGAATATAAAATGAATCTCAATGATAACAAAGAATGTGCGTACCAGGGGGAATAAAAAAGGCAAGAAGTACATGAAAACAAAATGCACAAAATTCTCAAAATAACCACTTAACACATCTTAAATAAATACATTGGTTAAAAAGGAGGAAGAGAAAAGATTAGTCACTTGGTGATAGAAAGAGAGGTTGTAGCCCACATACAATACCTAAGATTTGATAAAATCCGCCTAAATCTTTCATGGTGTGGCAAGATTGATATGTGTAACATGTCTGGATTTGTGATCAACTGCATGCAAGCAGACAAGAGTCCTAGAAATTTAGGTGAGTCCCAGCCAGCCAAAGAAAACTGCCCCGTATGAGCCAACCAGAACTTACTAAATTACCAGTCTAGCATTATCACGCAGCCATGTCCTCTCCTTCTGAGAAGTGTCACCATCATATATACCAATATTTAAGCTAGCATCAATTCCTTTTGTCATATCTAACAAAGCTCTAAGTTGATCTTGAGCTAAGGCCTGCACACATGAAATATTTTCATCATATAATTACTACCAAATATCAAAAACCATGATGAGTTATTCCAAAGCATGTAGAAGTTAGACATTTACATGTTGCAACAAACCTTTGTTGGAAATAAATACAGAGCACATGATAACAAATTCTGCGACAAGACTTCAAGAACTGGCAGATTATAGCAAAGAGATTTCCCACTGGATGTCATTGTTGCCACAACAACATTCTTCCCAGCAAGGGAGGCTTGAATAGACTCTGTCTAAGGATATTAAAAAAAATAACTAAATAAAAAAAGGAAAAACATTAAGAAAATATTGCTATCAGAAGGAGCGAAGCATGGGAAACATCAGTACCTGGTGACTATACAATTTAGCAATTCCCATAGATTTAAGTGCAGATCTCAAGTTTGTTGAGAGTTGATTTGGGATTTCCATGTAAGTGGCTTTCCTGGCACCAATATCTTCAACATGCACCATCTGCATTTAGACAAGATTTTAGTGTAGCCCTATGCAGAGCCCTTCTACTAAGAAGAGTTAGACATGCCTGCAGAACAGAGCCTGCCTCACAAACAAATTTTTGAAAGATGAAAATAAGAAAAAATAATAAATTATACATTTTAAATTATTTATTAAAAAACTGTGTTTATATATGTTTACATGTTAGGATGCCAGGCCCTAAGAAGCCTGGGTGAAGTCCATGTTAACACACTCTTCTCTCTAACCCAAAATAATTATATATAAAACCTGTCCTGTAGATCCAATTCCCTTCCTAAGATGTTCAACCATTTCCACTGGTAGCAATGAACTTGTTTCCTGCTGAGCAAAGAAGCTGTTACAATCGGGCAGATATCTTAAGTTGAACATACTAATTCCTCAACTTCAAAATGCTTTTTTTCTTTTTCAGGATAAATAACTTCAAAATACAAATATTGCAGTACAAAGTTCTAAATTTAAAGAAAATCTGAGAACTGATTCTCAATTTTGTTGTATGAGGAGCCACAGAACTTTCTGTACTAATTATAGCCCCCTCTTTTTCTCATTATGAAAAAAACTATTTACTCACAATAACACTAAAAAATAAATCAGTTATTATCACAAAGCAATTTTAAATGGATTGAGACAAAAATATTGGATCAATAGCATTCCATAATAATATAAACACAAGTCAATGAAGTATTACAGCACAAAAAACCGGTCAAGTTTTAAATTTAAAACTCAATCAAATAGAATCAATTTCACCATTTATTTTCCTCTGTCCTTAATCCTTTCCTGTGGGGTCTGTAATTGTATATTATATCTACAAAAATATGATATATATATATGTGTGTGTGTGTGTGTGTGTGTGTGTCAGAATGAAGACCTACATGACATTTTAGATGGTCTGAATCAGAACTTGAAGCCGCCCCGCTTCTTCTTGCCCGTTTTGCTTCATTTCCACTCACAGCAGTACTACGGTCCTTCACTGATAAGATTAAGTCCTCCAAGGAAAATGCCTCAGCCATCTCAGTTTTCTTTTCACACTGCATAAAAAATCTCAGATTATTCAATAGGCCAAAGTTGTGGCTGTGAAGCATAACAATAATTGCTTAACCATATATGTGTATTTTACTAATGACTACCATAATCTTAGTGGCAGTGTTAAGAGTAACCCATTTACTAAGCACAAACAGTGGCAAAAAGGTTATACTGTCATATAGAACATATTTTCATAGACGCGTTCATTCATGAAGAAAGATTTAAGGTTTAGGTCGTAAGAAACTACTTGGGAATATTAAATATGCATTGAAGATATGGATCTGTTTATGTGTCATAACCCTGAACAACCAAAAGAACTTCTATACCAAAAAAATCAGAAGAAAAGATGAGAATGAAAATGACACAGGTATGCTTTTGTTCCAGACTTCCAGTCCAAATCCATGATATACCATCTACAGGATCTCATGCCAAAAACACCATCAAAAATATTACTGATTAATTATCAGTATGCGACAAACTGCACTCTGACTTTATCAATGACTATTGAATGCAATCAGAAAACATGTCAGAAACAGGACTCTAAATCAAACTGAGAATACAATAGACAAAGGTAAGATTCAAAAAAGCAAAGAAATCAGGAAATAGGGACAAAATTTGTATCAAATTCATACAAGTTGACAATTAGAAAGAAGTGGGAGCCTGGAAAACATGAGCAAAAATCTACGCAGGATGTCTGCCTCTTTGTATAGTTGAAGTCCAATTCATGTATACACATCAAATCAAGATTGCTACAGTAATGGAAGGGTAACCATATGAAATATCTGAAGTGTTACAAGTTAAAATAAACCACTAAAACCTGAACAGCCTCTGACAGGATAGTTTTGAAAGAACTTTCACGTTTCTTCAATGCACTGACAATCTTTGGTACATATAACCGTTTGCGAGCTATTGAACAGAAATTTGAGGCCAAGGCAAAAAAAGTTATTCAGTTCAAAGCCAATAAATTTATAATAAACTTCCAAATGAAAGAAACAAATATGCATATCTTCAAGAGTACCAGTTTTAGGATTATCAACTTGATCTTTCCTTTCTGTTGAACAATTAATGATAACAAGGGTATCACCAAAACTTGATTTCTCCATCTCATTATCTGAAAAACGCACTCCCTGAGAAACAACATTCATGTTTAAAGCAAGAAAATTAAAAAATAAAATAATCTTGGAATTTAATGACATCTGGTTCTAAGTCCTTCTAGAAATTCAATGTAATACCTTAGGACTAAGAACAGAAAGATGCTCTATGTCCTTCATACCAAGTTTAATTCCAGATTTTGCTAGCTGATTTAGTGCTTCTTCCAAATAAGCAGCGGTCATACTCTTCTGCTGAAAATGAAGAAATGCAGAAAAAATGTTCAAGAAAGCAAATGCCTTCATGATTATCTTCAACCATGCAGGACATAAGCATGAACTACTATTGTTAGCTCCCACTCCCATGTCACCAGCCCAAAATTTTGCTTTTCTTGACAACAAGCAGAATCCAAAACGTGGGTCTGATAAACAATTCACCGACTCCAAAACCTTAACAAATACATCACAGTTATGCTCATCAAGAACACCCTCACTAGAGAACTGCAACGAACTCAATATTAAGTCATAGGGGAGCCCTATCCCTTTATCAAAATCAAAACCCCTTCCGCGTTTTTCCCCAAAAGAACGAAAATTTGAAATTTCATCCATTGTATCTTTCCTGTCTCCAGTACTAAAACTCGCTGCCATTGTTTCTGTCCTATCTCCAAGACTAAAACTGCCCACCTTGTCATTAGTAGCAGTTTCACCATTAGATGTTTCGCGTAAATATGACAAATCTTGCATCATATCGGACCACGCCAAATCAGCAAACTTCGAGATTGAGTCATTATTAAGACCATTGTTCAAAGAAGTTTTAGATTGTTCGGATTTCCGGGTCTGACTTGGTTCCTTCCTAGTAAACGGAACAAGTACTAGAAAGTCTCCAGGCTCAATGCAGTGAGTGCTTATCAAACTCTGCAATCTCAATTTAACACCCTGGCACAAGAATTACATACAATGCCATAATAAGAAATTCGCAATTACAACCATATATATAAAACTAACACACACACACACACACACACACACATAGTGACTGTGACTAAGTTTAAAGCAAAAAATTACGAGTAAAATTAGTTGGTTCAATAAAAGGGTATAGTAGATTGATGGGTTATCGAAAAACAACGAGTTGTACTCAAAGTGAAACATAAGACACCAAAAAACTCTGAAATGTTCTGTCTCTAGTTTATTGGGTTTTCTGGGCAACCAAGAATCATGGTGGAAATGGAAAAAAAGTTGAAACTTTGAACACAAATAGAAAGACAGAGAGAGAGAGAGAGAGAGAGAGAGACTTGCCTTGAAGAAAAGATGGAAATTGGGGGAGTTAGAGGCAGGAAGGAAAGATTGGTTGAGGAGGAGCTTCTTGAGGTCTTCAATGGTACTATGACTCGAAATCGAAACGGTGGTTGATTCGCCGGTTATTGTACGGACTTGGATTTCTCTGTCGCTCTCTGCCCCCTTCATATTTTCAGGGTTCTCTCACTGTTTCAAGTGTCATTGGAATTTGGAATTGAAGAAATAGCTTTTTATTTTCGAATGCATTTAAGATTTATAGCATTTACATTGCCTAGGTTTGGCGGGGATTTGGTTTGGTTTGTCATTCGACAGGCCACAGTCACGTGCGCTCTTTTGCAGTGAACACCTTTCATTTTTGTCATTTTCTATAGCAAAATTTTTGAGTAAAAGTTAATAATTTAATCTATATATATAATAATAGGAGATTACGATGCTCTCTTTTGCAGTGAGCACCTTTCATTTTTGTCATTTTCTATAGCAAAAGTTTTGAGTAAAAGTTAATAATTTAATCTATATATATAATAATAGGTGAAGAAGAAAGAAAATCCAATTAGATTTCAATTGGATTCTCAATTTTGTGCTACTTGTCCTAACCAAAACTCAAAAAAAAATTTAATTAGATTATAAATTTGACATCAATTTTATGTCATGTATCTTATCTAAATTTTCTAATTTTTGTGCCCAAAAAAATGATGCATTAACATTTAACACGGAAGTCAATAAAACCACAATGATAATGCTCATTGACCTAAGCAAAAACATCTTACTTGCATACTTTTATGGATATTATAAATTGGACTCCAATTTTATATCATGTATCTTATCTAAATTTTTTAATTTTTGTGCCCAAATAAATGATGTATTAACATTTAACACGGAAGCCAAGAAAACCACAATAATAATACTCATTGGCCTAAGCAAGAACATCTCACCTGCACACTTTTATAGGTGATCTCAATAAAGTCTGGAACTCTTCTAATCCCACAACCAGAACCAAGGAGTCTAACGAGAAAGACTATAAAAATAAAACATCATCTCCTCCTAATTCCATATCGTCATCCCATGTCTCTTCCTCTCTCAACCTCTACCAACTAGATCCACACACTACCCTCTCCTCCTCCTTACGGATTTCTTAGAGCAAGGTCAGGTTCAAACACAATGTTCAATCCCACTCTTCTTTGCTTCACACTCTCATACATTAGCGCTTCATTGGCGCCTTCAAGAAGGTTCCGAGCTCAATGATCAGTTCTTATTTTTTAATAGTTTTTAGTGTGTCTGGATTAAGATTTTGTTAATTTGTTAAAAGTGACAAAAATATAATCATATATATTATATTAAGTTGAAGTTCAATTTTAGAATTCAAATTGAATCAAATTAATTTCTAATTGTAGTTTAATTTTGTGCTATGTGTCCAATTTGATTTTTAAATGTTGGTGTTAAGTTACTTCCATTCATAATGCTCAATGTAGAAACTGAATCTACTGAGATAAATATCTTATCATCACAATTGTTAATATTTCCGTGCGTGAGCACGGACTACATGCTAGTTCATTATAATTTGAGATTAGTATCTTTTTCAATCTTACAAATATTTAGAATGTGATAAAAAATTATTTCACAATAATATTCATCACATCCAAAGATATTTTTGTAATTAAAAAATGAAATAATCTCAAATTATAATTGATGCAAATCATTAACATTTACCCAAGAAATAACATAAACAATTAACCTGTTTTGTTCAAAGGCTTTTATATTGTTTTGTTAATTATTTATTTATTTTGTGCTAATAAATTGTGTAAGGTTATATGTAATGGATACATGAGAAAAGAGGAAAATTATCTTATAAGAGATTCTCATGAAACCTCTCTCCTACAATATGTGTGAGTTTCCTATATTGTCCTTACATATCTCCCACAAACCCACCTAAAATGTTTTGCCTTTTGATATCAAATTTAATGGTTACTGAAATATACTCAGAATTATCTACATCACTCCTAGCTAACTTGCAATATCAAATGACAAAAAATAAAAAATCAAGAATTCAATGCAACATGAAATGTTTTAGGTGGAAATTAGAGATATATTCTTACAATGTTATTTTCAAGTTTTGTCTCTGCTTAAACTTAAGATGAATGAGTATTTTTGAACTACCAAAATCCATTCCAAACCAAGAAAGCCCTTAAATAGTAGTATAAATAATCATAGAGACTCAAACTAACTTGTTTGTGTTTGTATTTGGTTAGCTAAAAAATTTAAGTGAAAAAAAAAGAGAGAGAACCTTTGTTCTTTGTCTTTTTACTGTGAGTATTGAATATTAACATGCCTTCAACTGATTTGCAAACGCTATCTTGAGCTTTTGTAGAATTTTCTGATCTTTTGTTACCCTTTTTTTTTTCTTTGTCAATTTTTTACAAATGGATATTTTGTAAAAGAGTTTAGTTTTTTTCAATCTTTTTGAATGTTGTGAGTTAAGGTAAATACTACTATTTAAGGGGTGTGAGGGTCACTTTTTGATAGTGTCCAGGCCCAAGCTTAAGCAAGGACCCTGGGCTTTCTTGTTGTAGTTTGAAGGAACTAGGCTTGGTTCACCACAGCTAAATGGGCTGTTTACGAACCAAGTGGTGCACAGAGCAAAGATCCTACAACACGTATACACTAGCAAGCAAGAATATATGTATTGAACAGCAAGAATCGCAGCAAAAGGAAAGCAATATAATAAGGAAAATCACACAATAACTATTAGGGATCCTCAAATCAATATGAAATGTTTGATTATTTTCTTAATTATGGATTACAATGTACTCACTAAGACATGTTATAAGGTCCAAATGAACTCAAAAATCACAGACTTGGATGGCTATTTAAGCCTGCAAGACTTGCAAAATTTGAATCCCTTTGAATCCAAGTATGCTTTATAGTGTCTGTATTAGGATACTATGGAGTATTTCTCTTTCTTTTACTACTCTCTTAGAGTTTTTCTCAATGATTCTGTTATGGTTCACTCCTACTAAAAATTGTCTTTTAATGTTGGCTGCCTTCCCCTTTTATAGTGTCATTTTAGGGTTCGAGGTACCACTGATTTCCCTTGTTCGACTCCTTGGGTACTAGAGCCCCTGTTATTCCATCCACTCTGACAGCTGATTCTTTCTCCATTTCTCATAGTTTTCCTTTTTTAGTCCTGTTTTCCTGAAAGCCACTTGTTGACTTTCCGTTCCGGGGTGTTCTTTGGAGAGTGGACCTTCAATCTCTCTTCCTTCAATGTTTCCAAGCCTTTGCCTTTTCAAACTTAGCTTTTGCTGCCCTTCCTTTTTGTCATTTTTCTGAAGTGAGTCGAATCCTTCCCTACCAAGTCGAAGGTTTTCCCAGTTACTTCCTTTTATGGTTCATCTTTCTGGGTTCTCCGAGGTACCAGCCTTTTGTCTGCGTGTTGTTGCTTTCCAAGCTCTCTGGTTTTTTACTACATCGCTGAGCGTTTGAGAATGACATATATGTCCTTCGTTTCTTATGCTTTTTTTATTCCCTTTTCAAGCTGTCTCAATCTCACTTTGGTTGTGCTACGCATCCCAGGGATCCTGGGCCCTTGGCGGTCTCTGGGATCCCAGCCCAATTCTTTCTACTAAACTCTTTTGGTCCTCTGATCTTGGCAGGCTAGGCCCTTTTTTTCTTCCTTTTGTTTCATGGGCTCTAAAACCTACCCTTTCATGGATCTTGTGCTTCAAATCTTTTAGGCCCACCATCCTTTGCTTTTGTGAGCTCAACCCCTTTTCAATTTTTTTACTTTCCATGGAGTTGGCCCATTTGGGTGCTATTTCTTTGGGCTTTGTGTTATGATTTTTTGAACCCCAACAAAGGGCTTCCCCTATTTAGACTGGATATTTTTTTGTTCCAAAATACCTCTACAGCCTACGTTTAAGTAGAGGCAAAACTTGAACATAAGTTTGTAAAAATATATCTCTAACTCTCACTTAAAAACATTTCCTACAAAATAGGATCACTCTCCCACTAACCCACTTTTTCAAAGCAACTATATGTTTATTGTTTTTTTTTTTTTTTTTAATAATAGAAAAAAAAATTAAACAAACAAAAAAAAAAAGTTAAACAACCCCATGTTGCTAGTTTTTTTTTTTTTAAATCATCTTCACATTTATCTCCCTATAAAAAATAATTTTAAAATATCCTCAAGTTCATCCAAAAATAAATAAATAAATAGATATATACACATTTGATTACAATTTAAACTGTTTTTAACTTCTTTGTATAATTATTATATATATTATTATTTAAAGAGATTCCTAGGTTTGAAATAGACATTTTTTGGGTTCCAAAATACCCCTACAGCCTATGTTTAAGTAGGGGAAAAACTTGAGGATAATACTATAAAAATATATCTCAAACACTATCCTAAAACATTTCCTACAAAATAAGATCACATTCCTCATTTTCTGTTCATGCAACTTCTTAAAAAGAGAATTCTTAGTTCAATTTCCATAAAAACATGGTCCTTGACTTACTCTTGAGATTAAAGTCAATTATCTCACCCAAAAACAAAATTAAGTCAATGCTTAATCAAACACCAAGTATTGAATTTGACAAAACCATATTTGAGGATTTTAAATCTAAAACCTCAAATTAAGAACTACAATTTGGCTTGATCCCCATCAAGGGTACGTAGACAACCTAAATAAATTATTAGGTGCAGGCACAAATAAATAAAAACACATATCTCCTCAAACAAAAAAAAAAAAAAAAAAAATAATAATAATAATAATAATAATTATAAAATTATAAAAAATTATGTAAAAAGTCAACGTGATTGGAATCAAAGAATCTTCTCTTGAAACAAGGGATTGTGATTAAGAGATCCATTATCTTGAATGGACATTACTCACATCAATAAAACCTATACGCCAAGGCCTATGGGTGAAATTATGTTTGATGAACTTTATTAAAAAAAAATTGTTAAATATTATTTAACAATTTTTGTTACACATAATTTGACAATCTTTGATAAACATAATGTAACAATTTTTATTAAACATAATTTAACGATTTTTGTTAAATATAATTTAATGATTTTTGTTAAACATGATTTAAAAGATTTTTGTCAACATAATTTTTTGCACACCCGATGGGACCCATTCTCCTTTTCATCTCCAACTATGTTTCTTATACATCAATTTTTGTGCTGTAAATAGGTTTTCCAATGGCTCCACAAATGACTGTTTACTTCCAAAAACTTCCTGCAATTGCACAACGAGCAAGTGGTTGCTGCATGACATTCACCATTGATTGCTCTTCCGTCAAATTTGAGAAACCAAATGATGAACACATGACCATCATCCAAGTTTCATCAATTTCAAAGGCTTCGAGGAAGAGGAGGACAAGAAAAATTGCTAAAGCTAAAAAATCTCAAACTGAGGGTTCAATTGTGAATGACCCTAATACCATGGGTATGGCCCCAAGGCTTCTCCCTATTCAGATCATGATTGGCTCTATCCTAATCA
Source organism: Quercus wislizeni (assembly GCA_023055345.1). NCBI lineage: Eukaryota > Viridiplantae > Streptophyta > Magnoliopsida > Fagales > Fagaceae > Quercus > Quercus wislizeni. Next base: position 17,611,862 of record JALGQJ010000003.1, read on the forward strand.
CTTTAGGAATAACTGAGTCAGTGATGGTGACGTCAACAAAGATGAAGTCAGTAAGCTATGGAACACTTGAGTATATTCTTTCAAAAAGGTATGTACGTTTTCTAATCCATGTATTATGGTTTTGTCTTTGGTTTTTTTTTTTTTTTTTTTTTTGGAACCTCTGTTTATGGTTTTCATTCTCTGTGCGGTATTTTTCCTTTTAATGAATATATTTCCTCTGTAAAAAAACAAAAACAAAAAAACAAAAAAACAAAAAACAAAAACAAACAAACAAATAACCATAATTTGGTTCCTTTTCCTCTATGTAAAATACTAACCTCCACATTTTTTTTTTAAATTTATAAATACTAGCCTTTGAACACACGCTTATGCACATGCTCAAAGGCTCTTTGTAACGACCCAAGGAAAAGCGCTAGCCACATCTGTGTTATACCTCAAAAGGACTAGTCACAATTGAGACTCCTTGTAGTTGTTAATAAAGCCCAGTTCAACCCAGTAAATACCCGATGTGGAACTCATCATACACCCACACACATCACACAATCAATCAAATTGGGGCATTACAATCTCCCCCACTTAAATCTCTAACGTCCTCGTTAAGGCCTACTTTGTGGGTTAGTGTCTCTGAGCCCATATGAGATTACCGGGCCGGCTCTGATACCATATGTAATGACCCAAGGAAAAGCGCTAGCCACATTTGCGCTATACCTTAAAATGACTAGTCACAATTGAGACTCTTTGTAGTTGTTAATAAAGCCCAGTTCAACCTAGTAAATATCTGATGTGAGACTCATCACACACCCACACACATTACACAATCAATCAAATTGGGGCATTACAATTGTAATACCCCAATTTTGTTTTTATGATTATCACTGCATCTTGTCATTTTTAATATAGAGTTGAGGTACTATATGTGTGTGCACAATAAGATGGGAGTAGACAATTTTGTGGTGCTACAAATAGGTGAGAAAATTAAAGTTTTAGTACATATAATTTGGTGCAGCAATTAAAATAATAAATAAATAAAAGATGAAGATGTTTTATGGGCTTCTTGGAGACTAAAGAGATAAGCTCAAGTGGATTTTAAACACTAGCCCACTACCCCACCAAGCCCACACCTCTAATGTGTTAAAATATAAGGTGGAGCAAAAGATAAATTAGGGTTTTCATAAGAAGGGTTTCATCACTAAGGAGGCTAGGGGGTGTATTTTTTCCTTGGAGTTAATTGAAAAGGCAACCAATAGTTCAAGGTATGATTTCTCACCGTTAGAAGCAAAGAATTAGGGAGTTAGAATTTTATCATGGAAAACTTTAGTGATGTGTATAGATTTTGGAATTGGTAATTTCTTAGATTATGATTTTACACTATTTCTATTATTCTGGAATCTTAGGTTGCCACTGCTTGGACCCTAGAACAAGAGCCGAAACTATTAAATCCATGAATAAAGCTTGCATCATTTTTGTAGGGCTATAAGAACTTTTGGGCTGTTGATCTATACCATGAGGTTAATCATGATTTGCTGGAGATATTGCACCTGACCCCACACTTGTGCCACTAGTTAGTTCTCACTTTTGTCAAAGTCCAAGTTCTCTGATGGATGAAGTGATGGCCTTGGTAGTCTTTGCCTAGACTTTGACTACAATGAACCATTAGAGATCAACACGTTTACAATTCTTTCAAAGAATAATGGTAGATTTGTTTCTTTTACCCAAATTATAATTTCATCTCAAAATAATGCTTAGATATTTAATACATTAGGGTCAACGATATTAAGTCCATGAACAAGTCATATTAGTTTTGGCCCACGGTTCTCATTGGGGTTATTATTAAATCCTAGGTTTGCCCAAAATGTGTATTTTAGAACAAAGTTACAGTTATAGAGCCTAATTCATGTTTAAGGTTTTACTTTTGTTTAGGACATATATTAAATCCTAAAGTATTGGCTACTAGCTCTAAGGTTTGATAAATTGAAGGAAACATTTTGGGTAGAGGTTCCTTGCATTAGTGTTATTAATTAGTTCAACAAAGTATAATCTCAGTGAGTCAGTTTGTACAATTCGATAAGCTTTATATTTTTGTGGAGGATATTAAGTAATTCCCATGATTGATTATAGGTCCTATTTAAGAGTGTTTTGAGGCTCTTTAGAGGTTGTTTTGGCTGGACTTTCGGAGTGATTCAAGCATTGTAAGTAATTATGCATAATATGCACAAGTTTTGTCCATTAGGTTCTTAGAAGTTTTCAAAATTTTTGTATTTCAAACTTATATTTTCTAAAGTTTGTCAAAATTATTTTTGTATCATTGAAAGAGAAATTTCGACTATAAAATAATGTTTTAAAGAGATACTTTGAATTTTAAATAAGTTTTGAATGTCCAAATCTCATTTAAAAGACGATTTCTAAACTAAACTATTTTCCGTAAATGATTGAGTTTCAATGTAAGTTTTCTAAAAAGGTTCTTATTCTTTAAATTTGTTAAAACCAAGTGATTTCAAGGTCATACTCCTATTCTCCAAATGGGATTTAAAATGTTTCTTTTAGCAAATTTAATTTTCAGATTTACTCAAGAATTGTAATATATTTACATAAACTCCTCAGTCTCTATTCGTTCCCTAAGATAGTCAAGCATCCTTTGGTTTATGTTCTATTCGATATTGTGATATTTGATATGCCTCTCTATTTGAAAAGAAATTGTTAATACCAAGTAAATTATTATATTTTGTATAAACTTTGCTTTGTGATATATGACTCAAAATAAGTGTTTTTAGAATTGATCAGATATATCAGATATATGTGTAAATCCGATCACAGGATTGTATGTGAGAATATGTGTTGATCCCTCACCAGTAAGGGTTAGATGTTGGTATCCGCTCACAAGATTGTATGTGAGAATATGTGATGTGTATATATGACACTGTGCTCTGATCAATTATATGTATGTGATTTCAAATGACTTTAAGATGCAGTTACATATGTATTAAGTGATTCATTATATGTTTTAGAATAATTATTTTTGATATCATTGAATGAGTTTGTGAAAAATCAAAATACTCGTGCTTTGCTTAACTCTATTCCGTTGTGTATTCTGTATAATTACTTACTAGATGTGTAACTCACCCCATCAATTAATATTTTCATATTAAAGTGTAGTTGGGAATTTAGAACCTTGGATCGCTTTGTAAGGTGCGAGGTAGAGCATGGAAGTTGTAGGCAACTTCAGTATTTTCTTGAAGACTTACAGAATTTTAGTTACCTTTATTTTGTAATTCATGTTTTATATAATGGAGATTATTTCCAACTTGTGGAGTTTGGATTTTTTTTGTAAGAGTATGTTTTCTTTGGAGTTTTAATTTATTTTGGATTAATTATGCTTATGGAGTTATGTCAGATTAGCAAGTTAGTCGTGCATCTAAATTCATGTTCCATGGATTTGGGTCGTGACACTTTTCTATTATTTTGGTAAAAGGTTAATAATTTGCATTCATTATAATTTGGAATTACCACTTTTTTCATCACACCCCTAGGTAATTTTGTGATTGGAAAATGTAGTAATTCCAAATTATAATGAATGCAAATTATTAACTTTTCCCCAAAAATAAAAGTGTCTTTGAGCACGTGCATAATTTTTGTTACACATAATTTGATAAATTTTTTTTTAAACATAATGTAACAATTTTTGTTAAACATAGTTGGACAATTTTGTTAAAATAATTTAACAATTTTTGTTAAACATGAGCTAACTATTTTTGTCAACATAATTTTTGGCACGCCCAATGGGACCCATTCTTCTTTTCATCTCCAACTATGTTTCTTATACATCAATTTTTGTATTGTAAATAGGTTTTACAATGATTCCACAAGTGACTATTTACTTCCACAAACTTACTGCAATTGCACAAGGGGCAAGTGGTTGTTGCATGACATTCACCCTTGACTGCCTTTCCGTCAAACTTAAGGTACCAAATGATGAACACATGACCAACATCCAAGTTTCATCAACTTCAAAGGCTTCAAGGAAGAGGAGGGTAAGGAAAAAATGCTAAAACTAAAAAATCCCAAACTGAGGGTTCAAATGTGAATGACCCTAATACTATAGGTATGGCCCCAAGGCTTCTCCCCATTCAGATCATGATTGGCTCTATCCCAATCACTTTGGAATAACTGAGGCAGTGATGGTGATGGTCAACTAATGTGAAATTAGAAATCTGTGTAACGCTTAAGTATATATTTCAAAAAGGTATATACGTTTTCTAATCCATGTATTATGGTTTTGTCTATGGTTTTTTTTTTTTTTTTGTTCTTTTTTTAAAAAAAAAAATTGGAGCCTCTATTTATGGTTTTCATTCTCTGTGTTGTATTTTTCCTTTTAATGAATATATTTCCTCTGTACAAAAAAAAAAAAAAAAAAAACAAAAAAAAAAAAAAACAAAAACAAAAACAAAAACAAAAAAACAAAACAAAACAAAAAACAAACTAACCTTAATTTGGTTCCTTTTCCTCTGTGCAAAATATATTTCCTCTATACATTTGTTTTTTGTTTTTTTTTTTTTTTTAAATAATAGCCTATGAGCACGTGCTCACACGCATGCTCAAGTGCTCTTTATATATATATATATATATATATATATATATGGTAAAGGTTAATAATTTGCATTCATTATAATTTGAGATTATTACTTTTTTCAATCACAAAAATATATAGGGGTATGATGAGCTTTATGTGTTTTGAATGAAATACTTTTTTCATCACACCCTTAGATATTTTTGTGGTTGGAAAATGTAGTAATCCTAAATTATGTCATTATGCGCTTAGGGATTTTTTGTCCAATGATGTGGGTGATGTGGCTTATGGCAACACCTAATATTGTATGGGTGGCATTTTTTTTTTTTAATGATGGAATGGGTGGCGTGTTTTAATTATTTAGTATTCATCTAACAATTCACAATCAGACTATTAAACAAGTAGAGCAGAATGGCTGAAATGAAAATTTTAAAATGTTAAGAGAAAAAAAAAATCTCAAACTATAAAAGGCCAATAGTCTTATTATTAGCAATATTGCCTCACTATCTAATAACTTTATCCTCTCTCTCTCTCTCTTATTTGGTTTGGCTTGTGCCCATCTATGGTGATTGGTGATGAATGACGATGGTGTCCTAGCAATGGTGGAGAGTGACAATGGTGTCATGTTAATGGTTAGGAGCATTAGTGGGGGAGGAGAGATTCGACTTAAGTGCATTGATGGTCAAGAGTGGCAGTGTGGCCGCAACAATGGTAGGATCTCTCTTTCTCGCTCTCCACCATTGCTAGGACACCATCGTCATTAGCATTGTTTCCATGAACATGACACCATTAACATGACCATCAATGCACTTAAGTCGAATCTCTCCTCCCCCACTGATGCTCCTAACCATTAAAATGACACAATTGTCACTCTCCATCATTAACCTACCAAATCGAACTGTTATGGTGCATTGCACCTTGTGTAGATCGGTGCCCACCCTTCCATAAGTGAGGTGCAATTAGGCATGAGGGAAAACCACCCTTGTCAGTGTGATGCAACACCCCCCCCCCCCCCCCAAAAAAAAACATTAAAACTAGCCACTTACATTGTGAATAGCCCTAGAAACACCCATACTTGTTTTGCAGTATGGCACTTGGTGCCTACATCTATCTTAGTTTCTCCCCACATAGACAACATTGAACCATCTTTTAAGCTCGTTTTATCTATAATTTCATCTATAATTTGTGTATTTCTCTAGAAAACCATTGAAGTCCTTAACCTAACCCCCCCCCCCCCCCCCAAATCCAAACAATTCGGCACCACAACTGCAACATTAGCATTGTTTCCACCCACAAAACCTCACTTATGAAAGGGTGGGCATCAATCTACACAAGGTGCGATGCACCATACCAGTTCAATTTGGTAGGTTAGTGGCTTTGAGCAATAGAGAACAAAGAGGGGAAAAGGCTACATGGTGGCAATGGAGAATAATGGCTTTGAGCAGTGGAGGCAAAGGTAGAGAGAGAGAGAGAGAGAGAGACTAACTGAGACTATGCTAGTTTGTCGAAGTGATGTGAGAGAGAAACTAAGAGCATTTAGTGTTAGTGAAAATTTTATGAGGTTGAGATAAGAGATATTCAAACATGCGGCAAAGAGAAAAAGAGGCTAAAAATTATATAATCTAAATAATGTTTTTTCAAGTTTAGCTTTGTTTCTTTATATATATATATATATATATATATATATATATATATATATATATATATATATATATATATATAATACTAAACTCACGTTGTTTTAGACCTAAAATAAAAGATTCCAACTCTTATTTCATATTTCAATTTTATGAAAACTAGTCGCTAACCCGTGCATCGCACGAGAACCTACCTATTTGTGAAGTAGACTAAATAGTTTTATAAAAAATTTAAAAAACTACATTATTGCATGATTTGCTCTTGTATGACTTTAATTTGTATTACAATTTGATGAATAAGTCATTGCTCTTATAAAAAATAACATAAGAAGAGCTCATATGTCTTCTCGGCTTTAAAATATATATATATTAGGATTTGCTTTGCTTTTATAGTGTTCATGATTAAATTATCAATGTTTAAGTTTGAGTTTAAGTTGGACTTGTCAGAAAGATAGAGTTTTACTCATTGTTAAGTTTGTATTAAACAAAAATAATTTTGTTTTAAAAAAATAATAATGATGAGTTTGAGTTTAAGTTGAAATAATTTTATTTAAATAAAATGAACCATCCATGATCTGTTAGTCCACAAAAGAATAAGACCTAAAGTCAAATAAATCTCAATTAATATAGATGTCTAAAAACCTATGAATAATATAAAAACTAAAAAAGAGACTATAGTGGAAAAGAAGAACATCACAAGGCTGTGTACCCACGACTCATGTACTGTATCTCTTGTTGGCTATGGACAATAAGTAGTAAGACTTTGAAAAGTCTATTTTATTGTTCAAAACATAAATTAAAAAAAAATTAAACTAACAATTCATTAAAAAATATGATGAAGTTACAAAAGGGGGATGCGGAGGAGAGAGAAAGGGAAGCAAATTCAATGAAGAGGGCAATCAAAGCAATCTATATATAAATAATTTCAAGAAATATTAAACAAATATTAAACACCAAGAGAAAACAAAGAGGGAGAGTGGAAAAACAACCTTCACCTAAAAGAAAGGGGAGAGAGAGGCAGAGATACTAATGAGTTTTAATACATGTGTTGGTGGCTTGGTGCCATATAGTGAGATTTTTGTGACTGTGTGGAAGAAAGAAAACCTAAAAGGCTTTATGTTTGTGTTGGTGCCGTACAAAACAAACGTGCATTATATAGTTAAAAAAAAAAAATTTGATAATGATGACTAAACAAAAATTGATAATGATGAATTTGAGTTTAAGTTAGATTTGTTAAAAAGATAGAGTTTTACTCCTTGTTAAGTTTGGACTAAACAAAAATTAAATTAAATTTAAATAAAATAATTATTATATTTAAATATTGTACTACCGTGGAAAATTGTGAAAGTTTCAAACGTTTCAGTTTTATATATATATATATATATATATATATATATATATATATATATATATATATATGTATATATATGTAATAATAATAATATATATAGATAAAATATCTTTTAACAAAATTGTCAAATGGGTTGAAAATTTTTCAAAAAGATTTTTTATCCCATTGAAGCTCTTTTTAGGCCGCCCAAATGTGAATGGTCTATAATTTCTCATTAAGAGACTAGTCACTTTTATATGTTCATAATTATTGCTTAAGGTTGAAAGGACAAGAGAATCAGTACATCCGTCAAAACACAAAATACAATTTTTTTCTTTCTTTTTAAATTATAATTCGATTGTTATAATAAGTGAATGAGGTAAACTCCAACCTATCTAATCGATATAACTGAGCTAAAAGGCTCTTGTACAACACAAAATCCTATATTACTCCCAAGCACCTAAAATTCATTGGATATGGATTGTTTGTAATATAGTGTACCGAGAGTGCTTTTTAGCAGCTTCTAAATTTTGTATAATAAAAAAATACAGAGAATAGAACAATCAAGAACAATTGAAAGTTTTGAGTTTTCTCTGTAACTTTTGTGTGGTGGGGGGTTTGCCCCCTCTTTCAAGTTCCAACTCAAGGCTTTGAATTGTCCCAAAAATGATACACTAATTAATTCAAATTAATCTACGTAGACTTCAAGCAGATTAGGTGGGTTGTATGACTTTGAAATCTTCCTCTTCTTTATCGTGCTTCATGGGCTTGAATCATAAGGAAGTAAAGGAAGGAGAGAAGCTTAGATCCAATGAAGAAACTAGAGAACTAGGAAAAACATACAGCCATCTACATCCACCTGCCCCTGATTTGGGTTTAATCTTCAACAAAATGGGCACTCAACCACTGGAAACTTGACAAATGGCCAATTTCATTCCGACATGCGTGGAGGCATAGAGCCTAAAGTCATTGGCACTATTCTAAAATTCTAAATAGAAAAGATGTTTCCACAACTTGGAAAATGTAGCAAATCCTGGTCAACCCGGAACCAAGGTCCCCACTATATATATGAATATACCTTTCTTCTAAAAACTTACATCTAAAACAATTTTCTCTTGAGTGTATTAACCATGGCTGTGCCTAGCAAACTTGTGCTTCTCATTGCTGTTCTTGTTGCTTCATGCACCACAGACACAGAGGCCTTGAAACCCAAAAAAACCCATATCCAATTCTACATGCATGACATAGTTGGTGGCCCAAAACCAACTGCAGTCCAAGTTGCTCGCCGGTTGTCCAACTACACTGGTTCAGACCCAATAGCAGCCATGTTTGGATCTGTTTCAGTCATGGACAACCCGCTAACAGTCACACCCAACCCAAATTCAACAGTGATTGGACGAGCTCAAGGGATCTATGCCATGGCCTCACAGCACAACGAGTTCAGCCTTCTCATGACACTGACATATGGGTTCATCAGTGGACCATATAATGGCAGCTCTTTTAGCGTGGTGGGCAGGAATCCAGTGATGAATGAAGTGAGGGAAATGCCCATTGTTGGAGGCACAGGGATTTTCAGACTTGCTCGTGGGTATTGCTTTGCTAGGACTTATTCAATGTACCAAATGGATGCAGTGATTGGGTACAATGTGACAATACTGCATTACAATGGGAAAGCGTGACCATTTGTAACAATTTAGACCAGTCATGGGTTAAGGGTTTCTTATGCTATAGAGAAAATAATACTAAAAATTATGAGTGGAATGTTTTTCTTCATGAAAATCGATTTATAATTATTAAGTTGATATATTTTATAATATTAATTGCATATTACTTCATGAATTTAAACAAATTTTGAAAGTTATATATGTTTATTATGGTGTAGAGATTTGTATTATTTGATGGGACAAGATCATCTAATCGTATAGTCAATTTTTTTTTTTTTAAATATATATATATATAAGAAATCTAATTGTATGGTCAATTAAATGCTTGGTTTGACAAGCCCAGTTATATGAACGATCTTCTCAATTCGGAATATGAGAGCTCTGCCCTTCTATCCTGGATACACTTTCAACTTGAGGAGCAATGAGGGGATAATCCAATACCAGAATGAGCGATGAGTACGTTTCTCAAAAGGAAAGCGAGGCATTAGCTACACGAGCTATTTCCGCCGGGAATTAATTACTAGAGGCTGAAACCCTTGCCATTATCAAGGTATCTTCCCCCAATCTTGCCCATGATAGTGAAATCAACATCCTTTTGACCACAAACAAGGCTATGGCTAAAATTAAGGAGTAGCCTGTGCCATATGATGAACCCTAAAATTTCCCAGTCCTTCCACCATAATTAAGTATGAGACAACTATTATATTACACTAGTCTCATCACATGTGCTTCACGTGTGCAATGAGATTTTTTTTTTTTTTAATAGTGTCATAATTTTTTATTCATTCAAATTTGAGGTTTACACATTTTCTCATTAATATTTCGCATTTAGAACTACTAATGCAACTAGGAGTGTCATGAGGTTAGTTTCAAAAAATGATCAAAAATATTACATGTTTATTTTGTAGCCCAAAAAAAAAAAAACCTATGTTTTTATTTTATATATATAATTTTTATTTTGAAAATCTAATTTATAAGTAGATAAAGTAATTTTAAAATCAACAAAAGAGTATACCTATTTTTTTGGCAATATTTTAGTGGTAGTTAAAGTTGTATTTTTATTGGATTATCCTTTAGTTTTGTTTCTACTTAAACAGAGGGGTGTGAATGTATTTTTTAACCAAAAAAATTAAAATCCCAAATAAGGAAAACTAGGGGTGTGCATAAGTTGGGTTCGGTCTGGTTAAGGAGATTTTTTTTTACCCAACCCACTATGGTGGGTTAAAAAAAATTCAACCTAACTCAACCCATCACATAAGTCCAACCGAACCCACATGGGTCGGGTTGAGTTAGGTTGAACCCATGGGTTGGACAATTTTTTTAATTACTATTATTATTAAATTGAGCAAAAAAAAGAAGATAAATATAAATATATTTAAAAAATCCAAAGATTAGTAACAATGTAACTCCTTAAAGGCAAATAACACTTGATGTTGAACTAAAAGTCGGACCATCTCCAGTTCGTCCATAGAATTGTTCAGGACTAAGAAGGTTAACCCAACATAGGAAGGTCATCCACCGTGGGGAGGTCGTCCATCAGGGAAGCAGTTGGACGACCTTTTAACACTTAGAAAATTTTCAGAATGGATTTACGTACAAAAGCTTATGATTCGGATCACGTTCTACTATTTAGAAGTATGAGTGAAATCCTTGTTCATCATTATAATTTCCCACTAAGTTCTTAACTTCAAATAGTAGTTGTAGAAGATAAGATTGAACCTTCTAACTTCTATAACAATTGTGGAAGTTAAGTCTAAACCTTCTAACTTCCATACACGTTGAGGAAGTTGCTAAACAAGTAACCACTCCAAAGCTCACTATATAAGGACTCATCCATATCAAATGAAAGTAAGTTTCCACTACTCCTAAAGTTGGAATTCTTGAGTTCTAGAGGGAAAACTAACTTAAGTATCAGAGGGTTCTTGGCCGGTTCATCCCGGTTACCTTTGATCTTGTGTTTCCTTTTATTCCAGGCCTTCCAAGCAATCACTAGCCCATTGAAGCTCGGAGCTTTCAGCCTACTGATTTTCTATGCATCATTAGTTGGCATCGTTTGTGGAAAGAATAAATTTGTGATTCGTAATTTATCTTTCTTAGACAAAAGGTTGTATGGTCCGGACAAGGTCAATGGCCACTAGTCTAGGCCATCAGGAGAGTGGGAACACTTCCAGCCATCCCAATTGTGCTCACCAGTTAGCACCTACCACACAACCGCCTTCCATCCAACAAATACAGTCCATGGCAGCCACCATGGCAGAATTAACCCACCAGAATCAATAGCTGACCCGGGAAATCAACCAAAGGAGGCAACGTCATGAATGATGCATGGAAGGACAAGCTCAGAGTCAAGAATTTAGAGAAGGAGAAAATGTTGAGTGTGAGAACCACTCAAGGGGTATTGCTTCACAAAGAGTGCCACACTTGGAGAGGGAGATGGATCAAATGAAAAGAGTCATGGATGAGATAAGGGAGAATATGCAAAGGATGAATCATGTAGATGATTTAGTTCATTGAACTGATTCCCCTTTTATAGCTTCCATCAATAGTCATCCCCTACCTTCCAAGTTCAAGATGCCTTTCTTGGATTCATATGATGGAACATGCGATTTGTGTGATCACATAGCAACCTTCAAGACCACAATGCACCTTTAAGGAGTTTCAGATGAGATAATGTGTAGGGCCTTCCCAACCACCCTTAAAGGGTCAGCACAAGTGTGGTTTAGCAAGATACCTCCAAACACTGTTGGTTCTTTTAAAGAGTTGAGTAAGTTGTTTGTTAACAACTTTATCGAATGACAAAGGCACAAACACTCCTCGTTCAACTTGTTAACTATAGAACAAGGAGAAAATGAGAGCTTGCGGTCTTTCATCACTCGCTTCAACAGGGGAGCCTTGAAGGTAGACGAGATGGATGACAAGTTATTATTCGCAGCCTTTCATAATGGAGTTAGTTCGGATTTATTTATCCACAAGCTATATGATCAAGAGTCATAGACTATGGCTGAACTTATCCATTCAGCATAAAACTTCATAAATGCAGAAGATGCAATCATTGCTAAAAAGAGGAAGAAAGCAGAGCGGATGGAAGCAGACCTTCCGCACCATCCTGAGCAAGGCTCTCTTCCAAAAAAGGCTCGGACACGAGAGAAGAAAGATAGAGATAACAGGAAGGTATGATCGTCTTCAGGAAGGAGTCAACACTATACGCCCTTAAACGCGCCACTTGATCAGGTGCTTATGCAAATCAAGGATGATCCATCCTTGAAGTGGCCAAAAAAGATGAAGGGAGATCCCAAAAAGTGCAATAAAAACAAGTATTGTCGCTTCCATAGAGATCATGGGTATGACACGGCTAAGTGCTATGATTTAAAGTAGCAGATAGAGAATCTTATCAGGCAAGGAAAGTTAAGGCATTCTATTGGACGAAATCATAAAGACAAGAAGTTGAAAGGAAAGGTAGAAGAGCCATCACCGCCCCTACTTGGAGAAATAAGAGTTATTGTAGTAGGAACTTCGACAAGGCAATCCTCCAAGTCAAGAAAGACATACTTGAAGGCGGTACAGAACGTCCAACTCCTTGGACGGCCACCAAGGACGAGGGGGGCAGACAAACAAACCATTACTTTTACAGACGAGGATGCTAGAAGGGTCCATCACCCACATGACGATGCAATCATCATCACTTTGCTCATTACAGATTACACAACTAGATGGGTGTTGGTAGATAATGGGAGTTCAACAGACATTCTATATTACCCCACCTTCCAACAAATGAGGCTTGGAAGAGATCAACTTCGTCCAGTAAATTCGCCCTTGGTAAGATTTGGAGGAATGAAAGTGCAACATGTGAGCACTATTACACCACCTATAGTGGTGGGAGCATATCCACAACAGATAGCCAAGGAAGTAAATTTCCTCGTTGTAGATTGTTTATCTTCCTATAACGCTATCATTGGACAACCAACTTTAAATAGTTAGAAGACAGTAACATCTACCTACCACCTATTTGTCAAGTTCCTAATGGAGTATGAAATAGGGCAAGTACAAGGAGATCAGTTAGCCGCTAGAGAATGCTACTTAGCCATGTTGGTTATCAATAAACATGTGTAGACGATGAATATAGAGGAAAGAAGGATTATTGTAGAGCCCATTGAAGTACTGGAAGACATCCCTTTGGAAGAGGGTAATCATGAAAAGTTTACCAGAATCGGAATAAGTATAGAGGAAAAGACGAAGCAAGACCTCGTCCAGTTCTTAAGGAAAAGCATTGATGTTTTCGCGTGGAGTCATGAAGACATGCCAGGAATTAACTTAAGTGTTATTACTCATCAATTGAATGTGTATCCATCTTCCAAGCATGTTCGTCAAAAGAAGAGAGTCTTTGCTCCTGAGCGAGATAATCCTATCAAGGAAGAGGTCTAGAAATTAACCACAGCAAAATTTATTCGGGAAGTCTATTATCTGAATTGGTTAGCTAATATGGTGATGGTCAAGAAGGCAAATGGCAAGTGGAGGATGTGTGTAGACTTCACTGATTTAAACAAGGCTTGCCCCAAGGATAGTTATTCTTTGCCACGCATTGATCAGTTGTAGACTCAACGGCGGGTCATCAGTTACTAAGCTTCATGGACACCTTCTTAGGGTATAACCAGATAAAGATGGATGAGGTAGGCCAAGAGAAGACATCCTCCGTTACTAGTCAAGGTTTATTTTGTTACAAAGTGATGCCTTGAAGAATGCGAGGGAAACTTATCAGATGTTATTCAATCATATGTTCCGTCCACAGATAGGACGGAATGTAGAAGTTTATGTGGACGATATGTTAGTGAAGAGCTTGGACGAAAGGAAACATCTGGACGATCTATAGGAGACTTTTGACACAATTAGACGATACAATATTAAGCTGAATCCAAGTAAGTGTGCCTTCAGGGTTTCGTCAAGGAAGTTTCTAGTATTCATGGTTTCACAGAGAGGAATTGAAGCGAATCTTAACAAGATCCAAGCCATTTTGAACATGGAACCACCAAAGAATGTCAAGGAAGTCCAGCCCCTCACTGGACGAGTTACAGCTTTAAACAGGTTTGTTTCAAAAGCTACAAATAAATGTTTGCCTTTTTTCAAAGTTCTCATGAAGGCATTCGAATGGATGGACGAGTGCTAAAAGGTCTTCTAGGATCTTAAAGTTTATCTTACCACGGCTCCCCTATTAAGTCCATCCATACCAGGTGAAGAGTTGTACTTATACTTAGCAGTATCCCCACATGCAATAAGTCCAACATTGATTAGGGAAGAAGGGAAAGTGCAAAAGTCTATGTATTATACAAGTCGAGCACTAAGGGGAGCAGAAGGATGATATCCGATGATTGAAAAGTTGGCTTTTACATTAATAACGGCTTCCAGGAAGTTGAGGCATTACTTCTAGGCTCATGTCATCAATGTCATGATGGATTATCCGCTCAAGAAGGCGATGAACAAGTTGGAAGCCGCAGGACAATTAATCAAATGTGCTATAAAGTTAAGTGAGTTTGATATCAAGTATCAACCTAAGAATGCAATAAAGTCTCAAGCTCTAGTAGATTTCACTGCGGAATTCACTCTAAGTCATAGTGATCTAGACGGGGTGGAAGAGGTTAAGGTATAGGCCGTCCATGTAGATGGGTCGTCTACACTATATGCAGAAGGAATAGGAGTTGTGTTGCAATCCCCAGAAGGAGATAAGTTAAAGTATAAGGTTCGCCTACAGTACCAAACAGCCAACAATGAAGTTGAATATGAAGTCTTTCTTAAAGGGTTGGAATTAGCTAAGTCTTTAGGGGCAGAGTCAATAGTCGTCCAAAAAGACTCTTAGTTAATCATGGGCCAAGTAAATGGAACATGTGAGGCAAAGGAATGATGGATGAAGAAGTATCTTAGTAGGGTAAAACGTCTTATTAAGAAGTTTAAGGAAGCCAATTTCCTTCAAATCTCAAGGGAGGAAAACATGGAAGCAAATGCCTTAGCAAAGGAAGCATTAGTAGATGAATCGATGGACGAATTTGATGAAGTCCAATACATGTCTAGCATAGATCTTCCAAAGGTACAATAGATAGAAGGTGAAGAAAATTGGATGACCCCACTAGTCGTTTACCTAAAAGATGGAAGGCTTTTAGAAGAGAGAGACGAGGCCAGAAAGTTAAGGATCAGGTCAGCTAAGTACGTCTTATAGACGAGGTGCTATACAAAAGAGACTTCTCTCAGCCTTACCTAAGGTGTTTAGCTCCAGACAAAGCAAACTATGTATTGAGAAAAGTGCATGAAGAAGCATGGCAACCATTCAAGAGCTAGAGCACTCGTCCACAAGGTCGTTCGTGCAGGTTATTATTGGCCAACCATTAAATAGATGTTAAGGCTTATGTAAAGGTGTCTGATCAATGTCAACACTTCAGTAATGTCCCTAGACAACCATCAGAGTACCTTACCCTGATGATGGCCCCATGGCCCTTTGCGCAATGGAGATTGGATATTTTGGGTCCCTTTCCAAATGAAACCAAACAGATGAAGTTTTTGGTGGTAAGGATTGATTACTTCACTAAGTGGGAGGAAGCCTTTAGCAAAGATCACACAGCAAAATGTCAAGAACTTTGTCTGGAAAAGCATTGTATGCCGATTTAGGGTACCTAGAGTCCTAGTGTCAAATAATGGACGACAATTCGATAACACACCCTTCAGAGATTTTCGCGAGCAACTTGGAATCAAGAATCATTATTCCTCACCCTCCCACCCATAAGCAAATGAACAAGCAGAAATTGCAAATCGATCCATACTGAAGATCATCAAGACTCGGCTGGAAAGGGCAAAGGGAGTATGGTCGGACGAGCTACCAGGTGTTCTATGGGTTTACAAGACGACTGTGAGGACCCTCATAGGGGAGACTGCTTTCAAACTAGCCTATGGAAGTGAAGCAGTCACACTTGTAGAGGTGCACATGGCCAACCACAAGGTGATGAAATATCAGGACAAGGAGAATGAAGAACAATTTCGTCTTAACCTTGATCTAATAAATGAGGTAAGGATGGATGCAGAGCAGAGGATAACAAGATATAAAAATCTTATGGTTAGATAATATGATGCAATGGTGAAACCCAAACACTTCAACATAGGGGACCTCATCCTTAAAAGGGTCTCCTTGGCAACTAGAAACCCAACCCACGGAAAGCTGGGGGCCTAATTGGGAAGGACTCTACAAGGTTATCTATTGTAAAAGGTAAGGATCATACTACTTGGAAGCCCTGGATGGACGGAAGTTAGAGCACCCTTGGAATGTTAAGCATCTAAAAAAATACTATCAATGAAGGGTCAGGTTGGACGAGCATCATCATGGACGAAGTTGAAGTTATATGTTACTTTCTTCAAATTTATTCATGTTATTGCTAGTACTACATGTTTTTAATTTTTTAATTTCATAAAAAGTGCATTAGTTTCCAACTTTTGCGCTGTCTATGGACTAATTTGTGATAGACGAAGTTATGAACTTAGTCTATCTGTTTGTACATAAGTATTTTTAATTCCCTAAAGGCACTAGCTTCTAAGCATGTGCCATGCTTGTAGACAATGTTTATGTTGTGTATATACAGTTTGAATTCCCAATGTATATAATGTTGTGTGAGTTTCTAATTTTCATGCTGTTTTCATTTAAACTAATTCACAAGAAGGCTAAAGGCCCAAGACAAGTATAATCTCTGTATGCAAGGATGTAATGTCTATAAGCTTGCCTTAAAATAAGGATAAAGCAAAGAAAATTAAAACCTAAGGTATATTCATCCAACCAATGGACGAGGAAAAATGTGCACATAAAAATACTCAAAATCCATAGATGAATTTGACCAGCCAAAGTCCAATCTTTGGACGAGTAAATGCTGGAAACGTCTTGCCCAGAGATGAGTAAAGAACTGTCCAACATATGGACGAGGAATAATGCAAGCTATAAGTCAAATCTATGGACAAATAAAGCTAGCAAAAGAAATACCATTCATAGATGAGTTATACTTGCCAAATTTAAAGAATGGTAAGAGTGTTGAACATAAAAAACATTCTAACATGGAAATGCCTTCATGAGTGGATGGACCACACTTAAAAACCATAAAAATAATGTGAACGATGTAAACAAAGGAAATTCGTTCACAGAGCACATAACATGTTCAACATTAAATGAAGAGTGAAAATTAAAACAAATATTCATTCTTAAAGTATAAAAAGGGTAGACGACCATCTTCCAAAAACCCTTGGGTTATTTAAAGCCAAATGAAGGCTATTGTATTTTTATGCGTCCATAAACTTGGAAGAGAGAATTGTACTCGAATGAATTTTTTTTTTTTTTTAAATGGTAAAGCCCAAAACAACGGGCACTCCCAATAAACTAAAACGATAAAATTTTTCTAAAGGAAAAATAAATTTATTAAGATAAACCATTGGGGGCATCACCCCTAGACTTTGGGTCGTACTTGCTAGCATCAGTGGCATCCTGGACAAGTTCAGTTGAAGCATTGTCCACCATGTTGACGTCCTCGAGCTCGCCGGGAGTAGGGAACTATCAGTGGCAATAGGGATCATGAAGGAGTCAAAATCCACCTCAAGGTAGGCCTCTTTGGCATCAAAACGAAAGTCTTCATAGCCAGTAGCATAATGACGATCTAGATGAGTCTTGAACTCGTTTAACCTTATGAAGGCTGTGATGGCTTCCTTCTGAGCCTTCTCCATAGACGAAGTAAACTCTTCAACCTTCACCTCAAGGTGAGTGATATGGGTTTCCTTCTCAATAGAATCTGCCTTGAGCTCTTCCACTTCATTCTTTAGTTTCTGCTTAATTCCCTATAGACGATTAAGCTCCTCAGTCAGCCTGATCACCACTCCCTTCTTCAAAAGAACCTCGTTGTTTAGCTCTTTGCTCTTCTCCTTCGCAGCCTTAGCCTCGGCACAAAGTTCCTTGACTTGGGTGGATGTAGTGTAAAACTTTAACATGGTCTATAGATGGACAAAGGAGAGTTAAAAATTTTCCTTGAATTTTTTTTTTAAAAATAAAATAAAGACAATGAAAATTACATACCTTGAAAAGGTTATGGATGGCAGAACGCTCAAAGTCCTTCACTAACATGCTATAGCATGAGTTCACCTCATTGTCAGTGATGATTCCTTTAAACGTCCTCCAAGCATAACCCTTGTCTAGTACCAAGTTGGGAGGATGCTTGGTTTTCTCTAAAGGGTGGGCCATGTGAGGAGCTTTGGCTGTAGGAGGAGGGAGGTCCTCAGGCTAGATGGAAGAAGTAGTCTGGACGGATGGAGTGGTCTGGACGGGTACTAAGTTCACTACTGAGGTGTCCAAGTGTACCGTCGCAGAAGAAAACTTTGGAACCTTGGGAGGAGGAGTCTTACCAGACTTTTGCTTCTTGGAACCTCGACGACTAGGAAGGTCACCAAGGTCCACAGAGCTAGATATACCATTCCTTTTCCCAGCTTAGACAACAGGCTTCTAGACAACCAAGGGAGTGGCATCGTCCAGGACTTGGACGTCCTCTTCACCCTCAGTACCACTGGTAATTGCCTTTTCCTTATTTTCCTTCATGGTGGCCAACCCTATGTTTAAGAGGACAAAGTTAGCAATATATATATATATATATATATATATATACACATATATATAAAGAGGAATGGACGATATTTACTTCGACGAGTGGTCTCCTCATGAGCAAGGTTTTCAACAATAGGCTCAGGACCAAGTCTCCAAGTAGATAGACGACTAAGGGTCACCAATCTGTGGAACTACTCAGGGAAGGCACGAACTCTGTCAATACGCTCTAAATAAAAACTATCCAAGTGTGGACGAGTAACATTTGCACCAATACAAAAGAAAGTTAGACGAGGAAAAAGTTAGATAAAATAAATAAAAGAAAGGAAGAAAGACATACCCTCAAGACGAAGACGACCTAGGGGGCCAGTAAAAGGAGGGAAGGGGGCATTATTTACATCAACTAGGTTCCCAGCCCAATTTCTAGAAATAAAAAAGAATTCTTTTTTCCAAAACCTGTCAAAAGAACTACGGCCCTTAATTAAACTAAATTTAGGGTCCCTAGAAGAGAACTAGTAAAAACTAGCAAATTGTTTAATCTCTAAGGGCTTATAATAATAAAGGAACTCGTCCACTGTGATTAGACGGTTCCCTTCAAGCGCCTCACGTCATAACACTTGCATGGTAACTATTGTCCTCCATCCATTAGGGTTGAATTGGTTTGATCCAATACCCAACCAATGGAAGAGACCTCTACAAAAAGAGTTCAAAGGAAATTTAAGACCTGCTAGAAGATAGGAGGTATATACACCAAAACCTGAAGAAAAAGAACAACACCATTTCCCCTCTTCAAGTAGACGAGGTCTAAACTTGCTAGGAATTTGATATCTACTTACAAGAGTTTTTAACTTACTCGCGTCCAGAGTAGACGCTACATCATGGGCATAACTATAGATTACATTCTCTTCCTCCTCTTCGTCTTGAGGGGGACTAGGAACTACTATCACTACTATAACTTGTACTACTCTCATATCTACTGCCACCACTCCCAAAGGACACGTCCTGATACTCATCTATCTCTCTTTCTAGGCTACTACTAGATGCAAACATAATTAGAAGAGTGAACAGAGATGAAAACCTAAGGATGAAGGGAAGGAAGTACCTGACGAGACTAGAAGACGAGGACTAGACGAGGCTTTTACACGAAATGGCAGAAAGGAAATTATCAGAATAGTAAAAGGTAAGAGAGAGAATGTACATATTTATATGGCCTAGAAGTGGGTTAATGAAGCGATGTGGACCAACCAGAAATTGACACGTGACATTTTCCTCAGAAAATAAATCGACACGGCCAGCCAACCAATGAGATTATGACATGTGGCGCAATCTGGAACAATAAAATTCACCCAGTTATACAACAATTGACATGTGGTACAACAATTGACCATAAAAATGTTGACGCATGTCAAAAACCAATAGTTATACTACAGTGTTCTAAACAACCCTTAAACAAGGGGACAACTGATGGTGAACTAAAAGTCAGACCATCTCTAGTTCGTCCATAGAGTCGTCCAGGACCAAGAAGGTTAACCCAACATAGGAAGGTCATCCACCGTGGGGAGGTCATCTGCGGGTATAAAGGTTGTCCATCAGGGAAGCAATTGGATGACCTCTTAACACTTAGAAAATTTTCAGAATGGATTTATATACAAAAGCTTATGATTCGGACCATGTTCTACTATTTAAAAGTATGAGAAATCTTTGTTCATCGCTATAACTTCCCACTAAGTTCTTAACTTCTAATGGCAGTTGTAGAAGATAAGATTGAACTTTCTAACTTCTGTAGTAGTTGTGGAAGTTAAGTATGAGCCTTCTAACTTCCGTACTCGTTGAGGAATTTACTAAACAAGTAACCACTCCAAAACTCACTATATAAAGATTCACCCACATTAAATGAAAGTAAGTTTCCACTACTCCTAAAGTTGGAATTTTTGAGTTCTAGAAGGAAAACTAACTTAAGCATCAGAGGGTTCTTGGCCGATTCACCCCGGTCACATTTGATCTTGTGTTTCTTTTTTTTCAGGTTTTCCAAGCAATCACTAACCCATTGAAGCCGGAGCATTTAGCCTACTAATTTTCTGTGCATCATCAACACTAATGACTAAATAACAAAAGTAATTTACTAGGGTTTGTGTAAATTAACTGACTTTTATATAGGATAGGAAGAGCTGGTTATTTAAAAAAAATTATTAATTATATAATATATTTTAAATATATATTAAATATATGGGTGTGTCGGGTCGAGTTTGACAGGTTTAGAATTTTATGACCCGAACCCAACCCAACCCGCTATCAAAAAAAAATTTGTAACCCAACCTAACCCGGCAAGTTGAGTTGGATTGGCTCGGTTTCGGCGAGTCGGCGGGTTGGCTGCACACCCCTAGGAAAAACCCCTTAAATAGTAATATATAGTATAGATAAAGATACTCTCTATAATATTCCTTGGAGATTACTAATTAAGAGTAATTTTTAGGTACTCTCAGAGTACAGAGAATGGTATTCCCTCCTTTCACATTCATGTTAGGGCCCACTTATTAAATTTATGGTGTGGTTCACTCATTAAATTCATGGTCGGATCCATCAAAAATGTGAGAAAAGAGAGTACTTTTTTTTCATGTTCTAGAAGTACCTAAGAATTCCACTAAGCATCAGAGTGCTTAGGTTAGTGCCACCAAACCATCATCTTTCCTTTTTCAGATGTCCAATCCTAGTAATATACTAATATTAGAACCATAAACTTTTTCATAACAAGGTAATGTAATAAGTTATGATTGGAGTATCAATTTTACATTAGTTTACCATTGACCCCGCTTTTAGTATACATTAATCACAACATGCCATATTCAAAGTGGTGCAAAATGCTAGGAAAATTTTTTGTATATGAGATTTTTTTTTTTTTTTTTTTTTTGATGCATTGTATACGAGATTTATTGCTTCCTTCGAGCTCATTATTTCCGGGTTTAGCCATGTAGTCAATTAGTCACTAATTCACCATCGGTATTAATTGTTGTATCTATAAAAATGGAATAAACAAAAATCTCATCATTAAGGTGAAACGCAGTCTTATCCTAATTTATTTATCAATTATCATTTGAAGTAAATATTTACTATTTGTTATCATTTATGAGTTTTTCATTTTCCCGACTATTCATTAAAATTAATAATGAATAAGAATTGAAATTTATGTTTTCGTCAATTAAGAACAAAATTGTGGACAGTTGTCAACTGGGACTCCACAAATTTCTCTCCTTTTTACCATGTATAGAGAACATAACTGACTCATTACTCATAATGGGTTTAACACTGTAACTCCCTTGGTCATGGCAGTCCCTTTTTCAAATTCAAATGGTCATTTCCCTCTCCCATAAACCCAATTGGCCAATTCCCTTCTCTCTTCATTTCTTTCTCTCTGATCATTAAACTGTTTTTGAAAGACCACAATTAAACCATAACATAAAAGAAGGTACAAAATGTGCACACCATGGACAATTCCAAGGTTTGTCAGATGGAGAGTGAGGGACTGGGCTTCTTGTTTCTTGGCTTGCAGGTTTCCTATAGGTAACCGTAAGAACTTCCTCTATATCTTTTCTTTTTTCAAGTTTCTTTCTTGCTGGGTGATAATCTTTTCTCTATCAGAAGTGAAAATTATTATAACCATAGAAGTCCATTATTAATTTTTAGCTTTTTTTTTTAAGCTTGCTATAGTATCCTTTCATTCATAACATGTTTGACCATATTGGCAATCAATTACAATTCCTTCCCTTCATTTGATTGAATTGTCATATATGTCTTTCACAGATGATGAACCAAATACATATCGTTCTTCATCACCTCAACCAGTGAAAAATATGTCTTTCGACAAAAAGGGTGATAGTAAAGTCAATCAGAATAACAAAAAAATGTCATGGCACAAAAAACGCAGCAAAGAGAAACGACCAAAACTCAGTTCCACACAACAACCTAAAGACTCCAACAACAACATTCCAGTTGAAAATGGCGCTGATGAAGCACGTTGGCCACATTTTTCAGATGAAGAATACATAGTATTCTGCTTTAGAGAGGATGGAGCATTTGATGTAGTCAAAGATGGAAAGCCAGAAACTTCCAAACCCTTTGACTGCACGTCCAGAAATTCAAGACCTGTAAACCGAAAGGTTAGCAACAGTGCTGAGTCTATGTCCTAAAGTTGAGACAAGAAAAGCAGAAAACAAAAGTTAGAAAAAAATATATATACTTTTGATTGATGTGATTGATGACTTTGTTTATTTCTTTGGTTTTGGACAAACAGCTTAATTATGTTGACGAAGCCAAAACAGTTGTAGAAAGGTATAGCAATGAGGAAAAGTTGAAGAGAGATGGACATGATATTTTCCCTACAAATGATGGAGATGTTAGGATCTCTGACCAAAAGGTATAGTAGTGCCTTTTCTCTGTTGAATTCCCATTGGACAAAAAGTGTCTTTATGAAGGTTGTAACAAAGAGTTTGACATAGATTCCCTACCTTCACCATCATTATTTTCATGTTAGAATGTGACTTGAAAATATAATTTGTTGTTTTTATTATTGTTGTTGCTGTTGGTAGGATGAGGAAGAAGATTGCATATACTTCGATACAGAATCGCCTACACATGGATTCAGAAGGAGATATCAAAGTGAGGAGGTTGAAGACCGTGGCCTGGTATCAGTAGAATCAAGTGAATCCAATCTATCAGATGGCAGTTCACGCTCTTTTGCCTTCCCTGTGTAAGTTCAAAATTCTTTGTTGTTGTTTCTAAATTTCATGTGGTTAATCCAAGTTATATATAGTTATCAATAAGTTTAGGGACTATTTTTCACAACTGCTAATGTGATATGTTGTAATTGGTGTATAATACAAGAGATATCAGTAGGGACGAAGCCAGGATTTTGAGTTACAGAGACAGAATTATAAGCCAAAAAATAAATAAATAAATTCTAAATACGCATCATTTAGTATTAACCAACTCTCAACAAAGACATAAGACAAAGACACAAAACATCGTCCTACTACCTTAGAGCAATTGTATCAGCTCTCGCAAAAATTATTGTCTATTTTTACATAAGAACCTAATTTTCCTATTTTACATACTCACTTTCAAAACACTCCAAAAGAAATTATCTATTTTACACTACATTTAATTAAAAAAAATTCCTCATCAATTTTTTATTATCTCAAATCATCTCTCTCTTCCTCAACCAAAACCCACTACCGTCAATCTAAAGAATTACTAAAATATTCATTTGCATAGCTACAGTAACTGTGTAAATTTAGACCGTTATAGTTGCACAAATGTATTTTTGTACAATAATACATAAATGGATGTGGATGTATTTTGGGTTGATTGGCCAAATTTGGGATCTTATGCTATTTCATAACAATGGATGAAAATGTTCTTATAATATAGTCAATGTAAAATTGTAGGGAGTGAGTCATATATAAAGTTGTAGAGAATATACCTACTTTTTATTTTTTCTAAAAGATAGAGGGTTGGGCCCCTACCTGGCTTCGTCCCTAGATATTAGTGTTAAGTTTATGTGAAAGTAATGTTGTTTCAATTACAGCCGGTTGCATTAGTAAGTTGTGAAAAAAAATTGTCCCCTAACATTGTTGCTATTGTAGTTGTCATGAAGTTGGTGAAACCATGCAGGTTGGGTTGGGAATGGATGGGTAGTCCTGTGCAGATGCCAAGATCAGAAGGCCTGCAGTTAAGGAAGCACAAGGCCCGTTTTGTGGGCTTTCAGTGTTGTAAATTCTGAAGTTTGCTGTCTCTGTCTCTTTCTCCGTTCTCTTCCACTCTCCCTCAATTTTGTCTCACATAGGACTGGATTGAACATCAAGAAACTACTTGTACTTCAACATTCATTCGTACAAATAGAAATGATTTTAATGTTTAAGATTTTTAATCATATGTGAATATCCCACTTTTAAGTTTTAACTCTTAGTTCATGAACCTACTCGTACGATTGGAATTTTGGATGTATATTTCCTGTGTTTGACAGCCAAAAGCCACATAAACATTGCTTTTCAAAAGCGAAAAAAGAAGAAGGTAGTTCCAAAATTTATGCCAAACAATATGGCATTTGATATGATTAATGAGGGAAGTCAAAGCTGCCGACGAGAGCCATGCCTCTAGGCCCCAAGTAATGAACCTAATTAAGTTGGCACACACCATTTAAGCTGGATAAATTTGCCAACTGGTCCAACTGAAGTTTTTTTGGACATTCCAAAGAAGTTGAGTTACTTAGCAGCGGATTGCAATTTTGCATAGCATTTATATTCAAATAGTCTGTAAACCGTGCAAAGTTAAATATGTTAGTATATTGTTATGATTTTTTTTTTTTTTCCTTATATTTTTTGCTTAAATATTAAATTTGAATATATTAATAGTCATTTTCTTCTTTTCTTCTTTTTCTTTTTCAAAGAAGAAAACCTAGGAACTTCATTAAATATAAATTCAGCCATAATCTACTAGAAGTACATGATGAAGGTGTGGATGAACATCCTCCATCAATACAATTAAACCGTTAGCATGTCTCGCATGCTTAACTAGGTTATGAACTATAAAGTTGTCTAATCTTCCAGTATGACAAAAAAAGATATTGTTGAAGGTATTTATAATTTGTTTAGACTGTTTAGTTATTCAACCATCAGAGACTTTACCAGAAGCTAACTGGAATCCACCAATATTTTAATGTAAAGTCTAAATTCATAATGAAATTTAGATTCTTAAAAGCTTATATGACATAATATTATTTAATCAATCAAAAGTAAAATGTTTTTGGTTTTATATATACTAGAAATTTTAACATAAATATAACTTTTTTCCGTCTTTTATTATTATTATTTTTGTCTAATTATGAAATTTCATAATAATGAAATTTGATAATTAAGGTAACTATTAATATGCATTTATTGTGATTGTGTTTTATATGGGTTTAAATATTATATATCATTAGGCATTTATTATGATTATGTTTAAATATGAAATTATATATTATACTATTAAAAGAAAATATAATGTATCAAGATTCTAATGGACGGTTTAATTATGGAATGGAATTTAAATTCAATTAAAAATATATATATGAGAATAATGAGTTAATGACATGTAAAATTGTTAGGACTCAAAAGTTGATGTGACACAATATTATAGAGTCAACTAAAAGTCAAACAATTTCAATTTTATATTATATTGATCACATGCACAAGTGTATGATGCATTGTGTATGTGATCAATATATAGTCTAGGGGTGTCAATTCAAGTTATCGTGTCATGTTGAAGTAGGGTATTCGACTAAATGTCTCAACTCAAATCCAACCCATTTAATAATCATGTTATGGCTCTTCAACCCTAACCCAACCTGTTAATGAAGCGGGTTGACACGACTCAACCCACTTGACACGCTTAATAAACGGGTCGTGTTGGGTTGACATGAATGTGACACAACCCATTTTAACCCGCTTAATATTAAATATAACATCTATATAGAAACAAGTTTTTTACATCCCGAAAGTAACGCATACACTTCTAGTCTTCAACCCACATTCAAATTAACATAATTCAATAAAAATATAACATTCATCTAAAAATAAATTCTTCACACGTTGAAAGAAGTGCATACAACATCAACCCAAATTCAAAATAACATAATTCAACAAAAATATAACATCCACAAAACTCATCAAATGTTAGCATTCTGAAGTAATGCATACAAGTTCTTTACATCCCGAAAGTAATGCATATACTTCTAGTCTTCAACCCAAATTCAAAATAACATAACTCAACAAAAATATAACATACACAGAAATGTCTTCTAGTATTCAAATATAAAAGATGGTAAATTAACTTATTAGATGCAAAGATATGTTAAAACTAATTTCACTAGAGGGAGTCGCACAAATAGTTTTTCAGCTGAGCTTTAGGCCTTGAGGGATGGGCTTAATCTTGCTTCAAATCTAGGAATTATGAATCTTATTGTTGAAATTAATGATGTCTGTTGTCCAACTTATGAAGAATTCTGCTTCTAATCATCATTTGGAACCATTACTTACAGTTACTGATTGTAGGAACCTGCTGATGGCCATACCTTCGACTTAGATTGACCACATCTACAGAGAAGCAAACTGGTGTATTGATACATTGGCTAAGTTAGGCTCTAGTATGGACTCCATTTTTGTGCTTTTTTTTACTAACCACTAAATGTGATGGAGAATTTGCTTGCCATTGATAAGGCAACTACATTTGCAATATACTTATTTTCTATTTTTGATTAGTCTAATATATTAGCCCTCTTAACCAACCCGCGCCCCCCCCCCCCCCCCCCAACCCCTCTAAAAAAATCTAATTTTTAGAAATATAGTTGAGTAGGGGTGTGTGCATGCAACCCACGTATCTATCTAAAAATCCAATCCAACTCAACCCAATGCCTTAGGTTTCTTTTTCATGAGTTCATGGGTTAGGTTGGGTTGTAAAGTTTTTATGAAGCTTGGGTTAGGTGGGGTTGGGTTTGAATTGGCAAAATTTTAAACTCGCGTAATCCAACCCAACCCACAATGTCAGGATCATTGCTGCAAAACGGCCACCCCCTCCACCTTCCAGCAGCACGCCACCATGCACACCTTATGACCCTCACAACCCGTTAGCGTTGATAATGTGAGTGAGAAACTAATGAGGGAGAGACTAAGAGACGTTGAAATATATATATATATTCTGAGCTAATCTACAATGCTAGTCAGATTTGATTATGCATTGTAGCTCACATTTAGTTTGTTTGGCAACAAGCTAGCTCAATACTGGTTTTACTTTTCTGGGTTTGTTACCAAAATTTTAGCTGAACTAACTGGATGACTGATCCGGTGCTAATGCTATGAAAAGCCACAATATTCATCAAAAATATAAAAAGTAAAAAGAAGTTGATGACTCAAACAAGAAGAAATGCTGGCCAAGTCAAAGCGCATAATACAACTGTCAAGCTGTTTTCTCCTTCAAACAATCTAAATAACAGAAATGATCTAGACCTCAGATGCACATATTCCATCTATCAGTTCACATAAACATTTAAGAATAGAAAAGATATTTGAAAAAATACAATAAAAGTTTCATACTTACATCATCAAGATATAATTATCAACAGCCCAGCAACACAAGTAGAGAAAAACAAAGGGAGGGGAGAGAAAGCAATAAAATTCCTTTTCTTTTCTTTTCTGCTGAGAGCATTAAAGCAATGATTCACACCGAGAAGCCTATCAATACCTAAAGAACTAGTGTAAAAATACTTCAAAGGAGCTCAAGAAATCCCTGGCTTAACACTTTCTTTCAGAACTAATTACTAATGATTGAAGAAATAACCTTGCATTGGCTGCAGCAGTAATAGATTCTTCATCTTGCTTCTCTTTTGCAGCAGCAACAGCAGCAATATAAGCTTGTCTTGCTTCTTCCATTCTCTGAATCTCCATCTCATCCAGATTATCCTGTTTAAGCAAACAAAAATGTCAGAATTGCATAAGATACAACAGCCAACAAGCTCAATGGAAAAGTCCCTGCATACTCAAATCAATTCCTTTCAACAACTTATAGGCCATTACTCCTGAAACGTATTGTTTCAATTAAAATTTACCCTGCTTATCATTCTCTAATCTCTTTCTCCATGACCTCATAACTCTTTTTTTTTTCCTTTTTTTGGATAAGTTTTTTTCTTTTTTTTTCTTTTTCCTTTTTTCTATTTTCTTTTTCTGTTTATACTCCATATATCCTTTAGAGAATTAATCACAAGGCCAGCTAAAAAGATACAACGAAGCAGTACACATATATAAATGCCAGAAGATTCGTAAATTTTTAGCTAATAGCATTTTTTTTTTTTTTTTGGATAACATAAGGAACCTTCCTAAAGAAGAGCCCTTTGGCCAATAAAAACTACCGGCAACTAACCCCACACACCATAGCAAATTGCTAGGTAACCCATGGGCATTCGCCCCTGATGGGCTAAGCATTTATGCTTATGCCCATGAGCTAATAGCTTTCTTCTTTTTAATATGTTTTGGCCCCAAAGGTAAGGGGAAGGGGAAATTCAAACTAATGACTTCTGCTTCATAAGGTGTAGTCCCCAGGTGATTGTGCTATCCATCCCTTGAGCTATTCATTAGTTAATATTTGTAACAATAACCATCCAAAAAGAAGAGGAAAGTAGAGTATATTCAAGGAAGAAAAAAAGGAGGAGACTATGGGCTTACAACATAAGAGAGAGAATCCAAATAATTTGGTGTTATGTCATAATCAGCAGTATGAGAAGCAGAATCATTCTTTGTCAAGCTTTCAAACAACAGCATAAATGATGAAACTTCTCCTCGTACAGAGTCAAGATCTTCCTGGAGCTTTTCCACTTCTCTGTTGGATGTCATTGCTTCCCACTGTATCTTTTCAAGTGCAGCTTGCTTGTCTGCAAGCTTAATCTGTGGAAAAGAAAGGAGATATTTTTCAATTTTTTTTCTTTACAAAAACATGCAGCTAGGTTTCAACCTAATTTGTTAGGATGTTAGAGCAATTGCATCAGTCTTTGTAAAATTTGCTGTCTATTTTAGCATAAGAACTCACTTTTTCTATTTTACTTAGCTACTATTACAAAACACCCACATCAGTCAATCTATTCTATAAATTTATTTCGATATAATATTCATTTTTCATTATTTTTTATCACCTCCTCCTACAGTTCAACTTTCTTTCTTCTCTTCAATAAAAAAATTCAGATTCAAAGACATGAGAGCAAGGTAAACAAGTAGCCATCAAATTATCTTCCATACATATAACGCATAGTGTTTCAAATCTTCAACTTTAACCTTCTCCAATGCCTCAACCAATGATTTACTTCCACAAACCGAGCTTGTATTCACCTAGGTATCCATGGATTCCCTTAAAGCCACAGAAAGTTCAAGTTCTTGATCAAAGCCTTGTATGACAGTAAGAACCACCATCGTTGATGGTTGAACATTACCACCACTGCCACTACAACCACCATAACACATACAACACCATATCCAACCCATGTTGAAGCAAAACCCATAGCAGATCTCACACCAAATCCATCATACCCGAACTGAAGCTGAAGCTGAAACCCATAATCAAACCAAAGCCAAATCACAGAACCCATTTCAAAACCCAAATCAAGCTTCAAACCCATCAAAAACCATCGATTTGAAGCTCAAAAAGAGAAAATTTGCTTAGGATTTGCTTCTGGGTTGACAACAGATCCTACAGTGAGAGAGAGATTAATTTCTGGGCTTGTGGACAAATCAAAGAGAGAAAATTTCTGGATCGGTGAGGAAGAACCAACCGAGAGAAAGAGAATTTCTGGTTTGGGTAGGAACCAACTGAGAGAGCGAGAGAAACGAAAAAAAAAAAGAATAAAAAAATATATACAAAGCTCAGTAACCATGTAAATATACAGTTACTGTAGCAACTTTGCATATATACACAACTATAGCTTGTCTGATGTGGGTAGTTTTTTAGTCAAAATGTGTAAATTTATGCACTTTTTGTATTATACACCAGCTGGTGTAAATGCTCTTAACCTGGTTTATTCAAGGGGGTGGGGGAGGGAAGCTCTATTTTTTTTTAAAAGAATCATATCATAGAACATCAAAAACATTTAGTGCATTTATTAAAAGGATCAAAATTTCAAAATTGTTATTTACACTTGCAATACAGTCAAGCCTTAGTCCCAAATTTTGGGGTTGGCTACAAAATCTTCAACACAGTCAAGGTCAAGCACATGAATTATTCTCTGCCATTCTAGTCTACCCAACGTCGTTCTCTTTGTTACTACCTTAATTGACATGTTATTTTTACTACTTTTATAATGTTATTTTTGGTCCTCCTCTACCTTTTTTTGTACCCTCAAATTGAATGAACTCATTCTCTCTCTGGTGCATTAACCTCTCTCCTCTGAACATGACCAAATTATCTCAAGCAATTCTCTCTCGTCTTTTCATCAATAAAGACCATGCCTATCTTTAAGCGAATGTCCTTGTTTCAAATCCTATCTTTCCCTATATTTTCTCTCATCCATCTTAAAAGTAATTTAAGCTACACTCATTTTATGAATATATTATTGATACTTACAATCCTTTGTAAAATTATGTAACTATTGGACTAAGACCAAGACTGATGTCAAAACTAATATTATAACCTTGACTAACAAAAACCTTCAAGTGTTGAATTCATATTCAACCTAACGCTTCTGTCAGATTTTCTAAGATCCCAATTGAAAAGCTTAATCAAGTATATCTCAGTGCAACAACAACATGTCAGACAACTGCATATTCTCTTATACATCACTGTTGTCAAATAATGAAACATAAATCAGCACCCACAAAGGTAAACACTTGACAGATTCAATATGCTAGTAAAACAACATAAGCAATAGTTTGGTACCTTAGCATCAGATAGTTTTCGCTGAGTGGACTTTATTAAAGAGTCCTTTTCCTCAGCCTGATGTTTCAGTTCATCAAGTTTTACTTGGACAGCATTCATCTGATTCTTTGAAATCTCCGCAGATTTCAGAAGTTCGTCTTTCTCTGATATTTTCTTTTGCAGATCCTCCACTTGTTCCTTTAACATGACCAACTCTTCTCTGTCCTTTTCTGCAGCCGATGCCCTTGAGGAAAAGGATGAAAAGCTTTCGGCATCAAAGTTATTGCTAGCATTCTTACTGTGGTCCTTGTCTCCTGGATCCCTTCTCTTTTTTGTGGGAATGGATTGAGTTGCATTCCTCCCTTTTGGTTCAGTTATCTTCAACAGATAAAAAGAGCAATATCAGCATCCATTTGATGCTGCAAAAGCGATACTTCTCAACAGAACAAACTATATAAACTACGAACATATAATCAGCCGTTCAAATATACAAGAAAAAATTGCAAAACAATTAGAAACAATAAGATTATGTAATACTAGCAATTATGTTTGTAATTGGTAATCTGCAATTAGCTATAAACTTCAAGGTATAACTAAATTTGATAAAACTTCCAATTATAAATACGATAGACACCGTATACATACACAGATATCACTGATAAAGTATTTGTTAAGGCAACACAAATTATAGAATTATTAATAATTATGCCAGCCCTTAGGAAAGACCATGGCTACATATTGGTATTGAAACCTAACAACCAAATGGTCCCAATCAGATTTAAAAGATAATTCTCTCAGACCTACTTGAATCCAGGTCTTACTTTGGGGTAGGAGGGAACCACTCCTAGTCCGTATCAACAAACTAATGGATGAGTTTGTATTTCCTAACTGCTAAAATTTCCCGCTCTTAAAGCGTTTACATCAAAATCAAATTTCAATAATCATTATCCAAATATACAACCATATAAAAAACTAAGGGTATGTTTGGAATGAAGGGAGATGCAGGGAGAGGAGAGGAGAGCTGAGGAGGATGTGGCCAGATATTGAATATCAAACTTTGAGGCCTGAGTATACTCTTAGAAGGTGAGGAACCTATAAGCTTTGTGATTGATGTTTTCAATGATAAAGGTTCTTACCGGTATAGAGCTAAAAGGTAGGTAGACTTCAGTAATGGGATATTTACCATCTTCTGGAAGATATTTAACTTCATACAAGCAGTCTATCTTGGAGGAAGAAGTGGATTGGAAAAATGGACTAGAAGACAATCCCGGTTGTTCCATTATAAGAAGATTTCCACTTTGGCCATCTTCCTCTCTACTTTCTTCTCTTCTCCTTTCCCACTATCTCATTCCATCCAAACATTGGGCAAATGGCTTTTCTCAAACTTCTTTGAGATCTCATGATCAAATTTTTGAGAAAACAAAGTGATCAAATTATTCCATTTAGTATTTTATTTCATTTAGTTAATTTCTCCTCAATTTTACTTGAATTTCTTATCATACTCTACATTTATAAAGTAAGCCTTATATTTCAATTTCCTTTTGCTTTTCTCTTTGCAAAATGAGGTTCTTGATACTATCCTACACCCAACCACAAAAGATGACAATGCATCTCAAGGATAGGAAAATTTTAATATAGATCAACTCTTCCACTTCATTTATGTCATGACCCTTACACATTCTAGCAAAACAACAGAAACTTGTGAAGGTATAA
This sequence comes from Quercus wislizeni, assembly GCA_023055345.1. Lineage (NCBI taxonomy): Eukaryota > Viridiplantae > Streptophyta > Magnoliopsida > Fagales > Fagaceae > Quercus > Quercus wislizeni. The sequence goes on from JALGQJ010000003.1 coordinate 17,644,797, forward strand.
TAATTATGGGAAATGCTACCGAGTGCCCTTAGGGCACTCGTTAAGAATCTAGTTAAAAAAAGTTTTTATGGGAAAAGAAAAAAAAGCAATTAATGTTTTGACAGTTTTTTTCATTTCCCATAAAAGTGATATCAAAACTTTCCTAAAATGAATTCTTAACAACTGCCCTAAGGGCACTCGTTAGCATGACCCAATAATTATTATTAAAAAAAACCCATTAACTATATTTATGTCTGCTATGCACATCTTGGCTTTGCCATACCAAGGGGGGCCAAATGTGCATTTCCTAGACACTTTGACCTCATTAAACTTACTGCATTTCCTTCTCAAAAAAAAAAATTTAAACTAACTGCATTATTTCCACTTGACTGTTCCACAATAATGATAATAATAACATTCTATACTTGCAACTCATTCTTATCTTAAATCCAACACATTTCTAGACTAAATTCAAACATAAAAGACCCGAATTTCAAATAATTCTATACAAAAGTAAAAGGCAAGCAAGGTATATTTAATTATTTACTTTAAAAAATGTACAGATCAAGAGCAAGAGTGTAAAATCTTACTTTCTTGGATAAAGACTCTCTTGAAGGTGTCTTTGTGTAGATCATTGAACCCCGCCGCGTAAACGAACTGCTAGCTTTCCGATCCTAAACAATCCCATTTTTCCAAATATTCAAAAACCCAAACAAATGCTCCAACGTTATTGTTAAAGAAACTCCAAATTCTGAATTCTTGAAATTCCCAATATTTTAAAACCCATGAAACTAAAAATAGAAAAAACATATATATACCACTAATACAGAAATAAACAAATAATCCACATCCACACACACCAATAATTAACCTCTGCTTTAAAAATGAACGTATTTCCATTTTTTTTGGGTTCAAATTCTCCATCTTTCAAACACCCATCAAAGGAAAACCCCTACTTTACAAAACCCAAATAAGGAAACCGTAAAAAATAAATGAATGAAAATGTTCCGTTGACTTTCTATCCCAATATTCTCGGAAAACAAACAGGAATAAAGAGAATCAGAGAGAGAGAGAGAGAGAGGCAGTACAATGAGGGACTGGACGAGAGGGACGATCTCGACGAGGTCTTTGAAGAGGACGCGATCGACATTGCTGCCAGTTGGAGTTGGAGCGAGTGAGGAGTGAGTTGTCGGTAGGTGAGTCGGGGACGAGTTGATGCTGATGTTGATGCTGTTGTTGTCGTTGTCACCTGAAAGCCATGACTTTGGGTCTCCGAAATTCGGATTGTCTTGCAAATCCATCAAACGCTGAGCCTCAAACATTGTTTGGTTTTGTTTTTTTTTTTTTTTGTGGATCAGTTTTTGTTTATAGAAGTTTGAAGAAGAAGATGTGAATTTTTTTTTGAAGTGGGGTAAGAAGTATGAGTAAGAGTGAGAGCAGAGAGAGAGAGAGAGAGAGAGAGAGAGAGAAAAGAGGTTTTTGATTTTTGAAAATCTTGTGGCTTTTCCGGACATGGATCATCAACGGCAATTGGATGAAATGTCGGGCTTACGAAATACCCCCCTTCCATTTTCCATAAATCTCTATAAAAAATCAAAAATACCACTATATATGAGGATTTTTTAAAGGCTAAAAAAGATGAGTTTTTCTTTTTCTTTTTCTTTTTACTTTTTTTAGATTTAATGCAAAACTGACTTTTTATGTTTATTAGAATTAATTTTAGTTTTCTAATTTTAATTTTTTCCATTTTAATTTTTTAAATTTCAAGTTTAGTCAATTAAGGTCACTCTATCGACTTTTTGTATTTTGTTTTTCGTTCATTTCAATCTTTTATGTTTTAAATTTATTCAATTGAGACTTCTCCATTAACTTTTGTTAAATATTGCAATTAATTATCTAAATTTTTATTTTTTTTCAAAATTTTAAATTAAAAAATTCAATTAGTGTCCATTTAACATTATTAATTTTGCCAACTTATTTTATTATTCAGCTTATTTTTGCTACTATTCATGGGTTTCACTACACTTTTTAGTACTATTCATGTGTTCTACTGTACTATTTCAACTAACCTTTACCTTTATCTACCGTACTTTCAGCAAAAAAAATTTAGTTTTAGCAAAATAAACGGATCTCAAACATACCCTTAATGATTGAAAAATATTTTTCAATTTTTTTATTAAAAAAAATTAACAAAAGCTGACGTAGAAGTCTTAATTGAATAAAATTGAAACTTAAAAGACTAAAATGAATTCTAGTAAAACTGAAAGAATGGGTTTTGTATTTTAGTTTTTTTTTTATTATTATTATTACATAATCATCCATGTGTTACTATTTACTATCTTTTTAATATTAAAAAAAAAAGTTACTACTTTCTCAAAAAAAAAACTTCACTGATTACTAAAGTATTATTTTAGAAATAAATAAATAAATCGTTACTAATGTGTAATGTGTTTGGACGGGAAAATTATTGTGTACTCCTAGAATACCATAAATGCGTACTCTCTCCTCTCACATGAATGGTGGGTTCCACTAATTAAATTTATGGTGGGACCCACCATTCATGTGAGAGGAGGGAGCATGCATTTATGGTAATCCGGAAGTACCTAATAATTTTCCGTTTGGACGAGGGGAGCGGGGGAAAGAGGTGGGAAGGATTTAACGCATCTTGTTTGCAAATTTTTCTAAAAGGGAAAGGGTTTAAGGGAAGTTGGACGGTATCTTACCCTTCCAAGCTTCTTCTTTTTTTTTTTTTTTAATATATAATTAGTAAATTATGAGTTTGGTTCTTAACCTTTGCTTCTTCTTTCTTTAGTTCATAAAGTTTTTTTTTTTTTTACAAGATAAAATTTCTACTCTAATCTAAGTGTATATGTGTATGAAACTTCTTCCTGGAAATTTGAATTTCTAACCCTTATCTCTCACACCCCATAAGTATTTATATTTGTATTTTAGATGTGTTAATTTAATCTTTATACTTATTGTATTGTGTCAAAAAAGTCTCTACCATTAAGTAGTAGGTGAAAGATAATGACGTGAAAGGGTTTAAGGGAAGTTGGACTGTATCTTACCCTTCCAAGCCTTTTTTTTAATATATAATTGGTAAATTATGAGTTTAGTTCTTAACATTTGCAATATAAGTCAATTTAGTCCATAAAGTTTTTTTTTTTTTTAAAGATAGAATTTCTACTCTAATCTAAGTGTATATGTGTATGAAACTTCTTCCTGAAGACTTGAATTACGATCCTTGTCTCTCACACCTCACAAGCATTTATACTTATATTTTAAATGTGTTAATTTAGTCTTTATACTTATTGTATTGTGTCAAAAAAGTCTCTACCATTAAGTAGTAGGTGAAAAATAATATCGTGACTAACGGCTTTATTTAAAATTTTTTTTTTTTTTTAAAACATGCGAATTCAATGAACGAACTCGGGAATGGTAAAACAAAAGGAAAAGGCAAGCTATTGAAACCGTTTCTTACAAAAAGCAAGTTATAGATCTAGAAGTTTTTAATTAAAAAATCCTTCAATTAAAATTGCAACAACAATCTTTGAATTATTTCATAAAAAAAAAAACTACTTAGGGCCAATGTAGCAATAACACAAAAATAAGAATAGTCTATGACCGATGAAAAGGAAACGGCAAAGTTGGAATTTTATTTTTTCTCTAGTGAGGGTCCAGTATGATTTCTTTGAGAGCAATGCGCCGGTCAAAAACCCAATTTGAAATTACTAAAATCTCCATCGTTCTCTCTTTTAGTCTTTTTCTTTCAACTTGTTTTTTTCCCTAATGTGTTCAAAATATTTTTAACACACCAAGATTTAGTTCTCCTCTCTAGTCATGTCTAGGGATTCAGTTCTCAAATTAATCCTCTCTCAATCTCATGTCTCATGTGATACATCTTGTGTGTGTGTATATATATATATATATATAAATATATAAATAAAGGACACATGGCAGTTTAGTTGTTAAAAAAAAAAAAAATTAATAACTCCATTAGTCATGTTATCATTTTCTATTTGCTATTATTTTGACATAATATCAAGAGATTAGGAACTAAACTGACACGTCTAAAATATTATGGATCAAATTAACATATAATGTAAAGGTTAGAGACTAAACTTGTAATTTTCTCTATATAATTTACCTTTAGTGCTATTTTTTAGGTTCTCTTTTTAAAATTCAGTCACGTGGCTTTTTTCTCATGAGATTAAAATATATTTTTTGTTAAGTAGCCACATGACTGAATTTTAAAATGGAAATCTAAGGAACAATACCTAAATACTATACCTAAGTTTTGCCACTTTTTTTTTTAATTTTTTTTTACAAGATAGAAATTCTACTCTAACCTAATTTAAATGTATATGTGTGTGAAGTTCCCTCCTAGAGACATCTCAACTCTTGCCTCCTACCTCATAGGAACTTTGGTGAATATCGCACCAAATGTGCACTATGGTCATATAATTCTATATTTGAGAGTGGAGGATTTGAACATCAATATTTCCATTGGAAATACTAGATAGTGCTAATTGAGCTACAAGATTATTGGCAAAACCCCTCACTTCTAATTCTCACAAATTGGAGGAAGGAAGAACAGGGACAAAAGGGTTCCATTTATACTTTTATAACACACCATACAAACAGCCATAAGATGGTTCAATCTACCTGACCCGAATATATGAGGTGTATCCCTAAGTCCTTTTTTTTTTTCCACAAACCTAAAACTTTCCCATGGGTAATGGCTTTGCATCTTGAGGGCATCAAGAATTCAATGATATTTCAATATACGTATATCTCGAATGGAAGATTGGAATCCAATGATACCCTGTATCACGAAATGTGAGCTGAATAGTACAAACAAAACAAATTTCAATGGAAAAAGCATTGCAAATAGTGAATTAGGTGGTTGAGTGCCAAATTGCTTGACAATCCAAATTTGGTACTTTCACCAAATTGCATTGCAAGAAGTGCCAAAAGGCACAAATTTCACCGACAAATTAGGTGGTTCATGACTTGGATTCCATGAGCCAAATCCGCAATAACATTTTCCCTCCCCTTACATGGCAAGTTGGCACCATATCACCATGTAATTTGATAATTTAGGAGCAAAATTCCTCAAATGCATGAATTGTTTTATCTTTGTCCAAATTTTTAGTTTTGTTTTAACAAATTTTTAAGTAGAATTAGTTAGATATTGTTCCATGGGTCCGCTAACTAAATTCAACTATGTGAATTTATTTCTTATTAATGACGTGTTTGAATGGAGGTTGAAGAGATGAGGGATGTGGGTGTTTCATTAATCTTGTTTGAATTTTTAATTTTTTACTTTTTAAGGAAGTGGGGGGAGGGGAGGAGAGGGATTGAGGGGTTTAGAGTTGTACTCTTTTTTTTTTTTTTTTGATAGTTTAATATGTGAGGGTGAGGATTCGAATCTTAGACATATTTGTTGAAAACACAAAAAGTTGTACCTTTTTTCTTTTTCCTTTTTTTTAAAAAAATTTCCTTATATAGAGATATGTTCCACTTATATAATTTTTTAAAAAATTGTCAACTTTACCCTTATTATGTCATTATATCTATTTATTTAAAATTAACCAAAAAAAAGATGTAATTATATATTCGCCTCCTATTTAATTTTTACAACATCTACTTGTGATGAAAGAAACGTTTCCCTCTTCCCTCATTCTCTTTCTTTCTTTTGGTGAACTATTCCCTCCCTCCAAAGAAACTTCCAAACATATTGTAAGAGAAAAAAGAACACTTTTTGTGTTGCAATCACATTAGATTAAATTGAAGAATTTTCCCAATTAAAAAAAAAAGATTTTTTTTTGTACAATGCTATAGAGTTGTACCTAAAGTATGAATTATTTTTCCTACTCATATACAAGTAGAGCCAAGGGCACAACTTTTTCTTTTTCCTAACATCATATATTACTCTCACACGATTTTTTTAAATATTATACACCAGTAACATCCATATCATCACTTGTAAGAAGAGCAATACATACAAATTCTAATCCAAGTTTATCACTAAATTTTACAATAACAACTTGACAACTCGCAATTGTCTTTTTTTGGTAGAGTGTGTAGACTTATTGTTGTGAGAATTATGAGGAGTGCCACTCTGACTTGGCACAGAAGAACATATCTGAGGTGACAGACGCAAAGTAGAAGTTAAAATTGGAAAGAAGTTCAAGAAAAGAAATGACAGAGATAGGAAACCATTTTCTGTTGTCAGACTGACATTTAAAGCTTTAAACGGTCTCTTTATTACACGATTTTGGCGTTGGCCGTTCCTCGTTGCATTGAAAAGTACTACTTTTTAATACCTTCTACATTGTACTTGCATCTCGCTCTCTCTCAATATGTGTGTCAATGACTGAATGTTATTTCCTTAAATTCCTTTGGCTATGTAGTATGTAGTTTGAGATTGTTCTAACCAGGTTTACTCATGTGCAAGGATTGCGTATCACACAGACAGCAGGTTTGTGTTGTTTCCGAACAAAGTCAAAACCTCAAAGGTAAGTTTGTGCAGTCATTTATTTTAGTTATTCAATTCCAAAGCTTTTCATGCATTATTTTATTCATATAGAATCTTTATGTTGTTCATATATGTATTCTTTAAATTGGGCTTTTCTTTTCCTTTCTTTTCTTTTCTTTTCTTTTTTGCACTTGTCTTGGTATATTTATGAAACTCCAGGCTCTGTTTGATTGCTCCATTAGAGAGAGAGAGAGTGAATATGTCAATTTGGAGATCCATGAAAACGAAAAGCGTTACTAAACTCTTCCTATTCCTCTAATATAACAACAGTGGGTCACTAGGATGAGTTTTACATTTTTAGGTGAAAACTAATTCATAAAATTATAAATTCATAACTTTACTTTCATTTCTTTTCTTCAGTTTGTTTGTCAGGAATAGGTAGTTATAAACATAATTACAAGGAGGAATAATGGAGGATGTCCTTTACAGACTGTTGTGGAAAGTGGAACCTTTTTGATGGACTCTTTCCATTAAATTAATGAATGAAATCCTTAGTTTAATGATCTTGAAAATTTTAGTAATGGAGATAAAGAAAGGCACATGAATGTTTGATCAGTTATGTATTGGTGTCCAAGCTGAGTGCCTTTTGCTTGGGCTGAAGGAATCCTCGTGACCCAAATGCCTAATATGCTGTTTCTTTTATTTTCTTGGTGCACAAATCATTGTTAATCGGTTTGCTTTTTCTTTGATTTTAGTGGTAGACAGTTTGTAAGCAGTATTTTATTGTTTAATGATGATTTTTGCTATTGCCCATTAAGTGGAAGCAAGGGGTTCAGCCAATCGGCCCCTTTACACATTGTTGGTTCTTTCTGCAGAATGCAGAAGAATTCACACTCTGCATGTTGAACCTAAGCGGCTTGCCATAATGATAATGACGAGTATAAATCAAACAATTAGCATTGAAAGCTGGAAGATTTATAACAGCTTAAGAAATAAGAATATTTTGTATAAAAAAAAGGATATAAGAATATTTTACCATGTTAAGTTTTCAAATAAGATGATTATTTATAGATCCCATAATGCAATTCCTTCAATTAGGTGAACAGTACTTAGTTAAATTTTAAGTTATGTAAGTGCTGAGTTTAAGAAAATGGCTCTATAATTGCTTAGTTTAGTAAAATGGCTTTATTTCTTGTGCCTCTGATTCATAAACCTTTGGATTGTTTAGTTGCCTATGGTAGGGAATGACCATATTGATTAGGGGCTGTTCTTTATTTTGATTAAATATAGCAAATGTTTTGTCCTTTCTATTTGTAAAGTTGTGATTTACAAATATGTATTTTGTTGGCTTTTATTCCGTATCAAATTTGATTGTAATTATATTCAATCTTTTGTATCCTGTATTTATTGTGAGATTTGATTGTAAGGGTTATGTGTTAGAGAGAGAGAGTGTGAAGACTCAAGCAATTGAAGACAAAAGAGTTCTCGCGGGTATCTCGCGCCTAAGTTTCCCGCGAAGTGAAGCATGTGCCTTGCACATAACTGGAATGCAAAGAGTCAATATAGGATGGAGACAGTTGTGTTTTGTGAGTATCTCGCGGGTAAGGCCTTCCCGCGAGACACCCGCGAGACATTCTATTCTGCCAGTCTGTACTATCTGATATACACTTTCTGTACCCACACTATATATATCCATATTACCCACAAATGATAGTGAGTGCTTCTGAGACAAAACCCTAGCCAAACACCTTGAGAGTTAGAGATTATCATACCCATATATCTCTACACATATGCTTGTGGATTTCCTCAACTCATACCTCTCTATTTCCTTACCATTGAAAGGTTGATAGTCCAAACACTTATCACATCATTTCCTAGTGTCAAGTGATCGTTTGGTACTGCTGGGAAGCATTGGAAGAAGCCAAGGATGGCAGATGCAACAGGGCTTGTTGTGGGATCTGGAGAGCTAGACAAGACACGGTTCCGAGAAGTCTCGTTAGAGTAGGAGCTTGGAGGGCTTAGGTACAGCGGGTAGATTAGGCTTGAAGGGTCTCTTGCTAACCCATGTATCCTAACTGATTGTCTAGTGAATCGATTACTGCTTGGAGGGTGGCGGAGAGGTTTTTCGCCGAGTTCTTCGGTTTTTTCTTCGATAACACATCGGCGTGTTATCTGTGTTTGCATTATTCTTCCCTACTCTTTTACATTTCATTTTACTGTTGTGATTATTTGAATATGTGTTAAAGTAGTTTGTTTGTTTGTTTATCCGCTTGCATTTATATTCCGCACTAGAATTAAGTTAGTATAAATTCTATCGAGCCTTAACTTTTATTTGGGAGTCTAAATAGCTCTTGTGTTTTTAACACATTTTCGAGCTTTCACTATTGAAGGAGCTGACCATTCATATGAAGGCACAGGAGACTGTGATAGTAACTAGATGAATCAGAGTGAGTATTGTAAGTGATCTTGAGCTGGATTTTTGACCAGATTGGGAATATGCTTTGATGCCTACATTGAGCGAGCCACAGACATCTGCTAGAAAACTGTATTTTGCCTGAAAAGTACTGCGAGCATTGGTTACAGTTAGAGATTTATTTCCAGCTTACATTGAAAATGGAGGCTAGTACGTGTCTGATCTAATCTTCCATTAGATTTGAAATGATATCATGCCTTGACATTTCATATTGGGATATTCATTCCACAGCTGCCTGCAATTTATGTAGATGCATATCTAATCTTTATTTCTATCTTGAATTGTAAGTTCATACAAGGATAAAATGTGAAAATTTGAGTAAGCTTTCACAGGCATTTATGAGCAAGAAGTCTAACTATGACATGGAACCTCATATATAAAATTGATGATGGTAGACTGAGTTTTCTATGGTATCAAAGCACCCTTTTCGAGTAACATTTTGCATGCCTTTCATCGAAATGCTATTTACTCCTCATATCACTTTTGTGTCACTTATTAAACACTGGGTGGTACATATGCTTTACATGCACCACAAGAGAACAATGATCCAATTGCCTTTCTTATAGGCTTCAGTTCATACACAAGGCCAAAGGGTACCAACCCTTCTCACTATGTCACTCTGTCTGCACCCACTGATGTGGTATTTTACTGTTTTTCTAGGGATTTTATGTTACGGACCAAGCTGTTATTTGCATTAGATTCCTGCATTCCATGTTCTATTATATGAACCTTTTAGCCTGTAGAACACTTTTTCACTACTCTCTTTCTTTATGTCCATATGCTTTTGTAATTACATTGCTTGCAAGGTGACAAAGAATCTGGATGCAATTATATAGAATACTATTCTAACTTTTTTCTTTTTAGTATTGGGAATACATGACCTGGAAGATGATGAATCCATGTCCTCTTCAACTGTTGCCTAGAAGTCTCATTTCAAGTCCTTCAAATTCAACAGCAACAGTGGGGAGATGAGAGGATTGAAGACAAACAAAAAGACCAGTCTAGAACTTAAAAGTTCAATCATCTCTGGCCTAAAAACTGAATGTTATGAGGTGGATTCAGATTTACTTCCAGATGATTGTCCGAACAAAGATGTAGTCAGTAACCCACCAAAAGTCAGTAGTTTTATGGCTTGGAAAGATTCAGGGAATATAGGGAACCATGTAGCGCAGAATTCTGATTGTCCTAGAGACTCAAAAGGAAGTGAGGAAGGAAAGAACCTTTACACCAGAAAGAATATAATGGAGTATGAATTGCCAGAGCTGGATGTTTTCATTCATGAGAGCAGTTATCAGTTTGTTAAGGACATTTGCATGGACAGCAGAGCGCCTTCTCAGGGCAAGTGTTTGGTTGAGAATTGTGAGTTGGACCATAATAGTATCTCTTGCATACTTAACTCTGAAGTGGATAGCAATGGTGAATTAACAGAAGAAACACTGGACACAGCATCATCTGCTTCAAATGGGTCACGATGTAGCACTGACAAAGACTGCAATAAGGACGCAATCAAGCAGTGTGGTTCGGAGGACTTAATTATGGAAGGTGAAGTAGATTTTGATGCGAGACAAGATATTTCCGATCATTTAACTAAGAAGATCATCCCTAGAATTCTGCTCCCTGTTAGAGAGGTAAAATACCACTTACTCTCATTCTCACTAATTTGATCCCCACAATCATATGAAATCTGATTATATCTTCTTTGAGATTTATTGCCTACTAAAGCAGTTTCACCTATTTGTGAGTAGCATAAATTATCTTCCTTAAAAAGACAGAAGTTTCCCAAGAACAATTTATTCACCAGTCCTGGTAGGTGATACCCTCTCTAGGCTATTGTTATCTTGGCTATCTTGTTTTTTGGTTATGTGATTCCCATGAAGAGAAGATTGCAGAATGTAGAATTTTCAAATTTTAATTTTATACACTAGTAGAAACCGCTATTTGGATGCTCAGAAAAGAACGAGTTACTGGATTCATATCAAAGATTTCTGTCCTGCCATATGCAATTGTAAAAGTTGAGGAGATTGAGCACTAGGTGGCATGCCACTGAGGATGATTGGCCTCTACTTTTAACATCTACACTGAATTTGCCCATATGATGGAGCATAACTTAGAGCAACATCAGGTGAAAAATCCTACCAATGTTTTGATGAACGTTATCATGATTTATAGTTTCAAGCTCATAAAAAAAATAAAAAATAAAAGCTCTTAGGGCGTTTTCTCAAACTCCTTTTTTAGTTAAAAAATTAGTATCTATTTATCAATGCTCATATTTATAATTTGCAAATTTTGATTTGTTCACCCTTAGTATCAGAGCTTCCATATGTAGCTTGTAATTCCTGTTCTACTATCTTAAATCATGATGTGTGACGCCTCCTCAGAAACTGCCTTAACAGAGTTATAAGCTGGTTCCGACCTTTGAAACTTTGCTTTACCAAAGAGAGTGCAGAATCCCATATTTGGTTCTAGGAAGAGTTTGTCTCTGTAACATAATCGAAGAATTATTTAATGACTAGATATGTATTGCTTACTAGAGGAACATTTTCAGTTAGTATTTATGTTAGATTGAGCTATTACAATGTGACTTTAAAATAAAACAACATTAACATTGTAGTGGCACCCTGAAAAACTGTTTACAACCCAGTTCATAAACTAGCAAAGACGTTTCATTTTGCTTAAGGTTTTCTTCTGCTTTAGGATATCCTTCACTAGTTGAGTAGGACACACTGGCCAACTGGCTGAGGCTACCTAATTTGATTATAGCGTTGCTCAGATAACCTGCTGATGCAGTGTTGTTTTAGTTGTTTTTCGTTTTGTCTTCACTTTAACTTCTCAGCTGGTATTTTTAAATTCTTGACCAACAAGCACCCACTTTACCATCTGATCGAAACGACCTGCTGAAATGGAATAAAGCGCATGCTCTTGCCTATTTTGTACATATTGGGGTAGTTGCAATGAACTGGTTGTGATTATGGATCGTTATAACATTTACATTACCTTTCCAGCCAGAGATCAAATGCAAACAAGGTTGGATGGTTAAAAAAATCCTTAATCACTGCGCCATTTCCCTTTCATGAATGTTAATGTTATGAATGTGAAGAAATTGTAGATAGATCTTTGGAGTTCTTTCTCAAAAAAAAGATTTTAACTTTTGATAACTTGTAGGCTCCAAATAAGGAAGCAGGCTCGGCAAACTCTATGGTATCATCTACAACTGAAGCAATTGATCCAAGCAAGACATATTCAAGAAGTGAGGAGGAGGATGAAAATATCACTAATAACCTTGATTTGGCTGACACCACAACAAGCACCAGAGAGGAATCCCAACAATGTGCAGCTTATCAACAGCCTCCCCAATCTGGCAGTGTATCTCATCGGTCAACTAGCAGCAATGCCAGTTCTCATTCATTTGCATTTCCCATGTAAATTCCTTCTTTTATGTTTTCATTTTTTTTCATACATATTGTTCTGTCTTTCAGTTGCTGAGTTTGGCTGGTCACTGTTTTACATATACATGGACAGATTACCTGCTGAGTGGACCGGCAGCCCAGTAAGAATGGAAAAAGCTGACAGGAAGCAATCACAAAAGAGCAGACGTTGGAGGCTATCTTTTCCCTGCTTTAATTTTTGAATATTCTATATTCCTTGGTGGCTTTCTTAATTTATTATGCTTTCTTTGCTTGTTCTTTTGCTTTTGCATTGGTGCATAGTGTGTCATACAGATTATGCATGTCCTTATGATTTTAACATACTAGTGGTTGGAAATTTTACCTACTTCTTGGTTAGAGTTAATAAAGGTAGTCACAACAAATAGCAATGCTAAGTTAGATATACACAATGCATACAAGATATACGTGGTTTGGCAATAAGCCTACATTCATGGGTTGAACTCTGAATAATCTACTATAATCAACAAGTTATAATGGTCTTCTACTCAAGTTTTATCACATATTTGAGCTCACAACAACAAACTTGGAGAAAAACAAAATTACCTCAAAAAGCTTTACTAAACCGAAATTCACCACAATGAAATTTCACAAACAATTTGTTGAAAGAAAGTAAGAAACCCTAAACACCTTATAGACACGTCCTTCAATAGGTTTCAAATGACAAATGGCCATGGAATGAGGAAGAAATCCCCACACCATCCCCTTATCTCTCACCCTCAAAGAAAAAATTCTAGCGACTTAGTTTTTATGTATGTGTTGGAGGTTCTAGAAACTTTTTTATAAAAGCTTTGACAACTTGGAAAAAATGTTTCATTTTCATAAAGTCGGTTTGACAATTATTTAAAGAACAAAGTTTCTCTCCAAACTAGTTTGGAGAGAAATCCTACAAACTCATCATATATCTTTATATTGAATGTGAATTTTGAAAATCTAACCGTTAGATTGTATGTTCTTATTACATGCTTAATGCTTACAAAATTTCAAGAAAATCAAAGATCAATTGCTATGTCATCAAATAAATGTTATAATATCAATTTTTTGTATTCTAAAGTTGTATATAAAAAATAAGTTAGTTAATCAAATAATAAATAACATCCGATTTGAATGAAATTTGATATGCATGTTAAAAACATAAGGAACATGAAACTCAACGGTTAGATTTTCAAAATTCACATTCAATACAAAGATATATGATGAGTTTGTAGGGTTTCTCTCCAAACTAGTTTGCAGAGAAACTTTGTTCTTATTTAAAAGGTCCAAGAGGGTATGTATACTGGACTAGTTGAGACAATTATAAATCCCAAACAAGGCCTAATATATAGGAATAATTATTTAGTATTCTGAGATTAATGTTTTTTTTTTTTCTTGTAGGTCCTTCTAATTTTATTCATGGTACTTTTTTTAAGGATTATTCATGATATTAATACAAGAAGATCTGAAGATGGATTCTCAAAAAGGGGGGGAAAAGTAATAATAATAAATACAAGAATTATCTATTATTATTATGATCTATTGTTGCTTGGGATTCATACTAGGCAGGTTAGTACATTGTCACATACCCAGCCAGTTCCTAGGAGTCTCAGTCTTAATTCGTTCCTAGAATACTCCAACAAACTTATTATAGACGTGTTTTGAATTGGAGGATGTTGTTTGCAACAATCCTGGTGAGACATGAGAGTGGGACATTTATACATGGCACTAATTATGATTTCACTAGTACAATTACGTCCTAAATGAGAATACTCAGAATAGCATTGCAATTGCTTTGATTTTCAAGTTTATATTAACATACAAAAAATATTGTAATTTAGTGATATTGTCTGGCTTCCCTTTATCAAAAGATCAAGATTGGAATCTCTCATTCCTATTATTTTAAGTACTAAATAAAAAAAAATTAAAAAAAAAATCCTTGAAAAAAAAAAAGGGTTTCACAGTTTTAGATTCCTAAAAACTAAAATTGAATAAGAAAATGGACCATATTCGTTTTGAGACAAATAGCTAAAGAATCTTTATCCCAATTTTATAAAGATGGTTGGTTAAGGTCAAGCGAGAGCTATTGGAAATAGTTTTCAACCATCAATAGACGTGCCTCGACCCTTATTAATGAGAATCTTACTAGTTGGATCATTGTCTTATTAGAGCATTCACATTAGTCTCAACAAACTGATCTAAGGTTAAAAATAATAAAATATAGCTAAAAACCCACAATAATTCCCACGTATCAGACTCAATAAACTAACCAAAAAATTTTAATGATCAATGTTGATCACCACTTGTAGCGAGATAGTTTTCCTCGCAAGTCCTAAATTTTTTTTTTTTTTTTTTGTTCTCAAAACACTCTCCTCACCCAACGAATCTTACTATTTGGGTCATTGTTATATCATCATAGCATATGCTAGTCAACATATATCATAAAATAATGTAATGAGTTTCAGTTAACTTAACTAGTAAAGTATTTGATAGTTGAATAAAAAAATTTTGATTTAAACCTTGTCTACACCAAAAACCGATTGATATTTTAGTCACGCTATAAGTTAAAACTCTTTAAAAAAAAAAAAACGTGGCAAGATCTGAAATTGCCAGGCATAAAGAATAATTTATATATATATATATATATATTATGCCCATTTCTTATTTTAAAAAATAGTAACACTCAAATAATCACAGCCCAAAAAGTAGAGGCAGTGAAGAGCGTGAGTGAAAGCAATTGGGCTTTTTTTTCAACATATGTTTGCGTCGTAATCCATATTGCCTGCCTAGCCAGACATGTCTTTGCATCAGATACCCAATCAAACATCAATTGGCCCACTACCACCCTTGGTGAATGTACAATGCTCAATTTTCTAATCTCACTATCTGACTACCTTACGTACTAGTCTGGACCAGTTCCGGCCAACTGGGCTTGTGAGTTGTGAGTGGTGCCTGTTAGTGTGGTCCGAAATATTATTATTATTTAAAGAATAAAACTTTTTTTTTGGAGAATTAAAGAATAAAATTAGGTATAAATAATAGATTAGGTTTTCAATTGAATTTAAATATTGGTTTCATTAACCAATAAAACACAATATTATTATTACTATTTCTAAGGATAATTAAATGCAATGCAACTAAATCTTCAAATTTAATTAAGAAATCTAATGTATACCTAATATGCCTCAATTTTATCCATATATATATATATATATATATATATATATATTTTTTTGAGAGTGAATTTTATCCATATTTAAATACAAGAGGATTTGAAATTTTTAACCTCAATTAGAATTACTCTTTATAATCAAATTAAGACATCAATTTTTTTTTTTTAAACTTAGATAGGATTGGAATATAGGTCTATTATTGATCATAAAAATTTGTGTAAGTTGAGTTAACTAGAAAAAGATTTTTATTTTTTTTATTTTTTTATAAGATAGAAATTTCACTCTAGTATAATTTAAGTATATATGTGTGTGAAGTTTTCTCTTAGAACTATTCAAAAAAAAAAATTCCTCTTTTAAAGATTTAAACCCTAATTCTTACCTACATTTTACAAACATTTATATATATAAAGTGACCTATATGTTAAAGGTACGTGACTAGAAAAAATATACTTGACGGTGGAGATAAGGTTCAATTTATTGCATTGGGGGAGTTATATCAGTTTTCTCCAGAAATATCTAGAGCTCTTCCAATTCCCATTCCCATTCCCATACCATCATTGTGGTCAGAGACTTTGCGGTCATCTTTATCGTACCATCGTTCTTAATGGCAATGATAATAGGGCACGTCAAGATAACCGCCACAAACTAAAGGGCCAACTGCCAAGGCCATATCCTTATATATTAGGAGAGGACCACTTCCAAATTTCCAATTCCAAACCCATGTGCCCCAACTCTCTTAAGGCACTCCAGTCCTCAATTGTCAATCATAATCAATGCTCCTATATTGCTCCGCCATACCATGCCTAGTCCAGTACCTATAACTCTCTCATTAATCCTTCTCCATGGTCTATTCACCCAACAACATGGGGCTACTAGGTCCCTCTACCAGTCAGATATTTGACCAAAGCTTAAGGAGAATATCTATGGATCACAATCTTTTGTGTTGCAGCTTTATCATAACTCTGATATAACATATTGTAATTAATAATAAAAAAATAGTGAGACAATTAATTAGTCACTATCTAGAATAAATTTTTTTTTTGTTACTTAATTAGAACCTCGTAGACTCATGGTGTTTTCAACAAACTTCTCCTCAACAATTATTTAATTATTGAAAATAAGCATTGAACTAATAACAAACAATTATGACAACTTGATCAAGGTAGTCAATACTATGTCGGTACAAGTGACATGTATCATAAAAGTCATTAAACTAGTACCGGTACTCTTTTGAAACATACTAGATTAAATATCATGTTGTACAAGAGATTTTTCATGTGTTTCAACTGATATAGTAAAAAAATAATTGTAAAATATTATTTAAACTAAAAATATCTGGGCTTATAAAATATAATTACAATTTATAAACATATAAATAAATATATACATACATAAATAAACACACACACGCATAGGGTTAAAATATTGTTTTTATCCTTAAAGTTTGCATGAATTTTGTTTTTTGTCCCTAAACAATAAAATATTTTACTTTCTATCCTTAAATTGATAAGAAAAAAAAAATATATATATATATATATATATATATATATTATCCCTAATTATTGAAAAAAGCTCTTTACAAATTTTTGAGATGAAAAGTGAACTAAGGATCTTTAACTACATTTATTTTTTGAAGATTCAATCCATTTTAAGTCCACGTTGGAAAAATGTGTCGTTAACCTATGCAGTGCATAGACAAATTTAACATAATTTAAAATTTTTAATTATGAAATTTGATAAGTATGATAGTTTTTAATAAGCCTTTATTATGATTTTAGTTTTTTTTTTTTAATTTAAATTATAGATATGATAGAATTTCAAGCATATCATGATCCCTCTATGATAGTTGCTCTTTATCATCAAGTTAAGACATCAATTAGTTTTTGGTATAGGCGGGGTTATGATTGTGATTTTTTTTTTCTTCTATTTTCCTTGAGTCAAACGACTATGGTTCTTAATGGAACTATGTATTGTAGCATTAGGCATTTATATTTTGTAGAATTATATATTCTTCAATTTAAAGAAAATAAGAGTTACGAAGATTCTATGGGTGATTTAAATAGAGAATAGAACTTAAATTTAATTTAAAATAATATTAAAATAAGTCCAATTAACTGCCTATTTGTCACAGGTGTGTAGTAGTAAGTCCAAAAAATAATAATATTAATATTTATACAATTTTAAACTAAATGAATGCACCTTTACTTTGATTTTGTTAAAGCAACTACAAACTGGGAGACCTCCCCAATTTAAAACTAAATGAAAGATTTTGTTTAAGAAACTACCAAAAAAAAAAAAAAAAAAAATGTGAGGCGAAAGTTTTGTAATTTAGTAGTATTATGACTATTATCTAACTCTTTCATGTAATTGGAACAGCCTTCCCCATTTATTATAAGCTAAAAATAAAAATTTGTGAAAAGTCAGGGATACTTGTGTATAGACATCATGTGAAAAGAACTACCACCAAGCATTGATGATAGCAAAAGAAATAGTCATGCAAATTTATAAGCACTTCTTCACTGACAAACTATAGAGGAACAAAATTCAAAAAAAAAAAAAAAAGGGTTACGTTTGCTTTGACAGCCTCTATTTTGGTTTAGTTCAGTTCGATGTGTTTCTAGGCGTTCTTGATGATTTCCTTGGTTAGGCAAAATTGATGTATAAACAATGAATTTCACAAAAAAAAAAAAAAAAAAAAAAAAAAAAAAAATCAATTGTTAAAATGATAGATTATAATTAGTGCACACTAAGAATTATATCAAAGGTGTTCTCATGGGAAAGTAATTTTAATGATTATGATCTGCGAAATTTGTTAATAATCATAATATGTGATCTTACCATTTTATTAAAAAATTGTGAAATTGTTACGTCTCCAACATTATTATTATTATTATGTGGGACACAAGTGATTACATGTAACTTTTCACTGTTCTAAAATTACAACAAAATTCACAATTATTGAGGTGATATATTGTGATTAATGTATAATAAAACTAATGTTAGTGGTGATCATACGTGCAAACGATATTCTCCTAATCACAATTTACCACCAAATTGGTTGTATCTATAACATTATTATATATTTCACTACTAATAAGTTTAAATAACTTAATTCTATTATAATAAGTATAATGATAAACAATTTTTGTCAACTATATTATATTATGATTAGTATACAATAAGATTGGTGATAATGATGGACCCTTGTAAAAGTAAGGTTGCACTGATAACAACTTTAGACACCTAGCCAAAAAACCAAAAACATAAAAACTTGACAACTGAAGAAAAAAAGTTTTATCCTTTACCATTACATTGATTACAATAGTTTTGAACAGGAGAAGTCAAAAAGAAGAAAAAAAACACTCCTAAATAGTAAATAGTTATTGTTATTGCTGTGTTGTCACGGGCCTAATTTCACATGGTAATGGGGTCAGATACTAATCAGATACACAATGGGAACGAACAAATGTTACCATCTTAAGGCAAGGCCTGCACTCATGAACTGAATATATAGGACTATACCATTACGTACCAATGGCACCACAGCTTGTTAGGTACTCCTGTGTGGGTTTCCTCTTACCTTTGTAGGCCCTTCCAGCGCTGTGCCTGTGCGGTGGGGTCTCGCTCAGGCACTCATTCTATATATTCAGACTAGAAGTATGGATTGGCTTCACCTGGGAAGACGAGGAAGTATGCTCTATTGCTTTCTGTGAAATTAGCATAACAAAACAGTGCATGTTTTCTTTAACAGTTGAACCCTTCTTCTTTCTCTTCTTTTGCCCCTTATAATAAGAGCTAAATCCCTAGGGATGGTAATTAGAGACCTAATTCAAGCGGTCCTTCGACGGTGCAAGCTTAGTCACTGAGCCATAATCGAGTTTGTGGAGATGGAAAAGTCACAAATTCAAGTTCATTGACTCACCTAAGACATACTCGTTCTCACACCCAAATTCACACCTTACTTATGTGTTATCTTTTGATTGAATTTCAACACTTTTTAATGGCTTTATCACATGTACTTAAAAAAATAAATAAAATTAAATGAAGATTTGACAAATAAGTATAAGGTAGATTTTGAGTGTATTCGTAGCATTACGGATATTATAATAAAAAAATTATCTCTTACACATACTTTAGTCGTGCAAAAAATGAAGCGTATAATAAATATTGCAGTTATAATAATGAATTTTTAACTTTATCCAGAAAGGTCCACTTGCGTTAAGGCAAAACTAACACACATGTGCTGTGACTGTTTAAACGAGTCCTGTAGTCACACGCTGTACATTCACATCAGATTTTTTTTTTTTTTTTTTGGGAATCAAATCTCCTTTTAGTGAACAACCGACAATAATTTTCCATGTACAAATATTTGTACCAAAAGAAATGACTTTCACACTCACTTCAGTAGCAAGTAATACCAAGCTTCAAATTGAAGCCACAACTACTTGTGTGGCTTAGACGTACTACGGGTTCAAAAACATTTCAAACACTGCTGCCCGACATAATTGCCACACCACACCACACCACACCGTGGACTAAAAAAGAACAAGACATCTTACCTTCCCACAGTACCAAAGAATAGAGGGTGTTTTTGTGCCCCAAAAGTCCAAGCTTCCACGTTTATTACAGTCTCGAGTTGCCCATATTATTGCACAGGAATATGGGCACCGATTAAAATGCATAAAAGTCTGAACACACACAGCAAACTCAATTATGGGAACTCTGCAAAAATTAAAAGACTCCGGTTGGACAAAGGTCCCAAGAAACAGAGGTGGAGGTTCTTAAATTTTAAGGGGTGACCACTTTTGCTGCACATGCCCCAAATGGGGTCCACATACACACCTGTATCTCACCAGTAACAACACCTAACGTGGGTCCCAAACCCCATTATCAGGGGCTCCACCATCATCACGAATCATCCCCCACGATCAGACTTCACAGTACAAATATGTACAAATTGTATAATAATATCTACCCTGTTCAGCACTCAATTGGAGCTTAATTTGTCATCGAGTGTGTGTGATTGTGAATGTGAATGTGTCCATGTTAAGTATAATGTGTATATATATGTGTGTGTGTGTGTGTGTGTGTGTGTGTGTGTGTGTCGTGTCGTGTCTATGAGCCAGGACAAACCGACCTCACTAAGCTGTCACCCTATAACGTAAGCCCACGTGGCCCCCTCACCCCTCACCCATTAAGAACCATGCCACCACTCCCAACCCACATATCAACATCACCATCGCCACGTGGAGTCATAATCGCGCATGGGGTCTGGTCACTAACATTGTGGGTCCCCTTCTCTTTTCCCCACAGCCCAACCGACTTCTTCATCTTCTTCTTCTTCGTACTCTCTCTCTCTGTCTCTCTCTCTGTCTATATCCGTACACTTTTCCGAGTATCAAAGTTAACACCATCCCTTAATTATCGTAATCAACAAACATTAACAATTTAACAACGACGTGGCACATTCCAAAGCCAGTGTTTGACTCGTGTTTTAAGCCACTAATTAAATAGATTAATAGATAAGCTGATGTTTGGCAAACAAACATAAACAGTGATTAAGCATATCAAACAAACAAAACAAAAAAACACACTATATATATTTCCTCTATATATTTGATTAATTTAATTCAGATACATTAGGAAACAAAAACCCCCCAAAAATAAATAAAAATTAGAAATAAGAGGAGAAAAAAAAAAAGAAAAAAAGAAAAACTAACTCAAAAGTTAGTTCCACTTCCACATGCACATCATGATCAAACCCAAACATATTCCAAAATCATCAAAATAAACCCACAAAAAAAAAAAAAAAATATGAACAATTTACATAGAAAAATAGTCATATGCATAAAAAGTTCATATAACTCTCTCAATTTCTTTTCCTCTTTTTTTTGTTTGCCTCTTTGATTTTGTTCGATATGTTTTGAGAGTTTTTTGGTTTTTTTTTTTCTTCTCATTATAATGGTTAAAAAGTGAGACAGAGAGAGAGAGAGATTTACGGGAGATAGAGAGTAGGGTGGTCCTGATCAGTCCACTGACTCTGATTCCAGTATGCTTGATCAACGGCGTTAGGAAGATCAAACAAAACTTGATCACCAGTACTCGCTTGCCAATCCAACGATCCAAAACCTCCACCACTTGATCTGTTCTGTAACGATGACAAATCAACCTGGACCGTCTGATCAAGCAGCCCACCCGTGATCTCCTCCTGCATCTTCAATTCATCGCCAATCAAACCCATCCCTTTCTGCTGCTGCTGATGATGATTCTGCCACTCTTGAGTTTCACTCTGACTCTGATGATGATTCAACCTAAACGGCGTCGTCGTGATATCCGACATAGTATTGAACCCAAACGCTAATGTTTCATTCGACGGTGCTGTAATAAGGCTCGTGAAGCTTCCAATCTCCGAGAATATCCCACAGTCCGAGCCTTGTTCCAGTAAACCCTGTTCGTAGCTAGAACTCGAAACGAAGAGCTTCGAGTCTTGGACGTTCAACAGGTTCGAAGCTGAGTTTAGAGAAGGGTCTGTGACAGCCGAGACAGCTTCGGTGGCAGTGTTTGTTGTGGCGGTGAGGCTTGAGCTCTCGCTGCTGGAATGAGAGTTGGACTTGGGCTCTCGCCGCTGAGGCTGAGGAGTTGATGCATCAGATGAATTGGGTTTTGGTTTGGACCGCTTGGCTTTGCGGCAGCCACCGCCGACGGGGACGTTGCGGAGGACGCCGCCTTTGGTCCAGTAGCGGCGGCAGCTCTTGCAGAAGTGGCGAGGCTGAGACAGGTTGTAGTTGTTGTAATAGCAGAACTTGGTGTTGAGCGAGTCGCAGCGTGGGCACTTGAGAGCTTGGTGGTTCTGGGTCTGGGTGTGGTGGTGGTGGTGGTTGTGGTTGTGTTGGTGGTGGTGATTTGGACGAACCCTCCGGTCTCCTCCGCCGAATAATCGCCCACCTCCCATCGCCTGGATGTCTTGCATTTCAATTCTCACCGAAGAATCTCAACTTTTTTTTTGGGTCTTTATGCGTGGGAATTGCAAATAATGGAGCAGGTTATAGGAAGTAGAAAGCCTGTGTTTAAATCTTTGGAGAGATTTTCAGGGAATATGTTTTCCCACTTGCTGACCGTGACAGGGAAAGTCCTCTCAAGTGTTATATCATTATATGAGTGTGGGGAAGTGTTGTGAGAGTGTGTGAGAGTGAGAGAGAGAGAGAGAGAGAGGACTAGGTTGAGAGAGTTTCTAAACACTCTGACAAATATCCCTACATATCTTTCCTTCTCTACTTCTATTTTCGTCTTCCTTTTTTCATTATTTTGAAATTACTGAAAGAGCCGTGTAGTTCCGAGAAAATGACAATGCCCCATATTGTTTTGCAAAATTACTGAATTGGGTCTACTGATACTAGGTGTGTCAATTTTTGTTTTTTGGGTAAATACAAATAAAAACCAGATGAGGGGTGGCAATCGTATGTGTGCTTAAGGCAATACGGATAGTGATAGGTCCAATGAGTTCATTAGTGGAGATCAAGCAAACTCGAATCCAAAATTGAAGTCTTGTTCACCCAAGGCCTGACCACTAGTCACTAGACCACTTGCCAACGAGATAGATCTCAATGCGCTCTTTAGTTTGAAATTAGGGGAACTCAAACCCAAGATTAAAGCCTTGTTAACCCAAGGCTTGGCCACTAGACCAATTGCCATGTTGGTTCTATGATTAAACTATTTGTTATAATTTTTATCACAACTTAATAATATATGTAACTGTGATTGGCAGACTATTATTTTTCTATGAACCTACTACTTATTTCCATCAAATACAATCACTCGTGTCAGACTTATAGAAAAAATTGTAGTACAAAAGTTGCATCGATAAACTCTTACTACATAAAAATAACAATGGCATAAGAGTTAAGGAACTCATTGGTTTGGAACTTGACGAGAATCCACAGTTTCAATTTCAATTCATTATATTATCAATTAATGTAGCTTTTGAAATGGAATGCATATTAGCTATAGTATTCTGAAACATATATAATACCGACGTAAATTCAATTTTTATCACAAATTTACATTGTGTCAACTCTAATGCGTTGAAGCTAATCCTTATCTTTGAAATGTTTCATTCCACGCGAAGTGAAAAATACTAGCAACTCAAATAGTAGCAAGTAGCAACTCTGTCCAAAAGTTTGAAACACCGATTTCTCATGTATTATTAAAAAAATAAATAAGTGTTAACTTAATGTAAGTGGAGGTGTGATTTGGGAATTTTGGTGGGTTTGTAGAGAGAAGGAGCAAGGGGTTGACGAGGCACGGGGTTGGACTGGGGAGGAATGTACGGCCGAAAAACGAAATCTGGCCGTCCGTGGTGGACACGTGGACGGAGGAGAGTAGATTGGAGATGTAGTCCACAAAATGGGGTTGTCGCCTTGTCGACCACACTAAATAATAAGGGCTCTGTGCTATCCTGGTGTCAGTCACAACTGGTCCACTGAACGCCACGTCGCTTAGTATTATTCGTGAGTTGTCACTATGATTTTTGTTTTGATAAACACACATAAACTAGAAGTTTTATAGTATGAAGAGGTGTTTTGGTTGTTTACCGTACATGCCATGCATGCATCTGACCAGATACTGTAATCTTTCTGTGCAGCTTACTGCCACCACTATTCCCATATACCACTATTTATTTTACTTCCATTATTCTCTCTCTCTCTCTCTCTCTCTCATTGCTTCATGGTGAGTTTAGGGACAATCTTGGGTCCAAGCTGGATTTTCCTTTTTCTTCTATTTTTAAGAACCAATTCTTATATTTTCATTTGACAAAATGCATGTTGTATATGTCATATTCATACTTAACGATTTTTTTCAAAGTGGCGACGAAAGGTTTAACATGTATAAATATTTTTACTTTTTCTCAATTCGATTAGATCTATTTATTCGTTGAATTATTTACTTGATCATATTAGATTCATTCATTCGTTGAATTATTTATTTGATTGCTGACATTTTTGAAATAATTCTAAATCTCTAATAGAGACACAAATTGTAAATTTTGAAAGATTTTATTGTAAACCTCTTTTAGATTCTAGTATATCTGATTTGAAGGGAATAACTTGCAACAATATCTCAATTTCAATACAAATTGTTTGATGGAGTGTGAACTCCAAAGCTTGATTGAAGAAGGAAAATCAAAAGAAAAGCAAAGTATCGAAAAGACTAGAATAGAATAGACTCGAAAATGTCACTTCCTCACAACAAAAATTCTAATACAATTTTGCTTTAACTTATAAATTAATTGTAATAATAACTTTGGAAGAAAGAAACTTTTTAAACAAACAATTTTAAAACCTTAGAATAGGCTAAAAAAGAAACCATAAGATTGATGAGGTTACTTGATATAGATTTTATTTAATATAATAACTTATATAAGAAGATGCCAAAAAGGCACCAAACTAGAAATTTACTACAAGAAAATTAAATGCAAACAGACATGTTTAGTACAAAGCCAACAAGGCAATGAGTCAATGACTTGGTACTGCTCCTCCAGACTCCAATCCAAGCCTCACATTCTTTCTGAGTACTATTACATCACAGTAATGCAAGGATGCATAATGCACTTAGCGGTGGGGCAATCTAAAAATAAAAAGTTTGAACAATCGAAGCTGGGTTCATCCTAAATACAATTGATTAGTCCACAATCAGACTTTAATGCCCTGGGGTGTGACTCACTGTATAGGTAACGTTCTTTCAACGTTTTGGCAAAAACAGTAACGCTCAATTTGTCTAACCATGTGGCAACAGTGAGGCCACATCCAATTGTGGTCGCAATTTCAATTAAACAGTTGCCTTACCTAATTTAGTAGTTGCGAATCATTTGGGAACCTTATTAGTTAAGAGCTACACAGGATATATCATGATGATGATCCACCATCTCATGGTATTGGCAATTCCTCAACTCCGCAGAGAGGTGGGTTTTAGTTTTGGTTAACTTCCTTCGTTATGAAGCATGATATAAAACGTAAAGTTAAAATGTAAAACTCACCTCTATGTTTCACAAAAATTTATTTCGGTTTTCTAACTTTGTTTTTGCTCATTTTGATCCTTTAATTTTTAAGTTTGTTCAATTAACTTTGTTTTTGTTCATTTCAGCCCTCTAATTTTTAAGTTTATTCAATTAAAACTTCTCCATCAAATTTTATTATATGTTATGGTTAATTTTTCAATATTTAAAATTTTTTAAATTAAAAATTTTAATTAATGATTGAAAAGTATTTTTCAGATTTTTTTAAAATAAAAATTTTAATAAAAGTCGACGGAAACGTATTAGTTGAATAAATATAAAACTTAGAAGATTCAAATGAACGAAAACAAAGTTAGAGGACTGAAATGAGTTCTTAAGAAATTTAGAGGGTGTATTTTGCATTTTAGCCAAACATAAACGTTACAACACTTCTTGATAATTGTAGAACTAGAATATTAGGCTAACTAGCTTACAAACCTTTTTTTTTTTTTAAAAAGAAAAAAAAAAAGAAAAAAAAAGAAGAAGAAGCTTACAACCTTTATATTCTTTCTCCTAGCCCCACGTCTAGTTCAGTTTTTAGGTTCAAGGCCATTGATTCCTGCATGTCTAACTACTACAACATATATAATTGTAATAATTTGGAACAAGTGAAGATGTTTGTACTGGGAAAAAAAATTTGAGCCAAAAATGAAGTCAAGGGTTGTAGTTAAGGCTATAAAAGAGTCAAGCTAAGTTGGGTACCAAAAGTTTAAGATTGTTCTATCAAACAAGATCGACTTGTTCATGAGATTCTTGATTAACTTTTTTTTGTTTTTGTTTTTTAATATATAGTACTGATCATGGCTAAAAGTTTTTACTTGTTCACAAATTTATGCAAATAATTAACAACTAACTTGTAGTTGAAGTTGTATTATTTGAGTTAATTAGATAGACTAATATTAGTTTATGAACTTGTACAAATTAGATTCACCAACCTTATATTGTTAAAAACTATATATAATCTTTACTAGAAAATGACTATTTATATTATCAGTAAATTACAAATAATAATTTGATATTTTAATTAACTTATTTACAAACTTGAACAATCTAATCCCAAGTCTATATAAATAAATTTTTTATATATGTACACATATATTATATATACTTAAATTAAGCCTCATACTCATGAGCTTAATAATGAATAATTTTATTATGTTTAAACTTAGCATATTTAGTAATCAAACCTAAAGTTGGACATGAGCTTTTTTTGCTTGCTAAACGAACATTAAAAAAATATTTTCCTTAATTGAGTTCGAGCTATTTATAAGCAACTCGGTTTATTCACAACCATAGTTTAAGTTTTTGGCCATAATCATTGGGATGGTCCAACGAGGTTAGGCTCACACTAGGTCTCTAGGCTTGCTCATGAGACTAGCCATCTTGGCATTGTGCTATCCACTCCCTCCAAATAATGAGAAGAAAGAAAAATTGTTCTAATCAATTACGTATCGTACATCATAAAGCGAAGATCAATTTCTTATTCCCTTTTCTTAGAGTCAATAAGCTCTAGTTTAAATGATATCTCTTTTTATTGTATGAAAAATGCGATGGATGAAATGGATATCTTGTAATTTACTAATAATTTATGTTATGTTATGAGTTATTTCATATACTAGGTCTACTTTGCCTTGGACAGGCAAGAAATTGACCTATTGTCACCTTCAAATGACAATCTAAAGGTAAAATTAAAGTCATAGTAATAGTCAAACAAATGAGGCTTGTGAGCAAAAAAGATGTACAAAATGAACGACATGGGATCAAATGATTGAAGCTTTTCAAAAAATACATGTCATGAAACACAAATTATTGTCGGCCTTTCTTTGTCAAAAATATAAGAAATAAAACTCCCCTAAGCCACATCCCCCATACGTATATAAATGGAGTCGTCACCAAAAACTCCATCACAAAGGCTTTTAGATACGTATGTTATCTATATCTTTTCGTTTTTTTTTTTCTTCACTCTCACTCATTGCGTTGAGAAATTTGAGATGATGGGTATGCACATATAATTATGGTGTGATTTTCTGAAGAGAGACAATATATGGAATTCGGACCCATGTACGGGGGCAAATCAGCCGCCCATAGATGCACTAACCGGCGAGATTCTTGCTTGATCTTTTGCCATCCACTCACTGATTTGTATGCATTTGTCAACATATGTATACGGATCAAGCACACTGTTTTTGCTGTCCTGCAAGGTGTGACTAATATGGCTCTTTCATTCACTTCTTTTGGCCTATATATTGGCTATTTGGCTTGGACAAGTTTATCCATTGGTGGGTACGTTTCAACAATGGAACTTTGTGTGGTGGGGCTATACGATGTTCTTGCAAGAAAGTTAAAAATTGTAAGATTGAAGTGAGGTTAAATTCATTACTATAAATATTCACACAAAAAAAAAAAAAAAAAAAACCACTAGATTTACCATGAAGGTATAAAAATGAATAACCCATCATTGTATAAGTCTACATAGGTAAATTATAAGATATTCTTATAACAAAGTTAAAAATTGTAAGATAGAAGTGAGATTACATTCATTACTATAAAGGTAAAAGGTTCAAAGACACCACTAGGTTTATCATAAGGTAGGAGATGAACCCATCATTGTATATGTTTGTGTGTAAATTAGTCTAACTTTATACTCTAAATCATTCATGTTGTTTATTAAAATTCGTTCCCATCAATCAATTATACAAAACTTCTTGAATAGTAAACTCACAAATTTTTATTTACATATTTATGTAACTTTGGACGAAGAATTTAAAATTTTCTTTTAGAATTTCATACGTATGAAATTTAAATTGATGTGGACTTTAATCTTACTAATTTAAAATTTACTTAATTGGATGAATATATCTTAAAGTTAAGAAATCAAAAGTGTATTGATAGTTGTAGCAAAGATGGTGGCAAATACTTAGTTACAGTAGTGGTAAAATATAATGATGTTCACGATGGGAGCTATATGATGGTGGTGGTGACATTGGTATGACCAATTTATTGATCATTGACTAAAAAGTACAGACGCTTCATTTGGAGTATCGTATCAATGTCGTACTAGTGTCGAACACGGAATACGCCTAGAACACTTTTGCACCCATGTCCTAGTTGTATCCTTTTTTCTTTTTCTCTTTTTTTTATAAAAAAAAAAATTACAGGACACAAGAGTGACACTTATCTTTTATTTCTTTTTAGTTTTAATATTGGACACTTATCTAGTTATCTTTTATTCACTCTTTTAGATCTTATTCTTTTGTTAGTATTCTAATCAAAGTAGTCAATACCGTACCGGTACCGGCCGGTATGTACCGTACCAGTATATATACCGGTATCAAAACATCAACATTTCGTACCGGTTTAAACACCGGCTATACTGGCTAATTTTGGGCAATATCGGCCGGTACCCGGGCGTACCAGCCAGTACTTAATTTTTTTTTTGAATTTTTGAATTTTTGTTATGGCAGAATAGTAACTTATTTGCATTAACTTATTAGTATTATTTGTTTTCTTGGTATGCAATGGTAACTTTTAAGCTTTTTATTTTTTATATTGTGTTTTTTTTTTCTTTTAATTGATACTAAAGTCTAAAAATCATGAATAATTAGTTCTGAATTAAGGAAATGTTTTATGGTAAACTTTTATATTTATTATAATACACACACACACACACACACACACACATATTTATTTATTTATTTATAAATATAAAAAATAGCGATAAACCCGAAACGGTAAACCGGTATTGACCGATATCTGAAATATATCGTATCGCTGCCCAAACCAGTACAGCCTCCGGTACGGTATTAACTCCCTTGATTCTAATTTCTAAATATCATATATTAGTCATGAACAGTGGTGGCTCCATAAATTTTTTTCAGGGTGTTCCTTAAGAAGCATAAATTATACAATCTAATAAAAAGAGAAATTCAAATATTGACAACAACAACAACAACAACAACAACAATAAAAAAAAAAACTCGAAAATACATAAAATTTACAATTGCTTTTTATGAGTTTTCATATTTTGAAATTGTTGCATAATAGTCTCATTATCAATGCTATAAGTTACATCTCTTTCAATGTACACAATCAAATAATCATTCATCACTGAATATTGAACAAATTATGGAGCAAAATTTAATTTTATTGGCATAAAAAAAATTGAGGGTGTTTCCAAATTTTTTTTTGAAGGGTAGACAAATAATTTTTTTAAAATTATTATATATTAAAAAAAAAATTAGGTCAAGGTGGTCCTAGGACCACCCTGGCCTTAAGGTGGCATCGCCCCTGGTCATGAATTTACTTTATTACACTTAAATTGGTATATTTAAAATTATATGAAAAAATAAATTCTTAAAAATATTTAAAAATATATTAAATAATTAAATAATATACGTATCCCCACTGTATCCATGAACTAATTTTTCAAAAATTACCATTTTAATGTGTTGTGCTCGTACCCGTACTCGTACTTGTGTCTGTATCTGTGTTTGCGCTTTATAGATCAATGATGATAGATTAATAGTAATGGTGGTGATTTCATTGGTTGGTATATAGATAGTAATGACAGTGGCTTCTCCAGGGCCGGCTTAACAACTTTGGGGGCCTTAGGTGAAAATTTTAAGTGGGACATTTTTTATATTTAAATATTAATCAAATAATATATATTGATTCTTATTATTATTTAAAATCTATTTTTCTTGCTTTTTGAGATACAAAATTGCTAATTAAGTTTTTGTATTTAAGTTCCTCTAACATTTCTTTTTCAATTGATAATATAACTAATTCACTCAATCTTTTTTGTGACATAGTAGACCTTAAATAAGATTTTATTACTTTTAATTTTGAATTTTTGAATAATTTAAATTTAAAAATGATAATTTAACTAAAAATAAAATTTAAAGTATAGAATAATAGAATTTGGTTATTGCAATTTTTCTAAAGCCGTGACCCCTTTAAAGTCTAAACATGCACAAATAAAAATTAATTTATTACATGATTCAATAAATTAGTGTCATTATAATACAAATGAGTTGATATGATATACATCAAATTATTAATTGGTATGATAATTTATAGTAATTGATAAAATAAGAAAACGTGCTATCCTATGATTGTGGGCTGTGCTGCCTATGTAGCATGTGCTGCTATGCAGTGTGCAATGCACAGTTGCACATTGCACACTGCACAAGCTGCAATGTGGCCTTTTTAATGCATTTTATTGATTAATAAAAGTACTTAATTTTTTTTAATTAAAATATATAGATAAATATATTATAAATATAATTTTTTTACAAGTGAGGCCTTAGGCAATTGCATCACCTATTGAACCGGCCTTGAACTTCTCAATGTTAATCCATATAAAGAAAAACAATATTGCAAATTTCCACATTTCAATTTTGATTACATCTCAAAATTTATGATCCTTAACTCAACATAAAATAACTTAAAATTCCACCAACATATTTTGTTCTATAGCTTAATCCAAAACTTAAAATGTAAATGTTTTTTTTTATTATAAACTTTTAAAGAAATTTATATAGTGACAATGGGACAGGATTTGATAGTATCAAATTGTAAGCCAGCCACTCATAATAAAAATGAACAACATTGCAATTTGCAAGTGATCCTAATTGCTTGAGTGAACAGGTAGTTGATGGAAACATGATCACAACATCACATGCACATGGGACGGTGGTGGGGGGGCTTGGAATTAGGTCTTCTGGTATTTGTCTTTGTCCACATCTCTCTCTCTCTCTCTCCCTCTCAAAATTTTCCAAACATCTAAGTAATAAGTACTAGAAGTAGGCCTAGAATAGCTATCCCTAGTTTGGGGTTGGAGCCAAAAAAAAAAAGAAAAAAAGAAAAAGAAAAAAAGAGAGAGTGAATATTTGATATTGGGGGTCCTGTACTGTTACGTGGGCTATCCACAACTTATGC
The DNA here is from genome assembly GCA_023055345.1 of Quercus wislizeni. Classification (NCBI taxonomy): domain Eukaryota; kingdom Viridiplantae; phylum Streptophyta; class Magnoliopsida; order Fagales; family Fagaceae; genus Quercus; species Quercus wislizeni. The sequence goes on from JALGQJ010000003.1 coordinate 17,676,310, forward strand.
AGCTTTCACAATCTGTAAGATTGGAAAAGATATGGTCTTTGATGAGTCTTCAAAAACCTTTGTTGTATCTTCTCTCTCTCTCTCTCTCTCTCTAATGGGTGTCACTTTCCTAAACCACCAACTTTGGGCTCAGCTCCCGCGGCCCAGTCGGTTGGAGTGTAGACATCTCTTCCAGTTTTTGACCCCACCCATTTTCTCCCGTTTACTAATCAAGTGCTTTCTGGCCCCCACCCTATTCTTTACCTAGTTTCTCTTGTTTTTTTCCCCCCAAGTTACAAAGATAAAAAGATATATATCTAAAAATAACTTAATTATTATGTTATTATGCCCCAAGTTTACCTTATAAAAATTAAGATGTAATCTTTTGAATAATGAATAGTTTTTCAGTTGAGCCTTACATTAAGATGTCATCTTTTGAATAGTTTTTCAACGAAGTTCAATATAAAAGGTTTCCAAGTTAAAATGAATTAAAAAAAAAAAAAAAAACCCTTAGGTGTATATTATAATGAGTTATGAGTGTGAAAAGAAAAGAAAAAAATGAAGCATAGTAAACATGTGATACTTATGTCACACTCACATAGATATTTTTTTAAATAAATTCATGTTTATTGTATGAAAACACAAATATTTTGAAAATATATATATTTATAATCAAATGTATAAAACAACATCGTACAAAATTTTCATATTATATATATATATATATGAAAATATTTTATATAGAACAAAATTTGGTTTCAAACTTGGTTATAACCTAAGACTATAACTCTCACTAAAAAGACATAGTTACATATTTTTAAAATCTAATTGTTGAATTGCATGTTCTTTATATTCTTAACGCACATGCCAAAGTTTATGTCAATCAAATATAATTTTATGTTTGATCTATAAACTTTTTTTTATACATAATTTTAAACCACAACAATTTGAAATTTAAACATTTGATTAATGATATAGCTATTGATCTTTGATTTTCTGAAGAAAAAAAAATTCAAGCATAAAGGATATAAGAAGAAAATGTAATTTAATTGTGAATTCGTCAAAATTCACATTTAATAAAAAAATATTGAGTGGAGTTGTAATCTTAGGATTCAACCAAGTTTGATACCAAACTTTGTCCTTTTTTTTGATAGACTATACAAAAGTTCTTCAATACAACTAGATGTTAATATTCTGGTTAGCATTATAATTGTTTATTGTATATAGGTATATTATCATATACAATAATAAAATTACCAAATTTAAATATTTAAATATTTTTATGTTTTACTATGTATTAAAATCTAGTTAAATCCACTTGAAAAAAATTAAGTTCAATCAAGGTTTTTGAGAGAGAGAGAAAGAGATGGATCCTAGACGTCTCCACTAAAGAATATTAAAAAGTTCCAATTAAACTATAAAATATAAGCTTTTAAACTAGTTGATTCAAGTTGAGATTTTTGCTTTAATAGCGAATGATTAGTTGAGGATGACTACCTACGGAACCTTACAAAAATTTGACTTAAGACTGGAAATAGTGTAATCAAATTTAAAAGTTAGATAGCAATGGGGTTTATACAAAGATTACCGTGTAAGAAAAAAAAATCCTATGTCACTTTTTATTTTTTTATTTTTTTTATTTACATTTTAAATCTTATAATTAGGGATACATTCAAATTAAACTATATGATTTAGGAAGATTTCAAATAAAATTAGATATTTATAAGAAAGTTTAGAGATTTAGGGTTTGTAGAGTTTAAAGATCTAGGGTTTGTAAAGTTTCAATTTAAAATTATATAACTTATAAGTTTTTGTAATTACTTACTTTTCATTTTAAGTTTAAAATATAGGTTGGATATAAAAGATAATTGACAAATATAAAATAAAATAAATATTTATTTGTCATACAAGTTAAACAGATTGTGTTAATGGGTCATTTCGGGTTGATACAAATAAATTAGCGTGTTGAACATGTCTATTGCAGGTCAACATGCATGACCTGCTAATGATACATTTTTTATCATGTCACTTTCGGATTGACTCGTTTATGACCAAAACTCGCTAAGACCAAACCCTACCCTAACCTGCAAAACCCATGTCATGTTCACGGGTCAGATCAAACATAGACCCCCTTAAGTTTAATTTGAAACCTTGTAATTTATATAAACTAGAGGGTTTAAAATGTAAATCCCTTCCCTCCTCTCATTTCACCCTTCCCATCAAACTCTGTTATTCTGCTTAAGCAAATTTGTCAAATGTCATTGAAGTGGGTCTCCCTGAAGTCCAAATGGAGACTAAAAGGTCCAACCCATTTGAAGAAAATTGCTTTAAAATTTTGAAAACTAGTTTGAGAAAGGAAATATACATATATTAAACAAAAATCGAAGTGAAACAATTTGTAGTATTTTGTACAATAATTGATCATGCTTCTTGAAGCATATTGGTGGAAGTAAGAACATGTGCGAAAGGTGTCTAGTTTGCATCACGGGGCAAAGTTCTATATTATATAAATATATATATTATTAATATAATTGCCGTCAATATCTAAAACTTATTAATATTATTATTATAAAATAAAATTGAATGTTTCTGGTCCGTCCGTGGTTTTGGTGTGGAATTTGATATGCTTTGGACCCCATTTCATTTGTATTATTTTGTGTCGGGATGTGCCGGCTCCACGCGTCCGATCGGGCACTTTTGGAATTTAATAGTTTTAGACCCGACTTATCTTGTTTTCTCATACGCTATTGGACAATTTATGCACTTATTTTTCTAAAAATTATAGTACTCCAATTGACTAAGATTATTTCTTGATGATATTATTTGTATAAAAAGTTATAAAAATAAAAAAAAAAATCCTAGCAATTGTTTCTTATTGGTAATTCATCACGATGGCAGGTGATATGAAAAATAATTACTACGTCAGATAATCATCTAATACATAAAGCATTAGCATCCGAAGATGCAAAAAAAAGAAAAAAAAAAAACTTATTTTGCATTTTTAAATACTACTTTATCTATTTTACTAACTCATTTTATAACTTACCCTACATCTCAGTTTTTATTTTTACACATAACCCAATAAAATAATATAAACTATCTAATAAAATAATAAAAAGTATTATTATCTCTCTCTTTCCTCCCACTATCTTTTTCTCTTCACACACACACAACCACAAGATTAAATATTATTTTTTTTCTTTATAACCTATATGAATAGTAAAGTTGCATATATACAACTTTACTATTCATAGGTTGCAAATTTTTTTAGGTATACAAACTCGGATGGAGTGGGTTTTTACTGTCTTAGATGGTAAAATAGCAATTGGGGGGTATTTACACCCCTTAATGCTAGTGCTCTAATGACGTTATTTGACAAGAGTATTGTAATACAGTTGATAGCCTTTGATTTTTGATTTTTTTTTTTATGGGAAGAGCGTGAACTTTATCAAACTTGAGAAATAGAAATTATATTATGGATAAGAGTTTGTTTAATAAAACAAGAAGTTTTTTCAATTCACACAGATAAATCATCAATGCCTAACAAATGGGTAGACCTATGGCCTTACCCGTGGACATAGGAGACCACGACTCTTCAAAACTCATGCATGGAGGACAATATACCATATATGATAGGAGCAACCGAAATAGGAGCAAGAGCTTGTTCGACCAGTGCATTGAAAATAGTTAATGAATCTCCCTCAATAACAAACTGGATCCTCATCTCTTTGGCAAATTGAAGTCCAGCTTCAAAGGCCATCGTCTCAATCTCAATGGCACCCAATGGAGCTTTAATCTTCTTACTCAATGTAGCATTCACAAAACCCTGAGCATCTCGAATAATAAAACTCTAGACGACCTCTTTTTTAGCAGCAAAAACAGCTCCATCCACATTCACTTTTAAAAATTGAATTTGAAGGGGGTTTCCTGTTACCCTTCTTCCCCTTTGATTGTATTGTGCTTGGTATGTTTGCAACTCTATATTCCTCTAACTATTTGGTACATCATTCCACCACCTCCAAACAATTCTTCATGACTCCACCATGCCTTACCTTGTTTCTAGTTGTCCAAATTGTCCACACCACAGTGATTACAATCTCGACCATCTCTCTATCACCTTGCTTGACAATTACTATCCAAGATTCAAATCCTCCCACCTCCACCTATTAAATTTTAAATAAAAAAAATTATATTGTTATTTAAATATTGAAATAATTATAAAAAGCACCTAGATATTGTGTCAATATCAAAGTGTTCTTCTTTTGTTTTAATTTAGAATAAGAACTCCTAAAATTTTTGAGAAATGACCAAATTGGTGTCTCTATTATCATTTCTTTAGCATATTAAAGGATGGAAAATGTGGTCACATATAGGGTGTGTGATGTCTATATTTATTTTTATAAAGTAAAGTTTAATAAAAAATTTACTTTAAATTTCATTTAATTTATTCTTTTCACTAGAAAATTTTTATATGAGACAAGTGTATAAAACACCTCTCTTAATAACATGTAGGCTCCACAACGTGAAGCCAAGGCTACTCATATCACAGTGGAGAATGAAGTAGAGTTGGGTATCAAGAAAGTAATTTATGAAGGAGACGCTCTTAATGTGATCCAACCACTTCAAAGCACTATCAAGATAAATTCCCACACATATACACACACATAAATCTGTAATATTTTAATACTAGAGAGAGAGAGTGTGTATATATATATAAAATTTCTGAGAGCCTAAATTGTCAATTGAATTTTTGGGGTCTTGTAATTTTTTGGGACACAAATTTTAATGACATTATACATTGTGAGAAGACCATGACCCCCTAGACAACATGATAAATTTTGTTGCTGTGACTGAGACTAATAAATTTTGTATCTTCAAAAACGCTAAATTATAAATTATAAATTCATACTTCTCATTATCCATCCGAATGGTCTTGCATAAAAATCGATGGCAATGTAAGAACCCAATATTTATTATCTCAAACTTGAGGTTTGTGGGAGCAAACGTGTGCAAAGGAATAGATGACAGTGATAACATTTATACCTACTTATTTCACCAATTGGGCATACTCACACCGTTGAAGCAATTAAATAATATGTCAATCCCACTACTTTAAAAATAGAGCTTTTGTGAAATCTGAACGATTAATTCCTACTCAATGCACTATCCACTTCTATAGAATATACAGTTTTTCTTCTTCAAATGATGACATTTTGGGACCTAAAACTCGTGGCACATTCTTAATGCTTAACATCGAAGTGTCTCAATGTTAATGGAGCTGTGTGATCTTCATGGTATTTGACAAAACTATAACCATCCAAAGTTAGATACAATACAAGCATTGTCTTGTTTGTCTACTATGCTTGCGTTTGTGTGAGACAGAGAGAGGAGCAAACAAAACAATATGGCCATGGTGATATGATTCAGTGACCTCATTGACACCTCTTCATGTCCCCATTCCCACATGAAAACAAGATAGTAAGCAAAATGTTGTTGTCCTTTTCTTTTTGTTAAACAAGCTTTGATGTTAATAATGGAAGATGAACCCTAAGATCTCGTGGTCACATCTAGCTGATATTATTACATAATTAAATACAAATACAACCAACAACTCCTTTCTAACACTGTCATGTCACTTTCTTCCACCATTAATTCTTAGCTTAATGCATAATTAAACTTAGATACCAAAATATTCAATGCTACGCACTAATGTTGCAATTAGTCATTGATTAGTTGTAATCATGCATAATGGTACAAAAACGATATTTGATACTTATGGGTCCCCCACTCCCTAGCAAGAATTAAATCTGTCTACTCTAATATAGGACCCAAGAAAAGAAAAACATACAATTTAACTAAAATATCTTAGTAGAGATATCTATGTGCCCTTGTATTGTTCCCATTCTTATTCTAGCATCTATGAACAAAAGTAGATACCTCAATAATCACGTGCAAAAACCTGATTAATTATGATAAACTAAATTCATCACACGCGTTTTATACGTGTGTATACAATAAAACTCTTTTAGATTTTGGATTTTGGTTTAGTGAAATAATGTTTAAAAGTGAAATAGAGATAGTGTCTTAATTTGTAGGATTTTGATAACAATTTGAAAATCTAAAACTTAGGAACTATTTTAAAAATAATAAATTACTCTTTTAGTCAGTTTGTGTTTTAAATTTAAAAGTATTCAACTAAAAGACAAAGGTATTTTAAAAAGTTTAAAAATTTGCGTGATAAAATAATAAAACCCAAATAAGGAATCTTATTATTAATAATATAGATAAATAATAATAAAAAAGTGAATGTAAATGGGTCAAATTAAATTCGGCAATAATTGGCAAATAATTATTAGGAGTAATATCTTATGAGAAAAGATGAACAAGTGGATGGAAATGGTTTTGTACTGCAAAACTCATGGCGTCAAAAAGTTATGTTGGCCTATATATATATATTGATGTCACCAATGACGTCCAGTTCAAATTAACCATCTTTGGTGTTTTTTTACTTTTACCTTTGTTCGAGGGTGTTTGTCAATATGTTCAATTACAATGGGAGATTGGTCTGTTGAATAAAATTAACCATCCAACAAAAACACATATGCAAAGAGAATATTTTGCCCAATTGTCTGTTCATATTGATCATGTGTTGTCACAGTGAAGGTTGGTATACCAATCTATTACAAGGGAGTGTCTATTATGCACGCACTTGCATACATAGTTCACACACTTTCCAAAAAGTCGCGATTTCGAGGTTTGTGACAGTGTATTATCATTATGTGTGCATTAAATAGTGTGAAAAATTATTAGGTACTCCCGGAGTACCATAAATATATGCTCCTTCCTCTCACATAAATAGTGGACGATGGAGTACGTATTTATGGTACTCCGAGAGTATACAATAATTTCTCAAATAGTGTGCAACATACATTCCCATTATTACAGTAGTGGAAGCTTTTATTCTGGTTTGTTGCAAGAAAGGGTCTTCAGAAGCAATCCCACTTAATTAGTTATGAAACCTATTAGTTTTAGAAAAGCGAGCTCACAAACAAATAATAGGAATAAAAGCAACTAGTAGGAAAAAGAAAATTACAAAATCACTAAAGATTTACAAAATTCAACAATAACCTACATCAACGGATTGTCGGAGATGAATTTACTATTTCAAAGAGAGATTAAAAAATGTTTACACACTCAAAAAAACTCTCTAGGCTCTCTCAACCTAATTTAAAGTCTATCCTAAGAGGACTCTTAAGCTAAAACCACTAATATATAATTGTCTATTTATAAAACTGTGATACCCTTTTTTTAGTGGATAAGAAATACCAATTTACTTTTATAACAATAAATAGACCTTCTTTTCACATGGGTCTTCATTTTTTGGAAGTGGATAAGAAATACCAATTTACTTTTATAACAATAAATAGACATTCTTTTCACACGAGTCTTCATATTTTGGGTGGGTGCCAAGCAACCAAACTAATATTGCTTTTGAACCATCAGAGTAGTTTATAACCTTAACATGAGATTATTACTCCTTTCATTTGATTGGAACACAACAGTTAGTTTATTGGCCTTTTTTCAGTTATTTATGTGTTGAAAAGATGCCACTTCCAAAAAGTTGTCGGCAAAAAATAAGAAAGTTAAGGGCAAACATATAAAAAACCTTGATTGAATTAACATGTTTCTCTCGTTAACTTTGAAAACCAATTTTTCTTTGTGATGAGAGTGCAGCCATCAATGATATAGGTAGGAAAATTACAGTTTTGCGTAAGGCTGGAGCACTATGTGATCATCTCATTTGGTGGAAGAATTGATTGGATAGTGAACTAATGTTTTGGAATAAGATTATAAGTTTCAATTTATTTTTCCTCTGCCTAAGATTATGAGTTCCTTTCCAAAGAGATGTTGCTAATTGTGGATTGAAAAGTTTGGTTACATTCTAAACAAATGCAAGCTTGTTAAGCCTTATGTTATTTCAATTATTATATTTTGATGAAATGTTATTTCAATTATTGAATGGCTAACAACTTCAAATGCATGTGCTTGGTTGGAACATGGATAGGTGAACCATTTCAAAAGTAAATTCTTTTTTATTTATATATTCTCCACATTGCCGAGTGAAAGAAACTATCATTTACTCTAAAATTGTATGTATTAACGGATAATTAACCTCAAATGGTAAAGTTTTCATCCAGTATTGCAATGCATAAGACGAGACACAAGCATGACATATGGCCTTTTTGAACACATCTTGTCTATGCCCCATCTATTTTAGTGAAGGGCCACTTTTCACCCATCAATACATTGAAGTGCAAGACACAAACCAAGTCTTACAACAAGAAAAAAACATAGAGAATGGCAAGGACAAAGGCCACACAAAATTAAAAGCATGACAGTGTGACACCAGTGGTATACTTTTCCACAATTTGAAATCTGTTTGCAACGTTTATGTTAAAATTATTGATGGATACAACTCATCCAAGTATAAGGGCCTTTATATGGAGTAGTCACCATTCCACCTGCATAAGAGTTCGATGAAGTTAAGCCAGCCCAGGCCATAGTTGGATTTGTAGAGACCCAGCCCAGTGCTTGCGATTTTTAAACTTCAGTTATGAGAAAGTCGAGGCCACTTCAAAATCTCACAACACTTTTGTTTTAAGTTGTTAAATCTTTTCTTTCTTTTTTGACCCATGGTGAGCTGATATCTCAGCTTCTTGTGAAAATGTTGTGAGATTTTGTACTCACAGGAAAAACATAAGTTTATAGCATATGCATTTTCAATCTCCCAACGACAAGACACAGATCTTTCTTTGCCCATACACCACGTGCAGAACAAATTTCTAATCAAAGTATCAAACTGACTTGTGGCGAAATTTTTTCTACAAATATGACTTGCACAGATTCTTAATTAATGACTCCATCTCAATAGGATACTGAAGAGTAATTATTTTGTTGATGACTAGTTGTAAGAAGTTCAACCATAATGAATCTTTGAACAATGAAAATATGCTCAATTGCTCATTCTCCTTAAAATGGTTATAAAAGCATTAAACTGAAAGAGAAAATAATTAGAACATATCAAACTAAATCAAACAAAGCCAAAAATCAAGTATCACGAAATCTTGGTAAAAAATTCATTCAGAACTAAGACAATTTCACCCAGCTTGTCCACCAGATCTCTTAAGCCAATTGTAACAATTTATTATTCATGACGATGACGGTCGAATTACACTATGGGAGATCCCTGTCAATCAGTACTTGAAAGTTGAAACTATTCAACAAAGATCTGCAATGGGTGAAACTGATAGGTCCTGTTACTACCGAAATTCAACATTCCTGCAGCAATAGAAACAGAATATTCCACACACAGCATCCATATCAATGCAAAACCCACCTCTAAACTACTTGCAACTTCACTAGCATCAAGGCATCACCTGTAAGCTACTTGCACCACCCAAATCCTTCATATTTTTGGGTATCCTAAGCCGATAAGTTATCCTGAGTGTTATTTCATTTGCAGAACTGTTAATTGGAGAGGGGGAACAAAAAGAGTCAATATTGAAGGCATGTTAGGATAAAGAGTTTATAAGACCAATAAATTGTCCAACATGCAATGCGTAAACAACTTCCAACTTGAAATAATTGTTTGGAAAAATCAAGTTTCAAAAACTAACTTTCCAGCCAAGGAATAGATTCAGAAAAATAACCACCCTTATGCACACAAATGTCTGCATTGCATTCAAATATCAATTGTGTAAGAAAAACTTTGCAGTTCAGTTAAGAATCATAACAGAAGGCCCACCATATACATGAACTATTAATGCACAGAATCTAAGTTCATCTGCATTTGAAAACACAAAATCCCCCCTCCCAAACAAAAAAAAAGAGATTTTTCAAACACTAGCAATAACTATCAAAATCAAAGCAGTAACAAACTCTAAAGAAGGATACAAAAACATCTAAGATCAAGTTGCAGAGAGGCAGATGCTAAGTCAGAGTGAACTACACAGTTACAAGTATGTATGAGGAAGGTGGAAGTTGCACTGTCCAAGCAAAACACAGTGCACAACAAGGAAGAAGGAAGTGCAACTGTTCCATTACCAAATGATATGAGTACCTCCTTTTTAAACAATTTTTTGTCATAGTTCAGATATGCCTTGAACGCCATTAACAGGCAGTTGTTGGTCTGCATGCAAATGGACACATACACCATTCAGAAGAAGCCCAAGTCACACTCTTGACATGTTTCAACAGACAATTTGTCGTTCTTGAAAAAACATTTCGATCAACGTATGCAACAAACAGCATCATTATATAAGATTCATGTTAGTGTCACAATAATTCATTTAAACCAATATACATAAAATTATTTACTGGTCAAGTACTTATAACTTCTAAGCACCATAATGTTGTACATACAAAACACAAAAGCATAAATGTTCTTTTGGTGCACAAGTGAAAGCTCCTAGCAGAGTAAAGTACTAATTTTACACACACAGCACCAATATCTATAAAATTAAACTTGAACAAGATTTGGAATACATGAAATTCTAAGTTAGCAATTATGGGGGTTTATAGGCTCACCATAATCCTATCAAACTTGTAATTTACCAGTAAAAGATGATGGTGGATTACCTCAAAAGTTGAGTCTAGCCCAAATGTTACAAAATTTAATCAGAATTTGAGAATATAAGACCTCTCAAGCTATCATCAATATAGAGTATCAGAAAATAAATTAAGGTAACACATTACAGAACCAAACATCTATTGTCCATTGCTGATTCTTATAGAATGGTTTTTTTTTTATAAGTAAGAATGATATATATACGAAAGACTGCTCTATGCATGAAGAACATAGAGCAAGCCTAGAAAGTACAAGAAAAAGAAAACAGAAAACAAACACAATAGAGAACCAAACAACAGAAAAATTACAACAGAGAAAGGGAGCAAAGAAAAGAAGGGAGGGAATCACTAGACGTGAGTCCCCAAGCCCGAGACCAATCAAAAAGAGTTTCACTAAAAGAAGCAAGCATCTGATCACCGGAACTATCCAAATCCTCAAAAGTCCTCCAATTTCATTCCATCCAAATACACCATAGGATGCACAACGGGACTAAGTTTCAAATCTGAGACAAATGCTTCCCCAGCCAATTCCACCAACCAAAAAGCAAGTCTGGAATCGATCTAGATATAACCCAAGACAAACCAAAAGTTATAAAGACAAAGCTCCATAATCGATTTGCCATCTCACAATGAAAAAGTAAGTGATCTACCGTCTCTCCACAATGATGGCACATAATGCACCAATTCACAAACTCCAATCTCCTCAATCTCAAGGTATCTCCCGTAAGGATCTTATTCCAAGCTACACACCAAACAAAAAAAGAAACTCACCTAGGGGCCTTAACTCTCCAAATAGCTTTCCAAGGAAAGACAGTTGAGGGAAAATCCCTTAATTTGTTATAATACGATCGGATGTCAAAAACCCCATTAGGCTTCAATTTCCATCTCATCTGGTCTCCAGCCTCCATAGGAGGAGTATTGGCTCCCAAAATACGAAGAAAATGCAGCCCTTCATCCATCTCCCAATCATTAAAATCTCTAATAAAACGAACATCCCAACTTCTCCTCTCCTCCACCCCCTACCTTAGCAAAGAAGCTTCAACAGAAACCTCCTTATCAAAGGCGATACCATACAACCTTGGAAAGGCCAATTGAAAAGGATGATCCCCATACCACCCATTCTACCAAAACCTCACTCTATTCCCCAACCCAACAACAAACTAACAATTTTTGCTGAAATCCTCCCAACCCATGTGAATACCTCTCCACAAACCACACCCAAGAACTCCCCTACCCAACTTATAGAATGTATGTCCCAGTATCAGCCATTACTGAATTCTAAATGGGAGTAATAGACAGACCCACTCATCATTTTGACATTTTAAGCATAAGAAATAGACAACGCTGAAATGTTGGGTACATTTAGTTAATAACATGGAGATACAAGTGATCATTATTCACATCAAGGGGAAAAAAATGTATTATTGTCTATGATATACCTTCCAATGAGGCCAGAAGAGTTACCACTACCAGCAGACAGATACTCTTTAACTCATAAACGTCTCTCTCTCAACAAGTCACCAGTTCATCTGTTTAGTAGGCACAATGTATTGATTCAAAATTCATAAAGTTAATGAATTATGAAGGGGAAAATGTTTACTAAAAAAAAAAAAATCCTACAAGAGCAAAAAGTAAGAAATATGTCATCTCATCTCATTAACATAAGTAGCAAAGCCAGAAAGAGTAAATGTGTTAGAAGTCCAAAAGGTTACATACATCTCTGACACTTTTTCCTGCACAGAAGAGCTAGCTAGTACAAGCAACATTAGCAAGTTTATCTACATACTCAGTTGAGTATACCGTCATGCAGAATCATCTTCTCCTTTCAACTGTTGAATTGCATTGAACAACTTCCTTCGAGGGCCAACAGCAAATACACCCATCTCTTTGAGATCTTCAAGAGTAAGTAGTGGCAAAGCTTCTTCGTCAACCTCATGTATTTCAAAAACACTAGCATACTTACCAAACCCAAGCTCCTCCAACCATCTCTTAACACCATTTACATCACTACCTCCAGATCCCATCTCATCCCCCACACCGCCAGATTTAGGAAATGAGTTGTTGTCTTCATAACAAGCATCCTCCTTCCAAGGATCATTGAGATTGCCTTGCTGCCGTGCATCATAAGTGGGCTCATACATATCGTATTCACAGGCCTCTTTGCTTGTAGCTGGCGTTTCTCGATCCGACAAGTCCTTAAAAACATTATCAGGGGAATCATCCTCCCACACATTTGATGTGAACCCAATGAAATCTTTCCCACCACTCTCTCTCCCATCTTCACTACTGAATTCAGGACTAAGTTTAGAACTCCAAGTGCCACCAAAAACCGAAATGTTGTTTCTTGCATCCCGGCCTCGGCGTTTCATTACCCTACACTTCCGGGTTATATTACTGAAATCCAGTCCAGACTTGGTCATACCAAGCTCCTCTGAAATTGCAAATTCAGAAGCCATGTTTGATGAGTTTGGATTCTTGTTCTCTCTATTCTGTTGCAAATCAGCTGAAGTCCTTGGAGAGATACCAGGTTCTGAAGCTGTGAACTTTGAGAATCCACACATGAAATTGTTTTCAAATTCTTGAGGGTTCACAAAATCATGTCTCCATCTCTTATGCCCCAATTTTCCCTCAGTTTTTTGAGGAAAACTACATGCAAAAGCTGCAGAAACATCACCTATTTCCCCTAACCTAACATTTGGGCGCCTTTGTCTCTTTGAACTCATGCTTAGAACCAACATCATGTACAACACCCTAGAATTCAAAATCTGAACAAAGCCCTAGAAACACAAACCCAAAAATTAAAATTTCTGTCTCTAAAAGAACTAATTTAAGACAATAGCACAAACCCAAAAATAAAAATTTGTCTCCAAAACAACAACTTGACACAATAATACAAACCACTATAGAAAACCCAGTTACAAAAATTCCTAAAAGCAACTGTAAATGTTCACAAAACTAAGTACTTGTTGGAGCTCACAGCAACACTAAAAATAAAAGATTACAATTACAAGCAAAAGTCACATTCAAGAACTGAAAATAAAAATCCTAGTACTACCACCCAAAACAAAGCAAGAAAATTTGAAGAAATAGAACCTTGTGAGACAGCAACAGTTCTAGCCAAGTTTGAATTTTTGCATGTTATCCAAATTAGAAATTTAAGAATGTCTGATAGATGGTGGGATTTTTCAAACTAGAAATAATGGATGTTGTTCACTTGTGTGGTTTGTTTTTTTTAAGAGGTAAAACTGAAAACAGAGGAAAGGAATGAAGGTTTCAATAGTCTACACAATGGTTTTTCTCTGTGTGCCAGATGGATTGGATTAGAGATTAAGTATATAAAGTCATGTAGGCATGGATTGGGACACTTTTAAATGTTGGGGGGTCCAATGGAATTACCTGGAAAGTTTGAAAGTTATCCATAAAAGAAGCTTCAAATTAAAAAAGTCGTCGAGGAAAGTTCTGTGTACTAGCGGGTTGAGAGGGTTTCTATGTGCTTTCCATTACATGTGGCTGTTTTTGTGCAGAGAACGTGTTCACCAAGAATTTGATAATAGATTTCACACGGTTTGTACTTGGTGTGCCATAAAATAAAATGATAATAGGGATGATACAAATATAAATGATGTTGCCACAAATATTGCTAATTCAATAAGTTATAAAAAAAAAATTGTAAAATTTATTGGGCCTTTAACATTTTTTTTTTGTGCGTGGATAAGATGATATATGATAAATGTTTAATAATATGTGGAATTTATAGGTATATGTTCTCCTCCAACTTAAGATTATTTTTGGTGCAAACTTAAGTTTTAATGTATCTAAGCTAAAATTTTTGCACGGTTAAACTTTAAATCCTCTCACTCAACAATCAAATTATTATTTAAAAAAAAAGTTTAATGTATCCACGTGTCACTAGAAGAATGGTAAAGTGTATTGATATTTATAGTGTTCTTGGAGCATAAGATGATTTTTTTTTTTATTAGACAAAGGGCTCGAATTTATGTAAGCTTCGCTTCTTTCTTTTACAAGAATAAAGAATTTCTAGGAAAGAAGATTCTTCTACTGATTTGAGTGACAATTTTTTTTTTTTTTAATGTTTTGGGACCTATGAGAATGAATGAGGATATGTTCGAAGCTGTGCTGCCAATCTTACCAGTTTACCAACTCCTCTATGGGAAAGACCGAAGAAGCTACTTTTTATCTGCCGGTACTAACTGCTAAAAGATAATGTTTCCAGTGAAAGTGGGCAAGCTGGCTAGCTACAGTGCATATTTAACTCTTATCTATAAAACAAATGTCACATTAAATATTAAATGCATCAAATTTTGTAGGTCAAGTATAAATGTATCACCCCTCAACCCAAAAAAAAAAAAAATGTATAAATGTATCAATTTTCTTTTTTTGACATGAAAGTATCCAAATCTCTTTGAATATAATTGTCCTTTGGCAATGTGCAATCTTCATATCAACTTATCCCACACACTTTCAAGTTTAAAAATCGAATCAATTTCATTATTAGATCTCAATTTTCATTTAAATTTTGATAAAAAGGAACGAATGTAGCAACATGGAACATAGGTTAAAAGGTTATTGTGAAGACTCTAGAAAGTATAAATTTTTTTTAATTAAATCAATTTCAACTATTAGTAATTTTGTTAAGAATGATATTGACCTGATTTTTATAGTTGAGATTTTGAGAGACTAAATTGAACTTTGTTTAAACCTTAGAAGCCCAAATTAGTAATTTAATCTAAAATTTTAAATGGAACAATTTTTTTTTTTTTTTTTTGATGAAGAAGATAGAAAACAAAATGTTTATTGGAAATTAAGAATGAAGCTATGAGGAAAACATCTTTAGGATGAATTTTGCATATTAAAATTTGTTAATGTACAGTAATCGCATGACCAAATCTGGATCATGAGACATGGACACTTACAAGCCAAGATAAATTTCATTAGGAGGCATCACTTTGATGTTGGCCTAACCTTCTTTGAAGCTTAATTCGTAGTCTTCTCTTTGAAAACCATATTTGTTGTGGTATTTTTCTCTATGTTTCTAGTTTGGATTTCTCATTACACAATCATATTCTTGTAGTGTTTTTCCTTTATTTTAGTGATTTTCTCTTGTTTTGTAGGTGTCTATGATCCAAATTGGATGTGCAATTACTGCACGTTAATATATATATATTTTTAAATATTTTCATTTTTGTTCCTTTCTAAATAAAAGTGGAAAAATCTTTTCTTTTTTTTTTTCTTTTTTTCTATTAACACTAAACAGTTCTCATTTTCTGTTTCTCAAAAAAAAAAAAAAAAAAAAAAAAAAAAAAAACACAGTTCTCATTTTCAATCAACGAAAATTGAAATCTCTCTTATTTTGTTGGTGTCCATTATCTAGACTCGACATGCAATTCCACTACATCAATTTTTTTTTTTTTTTTTAGATTTTCATTTATGTTCACCTCCTAAATAAATGTGGAATTAATCATATTTTATAATGATGTCCTTTTTCTCCATCATAAATGGTAGTTGCACACACCTAAAATTAGGTGATAAAGATAAAAGGATAAGCACAAAATTTAGGTACAAAATTAGTTGTAGTTTTAGGTTACATCCTTAGTCAATAAAATAAAAATTATTACATATTTTAAAAATCTAATCCTTGAATTACATGTTCTTTACGCTTTTAATACACATGCCAAATTTTACATCAATCGGATATTATTTACAATATGATCTATAAACTTATATTTTATGCATAATGTTAAACTACAAAAAAACTTGCAATTTAAACAATTTATTGATGATACAACTATTAATCTTTAATTTTTTTTAAATGTTGTAAGCATGAGAGATATAAGAAAAAGATGTAATCCAATAGTGGATTTGTCAAAATTTGCTTCTAATAAAAATATATTGAATAAGGTCGTAGTTGAAAGCTACAACCAATTTTGTAACTAAACTTTTTCCAAGTTTATTCCAAGATTAAAAAAAAAATATATATATATATATATATACACACAAATATATTGTTTTGTTTTTGTAATAAAGTTTGAAAATAACTATATAATAAACTTCATAAGTTGATATTATTTTCAAGTTGAACTCTAAAGTTTTAGAGGCACAAATGGTTACTGTTCGACCAAAAAGCTCAACTAAATTATGGGCGATATTAAGCAAGGTTTGGATCACAACTAATTTGTGCTATGGGCTAATATAAATCCAAACAATGGGTGATTTGAATGAGAACAAGAAACAACTACCACTTCCAAATCATATAGCACTCAATTTTCATTTTATAATTTAATGGATCATGTTACAAAGGTTACTCTCAAGAACCAAGACCTTCTCTTTTTCTCTCTTCCTTTCTCAATATCTTTTCTCATTCTAGTGTATTCTCCTCCCTTTTTTCTATCCTCCACCTTCCTTATATTTGCTCTATCTTCTTCTTTTGAGTGTTTTGTCCTTATCCACTAGGATAATTTCCTATCCCATTGGGCTATTCATTCCTTACTATTCATCATGAATGGAGATTTCCAGGGCATTTTTTACTTTTCAAGCTTGTCATTCTGCATTAAATGCGGTGATGCTAGGTAGGCGACCTTCATTAATGTGGAAGTTACTGTAGAATCACCAGGAAGCTTCTGAAAGCTTTCTTAGAGAAGTTTATTCCTTCTAGAATTCAACCTCTTGTCAGGGACGTTTTTCGACAAGGTTCAAAATTGCAAGATTAGCCTATATCTCCCTTTGGGTTCTTTAGAAGTGTTTATTTGTGAAGAATCAAGCCCAAAATTTCAAATGTATAATAAGCAAAAGGCTAATGGTGCTTTAACAAAAGAGAAATCAAAATGGCATAACTGAAATATAAGAAAATGCAGAAAAGGTACACAGGTCTGAAACCTCAACCCACAGTCAGCGAGAAGAGTATATTGAGAGATGTTGTGAGAAAGAGAAAGAAGATTCTCCTGTACCTATATTCCCACTTCCAAGCTTTAGAATTGTGAGAATGTTAGCTGGCTGAGTGGGATTTTGCTCTTAAGTTTCAACTCTATAGGGAAAATGTAGTTGGTTCATTTTGAATCTGATTGTGGCTTTTTGTATTGAGTTTGGGGTGCTCTAAGTGACTGGTTTTTGGTCAATAGAAGAGGCTTTAAACCCCAAGGTCTCAATCAAAGAGATTATGGTCAAATTTGCTTTAATTGGGTAAGAGGGTTGGCTTGCTTTTGGCATAGTTCGGGAAATAGGGTGGCTTAAATTCATGGGCTGATGTTTCCTAGACATGGCAGGCCCTTGGAGTCTGCATTTGGTTGTTGCAACAAACAAGGTTAGCCACTTAGGGTTAGCTATATGCTTTAGGCCAAAAAATGGTAGAGCAGAAAAGTTAGACCACAGTCAGCTAAAGCATAAAGGCTCTTTTAAGGTGAAAATTTCGGGTACACGACTTTCTCCATAAGCCAGAGGTGTTACCAGTGTCTCTTGCCCACTTGGTAACAGGCATGCATCGTGAAAATGGGTATCAACACCTCTGAAGTTCGTACACACACATTAGCTTGCCATTAGCTATGTCTATAAATTTACCTAAAAAATGTTATATTTTTTAATTTTGAATGTTTTTCTTGTAAACATCAGAAGGTATTGGTTGAGTTACTAGTTATTGGCACCAAAAAAAGATTACATCATTTAAGATTTTGAATGATGTGACAATCTATATACTATTAGATTTTAAAAATAAAATCCAAACTATAAAATGGAAAAAATAGGCATGCTTGAAATGGGAAGTTTATGTTTTTGCTATATTGATCATTTGTAAACCATGATTAGACAAAAGCAATAAAGAGTAATGTTTATAGGTGAATCATGAATGATTAATGTAATGAAAACAATGGATGTTACATTGAAGTTGTTTGTACCCGTTTCTCAAAAAAAAAAAAAAAAAATTGTACGTACCTGGTATTGTTACTTATTATTATCCTTTGGACAAAGTTTTGTTACAAACTTGGTTGTAATCATTGGTTACAACTCTAATTAATATATTTTTATTGAAAGTGAAATTTTAACAAATTCACTATTGAATTACATTTTCTTCTTGTATAGTTCATGCTTGCAAAATTTTAAGAAAATTATAGATTAATAGCTATGTCATCAATCAAATGTTTAAATTCTAAGTTTTTGTAATCTAAAATTATGCATAAAAATAAGTTTATGGATCGAATAGTAAATAATATTTAATTGATATGAAATTTGATTTGCGTGTTAAGGATATAAAGAATATGCAATCTAATTATTGGATTTTCAAAATATGTAGCCGAATTAATTTTTTTAGTGGAAGTTTGTAGCTTTGGTAAATAATAAGTTGTATAAACATTGGATTAAAGAGTAATTTTCCATTTGGCCACGTCATAGTGTCCTTAAAAATTAAAATGATTAATTGATAGCTAAATGAATTCAAGATGTTGAGAACCTTCTGAAAATGTCTGGTGTTTTTTTTTAAATATTTTTTTCAAAGCATAATAAGCTGACTTGTGATCTACAAATAGCTCTGTACAATATCAAAACAAGCTCATACAAGCTTCAGCTAAAAAGCCTAAAACTTTCTTTTGTTAGTAGCTATAAGCCTAGAACTTGATTGGTGATCATATTTTTGAAATGAAAGTCGCTAACCATTGTACATGTTTTCTTAAAATCATAAGCATTGTTTTTAAAACCGACCAGTCCGATCCAATTTTAAAAAACATGATCCTTTGTGGTTGAAATCCTATTAAGTCTTTCACATGTATTGGTATGATCTACTTCGAGGTTACTCCATTCAAGCCTTTGAGCTAATACATTCTTTTCATACGTGTCCAAAATCTCATTAAAATTACCTACATATAGCCATGGTTTGTTATCAAAAGATCTCATATATTTGACTAAGGAAAGTGTTTGTTATACACATTCGTGTGCTTATACACATGTTTTACAACTAAAAACGTGGGTTCAACTTCAACCCATTTTAAATTTGAAATTGTGAGTTGAATTCATATTTTTAATTCTAAAAAATGTGAGTAAATACACACGTGTGTAATAAGTTTTAGCCTTTGACTAATACCTAAGATTGATAGTGTGGGGGCCAATTGATCCCATAGGTACTATTCACATGGAAAAGGGCTGGGCCTATGACCCAATACCCAGTCCAAGGATAAGAGCGTATCCGAGGATGATAAGGTAAGGAAGAAATGAAAACTGTACTATAGGAAGAGATAAAGAATATTTATGGAGGACTTAACCGTGTCCGAGGATAATGACAATCTCGGAACCTCTGTCTGAGATGGCCAGGAACCTTCCCAAACCCTAAATATAACATATTAAAGGGACTTTGCGACAAGGGGATGGGTAAATACCAGATAAAGGATAAGAATGAGGGATAACAAATATCTGTAAAAATTGCTACATCTGCATTAAATGCTGCCCAGCTAACTCTTTGGCTGCATTAATATGGAGGTGATGTCTGAACAGTAAACAAGCAGCCTTACAGCTAATAATAGAAGGTTCAAGGAGGTGCGAGATGGGACAGGGAAGCTCCTAACTCCTGACTCACACATGGATAATGAATATGGCACAAAAACCACGATATATAACAGGAAAAAGGATAAAAAAAAGGGGAGGCCAAGAAAAAGAGGGAGGAAAAAGGAGGTTGAAGAAAATACAACAATAAAAAGAAAGAAAGAGCTCTAAAATACTAATCACACTACTAGGGCATGACCGAGGATGCTTTTTGCTTTTTTCCAAGTGTAACTCTTCCCCTTAAACACTGACAACCGATATCTTTTTTCTAGATTCAAACTAGCTTTTTTGCCTACTCTCTACAAATTTATTGTTCGGACTTGTTGGGCCTGAGTCCATTCTTGTTTTAGGGTTCGAGTCAAAACTAGTCCTTATAGATAGCGTTTGGCAACATCCATGTATCCATAAAATCTAGTGAATCTCTAACCACAACCCTACTTTAATCCCCAATCAAAACATCAGCGAGTGACTAAGAGTAACTACAAATGGATAGATCAAAGCTATCATTAGAAAATGCAAATGCTTTTTAGTAACTCAACTTTACCACAGTCGGATATCCCAATGATTCTAGAACCTCTTGCCTCTTGTGAGATATCCCACCTCTCGTTCAATTCTACTATAAGTAAATGCATTTTGATAACCCATCTTTACACACAAATTTTTTTTTTTTTTAATCCCATCCTACCTTGTCTCATTAAAAAACGTGGCTATGATTTGTATTGTGGGAGCTTGCTCCCCCACTCGATGGCAAAAAATTTCAAACCATTCTTGATTCTCAAGTCATTGACAATTCCAATAAGTAAAATTATCACTCATAACTTATCACCTAATAACTCCATGAAAAAAAAAAAAAAAAAAAACCCTATTTACACCATTTTTTTTTTTTTTAAATGGTAATGTGCAGGAACGGAACCAAGATTCGAAGTTGGGAAGGGCCAAAGTATAAACACAAAAAAGTTTATGAAAATCAAAACTAACATCTATTTTCACAATTTGGGTTGATTCTGATTTAATTGGTGGTAATTTTTTGGAATTTTGTTTGAAAATTTTCATGAATTGGGACATCAACACTAGAGGCAATGCTGCATTATCAGCTTCAAATTACTTGTAATTTTTTCTCTTTAAAAAAAGCAAATATTATAAATAATTTTCCATCATCAACCATTCAAATAAAAGTTTCATTATTTCCATATTATATAGCTCTATAGTTTCAAATTTTAGTCCAAAAAATAAGCCAAATAAACATACCCCACAAGCTACAACAACTTTAATATTAATAAATTATTTTCTAAAAATAGTTAATAATTCATAAAATAAACCAACAAACAAGTGTTATCAGTTAATAATATTTATTACTAATCACTGCACACATTTGATTCATAGTTCCCACAGGCTTCACTTTTTGATTGCCAGTTTCCAGTTTTTCTATTCTTTTTATTTTTATTTTTTATCTCATTTGTCCTTATTTGACCATCTCTTTTTTCAAATTCAAGAGTCAAGACTCAATCATTATTACAAAGGATGACTTCTTAAAAAGTACACAGTAAACTCACACACACAAAACACATTGCACTATCAGTCTCACAGTGGCAAAATAGAGATAGAGAGGATAGACATCATAGATATCATACAGTGCTATATTTTTTCCAAAATGGGGCAGGGGGCCGGGGGCCCCGGGGGGGGGGGGGGGACCATGGCGACATGGCCCCCCTCTGCTCTAACGTGGGTCCGTCTCTGGTAACGTGTAAGAGGGGGATTTAAAGTTTAGAACTTTGGTGTGACAAGGTGTCTTGACTTTACATAACTCGTAAGTTGTCCGTGCAATTCACGAATAATGTAGTAATATTTTATGTAAGATAATTGTAGAAAATTTTGTACATATATTATTGCATAATTGTTATAGAA
Organism: Quercus wislizeni; assembly: GCA_023055345.1. Taxonomy (NCBI): domain Eukaryota; kingdom Viridiplantae; phylum Streptophyta; class Magnoliopsida; order Fagales; family Fagaceae; genus Quercus; species Quercus wislizeni. Next base: position 17,698,357 of record JALGQJ010000003.1, read on the forward strand.
TTTTGTTAGTAATGAGTCATCATAAGAAGAAACAATTATAGATTACACACACATATCCGTTATAATTATTTAGTTCAAGTAATGAGAAATAAAAAAACAATTCTGGAGAAATATTGTAGAATAAAAGTTAATATAAAATGTGTCTTTCACTCTTTCTCTTTCTCCTTAATTTTAAAATAAAATAGACATCTCAAACACCCACAATAAATCACATCCTTTACAAAACCCACAAATCTACAACATTTGACATTAATTAACATCAAAATTGTTATTGCCATTGTCGTCACTCAATATAAAATGCAAGCCTCCATTCTTTGTTTGTAGCCAACTCATACAGGTTAGGATTAGATAGGACAACAATGTTAGAGTTAGGTGTCATCGAAATATTGTAGATAAATGAAATCATTTTTGGACTATTGTATTTTATATGAAATGGCATGAAGGGCTATGTGGAAGTATATATAAAGGAGTAGAGGTGCAAGAGGTGAAAATGATGAATTGAAATGTAAAGAATTTTGTGTATATGTGTGAGAGAGGAAAAGTTTTGAAATATTGAATTAAAGGACACAAAGAATATTTACTTTTTAATTAGAAATGTCTTGAAACATTGAACCAAATTAAAAAAAAAAAAATTTAATATTTAATTTGATTTTATCTTTGATGTGGCACTTGAGAATATTTCAATTCTCTTTGTCAAGAATGCTCCACTTGGCAGAACCCATGCTCTCTCACATGAAGTCTCTGCTTTTATATATATATATATATATATATATATATTGATTGATTGATTGATATTGATATTGATTAGACTTGTTCAAACTTTAAAATTCATACCCAAATGTCAAATAATATTATTTTCCCAAAAAAAAAAAAATCAAATGATATTGAAAAAGCTTTTTGGATTAGGTTAATATATGCCTTACAGTATACACTAAGTATCTATTTTAGGAAATTTTTTATAAGAAATTGAAAAAACTATTAAAAAAGTTAGATACTTTTTTATTTTCCCATTAAAAAGGTTTTTCTAAAATTGTTTAGGAAAAATCATTCCCGGTGAGAATGTTGTCATCAACGTATAAAAGAAAGATAGGGCAACAACCATGACGTTGACGAACAAAGACGGAAGAATCCGCATGGCTACAGTGGAACCCTTTATCAAAAATGAAGCAGTGAGAAACGAGCTAAATTTCTGAAAGTAGGCACCAAGAGCTAGGAAGGGGGCCTGCTTAAGCTTGTTGGAGGCCGTTAACGTAAATCATTTTCTTGAGCTTGCATACCAAGTTAGGATTCCTAGGAAAAGAGAAGCCTAAAATTGGAGGAGGCTAAATGCTTATGGTAGTAAAATGGTTTACTAATGTATGTCCTATGGTAATTGTAGGGACTTGAAAAACTAGTAGCCCAAGCCCACTTAGAATAGTGGTTAGATCAATTCAAACTTGGCCCAAAACAATGAATTTGTAAGAGAAGGAAACAAACAATAAGAGAAAGGCTCTGCCCGAGGATGAAAATAAGGAAGAAAAAGAAGAGGTAAGTTAAATGGATGAGCTCCTTTCTTTCATACAAGCTGGCCCGAAGAGGCCATAGTTATACAAGAAATGTTACTGTTCACTCTCTTCTCTCAGTGTTCTTCTTGTTTTTTTTTTTTTTCTGTATCTTAATACTTGTGTCTTGATGCCCCTCTCTATAAACCCTCTTTTTCTCATATATTCCTCCCTCCCTCCCTCATATCTCAACCTTCCATCTTTACCTAACAAACCTTCCCTCCTGATATTTGTCTCTTTTTATATCTGAAGAAGGTGGTGAAATAAGTTTGCTTAGCTGTGACTTACACTGTTTAGGTCACTTCTTCATCAATGCAGCTAATAAAACTATTGTCCACTATTTAATGCAGAGGCAACAGGCTACTCCAAACTAGAAACTTCCCCTATGATCACTGATTCTCTCTTATCAGATCCCTCTTCCCACTTGGAACGCCTCAAAGTCCTTTTGACTCATCCCTTCCTTTCCTCGAGTAACCTTCCTCCTCGGGCCCATGGCTTGTGGAATCCCCACACCAATACTGCAACTCTGCAACTTCATTCTCAGTCCTGGGGCATCCACAGTAATAAAATCATTTTGGGTAAAATACTATTTTGGTCTCTAAATTTTACCAAAAATTTATTTTTCATCTCTAAACTTTAAGAAGTTTAATTTCTGTCCTTAAACTATTGAAAAGTTCATATTTCGTCCTTAAATTATTGAAAAAAGTTTTATTTATGTTCTTAAACTTTATTAAAAATTTGTTTTTCAGTCCTAAACTATCGAAAATGTTTTTTTTTTCATCATTATTTTTGCCTCTATACTATTCAAAAAACTATTTACAAAGTTTAAGAATAAAAAAAAAAAACTTTTTAAAATTTAGGAATGAAAAACAAAATTTTAATCAAATTTAGAAATCAAAATAATATTTTACCCGATCCTTTTTATAATGATAATCAATGGTTTACTAACATAAAAATTTTCCTTTTTTATTAAAAAAAAAACGTGTAAAATAAGCTATATCATCAAAATGGTCAACCACGCCACGTGGAAGCCCAATTTGTACATTTCCAAGCTTAGAAATAAAACAGAACCAGAGAGAGAGAGAGAGAGAGAGAGAGAGACAGAGCTTTAAGCCTTAAGGCATGGACTTGTGGAACAGAGCCCGAAGCCTAGCTGAAGAAGCCGCGAAGCGAACCCAGGAACTGTCCGTCGGAGCCACCAAACTCTCTGACCTGGTCTCCGAGACTACCAAGCGGTCCAAGGAGCTCGCCGCCGAGGCCTCGAAGCGAGCCGAGCTGATTAAATCCGAAGCCGTGAAGCGAGCTGACCAGATTAAGGTCTTGGCCGAGGGAATCACAGTCTCTCCCTCACCTTCTTCCCCTCACACTCCCTTGGCTTTGGAGAATGATCTGGAGAAGTTCGGCATAACCGAAGAGTTGAGAGACTTCGTCAAGGAAATCAACATCACCACGTTTAAGGATTTTCCCTTGCAAGGTTAACACAACTTAACCAATCTAAAGTTTTGTTTGAGATTGTTTTTGTTGTTTACTATTTAGTTATTATGGTATTCGAATGCGGTGAGACTCTTACGAATATGTGTGTTGGTGTGTTATATGTTATTAGAATGGTGTTTTGTGGATACTTTTGTTTTGTTTTTGTGTATTGTTATTTTATTTTATTTTTTTTGTCTGTCCGGCATTCTATCATATCATTCAGAGTTTACTAGAATGGTGTTTTTTCGATTGTGCAGATGATACACAAATGTCCGATATACCCACTGTCTCAAATGTTAGGCAGGATCTTACTGAGTGGCAAGAAAAACACGCCAATCTTGTTCTTTCGACTGTCAAGGTAGCCCCCTTGTTAGAACTGAAAAAAAGAAAGTTACAGGAGGTTCTAAATAAAAACTAATAATTTGGATTTGGGAATCAAATGTTTGACCTTGTAGTAACTGCTTGATCTTAGGGCCGAAATGCTATACAAGTGAAAATAATTAGATTGTCAAAGCCTAGAGCCTTGTCACTCAGTTGCATTTCTTGGTTTCTTTTATGAGGAGAACGAATGTTCAATCCCCACTTGTTGTAACAATTGAATTACTTAGAAAGAAAGATTGGACAGGTTTAAGGCCCGAGTAGATCTGGTGCTATTGTCACGTAAAGAGAAGGCACCACTTTTTTTTTTTTTTTTTTAAATGTTGAATACTGAATGGTGGATACTGGTTGATTTCATACAAAGCAAATATTGCAAAGATTTGAAACATGCTCTTTGTTTGTTTCCATTAAATTTGGTGTAGAGATGCTAGAGAATAATATTCTACATCATCTTTACTCATTTGAGATATTTTATTTGTCAACTAGTTCCATTGATGTTAATAACGTCCTTGTTATTTGGTTGCTTGAATTCTCATTCCTAATGCCTAGCCCCATAAATTACTATGTGTATCATTTGAACTTTCTAATTGTGATTGGATTGTCGTGGTTCATTCATAATTTCTAATGTGTATAATATATGAAAGAGATTGTCAATTCAAATGTGGCATCCCCATGTATATAAAACGGCTACACTTCCACAAAATAATAGTAAGACCGTATTTTACTGGATGACCAAAAGAAGCATATTTAGGAACCTACAAAAGTCAACTTTGGCTCTGATAAAGAATCTGAATACAGTGATTGGGGAGCAAGTAAACTATGCATTTCTGAGTTTAAATAATAAAGAAACACACTTCTTTGTACTTCCTCTTGCTGAACCTTGCCAAGCCTGACCTATCTACAAACAAGCTTACTCGTGAACCAAACCCAGTTAAACTTAATATGACTTGATGGTTGATACTGAAATGAGCCTGAGAATGATATCTTTCTTGTTATGTTAGGCATTCTGTATGATCTTCCATTCATTAAAAACTGTGGTGCCCCGTGTTTGTGGCTCGAACCTAACCTCCCCCTCCCTCACTATCTACCTATCAAAAAGCATCTGGGCTTGCCCATTCTGCCATTCGCATGTGCATACATGCATAAACATCTTCCTGGGCTTTTAGGTTTATTATACTTTTTACTTGAAAATTTATGCTTTATAACTGTTTTTTTTTTTCCCTTTTTCTTTTTTGCAGGAAATTTCAAAGTTGAGATATGAGCTATGCCCACGTGTCATGAAAGAAAGGAAATTCTGGAGAATATATTTTATACTAATGAATAGTCATGTGGCACCGTAAGTAACTTTGTCTATTGGGTTAGAGCCTTCATTCTCACTTTTTATTCCCTTTCCATTTATGACTGATATACCAATATTGCTTCAAATGTTCTTAAAAGCATTTAGATAGTCATAGTGTTTATCTAGCCCCCTTTTGTGACATCTTTATTGTTGCCAGATATTTATCAGACTCTCTTTGGGTAGATTGGTGCTTAGATAATGTAAAATATTTTATGCTTTTTTCAGTTTTTGCATTCAAAATTTTGAATTGCTTTTTCAATTTTCCTTCCTTGTTTAGTCTCTCTCTCTTTTCTAACTCTGCGGAAGATCAGTTGATTGGTCTAGCTATTTTCTTTTAACACCTTCCAACTTGTTATGATCACTACCAAAAATTATATCTGCCATGACAAGCTACTATCTACCGTCCGTTTGTTATTGTCAAAACTTATATGATTAAGAATTGATTGACTGTAAGCATGGTTTTCAAAACTTACACATTTTTCTAGAAAGAAAAACATATTAGAAGTTTATATTTTTGTATGGAACTTAATCTAAAAGCTAGGATGCACGGATGCGGCAAAATGGCCGCCGCGCCCGCGTCTGACGCTGCTGCCCGCGCGTCGAACCGCGTCCAGTTTTTTTTTTTTTTTTTCGTTTCCGGATTCGCGCCGATTCGGCTCCGACTCGCGCCGAATCGGATCGTATTGGCCGAATACCGGTGTGTTTCGGCCGGAAAAAGGAAATCGGCCGGCCAAAAAAAAAAAAAAAAAACTTAAAACCGAAAATACCAGTGGATTTGATACGCCGCTGTCGCCATCTTCACTGGCCTTAACCCCTTTCTTCTTCTTCTTTGCTTCCTCGCCTTCTTCTTCCTTTTTTTTGGCGAGCCCAGCGTTTCAGTTTCTTCTTTTTTTATAAGTTTTGTTTTGTTTGTTTTTTTTTTTTTTTTTGGGAAAAGGATTGTTAAATGTGGCTCACGTGAGGGGCTTTATTTTGTTTTTTGTGCCTCTCACGTGAGCCACATCTCCCCTTCTTTTCTTTTTTTTCTTTTCTTTTTTTTTTTTGGTACATTGAGCCACTGAGCCTTTGGACAGAGAGACTTTATTTTGTATATTATTATTATTGTTATTATTATTATATGAGTTTTCTATTATTATTACATATAGAAGCATGCTTAGCATATATAAAATATATAAATAAAAATATTTTTAATAATTTTTTAATTGCCGAGTCCCGCCGCACCCGCACCCACCTTTTTTAAAAATTGCTGAGTCCCGCACCCGTACCCGCACCCGCACCCGAGTCTCGAAACGCACCCGTGCTTCATAGTCTAAAAGTGGTTTGTACTTGTACATACTTTGTTGGGAATTGAATTTAAATCACTACGAGACAGCTTACACCAGTAGCTGTCAAAATGCAATTATTTACCTTATTATTATGTGTCTGATTTTGTCCAAAATCATATGGTTTTTTCCTCCTTGGATAGACTAATGTATAAGACATGCATGCATATGTGTAATTAGATACATATAAGCATTTACTCTAGACATATAAATGTTGCATACATAGTTCTTTTGACTAAGGTATTTCTAGAATTTCTCTCAATCTATTGCATTTTTTTTTTTTTTTTTTTTTTTTACTTGGGTTGTAGTTTCCTACTGTTTTGTGATGTATTGTAAACAGTCCTCTCTTATGATATCTTTAGCTATGAAAAGCGATACGTGGAGGATCCTAAGTTAAAATCAACAGAACAAGTGAAAGATGATGGAGCAGAGGAATCTCAAAAAATTGAAATAACTTCTAAACCAGAGGCCAAGGAAGTAAACCAGAAAATTAAAACTTCAAGCTCATCTACAGAACAAGATTTGGATGAATTTCTCTTGGGAGATCCTGGAGACAGTGATGATGGCCCAGGTAGATTGCAATGTATTATTGACCTGTTAATGTATTGGTTGTTCAGCAAAACAATTTATGCATCTTTACTTCCTACCTTTTTCCCCTGAAATGCATCTATTTTCTATTTTCAAATTGTGAGCAGATTTGGCATATGAGGATGACACTGTTCAAGTTCCTAAAAAATTAGTCTAAATGAACAGCCTAATTCTGGAGAGAAAGTGGGTTGTTTAGGCCATGCAGTAAACATACTGCTGCTTTTGGATTAACTTATTGATCTTTTAAACTTTACAAGTATCCACACCAATTAGTTATTCTTCATTGTAAAACACTAGAAAGATTTCCAAAATAGCCTTCTTTCTTCAGAAGAACAATGGATATGGATGATAAAATCATCCATCCTTTATGCTTTTATTCTTAGTTTGTGAGTTTTGTGACAAACTTTAAAACTATAATGCTTGTTGGACTGGGAAGTTTATTTATTTATTTATTCCTTGATAAATAGGCACCTTAGGAATCATCACCCAAGTTCAAATACTGATCACCCCCAAGGAATTATCCCATAATTACCAAGGGCTTGTGGAATGGCATGACTGCATGCGCATGGGGATAAGTTGGGTGCTCAAAGAGCTTAGACACCAGCTAGAAAAAAATGTTGGCACGGTTTATTGTTTACAACTTGAAGTCATTTTTTACTATATGCAGTGATAGTTGATGTGCATCATCTGTAGATACAATATGCCACAATTTTTTGTATGACTATGTGGGGGCATGGGAGCCACTTCTGTTTTGTTGAACTTCTATATTCTGTGAAATTCTGTGTACTGATCATCTCTCTGTCTTTTATAGATGATGCTGATGGGGGATTTGATGATGATTTTGACAAAATGGTGGATAGTTCAGTAAGCACAACGTGTTTCTAAATTCTTATACTTCTACTGTGGCATTGATGATTGCAATAGGAGCTAAATGCAAATATTATCCAATTCAATTTAATGAATTCCATGCTCAAGAATTTGTGTGTTTATACGTGTGTGTGTGTGTGTGAGTTTACATAAATTGAGATTTGAGCATAAAAAAGTTCTTAAAAACCCATTCAAGTTTCAAAGCAGTGTTATGTATAAAAAAAAAAAAGTTTCAAAGCAGTGTTTATCATTTAAGTTGATGTAATTATCTCATATTTGATATCATTTTGACTGCCTTTAGTGCTATTATTGACTGAAAGTTGCTTGAACCGACAGGATGATGAGAAGGAAAAGTCATAAAAGATCACTGAAATGGTTGAACACGGTGGATCACTGCTACTTTGGTTTTGGAGGAAATGTTAGATTGATGGAACAATCAATCAATAAAGGTGTAAAAGTGGCGGGGTTCCCCTTCTCCCCCTATACCCCTCCTCTATCTCCCTTCCATGGCTTTGCTTCTATTTTTCTGCTTTTTGGTTTTTGCCCGGGGCGGGCGGGGGGGGGGGGGGGGGGGGGGGGTGGTGTTGGTGGTGGTGGTGGTGGTGTTGTTGTTCTTTCTGTAAAGAATATTTATACAATAGGTATTCAATCCGTGGGATGTTACTTAAAGATGGTGATACAACTCTTCTTTTGTATATATAAAGTTTTTTTTTTTTGGGTAGAAGAGAAATGCATTTTTAGAAATGACATGTTTTATGTACATTTGATGAATTGCTTAAGCTTGATCACAATCTTTAGTTTGATGTGCATGATGCTCTTAAATTTTTAGGCTCTGTTTCTGTAGACATTCCATTTTGTTCCGACCTATATCCAAGCCTCCCAATTCTAATGATGAGAAACCAAATTGTTACCAAAATGATTAGCATCGTGTGTTAAACCCAATGAGGATGACAAGCTTAATCATGACCCAACACAACCCAAGTTCAAAGCCCAACTATGAAAATAGATAGAAAGCTCAAAGCCCAAAAGACAATTTTGGCCTAGGCTTATAAAGAGTGTGTACATTGGGTATATAATGCGTAGTTGCGTTCACACTCTCTGGATAGAAAGCCTAAAATTATTCAATTTCCATTTTTATGAGATTCTAGGGCAACCAGTTGGATCAATTGGTTGTCCAAATGTGTAATTAAACCTTAGCTACCCATTTCCCCTATAAATACCCCCATTTTCATTATCCAAAGGGGTAAAAAAAAAAAAAAAAAAAAAAAAAACCTTACTGAAATTTTGCCATAATTCCCAGAGAATAGCTAAACCTAGAGTTTTAAGGCTAGAAAAGCAAAAAGGATAAGCATTAGATTGATCTTCAGATCCTTGTTGATTTGAAGATAGTCTTTTCCTCATCCACATTCAAATTCTAGCTAGCAAATACAATCATTTAGGGCATCCCATTTGACCCTAATCAAGTCATATGACTTATCCTATCACACACACAGTTGCAGTAATCAATTTCAGTCGAGGTTTCGGTTAAATTACATTACTGTAAGTGCTATGAGGAGGAGATGTGGATCTTTTCCATGACCCGCATTGTCCTCCTTGATTGTTGTTGTTGTTTTTTTATTTTTTATTTTTTTTAAGCTTTAATATGTTGTTTTGCATGTATACGTTTCACACTGTGTCTTTATTATTATTATTATTTTTTCTGTAGTTTGTGTCAAGAACATGCAAGAACCCTAATATGTCTCGAGATGAGTATGCATAGGATAAGTTGCGTAGTCGCCCATATCCTGGTGTATGCACTTTTCATGCAACTAGGATTCTTGTTTTGGTTGCTTTTCTGGAAATTTGATTTGAGCCCCAAGTGCGTACACCAATTTGGGCTCAATTAAATTTCTTGCATTTTCTAAGGAAATCTGATTGTCTTTGCTTCCTTTCTTGTTTAATATTAATTGCAAAAACACCAAAACTACTTCTTTTTCTTTCCTTTTCTATCTCCAAACCCTAAGTCATTCTGTCTCTTCTCTCTCATCCAATCTTTAATTCAGATTCAAACTTTATAAGGCAACTAAAAGTCTTAGAGATAAATAAGGCAAACATTTCAAATATAAAAGATTTAAATACTTTCTAAACTTAAAGTCAATAGTTATTTAGCATTTAATCCATTTGAGTCTAATTAGCTATTCAAACATAACGAAAGTGTTTCAAAGAAGATTTTAATTAAGGTAATTGATTTGAATTTAGTTGGTAACATCAGAAGTTAAGTCAATCAAACCCTAATTCATCAAATATTTGTTAAGCCTTAAAGGTCATAAAGCTCTTAATGTCAAATCAAGACAATTCAAGTCTAATAAAGGGAAAACACTCATCAATTAATGAAGCTTTCACTTCAATTAATAATCCTTCCTCATAAGACGTAAACACCCTTTGGAGTAAGACTCACAGCCTTGTTTGGTACCCACATGCATGTGCCTACACACATGTATAATTAGGTATACACATGCACATACTTGGATGTTATTGTTTTGTCTCCTTGCACTTACATGTTTGTATGCTTGAGTGTTCACGTGCCTTTATCTCTACCATACTAACATGTTGTCTTCTATTGCTTATCTCTTTGCCCCCTTGCTCACATGTCTACATTGCTTTCCATAATTGTCTCACATGACCTGTACACTACACCTATGTCACACTTTTAAACCTCTAGGATAAATCTACCTTTTGTCCAAATCAAACAACAATATATGAAGACCAGCTACGACTATGTAGGCTTGGGGTGCCTAATCTCTTCCCATCTTGTACCCCAACTTTAGACCTTATTTGGTAGAAAGACCTTCATGTAGTCATTTTTTGGTTTCTCAACCTATAACCAGATGGCGACTCATTTTCCTCTTTTTAAGAGTCCCCATGTACTTCTAGGCTCACGCTAGTTTGAGCATTAAGCCACTTCTAGGGAGATTAAGTACTACACACTTGGCCTTTGCGAGAAGGAATCAACGTGCCAACATGTCATCTAAAGGGGGTACAGATCACAGAACTTACAGTTTCAATGCTTGCTGAATCATAAGCAAAGTACAATCTTTGAAATGAAAGCTGTGTTTCTTAACAGGGTATGACAGTTTTACCATTACTCCATAGTCTACATTGTCTTTTATGTTGGATTGATTTTCATTGGATCTCAAAGATGCATCTCTCACGTTACATGCCATTGAGGCTTGCTTGATTTAACTCTAACAAATAATGCGTAAAAAATGTGGAAGTTTTGCTTCTAGTAAAGCTAGATCTATAAGCATACCCTTTTTATTGAACAGGGAGAGGAAAATAAAGATTTTCAAAATGCTAGCGAAGTCATCATTATTAGAGCATTCACATCAACTCATGCAATTATTCCTATTTATTTTAGCATAAAAACCTATTTTTTCTATTTTACACCCACTTTTAAAAACACTCTACATCAGTTTATCTATTTTATGGTACATATTATTAAAATATTAATTTTTGTTAATCTTTAAAATTGTTTATCTTTCTTCACACACAACAACCACTATCCAGTTTCTCTGTCGCTAAGAAAGTGAGTTTTTCTCTCTTACCTTAGGCAGTAGAAGTGTAATGTCCCTTCCTTTGAAGGAGAGTTTGTCCTCTCAAGGTAACAAGTTTACCTTTGGAGCTAGTGGTTTGTTTTTTGGGGGTAGTTGGGAAACACTATTCTTTTGGCAAACTTTGAGCCAACGGTCACCATGGAGGAACTAGCAAGTCAATGGAGCAACTTATCATTATCAGAGAAGGAAACAAATGGATATATGCTTACAAAGGAACAACGATCTGGGGAATTTCTACTTGCTGTAAAATTTCTCACCCTTTGGGTTCTGAACAGGGAAGCAATGGCTCGAACTTTCAAGCAATTGTGGAGGTCAACTAATGGATTTAAAATCCAAAACCAAGGTGACAATATGGTGCTATTTGTTTTCGATAATCCTAATGATGTAGACAGAATTATCTTGAATCAACCTTGGAGATTTGACAAACACATTGTAATGTTGCAAAGGTATACTATGGATGGCCCAATTCGTGAGTTGGATTTCACAAAAACTTTGTTCTAGGTACAGGTTCATGATATCCCAATCCGATACATGACGATGGAAGTAGCGAAGAATATTTGCGAAACAGTTGGGGAAGTCCAAAAATCAGCAAAAGCAGTCAATGAAGAGGGAGACTATTTTGTGCGTGTTAGAGTTAAGGTGGATATTACAATGCCCTTATGTCGAGGAAGGATTATCACTTTGGAGAATGATGAGAAGAAATGGGTGCAATTCAAGTATGAATGAAAGAGTAGTGTACCATCAGTTATATTAATATAACTAATGGTACACTACTCCTTCGCTTCACATCTTATAAGGCAGAAAGTGGGGGAAGATTCTTTCAAAGTGGGACTCCGAGAATGCTGTGTAAAAGCCAAAGGCTATAAATCAGTACATCCAAGGTACCCACAATAGGCATATTTCATGCCTACTAAAATATGCAAATATCCTTTAATTATTATTTTTTTAACATTCTTGATTGAGTGTTACTAAATTTATTTTTATTTTTCCTTTTTGTTGGACATTGTTTCAATTGTTGTAAAAACAACTAAATTTGAGTAAGAATATCATATTTCAAATAAATTATTTCTCAAATAAAAAAAATGAAGGGTATGTTTGGTAACTATTTTTTCCCCTTATTTTCTGTTTTCAAAAACAATTTTCTATTTTTTAGACTAAAACACTTGTTTGGTAACCCAAAATTAACAGAAAACAAAAACTGTTCTCAAAACTCAATTTGTAAAGGAAACTAGAAACATGCAAAATGCTGTTTTCAGTTTCTAATATTCAAAAGTCAATGAAAATACATATTTAATTTAATGATTTTATCTTATTTAATGAGTTAGCATTCGAGTTCAAATCCTAGTATCAACATATTTTAGTATTTTCTATTTTTTTTTCTTCAAAAAACTATCTTTTTAATTTCAACTAACCAAACATGTTTTTGATTTCAAAAATACAAGAAAATTGTTTTTTCTTTATATTCCTAAAAGCAAGTTTTTGAAAATAGAAAGCAAAAATTGTTACCAAACATAACTGAATTCTTTCTCGTATAAATCTTAGAAAAATAATATTAAAATTTCAGTATGCTTAAAATAATTAATATAACAAAATAAACATATCTGTTCTATTAGTAATCTTTCTAATTACATATTAGTTCCACACACACACACAGAGATATATATATATATATATATATATATATATATATATATATATATATATATCATATTATATCATATCATATCACTAAAAGGTGTTAGGAAATTTAAAAGGTTAAGATTAATTTTAGTGAATTTACAAACATTTAATTTTTATGGCTTTTGTGTCAATTGTTGTCAAAGAAACTAAACATGAGAAAGAATGTCATATTCTAAATTTATTATTATTATTCCAACTAAAAATTGTTTCTTATATAGAGTTTATAAAAATAATCATATAAGTTCATTTACTATAAATAATAAAGCACAACTATAGGTCATTAGCATATACATTTACTCTATTGACTAATTCAATGAACTATGACTTTGATATAAATGAAAACGTTGTTGAAGTAGAAGCCTAAATAAAGAGAATGTCAAGAAATGTGCTACATGACACAACTTTATGCTCTCCAACATGAGATTTTTGCATTATATATATATATATATATATATATTGATTGATTACATGTTTGAGACTTTGTTTAAATTAGTCGTATGGTCTATACATATGTAATATGTTAGATATCTAGGGTATGTAATATTTTAGATATCTAAGGTTTCTTCCAACCTGACTGCATGTGACTTTACATAAATTGAGATTTAAGCATCAAAAAGTTCTTCAAAACCCATTCAAGTTTCAAAGCACATTGTTTAACTTTAAAATTGATGTAATTATCTTATATTTGATATCATTTTGACTATCCTTAGTGCTATTATTGATTGAAAGTTGCTTGAATCGATAGGATGAGAAGGAAAAATTATAAAAGATCATTGAAATGGTTGTACATTGTGGATCACTGCTACTTTGGTTTTAGAGGAAATGTTGGATTGATGGAACAATCAACTGATAAGGTGTAAACAGTGGTGAGGTTCCCCCTCTCTCCCTCCTCAATCTCCCTTCTTCCATGGCTTTGTTTCTATTCTTCTGGTTTTTGGTTTTTTCTTTTTTTTGGGGGGGGGGGGGGGGGGGTGGGGGGAAGGGGGGTTGTTCTTTCTGTAAAGAATATTTATACAATAGGTATTTAATCCATGGAATGCTACTTAAGGTCTGTTTGGCTGGAGGGGTGAAAAGGTGAGAGGATAGAAAAGATTTTAATTTCCCTCATTTTTGTTTGGTTGGGAGTGGAAAGGTAAAAGGATGGAAAAAGTGAGTTTGTATAAATTTACCCATATACTCTTGTTCAAAAATGATGGCCAATTAAAACAAAAAAGAATGAAGCAAAAAAAAAAAAAAAAAAATGTAATCACCCAAATTTATTAAAAAAATAAAAATCATGTCTAGAAAATAAATCTTGTCTAGTTAAACAAAAAAAGAAACAAAAAAACAAAACAAAACAAATCACCACGGCCCTAGAAAATCAAAAGGAAAAAAAGAAAAAAGAAAAAAAAGAGGCAATGTCCTAGGGAAATAATAATAATAAAAGAAAAGAAGAGGCAAACGCCAAGTAATAAGCAAAAGCTTCAAAACCAAAAAAAAAAAGGAGGGGGGCAACTGGATAAAAGCAATTTCGTCATTTACCCCTCAAATTTCCCCTCACCCAGTTTTCTCCCTATTTTGGGGAGAACTTTTTAGTGGGTCCAGGGAGAAAACACTCGAACCCCACCATTTTTTTCCCCTCTCCCCCTCCCAACCAAACATCATCCAAAAAGTTTTCCCTCATTTTCTCTCCTTTTTTTTTTTTTCCCTATCCTCACTAAAATCCACTCTACCAAACATACTGATGGTGGTACAACTCTTCTTTTGTATATATTAAGAAAAAAATCTTTTTTTTATTTTTATTTTTTTAATTTTTGGTGCAAGAGAAATGCATTTTTAGAAATGCATAACCAATGTTCTTAAATTTTTAGGCTTTGTTTCAATGTCTGCAGAATTGCAAGCATAGTATGAAAGTGGCAGAGCCAGGAAATTTTCTCAGAGGGGGGGGGGGGGTGGTGAATATGTTTTTGTGTAATTTTTAAATGGGATAAAACCTATTTTCGTCCCTACATTTTCACGCGATTCCCATTTTGGTCCCTAACATTTTTTTTCACCGCTTTTAGTCCCTATCCTGGAAAATGCGTCTCGTTTTTGTCCTTGCCGTTACATCAGAGACGGAATTCGCACAACTGGCAAACGGAAAAAATTAAAAATATTAAAATAATGCCCACTGTGTCCACATGGCTTTCCACATCAGCCTCTAAATTAAAAAAATTAATTTATTAATTTTAACTAAATAAAAAAAATTAAAAACCGAAATAAAAACCAAACCCAAGAACAACAAATTTAAAACCCAGCAAGAACAAGATCAACAAAACACAAACCCAGCAAATTTAAAACCCAAAAAATTAAATTCAAACCCATATTTCAAACCCCCACACCACAAAACACTCCGGAATCCACCATACCCACGGCTACATCACACCCACACTGACATTAGAAGATCGGAAGCATGTTCGTTTACCCGTCGTTGCAATTCAAGGGCTTCCAATCGATTTTGAGCCGGAAGATCAGAATATCGCGCCGCACCAGTTCTCGGTCTACCTTGACGCTGGTACAGGCAGAGTGGGAGGAGACGGCGTGAGAGGCGGCGAAGAACGTAGAGCCGGAGAGAGCTTCACGAAGACGAAGATGAAGAACAACAACAACAACAACAACGCTACGATTCTTCTTCTTCGATGAGTTTCGTACAGAGAATGAGCAAGAAACCCAAACCCACCGATCTACAAAACGATTTCCATGACCAAAGACCCAAAACCCAAGACCCACGATCTCCACCATGAAATCACCTCCATGCAAACCCACATCCCAGGCAAACACGAGCAAGAAGAAAGCAGCGTCGGCTAAGAGAGGAGATGTTTTTGTTGTCAGGTGAGGTTGATTTCGTTTGGGTTTGATAGTTTTGAATCTGAGGTTGGAGGTGGTTTGGTTTCAACTCTAAGGTTTGGATCTGAGGTTTGTGTTTGGTTTCTCATAAAGTATAAGAAAATTTGGGTTTTGAGTTTTGAGTTTGGGGGCCGAAAATCTGGATTTGATTTTTGTGTTTGATGTTTTGGTGGTGTGGGGTTTGAAATATGGGTTTGAATTTAATTTTTTGGGTTTGTGTTTTGTTCATCTTGTTCTTGCTGGGTTTTAAATTTGTTGTTCTTGCTGGGTTTGGTTTTTATTTCTGTTTTTTATTTTTTTATTTAGTTAGAATTAATAAATTAATTTTTTTTAATTTAGAGGTTGACGTGGAAAGCTACGTGGATACAGTGAGCATTATTTTAATATTTTTAATTTTTTCTGTTTGTCAGCTATGTGAATTCCGTCTCTCATGTAACGATAGGGACAAAAACGAGACACATTTTCCAGGATAGGGACTAAAAACGGTGAAAAAAAAAGTTAGGGATCAAAGTAGGAATTGCGTGAAAATGTAGGAACGAAAATAGGTTTTATCCCTTGTTAAATTTATTAAAAAATGTAAAAGAAAATTATGGAAAATTTCAAAAGCTAGGGGGACCACGGCCCCCCCTTGGCACCCCCAGCTTCGCCTATGAGTACGATCTTAGAAATGAATGTTGTGTTTCTTGACAGGGTATAACAGCTTTACCATTACTCCATAGTCTCCATTGTCCTTTATGTTGGGTTGGTTTCCACTAGATCTCAATGGTGGATCTCTCGCATTACATGCCGTTGAGGCTTGCCCAAGTTAACTCATAACAAACCGTACGCAAAAAAATTGGCAGTTTTGCTTCTGGTGCATGTAGATTTATAAGCATACCCTTTTTATTGAATGAAGAGAGGAAAATGAAGATTGTCAAAATGCCTATTGAAGTCATCATTATTAGCATCTCATTCTTTCTGACATTCAAATATTGGGAAATTTGAAATATGATTCTTCTATATGAGCGGCCTTTTGCTTTTGAAATGGGTTATAAAAGATTACGGGCTTTTCTTTTTGGAGTATAGGAAACCTCAATTGCATTACAATCCTGGTGAAAAGGAGGATATTGCAGACCACATTACGTCCAAATTTTTGAGCCATATGGTTGGTTAGAGCATAAATGCATAATGATGTCGATTGTCCTTTGTGGGGGAAGGCAGCTACCTTGGCAAGTTTCTTTCTAGGACTTCCATTGAGCTTTCTTCTTTCGTCTTGTATCACATCCACTAACTTGCAACTGAAGGTTCTATCATTCTCGTGATATTTGGAACGGCAAAGCTTTAGTCCAATACTCTAGTGCATTAAACAAGACATGATGTAGATACATGGCTAATTTTGGACATGTGTCCGTATCTGATCCAATGCATTAGAGTACTAAACCCAAGCCAAATTTTATATGAGTGAAGCTTCTATCCAATGCTCTGAGTATTGAACAAGACGAATGCGTGGCCAATTCGATCATGTTAAGTGCATTGGAACATTGGATTTAAGCCAAACCCTATATGGAAAAAGCTTCACCCTATCTTAAATATATTTACTAAAATTTTATTATATTTTCTATATTTACAAAATTACCACTATGACCATTAGAAATTTTGTATATTTAATTTATTGTAATGGAATGAAGGACATTATTGTTTTATTAAACAGTTTTAGTGTGAAATTTGAGTTTGAATTGGTGTTAAATATTTGGTTTTTATTATAGAGTGGTATTTCTTGGTAAAAGTTTGGTTTTTATTATTATGTTGGTACATTGAGACTTTGTACTATACTCTTGTTAAATAATTTGGTGTGAAATTTAAATTTGTTTTATATCATTGAGTATTATTGCTTGGTAAAGATTTTGTTTGTGTTTTAAAAAATAAAATTTTGAATATTTTTAATTAGGTGGGGAAGGGATGGGGCCATGGGGGGCTCGAGTTTGGGGCTAGGGTTGGGTAATGCTCCAAGGACGAGATTAGGATTTCAGGTTTGGGCCTTAGGGGACAAAACATGAATACTAAAAGGGTGTTTGGTAGAGTAGTTTGAGAAATATTGTTTGTAGTTTTTTGAAATACGTGTGGGTGAAAAAGTGTATGTAAATGTATGTAATATTGTTTAAAATGTAAAAATGTAACAGGCCCTAAAAATGTCAAATATGTTTTTTTTTTTTTTTGGTGGGTGGGGGGATCATTAGCGAAAGGAATGGGCTAGATGATCATTTTATTTTTTTTGAATTGTGAGACTATTCAATTCGAGGCCAATTATTTTTTTCCTCAAAAATTATATATATAAACCTTTTATTTTTGTTTAAAAATAAATTTTGGGGGGGCCACTCCTTAGTCTACACATGGCTTTGTCTTGAATGTCCTTGTGGGTTGAGGACGGGACACCCATGAATCCATGATTGAGCCCTGCCCTGCCCTTTGTCATTCCATAAATTAGATACCAAACTGCAAAGCAATCTATGATCTTATCTTCGTTGATTAAATTTATTATAAAAAAAAAAAAAAAAAAATCTATTCTGTTT
This sequence comes from Quercus wislizeni, assembly GCA_023055345.1. Taxonomy (NCBI): domain Eukaryota; kingdom Viridiplantae; phylum Streptophyta; class Magnoliopsida; order Fagales; family Fagaceae; genus Quercus; species Quercus wislizeni. Next base: position 17,716,552 of record JALGQJ010000003.1, read on the forward strand.
CCCTTGATTGGTAATTTACTATGGACCAGTTATGATAATGTGAGTACATTCTACACATTTACAAATGTGGCTCTGATGAACAATTTTTGGTCAATCTACAATGGGCCTCCAAACCCAACTTATCAGCCTAAATCTCTCCTTATTAGTTGTTGTAGCTGCCTTATTCGGCCTTCAGGGTTGTGACGGAAGGGACAAAGTCATTAGGCACAAAACGGATGTGTGACAGGCCCACAAAGCCAAATCGAACCCAAAGAAGTCAAAAGGCTTTATTTATAAGGCAATTTGTAATAAAAACTAATGAGCTTGTTAAAAAAGCCCAATTCAACAAGAGAAATATAGCTCAAACAAATGGCCCAAGCCCATAAAACTCAAACCAAGCCATGAAAGGATTATATGATTTGAGTAATGATACGTACACAACAATTTCACAACAAATTCTAAGTAGTAAATTATTATTAGTTCTAATCTGAATTCACTATTAGTATCAATTTTTTATTTATTTATCAATAATAGTTTGGTATCTAATAAATAAGTTATTATTGGTTCTAATATGAATTCATTATTAACATCATTTTTTTACTGATAAAAAACAGTTTGGTATCTAAGTAAGTTATTATTAATTCTAATCTGAATTCACTATTAGCATCATTTTTTTACTTATCAATAACAGTTCAGCACTTAAAATTTGTTGTGAAATTGTTACGGAGGAAGAGAAGGGGATTTGTTTGTGGTTGGTGTGTCACTTTGTCCTCTTGTATGTTAGTTTGGAACGTGTTTAAGTGATGAAAAGTAAAAAAACCACTCAATTAAGCGTGCATATATTGGGTCAACAATTGTGCTCTCATCTCATCTCATCTCAGCAGGAAGTAATCAATCACAGTAAGAAATCCCCAACCCAACCACCCCTCATTCATCAAAGCGATTAAGTGGATAAGGTGGCCAAATCGACCACACGTCACCCACCCAGCAACAAAAGAAAAGGCCTGCTTTCTACAATCAGCAAGAACCAGAACCAACCCACCACCAACTCTCTTATTTTTACCCAGGAATGGAACTAGCCCATGAAGGCATGAACAAAATTCAGTCCCATTGCCAAAGAGAGAAAAAGATAAACCTTCTAGAAATCAACTAGCACAAGTGGTCCTCTTCAACTATTCATCAGCAAAACCTCAATGCATACTTAGCCAAAGAGGGTAGATAACAATTGCACTCTGGTTGACTGCACCATTAATTAAAAACCACGACCCTCTCCCTCTCTAACCTTCTATTATCTAATTTATATTTGTTAACTCTTTTGAGACTTCTTCTTTTTTTAAGCTATGATTAAGTCCTTACTTCAACTATGAAACAGATACTAATAATCTTGTCACCATCTTTGGTTATGATACTATTTATTGATAAGATAAAACATTTTAGAAAGACTCTAATCGAGAAGTTAATATAACAAGAGTAGTTCTAGAACCCTAAATTATTTCATAACTTTTTTGTCACAACTTTAATGTGATAGATTGTGAGTGGTTAATTATCACTTACACATGAACCCATTATTTTTTCTTTACCCATCACACTCTACCATATCATAGTTGTGGCAAGAAATTGTAAAAAATTATGTGGTCCTAAACTTTTTCATATAACAAATAGGGATACTACTTAACCTTAGAGTGTAAGCCCATAAATTTGGGCACAATTTTTTATATATATTAATTTTTCAACATTTTTCCTTTTTCTTCAATTAAAACTTCCACTCACGCTTATATACCCAGGAATTCATTAGTAGAAATGATGGTTGGAAATCATGATTGCTATGACGTTAATTATGGACTAGGCTTGCTTCTAATAGGCAAGTTTGATACCACTATGTCGTCCTCAAATTAATAAACAAAATTGCAGCTTCATCATCAATGCAATTGTTAGTTCACATGAGGCAAGTCCATCCTTGGGCCCATAGTATATAGTTGTATTATATTGTCCTATTAGTGACACCATTGGGTTCATTCTCTGTTGTTGTTAAAAGTTTATGGTGTTACCTGCTGTCATTGGTAGCCTCTCATCATCACAAGAACATTGCCTTTCTTAGAACGATAGTTGTCGAGCCTTTGATTAACTTATGCATTGACCACACAATTGAATAGCTCTTTGATCAATCTTCTCACCGCCAAAAAATCAAGTTGATAAGATCTCTCACGCGCGACCGTAAGCTTTAAACATCTCTTTCACATGCAAACAGACAAATGTCCCAATCAGAAGCTACTACATCAGCCCTAAGGCTACATCGACGGTGACACATCAATAGAACCATGTTAGTACTACCACATTAGGCCCAAGCCCATCCTTGGGTCCATGTTACTACAATTGTACTATATTGTACTTGTATAGCTGTGTCTTTAGCCTCTCTTTATATGTAAGCTTTTTCTGTGTAGTATTTATTCAATATACAGAGAATTGAGAAGCAATTCTAAGAGCAATGCATTCTCAAAAAATAATTCTAAGTATTCATTAGAGAATAGTTTATTTAACTGAAACTGAAAAGTTTTTGTTGAAAGTACTGTAAATAAAAGTAAAAATTAATTAAAAAGTGCAATATGATTCATGAATAATAGCAAAAATAAGTTAAATAATAAAAAAATACAACTTTTTTAGCCCATATCAAACACAACCCAAATGTAATGAAATTCTTGAGTTTGTTTGGAAAAGGGAAAAATAGGTTTTTTTTTTAAAAAAAAAAAATTAAATAAAGAACTTTTAATTGCTTGGATTGGATAAGAGTATGGCTTGCGCAAAAGTGTATTAGTTTAAACTAATTAAGCTAAATAAATAACTACCAAAAAAAAAAAAAAAACTCTAATATAACTTGACTAGTGTTTTAAAATATACTGTATATTTGATTAACGCTTACTTTAAAAAAAAAAAAAACTAAATCAAAACTCATCATATGATAGATCGATTGTGATTAGTTGCATGGTTACGTCGACCAAAACTAATCTTGTTCTGCCACTCAAATCCTATTTACAAAAGCTCAGCTTAATTTTGCCACTTGATCCTATTTGATGCATACATATTTCAGGATCTTTTTAACAAATAAATAAATAAATAATGAATGTAGAAATTTAATAGTCAATTCTTAGTATAGCTCTTATCATAAATACAGCCTACAATTTGGTTGGTCCTGTTTCTTTTTTTGCTTGGAGATGATGGCAACAAAATTTAATAGAAAGGTTCAATTCCCGCTATCTGCCCTGGATAATGGGTTAATGTTTTTAATTGGATAAAGAATTAAGTATGGTTGACGCAATAGTATCATAGTATAGTGGTTCTATCCTCTTCACTTCTATCATGTTCCCTTCTTTTCCTCCTACCGATCCAAAGAAAAAAAAGGGTTATTAATTACTAGTTACCAAAATCGAACCTAACTCTTTTGTCAAAAGAAATAAAAAAAAGGTTGCAGAAACAAGATTTGAACTTGTAACCTCAAGGTTATGAACCTTGCGAGCTATATCATGCTTGAAGTTGCTTTACCCCACGACGAGGAGAATTACTAGGTACTAATGGATAAAGAAGGATTGAGTACACCCTCTACCATATTGGTATAAATACTAAATAGAATAGCCTAGGACACTTACTATTTTAAGTAATGCAAAGGAGCCAAAACCCTAAAAAAATAATCAGTAGTTTTAGTTTTATTGGAGATTTGTATCTTTCGGGGACAATATATCTCAATCCAAACGTATTGTGATTTGTGTGTGTGCCAATTTCTTCATACATCTGGCGATTTTAAAACTTCTGGAGCTAAAAAGAACAGGTAGTTTAAAATTTTAAAGGCCTGATGACCATCAGCCCACATGAAATTTCTTTCAGCCACCATTTTTGGCCTCTCAGGTATGAGATTTAACTGTTTTGCATCCAGATTATAAGGAACGTTATCTACTTTTCTTGGAAATTGGGGTTGGCTAGACTTTTAATTTTGCTTGTTCATCAAGTTCTTTTGTTTCCAACATGAAGACTAGATCCATTTTCTCTCAGACTTGCTGCTTCAATATCTTGCAGTTTAAGCTAGCTATTACCTTTAAAGCATCCAATATATGCTTTTACCTTCGTATTTTTCTTTTTCTTTCAATACAAATTTGACCTTTCAAGTTTCAACTTTCAACTATTAACCACCGTTCAATTTGGCCCTCAAATATTAACTTTGTAAAATTTGTCCCTCGACTTTCAGAATTTATTCAATCTCATCTCTCAAATATTTTGTTGAAAGTGGCTATAAAGTCTACATAGTACGTATGCTCTATTTGTCAATTCAAATAATTAAGTTCAGAATTTTATAGGAGAGGAGACTGGACTTTTAAAGTTTATATATAAAGTTACATCTGTATAACTTTAACTTATTATATGTGAATTTTGACAAATTTGTCATTAGATTATATTATCTTTATATATTCTTATTACTTGCAAAATTCAAGATAATCAAAGATTAATAACTAGTTTATTGATCAAGTATTTAAAATGCAAGTTTTTTTTTTTAGTTTAAAAGTATGCATGAAAGATGAGTTTATGGATCAAATAGTATATAATGCCCGATTAACATGAAATTTAGCATGTGTGTTAATAATATAGAGAATATATAATCCAACGGTTGAATTTTAAAATTATTTATCCTATAAAAAGTGGATAAAACTAAGGTACAGTATTTATGTTTTTTTTTTAAGTCCCCTTCTTAAAATTCAGCTATGTAACTATACTTAATTAAAAATACATTTTCATCTTATGAGAAAAAAAGTCACATGACTGAATTTTAAAAGAGAAACTTAAGGAACGGCACTTAAGAACTATGTTAAATTTAATCCATAAAAAATTATTAGATGGTGCAATATTCCTTAAATTAGAGAGTGGCATTTTCCAAAAACCTCAAAAGAGTGGAGTGTCTTTACTAATTACCTTTTATAGAGAGATTGAATTTTAAAAGTTTATGAACAAAGTTGACATGATTAATATTTGAAGGTGCAAATTAAACTTCACCTGATATATAGAGGGTCATAATCATGTCAGTAATTTAACCTTTTTTTAGCGTTCCACAAAGCAATTAATCAATTAGGCCAAAATATGAGATCCATGATGATGTAACTTTTATTATTGTCAGAAAAAAACATCATGACCTATGTTGTGATAGACCAATGTTGTGTTATGTAATTGATCAAAGAGTGTTTTAATTTGATGGAATGAAATTTTGGTTGATGAGATTTGACTTTGTTGGTAGCTATAATGCTATGACTGAATCCGCAAATGCCGATCTCAAACTACTACCACTTCTATTCCTTGCTGTCTATTTTTATTACGACTGAGTAATAAAAATAAAATATAACGCAAGTGAATGAGTGATTATCGTTGAGTTGGTCATTATATCCTTAATTAGTAATGAGAAAATCTGAAAAAATATTTTTCTTTTTTCTTTGTAAATCTGATTGATTGTGAATCTGAGATGCGAATGTTCTTTGGAAATGTGTCTCAGCTATGACATATTCTAAGTCTAAATGAATTGGTTTGGTTACATTTCAAACTTGTGTAATTTATACTTTTACTTATAATTCCCAACTGTAGCAATTTTGAATGACTATTGAATGAATTAATTAAAATTTTTGATAGAGATTATCGAATTATTATATGAATTCATTGGGTTGGCTCTTCCTAATAATTATAATTTAGATGGAAGAAGTGGGTAATGTATGATGTACGATTATCAGGTATAACACATTTTGGATATAATTGTTTTTTTGACTCAGTGTTTTTTTTTTTAATGAGAAACTTGTAACTTTATTAAGAAGAAGATAAATTCAGTACATCATGAGCAATAACTGACTCAATCAATGATGAATTTTCCTCTATCCATGTTACATAATTATCAATATTATCTATTTAGTTGGCAAACTTTGTCGGAAGATATGCAAGTTTATTGCCTTGATGATTCACATGAGACACTTGAACTGATCTAAAATCCTAAACTTTGTATGCAATACCAATCAGAACATTTGAGACAACTATAGGAGGAGTACATAATCCTAGTAGAGTGTCAGCTACAATCTTGGAATCACTTTCAACTACCACATCCCTTATATCGGTATCCCACGCAAATGACACTCAAATTTCCATAGCTTTCGCCTCAATCTCCAACGGACCCAAAGGTTGAAGAAGTTTCTCGCTCATTGCTGCTGCAACCAAGGTTGTCAAAATCGGGATCCTAGGTAAGATCGTGGGAGGTAGGTGGGATCGTGAATCGTAGGATCGGATCGTAGATCGTAAGATCCTACATTATTTGAGAAAAAAACAAAAAATACACATTAGTATATTAAATAATCACATAAATTATACATTCATTGATATAATTACCATACATCATTACATTCATTTGTAAACATTATTTAAAGATGCCAAAAACCTTAAAATGTGATACTCTATTGGAATATTTTTAATTTGAGTCTAATTGACACTCTCTCTACATTAGAGTGGAAAAACTTGGTTTATTGAGATTTTATTTTTCATTTGGGTCCAACTGAGCCTTTTATCAAGTTAAAGAAGATTACAAGAAATTAAGATCGTTTGGGATCATCAGAATTGTACGATCCTACCGATCTGAACGACCGCAAAGATCCTTGAAAGATTTAGATCGTTTTGGGTAGATGAGATCGTAAAATCGTAAAATCGTAGGATCCAGATCGGGATTTTGACAACCATGGCTGCAACCCTTCCTTCATGATCATGGATCACCACCCCAACCCCAAACCCAAACCCCCGAATATGACTAAAAACCGCTCCATCCACATTTACCCCTTAATTTAGGGCTGTTGGTAATGTCCATGAATCATTCATCTCCATCCTCGGTGAAGCAATAACATGGTTTGCTCCCTAAAATTTAGCAAGCAAAGTTCGAGCTTTCTGCACCACCACTGTTGCCAATTGACGAACACTCAAATGTCGGACCGCATTCCTATTGACTTAGTGTTTTTTGATTATTAATGATTATATATTGTGGACTTGTTTGATTTGATATTATATGGTTGGGTGTTTTATAAAATTTTCATTTCACAGCTGAGCTGGCCTACCTTCAGGTTATGTATGTATAATTCTTTTTGGCCTAATTAATTTTATTTCATTTTAGTGGAAATCGTATCGTAAATCGTAATCCTTGTGGGAATTGATTATGCATGCATGTCTTTATTGTCTTCATTTGTTCATATATTATAACTTAGTAGTATATACGTACTTTCTATTTTTAAGTCGTATATCACATCCTCAAATTTATCTATTAGTCTTCCTCATGATTTGCACATGTTACCTTACTAACTTTAATATTAAAAAATAAAAATAAAAACTCAAAAACCTTGCAGCTTAACCGTTATTTTTTGGTATTTTCAAAAGATGTATCTAAGGTTAAATCTCCTCTTTTCTATTATTGTAAATATCAAATTGTTAAAAAAAATAAAAACAAAAAATTGTACAATCTTCTTTAGTTTAATACGATACCATGCTTTATCTATTTAGTTTTAACTTGTACGATGAGAAAGAGAAATGGGATACTCTACAAGTCAAACAATAGCATTCTCATTCTGTTTTCTAACACTAGCATTAGTGACTCTACTACATTCCAAGGGAACACAAACAAAAGAAATATATCTAAAACTCAAAAATTAAAGTAATATCTTCTAAAACCTAAGCAATCGCCAACATGTAAATTTGATCCGAATTCAACAACGTTATGAAGGTAATTTCCATAATAACATAGGAAAATAATCATTAACCTAATAATAAAACACCATAACTTTTCTCATAGTATGAGTTGTTGTCCACATTGGGTCACTGCCTTTGCACAGTCTCTCATAGGTATGATTTAGGTCTAGTATTATTGTGTATTGAATCTATTAAGATGTAGACACGACAAGTAATTAATACATATCTAAATCCCTACAAATCCAGTACATCAGAGCACTGGACCTAAGCTAGTTCTATCTCTCTCTCACGAAGTAGTCAATATTTCTCCCTTAAAATTACAAACCAATAACCCTATAGCCCAGAAGACAAGGCAGACTTCATTGAAGGATTGCAAGCTACCCCAAATCATCCAGCAGGCACAGAACACATTTAGGTATTGTTCTTTGAAAAGTGTTCTAACTTCTAAGGGTTTTTGTGTGTGTGTGTGTGTGTGTGTGCAGCAATTTATTATATTTTCATAAAAAAATATATAAGCAATAAAACTGAAAATGATTATATAATGAACTCCATAGTTTCGTTTTTTTTTTTTTTTTTTTTTTTTCATGTTAAAATTAGACACACAAACAATTACTATATGGTTAAAAATTATTTTTAGTTTAATCATTTTAGACTGTAAATTCATCATCAGCGTGGCAGTGCTCTACATAATTTGTACTATGCTATTAAAGAAATGGGATACACTAGTTCTGCTTGTTGTCTTGCAATATACAATGTGGCATATGGAGCTGGCATGAAACAATGGAACATTTATTTGTTGCTATGTCATATATAAATTTTTATTTTTGTTTGTTAGTGGAGGGATTCGAATCCATGAGGAGAATCCGGCATATGGAGCTGGTGTGAATGGAACAATTGCTTATTGAGTTGTTGTTATGTTATGTATAATTATTTTTCCCTTTTTTGTTTGGTTTGTTAGTGGGGGAATTGGAATTCATGAGGGTAATAGGGGAATCAGGTAATAGTCAAAATTGAGAGAAAATTCAATTAAATTCTAAATTGAAGTCTAGTTTTGCGCCACTTATCTCATCTAATTTTTAAATTTATGTGTCATGTGAATTATTAGGTGTAAAAATCAAAGAATCTAAATTTAATTAGATTCTAAATTGAAATTTAATTGGAGTTTAATTTTATGTCATGTGTCTCATCTAATTTCTTAATTTTTGTGATAAGTGAATTATTGAATGCAAAAATCGAAGAGTTTAGATCTAATTAAATTCTAAATCACACACACACACATGTGTGTATGTAATTTTGATTGTTTTTAAATGTACCCATGCATATACACAGGATTACACACTAATCTAAATATATACTCTTAAGTGGAGAAAATCCAATTAGATTTTAAGTGGATTCTCAATTTTGCGCCATGTGTCTTATTTAATTTTTAATTTTGTGCCAAGTGAATTATTGAGTGTATAAATCGAAAAGTCCAAATATAATTAGATTCTAAATTGGATTTCAATTGGAGTTCAATTTTCCGCCACATGTCCTTTTAAAAAAAAAAAATTGTAGCAAGTGAATTATTGGGTAAAAAATGAAAATGTCTAAATTCAATTAAATTCTAAACCAAATATATATATATATATATATATATATATATATATATATATATATATATATATAAAATGAGAAACCATTATATATTTTAGAAATATATGGTTTAAAAAAAGTGTAAGCTAATACTATGTATAATTTGAATCTCTTATATATATATATATATATATATATATATATATATATATATAATTGTGATTTTTTTTAATTGCACCCGCTACACACTAACACTAGTCTATATATATATATATATATATATATATATATATATATTTTTTTTTTTTTTTTTTTTACACATTCAACTTTGATAGTTCAATTTTTCGCCACGTGTCCTTTAAAAAAAAAAATTTTGTAGCAAGTGAATTATTGGGTAAAAAATGAAAATGTCTAAATTCAATTAAATTCTAAACCAAATATATATATATATATATATATATATATATATATATATATATATATATATAAAATGAGAATCCGTTACATATTTTAGAAATGTATGGTTTAAAAATTTTGTAAGCTAATACTATGTGTGGGTACCTAGGCATGCTTTGCAACGTCCTAGGAGTCCCACATCGAAAAAGTCTTCCCCCACTTTCTGCCTTAATTTTCTTATAAATTTCTTTTTACTTCATTTCCACCACTCTCCCATATTCCTTCTAAGTTGTTCATGGAAAAAAAGGTTGACTCTCACTCTCTCTCTCTCCCCAATTTTGTATCTTATTTGGTGAATTTTTTTAATGTTAACTACCTTTTTTTCCATTAATGGTTTTTTTATTGATTTAATTGTCACATCTCATTTGTTTCTCTTTTTGGCAAATTTGTATTGACTTTTATGCATATTTAGGTATTTTTTTATTCTAATTCTAGATCACATTTTTTTTTTTCTTTATCCTATTGGTTTGAATTGATTTAGGTTAATAATTAGTTGTTTTGTAAGTTAGAATTTAATTTTTTTTGTGTGATTCATTTAGATGTTAAACTATGAGACTTTATTAAGTTTCATTTATTTATTTTTTATCCTTTCGGTTAGGCAAAATTGTAGTTTTTATAGAGAAAATACTTTTAATAGTTTTATTAGAAGTATTCTATAGTATCACTTATTTAGATAATATTAAAGGTTAGTCAAACGAAAATAATTGGATAAGTCACATATTTTTGCTTTTGTAATTGTATTATTATTATTATTGTTATTATTATTGTTATTATATAATGATGCATATAGAAACTTAATTATGAGATTTTGCTAATAGTTGTTTATTTGATAATCTTTTGGGGTGGAAAATTTTGCAGTTTCTATAGAGAAAATATTCTTAATAAATTATCAACAACAAATTGTTTTTCTAATTAGTCAAATTAATCATTGTTAAGCGACCATTGATATGGCATTTTGTTTGTTTGCAAAACATCTTCATATGGATATGTTTTGATTTGGTATATTCTTATGAATGTATTGAGATAAGCATTGTATTCAAGAAGAGAGATCATGATCATAGTTTGTATACTTCAAGAGAGATAGACTGATTTGGGATTAGGGATAACATTAAAATTGAATGCTATAGGTTGAAATTTTGAAACAGTGGGAAAACTATCATGATTGGAAATACTTAATCCACACTATATTCTATCACTAGCAAATTGGCTCATAATATGAATAGATGAAAATTTTAATATTAGAAGAAAACAAAAAACATATATAATTTTTTATTTATAGAGAACACAAAAGTCATTACTTAAAAAATATTAATAAATTAGTATACATTGTTTATTTTCGAGATTAAAAAATCCTTGCCCTTTGTTTACCAATCCCTATATTGGTTTGGTAAACGGTTGTATAAAGAAAAGTTTCTTAATTAATTGTTAATGTGGGGCCAAAGGATTTGGGCGCCCCGGTCCATTTTGAATAATAAGCCCAAGGGCCTAGCCGAGGAGGAAAACGTCCGAGGATGATTAAGGAAGGCCCAAAGCTACTAGGAGAAATCGCCGAGGAACGTCATGTCCTCAGCAACTGGTGTCCTGAGAAGAAAGGACAATACGCCATCCACTGCAGCCTTCCCCGTCATCCCCAAACGAAGGGATTAGCGTAGAGGGGTAGCTATGGGAGCATGGTGAAAGGGCTATTGTAGAAGAGCCTATCACCTCCGCATTAAATGCCCGTAGCTGGCAGTCTGACCGCAGTAATGAAGGAATGACCTCTAAACAGTGTCATGCTGTCCACTGCAACTCACAGCAAGTGGAGGGAAGCGCTGGATGGGACAAACACTCAAGTGGCGACCTGCGCAATCGACAGATGGACGGCCAAGATGAAGGGAGCAGAAGAATATATATAATCAGAGAGATCTCACGAAGTGGGGGACGGCAATTCGGAAGACACCAGTAAGTTCTATTGGTGGAGTATCAGAAGATGAGAAGAATAATTCATCCTCGGACGAGGCCCGAGGACGGACCTTGACCCTCTCCTCAACTACACCGTTGACGATCCTGTTCCCCAATGATCCTGCCAGACCGTTGACGAAGTCCTCACAAAGGCCCAGTTCTTAAGCCCGCTTTTCTACCAAATTCATTGTATTGAGCCTGTTGGGTTTGGGTTCGCTCACATCTACAATGAAAGACACCTCCCAAATTGGGACCTTATAGTTAATAAATCTAAAATAAAATTATCTTATGAAAAAAACGCTTTGTTACAGATGATTAGTCATAATTATATAATTTTATGAATATTTTAGAAAATAAATTATATATTATATTTCATTACAAAATAATTAGATAATCCTACACATCATGCGGGATTGCGACTAGAGTGTATATATAAAGCTTAGAGAAATTTCAATCAAAATTTGAAATTAAAATCCAATTTTGCGCTATATGTCTAAATTTATGTGGAGACCACACTATAATTATCTACTTAATTTCGTACCATGTGTCCACTTAAGTTTTTTAATCTTTGTGCTAAGCGTGTTAATGAATGCAAAATACTAAGAATCTAATATTAATGAAGTATAAAAAAAATTTTTATAAAAAAGAAAAAGAAAAAAAAGATCACATATACTCAACAAAAATCATCATACATTCTACCTTATTAAAAATTAGAAAAAAAAAAATGATCATAAGTAGTATTAAATTCAGGTAAGAATTTTAATATGTGACTAATAATGTTTACTTTTTAAAAAAATAATTTGACTAATTATTTATATTTTTATGATAACAATTATATTTAATTTTAAATGTATCTATACTTATGCATTAATGCATGTGTTACATGCTTTTTTTTATATTAATAATTTGACTAATTATTTATATTTTTATAATAAAATTTGTTTTTAATTTTAAATGCATCCATGCGCTTACATGGATTATATGCTAGTGTTAATGAAACATAGAGCTCTTGAAATATCATTAATATTTCTTTTTAATAATTCGATAGTTATAACAATGAGACATGGGGATTTGGATTAGAAAAAAGTTTAGGTTTAAACTGGTTTGAAATTATCATCTTCAACCCATTATGTGGCGATTGAAGAAACTCTCTATTTGTAGTTTTTAGTTATATTAATTTTAATTGAGTCATGTGACTTATTTAAATAATATTCATCGATAGTCTTACACATCATCACGTAATAAGTTGAAGAAAATTTCTACAAATTTGGAACTAAATTTTATCATTTTTGGGAAGCTTCTTACCCTAAGTTTGTTAAATTTTGGAGCCATTTTCTGTTAGATATATAGAAGGTTTTAAAAAACTAAGTGACCTTCAATTCTACCTATTTCTGAACAAGTTAATTCTCTTTTATATTTTTCTTTAGAGTGGGAAGGGAGAAAGAAATCAAACTGAGTTTATTTATGACTTTTTTTTTTGTTGTTGATAATTTAATTTTATTTATGACCTGTACTTATAGGTAGAAATTAAATTTTTTGACTATTTTAATTTCATCCAAGTCATTCTGACTATTTATGACACGTACGTGGCGGTTTCACCTTATGTTTATGTCTGCATGCAGCATGCGTGTGCCTTCTGTCTTTGTTCCAATATTAAAAGATTAAAAAAAACAATCCAAGTAATGTCTAATAAAAAATTATAGAGTCAAGTTCACACATTTACATATGCACAATTTCCTTTATCTTCAGTAAAATTTCCAACAATGTTCATACTTAATTACCATCCATGGGCGCTTAATTGCTTATGAAAAGTGTTGACACATCTCTATCTTAAATTTCAATTAAATCACAAATGGGTAAAATGTAATTTTTCATAAATTTAATTATAAAACCTTTTAATTTTGTGTCATTATTTACTGTCCGTTTAACTCCCAACTTTTGACACATCTCTATCTTAACCCATCTCGTCCTCTCTCTCTCTCTCTCTCTCTCTCTCTCTCATATTTATAGAAACCAATCACACAATCAACACCCATTCTTGTTCGATCCAAGCTTGATGACTCAATCATCACCTATGGCAACACAAATCCATAAAAAATATAGACATTGCATCTATTAGAAATACTGAATAAGTGTATTGTATTTCTCAGTTAAAGAATGTACATGAAAACCTTTATATAGGAGGCATATGTGTGCAGTATAAATAAGAGTGTAATACAAACATATGTGCTATACAGATAATTTAGGTAAGCCTAAAGTCCATAACACTATACACGTTAACAGAATCCGTGCCAATCAATCCAACCACCATCAGCACAAATCGATCACTAGTCGTTGCCAAGCAGTCATAGTCTAAAATAGAAGAAGGGTTTATAACTTTATATTGAAGAGTAACTTTTATTCTTATAGCTTGAGCCAATTTCAAATATATACATAGAAACAGTGACATCTTGTCGGTTTGTCAACTACCCGGCTAGTACATAATTATGTCATTATTTTTCTTCTGTTTTAATGAACTTGCATCAATAAATACCATGCCGACTTCTTTTCCCAAGATCCAGAGAGGTGCTCTACAAAAAAAAGCATAGAAGTTAGAGCTGAATTATAAGTGGTGACCACATCGAGATCAATTGGGATGGTCTACTCTAGCGTGGGTTGATACTTTGATACCTGATTTGTGCTGCCGCATGAGCTGATTTTGCCAAAAGCCGTCTTGCAAAGTCAGCTAGATTTCTAGTGTCTCTTCTAAAGTTTCAAGGCTTCTAGAGCAAACTGGAGCCTTTATTGTGAAGATGGAGTTCACTCACTCTTCAAGCATCGCATTTACTTCACTTATATAATTTTAGAGTATCTAAAAAGCTATTTTATTTATTTACTAACTCATTTAACAATACATATAACATTTCATTTTGAGAGAGAGTGAAGATGACAGGAGAGAATAAAAATGATTAAAAATAAATACAAACTTCCTACAGTAGTTGTTACAAATACAAATTTATTGTTCACAATTGCTAAAAAGTTTTAGCAATACACATCTGGGTAAAGCTCAATTTGAGTGTGAGTTGCTAAAATAACCATTTGGAAAGTTTTACACCCCGATGCTAATACTCTATAACTCTTTATTATCGCACCATTTTCCAATAAGCAGTTATAAGTTCATTCCATGTTTTAAGTTGCAACCTAAGGGTCATGGCGTCAATGAATACCCTCGGGGGGAAGTTTATTGAGGATGGGAATTTTGAGCGCACGTATTGCCATTCTTTTTTCCTTATAGAAGGATGGTATTTATAATTGAATCTCCAACCTTTTTTCTTTCTTTTTTTGAGAAACATAATGCCATTTTTTTTTTTTTTGTAAGGATGATATTCATTACAGGGAGATTTATTTTTACCATAAAAAGAAATCTCAGTCTCCTTTTGACCGTGGTTCTAACATTAACAGAGCAAAAAAGGCTAATTATATTTTCTAAGTTTAAGGTAATTCTGATTTTGATTTTATCCTTAAAGTCTAAAATTTTTAATTTTGATCCGTTATATTTATTTTCAATGCCATCCTTAGTGACATAACAATTAAGAGAAATGTTATATCTATAACATTTTCACAACAAATCTTAAATGGCAAGTTGTTACTGGCTGTTATTAGTGGATGAATTAAAATTAGAACCAGTAACAACTTATCACTTATAATTTGTTGTGAAAATGTTGTGGACTTCTCAAAAATTAAATGTCACAAACTTGAAGAAAATGATTTTTTTTTTTATTGTTCTTTTTATTCATTTTATCTCTTTTGTATTTTGCCCAAAATTTATTTCTTTTCATCTAGTACAATCTCCCCTAAAATCTTTGAACACACCCACCACACAAGTACCACTACTAGGGGTATTTATGGGTCGATCCAGGTTGGGTGCTCAACTCGCACATGACCTAATCTAATCAGGTGGAGGAAAACTCAACCCACCATCGATTGGAAAGGAGTGGTGGATTGGGCCTCCTACATGTGATGAGTGGATTAGTCGACACCATAGAGGCAAGAAATAGCAAAGGCAGAAAACAACGATGATCCGATGAGGTATTGGTGGATTTGGTGGAGATTTCATCGAATTTGGCAGAGATCTTGCTTGATCTGGTAGATCTCATTGGATTTTGCTTCCTTTGTCGGTTAAATTGAGTTTTGGATAGGAAGACTCGCCTCATCACTCGACCAATCGTTTTGAGTTTGGTGGGGGACAATCATTGGTGATCACCACAAGCATTGGATTGATCGTAGGTCGACTTGGGTCTAATCAATTGGGATGAGTAAGTCAGATTGGGTTGGTCCTTGGACAACCCTAACTACTACTCACCATAATGCACCCACAAATGCCACACCTCTAAGCACACACAAACAATTATGTAGGCTGTAGAGTAATAAAAGGACGAATTTCCAATACCAAAATTTGAATACCTTGCAAGATGGGGATTATATTCCAAATCAAAATCCCTTATGCCCACTTTCTATAAAATGTTAAAAATCTTCTACACTGTATTTCCCATACATCCTAAAAACCATTGTAGTTGTAGGTGGGTGAGTAAAAAAACCAAAAACCAAAAAAAAATAAACGAACAATTCTAATTTCCTATAAATTAAAAAAAAAAATGTAAAGGATGCAATCAGTATTTATTAAATCAATCATTTTCGAAGACGCCAATTAGGAGTGTCAATTCAGGTTAACATGTCGGGTTCGTGTCGTGTCGAAGTAGGAGTATTTGACTAAATGACTCAACCCGAACTCATCCCATTTAATAATCGTGTCATGATCCTTCAACCCTAACTCAACCTGTTAATAAGGCGGATTGACTTGACCCAACCTACTTGACACGCTTAATAAATGGGTTGTGTTAGGTTAACACAAATGTAACACAACCCATTTCAACTTGCTCAATATTAAATATAACATCTATCTAGAAACAAAAAATTTTTACATCCCAAAAGTAGTGTATACACTTCAAGTCTTCAACCCACATTTAAAATAATATAGTTCAACAAACATATAATATCCATCTAAAAAGAAGTTCTTTACAAAAATATAAGAAGGTTTAGAGATTTATGCTATGTTTGGAAGTTTGGAGGGAGAGGAGAGTAGAGAGGAGTAGAGGGGAGGAAAGTAGTGGGGAGGAGAGTAGAAGAAAATGATTATCCTCCTCCTTGTTTAGATGTTTTTAAAATTAAGTAAGAGGAAGGGGAATAATAAGTCTTTTCATAGTTTGTAATTTTGTTAATATAGTAAGGGTAAATTTGGTAATTTATTTGGTCAAACATATTTATACTCTACTCTCCCTCCAAATCTCTCCAATTTGGGGAAATTAAAAATAAGGGGTTAGAAGTACTTAGAACCCCTCCAAATCTCTCTCACTCCTCCCTTAAAAAACATCCATATAAGGTAATTTAACTTACTCTCTCTCTCCCTCTACTGTACTCTCCCTCTATCCAAACAAGCTATTAGAGTTTGTAGGGTTTTGAGATCTAGGGTTTGTAAAGTTTTAATTTTCAATTATATCCCTTGTAAGTTTTTGTAATTATTTACTTTTTTTTTAAGTTTAAAATATAGGTTGAATATAAAAGGTATTTAACAAATCTAAAATAAAATGAATATATATTTGTTATACGAGTTAAATGGGTTGTGTTAAATGGGTCATCTTGGGTTAACACAAATAAATTGACGTGTTAAATGAGTCTATTGCGGGTTACGCAGGTTAACCCGCTTATGACCTATTTCTTATCGTGTCATTTTCAAGTCGACCCGTTTATGACCCAAACCTACTAAGGCTCAACCTTAACCTGCAAAAACCCATGTTGGGTTCATGTCATGTTCACAGATTGGGTCAAACATTGACACCCCTAATGCAAATTGCCAAAAGCCCAAAATCAAAGGGTTTTTTTTTTTTTTTCCCCCTAAAAAAAAAAAGTTAAACTATCATAGTAGACTAAGTTCCAAATCAAAAGTAGCGGTACTATCATCATCATGGACCCCATTTAAAAGCATTTTGTTTCAGATCATTATTTAGAGAAAAAAAGAAAAAAAAGAAGAAAAAGAAAAAAAAGAGGCTTACCATGTATCGGGTGGAAATAGAAATAGATATTCGCCCAAAAATATTGGTCAAGAAGTTGATGTGATGAATAATTGTTCTGCTACAAGGCTTTCCTTGTAGACGTTGTCCTTTGAGCATTAGCAGCAGACAATTCTAATTCTACTCTATTTTACCATTCCAAAAAGCCACTTTATCGTTGTACCATCCCATTTTACAATTCCTCCTACATCCCAAAACTCTATTTTTATTAAAATATTATTTTTTAATCTTTCTTTATTATTTTTTTCTAACCGAAACTTTTGTTTTCCTAGCCTTTCCAACAGTCTTTTTTTTTCCTCTCTTTCTCCCTCAACCTCTGGTACCAGTTCAACACACAAAGCCACACACAGACCCATGATACACTAATCAACCTATTCAAACCCATCACCACACACACAGAGCCCCACACACACACACACACATAGGAACAAACACAGAAACCCATCGGAACAAACACAAACACAGAGCACCATCAAACCTTAAAAACCCAAAAACCCATCGGAACAAACACAAACAAAAATCCACACAAACACACACACACAAACAAATCCAGAAACCTTAAAAACACACACACAAACACAAACCCATCGGAACAAAAACCCAAAAAAACCCAAGCCACCACTGCCCACTGCTCACCAAAATCCCACCAGAACAAAAACCCATATTAAAAAAAAAAAAAAAAAACCAGCGTCACAACAAAAGGAAAAAAAAAAAAAACCCATCGGAAACCCAGAAGAACCAGCCACTTCAACCATAACCCAACCACAACAAAGCCACACACACAAACACAAACCATCAACAGAGCCACCGATCAACAAACCCACACCGCTGATTTGAAACCCAAGCCGTCGAAAATACCCAAAAATCATCACCGGAGCTACCGATGATCAGCCCAAATGATCCACCCACCGATCAATAGATCCACCATTTCAAACCCATTGATCAATTGATCCAAACCCACCATCAATCGATCCCAGCCCAACGATCCAAACCTAGCTCGCCGATCCACGCTAATCCAACCTCCAACCTCAAAAATCCAAAACCCAGCACCGGTGCAATGAGAGAGAGGCTATGCGATGAGAGATGAGAGAGAGGCCGTGTGAGATGGGTGAGAAATTTCGGCGATGAAGCTTCAGAGAGGAGAAAGCATATGGAGAATAGAGAAGGAAGAGAGAGAAGAGAACAGGAAAAAATGAGAGGGATGAGAGAGAAATTTCTGGTGAAATAGGAGTAAAATATATATATTTTTTTTTTTGCAATACTGTGAACAGTACAATTCTATGTTTAGAATTGTACTGTAGCAGTATTGCAAAAAAATTTGCAATACTGCCGTTTACAATTCCCTGATGCAAGAGTCTTTTAGACTTAAAATGCCAAATTTCCCTTAAATATGGCATTAGCATTCCCCAATGCTAATGCTCTAAGGAACTAAAAACATATTGAAATCATTAAGTTTCACAGTGAGAATGAAAAGTGAAGAAGGAATGATGATATAGATTCAGGAGCAGCAGAAGAAGAAATAATGTCATAGATATAATATTGAAGTTACGTAATTAGACTATCTTATTGTTCCCCAATGGCTTGAAATTAAATTAAATCTTTAAAAAAAAAATTAGAAGAAAATTTCGTATTAAATATTAGTTACATGAATTCACTATCAATCAACGTCAATTTCTAAATTTCATATCTATATTACTATTCTTATTTTAAATTAAATGGGCATGTTTCATATCAAATTATTGATGCTTTACCTACTTCATCCCGTAAATACTGCTAACTCACAAGTCCTAACTTATACAAACCAAAGTGAACAAAAAGTGGATAAATAGCCACAAATCACACTATTGCTTAATTATATGATCTTATACCTAACTGCTAACACCTGTTTATCACTTGTGGGGTTAGGAATCTAATTAGAAACTCCAAGTCTTTAATTAATAATCATAACCTGTCAAGGAAAACATCATGAAAGAGAGTGTTGAGAAAGGCAATGGAGTAAGTGTTGGATTTAAACCCTCTCCACTGAGTAACCAGTCAAAAGAGCACACTTTTTCTCTTAGAAGATCCAAATAACGACAATGGAATCAGTTTTACTTACAAATTTAACTAGTACAAATAATTTAACATTCGAAGTTTTAGCCACTGATTGTGCGTGTGTTTGTGTGTATATTTGATGCATGAGAGTTTTAAAATCAAATGGTATATATTCTACCTATACCTTAATGGTAAAGTCTTTGGAAGTATTAATCTTTAAAGTTGGATAAATTGCATATTATACTCTTAAAATTTTGGAGATGTTTGGATTTTATATATTAAAGTTTCAGAATTCAAATTTTACTCTCTAAAGTCTGTGGATGTTTGGATTTTACACCTTAACATTTCAGAATTTGTATTTTACCTCATAAATTTAAGGATATTTGAATTTTACATTAAAATTTAGAACTATTTGAATTTTATACCTTGAAATTTCAGAATTTAGGAGTGTAAAATCCAAACACCTCCAAACTTTAGAGGGTAAAATCCAAATTTTGAAACATCATGATATAAAAATAAAATTCAAGCACCTTAAACTTCAGGAGTTAAAATTTAAATTTTAAAATTTTAAGGTGTAAAATCCAAATATCCCAAATATCAAGGATGTTGTTTGTAATTTAACCTTTTAAAGTTTTAAAACTCATCAAATCACAATTTTGTGTACTAGAATTTGCACACTCCTACAAACTATCACATTTTCTCTACTTTTGGCAATGATAAGGTAGAGCCGAAGAAACCTTTCATTTTTTTGGTAAACATTAGCCCCATATAGACTCTGTTCTTTTGGTTTACACTTTACGGCACTGTATTGTCATGGCTCATGACTCACGACTCATGACTCGTGACTCATGTGGAATCATTTATTTACATAAAACCAATCTCATATATAACGGAATATAAAAAATTCTTTTTAGGCATTTGCGCCAATGCGTATATAATAGAAAATTGATTCAAATTTACACACTTAAACTAAAAAATTATTTACATTAGTTAAGTTTAAATGGTGTAAATACTAAATATCCATTGTTGAGTGTTGATTTGTATTTTATATTTTATTCTTTTTTCTCTCATCTTTCTCTATCTTCCTCTCACTCTCACTCTCTTTCTCTCTTCAACTCATCTCTCCAAATATAAAAATAATATTTTAATAAAGTGTAGTGTAAAATAGATAATCTGATTTGAAGTGATCATGTAAAATAGATTAAATAAATTTTTATACTAAAATAAACATAAATTTTTGCATGAACTCCAATTCAAAAAAAGTTAAAACTTTTATCTAAGTTAAGTTCAAGTTACACTTGGTATAATTCTAAACAATGTTACACTATCCAATAACTTATTATAGAATTCATATTTTGAAAATCTCACCAACGAATTACGTGTTCTATATGTTCTTAACACTAATGCCAATTTTCATGTCAATTGGATATTATTTATCATTCGATTTATAAACTTATCTTTTATGCATTATTTTTAAACTACAAAAATTTAAATTTAAACAATTGATTGATGACATGGTTATTAATTTTTAATCATCTTGAAATTTTGCAAGTGTGGAGAATTTACGAAGATAACGTAATTTAACGGTGAATTTATCAAAAATTTGTATTCAATTAAAAAATATCGAGTGGTGTAACATTACTTAAAATTACACTAGGTGTGTGGATTTCAGATAGCTCAATTGATAAAGTTTTTTATGGTTGAATAAGAGATCTGAAATTCAATCTCCACCTATATCAAGAACTAATTGGCGTCTTAGCTTGATGATAAAAAATTATCTATCAACCACGAATCTATAAAACTATCTCCAAGAAAAATTACACGATGAGTAACTTTTTAAAAAGTATCCTAGTTGAAACAATGAAACTGACCAACCAAAGCATTGGTGGTGACCTCGGACTAGTAAGGTATTTTTCAATCTCCAAGAACTAGATCTGGTGTTACATACCACCATCATCATGGGCATCCCCATATCACACGCACAGTCCCAACAACAATCATAGATCCACCACATCCATCTTCAGCGAGTACGTCACACGCACCACTGATTGACGGTGATGCCGTGCCAGTCACTTCCCCAGTGGGTCCCAATATGATACGGACACATATTCCTCTACAGCGTTTTCCCACTCGAGCCTCGCCTCGACTTGAGCTCCAAAATCACCAATCGGCGCGTGTAAAATCCACACCTTCACCTTCACGGAGCGTACATTCCCCAAATCCAAAACTCTTTTAATGTGGGACCCAATGTTTTTTGATTTGAAGCGTGAGATTTTGACACCTGGCCCGACACAAACATCATAAGCCCTTCAAGCATCGTATCTTCGTTTAACTTGACCGTTCTGACAGTAACAACGTTGGGGTCCTCCGTTATAACGGCGCAACCGACAACGTGACGGAGACTCGCACGGCTAAAGATGTCGATATATTCGATAACTACTATACAAAAGCAGAGAGCCAGTTGTAAGTGCAGTTATCGCCAAAATACCGTCTTTTGACGGAAACCTTTGGAATCTCAATTCTCAACAAACGCAAAGATTTTCTCATAGAGGAGAGGAAGGCACGTTGATTTGCTGTGTTAATAATAAGCTACTCTACTAAAATGTAGGTTTTTATGTTGCAATTGTTGAAGTATTATTATATTCTTGTTTGTGTATTATTGTGAAAAAAATATAATCATTATATTGTTGAAAAATTCAATTAGTTTTGAAATGGGTAATTTATTTATTCACACATAGATGATATATATAACCTTAGTTTTTATTAATGATATTCTTGATATGAAGCTTTATGGGGGTAGCTTTAATAAAATGGGGGAGGTTTGGGTATAGTGTCCAATGGCACTGAACCTGTTGGGATTGTGACACGTGTCCATTTTTAGACACGTGTCACCATCTGATCGGATCTAGTGCACTGGAAGTATTGGACCTAATCCGAACCCTAATAAAATAGTTTACAAAATGGAAGTGATTCAATATTTCAATGAGGACAAAATGCATTTCTTAAGCCAAAATAAAAATTGAGGACAAATGCATTACATTTAAAAAACAAATGGACAAACACCCAAACAAGTAATCGGGACACGACAATATTATTGGATCAAAAGAGTAACAGTTTGTTAGTTTTATCTTGTTTTCAAATAAATGAAAATTATCATATTATGTACCATCAGACCTTTAGCTTTCCTTACTAAAAATGAAATAAAAATACTAACAAATTCAATTTCACAATATACTAACATAGTCGACTATTAGTGATATATACTTCTACCTCATTAAATGCTAGTATTAATTAGGTAATAATGTGGAAAACAATAGCATTTAATGAGATTTTTTTAACCGTTAGATTTCTTAGAAATCTATGGTGAAAAAAATGTGTAAGTTTATAGGAGTTACACCAAGTGTAATTTGAACCCATCTCATATATATATATATATATATATATATATATATATATATATATCTTCCATTAAAATATTATATTTAAAAAAAAAAGATAAAATATATAGTTCCATATATAAATATAATCTTAATAAATTTATATTAATAATTACCATGCATAATTATCATTTTGTTTATAGAGCGTAATTATCAAATTGCATATTCATAATTGCAAACATTCGTAGCAATTGAGATCATTTAACAAAGTTAAGATTTTTTTTTATATGATAGATAATTGAGTAAAATTATAAATTTAGCAATTATTTTTAATAATATGAATTTTTTATATATTTACTTTCTTCCTGTTATGCTATTTAATGTATAAATATAATAAAAGTTGCTTTACTAATTCAAGTATATCATGCATTTATAGATTTATTTAAATGTTTTAAAATAATTATAGGTAAAAGATGGGTGTATCGCATCAACTTCCATGAGACCTTTTATTTTAATAGGACTTATGGTTTTAATATACTTTCTCACTTTCTAAGTTAGTTTTTTTTTTTGGAAAAATAACTTCTTCTTTTTTTTGGAAAAATAAATCAATAGTTGGGGTATGAACCCCAGATGTCTCATTTGAAAATACTAGAAGGTATCACTAAGTTGAGTTACAAGAATCTTAGCACTCTTTCTAAGTTATCTTGACATAGAAAATATTTTTGGTAATGAATTTTTTTTAGTAAATTGTTATATCAAATGGGGGTGGAGATTTAAAACCTAATTTTCCTGGTAAAATCGACATGTTAATGTTATCTATTTTTATATATAAAAAAATAGTCATTAATTGATATAATTGAGTTACAATGCTCTTGGTTTTTGGCTAATAAATTTAAGGTTGAAGTTTGCTTTTTTTTTTTTCTTTTTTTCTTTTTCTTTTTTGCTTTTTTTAAAGAGTAATTTGGCATTGAAGTAGTCCTAATGATTATATCATTTAAATATTTTTCATATGGGTTCGTATCTATAATGTATCATTTAAATATTTTATTTTGGTCAGAGTTTGGCTCAAACCACCCATAGAAAAATAACTTTTTTTTAGCAGATATAGAAAAATAACTTAACTCAACTAATCAAGTGAGTTATATGCATTACACATAGTAGGACACATGTTATTTTTCTATTGGTGGTTGAAGCCCAAAAATTTTCTTTTATTTATTTATTTTTGATAAAAAGATGACACTTTTATTCAAGTAATAGTAGCAATAACAGAATCCTGGATGAGAGCTTGTTCAGTACAATAAGGAATCTCCTCAATCCATACAATAGAGTCATCAATGCTAAGTGCATATTTTGCTATAATGTGGGTGAGTTTGTTCCCTTGCCTCCTTACATGTGAAACATTAACCATATGAAATTTAGAGCTGAATAGTTGCATTCCTAGAATCAGTGAAGCTACTGATGAGGGAGGATAGGATAGACCACAGAGAGCACGAACAATCACCAATGAATTCCCTTCCAGGACAATGTCTTGAAGACTGGTGTCCCTAGCTAATTGAAGACCAGCTTCAAAAGCTTTTGCCTCTACTTCTAGCGGACCCAGTGATGCATGAATTCGTTTGCACGACGTAGCTACGACTTGGCCTGCATCATCTCGTATCACTACGCCTATTCCCACTGAGCTATTAAGTTTGGATAAGGCACCATCCACATTGATCTTAAACATGGAAGGAGGTGGTGGAGTCCACATAACATTAGTGACCTCAGGGGTGACCGTTGTGGTTTCCGTCGCAGCCGAGTATTCGGTCAAGTAGTGCATTGCCCACTGGACTAGAGCTTCCAGCATCTTCCTTGTACCCCCATGTCGGACTTCATTCCGATTACTCCACATAGACCAAGCTATAGTGACTACCAGAGCAACCTTCTCTTCGTCAAAAGACTCAATCATCAGAAGGAACCGTAATAGATCAAAAAAGGAATGAAACTTACCCAACTTGAATGAGCTAGGTAGCTTCAAGCATCCCCAGACCAGTTGAGCTCTTGGACAGGACCAAAACAGATGACTAGAGGACTTGGTGGCATTACCACACTCTTCACATAGGTTTTCCGAGAGCACCCTACGTAGGTACAGATTATCCTTTGTGGGGAGGATGTTACTACAGGCTCTCCATGCAAAGTGGCGAACCTTGTGAGGGGTTGGTAGTTGCCAAAGTTTTCTCCAAAACACCTGGTGAGAGCTGTCTGACGAGGCTGATGTAGTGTGTGCAGTTTGATGGAGATTCATGGCCACCATATAGGCACTACGGACATTTAAACCTCCATTGTTTGTTTCCGCCCAAATAAGACGATCACTAGGCATTCTAATGCTCAGTGAAATGCCCAAAATAGCTTCCACATCCACAAGTAGGAAAATCTGGCATATGACTTCTTCTTTCCAACCCTTCCTCTCAGTATGAATGAGCTCACTCACCTTAGTATCCTGGTTCAAGAATAGTCTGGGGGAAATGACTTCATAGTTGGAAACCCAAGGCAACCATTTATCAATGTCCGTTCCATTTCCAACCCTCCCCAGTACGCCTTGCTTAACAATGGATTAAGCCGATAAGATGCTTCACCAAGTGTATGAGGGGTTATTTCCAAGGGTAGCGTGTCGAAAGTCACAAGTGGGAAAATATTTGGACTTGAGGACCTGGTAGGGTAGATAATTATGGCAAGTTTGGAGCCGCCAGCCTTGTTTAGCTAACAAGGCCAAATTAAAGTATTTTAGTTGCTTGAAACCCAACCCACCACACTCCTTTGGTTCACACAACTTCTCCCAACTCAACAACGCCATCTTCTTTTCCTCCCCTCATTGACCCCACCAAAACTGTCTAATCATACTAGTAAGATCATCACAAAGAGAATCTGGGATCTTGAAGCAACTCATGGTGTAAGTGGGGATGGCTTGGGCCACCGCTTTTATCAATACCTCCTTACCTACTTTTGAAAGAAGTTTTCCTTTCCAACCAGCTAGTTTCTTAGAGAGCTTATCTTTAGTGTCACTAAAACTAGCTTTTTTGTTCCTCCTCACAAGTGAAGGCATCCCCAAGTACTTTTCATGTTGTTTAATAACCTGTGCTCCGAACCTAACCTTTATTTCCTCCTGAACCTCCCTAGAAGTATTAGTGCTAAAAAAAGAAGAAGTTTTTGCACGATTAAGTTGTTGACTAGATGCCTTCTCATACACTTGGAAGATACATTGTAAGGAATCACAATCTGAAAATGGTAGCTTTGCAAAAGATTAGGCTATCATCGGCAAAGAACAAGTGTGAAAGTTTTGGCCCCCCACGGCAAATAGCAATACCCTCCAATACTCCCTCTTCCACTGATTTTTTAATCAAAGAAGATAGACCTTCTGTCACAATGAGGAACAAATTAGGTGATAAGGGATCCCCTTAGCGAATCCACCTAGAAGGTCGAACGGATCCACAAATCTTCCCATTAATTCTAAATGAATAAGAGACCGTTGTCACACATCTCATAATCAAACTTCTCCATCTCAAATCAAAAACCAGCTTCTCCATAACTTTGTCAAGGCAAGCCCATTCAACACGGTCATAAGCCTTGCTCATGTCTAATTTCAAGGTCATTTCCCCCTTCTTCCTTGCCTTCTTCTGACTGATATGGTGCATAGCCTCAAAAGCCACAAGGATATTATCAATAATCAACCTTCCATGCACAAATGCATTTTAGGTATCACTGATGATAGAAGGCAGAACTTTTTTGAGCCTGTTAGCAATCACTTTAGAAGTAAGTTTAAAGATCACATTACATAAACTAATTGGTCGGTAATCAAAAATATATTTGGGATCTTTATTTTTTGGAATCAAAACAACATGCGTATCATTAAACATGGGAGGATCATAGCCAAATTTTAAGAAATCTAGTACCGTTTTAGTGACCAAATACCCAATGGAAGGCTAGAAATGTTGGAAGAAAAGAGGGGTATATCGTTTGGGCCTGTCGACTTTAGTGGGTACATTTGTTTAAGAGCCAAATACACTTCACTGCCTTGAAAGGTCCTGTTCAGCATCTGATTCATAGGTTCGGATACTTTTGGTTGAATGGCTGCCAAAAGCTTAGTGAATTCAGAGGGCCAAGTAGAGCAGAAAAGATCCTTGTAGTGGCGTATCACAATCTCCTCTATTTTGTCTTCTTTCTTGTGCCAAATACCATTTGGATCTGTCAAGCCTGCAATTATATTCTTCTTGTAGCGAAATGATGCTCTAGTATGGAAAAACCTTGTATTCTGATCTCCTGCCTGAAACCAATTCAAACAAAACCGCTGGTACCACATGGTAGCCTCCCTGTCCAGCCAGCAATTCAAGTCTACTCGTGTCTCTCTCAATGCACTGAGGGTAGTAGGAGAAGCCGATTGAAGCTCTAGCTACTCCAGTCTTTTTTACAGCTCGGTAATCTTCAAACCAACATGATCGAACTCCATCTTATTCCAGACTTCCAACCGTTTTCAACAAAACTCTAGACACTGGGATATCAAGAAACTAGCATCAGGCATGCTCCCCTCTGCCTAAGCATTCTTTACTATTTCTTCTCACTTTGTGTCCTTCAGCCACATGGACTCGAATCTAAAAATCTCCCACTTGATCTATTTCAGTGGTTTCATGAAAAAGTGCAGTGAAAGTGGAGAGTGGTCCGACGCCCTGCATGTAAGGTGAAAGAGTTTGGCTTCCTGAAACCGTACTCCCCATGCAAGTGAGGCCAAGGCTTTGTCAAGCCTCTCTCTAATTTGACCCACATCAGCTCTCTGGTAGAGCCATGTGAAACTTCGTCTGACAAAACCCAGGTCACGTAACCCGCACCAGTTCAAAGTGTTTGTGAAAATTTTCATTTGCCACCTTGGCTGTGAGCTCCCTCCCTCTTTCTCAGAATCCCTTGTAATCTCATTGAAGTCACCAATGACCAACCACGATAATGTAGACCTGTCTCGAATCACCTTAAGCAATGCCAACGACTTATCCCGTTTCGATGTTTTTGGAGCCTCGTAGAAACAAGTGAGGTGCCACCAATCTGTCGAAACTCCACCCTTAACCAAAGTGTCAATGTGTGATTGATCAGCTGCAAGCACTTCTACAGACATTCCTTCCAAAAAAGAGCTAAACCCCCACTCTTCCCCATACTAGGGACCACCCAACTGAATTTAAAATTACATTGATCTCTAACTTTCTCTATTTTCTCTTTATTTAGTTTAATCTCTATAAGGAAGACTAAAATGGGCTCTTCTTGTTGTACCACCTTTTGCAATAAATGCAATATCAAAATGCATGTGGAGAGGAAGAAGGGAATAAATGTTACCTTTTATGCAAGTAAATTGATCTTTAAATTTATAAGAGAACATTATTAACTTTGTTAGAGTGCATTATAATTCTTGTGTTTAATCACAATACCACTTAACCATTATAGTAAATAATAAATAAATATACAGAGAATAACTTTCTCTATATATATATATATATATTCATACTATTTTGGAAAAAAAAAATGATTTTGTAAGTATAAAAAAATTTTAATACAATTTTTATTTCTTAAAAATATATATATAGAAATGGTGTTTCAGCCTTTGGTCATGAACTAATATTGTGTTAAATTGAATATAGATTAATATTGTGTTAAATACTTGATTGATTATGGGATTTCATACCAATGAATTCATTCTCGAATACATCCAAGATAATACATACAAATTATTATTTTTTTACTCATGATAATTCAAACAGATTAATGTATAATAATACACATTAAGATTAATATTTATACAGTAATAATAATAATATATAAAATATATAATAATAGAAGCATTAAAGCCGAAATATCATGATATTGTCTTGATATTTAAGTAAAGAGAATCTCTAAATTGATTATTGAATCGTGCTGTATGTATTTACCTATCTGATAATCTGATTACAAAAGCATGTCCATTAGCGGCGAAATAAGCGGAAAATATCGCGAAATATTGTCGGCGTATCAAAAACAATCCCGAAATAAACCAGCCTACGCGGCATAAGGCCCCTCCCAAAAACTTATTAGATTAATCCACCACGTGTTGAACATCAACGGCCAGATCGTTGACACGTGACAAGACACATAAATTCCCAAGGGACCACCGTATCCCCCACCTAGCTGGCTGGCATTTATTGGCTGAGACACCTTGAAATTAAACCAACCCATCTTCTCTCAATTCTTAACCTAACCCTAGTCAAGCCCACCCCCACCTTAACCTAACCACGGTTAGTTCTCAAAGCCAAAGGTGATCAGCGGTGTACGGTCACAGCTTTTAGAGAGAGAGAGAGAGAGAGAGAGAGAAGGGAGACAAAATTGCAAAAACACTCCCAAGTTTGGGTTAATTACAGAAACACTTCAAAGTTTCAATCGTCACTTATAACTCTCCGAGGCCAAATTGAATTTTTGGAATTAACTTTTGTTAGCTCTTATGGAAAGTAAAATCACATGACTATCATGTAATTAGTGACATGAATTAGTTGGTAAGTCCTCTTAACGTGGCCACTTAAAATTACATGATTTTTCTATCTATAAAAACAAATGGTATAATTAGTCTTTCAAGAAAATTTGGAAGAATAATTTTTTCATCTAGAAAAGGTAACGGTATTATTAGTCTTAGTAGAAAATTTGACAAATGTAAAAACCTCGCCGTGTTATAAGGAAGAATTGAAATAAGGTGTCCTTACAACTAATGCAAATAGAATGGTATTTTTTGCGAGTTATTTTAAGATCACAACGAATTTCATATCTATTTTCACAACTTTTTAGTAATAGATTATGATTAGTTACCGGTTACAGTCATAAACAACCGCTCAGAATTAGTAGCTACCTGTCACAGTTATCAGTTATATAGATAACCACTCAGAATCAGCCAAATCATTTAGTTATTTTTAATTTTGCATTCAAGCCCAGAAAGAAAAAAAGAAAAAAAAAAAAACTTATAAAGAAAAAGAAAAGAAAAGAAAAAAGTCCTTCTCTTTACGTTGGAGTCGCGTGAGTTCACGCTTTGACACCGCGTTGTTGAAATTTCCACAAATTATATAAATTTATAATTCATCGACTCCTTCATCCTTCTCTGTCTGTATCTCTCTCTCCCTCTCTTTCTCTCTCTAACCTACCCCTATATATTTATACTCGCGCTGGTGTACTCGCTCCGGCGAATCGGGCCAAAAATCTCGCCGGCGAATACACCGGATCTTTGAAGATCTTCAAATTCACAATCTCCCATTGCCGTTTCGGTACCAAAATCTGCCTATAAATACGAAGATCTTATTCGCTACTTATTTTTCCTTTTTAATTTGCTTCTTCTTCTCGAATTGGGAAGAAAATCGGTGAGGAAGATCGATAAGCCTTGTGAGTATAATGCACGTGGAGAATTATAGCGTTCCTTTTTAGGGTTCTAGAAATCGGTGAAAAGAATCTATAAAACAATGGCGGTCGTTATAATTCTTGTCAGTTTGGGTGAGCTTTATAGTTAGATTTTTTTTATATATTATACAAAATTCATTCTTGTTTTGTGAAAAATTTAGGGTTTGAATTTTGATTGCATGGGGGAAAGTGAAGCGAGATGTGTAGGATAGAGAGGAAAAGCTGTGAATTTGAGAACAACAATAAGAGAGAGATGGGGTTGAAGGCAATGGGAGGGGTTGAGAGGCTGAGGAGCTCAATGTCGGTGTCGATGACGAGGTCGAGAATGAAGCTATGGATGATACGCGCTACGACGTCGGTTTTGCTCTGGACTTGTATTGTTCAGTTGACGGCGTTAGGGGATTTGTGGGGTCCTAGGGTTTTGAAGGGTTGGCCCTCTTGTTTTTTGCAGGACTCTTCTTCTTCTTCCTCTTCCTCCGCCTCCTCCGCCGTTAACAACGCCGTTACCGTTCCGTCTGTTCCGCCACGAGTTCTTCCACCCAAAAGTGAGTTCTTTCTTTGCTTTTGTGTTTGATTGAATTTAGTGGGTATTTTGAATTAATTGAAGTAAAAGACTTAGTCTTATTTGGAATTAGTATATGGGTTTAAGTTTGATTTTTTTTTTTTTTTCCGATATTGAAAATGATTGGTGGAGTTTGTTTGATTACAATGGCTTTTGTTTGTTTAATCAACGGTTTTAATTTTTTGGATAAGACTAATGTAATAAAATGGTGGATTGTCTGGAAATTTTCGAAATTTAAGGTAGATAAAGAGATGGGGAATTTTCAAAAGCTTTTGTCTCTTTCGTTTTTGGGTATTTTGAATATTGGGAAAAAATTGAATTCATGAGTTAAAAAAAAGGACACTTCAGTTAAGGAAGTAACGGGACTATGACTTCGATTAGAATAGAATGGAGACTATGACTTTGATTAGAATAGAATGGAGAAAAGGAATGCACGTGGCCGACCCTCACTAATCTGTTGAGGATCCATGATCGACCCCAAAAATTTTGGGACTAAGGTTTTTGTTGTTTTATCTCTGGTTGTGTTCCTAGTAAGTGTCATTGTGGTGACTTCTAAGTTAGCTAATAACATTGGCGGAACTACAGGAGTGTTTACATATGTGTTCATTTCAGTCCTTGGCATGCGTCGATTTTCTTAGGTCCTCTTTAGTTCTTTATAATATATAGTTTTTTCTTTAATTGGTGAATATAACATTTGAGCTGAAATTTATCGTTTTATCATATAGGGGTTTATAAGAACAATGGTTATCTGATGGTCTCATGCAATGGAGGACTCAATCAAATGAGAGCAGCGGTGAGTTGTTAGTGAAGCATACCTTCATTTGCATATAACCTTATTTTGGGTGATATGAGTACCTAATATGTGAAATGGAAAGGTGTACATATAGTGATCAGTCTTATATTTTCTATGTTTACAGATTTGTGACATGGTTGCTATTGCAAGATATTTAAACGTCACACTTATAGTACCTGAGTTGGATAAAGCCTCCTTTTGGGCTGATCCCAGGTGTGTAAACATTTCTCTCTTGTCATATCTGAAGCTAATGAATGTTTCCAAGTTCTAAAAGGATCTATAACTTTTCTCCAGCTGGATTTTATTTCTTACATTGCAAGTGCATGTTTGTGGATTAATTTTGCAGTGAGTTCCAAGACATATTTGATGTGGATCATTTCATTACGTCCTTGAGAGATGAGGTTCGAATATTGAAAGAATTGCCTCCTAGGCTCAAGAGGAAAATGGAACTAGGGAAAGTTTATTCCATGCCCCCAATCAGTTGGTCTGACATATCTTACTATCATAATCAGGTTAGTTTATACTTTTAGTCAAGAAAACAATAAAAACAAAAACCAGAACATTGCAAGTTGCAACACTCACCACATCCTTGAAAAAGCCCCTTCAATAGCAGGCTTGGATTTCCGATCATTTAACTTGATTATCTTTTTCTCATGAAGCTCTAGATATCCTCTTTTTCTTTTTCTTTTTTTAATTATTTTTTTGCTTGGTATGATTTGAATCTAGAATTTATTCCAATCCTTAGCAATGATTCTTTAATTTATATTATCATACTTGTCCAGTAATGATGTTTTCATTTGTTGAGACTCCTATTTGCAAAGTAATTGTTATTGTTTGTGTATGTGTTGTATAGATTCTTCCTCTGATATGGAAGCACAAAGTTGTACATCTGAATAGAACTGATGCTCGACTTGCCAATAATGGTCAACCTTTGGAGCTTCAGAAGCTGCGCTGCAGAGTAAATTTTAGTGCTCTGAGATTTACTTCTCAAATAGAGGAGTTGGGTAGAAGGGTTATCAATCTTTTGAGGCAAAATGGCCCTTTCCTAGTACTTCATCTTAGATATGAAATGGACATGTTGGCATTTTCTGGCTGCACTCAAGGTTGCAGCAATGAGGAGGTGGAGGAGTTGACTAAAATGAGGTGAGCCATTCATATTTCTTAAAACAAGCTATTGGCATCACACATTCTGACTTGAAAATTAAGCTTTATCGTCAGTCCATCTCATATTTAACATACATTTTTCAGGTATGCTTATCCATGGTGGAAAGAAAAAATAATAAATTCTGACTTGAAAAGGAAAGATGGTTTGTGCCCTTTGACACCTGAGGAAACTGCTCTGACACTGAGGGCGCTGGACATTGATCCCAGTATCCAGATTTATATAGCAGCTGGTGAGATATATGGTGGAGAAAGGAGAATGGCAAGTCTTGCAAAGGCTTACCCAAAATTGGTGAGTAGTTGCAATGAAAGCTGAGGTGGATCCCTGGAATTTTTGGTACTCAGTCATTGTTTGTGCTCTTGTCTTTACTAATTAGCCTTGGGTTGTTAATACAGGTCAGGAAGGAGACCCTGTTGGAACCATCTGACCTTAGGTTTTTCCAGAATCACTCATCCCAGATGGCTGCATTAGATTATCTGGTATCACTGGAGAGCGATATTTTTGTTCCCACATATGATGGAAACATGGCCAAAGTTGTTGAAGGTCATCGGAGGTATTGTTCTGCTGAGAATTCAGTTCTCTTTTGTTTGTATGAAATGTTATACTGTAATTGCTTAACCAATTTAGGGTTATTTACACCCCCCCTTCTCTCTCTCTCTCTCTCTCTCTCTCTCTCCATAACTGAATATTGAATTCCAACCACCACTGGTTTTGACATCACAATTTTTGTTTTCTCAGAGACTATATATTTTGTGTATGGCCCTGAAAGCAGGATACTTATTTGACTGTGAAAAGATTTCCAATCTTGCATCTATTTATTTGATCGGAGGTTGTTGATTGTTAGTTGATTGATAATTTAGTTGCATGATTGTTACGTCAATAGAAAGATGCTTTTGATGTGGTGTCATTATGTCATGGCCTGTACTTTTTGATATATACTTTGAGATATCACTGTCAGTATTCTATGGCCTAATTTGTTTTAATGTTGTCTATACATTTCCTCTCATCTGAAACATCTGTTTTTTCAATGCTTCAGATTTCTTGGGTTCAAGAAGACGATTCTGTTGGATAGAAGACTGCTGGTCAGTTTGATAGACCAGTACAATAGTGGATCACTGAGTTGGGATGAGTTCTCATCAGCAGTGAAGGATTCTCATGCAGAACGCATGGGAAACCCAGTGAAAAGGTTGGTGATCCCAGACAGGCCTAAAGAAGAGGATTATTTTTATGCCAACCCACAAGAGTGTTTGCAGCCATTAGACGAATCATTGTCATTGAGTAGTACGTGATCTATATGTTAAGGAGATTGCAACATTAATCGGTGTTCTCCTACAGTGCTAGCCTTTCAGCCATGGATCTGTAGATAGGTTTCTACAGAAGTACAGTGATAATGAAGGATTTTGTTTTGAAGAGGAGATGGTGAAGATTATTGGGAGTGGTAAAACTACAAGAAGGCCTGAGAGGATCTATGGAAGCAGCCGGGGAAACAATATTGTCTTTTACATATGCCAATAATCATCCAATTCATGTATAGAAGCTACCTTGTCATTTACAGGGTGAGAGCAGATTGATCTGCATTGTACACCGGGGGGATGCAAATATAGATTTGGTTTACGCAAAGATGTAGATTCATGGAAGGTTAATCCCTTATCCTTCCATTTTGCATTTTTTGTTTCGTTCGGATCAGCCATGGTCTTCTGATTTCCTCTCAGCATATATAACATTTTAATTTTATCAGTTTACACAGATTATTGCCACTCTCCTATTGCATGGTGGTCCTATTCCATGGAATCATAGGCTGCGGTGTTTATGTACTTGTTACAAGTTACTACATTAATTTATATGCTCGGGAAATGTTCAACACCTCTAGTTAAATACATATACATATATATATATATATATATATATATATATATATATATATATGTATATATATATCCTATTGCATGGTGGTCCTATTCCACGGAATCATAGGCTGCGGTGTTTATGTACTTCTTACGAGTTACTACATTAATTTTATATGCTCGGGAAATGTTCAACACCTCTAGTTAAATAAATAAATATATATATATATATATATATATATATATAGATAGATAGATAGATAGATAGGCTCTTATCATTATATTTGAGTGGCTTTAATAAGTTGGGTTGTTGTATTCATCCACTTTCATTAAACTATGTTGGGTTGTAGAGGAAGTGCGATTTTCTCTTTAGAGAAGCTAGGCATCATGAAAATTGCGTCTGATGATGACAAGGCAACCAAAACAGCCAGTCAAACATGATCATCAGGACCACTCTGGAATATTTGGATTATTAATTATTCCTTCGCTGTCATTCATGGTAGGTATTGAATCATTTGGTGGCTACAGTTTGTAATCCTTTTTGAACCGGAAGAAGCAATCTATAAGTGCTAATATATAATGTGGAAATTTTGTGGATATATATATTTGTTTGTATTAAGCACGTTTGCAGACCATATGATCTAAATTATTTAATCAAACAACTATGTTTGATTTTTATTACTAGTTTAATGAAAGAGAAGGAGAATATAGAATTTTCTATATTTTAAAGAGAGACAAAATAGAATGGAAATACACAAGGAGATTCGTTGTGGATTTGAAATGATTGGGTGTGGTCCTTTACATGATTAGCTCAGCTGGCAACTTTGGCATTTGGTTTTGCTACTTTGCTTTCTATGCTTTTCCCTAACGCTCAAGGCACAGGAAGTTCGTGTTGGGATATGCATTAGCTTCCATTTGTGTCGACGACAACACCAATTGAAAATGTCCCACCTGGGTTAATTTGATAGCAAAGTTTTTATCCTAAGATACTTGAACTTTATTACGGTGATTGATGATGATGATAAAGATGCTTTAATGAAGGATTATGATAGGAAAAAAGACCGACAATGCTTTCTCCTACGAGAGAGGCCATGAATTAAGTAAATTGATTCATTTGATCCTTTACTAATAATGTGTAATCATTGGAAAATACAGTGGGGTTTCCTTAATAAAAGTTTTTTGTCCCAAAAATTTAGTATATTTTGGGTGTCAAACACCCTTTAGAATCTGTCTGGTAGTGCGTTGAATGTGGAGTTAGTATGGGTGTATTCATTTCTTAAAGTAATTGACAAATTAGTTTCTGAAAATCTGACAAAGTAGGCTTTAAAAACAATATTGCAATTTGCAACATATCATCTCGAAAAATTATAGTGCATTTGTGCCTAGAAGATTGATTAAAATAATCCTAGTTGAATGCCTGTGCATTGTACAGTTTTTATCAAGAACTTATAAAATATATAATTTATTTGAGAAACAAACACTTAATAAAATATTATTCCATAAAAGAGAAAAGAAGAAGAAGAAGAAGAAGAAGAAGAAGAAGAAAAAAGGTGAATGTATAATTTCATAATTATCTTCAAATGTAAGAATTAGCCGCTTCAAACGGCTTGTATGCCACAAATTTTTCTAATATATTTTTCTAAGCCATGCTAATATATAATATATTATCCCAACCATATACAGAATTCCATTTTTGACTACTAAACAAATTTTTTTTTTTAAGAAAATCCAACTATAAACATAAAAATAGAAACAAAAGCAAAGAAGAGAAATACATACATGTAACAGTGATATATAAGGTAGGTAAAAATGACCAATTCTTTTGTTTTCAAAGAGAGAGAGAGAAAGGGCAAATAAGTTTGATATGATTGCAAATTCAACCAAATATATATATTTTAAAATGTATACAATAAATTGGTCAAGAGAGAGAGGGAAAATAAGTTTGATATGATTGCAAATTCAACCAAATATTTTAAAATGGACAAAATTTAAATACAATACCTTAGGTGTTCCTCTTAAGATTCAGTTGTATGGTTACTTAATTAAAAAATACACTTCCATCTTATGAACTAAAATCCACATGATAAAAGTATAATGTGAATTGGTCAATACCTAAGTATTGCACCTAAGTTTTCTCATTTAAAAAAAATGTATATAATAAATTGGTCAATAACATAATGTGAATCGAGAGTGATGGGATGTGACATTTTCCCTTCCTTTTAGAATCCCATCTATTATTTTAAGTTATGCATCAACTTCATAATTATTTATAATCTAAAAAGATTTTTTTTTTTGGTTGCTAAAAGCCTTATATTTCAACTTGACAATAAAGACATCTAAGGTTCAAATTCTCCACCATAATTATCAATGTATGTGTGTATATATATACATGTGGATTTGGCTTACCCTCAATACTTTTTTTTAACTAGAACCTCATTTTGTTTTAATTAGAGATTGCTACGTTACCTACTAATTAAATAAAAGGTAGAGATTAAAATCCACTATCACTTGGTATTGTATATTTAAAACAAAAGGACACACGTCCAGTTAAAATCTTTATCACTTAACAAACATGTCAGCTATTCAAAAAAAAAAAAACATGTAGGCTATTTTTCATGACATTTTGAAAGAGATATTTTTGTTTCTTCTGAATGTTGAATTGTACCCTTAACTTCTACCCACTTTAATTGTTGGAAACATAATGATAGTTCAAAAAATAAAGACTCTTTGATTTTAGACTACATCATTTATTTTACACAATTGTTGTATAGATTTATTTTAGTATATGAAAAGATTAATAAAAAAATTTGCACAAACCAGAATAGCTAGTATTTTTCCGAGGCCAACTTCATCTGTACCTTCAATCCATGGCCATCATTGTGAGCATTGATAGAATACTTGCATCACAACCTATGGTGTAGTCATAGAATTGAAATTTCTTTAAATGTGAAAAGTAATGAAAAGTTAGGTAGGAGTATGGTATTTGACATAAGAAGAATAAAAGTGGTGGTTCTATCGAAAAAGAAAAGAAAAGAAAAGAAAAGAGAAGAAGTACATTTAAATTTTTTTTTTAATTAACCGTAATAGATTTGTAATATTAATTAGATATACTCACGGCATTTGTTCATTCATGCTTACCAACTTATCAACCCTCTCCCCTAAAATAAAAAGACTTATCAACCCCTCGGAGAGTTTTGTTTTGTTTTTTATTTGGGGATTAGTAATATTTTTGCTTTTACGTTATACAAGCTTTATCTTGGTTTATTTATTAATTATTATTATTTTTTTACTTCTACTTCTACTGGCAGCAATATTTATCTTTCCCCCTTTCTTTTTAAATGAAGTTGAACAACCATTAAAATTTTTCCTATACGTAAAAAAAAAAATGATAAGGCCTAAAAACATTTAAGCTTTGTTTTCTTTATTTTTGAGAATCAATAAAAACATTTAGAAAGATTAGTGCTATCAATAATAATAATAATAATAATAATAATAATAATAATTATTATTGTTATTACGAAAGCAAAAAGAATAACTATAAAATTTTATCATTACCCATCTTTTCTTTGTTAATGACAATCTATTAATTCTGTCAAGCCACTAGAGTTGAATGCCAAAGTTTTTTGGAAAATTACTCTAAAAATATCAAAGGCATATATGGATATAAGATAAACAAAGAGAAGATAAATATATACTTCAATTATGAGTGATGGACAATCACTTTTACATTGACTTACTAATTATTGGTGATCACATTAGAATAGTAGCAAAAATTGTGTTTCTAGACTTTCTCATATAAAAGGAGTTACAAAACAAGTTTTTTTTTTTTCAAAATATAACCACAACCACTTGAAGGCAAAACTAAGTTTATTATATATATATATATATATATTAAGAAACTTGAAGGAATATAACTATTTTAAATCCTTAAATTTGTTAAGTTTATGTAAGTTTCATAGCAATTGTTTTTGGCCTCTCCATCAATATATTTTAAATATCTCTAATGAAATAATGTCATGACTAAGCTAAAAATTGACACATCATTGATGATTTGTTAGGAATTAAGACTGATCGATTTAATATTAAGAACAAGTGATCTTTTAAACCCGAGAGACTAAAATTGATTATTAACTAAAGTTGAAAAAGGAACAGAATACTTTGACATAATCCAAATTTTTGGTGGTATAGTTAATGGATAGATGACAGGAAAAAACATGAAGGACCGTTTTCACTTTGAAAAGTATTACTTAGCTTTCATTTGGACAAGAAAGGATCCAAAGCAACAAGTCTCTAGATGTTGCCTGGTTCGATAATACCAATGTTTTAAAGTGGGTGAAACATTAATAAATGGTGAGTTCATACAACCCTTTTAAAAACTCGTGGAGATCCCAATATTTTTTTTTTTTCTATTTTTAAATGGTATTTTCTCGTTTACTATGTTAGATTGTTTATCTTTGAATGATCCAAAGAACCACGTAGGATTAAGTAAAGAGGACTGTGATACTCAGAATATTTACTACTTATTAACACTAAATTTAGTAGTAGAATAGGATTAATAATTATCAAACATTGCTTTCTCACTACATCACAATCGGTGAAAAGGTGTTTTTGCTAGCCACGTTCAAAGATTAAAGAAAGGGAAACAAAGCTACTTTAAAAATTTAAGAAGAAGAAAAGGCCACTTTAAACAAGAATTAGGTGAAAAATGTCAAAACAGAGACATAAATGCTTGATTTCTAAGCAAATAGTATTTGATAATAACCCATCTGACAAGTCTTTGTTCTCGACGGCCGGAAAGAACCATAAAGAAAGAAATGGATGTGAGTGTGACACTAAGCAAAATCAATTTTAGCAACAAAAAAAAGAAAGAAAAAAAAAGTCAAAATTAAGACCTTAGTTTACTTTAAGATTATGATTTTTCCCTCTTGGGTTTAGTAACAAGATTGAGACTCCCAAGTTAATCAAATGAGGAACATACTGTAGTTGAGCAAATAAAGGTTGAAGATGATATCAAAATTTTTACTTGATCCAATGTATTATTATTTTTTTTTTATGGAACACATGATCCAATGGGATTCATGATTTAAATATTATGGGGTTATTGGTTAGTGTACCACCAAAAGAGTTCATTGGTAATGTGGGGTAACTTTGAAATCCTAAAATCAGAATATGTTATATATTCTCCTAAAAATCAAGTAAAATCTAATGTGGCAATATTTTTTTCGTCGTTTCTGATGCTCAAGGAACATCAGGGGCCTATCAAAAAAGGAACATCAGGGGGAACCACCCGCCTGTTAAGGCTGGATACCTAGTAATTAATATTTCTAAATTAGCCACCAAAAAAAAAAAAAAAAAAATCAGGGGGAGAGGATCCAAAGTATGTTTGTGAAAGAAATATAGTTCATATGGGCCCAAAAAAAAAAAAAAAAAAGAGAGTGGGTTTCTGTCTGTTGAGGGCCATTTGTGGAAGCCCAACAGACAAAAGAGCCCAATGATGAGGGCCACAAAGAAATTGACAGGATAAATAGCAAAAAATCCCACTAGGCCCAAGCGGCAGGAATAATGGGTCACTGGCCCAACAAATATATATATGGGTCTTGAAAAGGCAAGCAGGCTCAAAGAAGTCAGGAAAGAAAGAAATAGCATCCCATGGGCAGAGTATGAGTTAGAAAAGTGAGAAAGGGTCGCCGTAGGCCCAAGGCAGTGTAAACTAAGAGAGTAAGGGGTTTATGGCAGGCTCATGAACCACAAAGATAAGGATAAGATTATTGGGCTGGGGAAGCCCAATGAAGTTAGTAAAAAGCCCATGGGAGTGTGGAATTAGAAAACAGGCCGAGGAAGTCCAAAGAAAGCAATCGGGCCGTGGATGCTCAAAGGGAAGCTCAAAGGGACATAGGAGCCCATGAGTAAAAGCAAAACAGTACCCGTGACAGGCCACTGAGAAAATGGATAAACGGCTGACCCAAAAAGGGGTCCAGTAGGATTAAGTCATTACGGCAGGAATAACAATTCAACGTGGCAAGCAGTGAAGAAAACCAAAAGTGGGCCAAAGAAATGTAAAGCCCATTATCATACGAGGCCCAGCTCTTGAATGGAGCGAAAAACCAAAAGAAAGCTCGCATGAAAGGCCAGGAAACGCAGACGGAGAGTCCCCAGGTTGCGGCAGACACATGAGCAGCAGGCAGACTCTTGGACAAATTTGAAAGGGAAGCACGCGCAAGGCTCAGGCGCCACTAGCCTGTATCTAGCCAATATAGGACATGGTGGGGCCATGGACCAGAGGTAAGGGTCCGTTTGGATGGAGGAGTGGAAAAGTGGGAGGATGGAAAATTGTGGGAGGATGGAAATGTGGGAAGATGGAAAATATTTAGTTTTCCCTCTTGTGTGTTTGGTTGGAGGGGTGGAAAAGTGGGGGGGTGGAAAACTCTTTTGTTTGGTTGGAGAGAAAAATGGAAGGATGAAAAATATAATTTATATAAATTGACTATTATACCCTTGTTACATAATATGTAAAAATAGATTTATTTGTACTTATTACATAATATTAAATTTATCACATCATATATATATAAATTTATATTATTATAATGTAAAAATTAGATCAAGTAACGTGGAAAAAAAAAAAAACGTTCAGGTTGAACGCTCATGTCACACTGAAAAAAAAAAAAGTTCAGGTCAAGTGAAAAAAAAGAAAAAAAAGAAAAGGGAAAGAATCACGTTCAGGTAATGTGAAATGAAAAAAAAAAAAAAAAAAAAAAAGAACGTCCAGTCACTTTGAAAAAAAAAAAAAAGGGAGGGCATTAAGGTAAAACTGCCTCAGGGCAGTTTTACCTCATTGCTTTTCCTCCCAATTTGGGAGGAAAAATTTTGTGGGCCCAGGGAGAAAATTTTCTCCCTGGTTTTCCACTCCCCCTATTTTCCCCTCATTGCCAAACAGTGGAAAACTGAGTTTTCCACTCAGTTTTTCTTCCTATATTTTCCATCCCTCCTAAAATCTACCAAACCAAACACAATGTAAGAGGTAAAGGGGGGGGGGGTGTGGTTTGGTGGTGGGGAGAGGGGAAAAGATCTATTCACGGCTCCTGCCCAAGCCTTTTTTGGGAGGTACGTCCTGCTGGGATGATAGACCACCCAAAAGAAACAATTTGAGAGGGAACCGTTGGGTGCATGGTCTGAGAGTGGAGAGAGAAGGCATTAATGTCGTGGCAGGAAGAAATGCTACGACATACAGAGGAATAAAACAAGTCCGCCTCTGTCTGGCGAGGGTGGGTGTCGCACAATGTGGTCGGCAAGTACACCCAGACCAGACAAAGGCGGTTAAGGGGCAAGACCGTAAAACACTAGTCACGGCAGACGCTATAAAAAGGCCCTTGCCGTGCCCTGTAAAGGGGATCGAAAAACAGAGTATATTTTATGAAGTGAAAAGAAAAAAACAGAGCAAGAAGAAAAGAAAAAAGATAAGAAAGAAAACAGAGAAGAAAAGAAAGGAACCTAAGAAAAAAAGAGAGTTAGTTCAATGGGCATGCACCAATAGATCGGTTTCCCTCTCTCCCCCTTCAAATCTTACCTTTTTCCAAAACGCAAACAAGAACTCTTTCTTTTGGGGTGATAACCATTCAGGTCCGACTCCCTCAAAGCCATTAATCCCCACGGCAGGATCTTTTTTCCTGGGGGATTATTTGCATTGAGAAGAGGTGTTCTCTCCTCTTTGGCTTTGCTGCGGCAGACTAAGCTTAAAACTTAATTTATGCCCATTTGAATAGCTAATATTATTTTCTTCATTTTTTCTGTGATTGATATCATTATGACTATAATCATGCTTTATTAGCAGGGAATACATAGCAATTTATTTAAATAGGCAGAATACTCTGTTTTAATTATTATTATATCTGACTGCCATAACTTGTCTACAACAGTTCAGCTTGTCATAACTTGTCTGCTACAGTTCTGATTGCCGTAAATTTGCTCCTGGTAGACATGACATAAGTTTGTGCACAAACCGGCCCAAGTTGAGTTACAATTGGACTGGCCCCAGCTCCCTTACTCAGAAATACTAGGGCCTATCATTGCAGAAGGTAGCTCAGCCCATTACCGCAAGAGGCAGCCCAATCCTACCAAAAAAGGCCCCTACACTGTCTCAAAGAAATATTTTGTCTGGCCCACATGGAGAGAACAAATATTTTGTAGGTCCAACTCAGAGAGAGAGAGAGAGAACAAATTAAGGCTGTAAATATTGAGAAAACACTACATTCAAGAGTTTTTACAAAGTTTTTTTTTATTTAAAATTTTCCCAAAAAATAAACACCTTTTTGATATTTCTTTCCAAATTCTCGAAATCACATTTTGATCTGATAAATATGTGTTTTTATCCCAATAGGCAAGCTTAAGGCCAAAAGACTTTTTTTTTTTCTTGAAACAAAGGCCAAAAGACTTTTAAAA
This sequence comes from Quercus wislizeni, assembly GCA_023055345.1. Lineage (NCBI taxonomy): Eukaryota > Viridiplantae > Streptophyta > Magnoliopsida > Fagales > Fagaceae > Quercus > Quercus wislizeni. The sequence goes on from JALGQJ010000003.1 coordinate 17,759,977, forward strand.
TGATAATAAATTCTTACAATTATCATTATCATGAAACCGACATAAAAAACTTAAATCCTATTGTATTTATAACTAAATAAATAAATAAGAAAAAACAATTTTTTTTCTAGGAAGTACTAAAATAAGAAAGTCATCACACATTTCACAAACTTCCTATTACAAACCATATTTATAAACGTCAATTTTCATTCTTCTATCAAAAACCATAGTACAAACTAACTGTTAATCTCCCTTTCCACTCTTCCAATCAACTCACAAGAATCAAATTTATGGATTGAAATTAGGTGCACTTGATGCAATACTTATTAATGGCTGAAATTGAAAGTTGAGAAAATTAAATAAAAAAGTTAAAAAAAGAAGAAGTAAAAGTGAAAAAGTGAAAAAGGTGAAAATATTTTGGAACGTGGAGGTTAACTTTTTTAAGGTTGTGTTCTAGATTAAATTTTATGTCTGTATAGTACCAAAAGCTAGATTAAATTTTTAAAAAACAAGAAATTGTAAGGAAAGTAATTTAGGATAGCATGAAAATCGAAAAGGCTCTAAATACTGACCTTGTTATACGGATAAAATTGTAATTTTATATGTAAATTGTTGTTGTTGGCATGTGAAGAGGAAGAAAATCGTAATTGTCCATCCTATAGGTGGTTACAATGGACATTAAATGAGTATCTCATAATGACATGGGTAGCAACCAACACACTAGACAAATTCAAGCGTAATCGACAGACCAATAGGTAAAAGATAATTGAAATCTCTAACATCTCACCATTTATGTTCTACAGATCCAAAATCATAAAGAGAGGCATTCATTCCCATTAATGAAGGCAAAGACCTATAAAAGAGAAATAGGAGAAAGGAAAAGTACGTCACTCAAATACTAAATTACACTAGCCAATATTGATTCTCTGAAAAATCGAGCATTTTCCTTTTGATTAGATCATCGGAAGCCTTTTGGCCTACACCAAATCAGTCTTTTTCTTGTTTCATCTCTTTTTGTAGAATTAATTGAAGATATTGCATTTCCATTGTCTACCCGTATTAACAAGAAGTTCAATTGACGATTTCACACATCATCAGTATGAATTTGTATTTCTTCTTGAACAACAATATGATATGGATCATTCTTAGATTTCTAGCAATCATGCTAATGTAAACTCATGAAAACTTTGACAACCTATAAACGTTGTCTTAATTGTAAGTTTATATCGCAATAGTGTGTACATTTGATGTTATTCCTGTAAATTCACAGTTTGTCTAAGAACGTGTGGTTTTCCTTTAAAAAGAAGAAGTCAAGAGACCCAAGTAATCGTGTAAATTACACAGTTGATATGCTAGTGGTACCACCTTCAACAGTCATGTTCTATTCTTTCGGCTTGTCACTAGTTGTGTCGCCATCAGTAGGACATGATCTCAGCTGATATAACTGTGGTTGAGGATGAGATGAAATGTTTTCTGCATCAGATGCCAGTTTAGGTGGAAGTTGAGGTACTGATTACAGGGTGGTTATCCATCTGTTTAAAGGTAGTAGCAGTACTTATGTCAGATTCTACTGGGTTCTGTGCATTCCCATCAATGGTTCCAGAGACCTTTTTTTCTCATCAAACTTCCCAGGAGCAGATATAGTATTTACACCTTGTGATTCACCAACATAACTCTCTACTGGTCTGTGATTGTTTCTTTGTTTCAAACTATTAGGTTGCAGCAATGATAAGGATCTGGTGCAGCACAAGAAGATTGAAAGGGAAATTGAGAAAAATAAACAGAACCAAAAAAAAGAAAAGAAAAAAGAATAGACCTAGCTAGGAATAACTACCTAGCCAAAAAGCTAGGAATCAATACCTAGATAACTAGGAAATAGGAATCAACACCAAGACATTGGAAAATTCCAACTACAAATTTCATTCAACAATCATATGTGTTCATAAAAAATTAATCAAATCCCTTAAAACCTCAAAATAAAATTCAAATCCCATAATTTAAATCAGTAACAACATGCTGTCTGCACCAACTTTCTCGAGGTGGGAGAGACTCGACCTCATCTAGTATAGCTTTAGGTAGTACTCTAGCAAGTTAAGAGTCCAGCTACTGATATTTGTTTTTTGGTAATCCATGTGCTGTAGAAAACTGGTTGAGTTTACACTTTGAACTGTCTAAAAGTAAACCACTCGAGCCTAACATGCGTTGAATTTGTAATAAGATTTATAGGCTTCAGAGATTTGTAAGCAATCTTCAGATAGACACATGCCTACGGATCCATTGACAAAACTGTTGGGTGTAAACTGTATTGCAGGGGGAATGTATTCTTTGTATGATGCCTCTTCAAACTCTTTTAGGCTTATTGGGTTTGAGTTTCTTTGGCCGCCTCTCTAGGTTGTGATAACACACACTTAACTTCACTCATGTTAGATGTCTCAACTTCTTTAGGTGTGTCAACATTGATGTTCATTGTTACTCATTCAACGGGAGTTTCTAAATCTTACAGTTAACATGATTTGAATAGTCTGAAGTATCCCCTAGAGCTGTATCTCAATTGAAATGGACTTGATAGCTTTGCTTAGGAGTAGGAGGTAGTGTACCCTCAACGTCAACATTATCACCTCCCATGCATGTGGGAAGCTTGACGTGGTATGCCACAGATTATCCAATTGGGGGAAGCATCTAAAAATCTACTTTTTGTAATTGTGCACTATCCAAGTACTCTTGTTCAAACCTTTCGCACAGGTGTTGAAAGGCTTTCATCTGATTTTGTAGGGTTTGTTTCGTGGTAGACTAGGTCTATAAACTAGACACTGTGCAAATGCTTGCAAAGGGAATTCAAAATATGGATGCAATTGAGATAAGCAAATTAACTAGACTCCTCGCTAAATAAATTTTCAAGAGACTATGATTTGGCTTAAATTCAAATATCAGTTCCCAAATATATGATCATCATATGCGTGTAAAATAATATAAGGCATGTTTGAAAATGCACAAATTTCCACCTTCCACGGCTAATGCTTGAAAAATATATATTTTTGGTATTAGCGGATAATGCTTTAGATGAAAGAGTAATAAGTCTGTTACAAACAAAGCCCTTCACGTCCACGGCTAGACCATCCTCCATCACAAGTCATGGGTTAACAAAATACATAATATATTATATGATAACGAGTTAGCAAGAACATCAACACCATATATATATATATGTGTGTGTGTGTTTCCATATACATATTCATTTTGTTTAATTTATTTGTCTCTTTAGTATACTAGAGGTTATTGGTAATCTAGAGTCAATTTTATATAATAGTGTACTGTTTTAGAATTATCGTTATTTATGTATTTCTATACACATATATATGTTTGTGTTTATATATGTAAGTATAAATTTTTTAATTTTTATGTTTATGAACATAAAATTTAAAATAAACATATTTAAGGTTTCAAAAAAAAAAAAAAAACATATTTTATAAGTCTAAATATTAGGGTAAGTAAATTAACCTAATATATTAGCTTAAATAATAATTTTTTAACTCTTTTTTTTCTTCAATCTTTTAAAATTTTAAAATTTTATTTTTTATTGTACCTGAAACATTCAAAATATTCTCATTATTGCCGGTACAAGTTAGTATAACTCAATATTTTACCCGGTACATTTTAGAGGAGTATCATTATTGATTTAATATATTTTTCCATTACTGTATTCCTTGAATTTGTGGTAATAAGGTATGACAAGAATCCGGCCGCTAATTTTAAGTTCTATAGGGACATGAGCCCAAATTCTCGGATTGGGCTTTGGCCCTGTCTGAGTACATTGAATGGACCAAGTAGTTATTGGATGTCCTAATTTGAAGTTTGATTATTAAGGAATAGATGGAAGGTGGTCCGAGGAGGAACTCCTCGGATATGATATATGCAGCTCAAGTATCTATTCCAGCAACTAGAGTGATCCTCCAGGAAGTTCCATTGATGGAGACGTGCCCCTTGAACATACGAGAAGGAAGGAAACTCAAAAATATCTAAGGAAAAGTTGCTATCACTGCATTAAATGCACTGTAGCTACTTTTCTAGCTGCATTTATTTGGAGAAGACCTCTGAACAGTGCTGCCTCGACTACCACAACTTACAGAAAATCAGAGAAGGTGTCTGATGGGACAAGTACTCAAGTAAAAGCTTAGATGATCAACAAGTGCAGGATGAAAATAATCCAAAGGGAGTTATATAATGTAAGAGATCTGCCCTGAAAAGGGGATTGGAAAAACTCTAGAAGGAACACTGTAGCAATCTAATCTGTGCTTAAACTCAGTCTTAACTGATTTATATGAACGTGAACCTCCTCAGACTTGGAATCTTTCCATACTTGTGTTTGCTATTTTATTCGAATTATCTTTTAAATTCATGATAACCGTTGTCCAAATTTATTAAGGCCCAGTTCTCCAACCCACTCTCTACAAATTTATTGTCTTGGACTCATTGGATCAACATACTCCATATTTTGGGTTTGGGCTGCAAACAGAGACCTTACAAGGTCAATGCGGCATCTCTAGTTATTGGCACTGCTGGTCCTTACCATCCCAAATTGCATAAAAGGTTAGTTAAAATTATCTCTTGATTTTTTATATTTAACCGTCTTGTCTTGAGTACAATGGCTACGAGTGCAGTTAATAGTGTTTGATTATTAGTCCAATAATTATTAATTTTCACTGGCTTTTCTTCTGGGTTGCAGTGGGAAATGAAGAAATTGTGACATGCAATCTTATGACTCGTGTGTTCGACTGTGCCTTGACTCATGGTTTCAGGATAAGGCCCATTCCACCAAGGAAGAAGCTATGTATTTTTTGAATGAAGGATGTGGCGTATTGCGAGACTCATTTGGGTGCGTTCAATGAATTCCAGAAACAATATACTTTTAATTGGTTTTATTTACTTTCTTCATTAATCTATTGATTTTGCCCTACAAATAAAGTTTACGATATATATTATTATTACAACCCAAAAAATAACGAATTGCAAAACTGTCTCAATCTCCAGAGCTAGTAGCTCAGAGAGCTGCTGCTCCAAAATTGTGCAAAATGAAAATGAAGGTTCAAGGTACGTACATAGTGTCATATTAATATTAACTTTATCAAGGCATTTTATTTATTTTTTAAACTTGACTGAAAATGGGTAAAATGCGTAAAATGAATATATGCGTAAAATGTCATCATATTATTTTTTAATTGGTTTTATTAACTTTATCATGAATATATATTAACTATATAATATATATTCATGATCTGATATATATGATGCACAATGCGTAAAATGAAAATGGGTATTATGTAGAATTCACCAATCTAAACTTTATTAAATTTAGGAGAAGATAAAGAAAAATGATTATGGTTACATCCTTTCCTGTGCGTGCAATTTTCATTCAGCAGTTGCATTATTTTCCATTTTGTTCTTTTCATGGTGTATTATGTAGGCCTTATTTCTTTAAAGTGTATTTTCGATAAGTAGTTTGTTTATGTTTGAAAAACACAGTTTGTTTAACCTAATTTAATAGTAAAGTTGTTACTTAGGTCAATTATGCAAATTTAGGTTAAACAATCATCACAAGAAATAAATACAACGAAAAAGTAAATAATACAAGATGTAATGACCAAAAAAACTAATGAAACAATTTGTTTCAAAGTTAAAATTTGGGGGAAACTATCCCAAGAGAACAATTCACTATATCAAGTTGAGATTTATAGTTCAAGAATACCAATTCGTAGTAAATCTAAGACAATTATCAAATTGGGCTCTGACTCCATAGACTTCTTTGATCTAGATCTTGTTCTCACATGAACCACCTGTTTATGCTTTAATCTTCAGTACGCTTGATAGCTAAACGCTTGATAGCAACTTTACTCCACTGGTACTGGCAATATGGATTTGATCTCCAGTAAGTGCTTGTAGAGTTAGAAGATTACAAAACCTCACAGATCTTACAGAAATAACTCTCAAGACTTGAAAAACGTGTATTAGAGTTTCCCTTTTATACTTAGTAGTTTTGGATTCAAACCTTAGATGTTTCACTGGCTGTTGGGCTTGATTTAAAAATTTGCAAAATCACAGTTTGATCGATCGAGACTTCTCTTCAATCAGTCAAGCTCTTTAGTTTCTGAATTCTTTTTTCTGCAGTTTATATGTTTTTGAATTTTGACTTATATCATCTTGAGCAGTGTCTAAAACACTTCAAAGACACTACGGTCTTATATTAGACATGTTTTTGTTCTTGGTTTGCCAACATACAATAAATTTAGAACCTAAACATTTAAGGCTAAATATTTAGAACCTAACATAATTGATAAATCAGTAATCTTCTCATTAGTATTCCATATTGAATTTTATGCAGTTTTATAAACCTTCCACGTATTTCTTCACCTATTTATAGTGTTGATCTCCGCGAGAGATTGTGTGCCTTCTTTGTTGCATTTTCTCTCCCCAAGCCTTTCAGCTCATGTTGCAGAACTTGTTATTGCCACAACAAACTTCCAAAGGGATTTTGCTCTCTCGAACGTCAAGTAATTAATTATTTTCTCTTATATTTTCTCCATACTGACTACCATGTTTGCTTCTCTTTGTGATCTCTAACCACTATCTTATTGTTCAGTCCTGAAAAAGAGGTTGATGAAAAAGAGATCGATGTTCCGGTGCTAGATTCAAAACAAGTGTCTTGCTTTTCTTGAGATGTGCAAATTAGAAAAGGTATAATTTTTATGTAGCATAGCCTTGTAACTTGATGAACTCAAGTTCATAGAATCTGTTGTCTATATTGGTAGCTTTGTAGAATAATATTTGATGTTTACTACAGTTTCCTTATTTTTTGTCATAATTCAAGGGAAGTTTTGTGCATTGAGTACAACATTTTTTTTTTTTTGCTCAAAAACTACCATTTATGGAAAATATATTTCCTACACGACCGAGTTAGAAGAGCATGTAGATGCCACTGACACCAAACATGATTTTTGAAGGAAATTCTCTGATATTTTCATGACAATTAACTAGAAATTGCTTCCAGATAAGAAGGTTAGGTGTCAGAACCCGACACTCAACAACTCCTTTTGATGAAGTTATGTATGATCGGCTGACAGAAACATTGGATGACTACGAAGTCATCATTTGTCGTTGGCCAGAATATATATGTCCGTTGGAGAAGGTATGTCCAAATATGGTTCTTCATCACTAGGTCTTAAGTTTTAGAACTAGAGATCCGTTTGCTTTTTCCCCCTAATTGTTGAACTCTAAACTTGAGATTGCATATATGTGTTTCGGAATTTGTATATTAGGCTATAGCAGATATTGAGAAGGAAATTCTTTAAGCTTTGGACAAGCAATATGATGATGTATAAACACCACTAAAGGACAATATGACATTGAAAATTTATGGCCTCAAATATGTCCAGAAATTTGCCAAACGAAGTGACACCTATGTTGCCCCAGATGAGGTTACTTTGCATAGCTGTAGTATGTTCCTTTTTGTATGGGAATTAATTATACCATTTATTAATTTTATTTCCAGTTAGGAAGTCTTTTGAATTCCATGAGAAGAATGCTAAATGTGCTGTAGCAAAAAATAGAAACAAACCTGAGATCATTGGGTGATGGAGACACTACTAGAGAAAATTGTTTTAGAGAAAACGAGTGCAATACTAAACAATGTGAGTACCCATTGGAAGAACTCATAAAATCTCTTGTACAAAGTGTTAAACAATGATTCTAACATATTAGTTTACTAAAAAGTGTAAGGTTATCTAAGATATGAGTTTGATAAATTAATAACCTATGCAACGTGAAACTGAAGTGACTGATATTAACCACAAGCGGTAGCACAATGGCTAGGGACCATATCTTATGAAGCTTAGTTCACTATTTCAATACTTTAAGGCCAAAAACTCTTCCATCTAAAAATTAAAGTGATTGGTAGCTCTTAGCTGAGAATATTTGAAAGACAACCAACTTTTTGGGAATAAATTATTCTAACAACTTGAAAATATGTAGGTTTCGTAGATAATATTATAGACAAAATTTAGTTACAAAATTGGTTGTAGAATAAAACTACAACCTTACTCAAAAAATTTTCATTGAAAGTGAATTTCGACAAATCAACTATTGAATTACATCTTCTTTTTATATCCTTTATGTTTGCAAAATTTCTAGAAAATTAAAGATCAATAGCTATATCATCAATAAATTGTTTAAATTATAAATTTTTGTAGTTTAAAATTATGCATAAAATATAAATTTATAGATCATATTATAAATAATATCCGATTGACACAAAATTTGATATGTGTATTAAGAATGTAAATAACATGCAATTCAACGATTAGATTTCCAAAATAAATAGTACTGTTTATTTTATTGAATAAGGTTATAATCTAAGACTACAAATAATTTTGTAATTAAATTTTATCCTAATATTATTGTTTTGGTTACGAGGCACCTTCATTTTTTGACAATTCATGACCTTTAGTTGTGTTTGCTTCTGGAATACATATTTACTTGACAGTCATTTTGGTTTACTGTCTACTTGTTTGATTTCTTGTTAATTAATGGTGATCTTATGATCACACAGTACTTAATACACTTAATCAACCTATATGGCTAACTAATGGACATCTGAACAAACTTGCCAAATTATTGGTTTGGCCATATCTTGATCAAAACAATTTGGGACCTATGACTCCGACTTCACATCACCAATTGAAACTAAAACAAAAGCTTCATTAGGAAGAGAATTACCAAATGTTCACTAGCAAGGTTTGGCTTGTAAAAATCATAGGCATGAGCCATATAAGTCCCTCTAACTCTTCTTTCGAAAGTAATAGGAGCATCATGTCCTATTAGGATGGCAATAGCTGCTGCTCAACCCAATTGACCCAGTTGAAGCTCCCCTGTAGCATACATTAGTTGAGTCATTGACTTCAATGTAAGTATTTCCATGTTTCTGTACATTCCAAGTAAGGAGCAGTCAATTAAAATCTTTAAGTGCATCAACACATATTTGGCAGCTAATATAAATGCAACAACAAAACTCAAAACAATAGAAGAGACATCTTCATGGGCAGTGTCCTACACAGCCTTATTAAGTGCATCCCTTTTCAGAGGGTCCAAATGTCCCTTATAGAGAAATAGTTTGCAAATGGCCACTGAATGTCTTTGCATTTCTCTCATGAACTTCACACCAGATTTTTCCACTGCACATTTAATCAACCTCAAAGCCTGCATAAAATTAAAGAATAATTGGTTTATGATTTTTTATAAATTATATTTTCAAGTGACAATCTGCCAAACACATCCATCTAAATCCACTTATCCAACTAACTTTCACAATCTAAGCCAAATAATTACGTCAAAAGCTAAGTGTCCTGTATTAGATTATTAGAGCTATTTATGTCAAATCAATTTCCATTCTCAAATTAAAGACAAAGCATTGTCTAATTCCTAGTTTTATAATATTGAAATCAAGTTAGAGCATATACATAGCATTCTGTATGCAAACTTCAACCAAATCACAAAGATAAATCAAGTTAGAGTATATACAAAACATTTTACTTATTAGTGAAGTATTTCATTTTACCCATAAACAAAAATAAATCATTAAACAAACTTTTTTTTCCAAAACATAGATAACAAATACTCGCAGCTCTGGCTATATTGTTTGAGAGCTTCTCAAAATTATCAAAGGAAATAGAAACTCAACCACAAAATCTGGATTGTTCTCATTTTGCAGCAGTTTCTGAAGTTGTTCATCTCTAGCTACCACAGGTAGGTAGGCAGATTGTTGTAACATGTAGGCTTTGTCCATTTCCACTACCCTTTCTTCTACCAAAATTCTAGACTTGTCCAGTAAATTCATCTACTCGGCTGCCCTGTTTTCAATTGATTTAATGGTGGTTAGGATGTTGATCAGTGTTCCACCTGGTTCCTAAAATTCCATATAGGTTCTAAAGTAAAAGCTATGCAAGCAGAGAATTAATTTTTTAATATACTCTGGGATTGACCAGTAGTGTGGTTGTGTGCTCATAGTGAAAGTACTCATACGCAGAATCCCACTGAGACCCAGCATCAAACACCTCACAGACACTATTATAGAGACTCTTTTTATCATTTTGCCAAATAAAGAGTAATCGCCAGTAATTGAATAACAAAAAATGATATTTCGAAAACCCAAATTTTGAACTCAAAGAATTAAATTTGATATTTTCACTTTAAATTGCCACAATTTAAAGCACAACTACCATTCAAATTCAATAGCCAAATGGGTCATTTGAAACAAAACTCAATAGTTGTAAACTGTAGAAATCAAAAGGACTACAATATGATTAGAGCACCTCACCTGTGTGAACTGGGGGGCTGGAGCTCGATGCATTGGTGACTTAGGCTGACGTCTTGTGATGGCTATGGAGGCGTGGAGGTTCGGTTCTAAGAAGCGGCAGACGACGTTTATTATGCAATGGTTTTTTTTTTTTTGAATTTGGGGATTTATCTGAGTAGTTCTTGTATGTGCTGTTGTGTATTTAGTATTTGTAAAGAGGATGACATGGCACCTGATGATTGGATGGCGTAAAACCTCACTTTTATGCCAAGACCGTATAAAAGAGTAATGAATTGCAGAGAGTAGAACACTCTCTCTCTCTCTCTTACTCTCTCTCTCATGGCACCATATTCCATATTGTCTTTTCAAAACAGTGTTCCCCAAAATCAAATCCCATTTACAAACACCATAGACAAATACCCAAAATAAATTTAATCACAAAACCTAAATCAAAACCAATCCAACCCAAATACCTTAATTAAAACCAATCCAATCAAAATAACCAAAATTAGACCATACTTAACACCCAAATTTAAAAAATAAAAACACAAAAACTCTACCGATAATGATTTCAGCAATTTGACCATGCCAGGATGCCAAAAGTGGGTAGTAGGTATGCCTGACTATTGGTAGCGACCTAGTAGGCAATCTAACAACTTTTTTGTTCTTGTTTTTATTGACCACTAGGATTCGTAGTCTCAGAGAACACTACCCTAGAGGACATCAATCCATCTGAATCCTTACTAGCAAAACTTCCCTGGCTTACAACAGTTACTTGGCTGTTGCTATTTGTTCTTGATAGTTTTCCATGGCAATTAAAAATCCTATCATCACTTTCATTAACATCGGATGTAGGGAAGAGAGGAAGCTCATCATCATCCTTCATGTTAGTTTCTGCCACATCAAGAATGTCATCGTTTTCTTCACTCTCTTGCAACTCTAATGCAAACACAAGACCCCCTACCACGTCATTCATTGATGGTCGTTTGGTTCCATTGTCAAGCAAACAATTCACAGCAATCTCACCAAATTTCTTCAAACATTTTGGCGTAATTTCCCCCTTCAAAAATGGATCAACAACTTTATCAAGCTTTCCATTGTGATAGTACTGCAAGACCCACGTTGCTAGGCTTATTGGCTCCTCCTCAATCGCACGTACGATTGCTGGCTTTCCACATAACACTTCACACAACACCACACCAAAGGCATATACATCAGACTTCACGGTTAGTTGTTGATATCGATAATATTCAGGGTCCAAATATCAGAATGTACCCTTAATCATTGTGCTGACATGAGACTTAGACATAGTGGGTCCAAATTTTGACAACCCAAAATCAGACACCTTGGCCAACCATTGCTCGTCTAATAAGATATTTGTGGTCTTCATATCACGATGAATAACAGTGCACGTTGCACCTGTATGAAGGTAGTTTAGCCCATGTGCTGCACCAATGCAGATCTTGAGTCGTTGCTTCCAAGAAAATAGCGGATTATTGGTGTTGTAGATATGATCACGGAGGGTCCCATGAGCCATATAATCATACACGAGTATCATCTCATTATTATCTTTACAAAATCCGATTAGAGAAACAAGATGGAGGTGGCGGAGCTGAGACAGCATCTCGATCTTTGTCTTGAACTCTTGCGCTCCTTGTTGAGAACCAGGCTTTAACCGTTTGATCGCAACAGGGGTTGCCCCGCCGTTAATGTATCCTTTATACACGTTACCGAAACCACCAGCACCAATAATGAAAACGTGGTCAAAATTGTTGGTAGCTTCCTTAATCTGAAAGAGTGAAAAGAAACGACACAAACTAGATGGTAGAGTAGTTGACTCGTAGCCCTTTGCTATGTCAGAGTCTTTGGCTCTCTTGGCCAGTTGAAAAGTCAAGAATCCGAGAACTGACAATACGATGAAGCCGGAAACTCCGCCACTAGCAAGAACAATTATTGTTGTTGTTTTGTTATTCATTGACTCTGTTGAATTTCTCCACGGCACACTGAGTACAGCCGTTGGAGGGGTCAACGGAAGAGGGTCGGGGTTGGGTTTGGCAAGATTGTTGAAAAGGTCGCCTACTTTGAAAATTTCGATACCGTTCAAGATTGCATCTGCGAAATAAGTGACAGATATATTGGCGCTTGCTTGTAGGACGATAGAAAGGTTCATTTTCTTCTCACTTCCTAGGAAAAATATCGACATTGCGTAATCCTTATATACCGGAACACCTTTTCTTCGACCATTCCATGCCATAACGTCGGCTAATTCCTCAGCTGTTTGATTTGCTATGAAAATGCGAAATGCTCGATCCAAAATCTCTGGTTGAAACTCGCAGAAGTGTAGCCTAACAAAGTAATCAAACTGAAAATTTACGGGAAGTTCCCATGTGAGATTGTGTCTCGTATTCAAATTTCTGTCCTCCCCCATACTCCGCGCAGTTCGATAGACATGTTCAGGTGCAGTGTACGGAGGTATTTTGCTGAAGTTTAGTTGAATAGTCGTGTTAACAGGTGTAACAGATCTTTCATCATCTATCAAGTACTCCACGTCTGATCCCCAGCTTCGGAACATTTCGGGGTCTTCAGTGGGTGATATGTATCCCCCTCCAACATTTATTCTGTATAACATTTCGAGAGCAGTTTTGTTACCGATGCTGAACTGCATCTGCTGGCCGATTACAGGGAACGATTGATCATCAGACTGAGTATAATAGAGATAAGGAGGCATGGACAAGATTTCAATTCTGTTGATAAAAGCAAATGAATTGGAATCGCTTGGAGTGAAGGTTATGTTCAGTCTCTCATCTTCATTGATGGTGACACAGAACTCTTTATATATGGTATCACCAGGATCACCATTGGCATCTGCCGTAAGTGAAGCGTTAAATTTGTTAAGAAGAGTAAAAGGTCCAGCTTTGACAGAGAAGAGGGCTTTAGAGCGATCGAAATTGCCGTAAGAAGCTGGGTAGAAGTATAGTCGAATGAATTTTTGACCGGCAGTAAGTGGGAATATGTAGGTGAAAGGGGAGAAAGACAAGCGGGCAGTGGTATAGGGTAGTTGGGAAGCAGAGGGTGATTGTTTAACTGAGATTGTGGCTTGAGATACCTGGTTTTATGATTGTTCTTGAGGGAAGAATTTAGAATTCATGTCACCAATCCAGGTCCGACCATCTAATGCAGTTGCGTTGCCGGAGGAGCCACAGTTAATCATAATATTATCGACTGGTGTGTAAAGAGATGGCGAGTTACCAGCTACGGTGCAGGTGAAGTGGTTCAGAAACAAGGCAAGGAAAAGAAAGAACGTGTTGCTACGTGAAGAGGATAAAAATAGGAGATAAGGCCTGACGGGCCCAACAGGTCCATGTCCATGGGCCAAAAGAAAGTCGAGCCCATTCCTTGTGTGGAATCCCTGAATGAAACGAAGGCCCAGTATGAATAGGGCAAAGCATGGGAAAAACATTGGAGGAACACCCCAAAAACTGCGGACTCTTCAAAATGAATAACTTGTCCACCACGTTTCGGATTCCTAAAGACTTGTTCTACAAGGAAGAGACTTGGGCTACAAGGGGAAGACTTGTTCTACAAGGAAGAGACTTGGGCTACAGGGAAAAGAGGTAAGACCTCACTACTATAAAAGCCCCAACACCCCCTCACATCAAGATACGCATAATTGACCCTCTCTAGCACTCTAGAGTTGTGAGAATATTTCTAACTTAACCTTCGGAGGGTGTTTGGCCGGCTCCACACCGGTGCCTTCTGTAGGTGTTTTTGTTTTCTTCTCGTGTGTAGGTGACTCTTGAGCGCACGGATCGTGCATCTCACTGGTGAAGGTTACGGCATCATCAGTTGGCGCCGTCTGTGGGGAGGAGAGTTCGTGACAAGTTAAGCCATTGTCACATCCCGGACATAAGAGTTGCATGGTACTCACACGCTTAATGGCCACCACCAACAACGTTCAAGAAGACGAGCCGCCAAGGTCCACCGCGTTAGAAAGACAGGTCTAAACCCTCGCGGCTACGGTAGAGTGCCTAACAAAACAAAACCATAATCTGGAGGAGCAACTGCGACAGAGGGACGCGGGACACAACATCCAGGAGGAAAACCAGGGGGACAGCTCCGAACGGAGGGGAACTAAAAGACCAGAGGGCAGCAATGAGCCCAGTAGACCAGAGCGGCGAAACTTGGGCACGCCCTCTCTCACGGATACAACCCCACCACCCATCCTCGCGGAGATGCAGGCTATGAAGGAACAAATGGAGGTCATGATGAACGCCCTCAAGGGACGCGTCTCCAGCGACCTTGACAATTTAGTGAATAGGATGGACTCGCCATTCACTATACAAGTCAACTCCTATCCCCTGCCATAGAAGTTCCAAATGCCATAGCTTGAGAGCTACGACAGGGTCAAGGACCCGTTAGATCATCTAGAAACCTTCAAGACCATGATGCACCTCCAGGGAGTACCGGACGAGATCATGTGTAGGGCCTTCTCTACAACACTAAGGGGCGCAGCAAGAATTTGGTTCAGCAGATTGACACCTAATTCAATTAACACCTTCAAGGAACTAAGTGCCTAATTCACCTCGCACTTCATCGGGGGGCATAGATACAAGAAGTCTACAGCATGCTTAATGAGCATCAAGCAGCGGGAGGACGAGACGCTGCGATCATACATAACTCGCTTCAACAAGGAAGTGCTTTCAATTGATGAGGCCGACGATAAGATTTTGGTGGCAGCCTTCACCAATGGCCTACGGAAGGGAAAATTCTTGTTCTCCCTGTATAAAAATGATCCGAAAACCATGTCTGAGGTACTCTACAGGGCCACAAAATACATGAATGCAGAAGACGCACTGTCGGCCAGGGAAGACAAACCCAGGAAGAGAGAGAGACTGGAAGATGCCAGGCAGGACCATGGAAGGAAGAAATCGAGGACGGGAGACAGATGCAAGGAGAAGCGTTCTAAACCCCCATGAGGAAGATTTACAAGCTTCACCCCTCTGAATGCCCCACTAGACCAAGTACTGATGCAGATCAAAGACGAAGGATCCTTGACGTTCCCAAGGAAGCTAAAGAGCGATCCAGAAACAAGTATTGCCGTTTCCACCGTGACCATGGTCACGATACTGCGGATTGCTATGATCTGAAACAGCAAATTGAGGCCCTCATCAGAGAAGGAAAACTGCAGAAATTCGTCAGCAAGGAAAGGACGGATGCGCATGCACGGGAACAGGCCCCTCGACGGGAGAACGACCATCCGAGGCCCCCTGTCGGGGACATAAGGATGATAATAGGGGGCACGGCAGCAACGGGATCATCCAAAAAGGCCTGAAAGACCTACCTCAGGATGATCCAGAATGTACAGGCAACGAGTTCTGTACCCAAGATAGCGCGGAGGGAAAGCCCGATTATTGGATTCTCAGAGGACGATGCGAGACGCCTCCACCATCCACACGATGATGCCCTTGTCGTCAGTTTAAGGGTAGGAGACTACAATATACACCGGATGCTGGTCGACAATGGCAGCTCGGCAGACATCCTATACTACCCAGCATTCCAGCAGATGGGAATAAATAGAGCACGATTAACACCAACAAATGCCCCGTTGGTCGGCTTTGGAGGAACGAGGGTACTCCCATTAGGAGCAATCACAATCTCAGTGACGGTCGGTGATTATCCGCAGCAAGTCATTCAGGACGTGACATTCTTGGTGGTCGACTGTTCATTCGCGTATAACGGTATAATAGGGCGACCCACATTGAACTTCTGGAAAGCAGCAACCTCAACATACCACCTGATGATTAAATTCCCTACGGAGTAAGGAATTGGAGAGTTGCGAGGAGACCAAATGGCTGCCCGGGAGTGCTACATCGCCATGTTGGAAATGGAGGATCATCAGCAGACCATGTGCATTGGAGAGCAGCAGACCATCGCAAAGCCGGTAGAAGAGTTGGAAGAGGTCATGCTCGATGAATCGAGACCTGGACGGACGACCAGAATGGGCACCTTGGCCAGCTCGATGGTACGTCAAGACCTGGCAAGCTTCCTAAGGATGAATCAGGACGTATTCGCGTGGAGCCACGAAGACATGCTGGGAATTGATCCGTCAGTGATAGTCCATAGGCTAAATGTTAACCCGGACTCTTCGCCAGTCCGACAGAAGAAGCGGGTGTTCGCGCAAGAACGAGATAAAGCAGTGGCAGAAGAGGTTAGAAAGCTGCTAGAGGCGGGTTTTATCTGAGAAGTATACTACCCCGACTGGCTAGCAAATGTGGTCATGGTAAGAAAGAATAACGGAAAGTGGAGGATGTGCATCGACTTCACGGACCTCAACAGGGCGTGCCCAAAGGACAGCTATCCACTCCCAAGGATAGATACCTTGGTAGACTCAACGGCCAGACATGAACTCTTGAGTTTCATGGACGCCTTCTCAGGCTATAACCAGATTAATATGAAGGAGGAGGATCAGGAGAAAACCTCTTTTGTAACCAATCAGGGACTTTTCTGCTACAAGGTGATGCCGTTCAGACTCAAGAATGCGGGGGCTACGTATCAAAGGTTAATGAACAAAATGTTCGCGCACCAACTTGGAAGGAACGTACAAGTCTATGTTGACGACATGTTAGTGAAGAGTGTGCGCGAGAACGACCACCTAAGCGACCTCCAGGAGACATTCAACACCCTTCAGTCGTACAACATGAAGCTGAACCCAAGCAAGTGCGTGTTCGGGGTTACAGCCAGGAAATTCTTGGGCTTCATGGTGTCCCAAAGAGGTATAGAAGTCAACCCAGAGAAAGTGCGGGCCATAATGGAATTAGAACCCCCGAGGACAGTAAAGGTAGTGCAGAGCTTGAACGGAAAAGTTGCGGCCCTAAACAGATTCGTCTCCAAAGCAACAGATAAGTGTTTGCCTTTCTTCCGAGTACTGAGAAAATCATTTAAGTGGACGGACGAGTGTCAGAAGGCATTTGAGGACTTGAAGAAATACCTATTGTCCCCACCACTGCTCAGCCCGTCCATGCCAGGAGAAGAACTGTACCTCTACATAGCGGTCTCGCAAGCAGCAGTTAGCGCGGCCTTAGTACGAAACGACGGACGCTCGCAACGACCTGTCTATTTCGTAAGTAGGGCGTTCCGAGGAGCAGAAGAAAGATACCCCCGGATGGAGAAATTGACTCTTGCGCTCATAACCGCTGCGCGGAAACTCAAACCATATTTCCAAGCTCATATAATCGTAGTTCTGACGGACCAACCTTTGAAGAAAGCAATGAGCAACCCAGAGGCGGCAGGGAGAATGGCCTTGTGGGCAATTGAGCTAAGCGAATTCGACGTACAGTACTGTCCACAAACTGCAATAAAGGGGCAAGTAGTGGCAGATTTCATAGCCGAGTACACCCAGCCAGAAGACGAAGGGGATGAAGGACAAAAACTGTGGATCATCCACACGGACGGGTCATCAAATCAGCACTCAGGAGGAGCCGGTGTAGTTATACTAACACCAGAAGGGGATAAGATCGAATGCATGATAAGACTAGATTTCCCTACAGCCAACAACGAGACGGAATATGAAGCCTTGGTAGCTGGGTTGGATCTCGCAAAGGCCGCGGGTGCTGAGAACATGATCATACATTGCGACTCCCAGGTGATAACTAGTCAGATCAATGGCGATTATGAGTGTAGAAACGAGAGGATGAAGAAGTACCTGGAAGAGGTGAAGGGTCGAACCGGCGGCCTCGAGGTCAAATTCGTTCAAATCCCAAGGGAGGAAAACGAATGTGCCGACCGTCTAGCAAAAGTAGCCTCTGCAGAATTCATGAATGCGCCTAAACAGGTATTATCTTTTGTCCAAACCTGCTCGCTTATTGATGACGGGAAACAAATACAGGAGATAGATGTTGAAGAGGATTGGACCGCGCCTTTAAAAGAATATCTACAGTCGGGCGCTTTGCCAGACGGGAAGGACGTTGCAAGGAGATTGAAAATCCGGTCGTCGCGATTCGTGCTGATCAGGGACGTCTTGTACAAAAGAGGTTTCTCTCGACCATACCTAAGGTGTCTAAGCCACAATGAAGCAGAATATGTGATGAAGGAAGTTCACGAGGGGATTTGCGGGAATCACTCAGGAGCACGGTCTTTGGTGCACAAGCTGATCCGAGCCGGATACTACTGGCCCACTATGCTCAAAGGCACCCAATCTTACGTAAAGGCCTGCGATAAGTGTCAGAGGTTCAGTAATCTAATTAGACAACCATCAGAAGAACTCTCACCTATGACGGCTCCTTGGCCGTTCGCGCAATGGGGATTAGATATCATGGGTCCCTTCCCAACGGCCTTAAGACAGCTAAAGTTTCTGGTAGTCGGTATCGACTACTTCACCAAATGGGTGGAAGTAGAACCCCTTGCCACTATCACAGAGAAAAGCATCCGTACCTTCGTGTGGAAAAACATCATATGCAGATACGGGATTCCGAGGGTGCTTGTTTCTGACAATGGAAAACAGTTCGACAACAGCGCGTTCAAGAATTTCTGCTCAGAGCTAGGCATTCAGAATCATTACTCATCACCAACACACCCGCAGGCAAATGGACAGGTAGAAGTCACGAACCGGACATTGTTGAAAATCATCAAAACCCGGCTCGAGGGGGCAAAGGGTATCTGGCCAGACGAACTGCCAAGCGTTTTATGGGCGTATCGGACAACTGCAAGGACACCCACAGGGGAGACCCCATTTCGACTTACATACGGAGCTGATGCAGTCATCCCAGTAGAGATCGGCCTCACCAGCTATCGCGTGCAGAGCTACACAGAGGACAAAAATGAAGAAGCTATGCGCCTACAGCTAGACTTAGTAGACGAGGCCCGAGCAATGGCAGAACAGAGGTTGGCGCGATACTAGAACCTTATGTCAAAGCACTACAACGCTAGGGTAAGGCACAAAGATTTTCAGATCAGCGACCTGGTGCTACGAAAGGTCATGGGCGCTGCTAAAGACCCTACACAAGGGAAGCTCGGACCAAATTGGGAAGAACCGTATAGAATCACATCATGGCAGAGGAAAGGCACATACCACCTCGAAACCATGGACGGAAGGAAGTTTCAGCACCCATGGAATACGGAACACCTCCGAAAATACTACCAATAGAAATGACATTCAATCTCCCCCTATTCCTCAGTCCATTTCTATTTACTAGTCTTTGATTATTTTTTGAAGCACTTACTAGTCTTTTGATTGTTTTTGGCTTTTTGTTTGAACAATTACTTCTTCGGTACCTTTTTAAGCCTAAGGGGGTAGGCACTTTTTTCTACAGCTTTAAATCTAATGAAGGAACATTCAAGACCATGCTGTGTCCTTACTACTAAGATTATTACCACAAAGTGGACGAATCCCACCGAGGGTCAACACCACAGTTCACAAAGTGGACGGACCCAACCAGGGTCAAATTTATACAATTCCAAAAAGTGGACGGACCCAACCAGGGTCAAACTTATAAGTCCACAAAGTGAACGGATCCCACCAAGGGTCAAACTTATACAACTCCAAAAAGAGGACGGACCCTACCATTGGTCAACACCAGTCCATGAAGTGGACGAATGCAACCATTGTTGAACTTACGCCAGTCCACAAAGTGGACGGACCCTACCAACGTTCAAGACCCCAATCCACATAATGGATGGACCCAACCAGTTCATAAAATTGTACAGGTCCACAAAGTGGACGGCCATCAGGGGTCACGACCACATTCCACGGAATGGACGGACCCGGCCAGGGTTGCAAACTTTATAAAAGTCCACAACGTGGACGGATCAAATTAAGTAAACATTAAAGCAACATCAAAAAGGACGGATCCTACACCACAATCATCAACGAAATAATAAAAGATGCATTTAAATAAATAAGTTAAATGTCAATACAACGAATACAAGACGGCCCGGCATACAACGGGCAAAATCCAAATTGTTCTCAAAATACTTGGAAAAAGTAAATAAATGTCTACATATCAGGGACGACGGGGTCTTTGGATTCGTGGGTCTTTCCTTCTTCAGCATGAACCTTAGGGACGATGGTGACGGGCCCTTCCTCTGCAAAAAGTTCATTTGTATCATCAGAAGCATTGGGCTGAACGGACATAGCCTCCGCGACATTGATGTTGACGGCTGAGAAGTCAAGCTTGGGATAAAGAGTTTTGGCCTGACGGAGGGCATCGTCGAAACCGTCGTTATATGAAACTCTGAGCTCTGTCAAGAGAGCGTCGGAGTCACGATACTCCTGGACGGCTTTCTCTTTGGCTTGACGGAGTTCGTTCTCCTTGTCCTCCAGAACGGTTTTAAGCTCCTCCGTCATCTTTTGGTATTCATCCCTTGTCTGTTCCGCAAGCTTGAGCTTCTGCTCCGTCACCACCTTCCAATTCCTTAGCTCGAACAGCTCCTCCTCCGTCAGCTTGGCCTTTTTGCGGACCCTTTCAAGCGCCATCTCTTGGTGAAGAGCCCGGTCCATCAAGCCCTTCGTCATGAGCATAGCCTGACGACGGAATGGATTTTTAGTTAATTGTTAAATAATAATAATAATAATAATAATAATAATAGCAACGGGCTCTTACTTAGGCAATGCTGAAGAGGCCCGTCTCCCCCATAGCCTCCGTCGAGTGGTTTCCAAGGTCCTCATAGTCCTCGCTCCCGATAATAGAAGAAATCTTCCCCAAAGCATACTTTGGGTCTTCACGGAGAAGGACGGACGGCTTCTTCTGACTACCCGGAGGAGGAACTATTAGACCTTTGCCACCTCCAGGTTTGGCCGGGGTCACCGTCTTCTTACCCTCCACCATCAGACCAATGACGGGCTCTGTCGAAACCTTTTGTTTCTTAGGTGCACGGTCTACCTTAAGCATTGGTCTCTTCGCCGAGGGCCTGCTCGAGCCCGTCCCCATCGCACCTTCGTCCGTCTCCTTGTTCTTCGCGGCCTTACTTCTGATGGCTGCCCTTCTCTTCGCGTCTTCCATCTTTGAAAAATAAGAGTAGACGGGTAAACTCGTAGGAATTGATCAAATTAGTTGTAAAGGGTGACGAGCTTACGCTGACGGGTGCGCTCCTCGTATTTGATAGCCGCCGGAGTGGGCTCGGGTCCGTCGCAATACCAATGGACGGTATTAAGGTTAACCAACTTCGCCCACGTATGTTCCTCTGGCTTTGTCTTAGAAAAAATTCTTTCCAAAAAGTTGTACTCCTCTATATCAACTTGCGGACGCCGTCGCACTGAAAAAATAAAAGGGACAAAATAATCAGGACGGTCGTTAAAGAGTTGAAGAAAAATCACCTTCATAACACGACAGAGTAAAATATACCAGACGGGTCCAAGATTCCCCATGTTTTATCAACCGGCATGAAGTCCGTCTCACCCGGGTGACACATCCAGCCGTCACCTTCCAGGAAGAAGTAACGGCTCTTCCAATCACGGTTGGAATCAGGGGTTTCATATATGACTTTCAGGACGGACTTCCTAGGGACGAAGCTAGACATTCCCCTTGACTTGTCAATCTCATCTGGACGGTAGCAATGGAGGAACTCCCGTACGGTCAGTGATCTGGAACCGTCAGACATGGCTCCGTACAAGACCTCTATTGCTATGAAAACCCTCCAGGCGTTCAGGGATATCTGGCTGACGGACAAGCCCAAGTGCTGGAGGAGTTCTCGCTTGAGTGTGTTCAAGGGGAACCTAAGGCCAGCCTTGAGTGCTTGTTCATACACCCCTAGGTCGTCCACTCCGTCGTAATAGCATTTTTTTGCCTGGTAGGGTAGACAGATAGGGATGTGGTCGGGTATTTGGTAGATTGCTCTAATCGTTTTGAAGTGCACTTCCTTAATTGTGGACCTGAAGTTATTCACCGTCCACTCAGGTAGCATGACGAACTCTCTAAGTCCGTCAGCCCCAACTACTGACTTAATTCCTTTACCACCGTCGTCAGAACCTTCCTCTGGTTCGGCCATCTCCATATCCTCATTTTTTGAGGACGGTGAAGTGGCAGACGGAGTCCTCTCGCTTAGTTCGTCTGGATCTTTGTAACCCAACAGGTACAATTCCTCATAACCCGCCCCGTCGCGGACGAATGACTGGTTACTCGACGCACTAGACATTGCCTACAACGTAGCGACAAGACCTAAGACTGACGGGTCTAAAATAAAAAAGGAATAGACGGATGCAAGAAATTTAAAGTTTTTTACCATGTTAAGTATAAAAACTGAATTAAAGTGAACGGATGGAATCACTTATCGAGGAAAAGAGTGAGCGGATAAAAGCTGTTGCTGGAGGATGTGAACGAATAAGCTCTGACAGGTGACGGACTCGCTCTGATAATGTAGTTTTTGTGTAAAGTGAAAGAAATGAAGAGGAGGTTGTTGGTTTTTATAGATGGAGTGCACGGAAGACGAAGCGGCACTTCGATCCGAGGAACGAACTACTCGACGAGTGACACGTGTCGTTGCCTTTAATGCCTCTGCAAGCTTGTCAGACCCCTATAGACCTGACGGCGTCATGCTCCATAACCCACCTCCAAAGGTTCTTATCACCGTCAGCTATAAAGTTCTGACCGTTACTACATTGATTATGTCACCAACCTCTCAGTATTCGCGGTCGCCATCCTAGCTCATCTTCGTCACCGTTCACGTTTGTCTATCCGTCGCCCCATGGACTTAGAACCGTCATGACCATATTGACCGTCACCCCAATTGACCGTTTGCACAAAAGCGACGGATCAAATGGGGTGAAGGGGGCAGCTGAAGAGGATAAAAATAGGAGATAAGGCCTGACGAGCCCAACAGGTCCATGTCTATGGGCCAAAAGAAAGTCGAGCCCATTCCTTGTGTGGAATCCCTGAATGAAACGAAGGCCCAGTATGAATAGGGCAAAGCATGGGAAAAACATTGGAGGAACACCCCAAAAACCGCGGACTCTTCAAAATGAATAACTTGTCCACCACGTTTCGGATTCCTAAAGACTTGTTCTACAAGGAAGAGACTTGGGCTACAAGGGGAAGACTTGTTCTACAAGGAAAAGACTTGGGCTACAAGGAAAAGAGGCAAGACCTCACTACTATAAAAGCCCCAACACCCCTTCACATCAAGGTACGCATAATTGACCCTCTCTAGCACTCTAGAGTTGTGAGAATATTTCTAACTTAACCTTCGGAGGGTGTTTGGCCGGCTCCACATCAGTGCCTTCTGTAAGGTGTTTTTGTTTTCTTCTCGTGTGTAGGTGACTCTTGAGCGTACAGATCGTGCATCTCACTGGTGAAGGTTACGACATCATCACTACGTTTGCCCATTGTGGCAGAGAGAACGAGAGATACTGGATGACTCACGAATGGTCAAGTTTTTAGGACTGGTGCGAGAAGAGTTGAGTTGTTAGGTGCACTGCACCATGAATCCAACCCACGTAATGGACATGCTCATTTAATGAGCATGCTTTCATGTTTCTTAACTTTTCTTCATCATGTACAGAAGTCAGCATGATTAGTTGGCTTAGGCGTGTTGGATACGTGAAGGAAGAAAGAAAAGAAAGAAGCAAAAGCAAGACTCATTCGGTCATGGCAGAGCTGAAGAAAAGAGATTTGGTTGAAGTAAAGTCAAAGTAAGTGGCTTGCATTGTGATCTGATGAAAAGAGTGTGAAAAGAAGGAAAGAAGAAAAAGTGAAAGAAATAAAAGGGCTGGCCATTCGGCCACTTAAAGCAGAGGGAAAAAGAGTGAAGTTCCAGAGTGTGAGGACTAAGTGCTGCATGAGTGAGAGCAAACAAAAAGAGGAGAAAAATAGAGAGGGTAAGAGAAAATACACAATGAGAAAGAGAGTTGTGATTGAAAAAAAAAAAGAGTTTTTTTATTCAAGTTTTGTATTTAAGTATTGTAATATCTATTTTATATAGTTTTATACAGTGAAATTATTCGGAATTTGTACCGAAAAGGATTTGCACAAATCTTTGTGTTTTTACGTGATTATGCTTACTAAAATTTATTTACTGTTATATAGAGAATTTTTCCCAGCACTGGCAGCGAGAAGAGTTGAAGTGATCGGTACTAAGGAAATTATTGGTAGGAGTGGTGAGAAGGACTTTAAGTTGCTGTCGACCAATAGAATTGGCGCAGGGAAGACTTGAGAAAAAGACTTTGACAAGTCTCCAGGTACTCCAAAATGACTTTTAATGTGATAATTCATAATACAGACGAAATTTATACGTTGTTAATAAATAATTTTTAAATTTGATAAGAAATATAAAAAATTAGTTTTTTTTTCTTTTTCATTAAAAATTTTCTAAAACAGTTTTAACAAATCCTTACTATATCAGTCAACTTTTTTTTATTATTTTATTTTTATTTTTTATTTTTTTATCAGAACAGCACAGGTCTCTAGACTTTAAGAGTTTAAGTGTAACTAACATTTTTATAATTGTTTTCATAATTATTGAGATCCTATATTATAATTGGCTTAGAATAAAAATGGTATTAGCAGTGAATATAGAAAATGTCATATTACTTTAGTTCTTTTGTGAACATCCGAGTGGTAAATTTAATAGACTTAAAAGATATCTCATAAATCTAAAGGTTTTGAGTCTCATTCATCACATTATTGGTCTATGAGGATTTTATGATAAGTCATGAATAGGAAGTGGAATAGTTTGGCAAAAAACTAAAATGTCACTTCTTTATGTTTTAAAAAATAAAATAAATAAAAATACAATTTTGGTCTCCACATTTTGGAATTGCAATCAATTTGGTCTTTGTTATTTTTAACTAGCAGTCAATTTAGTTAATATCGTTAACTAACTAATGAAAATGTTTATGTAGCTAATGGATTGCATAGTTGGCATGCTTGATGCTTACGTTAAAAATAAAATAATATTTAATAGATATTTAAAAACGCCATATCAGCCCTTAAATGGAAAAATAAAATTATTTTCTCAATTTTAAAGATAGAAAAAAAAAATGTAATAACATTCCCAGTTTTTCTTAATTGAGTTTGTGGTTAGAGACGCTTGGTTTTGTGATAGTTCTTAAGGGAAGAATTTTGAATTCACATCTCCAGTCCAAGATCCGACCATCTAATGCAATCGAATTGTCAAAGGTAGAGATAGACCTACATTAGGGCAGAGGGGGGCCATGCCCCCCCCCCCCCCCCCCCCCCCCCCCACCCACCCAAAAAAACCAAAATAAAAAAATAGTATATACATATAAGCTGAAAATTTAAATTTCCACCCTAATAGCCCCCCCAAAATTAAAAGAAAAAAAATTGGTATACAAAAAATTAAGATTTGCCCTTATATATATATATATATATTTGGCTCTTCTCCTCTAAAATATTTAGATATTGACCTACAAAAATAAATAAATAAATAAAATTCATGCCCCAATTACAAAATAAAAAATAAATATGGACTAAACAAAAATCATGCACAAAACAATAAATTCTAGGAAACCTAAATTACAAGTCCCAAATTTCTACCTCATTCTTCATCCACTCAACCTCAATACCTCCAATTCTAAAAAAAAAGAAGAAAAAACTTCAACGCCTCCATCATTGCCATTTGTTGTTGCTGCTGTGTTGTTCCTCATATTAGATCCGATTTATAGTTGCTGGCTTGCTGCTGCTGCTGTTCCTCAAATCCTCGATCTACATTTGCTGGTGTTCATACTCACGCACGAGTTGAATTGGCTAAGGTATGGTGAATCTGAAAAATTTCTCTCCTCTCTCAAGTTCATATTTGTGTTTTTTTTTTCTTCTTCTTCTCTGCTCTATTGCTTTGCCTTTACCCTTTGCGTTTTTTAGGGACCGTGAGTTATGACCATAGTTTTGTGTTGTGTTTGACTGTTTGTGACTTTTTTTTGTTTTGGTTTTTTACTTTTATTACTTTATCTATAAAGTCATAACTTTGTCTGAGCTGGTTAACAATAAAGGCATAACTTTATTACTTTATGCGAGTACCAAGCTTGAGAGCAAAGTCTTTGGTATTATAGTCATTAAACTTTGTCTTTGACTCTTTGTCACTTTGTGTGGTGTAGGCCGTGTGGCCAATATATATATATATATATATATATATATATGAACTTGTGTTTGTCTCTTGTGATGTAATTTAATTCTTTGTGTGGTTATGATTTAAGTCTTTGTGTGGCCAATGCCCAATAGTCAATAATTAGATAGCATTAAATAACTATTTAAATCATGGCTTTAGCAAACATTTTAGAGAGTAGAAACATTGGTGTCATGTTGTGGGCGTGGCTGTGTAATTGTATTCCATTCTTTTAGATTTTTTTTTTTTTTTTGAGAAGTTCATTTTTTTAGTTGGTGAATCTAACACGTTGACAATTTAACATTAATATTGTTGTGGCTTGTGAGGGCATATTTGTTTGTTTGTTTTTTTTTTTATTTGACTAGGTACAATATGAAATATGGAAATAATGAATCTTTTTTTTTTTTTTTTTGCTGAATATGAAATAGAAGTTAGTTTTTATTTTCATAATTTTTTTTTTTTTTGGTTTTAAACTTTGGCCCCCCTAGGTTCGAATCCTAGTTCCGTCCCTAGTCAGAGGAGCCATAGTTAAGTATAATATTATCGACTGCCGACTGGTTTGTAAGGAGATGGAGAGTCACTGGCTAATGTGTTGGACAAGTGGTGCAACAAGAAGGCGAGGTAAAGAGGTGTGAAAGTTAAACATGGTCGGACTATGATGCAAAGATTAGTAGTTGCCCATTGTAGCAAAGAAAGGGAGAACGAGTGTGAGTGATTTTCAAAAGAAAATAATAACAAAGGTAGTGATACTTCGTTTAAGTGGACAAGCAGCTTTATTTAGAGCACTAGCATTGAAAAATGTCAATGCTATTCTATTTTACCATTCTAAAACACAACTTTATCAATATACCATACCATTTTACAATTCCTCTACATCGAAAAACTCTATTTTTATTAAAATATTATTTTTTAACCCATTCTTTATTATTTCTTCCCATTCTTCCCACCCAACCGTTCAGCCTCATTTTCCTGGGCTTTTCAACAGCCATTTTTATTTCTCCCTCCCAGCACCGGTTCAACACACAACACACACCCATTATACACCAATCAACCAATCCAAACCCATCACCACACCCACACACACAAACACATACATCAACCCAGCAACAAAGCCACACACAAACACAACCCAGCAACAAAGCCAAGCCACACACACAAACACAAACCCATTCAAAAACCGGGCCACCGATCAAAAACCCAGGCCAGCCCACCGATCCACGCCGCCGATCAACCAATCCACGTCGCCGATTTGAAACCCAGGCCACCGATCAAAAACCGGAGCAAACCCATTCAAAAAAATCATCATCGGAGCAAACCCATTCAAACCCATTCAAAAAAATCATCACCGGAGCAAACCCATTCAAACCCATTCAAAAAACATCATCATCGGAGCCACGGAGCAAACCCATTCAATAAAATCATCACCGGAGCCATCGGAGCAAATCCATTCAAAAAAATGAGAGAGATGAGAGAGCAGAGACGAGAGAGAAGATGGAGAGCAGAGACGAGAGAGCAGACCCATTAAAAAAGCATCATCACTGGAGCCACCGGAGGAAACCCATTAAAAAAAAATTCACTGGAGCCATCGGACCAAATCCATTCAAAAAAATGAGAGAGATGAGAGAGCAGAAACGAGAGAGCAAACCGAAGAGCAGAGATGAGAGAGAGAGAAGAGCACAGACAAATAAGAGAGATGAGAGACAGAGGAGAGAGATTTGAGATAAAATATTCTTATTTTTTTTACAATACAGCTACAGTACAATTCTATCTTTAGAATTGCACTGTAGCAAGTATTGCAAAAAATTTACAATACTTGCCTTTACCATTTTTTGATGTAGATGAGTTTATCCACGAGTAATGATAGTCTGCAGGTGGAAAATTAGTGATATAGTCTTAGCAGTGCTCTAGGCTCTCCCAGTTGGGATGGGCCATGCATGGTAGATAACGTTGTTTTTATTAGCATTTTTTTTTTCAAGTACTAAAATTATTAGTTTATAGGATGAGAAATGCTATATTTATAATATTTTTGCAATATTTTCACAATAAATTCAAAGTGGTAGGTTGTTATTAGTTGTTATTATTGAGATAAAAAAGTATTTCAGTGGTAGGTTCAAATTTGAACCAATAACAACTAACTACCTATGATTTGTTGTAAAAATATTATAGATGTAGTATTTTTCTTATATGATTATTAACATGTAAAATTATTAGGAATGAGTTTGGATGAGTACGGGTCAGGTTTCTAGTCACTTGCAACCCGACCTGAATTTTCCAAGGAGGAACTCAACCTAACCCAAAAATGTTGGTCTGTGTTAGGGTCAGATTTCAGGTTGGTCTCGAGTCAAGAGTATTTTTTTTTTTTTTAATTTAAAAAAATCTTAATTCCCCCTTCACTGTTATTGAAAAAAAAATTTTCAACAAAGATCAAAACTATTAGATGAAAATTTTAAAGAATACTTCCGTTTAAGTATAGTTAAAATAAGTTAGACATTTATGGTAATAGTTAAATTTTTATTAAATAAAATGAATTAAATAGTACAAACTATTTTTTTATTAGCTTATATATATATATATATAAACCAAATCCCACTATTATCTCCAACATATATGCATGTATCATACAAGCAATTGGGATTGACCTGCAATTGAGCACTTGTTATTTTGGGCTCCATAAATTATTCCATAATTCAAAATGAAACTTAATTAGATGGGAATTTGACTAAATTAGATATGTCACACATGAAGACATGACTTAAAAGGAAACTTAAAAAATATAAAATGTGTATCTTAATAAACGTATAAAAAAGTTTATGTAGGACCTGTAGTTTAGGGAGTCCAAATCTTCTGTCTTATTAATTGTGCTCCACTTTATACTCCACAAATAAAACTTGGACAACTAGCCTCTCTCATTAAATGAGATAACTCTGACTTTAACACTCACGTTAGTTAACGTTAAAATCCCTTTCTTTCTTTTTTTTCTTTTTTTTTTTCTTCCATAGCTTTTGTTCTTCTCTCTGTTTCTGGCTTTTGGTTTCTTTTTTTTTTCCCTCTTCTCCATGTGGTTGACGTTAACAAGGAGTCCAATGAGTTTTGTCTATTAAGAAGCAAATCCCATGTCACTTGCTTTGCATTCTTGTCTCTACTTTTCTTTATAGGCCTGAAGGCAGAGACTGGACCATCAATCTCCACAACTGAGAAATTTGGGTTCTCCATTGTGACTACAACTGGGTTTCCTTTGCAGGTATCTTTTGCCCACCAGTTAGAAAAGTCCAATCTTTGAGACATTAAAGTTTGGAACTTGGAACCTCAAACTGAAAAAGTAACACAAAAATTAAGAACCTTTGAAGAAAAAAAATTTCAGAATCCAAATCTCAAAATTGAGAAATGAGCAAAACCCATTAACTAGTTAAGAATATAGAAACCAATAGAAGCAAATGAACACTTGAAGATGAAGATGACGTGAGGATGTGTCTGTAACTGCGGCGAAGAGGATGAAGATGAATGTATGAGACGTCAACCACATAGAGAAGAGAAAAAAAAAAAAAAAAAAAAACCTTGAAAGCCTTGACGGTTGCGAAGAGCCCAAATCAAAAACAAAAGCTGCGGCAAGAGACAAAACTCATTGGAATCCTTGTTAACGTCAACCACATGGAGAAGAGGAAAAAAAAAAAGAAACCAAAAGCCAGAAACAGAGAGAAGAACAAAAGCTATGGAAGAAAAAAAAAAGAAAAAAAAAAGGATTTTAATGGTAACTAACGTGAGAGTTAAAGTCAGAGTTATCTCATTTAATAAGAGAGGCCAGCTATCCAAGTTTTATTGGTGAAGTATAAAGTGGAGCACAATTGATGAGACATAAGATTTGGACTCTAGTTTAGGTGTAAAATGTGTATCTTAATTTTGTGGAATTTGAATTATTTTTTCTTATCTATAGTTCTATATTATTCATTAAAATGATTTCTCATTTTGGTGTGGACTTTTCAGTTAATCAAAAAAATGAGTATGAGTTAAAGAGGTTTAAAGCATATGTTATGTATCTAAGAGTTAGGCCCTTTTGAATATACACCATTGTCAGTTTCTTTAAGATATTCTTCTCTTTTCCCATATGTATGTATTAAAATACTAAGTATTTTAAAAAAGAAAATACCATCACATTTCTCTTGAAATCTTAAAAAACATCGATTAATGGGGTTCTGTGTTATTCATTAAAAGGATTCCTCACTTTGGCATAAACTTTTCAATTCTTTCAAAAACATTACTCTTGAAATTTTAAAAAACATTAATTAATGGGGTCAAATGAGTAAAATTACTTGATGATGCCAAAATCGTCAGTAGTTGTAGTCATCCAGGTGGCTCCGATGTACTTGCAAGATGAGAAGAAAGTGAAGCGGATAGGTCATCGGTGTGGTACTAGCCAATGAACCTCTGATAAAAAAGTGCTTTATATAGGCTTCTATTTTTCTAGCCATTAGGGGGTCATTAATGGTGGTTTAATTCCTTGTCTTGGTAATGTTTCTGGTGGTTAATGCCTAGATATGGAGACTTCTGAGCCGTTGCTCTCTTTACTTCGTCCAATCGTAACGACTCTAGCAATAAATGCCTCATTTTTTGCTCATTCTTCGTCCATTACCATGTTTGGACGAGTAGAATTTTTTGACTCATTAGTTGCCCCCCATTCCTTGGTCATCATTAGCTACCTGAACAATCTAAGGAATATGAAGGGTCACCCCATGTCGGACGTGACTTTTGGGATTCCATTTTTATCGCATTTATGGCAATGTGATGGCGATGCACGCTTGGTGGCCATGTGTCATGTTTTGATTGGCTGGACGTGGGCACGTTCCTTGATAAGGCATTTGGTTTTCCCGCGTCTCAATTTTTAGGGAAGCCTTTAAATGCTTTTTTCTTTCTTCGTTCTTCCCCATTTCTTTTTCTTCATTTCTGCGTTTTCTCCATTTTTGTGTTCTCTCCTCCCTCTGAGTTCACACCGATTTGCTCCTTTCTTCTCGAGTACAATCATTTTCTCCTTTCTACCTGATATCTCTTCATTTTGATTTAGTTAGGGTCTTCTATTTCCTTTTTTATTTTGGTGTGTGACTATTCCAAGGTTAGGCATCTTTACTCTTCCATCTCTTTCCACTTTGCTTGTTTAGGAGCGTTTCTTGGGTCTGTTGGTGATTGCCCGGAGGTTGGGCCTTTCATTTCTAGGGATAGTGCCTTAGGGTTGACTTTAGCTAACCTTTCCCCTTTGTTGCACCAATCTTTACACTGGTTTTGGTATATTCAAGAGATGTTGGTGGAGGTGAGGTCCAATGAGCTAGACACAGGTTTGTTGTCTAGTGACAAGGCTGTGGAGGCCAACACTGCAATTTCGTCTTTAAACCCTTCATCTTCTAGACGAGGATACTTTTTTTAGGTTTAGGGATAGGTTCCAAATCCCTGATGAAACCAGGATTCGTCTTCCTCGCCTAAGCAAAAAAGCTTGTTCCTTTAATCCTGGGGAGGTATGTTTTTATGAAGCTGCCTTTCTAAGTGGCCTTAGGTTTCCCGTCCATCCTTTTATAATGGAGCTTCTCCATCATCTGGGTATAGTGCCCGGGCAACTTATGCTAAACTTCTGGTTGATCCGTTTGGACGAGCTTATGTATCTATACTATCTGAAGGAGTTGAAAGAGTTTGGGTATTACGAGTTGGTACCTTGGAATAGCAAAGCCAGACTCATTGCTAATCTTCCATCGTCATTCCATTATTGGAAATCTAGATATTTCTTTGTGTCTGGTGATGGTTGGGAGACCCTCTCGAATGACTTCTGGGGTGATGTTCCTAGATTGCAGCATAGGTGGGGGACACCTAAGCTTGGTGCGTCTTTTTTTTTTTATGAACGGGTCCCTTTTTGTTTTGTCTAGTCTTGAAACTAATTCACTTTTCTTTTCTTCTTCGTAGCTAAGGTTCGTCTAAGGTGAAGAGCAAGCATAAAGGTCACATTGAGGACACTTCAAACTACGTGAAGACTATCGACGATTTTGACGAACTGATTGATCCCCGAACCTTAGCTTGTCACTTCCTGGGTCTTGAACCTTCTCCTTACGTCCTGCATGCTATAGCTAGAGAAGAAAAAAAAATTAAGTTTTCTATTGTGGCTCACTTGTTTCTACGTTGTTTTGGAACTAATATCTCGTCCATGGTGTTCATTGTAAAAATGACGGCAAAGTTTAACCAGGAGATGTATGCCAAGCTGAGGGCTAGAAAGAACGAGCCGCTATCCAGCATAAGTCAAAAGCGACCTAGGGTGACGAAGGAGGTCGTTAAGACGACTGCGTCCACTCCGATTTCCCTTGATCTTAAGGCAGCTTTTCTTGTTGTTTTTATTGAGGAGATCAGTCCTCGTCCAAAGAGAGCGCGTAGTAGCAACAAGGGAAAGAGCAAAGCTAATTCCAGTATCTGGGACGATGCTGCCATTGCCCTTGGGAGAGCCCATAATTATCACTTTTGACGAGCTTAAGCATTTAATTGTTGTCCCTTCTCACAAGTTGGTGAATCGTCACATTCACAAGCTCGTCCAGGTATACTTTAGCCTGAATTTATTCTGGTTGGAGTCTTCTTTGTACCTTGAGGTTGAGTCTTAAGACGATTCTCACCTCATTCATGTTTCACCACGTTTTGGGAGAGACGGTTCACATTACCACCGAGTATCTTGCTAATGAGGAAAAGGTTGTCATGGCCAATTCCAAGGTGGATGCTTTGGAGGTTGAAAATTCCAAGCTGAGGAAG
This sequence comes from Quercus wislizeni, assembly GCA_023055345.1. NCBI lineage: Eukaryota > Viridiplantae > Streptophyta > Magnoliopsida > Fagales > Fagaceae > Quercus > Quercus wislizeni. The sequence continues at coordinate 17,793,116 of JALGQJ010000003.1, forward strand.
GAGCTGATAACAGCCATGGACAATGGGAACCAACTGAAGGAGCAAGTCAAGGCTTTGATTGACGCTTTTAAGGCGAAGAAGTTGCTGACGGAGCAAAAGGATGAGCAACTCCAATTGGCCAAACGTGAGGTTTCTAAGGCTGGGGATAATGCTATGCAAACCTTCCAGCTTACTGATGAGTACAATGGCGTTTTGCTCTGCTGGTACTTTAAGGGCTTTGAGCTGCTGAGGAGGTACTTGACGAAGCGTAAACCTGAAGTTGAGGGGGAAGCTAATGAAACCAATGTTGTTGAGGGGGTTGTTCCTGAGTCTAGAGTTGATGAAGGAGTTGGTCAGGACGACCCAGTTGTTTAAACTTCCTGCAAGATACTTTTCCCTTTTTTTTTGGGTGCCCCACTTGTTTTGGGGTTTTATGCATTTTCTTTTGAACACTATCTTTTGTGCATGTTTTTCATTTTGAACATTATTTTTCATGCGTTCAGACAACTATTTTAAACCGTATTATGGTATGTTTTATTATTTAGCTTGTATGTAGAAGTTTTGTTTTACTTCTTCTATCTGGATGGTATAAGCCCTTTCTTTTTCATAAGGTTGCATATTTGCATCAAGTTTTGACGTCTTTGCTAACCATTTTTGTTCGTCGAAAAGGAAAATTATTTTTGCTTGAGGGCTCACTAAGCTCATTGTGTAATTTATACCCGTCTAGAGTCGTGATGGGTTTATATCACTGGCCTCATCAGGTGATTTATATCTGTTGATGGACTTATATCACCGGCCTCGTCATGTGATTTATATCCGTTGATGGATTTATATCACTGGCCTCGTCATGTGCTTCATATCCATTGATGGATTTATATCACTAGCCTCGTCATGTGATTTAGATCCGTTGATGGATTTTTATCACTGACCTCGTCATGTGATTTACATCCGTTGATGGATTTATATCACTGGCCTCGTCATGTGATTTATATCCGTTGATGGATTTTTATCACTGACCTCGTCATTCATTAGTACTTTCTGTGGAAATTTATGACTTGAAAATTCCTTTATTGAACTGCTTTAGAGTACGAACAAAAAGTTGTCAATGATTACAAAAATCTTTAGTCCCTACTGATGATACCTCTTGAGGTGTTCGACGTTCCATGGACGAGGTAGTTTGCTACCATCCATGGATTCCAAGTGGTAGCTTCCTTGTCTTGAGTAGTGGGTGACTTTGTGGGACCTTCTCAGGTTGGCCCCAACTTTCCATGGGTTGGATCCTTTGTTGTGGGTGTAACTTACTGTAAGACAAGGTCCCTTATGCTGAATCTCCTGAGTCTTACTCTTTGATCATAGTACCCAACCATCTTTTGTTGGCATCTCGCCATTCCCTTGGATGCTTCGTCTCTTATTTCGTCAAGGCAATCTAGGTTTGTCCTTAGCTGATTGTTGTTGATGTCCTTGTTGAAAAAATCTCTCCTTATGCTGGTGACTCTTACTTCAACGGGAATTATTGCTTTTGTGCCGTAAGTAAGATTGGATGGCATCTCTCCTGTTGGGGTTCTAACTGTAGTTCAGTAGGCCCACAAGACACTTGGTAGTTCTTCAAGCCATGTACCTTTTGCCCCTTCTAGTTGAAATTTGATGAACTTGAGCAAGGTTTAATTGGTTACTTCCGTCTGTCCATTAGCTTGGGGGTGCCCAGGTTACGAGAATTGGTTTCTGATTCTAAGCCCTGAACAAAAGATCTGAAGGCCTGGCTGTCGAATTGGCGACCATTGTCTGATATGATCATCCTTGGTATGCCAAATCTGCAAATTATGTTCCTCCACATGAAGTTCTGTACCTTTGCTTCTGTGATAGTTGATAAAGCTTCTACTTCTACGAATTTTGTGAAATAATCAATTGCTACATGTAAAAAGTTTACCTGCTTTTTACCTTGGGGCATTGGACCCATTATGTCAATCCCCCATTGCGCGAATGACCATTGGGAGGTTATGGCCGTCATCTTCTCTCCTAGTATTCGCTAGATGTTTCCGTACTTCTGGTATTTGTCACATCTCTTGATGAAGTCTTTTGCTTCCTTCTGCATTGTCAACCAGAAATACCATGCTCTGGTGATCTTTGATACTCGGGACCTTGCCCTCAAGTGGTCTCCACAAACACATTCATGAACCTCTTCTAGGATATACTTTACTTCATCCTGTTCAACGCATCTGAGGTAAGGGAGGGAGAATCCCCTTTTGTAGAGCATGTCATTCAAGAGTGTGAATCTGGTAGCTCGCTTCTTTATCTTTCTGGTGGCAACTGACCGTCCCTAAGGTAAGATGTGATGGGCATCGTCTAGCTCGTGTTACCTTGTATTGTGAATGTGTGGAATTCTTCAATGCTTGGGAACTTCTACACTTCCAGTTTTATCCCTAGTGGTTCTTCCCTGACGTCTGATGACGCTCGTTGCTTCATCCGCCTCCGAGTTTAAACTTCGTGGGACCTGCATGAACTCTACCTCTTCTAACTCCAGGGCTAGTTGGTTCATCAGCTTCAAGTGTCCTTGCATTCTATATTCCTTTGCTTCGTAATCTCCTTTGATCTATCCAATCATTAATTTGGAGTCGCCTTTTAAGAGTATATTTTTGGCTTCCATAGATTTAGCTATCCTGAGCTCTTTTAGTATGGCTTCATATTCTACTTTGTTGTTGGTGGCGAGGAACTAGAATTGGACCCCATATTTCAGGATGTCTCCTTCCGATGAAGTGATGATGACTTCGCCCATCTTCTTTGCTGACGACCCGTCCGTTTGTATTGTCCATATTTCCAATTTTCTCATCGTGTTCTCTTCTGGCAAGGTGAATTCAACAATGAAGTCAACTAACAGCTGGGCTTTTATGCTTGTTTAAGGTCTGTATTTGACGTCGAACTAGCTTAACTCGACTGTCCATTGCACCATTTGGCCTACTGCTTTTGGTATGTTCATCGCCTTCTTGATTGGTTGATTCGTCATGACAAGGATCGGATTTGCCTGAAAGTAAGGACGCAACTTCCTAGAAGCGATGATTAGAGCAAAAGTGATCTTCTAAATGTGTGGGTATTTTGCCTTTGCCCTCTGGAAGGCTTGACTCATGTAGTATACTGGGGGCTGGATCCTTGATTCCTCTCAGATTAGTGTTGCACTCTCTACGGTGGCGGAAATAGCTAGGTATAGGAATAGATCTCCACCTTCTTTGGATGGGCTTAATAACGGCGGGCTACTTAGATAACACTTTAGCTCTTTGAATGCCGTCTCACAATCGTTAGTCCATGCGAAAGCCTGTTTGAGAGTCTTGAAAAAAGGGAGGCATTTATCTGTTGCCCTTAAGATGAAGCGGTTAAGAGTTGCCACTCTTCTCGCTCCTTTTTTCCAATTATACAGTTGGACATCTAAGCCATCAGTTTATTTAAAGTATAGCATCAAGTTCCAATGAAAAAACACATCTTTCTTCTGTATGTGGTCTTTAAAGGACACTTAGATATATACTTGGCCACATTAGCAACCCTTTTTTTTTTCTGTCTTTCATTCGTAAGTTACGCAAACACCCAGTGATGACCTCAGTCTTCACTTAATAGAAGAAGTTCCATTTGAACAAATCTCATTGGTGGCATGTACTAATTTTTGCAACACATCACCTATCCTCAGATACACTCAGTTTTTTTTTTTTTTTGGGAGGGGGGGTACATCTAGACAAGATTCCAACGTGTTAAAAAATTGACAAAGATCTTAAGATTTAAAGGGAAATGCGGTACAATCAAACATAGAACATAGAATGGAGCTTTTGAAAAATATGATAATTAAAGAGTACATACATACTATTGTTGAACCTAATGTATTCGTAGCAATATGTCGATCGAGGTCTCTAGGATAGGTAGAATTATAGTTGAAGCAATTTTTTTTCAAGCTTACTTTGGATTATGAATTTGAGTTGGCACTAATTTCATTCTAATTTACCTTTCTTTCTCCACATATAGGACATATTAGGAAATTTGGAAAAAAGGAGCGAGAAGAGATCATATAAAATAATTATAAAGTTAATGATAGTTTCTGTAAGTGGCATGCATATATTATTATTCACAATCACTAATGGCCTGTTTAGATGGAGGGTAAAATGAGGGGGAGCGGAGGGGAGTAGAGTAGAGTTGGCTAAAAATAAGCTAATTTTGTACTAAATCTACTCTACTCGACTCTACTCCCCCTCCCTTTCCCTCAATCCAAACAGACCTAACTTTCCTTCTTTACACTAGAAATTGAATTTCTCTGTTGTGTTGTTGAATGACATCTTTGCATCGGAGATGTGGAAATTTTTTGGGAATGCGTTGTAAGACAAAGATTTGGAGTAGTTGCCAAATTTTAAGGAAGTGCAATACTTGTTTGCTCTGAAATTATTGAAACCAGAAAGCATTCAAAGGAGAACAAAAATGCATTGTTTATGATACCAAGAAAAACAAATTCTGGAAACAACGATGTGTGATCAGTGGCGGATTCAGGAATTTTGTTTGGGGGGTCATTTAAAAATTTAAATGAAAAAAATAATAATAAAAGAGAACTTGAATATATTGAGTTATTGACAAAAAAAAAAATAATAAATAAAGTTTTACAATTCTCTTTTATAAGTTTTCAAATTTTGAATTGTTATATGATAGTTCATTATGAGTATTTATTACCATTGTGAGTAGCTATGACCATTTTATTTTGTTAAGTTTATCTTACATTTTTATTTTTTATGCAGTTGTTATTATCTATTTGTCTTTGTTTTTATAAAAAATATTTTAAACTAAATGAATAAACTCAACTCATTGGTTTTGTATTAATTATTGACGCACACAATCACACTCATTCATGTATAAATAATATGTCTACTTAACTAATCAAATATCTGAACAATCACTAACTACAATTTTTTTCCTCTTGAATTTTTCTAACTTTATAGAAAAAAAGTTATTATAACATGATAACAATACACAAACATGCAACAAACCCTCTCTATTTTCTAATTAATTAATTATATAAAGTTATATTATATTTAGGGTCATGTTAACGGATACCCTTAGAGCAATTGTTATATTTCTCATGAAAGTGGTGTCAAAACATTTCCCTTATATTCATACTGTACACACAAACTTCCACACACATCATTATTTACACAAATGACATTATAACAAAAAGTAATGCACACAATCAATATTAGATACATTCACACACATATAATATAAAGAATAATGCTAGAGATATAAACTATTTTACAAAAAAATTTACAAAATTCTGATGTGATGAGTGATTATTGGTAAATGAAAAAATTGATATTAATGGTGGGTCTAGATGAAAACCAATAAGAGGTTGGTCACATCAACATTTTGTAAAAATGTTGTAAAATAGTTTGTGATTATAGTATTACTCTAATATAAATTTATGATATATAGTGACACTTACAATCCACAAACACTTATTCTTACTCTTAGAGTTGGAAATATTTGTAATAAGGGTGTATAAATTTAAGTCAGGGTGTGTAAAAATAATATTTTTAAGAATAAATTAAAGTATTAAACTAACAAAAAAAATATATTATATAAAAAATAAAATTGAAGTCAGGGGGTTCATTTGAAGCCCTGAACAAAGTGTAGTGCGGCGCAAGTGTGTGATCAATTTACAAATAAATGAACTATGTGACCAACGCATGCATAAACAAGATCAAAACATGGTCATTTAATTGAAGCCAAATGAAGAGAAGATTAATCCATTCTAGAGTTTTAACGATCTAGCTCAAATCACGCTTAATTAGTTGTAACTAATTTCAAATTTGTTTTTACTGTAAAACAAATAGTTAATTAGGAAATTTCTTTCTTTTCTTGCTTGATAGAATGCTTTATTTTTTTTTGAAAACGATAGATTTACTCATTCATTAATATGTAAGCGATCAAAATGCAAAGCATCTACAGCAGGTGGGGGCTCATCCTCCATCCAATACAAAACATCCACAATATTCCTAGCAAATCTAGCTAAGGAATGAGCCACCATGTTCCCTTCCCTTTTAACACAGCTAAGACCAACAGACTCCCAACCCAAAAAATAAGCTCTAATGTCATCCACTACATGCCCATACAAAGAGTTATTTACTGTAGATGCCGAAAGTGCTCTCATGACATTTGAATTATCTCCCTCAATGATCAGGTTTGAGAAGCCAACTTCCATAGCAAACTCCAAAGCTTTGCGACATGCCAAGACTTCTGCTTCATCGCTATTGTGCACATACTCTCCCTTCGCCGACATAGCAGCCATCACCTCACCTGCATGGTTTCAAACTATTGCACCAACACCAGAGCAATTTATATTCGAGAAGACCGCCGCATCAAAATTTAATTTGTAGACATCCTGCGCTGGGGGTTGCCAGTAGCTACGGCATCTTGGGGTTGCATTGGAGATAACCATCCTTGCTTGTGCTTTCTTGTACTCGTCTAGCAGTTCAGCTGCCCTCTTATTCAACCACCGTGGGTCCTTCAAACGGCCTCCATGAACAACCACGCTCCGTTGATTCCAGATGAGCCAAGACTGAATAAAGAAAAGCTCCAGTTCTGATGCATCTAACCTGTCCGCCAACAATTCAACAAGCTGCAAAAAATCACAATGGTTAGTCCGAATTTTCTGCAACATGGTGAGGCTTCCTGCCCAAACATCTTGGGCTGCTCCACACCCCCATATAGCATGAACAGCATCCTCGGGTTCCCTCTGGCAGCAGTGACACAAGCTTTCCTGCACAACCTTTCGTTTTGCAAGACTCCTCCATGTGGGAAGAATATCATGGCACGCCCTCCAACCAAAAATTTTAATTTTCCCAGGTATTTTCAGCTTCCATAACATGCTCCACAGCTGCTGCCTCCCACTCCTATTTGATGATTCGGCCCAATCAGCTTTCCTCAACACCTGTCGTGCAAGATGGTACCCAGACCGAACTGAGTACTCTCCCTTCTTATTATGCATCCATGTCACTGAATCCTCCACAACCCTTCGGCTTAATGGGATTCTACAAATAGCTTCGGCCTCTTCCCGATTAAAATGTGCCATAATGATGTCCCTTTTCCACCCATGAATACCCCAATCCATAAGATCCGATACCCTCCAGCCCTCCTCCATACCATGCACCGGATGTAGAATTTTATTTGAAGGGTAGTTTGGAATCCATTTATCCATTGTAGCCTCAATGGACTCTCCATTCCCTACCCTCTAACAACACACACTCTTCAAAATTGGTAAGGCAGCCACCATACTTTTCCAAACAAAGGAACTGTTTGGAGAATCTTTTGCATGAAGAAAATTACACCGAGGAAAATATCTGGCCTTGAAGCATTTAAACATAAGAGACTCATGATTTTTTAGCAACCTCCACCCTTGCTTGGCTAGCATAGCGAGATTGAAATACCTCAAATCTCTAAATCCCATACCCCCTTCCTTTTTTGGTTGAGTTAAACAATCCCAACTCTTCCAATGAAGTTTCTTCTCATTGCCTATTTGCCCCCACCAAAATTTAGCACACAAGGAGTTGAGTTCATCACACAATTTCACCGGTAATTGAAATACCCCCATGGTATAAGTAGGGATAGCTTGAGCGATTGCCTTAATGAGCACTTCCTTCCCCGCCTTGGATAACATCTTCCCCTTCCAACCCTGCAATTTTTTCCAAACTCTATCCTTCAAGAAGGAAAAGGTTTGGTATTTTGCTCGACCCACCAATGTCGGTAAACCCAAATAAGAGTCAAACCGCTCCACCTCCTTTACACCCAAGAGGGACACAATCTCATTCCTATGATCACCACGAGTATTGCTACTAAAATAAACTGATGACTTCTCCATATTAATACACTGGCCAGAAGCATTAGCATAAACCTGTAGCATCTCATTGATCACCTGTACCTCCCCAGTAGTTGCCCTGCAAAAGAGAATAGAATCATCTGCAAACATTAAATTTGAGATTGTTGGCGCCCCTCTACAAATAGATACACCCTTAATTCGCCTGTCCATCTCAGCCTTTGCCAGCAATGAGGTAAAACCCTCAGCACACAGCAAGAACAGGTATGGTGATAGAGGGTCACCCTGGCGGATTCCCCTAGATGGCTTGATGTTGCCGTATGGCTTCCCATTAATAAGAATGGAGAAAGAAGGCGTGGTGATACACCCCATCACCCAATTAATCCAAGTGACTGGAAAACCCAACTTAGCCATAATACCCTGCAGGAAGTGCCACTCAACCCGGTCATACGCTTTGCTAATGTCAAGCTTCAATGCAAGAGAGCCCTTTTTGCCTTGTTTTCCGAGAGTGCATGGTATGTAAGATTTCGTAGGCCACCACTACATTGTCTGTGATGAGTCTTCCTGGAACAAAAGCACTCTGGGTAGGGGTTATAATACTTGGGAGAATCTGTTTCAACCTGTTAGCCAACATTTTGGAGATAATCTTGTAAATAACATTACATAAACTAATAGGGCGAAAATCAGACATTTTCTCAGGTGACTGTATTTTGGGGATCAACACAATGTGGGTATGATTTATAGCAGGATCCATCACACCAGAATTAAAATAATCCAAGACAGCATTAATAACACTCTCACCCACCACATGCCAAAATTTTTGGAAAAAAAGTGCATTCATACCATCAGGCCCAGGTGCTTTTGTTGGCCCCAATTGGAACAATGCATCCTTGATTTCTTCAGTAGTAAAATCACAAGTTAGCTCTTGTTGCATTTCTGGGGTTAGCTTGTAAGGCACAGTATTGAGACAATCATCAATCTGAGAACAAGTACTTGCGGTAAACAAGTTATCAAAATAATTAGCTGCCACCACTACTATATCTTCCTCCTCCTCTACCCAATCCCCCTCAGAGTTCTTTATCCCCTTAATATGATTTCTCCTTCTACGCTGTGAAGCCTTTGAGTGGAAGAATTTTGTGTTCTTGTCTCCATGTTTCAGCCAAGCCACCCTAGATCTCTGAGCCCAAAAAATCTCTTGCTTTAAAAGTAAATCATCCAATGTTTTGCTTACACCTAGAAATTCAGCCCGTACATCTTCAGTAGACTCCTTCATATTTAACAGTTCCAGCCTTTTCTGCAATTGTTTAATTTCCTCAGTGTTCGGATTTGTTTTAGCCGAACCCCAAGCCCTTAAAGCCTCACCACAACACTTTATTTTCTGTTGAATCAACCCCAAACCGTGACCCCTAGCCTCACCAACCATCTAGGCCTCTGACACAACCTCCTCACAATCCTCCCAAAGCAACCAATTTTCCTCAAACTTAAAGCCTTTTCTACCTTTTCTCGGCTTCATGTGTTCTGTCTGAAGAATAATGGGAAGATGATCTGACTCATGAGGAGGAAGATGAGTTGCAGAACTCAGCTGGAACTTGTCTCGCCACTCCTTTGTTGCAATAGCTCTGTCTAATCTAAGTTTTGTGTTTGCATCACCAGGTCTTTTATTATTCCAAGTATATGGATATCCCTTAAACCCCAAGTCCTCCAACTGGTAAGCCTCCAAGGAAGCACGGAAAGCATCAATTTGGCTCGCTTGAGGTGGTCTTTTACTAAGCTTTTCTGTAGACTGAATGATTGCATTAAAATCACCAATGCACATCCAAGGGCCCCCCACAAAAGTTTTAAGATGCTCTAATAATTCCCAAGACTTATATTTCAAGTTTGCTTCAGGCCAACCATAGAAACATGCCAGCCACCATTCAAACCCATCTTCTTCCTTCACTTTCACTAAGATATGATTATCTGTGTAATTAATCAAATCTAACACGACCCCTTCCTTCCAGATTAAAGCCAACCCGCCACCCGTATCCGGTTTTTTCACAATGATTTTGTGCGGATAAGGCAACTCACCATACAATCTATTAAACCCTTCTCTATCCAACCTTGTTTCCATTAGAAAACACACATTGGGAGCTTGTTCCCTCACAATTTTGCGAAGGCTTCGACCTGTCCAAGGGTTCCCAAGCCCTTGGCAGTTCCAACTTAAGAGTTTCATTACTCCCGGCAAGGGTGGTCGTCCACCCTCGCCGATCCATCTTCAAGAGTTGAAGATAATTTCCCCCGTTTCACCTTCTGAACTTCCTCTGCATGTGACAAAGAGAGATTCGAGTACTGCTCACTAACTCTCTTCCCTAGTATTGGACCTTCAATTGCTTTAGTGAAACTTCCTAGCCCATAGTCCATCCTCATAATTCTAGTCCAGGTAGATTTTTGTTTAGGCCCATGATGTCCGTTCAACCTAGCTCCTTGGTTTACTTGTGGCATCTCCAAATTTGGTTCTAACATACCCCCATCTGAGCCCACATCTTTTGACATCAGCTTGTCCACTACTCCTTTTTCCTCATCATTCTCATTTAATTTGCCCACTTCCGTATCAGCCTCAATAGGATCAGATTTTCGTTTAGCCACAACCTCCAGGGGTATTGTATCATCATCAAGCTCTTCTATTCCTTGTTTCTCGTGGCACACCATCTGACTGCTTTCTACTATTCCTTGATTCTCGGCCTGGTCAGCATGTTGAGAAAAATTCTCTCCCAGATTTTCGGACCTCCAAGCACCAGCCTCCTCCTCCGTCTCTTCCTTACATGGTGGTGATCGTTGTCGGCTGCCTGCAACCCTCAGCCAATCTCCATATTGGTATTCAATCTCCCCACCATTTTTCTCCATAGCATAGTGACTAGCACAATGGCGTAAGTCATGTCCAAGAAGTCCACAATAATGACAAAAAATAGGTAACCTCTCATACTTAAACGTTACCCATGTGCGTACCCCATCAGAATCTGAAATAAACCCACCACGCCTCAGAGGTTTTGAGATAGGCAAACCAATCCGGACCCTCATGAAGAAATTCTGCATATCTTGTCGTCGATGCCTTTCAACATCGTCCACAGTACCTAATCTACTCCCTACTTCAGTCGCTACTTTAGCAGAAAGCATATCAAAGGGAGCTCCCCAGATCTGAACCCACAGAGATGCACACTCTAATTTCACATTACTTGCTGTCATCCCCTTATGCCATCTCTTGAGCATTAATAGTTGATTATCAAAACACCATGGTCCTCCTTTCAATACACGGATCAGATCAAACTCACTCTGAAACTTGAACTGAAACAAGTTCGTTCCCACCTCAACAATCTGCAGGCCGAACTCCATCCCCCATACTCTTCTCATCGTTGATAAAGCTGCCCTTTTATTAAACGCCTTGCAAGTCAAAAATTTGCCGATTAAACTCAGGGTGCAACTCTCAATCTCAGGTAACCTAGCCTCCTCAGATATCATAGTAACCTCTTCCTCCTCTGCCGTAAGCTTCATATTCCCTAAACTCTCAATCACCTCCTCCGCCATAATACCAGAGTGAACAGACGCTGTCAAAGAATAGGAAAGAACGAAAAAAACAGAACCTCGGGTTGCCCTAAGGGAGGGAGATTCTCGTTTAGAAAACGAGAGAGAAAACTCCTACGTGAGGAGAGAAAACCCTAGCCCACATAGAATGCTTTATTAGTAGAGCTCATTACTAGTAATTATTTTCTCAAATTCTTCTCATTCAATCAATATTGTATTAGTAGAGCTCATTACTAGTAATTATTTCTCTCCAATTCTTCTCATTCAATCAATAAGATTCCATTTTATTTAGAGAGAGTTTTAGTGTGAGAAAGAGAGAAACTGAAACTTAACATGTATCAGAGTTGTTCTAGGGCTCAATAATGGCTTCTACAAATAAATCTAATACTCTTTCTTTCTCTTCTACTCTAAATCTATCTACAAATCAATTGCATATGATCTAAATTCAACTCGGTACTAAGTAACAGTGATAGTCCTGAAACTTTGATTGTCACTCAACCTTTAACTAGCAGTGATAATTACCATGTTGATGGATCTGTGATTCTTGCTCTCAAAGTGAAGAACACAATTGGCTACATCAATTGTGCAATCTCCATGCCAGTCAAATTCTCATTTGATCAAACACTTGGATCTAATGCAATATAATGGCTTTGTTCTAATTAATAAATTCGATCTATAATGAGACTGCAAGGCAAGTTTGGCTTGATTTGAAGTATAATTATTCTCAAGGAAATTATCTGGGGATTATGGCCGAGGTCAAAAAGATATTGAACAAATTCGACAAAAAGGCTTGATCTGAGCTATAGTTATTCTCAAGGAAATTCTTTAGGGACCATGGCCGAGGTCGAGAAGAAATTCAAAAAGTTCGACAAAAACGGAGACGGGAAGATCTCGCGCAACGAGTTGAAGGATGTTCTTCATGCGTTGGGGTCTCGAACGATGTCAAACGAGGTGAGTTGCATAATGTTAGAGATTGACAAGGACGACAACAGTTTTATCAGTTTTCACGAGTTTGCTGAGTTTCATATGAGAGGACCGACATCATCTAAGTCATCTAAAATCTATGAGTTGCAAAAGTAAATCTCTCATTATTCTCATAATAACAATTTCCATCTTTTGGCTTTAATCTCACAAGCCGAGTTCCTGCCACTAGTTTTTAGTTTCCTCCAATAATTTAATAATTTTTGCCAAGAAATTTCAATTGGTTGGCACCTCCTATATTTCCATGAAAGACACTTAGGGTTCAAATCACCCCACCTCAGCCCAATTATCAGTGTATAAAAAAAATATTTCAATAATTTTCCTTGTAAAAAATTGTAATATTTAGTATTCTATTTTATAAACAAAATAGAAAGACAAAGTTGTGTAGTGATTAGATCATACCATGTTTGGAAACTTGAAATTGCATGATATATTAACCAATACAAATACAATTGCTTCATGCCTATACACGTGTTCCATGCCTACTAAAGAATGCAAATATTGTTTTGATAAAATATAAATGAAGATATTCTTCAATTATTTTTATATTCTTGATTGTGTTACTAAATTTATTTTTCTTTTTTTAGAATTTGTTTCAATTGTTGCAAAAAATAAAAAATAAAAAAATAAAATTTGAGCAAGAATTTTTTAAAAAAAAATCTCATGTAAATCTTAGAAAAATGACAATAAAAGTTCATCTATATCTATATTTATATTTATAAATTATTAAAAGCTAAAACGTAACATTTAATATTGCTACGCTCATGTTAAGCCACGTCATCATTTTTTGTTTCCAATTTTTCTTATATATTTTTTTAAACATTTTCTCATGACTTAAAAACTCCATTATTTAAAAATTAAAATATCTTTTAACCATTATTTTTATTATTAATTTTCCAAAACTCTCCCTCCCTTTTACCTCTTTATCTCCCTATTACTTTCTACATTAATATCATTCTTTCTCTATCTTTTTATCTTCCTTTATTTTGATTCTTCTTATTCTCAACATCCTACTATAAATTTGACATTTTCTTTTTTATTCTGTGCATAGTTTTCTCACACAAAAAAAGGTTACCTCTCTCTCTCTCTTGATTTGATTTTCATTTTTTGTTCATAACCATAAATAATCAACTTTGGGTTGATGCAATTTAGTTTTGTGTTTTAAGTTGTTATATTTTATATTCTTTTTGATTAAATATTATCCTACTGCATTATACATATAGTATATAACAATATAATGTTATTATATTACATAGAATGACTTGGATAATTTGATGTTTATTGCTATGTATTTTATTTTTACTCTTTTTTCCTCTCATCTTATTTTATTCAACATTTAAATCTAGTCACATCCTCCGTACTATTAAATTATGCAGCACAAATCAAGAAAATGGCTAGACACAAACCTGCCTTCTTTTACCATACATTGGGAGAATCAATATATTTGTGTGATAAAGGGTCATATAATTTATAATTTAGATAGCACCCTTTGAATGTGTCTAGGCCCATAGATTGAGCAATTTGTAGACTTAAAAGGCTATTGAGAATGAACTTTTTGAATCAAGTCTAAAAAAATATGAACTACTATATATCATTTAGATAAAAACTTTTATCATAGATACATTAATATTTTTTTTGCCACAAATTTCAATCACGCAAACTTAATAATTTTATATTATGTGTTAGCATCGTCTCTGCTTCTTCTTCTTCTTCTCCAAAATATTATGTATTCTTTAAAGAATGCCAACAATATTGATCTTATGGGAAAAGTTACATAAAATATTGAGAAAAAAATGTTTAATATTACAATCTACTGAAAATGTTTTTTTTTTTTAATATTTAAACCTTTCTATTTTTTATATCACTGACGTGTTTTACAACTACCACATGTGTTAACTTAAATCTTAATGTTCTTAAGTTTTTTCGGCAAAAAAAAAAAAAAAAAGGTTGTCACAAAAGAGGAGTTTATGTAAAATTTTTTGCAAAATGAAATATTTGTTTTGTAAGGCCACTAAACTTGATAATTTGCATAGTTATATAGTTCCAGCTAAAGCAATTGTGTATACTTGTAGTCTTCAAAAAACACACATCTACAAGTGGTTAAACGTTCATCTTTAGTAGTTTTAACTTTCGTATAATTTTACCTTTAAATATTCATCTTTTTTAATTTAGATTTTTTTATTAAAAAAAACTTTAATTTAGATATTTATAAGTAAACAATGAAATAATTATTCATGAATAAAAAAAAAGGTATCTATACATATTTATCTTCTGCGGTTGTAACTTTACATATAATTTTGCATTTATATATTCATCTACTTTAATTTAGATGTTTATAACTTAATAATGAAATCTATAAACAAGGTAATTAAAACAATCATATTTCTACAATTCAACAAGTCACAATTTCTTTTTTCAAAAAAAGGTCTTTTACATTTCTTTGGAATTATTTTTAAAATTTTTTTTATAAAACCTTTGACATACCACTAACCTATCAACTTCATACATTAAAAATATTTAAGGCTCATCATTACTTCCGTTAATATATTATGGATATCTTAATTGATTGAGACCAAACTAGAGAAATGCCTTTCATATTTCCCAAAAACAAAACCCTTTCATATACCACTAACATAACTACATCTATAACTATTTAACCCATCCATGATATCTATTTCTTATTGATAACCATAAGGGAACATACAAAGTAATAAAGAATAAATTTAAAAAGAAAAAAAGAAATAAAATCAAGCGTCAATTAATAACTATTATTTGGAAAATAAAAAGGTGGCCAAGAGGAGTAAGAAATAAAATAGAGATGGCTATACAGAGGACATTGAAAACTTTGTAGTGCAATAAAATCAACAATTACATTCACTTAATTAAATAAATAATCAACAATTAAATATAATAATACAAAATTTAAACTTAAAACTAATCAAACTCTAACTAGGGAAATTATATATATATATACACACATACATATATATTGTGGGTGCCTGAGGACCTATGATGGATATGAAGAATTGTAGTATAATTGTAAGGATGTCACAGTCCATGGGCCCGAGGAGGAAAGCAACTCGTGGAAAGGAAGAAATGAGTCAAGGTACTCTAAGGCATTCTAAGTGGGAGCGAGAATCTGAAGAAAGAGAGAGTCAATGGTCATAGGGTAGATTTCTAGTGTGGAGTAGCTTGTCGCCTCCACATTAAATGGTGGGCAACAGCGTTATCAACTGCATTGATGAGGAAGTGATCTAAATAGTGTAAGTCACAGCTAAGCAAACTCCTTCCACCACCTTCTTCAGAGGGGAAAAGAGACGAGTGTCAAGAGGAAAAGCTAGTTAGGTAGGGATGGATGGTTGAGATATGGGGATAGGAGAAGTATATAAGAAAAGAGGGGTTTATAGAAAAGAGGATCGAAAAATGCAAGTATCTAGAAAAAAAAGAAGTACTGAACAGAAACAAGGAGAACATTGAGAGAAGAGAGTGAACAATGTAACTTTTTGTACAATCTTAGCCTGCTCAGGCAAGCCTATTGAGGGATATATGCTCTTTTATTCTATAAAATTAACGTTTTCTTCTCTATCTTCATCCTCAGGCAGAGCCCTCTCTTGTTGTTCATTTCCCCCTCTTACAAATTTTATTGATTTGGGCCAAGGTTGAACTGTGCAACTCACTATTCTAAGTGGGTTTGGGCCACAAGATCTTTTGGTCCTTACAATTGGCACAGTCTGTGAGAACAATAAGGTATGGTGGACCCGTCCTGAGTACTTATGGCTAACATAGGCCAAGATAGGGAGAAATCAGTTGGCTCCCTGAGGGAGAACTAGTTTGTTAACTTGGAGCGAAGGAGAGATAGGTAACATACCCCAAGCATTGTGGTGAAGTCTTACGACACTGAGCGTACTGAGTAGAGTCATGCCTCAAATGATCAAGAGACACGAAAGTTGCAGCAGGAAATAGATCGCTTGTGCAGCAAGCTGAGGCACAGGGAACGTGAAAGGAGAAGCCCCTCTCCCCCACCAAGTGATGGTTCCAGAGGAAGCAGGGACCGTTTGTACCGTCGCAGGTCTAGAACTCCATCTAGTAAGTCATATTCAGCTTTTACGCGTAAGGATAAGTGGGAGAAAAGCAGTCATGACCGTGAGAAAAGGCCTTCCCATTATGGCATGGGGAATGATGCAATGAGTAAGGCCCTACAATAAATTTCTAAGTCACCCTTCATCAAAAGGATTAATAAGGCCAAGCTTCCTCATCTATTTTCTCAGCTGACATTTGCCGTTTACAATGGGAGGATTGGTCCCGTGGAGCACGTCAGCTACTTTAATCAGAAAATGGCAGTTCATGCCAACAATGAGGCTTTGATGTACAAAGTGTTCTCCTCCAGTCTTGGACTTGTGGCCATGCTTTGGTTTGACACCTTAGAGGAAGGATCGGTGGGATCTTTTGAGGAGTTGACAAGTGCTTTCGAGGCTAGATTCATAACATGTAGTAGGGTCCCCAAACCTATAAACTCTTTGCTGTCTATGGCAATGAGGGAGGGATAAACCCTTAAAATCTACTCGGACAGATACTGGGAAATATATAATGAGATTGATGGAAACTTTGAGGATGTCGTCGTGAGGACCTTTAAGGTTGGGCTACCTGCCGAGCACGAGTTAAGGAAGTCATTAACGATGAAGTCCGCCTTGAACATGCACCAACTTATGGATTGCATAGATAAGTATAAGAGGGTGGAGGAGGACCTGATACAAGGAAAAGGCAAGGCTAAAATGTTTCCTGAAAGGAGGATACCAGGGTAATGGCCCCCAAGGAGAGTTTCCTAATCAAGTGCCATCCACGGGAGCTTAGTTGGTCAACTCATTGTTTAAAAAGCCAGTATATCACATACTGGAGAAAATTAAAAATAAGCCTTATTTTAAGTGGCCCAATAGGATGGGCAGGGACTTATCCAGAAGGAACCAAAGCCTATATTGCCATTACCACCAAGACCGAGGGCATACTACGGAGGATTGCAGAACCCTGCGAGATCAACTGAACTAGTTGGCGAGAGCAGGGAAGCTCAATCGGTTTTTACATCAACCTATACGGCAGTTCGAACACTCGGGAGCTGAGTTTCATATGGGTAGCTCCTCTTGGCCAGCACTGGGTACCATCAATGTAATCCTTGCTAGGCTAGGGAATAATGGGACCTCGGCACTGGGGTTATGTCCATAGGTGTAGGTTGTGACATGGAGGCCGATGATCAGGCTCCCAATAGAGTAAGGGTGATGGTCACCCCTACCTTGGGATTCTCCGAGGAGGATAAGCAAGGAACTCTCCAACCACATGATGATGTTCTAGTGGTTACTATTAAGATTGAGGGTTATGATGTGAAGAAAGTGCTAGTTGACCAGGGAAGCAGAGCAGAGGTCATGTACCCAAATTTGTATAGGGTGCTAAACTTGAGGCCCAAGGACTTGAAAAGGTATGATTCACCGCTAATGGGTTTTGATGGCAGAATTGTGGTCCCCCGGGGGATGATAAGACTACCTATACAAGTTGGGGATGTGGAGGTGCAGGTTAATTTCATAGTAGTAGAACATTTTCTCCTTAAACAGCTATCTTGGCTAGACCCTGGCTTCACGCTATGGGTGTCATGCCCTCAACCTTACACCTGAAGGTCAAATATCCTCTCAGGGGAGAATGGGTGATCAGGCCACAACTAGGCAGTGCTTGGTGTCAACAATAACGCAACGGGGGCGTTAGTTAAGGATCTAGTCCCATAGTAGCTAAAGGAGCTTGGTGAGGGGCAGCAAACTGAGGCATCTGGAGAATTAATCAGAGGAGCTGGAAAGGGTGACAATAAGGCTGGATCCGAAGCAATATTTCCAAGTGGGATCTTAGTAGCCACCTTTGGAAAAGGCAGAGTTGGTGAAGTTTCTGGAGGCTAACATTGATGTTTTTGCGTGGAATGATTATGATGTTCCAGGAATTGATCCCAAGTTTATATGTCACCAGCTGAATGTTAAATCTCGAGGCCATGCCACGTAAACAACCTCATCGGCGATCATCAAAAGATCACGTTGAGGCAGTCAGGACAGAGGTAAACAAGTTGAAGCAGGCTGGGGCCATTAAGGGGATTTTCTATCCTGAGTGGTTGGCCAACACAGTAGTGGTTAGGAAGAAAAATGGGAAATAGTGAGTGTGCATGGACTTCACTAACTTGAATAAAGCTTCCCCAAAAGACCCCTTCCCCATTTCTAGAATTGACCAATTGGTGGACACCACAATGGGACATCCTCGGATGAGTTTCCTAAATACCTTTCAAAGTTACCATCAGATACCCCTGCCATTGTCTAACAAGGAGAAAACAGCCTTTCGTGCTCCCAATAGGAACTATCATTATCGGGTGATGCCCTTTGGCTTAAAAATTGTGGGATCCACGTATCAGAGAATGATGACGCGGATGTTTGAATCGCAGATTGGGAGGAATATAGAAGCATACATTGATGACATGGTAGTCAAGAGCAAGCAAGTAGTAGAGCATTTGGCGGACTTAGGGGAGACTTTTTCAATTCTGAGAGAGCATAAGCTACGCTAGAATGCGTCTAAGTGTTCTTTTGGGGTCAGCTTAGGCAAATTTTGGGGTTACATGATTACTCACCACGAGATTGAGGTCGACCCCGAGCAAATTAAGGATATTAACAGTTTGCATCCTCCTCGGAATCCCAAGGAGGTGCAGAGGTTGACTGGGATGGCAACAGCCTTAAATAGGTTTATCTCTTGGTCTGCGGATAGGTGTCGTCCTTTTTTCCAGTTACTTCACAAGTGGAAGAATTTTCGATGGACCGAGGAGTGTGTAACAGCTTTCGAAGACCTCAAACAATATTTGTGCAATCCTCCTATACTTTCCAGGCTCGAGAAAGAGGAAGTGTTCTATGCATACTTGGCGGTCACGGACTATGCTGTCAGCCTCGTCCTGGTCAGAAATAAGGACGAAATTCAGAGGCTCGTCTATTACGTAAGTAAATCTTTATAGGAGGTTGAGACGTGCTATCTACCTTTGGAGAAGGTGGTGTTAGCTATAGTGCATGCCACTAGGAAGCTTCCTCATTACTTTCAAGCCCACATCGTTGTGGTGCT
Source organism: Quercus wislizeni (assembly GCA_023055345.1). NCBI lineage: Eukaryota > Viridiplantae > Streptophyta > Magnoliopsida > Fagales > Fagaceae > Quercus > Quercus wislizeni. The sequence goes on from JALGQJ010000003.1 coordinate 17,812,590, forward strand.
TACCCAGCTCCCTTTGCAAACTCTTTTGAGGAAATCGGATTATACTGGCAGGATTGCTAAATGGGGAACTAAACTGGGAGCCTATGATGTCAAATACATGCCTCAAACTGCCATAAAAGGACAAAACCTAGCAAACTTTATGGCGGAGTTCATCGAGGGTACCTCTGAGAAGGAGGAAACAATTATGGGGATATTGGTCATGTCGGCCATTGCTGTTCCCCCATGGGATGTTTATACAGATTGAGCATCTAACTGAAAAGGAGTGAGAATAAGGATTGTGTTGATAACTCTCGAGAAGCTGATAATGGAGAAATCGTTACGATTAGGTTTCCTAGCCACCAATAATGAGGCCAAATACGAGGCCCTGCTAGCAGGAGTAGCAATGGTTAGGCAGTTGGGAGGAGAAGTGGTTGAGTTGTACTTTGATTCTGGACTGGTCTTGGGCCAATTCAATGGAGACTTTGAAGCTCAGGATGAGAGGATGCAGGGGTACCTTGCTAAGGTGCAGAATGCTCGTGCTTATTTAAAGGTTTTGTATTGAGCAAATCCCTAGAGGACAGAACACTCATGCAGATTCTTTGGCAATGCAAGCCACTTCTTTAAGGTCAAGTCTTCCTCAGGTTGTTGTTGTTAAAGACATGCATAGCTCAAATCTCACAAAGGTATCCCCGATCGGGGTATATAACCTCCATATGGGGACGAGTTAAATGGACCCCATTGTAACCTTTCTGAAGAAGGGGATATTGTCTGAGGACAAGTGTGAGACAGAAAAGGTGCGTAGAAGCACTCCTCGCTATTGGTTATCTAAGGAGCAGAAGTTGTACAAGCGTTCTTACTCGGAGCCATATTTATTGTGCGTACACCTTAAGGCAGTGAAGCCGTTGTTAGAAGAGCTACATAAGGGCATATGTGGGAGTCATACAGGGGGTAGGTCGTTGGCGCATAGGGCCCTCACCCAGGGATTGGTGGCCTAGCATGCAAAAAACCTCTCAGGATTATGTGAAGAAGTGTGACCAATGTTAGAGGTATGCCCCAAATATTCATCAGCTAGGGGGAGTCTTGAATCCATTATCTAGCCCTTCGCCGTTCACTCAGTAGGGCTTGGATATAGTGGGACCATTACCCCAATCTATAGGGAACCGAAGATGACTCCTTGTTGGCACAGACTACTTCATCAAATGGGTGAAAGCTGAACCATTTGCCAATATTCGAGATATGGATGCTAAAAAGTTCATCTGGAGGAATATTGTCACAAGGTTTGGAATTCCTCATACACTAATCTCGGATAATGGTCATCAATTTGACAATAAAACCTTCTGAAGATATTATGGGGAGTTAGGGATCAGGAACAGGTATTCTATGCCTGCCTATCCTTAGAAGAATGAATGGGCCGAGGCCACCAACAAGGTTATAATGTTTGGACTGAAGAAAAGGTTGGACGACGCCAAAGGGAAATCGGTGGATGAACTTCTCCACATATTGCGGACCTATCGTACCACACCCCAAAGATCAACAGGGGAAACTTCTTTTTCAATGACTAATGGGGTAGAGGCAGTAATCCCCCTTGAGTCCAAATTCCCAACTTTGAGAACTGATTAGTTCTATGTTGAAGAGAATATCTATTTACTCCTAGACAGCCTAGATGTGGCCGGGGAAAGAAGAGAAGTGGCAACAGTAAAGATGACGTATTACCAACAGAAACTTAAGCAAAGGTATGATAAGGGAGTGAAGTCTAGGCCATTAGCTCTAGGAGACCTAGTCTTGAGGAAAGTGGTGAGGACAACAAAGAACCCTGCCTGGGGAAAACTAGGCCTTAATTGGGAAGAGCCATACAGGGTCACTTCCATTGCTAGCATTGGGGCTTATTATTTAGAAGATTTGGATGAAAATATAATTCCTCGCCCTTAGAATGTAAACAATCTACGGCATTATTATTATTAATGATTTCCTTCCAACTCATTTCTTGAATTGTTATGTATTATTATGGATGTGTTTGCTGAAACAATTAGTCTGTTAAATATTCTAAGTGTTAAACAGAACCTAGGCCTTGTTTGGCTCCTCGGGTCACTAGCCTAGGGTAAATTAACATTGCAGGAAATATTTTAAGTGTTAAACAGAATCTAGGCCTTGTCTTGCTCCTTAGGTCACAAGCCGAGGTAAATTAACATTGCGAAAAATATTCTAGGTGTTAAACAGAACCTAGACCTTGCCTGGCTCCTCGGGTCACAAGTCTAGGGTAAATTAACATTGTAGAAAATATTCTAAGTATTAAATAGAACCTAGGCCTTGTTTGGCTCCTCGGGTCACAAGCCTAGGGTAAATTAACATTGCAGAAAATATTCTAAGTGTTAAACAGGACTTAGGCCTTATCTGGCTCCTCGAGTCACAAGCCTAAGGTAAATTAATATTGTAGAAAATATTCTAAGTGTTAAACATAACCTAGATCTTATTTGGCTCCTCGGGTCACAAGCCTAGGGTAAATTAACATTGCAAAAAATATACTAAGTGTTAAACAAAACTTAGGCTTTGTCTGGCTCCTCGGGTCACAAGCCTAGCATAAATTAACAATTTTGGGAAATGTTCTAAGTGTTGAGCAAAAATTAAGTCTTAAATATCTCCTCAGGTTTTTGGTACCATTGCTAATGGTTTTGCTGTGAGATTCCAAGTCCAAGTTAAGGTAAGTATTGGTTGAAGTTTTTCCCAAGTTCTGTGAATCAGTCTATCAATTGTAATTTAAATCAACCCAAATTAGATAGAGGGATAGGGAAGTTCCATGAATATATTATAAGTTAGTGTGATGAAATTGTTCTAATGGCAATATAGGAATGTAAGATATAAATTGACAAAGTATGAATTAAATAGCCAAAAGAAACAATAAATAAATTCTAAATCCTTTTCATTAATTTGTAAAAGATTAAGTACAAAATGGGGGGCGTCACCCTAGTTACAAAATTGGCTTTTTTTCTCCTAAATCCTAGGTGGAGCTAAGCTGAAGTCTCCTTCCCTTTCCCTCCCTTCTTCTCTTACTCTTTCTCCTTATTCTTCCTTTTTAGTTGAGCCACCTCCGTTACTTCCTCGGTCTCCATGTCCACCACGTCGGCTGGAGGGGGCTGTTCTAGCTCCTTGTCTTTGTTAAGGGCGTCAGAGGGAGTAAGGGCAGGCTGGTCCAAAGAAGAGGGGGGAACAGGGTTGGGGTTTGCTAAAGGCTGGGAAGGGGTGGGTGCCAAACGCAACACCGAGGGGTAGTACACCTTATTAGGAGCTCGGAGCTCTACTTCGGTGCTAACCCCAGCGACGTTCTAGGCCTGGCCCCACACTTCCAAGCAGAAGGCCTGAGCAACGTCACTGAGTTGGGCAGTAAGGCTCTCAACTACCTTAGTCATACTTGCATCATAGGTCGCCTACTCGGCCTCAGATTTCTTGGCCTCCTTAGCCTCTAACTATTTATTGGCTTATTTTAGCTCTACCACAATCAGAGCCATTTTATTCTCGACCTTCTTCTAGGCCTCTAGGGTTTCGGTGGCCTGTTTCTCGTAGCCCTTGAGGCCAGATTCAACATTTCTGTAAGCCTTCTCCACTTCAATTAACTGGGCAAGAGTTTCCTTGAGCTTCTTGTCCGCGTTTTCGTGGGCCTTCTCGGCAGCCTCTAACTTATTCTTGGCCTCTCTAGCCATATCCAGGGAATGGTCCACCCATTCCTTGGCCATAAAGGCAACTTGGACAGCCTACAAAAAAATAATAATAATAATAATTTAAAAAAAAAAAAAACGTAAGTGTTGGTTAAAATTTTTACAAGTTGACAATGCAAACTCAGGAAAAAGATATACCTTGCCAAGGTCTTGCTTCAAAGCGAGGAAGACTTTGCGCTTCCTAAAAGACCTCAACTCCGCCATATCCTCGGGCAGGCATAATGCCTTCTCCAGTCACTCTGCCACTAAACCTAAGCTACCTTTTTGGGGGTCCCTCAAATTAGCATCATTAAGCATTGGATTGCTTGAGCTAAGGGTGAACAGGGGCCTTCAGATGGCAGGCTTCTTGGACTAGTCCCTTCCATCTTTGGCAGTCCCTGTTGAGGTCTTCTTCTATTGCCCCCTCCTTGTCCGGACTTCTTTGGCAGGGGTCTGGTGGGAGGACTGGGTAACCTCCTCCTTTTCGGCACCTTTCAGGCCTTTGCCTCGCTACGCCCTCTTCCATTTTTTGTTTGCTACCTCCACGGAAGAGGTGCGTGTAGGGGTAGGGGTGGGTGGCTAAGTCACCACTAGCACAACTAGAGAGGAACCCCCAGTGTGGGCAGTAAGCAAGGCTAGCAAATCAGGAGTCTTCTCTTTAAATTCCATGCCTTTTGGGATGTTTGTGGCCTCTTGGTTGGCACTGATTTGTGCGGGTTGCAAGCGTAGGCATGAAATGCTGGGGGCGTCTTCAAGGTCCTTTTGTTGATAGAAGACCTCGAAGTCTTTCTCTGTGGCTTCTGGTTAGGTAAAGGCGGGAGCGGACTCCTTGTCCTCGACGTCAGAAGGAATGGGAGGCTCTTGAGAGTAAAGGAGCCTCGCAGTTGCTGGAAGCTGGGCATCTTGAGTCCCCTCGGGAGAAGGTTTTGATAGCAGGAAGCCTGGTACGACCACGTCAATTAAGGCCAAACGAGGATCCCTAACTTTAATAACATTCTTTGGGCTCTGAAAACGCTTGATGGAGGGCTTGTATTCGAGGATAACGTGGGCAACCCTAAGTCAACCATCCTTGTGTAGAAAGATCTCTGACTTAAGGATCCGATTTAGGTTCCTGAAGTTCACTAAGTGCTTAGCAGGGGTGATGTGGTATTCGTCTGCAGAAGGAAATAGTAGGAATCATCAATAAAAATAAATAAATAAAAACAAAAAACAAAAACAAAAACAACAACAGGGAAGAAAAAAGTTGCACGCTGATGAATTCAAGTGACATCCTAAATACATCTATGGTCCTTGGGAATCCTACCTAATTCCCCTTCCTGGGTGGGACAATACAGTCCATCGTGCCAGTCTCCTGAGATGATGAGGAAATCCTCGTCCATACCCTTGATAAAGTTAGGTAGGCAGGAGATCAGCCTAACAACGGGGACTTTACATTTTATGTAGTACTTGGTTTTTTCCCCTTTTTCGTAGTTGAATATCCAGTTTACGTCATGCCAAGTAAGGTTGGTCCCCATTTTTCTATTTAGCATATCTACACACCCGAGGACCCGAAAGACATTTAGAGAGCATTGGGTGGGGGTCAACCTATAGTTTATTAGGTAGTCCTTAGTAACCCATCTCATAGGAAGTTCCATCCCACCTTCAATGAAGGCAATCATAGGAATCACTACGGATTCGGGTGGTTTGTTCAAGACCAACCACTCCCTATATTCACAGTGCCTAATTTCAACACCGTCGAGAATTCTATATTGTGCCCTAAAGACTTCCCTGGCCTCAGGAGTGTCCACTATCTACCCATGGAATTTTGTGGTGTGAAATGTTAAACTTATGAAAAAGTAGAGACAAGAGAACCAACACACCTATGAATAACGCGAAAAATGCTCATCGAGAGGTTTCTTCAACTCAAATCGCCAGAACGTAAAAGTAAGCCTTAGCCAATCCCAAGTTCTCCTTTTATAGGAGTGAAAAAGTGGGCGATAAATTTCCCTTCCATAAGTGAGGGGAGATGAGAACCGTTTGATCCTGATTAAACCGTGGAACATGGGGGACAAGCAGCCGCCTGACACCATAAATATGAAAGGACGTTAACACATAGGAACACATCGGGCACGTGCATAGTTTATCCATTTCACTAAAACTTCGCTTTTGTTTCAGAAACAATAGCGAACGTTTTAGGGGGCTATTGTGGGTGTCCAAGGACCGAGGATGGATCTGAAGAGTTACAGTATAATTGTGGGGCTGTCACAGTCCATGGGCCCGAGGAGGAAAGCAGCTCGAGGAAAGGAAGAAATAAGTCAAGGTACTCTAAGGCATTCTAAGTGGGAACGAGAATTTGAAGAGAGAGTCAATGGTCATAGGGTAAATTTCTAGTGTAGAGTAGCCTTTCGCCTCCGCATTAAATAGTGGGCAACAATTTTATCAGCTGCATTGATGAAGAAGTGACCTGAACAGTGTAAGTCATAGCTAAGCAAACTCCTTCCACCACCTTCTTTAGAGGGGAAAAGAGACAAGTGTCATGAGGAAAATCTAGTTAGGTAGGGATGGATGGTTGAGATATGGGGAAAGGAGAAGTATATAATAAAAGAGGGGTTTATAGAAAAGAGGATCGAAAAACGCAAGTATCTAGGGGAAAATAAAAAAAAAAAGAAGTATTGAACAAAAGCAAGGAGAGTATTAAGAGAGAAGAGTGAACAGTGTAACTTTTTGTACAATCTTAGCCTCCTCAGGCAAGCCTGTGAAGGGATATATGCTCTTCTATTCTATAAAATTAACATTTTCTTCTCTATCTTCATCCTCGAGCAGAGCCCTCTTTTATTGTTCGTTTCCTTCTCTTACAAATTTTATTGATTTGGGCCAAAGTTGAACTGTACAACTCATTGTTCTAAGTGGGCTTAGGCCGCAAGATCTTTTGGTCCTTACATATATATATATATATATATATATATATATATATATAATCTTCATACACCATGACTTAAAAAAAATTAATGAATAGTTCTACCTCTCATTTAATATCTATGTTATGCAAATCGTCAACCAATAAATATATGTTAATGGTAAAAAAAATTATAGACAAGATTATAAAAAAATATGATAAAACTATTTTTTTGAAAAAAAAAAAAAAAAAAAAAAAAACCTCTTTATAAAGTTTAGGGATTAAAATAGTATTTTATCTAAAAAATTATCATGCGCAACGCGCGAGTCTGTGACCAATTATAATTAATAATTAATGCATCACTAAAAATAGTTAGTATAACAAAATTAATGTATTTATCCTATTAGTAATCTTTTTAATTACATAGAATAAAGACTACAATGTTGGTTATACATATTAAATGTCAATGGAAGGAGTTAGGAAATCTAAATGGTTAAGATTAATTTAGTGAATTCATAAATATTTAATTTTTGATTGCTTGTATGTTGTTGTCAAAGCAACTCAATATGAGAAAGAATGTTATATTCTAAATTTTATTTTTATTATTATTATTATTATTGTGGCAGCAAGAAAATAAGGCGAGATAAAAGGATGATATACTTGCTACGTTTGCTCACACAATTAATTTGTTGAGGTGGGACGCTTAATCAACCTTACATACCATCTTTTGAGTAGATTAATCTGTTTGGAATTGGAAAGATTAACATTTAGTATAATTATGCAAGTATTATTAAAAGATAGCCTCAAAGGGCTTGTATTGAGCTCCTCGGGTTTAGTCCGAGATAATGGTTACAAGTGTTTCTTCCTTAAAAATTCGGAATCCCCCTTCCCTAGGGATTCCTATGCTTTAAATAGTCAGCTAAGGTGCATCTAAGCCCTACATATGTAGGGTCATGGTTCCCTTCCCTTGATACTTGTCCCATTATGACGTTACTAGAAGGCTTCCACATTAGACTATGAGCTGTGGTGACACTATTTAGGGGTCATGTCCTCATTAATGTAGCCAACTAAGTGGAAGCAGAGCATTGAATGCGAAGGTGATAGATACTTTATCTATCTTCTTTCCTTCCCAACTTGATGACAAAACTTCATTCTCATCCACGGTTTGTGCTTGACGGCCTATAGCATGGGATCTCAACCTCCCGGGAGTGCATAGGTATCCTCAGGGTCCTCCGGTGTTGTAGTTTTCCTATACCGGCAAGGGGTTGTTCGTATTTTCCCGAGGATGTGTTGTTAGTGTTTTTCGAGGTCCGTACATACAATGCTATCCTCGGCCCATCGGTCCGTATTATTATTATTATTATTATTATTATTATTATTCCAATAAAAAAATTTATATATAAAATTTATAAAATAAATAATCATATAAATTCCTTTACTATAAATAATTAATGCACAATTATATATAATTAATATATTCATTTACTCTTTGGTTAATTCAATAAACTAATACTTTGATATAAATGCAAATTTTGTTGAGGTGAAAGTCTAAATATATAAAGAAAATCTCAAGGAATGAATCACAGGATAGAACCTCAAAAATCTTCTTTGTTTTAAGGTCATAACCTTGTATCCTTTAAAGACTTGATAAATATTCAATCAATCAATCATCTATACATATATAAAAGCAAAGATGTCATTTTTCATGAGTCCATGTTCCTTTTCAAGAGTTTCGCTTCATAGCTCTAACATGATCTTTCTTATCCTTTTATTTTTGGGGAAAAACTTGTTCCACACATTGTGTGGAAAAACCTGTACCAAAAATAATTGAACTTCTAACTTTTTTTTTTATAGAGAATTTTAATCTATGACATTTGCTCCTGATGATAGCTCGTTATCATCAGACCAAGACACTAATCAGTTTTTGGTATAGGCGAGGATTGAATCCTAGATCTCTTATACAACTATCAGAGACTTTACCAGTTGATCTAACTGGAACCCACATTGAACTCGTAACTTAAAATCATGAGTTCAATTATATTTTGCAATGTGTGGATCCACACACTGTGGAATAAACACTACCTTTTATTTTTGATCTTTCTATGCCATATTCTTTTCCTTATTCTATACCAAGTCATCAATCCTTACTGTTATTTTAAAGCATTGAAATTGAGGACACAGACAAATATTTTTGGAATTTAAAGCAATAAAAAATGTTACAGCACCCTTCAATAATGAAAATTCTCTTACATTTCACGAATCAAGAAAAATAATATTGAAAGAAACTTTACAAGAATGGAAGCTTTAAATGAAAAAGCAGCTTCTCAATCTTACATGGAAGCCTCTATGATGACAACAAATAGAAAATAAATAATAAATATTATTTTGCTGGGAAATATGTGGATCCCAACAAACTAAATGAAAGATGCTACATGTACAAACAATCAATCTTGGTCTCAACTGGGTAGTTTATAAACCAGCAGAAGACATGAATAAACCCTCCCAAGATGATATAGGCTACCCAAAAAAATCAATTAATACAATTAGAAAAATAAGAAAATAGTGAAACTGTCATTTTAGCTTTTGCCTGTCTTGAGCTTCTTGCGGGCTTGGTCAGAGTCTTCAGCACTTGCAACTCTAGAGCGTATTGTCCCCTGATTGCTAGTTGGAACCTCATTAACCTAGGGACCATTGGAAGACGAAGTTTAGCCAAGTTTTACAAGTTCTACAGAGATGGAAATGAAATATGTGCACTAAACTCTAATAAAAATTTTACTTGAAAAGAGACTTCGAGTATCAATTGTGGTGTTAAATATTAACATACTTATATACCTTTACAACAGATGGTGGTCTGGTCGCTCTACCATTAGATTGCTTTCCAAGCTCAATTTGTACTGAGATACTGGCTTGTGACAAATCCACTCCAGAACTCTGCAGTGCTTCTGTCAGAGTATTTAACAACCTGTTCAATACCATATATCCCTTCATGTTAGAGAATTTTTAATCAATAAACTGATTCAAAGTACTGCTCTCAAAATGATATTCACAAATTACTACTAGGCAAAATCTCCTTTTACTGACTAATGGAGAATGAATTGAGAACCAAGTCTACCATGTAGATCACTGACTTTAAGCAAATTTTTCTTTTTATTGCTAAGTTACACACACCCACCTAGTAGGTTTTGAAGCACAACCTCACTCTCCACCCCAACATGCTTTTTCAAGGGGAGGAAGTGCCATTTAAAGAATGACATTTTCGATCAACAAGAGGTCTACCTTGGTGCGATGATCAGTGCTTTTTGTCCGAGCAATGAGTCACAATTCAAGTTTGGGAATAAGCCTCTCCAAAATTTAGGATAAGACTGTATATCAACCACTTTTCCCTGACCCTACAAAAGTGTGAGTCTTGTCACTTGTGTAATAGGTACAACTTTTTTTTTGATTGTATACATGCTAAAAGGTTTATTCCAATCACTCTCGACTTGATGTGGAAATGAGTTCAAAACTCATGCTTAAGTGGCCTGGGGCTAGGAATAGTCAAAGCTGACAGGGCTTGTACAATAATGGGAAATCAGCATCCTCCAACCATCTTACCAAGACTATTATGGCTATTACATACATCGTCTATACAAATTTAGGACAAGGTGCCAATCATCAACAGCATGAGTTGCTTGTTCCCTAATATGGCAGAGCCGCTCAGTGAGCTGAAGGCAAGTGAACCTAGGGACATCATTAAGAAGAATATGGTCCGGTGCAAATGCTATCTGCAGTATCCAACTCAAATAATTGGAGCGCCGTTGTAACCTAACAGGATAATGGTCCTTTAAAGATCATGCCACGAGAAGTGCCAAAACTTTAGGATCACCTAGGTGCCTAATCTGGCAGTTCAATAAGTGTCTTAATAGTGTGTACATTTAATGTTTATCAGACATGAACCAACAGCATTAAGACCCAAAGTGAAATTCGAAGTTTGCCTAAGAATGTGTGGCTTACCTTAAAGAAAGTCAAGATACTAAGTAATCATGTAAATTACACATATACTTACCCTTGAGAATACACACTTGAGATGCTAATGGTACCACCTTCAACAGTCAAGTCCTGTTCTTTCGGCTTGTCACTAGTTGTGCCGCCATCAGTAGGACATGATCTCAGTTGACATAACTGTGGTTGAGGATGAGATGAAATGTTTTCTGCATCAGATGCCAATTTAGGAGGAAGTTGAGGTACTGCACCACTAATCCTGACAGGTGTGAAGACATTTGGCTGCAGCGACATAGGAAAGGGTATTCCCTTATTGGTGATCATGGGGTGGTTATCCATCTGTTTAAAGGTAGTGGCAGTACTTATGTCAGATTCTACTGGGTTCTGTGCACTCCCAGCAATGGTTGGAGAGACGCAGATATTTTTCTCATCAAACTTCCCAGCAAACACTAATGCAGGAGCAGACGCACTATTTACACCTCGTGATTGATCAACATAACTTTCTGCTGGTCTGTGATCGTTTCTCTGTTTCAAACAAGGGAGATATCATCAACTATTAGGTTTCAGCAGTGGAATGGATCTGATGCAGCACAAGATTGAAAGTAAAATTGAGAAAAATAAACAGAACAAAAAAAGGATAGACCTAGGAATAAACACCAAGCCAAAAACCTTGGAATCAATACCTAGATAGCTAGGAATCAACACCAATCCATTGGAAAATTCCAACGAAAATTTTTATTCATCAATCATGTGTTCATAATGTTTTCTCTGGAGCCTTTAAATATGTTCTAAATTACATCAAATAAGTAAGGAGAAATCAGCTCAGAATTTGAACAGCAATCATATCCCTTAAAACCTCAAAATAAAATTCAAATCCCTTAATTTAAATCGGTAACAATATGCTGTCTGCACCAACTCTCCCGGAGTTTTTGGTAATCCACATGGCATAGAAACCAGGTTGATTTAACACTTTGAACGGTCTAAAAGTAAACCACTTGAGCCTAACATGTGCTGCCTTCAAATAGACAAATGCCCATGGATCCATTAACCAAACTGTTGGGTGTACACTGGATTACAGGGGAAATGTGCTCTTTGTTTGATGCCGCCTCAAACTCTTTTAGCCGTATTGTGTTTGAGTTTCTTTGAACGCCTCTCTAGGTTGGGATAACACATGCTTAACCTCACTCTTGTTAGATGTCTCAACCTCTTTTGGTGTGTCCACTTTGATGTTCATTGTTACTCATTCAACAGAGTTTCTAGATCTTACAGTTAACATGATTTGAATAGTCTAAACTATCCCCTTGGGCTGTATCTCGATTGAAATGGGCTTGATAGCTTTTCTTAGAAGGTAGTCTGCCCTCAACGTCATCATTATCACCTCCCATCATGTGGGAAGCTTGATGTGGTATGCCACAGATTATCCAATCAAGGGAAACATCTACTTTATTTAATTCGGCACTATTCCTAACATTCTTGTTCAAACCTTTTGCACGGGTGTTGAAAGGCTTTTATCAGATTTTCTAAGGTTTTTTCCGTGGTAGCCTAGGTCTAGAAATTAGACACTACGGTAATGCTTGCAAAAGGGTATGCAAAATATGGATGCAATTGAAATAAGCAAACAAGATTCTTTGCAAAATAAATTTTCAATAGACTATGATTTGGCTTAAATTCAAATATTTGTTCTCCAAATATATGATCATTATATGCATGTAAAATAAGCATTCTTTAAAATGCAAAAATTTCCACCTCACTAAGTTCATTTGGATGATACACACACAAAATAAATCATTAAATACATAATAAGAACTAAGAAATCTAATGAGTGTTGATGTTTCCAAATTACACAAAGAGCATAGAAGCAAAAATAAAATTTACCCATGGCATCAATTTTGCCGGTTCATGGCTCCATCCTTGGTATGACCCCTCATACTTATGTACTTTCTCCTGTAAAAACTGAATGTACTCAATAACCTGCAAAAAGATTCCAAAACCCCACCATTCAATAGTTAGCACAACGTAAGGTGAGGGAAAGAAGTGAAAGGGCAGATTACAATAAGATATGTATATACCTCTAATAAAAATGATGCCTTATCTCTCTTTTGGTCACTATTAGGAATGAGTTCCCTCAACATCTGAAATCTGCATGGTAACTTCATTTTTTTAGAATAAGATGTTGGCAACAACCTAATTAGTACACAATAAACTGATTGCTTCTAATAACAAAGAAGAGCCATAATGCTAACCGGTACTCCCACAAAACCATAAATCTTTTATTTATGTTTGACCAGGGGGAAAATATTACTTGCATATGGTTATGCAGAACATCAATATGATTAATGTAAGTTTCCAACAAAAAGAATCACCACAGCTGTCATGTGTTGCTTGTAGCATCCATAAAAAATCAAAAGACAGACACACACACAGAGAGGAAACTGCAAAAGCACTCACCCCACTGCCTGTATTTCAAAACAAATTGTTTAACCATTCTAATCTAACTTGCAAAACTGCGTTTGCATTATCTTCTATTTGATTACTTATCAGCCTTGTTCCCAACTTCACCAGAGACAACCTTAGACAGCTATAATGGTACTAGAAACACACCCCCAAACCTCCACTCACAAACTATATGAAAATGAAACTACAATTTAAATAATAAAAAATGACATTTATAAAGCAGATAACTCAAATAACATTTAAAAAAAAAAAAGGACAAATTTCAATTCAAAAAAGGGGAGTCGAATGAAAAACTATTATACAGATGATATGTTTCATAAAAGAGACTGCTAGAAAGTTTTAGAGGTTCGCAGGCGATTATGTTCATGTCTATTAGGGACTTCAAAGTTGTATCATTACAAGCATGTCACACTCTAGTGATGAAATTACTAGGACCGGGACTACTTAGATCAATAAATAACAAACATCATGGCAAATATTAAGCAGGAATGAGAGATGTTTTAATTAATATTCGATTCTCCAAAAAGAAATAAACATCCCCCAAGTACAACAACTCAAACACACCCACAACAAATACAGATACATAGTTCCTATTGGGGATTTTACCAAATCAAGGAGTAACAATGAAAGAACAAAATGAACATATCAAGTAAATAGAAATTAGTGATCGACTTGGAGGCATAATTGAATGTTATCCTTAGACAATATTTGTCTCAATATGCAAGTTGCTAAAGGATTTCTACAAACTTGTCCCTAGGATACTACCAAATTTATTGGGTTTTACAAATAGCAATTTTGGAGAATACCCATAAGATTTCTTGTGTTTCTTTGTAACTTACTATTTTTCAAGTAAATATAAGTCTTTATTTATAACCATAGGGTTATAATTCATCAAAAGACACATATGAAGAGTTAAAATATTTTATAAAACCATTCACAAGGTTTGAAACCTCTTTAAACTCTCTGAACAGTTACTAGAAAATTCTACAGAAAATCTTGTTTTACGACTTTCGATTGACCGAGTGCTCTTTTCGATCGATTGAACAATAATCAAATAGCGATCGATTCATCCAAAGACTCTAGGATTATTTTCTTACCATTTCAATCGGTCGAGCCAAAGCTTCGACCAATTAAACATGCTTAATTTCGAATTTTCACTTTAACAACCTTATAAAACAAAATTATCCAAACTCAAACGTAATTATTACAACCTATCCATACATATACCTATATATAGTTCCAAATGAGAAAAAGAGGCTGGAAGACTTACCTATCATTAATTTTACTCCTTCTACGCTGCTCTGTTGCAGAATGCTTGGAACGTGGCGTGTTAGCCTTCTGATCAGAGCTCTTCCCGTCCACTTTTACCCTCAGCTCCCCTGCATAGACTCACACTTTTTAATTCAATGAAAACAACAAGGGAAACTAAAAGAAACAATCTTTTACTACATTTCATATGTCTATATAACACAAGAATCTGGCAATGAAACCAGTTTCTTGGGAAACAAGAAACGAAGTAATAATAATTACTATCAGGTTTTGAGTGGGAATATACCTATGTGGGGAGTAGTAGTAGGTGTAGTAGCAACAGGAGTAGAGGGCTCTTTCTTAAGGACAAACTCTTCCTCATCGTCTATTATTATGTCATCTTCATGGGTACTACCTTGTGCGGATTTGATCATTTCCATGAAGCTTTTGTTCTTGTTCTTCTGCCCTGTAGCCCTGTTCAGCATTTCCTAAAAACCCATTACTCCCTTGATTACAGTGCATTAAACTGAAAAGGAAATGAAAGAAAACAACATGAAAGAGAAACAGAGGAAGGAAAAATTGACTGACTGAGAGGAAGAGAGAGAGCTGAAGCTGTTGCGGTGGTTGTTGTTGTTGTTGTTACTGTTAGACGACAGTGATGGCCTCTCTGACGACGTCGTCCATTGTTGTCCACTCAACTTCGCCCCAGCTTCTGTACATGCCAAGGTCTCAGTAAAGTGTCTTTTGTTTTTGTTTGGATGTCATTTAAGATTGAATTTTCGTATTTCCATTTGTACCGAACCAGTCTACTATAATTTTGATCAATTATACAGTATTCAGTACAGAGGATGTCCGAATATTATAATTCAAAAACTAGTTCAGAAGGGTACAATAAAATATAAAAACACACATATAATGTAAAAAGTTGATAAATTTGAGTTATTTTTAACTAGACAAACAAATGGTATTCAAACTCTCTCCTAGATGTATAATTTGATATATGTTCTTATGGTTTATTTTGCATTAAATTAACTTAATTGACACAAAAATTAAAAAATTTAGATTAAACCTATGACACAAAATTATACTCCAATTTACATATAAAAAGTTTTGAGCACATTATTTTTTTTTTTTTTTAAGAAAATCTGTTAGGACCAATACTTTTTTTTGTTGTTGAGAAAATGTTATGACCAATACCAATAGCATTAATAAATTTAATAGTTTATTAAGCCATGACCTTAGCCTTTATTAAATTTTTTATTTTCTACTATGGTAATTTTATCCTTCAATTCTTTTAGGATTATATTCATCCTTGGATTATATATTAAGTAAAAAAAATTTATTCATGGTTATCAAATAAGTATGAACTGATGATAAAAAAATAAAAATTAAAATTAAATCTACTATTTATTTTATCTAGTTTCCTCTTTCTTTTCTTTTTCATTTTTCTTTTTAGGCCCTTGTTTAGGAGATGATGATGGGCTATCCTGGAATGTCGTGTAGCCCACTGTTGGCCCAAAAGGCCCATCGAAACATTGCAGTCAACCAAACTAATCATACGTTGGTCACCCAATTAATTGTCTTCCAGGGAGGGAGAGCTGCTCCAACTAATTTTAAATCTAGAACGAATTTTATATCTGGATTCTGGATGATCCCTGGTTTTTTTTTATGTATTTAGAAGAAGAAAAAAAATTGAAAATTTTTAATTAGTAGATTATAGATGGTTGCTTCATTGTTTGAACCTACATTATTGGAGATTATTACACTTGCAATGTCTAACACCTTTAATAATTCTTTTATTATTACATTTCAATGATGATTCGAAATTTTATTTTTATTATAATTATTTTTTTGGTGACGAGGAACTTGACCAGCTTGATTTGAAAATTTGCTCTCCAGGAAGTGGTTGTACAGCTATGCAACAGAATTGAAAGGACACCCAGAATTTTTTTTTAATTATTATTCATTTAAATTGTATTAGGATGAGAGTTCTGACCATAGACCATAATGTCATATTCTTAATGTATTAAAATTTTATATATACTGAATATTAATTTAAATTGCATTTATTAGGTAAAGACTTCTGACCATAGACCAGCATGTCATAGTCTTAAATTTATTTATTTATTTTTTTGAGAAAGATATTCTTAATGTCCTATGATAACATATTCAAGATCATTTTCAATATATAGCCCTCATGTCATGTCCCTATATATATGATAGCTGATAATAGGTCTACTTTTTGCAACGCTTCAAATTCAAACAATCAAGGACTGATTTTGCAAGAAAAATACAAATGGAAAGACTAGATGCACAAATTACTTTTCAAAATCTATGTGCAATCCTCAAAACTTTGTGCCTCTCCGGTGAAGGAAAAATACTTAGATATTCTCAGAATACAGTAAAATTGTACTCTCTTTTTTCACATTTATAATAGACATCACCATAAATATAATGAGTGAACTTTTCTATAAATATGAAAAGAGTAAGCACTATTTACCGAGTTCCGAGAGTTACTAAAAATTATTCATTACGGGTTGTTTTTAGCCATGAACGAATGAATGGCTCCAAGGAGAGAAAAAGAAAGAAGAGGTTAAAACCAGTGACAAAACTTTGCCTGTTCTTTTAGCTCACTAGGCAGGCAAACTACGTTTGTGTCGAACTGTCGGTAATGCATGCATGAATGAATGTTGAAAAATAAAAAAGTTAAGGGACACAAAAACGATTAAAACGACTTTGTTTTTTTACCTCTTGTGACTGGTTTTTCACCCATATTCTCCTTCCCTGTCTTTCCCTTTTTCAACGCAGATTCTTCCCACAATGTGAATCCACTTCCTGTATAAGAACTGGAGTTGGAATTCTCATCATTCCTATCTGTACTACTTGTTTGTGCTACTGTATATATTGACCCCTCTGGCTTTGGAACCCTTTGATTAAAATAGGATGAAATGTGGCTTATAGTGTAAGTCCCAATCCCTCCGGGGAGAGTGTGCTCCACCGAAGGCGGCGGTGCCGGAGTCGGCGGCTTTTCCACCGATGATATCTCAGCTGTGGTTTCTTCCTTTGCACTGGTCTTTCCTATCCGCTCTAATGGTTGCAAGAAATCATGAGTTTTGAGGTAACTTCCTGTTCATGCATGAAGAAAAAAAGGAGTTCCTATTTAGATCTAGGTGAGACTGATTAATGAGCATATGTTTATGTAATTATGGGCAACAAGAAAAAAAAAAGCTCTCGTGTTACAATTATACCAAGTCAAGTCATCCATGTAATTTTTCTTTTTAAAAAAGTCATCCATGTAATAATTTAATGAATGAAAATCATAGGATGGGAACTTGGAAGATTGGTATAACAAATGAGTACAAAACTGAATCACATGTTATTCACTCATTGAATTATGATATGAGCGATTAGATATAATATTTACAAAAGATACTTTCTCCACAAAGAGAGAGCCCTGGCTAACATGTACTCCATGTAAATTTATAAAAATTTTAGAGCCACACACCTAAAAAACAAGGTCCTCAACTACCTCTATGAAATTTGCAACCAAACAATATCTCTATATATATAAAAAAAATGTTGTCTTTTAAAAATTTTGACAACTATACAATTCATGGAATTCAGATCTGAACATGGTTCTCATATTAATTTAATATGAAATCTGAATGGGCAATTTTTTTATTTTATTTTTTATTTTTTTGAGAAACTGAATGGGCAAAAGTGAAACAAGAAAATTCAAATTTTGGTGTCTGGTGGTATGAGTTATATTAAGAAAATTTCAAATTTGGCAGAAAAAAATATATATGATGCTAAAATTTTCAAAATTATCTAGCCTAGCTACTAAAATTTTCAATTTAAAATTTGTTTAGATTAACATTGTAGAGCAGTAATTTTAATATTTTTTAAAATGGAAATGCTAAGAGTCTTGTAACTCCATCAATATTTCTTAGGGTCTATTTAGATACCGCTTATTTTGTTGAAAATTGAAAACTTATTATTGAAAATATTATAACAAAATTTTTAAGTTATGAATAGTATCGTGGGACCCAATATTTACCTAGAAATCTGCATTTAACGTGTTTGGTTGGATTGTGAACAGTACTATGGGACCCAACCAAAAACGTAAAACACAACTTCATTCCTCGGCAAACCCATGCTTAGTGTTTTTTTTTTTTTTTTTTTTCAAATCAAATCAAATCAAATATTTTTGATATTTATAATAAATAAAAATTCCCCCATCATAATAAATACCAATATATGAAAAAATTAAATACTCAATGCAGCTTTTGCATGCATGTGCGATGTACATAATTTCACCACCATTAAAATCACATTTCATGAATGAAGAAGAAGATCAAGGGCGTGACTCATGAGGCTGATAGAAGTGTCAAAGCATTTTTTTGGGTAACATGTGTGATACTGATGATGCACTTGAATAGTGCCCTTGATGTGACACGTCACATTTTGATTTGTCAAAATCCTAAATGGGTCCCACCAAAAGCCCAATTCCAATCTGATGGTGCTAATTGCTAACTTCTAATCCCTTCCTTTTCGGATTCGACAACCTGTTTAAAAAATCTGACCCACTTAAAACTCATGGCCCAGATCCATGGTTCAATTGCCATCACGTGCACACACAAAATTGTGATGCCTATTCATTATATATCTGCTTTTCATTATATATTTTCTATTTACATCCAAAACATTAAAATCCGTTTATCAAAAAAAAAAAAAAAACATAAAAATCCAAATTACCAACTCTCCCAACAAAACAAAAAATCTTTAAAACCAAAAAAAAAAAAAAAATCCTTTAATTTTTGAGATCTTAGATGACTGGAATAGAAAAAAATAAATTTCATTATTTTTTACTATATTTAAAAATTTAAAAAAAAAAATTACCTTGAGAAGATGGCCTTGGATCTTGCTGGGCAGTTGAATGAGTGTACAGTGATAGAAAATCATGTGTTGGTTTTCGTCCTATACCAAAAAAACAAAAACCATAACCAAAACATTTTTTCATCGTTGTCTAAACGAAACAAATTTGAAACAAAAAAACATGTTTCTGAAAGTACCTTCGGTTCCAAAGGGACGAGGTTGAGGAAGCTCCATGTTTTTTTTTTGAACTGAATTATGTAAACAAAGTATCCTCAGAGCCTCAAATTCAGTGAATTCTCTGACTAATAATTGAATTCTTCGAAAATTCAGAACTCTCAAAGCGGAATTGGAACGTTGGAGCCTCAAATTCTCACTGGTGCTTCTCAGATCCGCGTACTAGAGAGAACAGAAAGATCGAAGGCGCATTCACTTCCTCGAATAAATCGGATAGCTCCAAATTATGGAATTGCTCTCAATTATTGCTTCAGAGACTTGGGAAGAAAATTCAGCTTTACATATTTTCCGTACACGTAAAAGTAAAACCATGAGCCGGAAAAATTGAGTCACAGAAGTCAGCGAATCTGCCAACAGAATTATCATTAAACAAAAAATCAAAACTTTAAACCATAACGTAAAGATCCATAAACATAGCAGGAAAATAATGGATTAACTAGTTTGATCAGAATTACAACTATTGACGTGAAGTTTCAGCTCCCAGGCTGTTGAACAAAAAAGGAAACTGAATTTGAAACTCACAGTTTACTCACCAAAGTGTCTGAATTCAAAGCTTTAAACACCAATAATGCAGAACCAATCTCCTTCGAATTTCTACCCCAAAAAAAAAAAAAAAAAAACTCTCTTTCTCTCTCTCTTGTTTGTTTCTTTTTTCCTTTACTATCTCTCTCTCTCTCTCTCTCTATCTTTTTCTCTCTTGTCTTTCGCTTTTCTTTTTAAATTCTTTGCTCTAAAAACGAGCAGTGCGGCGAAAGGCTGGGCTTAAGGCCGGACTTTCTCTCTCTCTCTCTCTCTCTCTCTCTCTCTTCTCTCTCTAGTCTGCTGCGTAGTTGAAGATCTTTTATACAGTTTATTTTGCATTCTGTTTTTCGTTTTTTTTTTTACTCCGTTAGTTGAGAAACGCCGTTAGAGTAACGACGTTGCGGCGGAGATGACGGCGTTAGAGGGTATGAGTAAGACGGAGTTCTGTGGTTCACGGAACGGAACTCAATGATTTTGCTTTGTTCATTTTTTTTTATGTTTTTGGCAATCCCGATTTCTTTTTTTAATTATTTCGGCAATCCCTATATTAATTATACTATTATTTTGTCCTGCGGAGTTTTGTGCACTTCGCTCAAACTAAAAAAAAAAAGGAGAAAATTTAGGTACAATACCTTAGGTACTGTTATTTAGGTTCCCCTTTTAAGATTTAGCCACGTGACTACTTAATTAAAAAATACACTTTCATCCCATGAGGAAAAATCCACATGACAGAATCTTAAAAAGGGTACCTAAGGAACAGCACCTAAGTACTGTACCTAAGTCTTGCTCAAAAAAAAATTATAGGTACCAATGTTTACGAGCACATTTAATTTAAGTAAAAATAATAACAATAATAATAATAATAGTAATGTGTTTGGATTGTAATGGACAGAGATGTGGTCGTAACTTCTTTTTTTTTTTTTTTTTAATAATATACTCCCATTAGAAAGTAGAGAATAATCCTCTGAGTCTTTGACGTGTACACCTAAGGTTAATTGAGTAAACATGTCATTTTCAATGGATTGTAAGATGGAATTACGAGTTAGTTTTTATTTTTTCACATTCAATATAATAATAATAACTAATACTATGGTTTTGTTGTCTTTATCATCCTTTCATACAAACAAGAAAACAAATAGCAAATTAGTAAAAAAAAAAAAAAAAAAAGTAAATAATACATAAATTCATAAGTTTACATAATTCATAGCTCACCAATGATATTATTACTATAAAAGAACGAAGAAAAAAAAATTACCCAATGTCATGGACCATAACGTGTTTTTTTTAGGTACAATATATCATCAATATAAATACTAAATATGCTTGTAAGACTATGAAGAATGAATATATTATACTATCCAATCTAAATATAATAAGTGAGGGGAAAATTCACTTTAAAATGTGCCAGGTAGAGTTAACCCAACCTAACCAAGGATTAAGCGAGTCAGGTACATGTTGACCATTTTTTACCTCGGGTTGGATTGGGCTTTTTTCTTTGAGTTCAGATTGTATAATGGGGCTTGGGTCCAATTTGTTTTGGTCTACCTTTGAGATTACCTTTAATTACATTTCAGAGTTTATAAATGAATAAAACAAATCATAATGAAAATGAGTAAGATTTTTTATAGCATTGGAGAATTTAAATAAATACTAATATATATAAGGTAAAAATTCTACTTTAGCCTAATTAAGTATATACATGTGTGAAGCTCCCTCTTAAACACTTGAATCTCAGTCCTTACCCCTCCACACCCCACAAGCCCTTATGGCCTGTTTGGAAGTTTAGAGAAAGAGGAGAGTAGAAGGAAGGAGAATGGTGAGGAGGAGAGTAGAAGGGAATGGTTCCCCTCCACTTTGTTTGGATGTTTTTAAAATTAGTAAGGGGTAAGGGAGTAATTAACACTTCCCCTTGTTTGGATGTTTTTAAAATTAGGATGGAGAAGAGATGAAATGATTAAAATAAACAAATTTACCCCCTATTTGAAAATGGACTTGCAACATTGGTCTATTATTAATTTAGAAAGGGTAAATTGGAAAATTTATTTAGTCAATAATTTATCTACTCTACTTTTCCTCCAAATTTCTCCAATTTTAGAAAATTAAAAATGAGGGGTTAGAGGTGGTTAAAACCCCTTCCAAACCCCTCTAAACTCCTCCCCCTTCTTCCTTAAAAAATTTCCAAATAAGGTAATTGAATTACTCTCCCTCCCTCTACTCTACTCTACTTCCCTTCATTTTTTAAACTTCCAAACATGCTATTATACTTGTGGAATGACCATTGTGCTAAGTGGTTATATAAAGATATTCTATAATATCTCATTTGTGTTTTATAGAAACTAGCATGTAGTCCGTGCTTACGCACGGAAATATTAACAATTGTGATGATAAGATATTTATCTTAGTAGATTCGGTTTCTACATTAAGCATTATGAATGGAAGTAACTTAACACCAACATTTAAAAATCAAATTGGACACATAGTACAAAATTAAACTACAATTAGAAATTAATTTGATTCAATTTGAATTCTAAAATTGAACTTCAACTTAATATAATATATATGATTATATTTTTGTCACTTTTAACAAATTAACAAAATCTTAATCTAAACACACTAAAAACTATTAAAAAATAAGAACTGATCACTGAGCTTGAAATCTTCTTAGAGGCGCCAATGAAGCGCTAATGTATGAAAGTGTGAAGCAAGGAAGAATGGGATTGAACATTGTGTTTGAACCCGGTTTTGCTCTAAGAAATCCGTAAGGAGGAGGAGAGGGCAGTGTGTGGATCTAATTGGTAGAGGTTGAGAGAGGAGGAGACATGAGATGGCGATATGGAATTAGGAGGAGATGATATTTTACTTTTATAGTCTTTCTCATTGGACTCCTTGATTCTGGTTGTGGGATTAGAAGAGGTCTAGACTCTATTGAGATCACCCATAAAAGTGTGCAAGTGAGATGTTCTTGCTTAAGCCAATGAGTATTATTATTGTGGTTTTCTTGGCTTCTGTGTTAAATGTTAATGCATCATTTATTTGGGCACAAAAATTAGAAAATTTAGATAAGATACATGACACAAAATTGGAGTCCAATTTATAATCTACATAAAAGTGTGCAGGTAAGATGTTTTTGCTTAGGCTAATGAGCATTATCATTGTGGTTTTTTTGGCTTCCGCGTTAAATGTTAATGAATCATTTATTTGGGCACAAAAATTAAAAAATTTAGATAAGATACATGACACAAAATTGAAGTCAAATTTATAATCTAATTAATTTTTTTTTTTTTGAGTTTTGGTTAGGATAAGTGACGCAAAATTGAGAATCCAATTGAAATCTAATTGGATTTTCTCTTTACTTCACCTATTATTATTGTAGGGTCACGAATTGTAGCCCACACCTTAATAGAAACAGGAAATGGGCCCAACAAGCCCAATACAATAAATTTGTGAGAGAGTGGGTTAAAGAGTTGGGCTAGCAGCGATTTCTACAACAGTTACTGGGATCTGGGTACTTGGCCGAGGGGGCTAAAACACATAATCGAGCTAGGATTTTACGTCCGAGGAGTAAGGTTTGGGTAATTTTCATGGATTATAATCAAATCCGAGGGGTATGATCTTGGATAAGATGCTCTCTTTTAGGTTGCCTATTTCCCGGTGCTACAGTAGTTGTTTCTTGATGTTCTTTTTTCCTCTCTTTTTCTTCTTCTTCTTCTTTTTTTTCTCCTCCCCACTTATGAAGGGTTTATTCCATTATATAGTCCTTCATTGTCCGATCTCATCGTCCACTTGTCTGTCATCCAGCACGGTACTTGAGTTTCCATTTCCTTTCTTACAGCTTTTTGACTTCCTGGGGATAAAGATCACTTTCCACACTGTTCAGGGGTCTTCTCCACATAAATGCGGCCAGGAAAGCAGCTGTGATGCATTTAATGCGGTGGTAGCAGCTTTTCCTCAAGATATTTCTGCATCCTTATCCCTTCCATATGCATTGGTAATCTATCCTTACCTCTGGAACTTCCTGGAGGGTGGACTATGGGAAAGCCGAGGTTCCTCCCACTATCAGACGTCATGACCGAGGAGCGTATTACTCACGGACCAGCCTCTTTGGATCCTTACGCGTTCTACTGTTAGTTACAACGGTCCTCTGCGACTTCTTCTCCTCGGGCGTATTGTTGACGAAACGTCGTTCTTGGGCCTAGATCATGGGCCCATATTTTACTCCCCCACAATTATATATATAGATAAGTATTAAAAACATAATTTTGCCACAATTAATAAGGGAAATAATCATTTCACCCATTTTTCTGCGAAACAGTAACACATATGAATGAGTGAAATGGAATAGAGATTTTCTAATTAGTCATTCTATTTCTTTTTTCATTGTTATGATATTAATTCGTTTCTACAAAACTGTTAAAATGTGGGGTATATAAGTATATCTAATATCTTTAAAAAAAATAATTTTATTTTGTTCATTCCTCCTTTCTAAACAAGACATTAAAGCAATATCATTCTGGTGGATCTAGCATTCATGTTTATCATATTTTAGTCTATTCTTCTTCTTCTAATTACTTAACTAAAGTAATCTTAAACCAAAAAATGTAATTAAAGGTAATTTGGTATTCTTAATATTCATTTGTTAATACGATGTTATTGAAATTAAAATTTTAAGTAGTAGTAGTAGTAATAATAATAATAGCTATCAAATAATAATAATAATAATAATAATAATAAAGAACAAAATAGTTTCTTATATAATAGGGGTTTAATAGTAATTAACACAAAATTATTTTTTCACCAACATTTTTTCCACCCAACCAAAAAAAGAAAACTGATCCTCCCACTTTTTTATCCTTTTACCCAACACACATGAAGGGAAAAAAAAAAAAAATTTCTTCCTTCTGGTTTTTTATCCTCTCCTTATATTTTCCATTATCTCAGCTTTTCATCCTAGTGTTCAAATCTCCTGTTTGTTTGGGATTTAAGAGAGGCGGTTGGTAGACAACCTTATAATTTTAGAGAGATTGTTCTCATACCAAATCCAGTACACATCGGTCAGATAAAAGGCCTTTTACATTGTAATAATGTTTGAGAAATGCAGTATAGATTGCTAGTTCAAATAAACTTAAGATTCCTACTATAAATTGAATTTGAATTATATATTAGGATTATTTTTTGAATCCTTATCTCAAACAGAAAAAAAAAAAAAAAAAAAAAAAAAAAAAAAAAAAAAAATTCTAAATTTTTTTAGTGAAGAATTAAGTAAAGCAAACTAGTGTGACTTTGTTTTTTTGAAAACATACTAGTATAACTTGGATTTGACTTAAATAAAGACATGGTTTACCTCCAAATTGGTGTGAAGTAAAATTCCTCTTATTCACTATATGGCAATTCAATTGATTATCCATTTAAGTCGTCTCTCTGTCACTAAGAAAGTAGGTTTTCCTGCTTCTCTTAGGTTGTAGAAGTGTTGTCCCTTCTTGGAAGGAGAGTTTGTTCGTTTGTTAGTTTATTGTCTCTTTGGGAGTATCACGTATACTCTTAGAGCTTGTGGGGTTTTTTTTCTAGGGGTTTGGGAAACAGGTTTTCAGTTATTCTCCTACTATTTTCGTGTGATCCTATAATCAGTAGAGAATGGAGCAACTGACAAGGAGGTGGGAAAATTTGTCACTTTCAGATAAAGAGAAACGGAATTTCACACTCCCTGAGGATCATAGAAAGGGAGAATTTGTAATTGCTGCTAAGTTCTTAATCTCACGTTTTCTCCAAATGGAAGCGGTAGCAAAGAACTTTCAAGCAGATATGGCGTTTCAATAACGGTTTCAAAATACGCAATCAAGGAAATAACACTGTCCTATTTGTCTTTGATAACCTGGCTGATGTTGACAAAATTCTGAACAGCCAACCATGGAGCTTTGATAAACATTTGATTATAATGCAAAGGTACACAAATGATGTTCCCGTCAGTGAGCTAGCTTTTAACAAAGTTCCATTTTGGGTGCAAGTCCATGATATCCCATGTAGTTTTCTAACGAGGAAGGTGGCAGAGAAGTTATGTGACACGGTGGGTGAGGTCCAGAAATCAATTGGCACAGTGGATGACGATGACGGCAGTTTTTTCCGAGTTCGGGTGTTGGTGGATATTACTCTTCCTTTGTGCAGGGGAAGGGTCATCTCTTTACCGAATGGCAGCAAGAGCTAGGTAAATTTTAAGTACGAACGGTTACCAAATGTGTGCTATTGGTGTGGGTGTTTGGATCACAATGACAGGGACTGTGAACTGTGGATTGAAAGCAATGGCACGCTGACCACTGATCAGCAACAATTTGGTTCGAGTTTACGCGCACCTCCGTATAAGACAGCGGGTAGAGATGTCATTTATGTTCCGGGGTTTTTTGAAGGAAGAGCTCGGCGTGCACAAGGCAGAACGGTGGTGGCACGACCAGATGAAGCAGAGCCGGAAATGGAAGTGGAATGGACAGGTAGAGTAATGAATGCTGGATCCGTTACTGGTCATGAATCATGTATTAATGCTGGGGGCGAGCCTAATCTTGAAGAGAGCCTTAATCACATTAACGTAAATCCGGATTTAGTGCAGCCTGTGAAGCATAAGTTAGGGTGCATTGATTCGGCTTGTCCAGAAGTAAATAACGTGATTAAAGATGCCATAACTATTCCCAACTCAGCAAGATCCGTTGTGGAGAAGTCTACGTTGACTAAACTAAATATGGGAAAGAATCTTGGAGTTAGGGATTTAATTCTTGAATTTGTTGAGATAGCCACCACTAGTAGGGCTACGGTTTTAGTGGAAAAAACCCTAGTTGACTCCAACACAAACACTCATGCGCCTAACCCTACCATTAATGAGCATTTGATCCAAACCGTTGATGGGGACACGTCACAATCTGCCAATCTCAGAACTTGGAAAAGATTCTTGCGCCAACCAAAATCTATTGAGGCAGAGGCCAAAGCTGAATAGGGGAATAAAAGAAAATCAAGCACTGAAGCAGTAGGTCAGCACGATGTACCTAGCAAGCGCCTGCAGGTTGTCCATGCTGATCAAAACACACCCAACTTATTGGTGAAGGTTGTGCAGGAGCCCCGCCAGGAGCCATGAGTCTACTAGTGTGGAACTGTCGCGGGCTTGGGAACCTAGTGACAGAGAAAGAGCTTGGTGAGATTAACCGGGCAAAAGATCCCTCCGTCATGTTCATTGCCGAAACATGGGCTGATGAAGCTAGGCTAAAATCAATAAAACACAGGTTACAATTCGATCATATGTTCATGGTCCCTCGGATTCATCGAGGAGGAGGTCTTGTGCTATTCTGGAAGGATTCTATCAAACTGAATGTGAAAACTTCATCTAAAAACCACATTGATTGTATCATAGGAGAGGGAAGTGATGAGGCGTGGAGGTTTACGAGATTCTATGGCGAGCCTATCACCCATAAAAGGTTTGAGTCATGGGATTTACTGCGACAATTAAACAGGCAATTTGGATTACCTTGGTTGTGTAGTGGCGACTTTAATGAGATTCTGAGAGGATCGGAGAAGTTGAGAGGGAGTAATCGAAGTCACATACAAATGCAACTTTTTAGAGACATTATTGACGAATGTGGTTTCCTGGACATAGGTTATAAGGGGCATCCATTCACATGGAAGAAGTTCTTTAGTGATGGGCGAACAATAGCAAAGCGGTTGGATAGGTGCTTGGCTACCAATGAGTGGTTGGTTCTCTTTGGGGGATCTATAGTGCATCATCTGTCTTGCAACATCTTTGACCACTCACCCTTGTGGATCATTCCCGAAAATTTGGTGGTGGCCACCTCAGAAAAACCATTCCGTTTTGAAGAGATGTGGCTTGCTGAAAAAGGGTGTTCAGATATTGTTAAGGCCGAATTGGTGAAGTGTAAGAATAACATCAATGGTCCATCGGGTATTGTCAAGAGAATTGATGATTGTGGTAAAGCTTTAACAAAATGGAGCCGCAATAGCTTTGGTAGTGTCCGTGGAGAACTAAAGCACAAACGGAAGCTATTGGCTCAAGCAGAATTGGAAGCTCTTACCACCGGTGTTAACTTTAAAGCCAGAATGCTCAGAGCGGAGGTGAATGATCTCCTTGACAAGAAAACTAGGATGTGGTTCCAGCGATCTAGATCTTTGTGGGCTGTTCATGGAGACAAAAATTCTAAATATTTTCACCGGAAGGCAACCCAAAGAGTGAGGAAGAACCGGATTGATGGGGTCAATAATTCACTTGGTAGGTGGTGTTCGGATCCAAGGGAGGTGGTTTCAACAATCCTAGATTTTTATAGCAACCTTTTCTCCTCCCCCCATACATGCCAACCCAAAGTGGTATTAGACTCAATTCAATGCATTGTGACTAATGATATGAATAGGCATCTCTTGAAGGAATTTTTGGTGGATGAAGTGCAGGTGGCTCTCAATCGAATGGCCCCTCTGAAAGCTCCAGGCCCGGATGGGATGCCTCCCCTATTCTATCAGCACACTACTAGGATTTGGTGGGTAAGGATATCACTTAATCTGTTCTATCTTTTTTAAATTCTGCCTCTCTCCCGGAATACTTAAACCATACTTTTATCACTTTAATCCCAAAAGTCAAAAATCTTGAGTTAGTTTCTGAATTTCGTCCCATTAGTCTATGCAATGTTTTGTATAAAATTTTCTCCAAGGTGTTGGCAAATCGGTTGAAAAAAATCCTCCCTGAAATAATTACTGAAAATCAAAGCGCCTTTACAAAAAACCGTTTGATTACGGATAATATCCTTTTAGCTTTTGAATCCCTTCATAGCATGCAAAACCATAATTCTACAAAGGGGGGTTACATGGCTCTTAAGCTTGATATGAGTAAGGCGTATGACCGGGTGGAGTGGGCTTTTTTAGAAGCTATTATGAGGAAATTGGGGTTTCATGAGAGATGGATAACACTTATGATGCTTTGTATATCAACAGTTTCATATTCCATTCTAATTAATGGTGCACCAACGAGGTTCATTAAACCTACAAGGGGAATAAGGCAAGGTGACCCCCTATCCCCGTTCTTGTTCTTATTATGCACCGAAGGCCTCCATGGATTACTCTCTCAAGCAGCTGCGAGGGGAGACATACATGGTTTCTCCCTTAGTCGGAGGAGCCCTTCACTAACCCATCTACATTTTGCAGATAATAGCTTGTTATTTTGCAGATCAAATATTAAGGAATGTCAAAGAGTTATGGAAGTGTTACAAGTATATGAGATGGGGTCGGGCCAACAACTCAACAAAGCAAAAACCACAATTTTCTTTAGCAAGTCCACCGATGAAGCAAGTAGGTATTTGATTAAAGATTGTTTGGGGGTGGAAGAGATTCAGAGCTATGAAAAGTACTTGGGGCTACCATCCCTTGTGGGTAGAAATAAAAAAAGTAGCTTCAACTACATAAAGGAGCGTGTGTGGAGAAAGCTCCAAGGTTGGGAAGAAAAGTTACTCTTTCAAGCCGGTAGAGAAATCTTGATAAAGGCGGTGGCCCAAGCAATTCCCACCTATTCAATGAATTGCTTCAAGCTTCCCATTGGTTTGTGCAATGAGATTGAGGGTCTTATTAGGAAGTTTTGGTGGGGTCAAAGGGGTGATAGGAGGAAAATCCATTGGGTAAGATGGGAGGAGCTTTGTAAACCAAAAAGTAAGGGTGGGATGGGTTTCAAGGACCTAGCTTTATTCAACGACGCCCTCTTAGCAAAACAAGCTTGGAGATTACTTCAAAACACAAACTCCCTATTCTACAAGGTCTTCAAGTCTAAGTTCTTCCCACAATGCTCCATCATGGAGGCAAAGGAGTGCCAATTGGGTTCATATGCATGAAAGAGTATTTTAGTTGGTAGAGATGTGCTAAAAGAGGGGGTGAGATGGAGGGTGGGCACGGGTGCAAAGATCAAGACCTGGTCGAACCCCTGGCTTCCATCAGAATTTCTTCCTTATATCACTTCCCCACTAGTCAGGGGCTTTGAAGACAGTACAGTGTCAAAGCTCATCAATCGGGACTCTGCCTCTTGGAACATTCCCCTGCTGCATGCTATTTTCCTCCCTAGAGATGTCCCTCTAATCAAGTCTATCCCACTGAGCAACATTGCGGCAGAGGACAAGCTCCTATGGCCCTTTACTCCTTCGGGCACCTATTCGGTTAAGTCGGGTTACCAGTTTCTCTGCAAAGCCCAGTGTTTTGATAATAATTCTTACCAACCTAATACGAACAGTATATGGCAGAAGGTTTGGGGGCTCGTAGTGCAGCCAAAGATTAGAAACTTTCTTTGGTGTGCAGTTAAAGATACTATCCCAAACAAAAGAGAATCTCAAACGGCGAAGAGTCATCCCATCTGACTGCTGTGATCAATGTCGTAACACCCCGGAGAATACCTTGCATGCGCTGTGGTCATGCCCCTCTCTGTCTCAAGTGTGGTCACATGATCAAAGCTGGCGGAGCTGCTTTACCAGGACTTTTCAGAGCTTCAGGAACCTGGTTGAGTGCATTATCAATGATGGCTTGGATTTGGCTAACTTTGCTACTATTGCGTGGATGGTGTGGCATAGGAGGAATGCTTTGAGAACCACCAACAAGCTCTTCCCGATTCAGCAAGTACTTCCAGAGGTACGGGCAATCCGAGCTGCGTTTGTGCGTTCCATTCCACCTAAACCCCCCCACCCACCTGTGCGTGATTCTGAACGAGTCATATGGAAACCGCCACCCTGGCCAAGACACAAAGTAAACTTTGATGGGGCTGTATTTAGGGAGGAAAATTCGGCCGGTGTTGGGGTCGTGATTCGAGACGAACAGGGGCTCATGGTTGCTGCAATGGCGGATAAGATCCCTCTTCCCTACTCGGTTACTGCAGTTGAAATTCTTGTAGCAGTTAAGGCACTAAGGTTCGCTGGAGACATCGGCCTGGAGTCTTTCATCCTAGAGGGGGACTCCAAGATCACCATTGATGCTCTGGCAGGGGACAACATGGAGCATGCTGAGTTTGGAAACCTGATTGAGGAAGCTAAGTGGCTGTCCAGTCAGTTTAGTGATGTGAGTTTTAGTCATGTTAAGAGACAGGGCAATTTTGCCGCACATAACAGTACTAGACATGCTAGACATGTTAGCAAGTTTACGGTGTGGATGGAGGATGTTCCTTCACATCTTTCTACTGTAATTCAGGCCGATTTGGCTTTCTTTGAATAAAGTTACAGTGTTCTTTCTCAAAAAAAAAAAAAATTGATTATCCATTTGTACAAATGAGTCATACAATTTATCTAAATAATTTAATACAAACAAATAATTTAATGAATCAACACGTAATGGTTGGAGTTTTTATTTTATTTTTTGGTTGGAGTTAATTCCTCCAAAACTGTGTTTATAATATGAGAAGTGCAACGTATACAATATTTTCACAACAAATCTTAGGTAATAAGTTGTTACTGGTTTTAATTTGAACCCATTACTAAATTTACTTTTTTATCCACTAATATTAGCCAGTAACAACTTGTCATTTAAGATTTGTTATATAAGTATTGTGAAAATATTATAGATGTAACATTTCTCTTATAATATAACATGATATAATAGGATTGGGTATTCAATCTATATAAAGGTTGGAATTTTATAGCTCAAAATTGATTTAAAATGCTAACATACCATATATAATATTTTTATTTTTATTTTCTATCACTTGAGATAATTGCAGTTGGGCAAAAGTCTTGTAATTTAATTAGTAACTTCCCATGCACAAAGTGCTTGAGAATCTAGGGGGAATGATTCAAGTTGTAGGGGTTAGGGTTATTAACATATTGTAACTATCTTAAAATATATATATATATATATATATAATAATAATAATAATAATTGCAATTAACTTATGGAAAGGCATGAAATGATCACATGTGAGTTCTTTTCCAAATTTTATTTTACTTATTCAATTGGTAAAATCTATTGTGTTCAAAAAAGGGAATCGAGATTGAATTCCACCTGTAATATGAATGAGATTTTCTTATTATAATTTTCATAGTTACAAATTGCAAGTTTTTTAGAACCAGACCAGACCGAGAGGTTGGACCGTGAAAACCGGGAACCAAGATGAAAACCGATTTTTTAAGCCTAAAGAACCGGATTTTTTGTTAAATCCGTGAACCCCTAAAACCAGGGTTGGACCGCACAAACCGGTGAGAACCGTGCGGTCCAACCCCTTAGCAATTAAAAAAAAAAAAAAACAACTTAACACAATTTTATTCTACTTAATTAAATTATCCATCTCTTACAAGGAATAAAAAAAATTATAATTAAAATCCTTCAAAGATATTCAACTTTACTTCAAAAATTAATTATAAATTTTAATGTTTTCATGGTTATTACTTAATTTTATTAACTTTCTTATTTAATTATTAAATATATGCTTGAAAATCATTAAATTTCCCTCACATATATAGATATATTGTCAATTTTTCTAGTTTTATAAATTTAATATCTATATTTAGGCTTTAATTAATTATTAAATTAATTATGAAGTCATCACGGTTTGACCTCAAAAATCTTGAACCTCTCCCTTTTACGGTTCAATGAACGATTCGGGTCTGAAGACCTTGACAAATTGGGGATATTCGAACATTGATTCTGCTTTATGAAGAATAACAAAAAATACTGCTAGGTTATAAAACTCTTGAATAATATTAGTATTACAACAAAAATCCATAACTTGCTCGCATGACGAATTGTGAGTTATGGAGTTGTAGATTCATCACTTTTATTCTACCACTTACAACTTGCTCCATGGACAAGTTGTGGCAAATGAAATGAGTTTTGTCATGGTTATTCAAAACTCATAGAAAGAATGGAAATTAAAGACAAAACACTACATCCTTTTTTGTAGTTCATAGATTCAAAGGGTCTCTAGTGGACCCAATAAAAAAGAGAAGGAATCTTGGCCATCCTCACAATCCATGAGGAAGGTACTTGGACGTGTCATTTTGCTAAGTAGTCCTCTATAAACTGCTGAAAAGTAATTAAAAATAAAACAAAAATAATAAGACTTTTTTTTTTTTTTTTTTTAAATCCTTATTTTCTATCATATCTTTTCTTTTCATGGCACCCTAATTTGGCATGCGCCAGCCTTTAAATTTCACATGTACACCTTACATATCACGGATTCTAGTTCTAATTTTTTTAATTTGTAAAGAATCTTTAATCGTAGTAAAAAATTGTTGTCCTTTAGCTCCGACAATCATGGCGAGCATTCACACAGTGGTGCATACATAGATACAATGCAACAGCTTGGCGTGACAATTTGTACATAGTGGTTCATTCATTCATTTCTTTACTTAAACATTTCTTTGAATACTATTAAAATTGGCAGAACATGGTGTTCTCTATTCATAATTTGTACCTTGTTTCTCTATATTATACTTTCATACTCACTCGATCATTATTAGACAAATGGGCACCGCTAGTTCTCAGCTTTTCTAATCCATATAACTAAAGTGTCTCAGCAAATTCTTAGAAACCTCATCTTTGATTTGTGTCTAGTTTAGCTTAATATTTTATGTGCTTAATTTGAAAAATATGATATAATTTTGGGGAACATGCATGACCCATTAGGTGGAACCAGCTTAACTTTGTTCTAGGGGAATAAGCCTATAAAATTATACAGTACTGGAAATTTTAATCAAAAGATCATGTGACATTTTAAAAAAATAAAAGATCAGGTGACAAAATAGTAATCATTTGAACTTATAAATACTTAAGATAAAGATGATTTTTTTTTTTTTTTGTGTGGTTAACATGGGTGTTTTAAAACTCTTTGAGGGTCGTTTGACTATTTCCTAAAGTATTTATGATCCTTCCGTCTCACATATATTAAGTAATTATAAGAAAAATTCCCTTGAGAATGATCTCACCCTAAGAAGTTGGGTAAGAGTTTTGAATCAAGGATCTTTTGAGACCTTGAAAATCACTAGATCAATCCTTTGGGATTAAAGCTAAAAATCTTTTTTTTTTTTTTTTTTTTTGGGAGAAAGAACTTGCATCAAAGAATTTCTAAATCAATCTTATAATAGTGTTACAGTTTGGGAATCATCACTTGTCTATGTCTCATTAATCGAATCTTAGATATTAGAGCGGGAAACAAGGTTAAAAATTACTAGTAGGATTTAAAAAAAAAAAAAAAAAAAACACTCCTTAAGATTAACTTTGGTAAATAAACTTTATTTCTTTCCTTTTTTATTATTATTATTTTATATGTGGTTTGTTTGTAAAGATTAAAGTGCATCCTATCACATGAATGATAAACAGATTTTAATAGACAAATGATGCCCCACATCCAGTGCACTTGTTGTGAGTAGTTGGTAAATCTAATGCCATCTTATCTTATTAAGATTACTCCGCATCAACCACATATTATTGGTTCTTGTGAATTTCGCTTTCCATCTCATTGTCCTTTGTAGAAGATTCGTCACCATAACCCCCCAATTAGTTTCATGATTAACTTATTAATTTACTAACCATAGGGTTCACTGCTAAAAATTCAAAACTTGCATCACAATTATACGTATCAGATTATCAATCAAGAACCTCCCATATGGCCTAGAGAAGCCATTTGTGGGACACCATGATGAGCAACGTTTACTTTTATGATTCGGAAAGTGTGTTTTTGCTTTGAGCTACTTTTTCCAAGCCTTCACAGTTCACAGAAACAAGATCAAGCTCCATTGGCCTGTAATAGTGCCACTTTACCTCCCTATACTTTGTATTGAATTAAGCATGTGATGTGTGATGCAGGACAAGTTATCCATGAACTTGGAATAAGCACAATCAAAAGGGATGTATGGTCAATTGTGTGGAGATCAGCATAGATGCTAATTCTCTTCCGGTTTCTGTAGTTTCAAGACTTATAGGAACCACTATAAGTCTCAAGACCATTGACTATCATCGTGGTCTAAATTACACTTCCCGACTTTTAAAATTTGGGATTATTTTCATTTTGGTTCTTTAAGTTTGAAAAAAAAAAATTCATTTTAACATTTTGGTTCATCAAGTTTGATTTCATTTTCAAAATGGTTATTTCTTTTATCTCTGTGATTGATCTAGCTATTAAGTGCCAGATTAGCGCCTAGTTACATGACCACACAACCCATTTTTGCCCAATTGTCTTGGCAATTCACCCAAATATGTCCAATTCAACTTCAACACCTTGTTGAGACTTTCCAATAACGTAGCTATTGCATTTAGTCTTTGTGCCTTCATCTTTGTGAATACCTTGCACCGATTCTTAAACAATCATTTGGATGAGAAGCGGAAGAGAAATCGTCTGTCTTTGAGATTGCCCGTAGTAATGGAATTGATTAATTAAAATTGATTTATAAATAAGTACGTTTTATGTGAAACACGTACGTTTTGTAATGACTCTCCGAAACAACAAAGACCAACAGAAATTTCAAATTGAAAATTTTTTCTAAATGTGTGGCTTTTATTGACAAAATAAAAAACTCGAAACCTAATTTAAAAAATTATATAAACCTTTTTTTTAAAGTAATTTTTTCAAAAAAGAATATTTACTAAAAGAATGAAGATATGTGAATTGTCCAACCAAACAGTCCAATAACAGGATAAGGTAGCCATGATAAAGCCAAGATAATTTGATCTTGTTCTGTTTTCTCTTTTTGTGATGTAAGCTTAATCTGTTCAAAATCTGTGCACTATGAAGTGTTAAACCAAAAAACTCTTAAAAAAAACAAAAGGGCAAGACGAGTGGCGCAGACACACCCTTTTTCTTTTTTGTACAAGCACGTGACTGGTTTTGTTGTTTTTGGGGTAGAGAGAGTTGTGGTGGTGAGTGGTGACTGAGAGAGAGAGAGAGAGAGAGACTACTACAACTACTACAGTACACAGAACTACTACAACAGAGACTACAACAACAGGCATGTAGCTATTGGACCCAGAAGAGGTGCCTTTGTGTCACCGTGTGCGTGTGTGTGAGAGAGAGAGAGAGAGAGAGAGAGAGAGAGATGTAACGTGAAAAGTGATGTGCGGTCATTTTCATGCTTTGTCTTCACAGGTGCAAAGGGTGGGCCACGTGAGTTGACCCCCCAACTCACGTGCAAAAATACAAAATTACGTGCGTTAATATATAGACACAAAAACTTCTGTGATGGCCCAACCAACCACCCAAATTCTACCACCCCTCTGCCTCGGTCCCTTTCATGGTAAGAAAACTCAACAACTCAAGAGGGAAAAAAAATGAATTAATAGTAATTTTTATTATAATATATTGTTTACTAAAATTGAAGCATAAGCAAAATCAGAATTCAAATTAACTTTCTAATCAAAGTCTAATTTTACTTCTAATACCCATTTTTTAATTTTCTCAATTTTAGCGTCAAATGCCGTGTTCATTATACTTAACATAGAAGTCAAATAAAATCACATCATCATCATTATTGTTGTTTCATGCATAAGTACATATTGCAACATAGTAATAAGTTAAATGGTGGACATAATACTCAGTTAGTTTAATTGATAAGTGTATTGTTGTTAAATAAATATTTTGAATTTAAATCTAAATTATATTTAAACCAATTGGGGTTTTAGTATGTTGATAAAAAGCCATCACCATTAAACAAATATCATTCATTCAAATCTTATAATTTCGTACAATGAATAGGAAAGTTTGACAAAAAAAAAATTTATGTTATGATATATGTTAATTAAGAAAGTTACTCAAAACTAAAATCAAATTAGCTATTTTGTATAAAAAAAAAAAAATCCAATTTAACTAAAATTATTTAATAAATATTTGTTTTCTATATCAAATAAAGACAATGAGTTCTAATTAGTTGAAAGTAATATGGTTTACCATTATTTGCAACTCTAAAACAAAATTAAAAGATACATATTATACTTATGTGATAATACTCAAATAAAGACAATGATTTCTAACTAGTTGAAAGTAACATGGTTTAACATTATTTGTAACTCTAAAACTAAATTTTATATATATATATATATATATATATATATATATATATATATATATATGTATGTATTATGCTTATGTGATAATACTTGGATAAGTCAATAAGTCAATATGTGCGTGTGTTAGATTTTTTAAACCAATAAAAAATCAAAATTATGTTTTAGATGAATAAAAATTTATTCAAAAAAGAAAAAAAAAAGAAAAAAAAAAGAGAGAGAGATTATCAACATACAACTAAAAAGCTACAAGCAATCCCTATTGAGAAGGAAATGGATTTCTTCTTTAAAAAAAAAAGGAAAAAAAAAAAAAAAAGAAGAAGAAGAAGAAGAAGGAAATGGACTAGACCCTACCAATATAATAAGTTCTGAATCGTATTGTATGTAGAATTAAATGAAATGTCATACAATGTTCCGTATCCGAATAGCTAGAGTCATATCCAATCAATGCGTACCATAAAATTTAAAAATTCAAATATTTTATTAGTCTAAATACAAGCCTAAGTACATTAACACACTGTATAGCTCTACTAACATGTTTTATATCATTTTAAAATTATTTTTCCTTGTAACAGCCAAAATACCAATACCAGCAATGCTCGAAAAATCTCCAATACAACCACTACACACGGATATTAATCCATACGTTTCCACTTATCAATATTGATTTAATTGTTGGTTTTATACATATTGGCTAGTACCAGTATAGTATTGAATACTTTGCACGTAGTGGGTTGGTATAACTTTCCTCTATATCAATTTTGACGAAAATTATATCCCTAAATAAATAGTAGCTTTCTTCTCCCGTTACATGTAGCATGGAATGATATTCGGAAAAGAGAGAGTTGGACATGCCATTGGGCTACTATGTACTAGCTTGCTTGCAGCTTATTATATTAGTTCATGAATAATTTTGACATTTGTCTAAACAATTGCAAATCACTCCTTGGAATGGTCTATTTAATCTCAACTTATGAATATGAGGTAAAGGTAGTTGTTGAAAGGTTTCAAGGTCTTACAACCATTACAAGATGCCGACGAGGTGAGATTAAGAGTGGGTTTGGATAGCAACGCATTTGTGTTGCTATCCGCGTCTGCGTTTCTTTGAGTGGATCCCGTGCACTGTTTACAGGACCCACAAGTACCTCTTTTAGCAAATATATATAACTTCTAACCTGGGTTTCACAGCACTATTCACACATCTAAAAATTATTTTGTTACAATGTTTTCAGTTTTTAGCAATAAGTGGTATCTAAATAGACCATAAATGTTTTTTTTTTTTTTTTTTTTGTGAGGGGAAGATTAAATGTTTATTTGATTTCGTTTTTTGGCAAATAAAAAACATACGATAGTATTTGTAAATATATATTTTGACATTTGGTAAGATTTCAAAATCGCACTTAATAACTTTACCATTGTGATTTTTTGTGTTTTTATGTTGCATGATTTGAGTTGTAATCACAAAATGCCCTTAATAAAAGCAAGTTTTCAAACGCCCAAAACCAAAAGAGCCTAAATTGTAGTGGAAGTGAAAACAAGAACTAAGTTTTATGCCCCATGTATGGACTAGTGAATTGAAATCTTTGAAATAGTGATCTTGATATTAAAAAAATATATGGAAATGCACAAAAACGTTTGAATTTTATACACAAATAAACTTTTTAATTATAATATTACTCCCTCCACCCCCCCTCCACCCCCCCCCCCCCCCCAAGAATTTATAAATTATTGTTTGATACGTTTATCATTTATGCCATTATCCCCATCATGAATAATAAATCAAAGTCTAGCGAGAGATAAAATAATGATAAGAAAATAATATTAAACTTCAAAACTAAAAAATTCGTTAACTTGTGAGAATAGCATTACTAATTGAGACCTCAATGTTTCTAGCCTTACCTAAAAAAAAACAACTTATAATAAAGTAATAAAAGATTCCAGTACATAGAGACAGCACACTAGGTTCATGTACACAGATAGGGCCATCGCTTTTCCAAATTAAAATTTCTATTTTTCTTTTCTCTAAGTTACAGCAAAGAGTAGACACTTGTTAAAAGTTCTTCGTGTTTGATTGTCATTTGTCAATATCTTATTAGCATTTTAGATATGAAACTGTTTTCTTTTTTCTTAAATTGGCAAAGGTTGGCGTGGAGAGCAAGGTCTATGGAGTCTATACCGAGTACAAAAAACCTGCACTTGATGATCATAAA
The DNA here is from genome assembly GCA_023055345.1 of Quercus wislizeni. Lineage (NCBI taxonomy): Eukaryota > Viridiplantae > Streptophyta > Magnoliopsida > Fagales > Fagaceae > Quercus > Quercus wislizeni. The sequence continues at coordinate 17,851,649 of JALGQJ010000003.1, forward strand.
CATCAAGTGCCTTGGAATCAAGGAGTTTGAAGTATGATGAATTATTAATTTCTTCATTTTTCAAACCCCGAACATCAACTGAAAATGTCCTAGTTCTAGACATGATTTTGATATGTTCGGCAAGACCCACGTATTAGGTGGGACAGTTTGATAAAAGCTAACTTATGCTCGGGACTTAAAACATGCTTTAAAAGACTTTGACTTTTTCTTTCCGATAATGTTTACAATAAATTTTAAATAATAAAATTATTACTCGTTTTAATACAAACTCATTATTAGACTTTTTCTACGATTTATTATAAAAATATCGTAAAAATGTTACTAATATAACATTTTTCTTGCTTAATATATATTTTTATTATTTTTGGGTATGAATTCAAAGAGTTGAAGTTTATCCAATATTCCAATTAATAGGACAAAACTTTGAAACAATTATGGATCATCACATGTTTATAGATAAGATGAGAGTCTCTCATAACTCACAAGTCATTAAATACTATTAATCTTTAGTTGACAATACATGCTTCTTTTCTCATGTCTTGACTCTCGATGGCAAAAAGAAAAAAGAAAAAACAAAACAGCCTTGTTGGAAAAAAACTGAAAATAGCTTTGTTTTCTCAAAGGACATTAGGACAACATAAAAGTTTATTTTCATGAAAATGGAAAAAAAAGCAAACGCGGAAATAGCGGAACCTTGCAGTAGTAGTAAACAAAGATAACTTTAATAATAATGGTTTTTTTTTTGGGGTTTGTTTTTAGTAACAGAGTGTGTTTTCTTTTCTCTCTTTTTTTTCCCCCTGTAACATGGACATTCCTTTGCTAAGAAATCAGTTTAGGGATCAGTTAACTAATCCTCTTTTTGCGTGTCTTTGGGATTTAGGATCATAGGATAATTAAAACACATTCATTAACACACTCGCTTTTATTTTAAAAATAAATAAATAAAAAAGGAAAAAAAAATCTGAAGCTTTAAATAAAGAGATTGTAGTAGTAATTATTATCTATTTCGTCTTTTTATTTTTCAAATCGACACGTGTCAATTTCTCCGTGGAATCCGCACCGCATCACGTGATTAAAAATGTCTGCCCACCACATCGTCAGCCTCCCAAATCACGTGGCCAACTCACGTTGCGATGTTGGTGGGTCCCCACCAATATTACGCCATCTTCTTTTTTTATTTTTATTTTTTTAAGTTCCCCCATCTTTGTTTAATTATTATTCTTTTGGGTTAGTATCATTTGATTAAAGTGGATCAACTATATAATAAAAATGGGCTATAAAATTTTTAAAAAACTCCATGACAAGAATAGGATGGATGGCGACATGCATCATACAAATTTTTTTTTTTTTTTTTTTTATAAAATGCCTTAGATTATCAAAGCTATATTTATTTAAAAATATAGTAATATAATTTTTATTGTAACTTATTAAAGAGATTGATCATGAGTAATAATTAAAAAAAAAAATGGTGAATCAGTGTGAAAATCACTTACAATTGACCACTAAATGAAAATGATATTTATTGCTTTATTATTACTATTTTTAAAAGCTATTTTATTCTAAATTATGTAACACCCAAAACCAACTTGTACTGTTTATTTCTGAATTTTTTTTAAAAAAAAATCCTTTCACTATTCATAGGCACGGTTCTAATAAATATTGACGTTGAAAGAGTTTTATTACGCTACAGCAAAATATTATAATACTTTCATAATAATAAGTTATTTATTCACCATAAGTCAAACTAAATTTAAAATTAAAAAAAAAAAATTGTATGAAAGATTTATCATAACTCAAAACATAAATATTGTAAAAATATTATAAGATTTTATTTTATTTTTAATAGGTAAACGCATATGGAAATATAGAATAGAACAATTTGAGGAAAATGGTAAGTGGTAATTGTCTCTTTCTTTTTCTTTTTTTTTTTTGAACTTTGGAAATGAATGGTAGTGTAGTACTCCATGGGAGGAGGGGGAAGCCATGTGATATGCATACGTCGGTGACATAATGACGTGACGGGACCCTCTTCATATGAGAGAGAGAGAGAGAGAGAGAGAGAGAGAGGAAAAAAGAAGAAGAGAGGGGTTTGTTTTGTTTTTGTTTCTTTTATATACGTGTGAGCGGTACGCAACGCACGTGAGTGGCCAGCAGCTCACGTGCTCCCATCCCCTGCCGTTGATCTGTTAAAACTGCCTGCCGGCTCGCGTGCGGTGGGGACCCCCATCACTCCCTCCCACCTCGTTCCGTGTTCCGTTTCATGTTTTAACGGTCGTTTAGTTATCGTTAACGGTTTCGCCGTTTGCGTGTGTCTGAGTCCGTTGAGTATGTGTGTGTCACACTACTATTTATTTAAGTGTATAATCAATAATGCAGCCCCCCAAAAAAAAAGGTGTATTATGAAATGCCCAAACTGTCCTTGGTTTTTTTACTTGAGGAGTTTTGAGGCGTGCAATTCCTAGCTATCAATGGTTGAAATTGAGAATTGAAAAAAGCAGTCTTTAATTTCAATAACTAAATAAAAAAAATATTAAAAGGAAGTAAAAAATTTTAAAGTAAAAAAAGTAGGAAATTAAAAAAAAAATTTGTGAGTAACAATCAATGGTTGAGACTAAAAATTGAAAAAAGAAGTCTTCAATCTCAATAACTAAATAAAAAAAATATTAAAAGGAAGTAAAAAATGTTAAAATATTTTTAGTAAGAAAGTAAAAAAATTTGTGAGAGAAAAGTGGGCATTGCATGTGCCTGATCTCAATCCTAAATTTTGTGTCCATTTGTGCCACTCAAAGTCATCATCGTCATCAATCTTGGCCATTTTAGAGTCATATACCATAAAAACCATTTAGTGTTACATCATTTAGCAACTTGTTATTGAATTCATATTTAGAAAATTTCATTGTTGGATTACATCTATACTATCTATAAGAGAAATCCTTTCTTTCAACTGGATTTTTATGTAGTTTAAAAATACATTTATTAATGAAGGGTAACTTCTCTTAGAAATAGGTCAAAAATATAAAATAACAAATTTCATTTTGAATTTAAAATGAGAATTCCTAAAATTTAAGATTTTTTTCCTTCACGTTTATCTTTTCATTCTCTAAAATTTAGCATTTTTTTTTAAAATTCTCTTTTCATCCGAATAAAAGTAAAACACCTAAAATTTAGCATTCTTTCCCTCTCACGTTCATCTTATTTTTTTCTATCCAAAATTTTCTTTATATCACTACACCACTTTCAAATACATGTTCTGCTTATTTCTAAAGTTTATCTTTTTTATTTGTTTGAAAAAAAAAATTCCAAATTATAATAGATGCTAATCATTAACAATTATACAAAAAAATAGAAGGGTCTCTAAGCACTTGCAATGTGTGTGCTTAAAGGCTAGTGTTCTATATTTTCTTAACATGTATGCCCATTTTCATGTTAATTAGATGTTATTTACCATTTGATCCATAAAATCATCTTCTATACATTATTTTAAACTTCAAAAACTTGAGTTTAAATGATTGATGATAACATAACTATTAATTTTTGATCACTTGAAATTTTGCAAGAATGAAAAATATATGAAGATAATGTAATTTTCTGACAAGGCTATTTGAATGCCCACATCACTAATATATTCAATTGCCACATAATTGTTCATTTCTTAAATAAAAATTTAAAAAAAAAATCCAAAGAATTTAATACTCTTAATTTATGTTTCACTCATATGCTAGATCGGTGGACAATTGTGTTAGGAATTAAATACTTCGGAAAGTTATTAAGTGAGACAATAATATACATGTTAAGCCGCTACATGGTAGGAATATTTAAAGAAAATAATTTAGATTTGAATTTTTTATGCAAATTTTGTCTTCTGATGGAATTCATCAATTGAGTGAAATCTTGTTAATATGTGAATTTAAAATGATAACCGTAAGATGTAATTTCAAATTCATAGGATGAGTACGTAATTTTATCGGTTATAAATTTTTAGAACCCAAATCTATCCTTTACTATTAAATTAGCAATGCTAGCAATTATTCTTGAACTTCCTTGACTTTAAATTATCAAATCAAATAGTTTATATGTTAATCAAATAGTTTATATATATGTTATTCAAATCATTTCATAAAAGATTTGTAATGCAATTTTACTAGCTATTATTTATTTATTTATTTTTACAACTTTTGAGTTTAAATTCTCATATCCAGAAATTAACTCATATTTGTATTTATTCTTCAATTTTTTAATTTTAAATTTGCAAATTAATGTAACTTTTTTTTTTTAGAATCGCAAATTAATATGACCTAAGAACATATATATTGTTAAAGATTAAAAGTCAAAGGGTACAAAACTCTTCTGTAGCTATGTCTTCCTTTATAAGGGATCAATTAGGTCAACAGGTCAAGTTATGCATGTATTCAGTTAAGTCTTGCACAGTAAGGTAATAAGACTTTTATGCAACACAAAGCCATGGTGAGGGATCTAGGATTATTTTGCGTGGATATGGAAGACTATGTTAATTATTAAGGGACAGGGTGAACAACGAGGTTTGAAAATGGAAGGAGGTTACGGGTCAACCTGTTACCTATGTCAATACTAGTACTAGTGATAATTATGTTTTGCATCTCTTTAACAGTAGAATTTATTTGGTGCATTGCATAGATGTAATGTCCTCTCACACGGGTGAGTCCCTCGTAGAATCTATCTTTATCGGTACATATAATACTTTTTCCTATCACAATGTAACTTTTTTTTAGTGATAATTATGTTATGTATCCAACGGCGGTTTCAGGATTTCATTTTAGGAGATCATTAAGAAATTTAAACTGAACAAAATTTAATAAAAAAGAATTTGGATACATCGAGTTAGCTAAAAATAAAAGTCACGCAAATGCATGACAATTTACTATTTCTGTTTATAATTTTTCATATTTTGACATCATTAGGAGTTTTCATTATCTATTATTAATGTGAGTAGTGTAATCATTTTATTTCATAAAGTTTGTATAACATTTTTTTTTAATGTAATAGTCATTATTTTTATAAAAATATTTTAAACTAAATGACAAAACTCAACTCACATGCACTGTATTAATTATTTACCCAAAGATATTGATAGTTAGATAGAGAAAAGAGATTCATGAGAGAGAAATCTGTGATTTATGTTGTTGGTTGGTTTTGGGATGGATTGATTTGTGCGGTTGTTTAGTATTGGGCTGAATTGCCCCATCGAGCCGAGTCTTGATGATTTTAGCAAGGATCGGTTTGTGACCTTGACTTATCCATTGGTGGACCAATAGTATACTATCACTTATATGGTTGTTGCCAATATCAAGAATTTTCAACATGGTACAATGAACCAATGAGCTTGGTAAAGCACCTTGAAAATGATTTATTTGAATCATTTAGGGTGTGCAAAATATATTTAAAGTAAAATCAAACTAATAAAATAATATTTTATATATATAATTTTTTTTATCAAGTCAGGGGTTCATTTGAACCCCCTAAAACATAAGTAACGCCACACCTGTATGTATCTCCTTAACATGAGAATTTATTTGGTGCATTGCACAAATGTAATGCCCTTTAACACGAGGTGAGTCCCGTGCTTGTAGAATCTACCTTCATATAAGAAGGGTGTTATATATCCCCGATATATACAATACTTTTACCTATCACAATGTGTAAGATTAATAAGTATGCGTTACTCACACACTATGAGAAGAAGGATGGATACATTTGATGTGATATATATATATATATATATATATATATACACACACACACACAAGTGTAGGTTATAATGTATTTGAGTAATCTTATTTTGAAAGTAATAGAACGAAGAGAAAAAAGTTTAAATTAAAAACAAAGTTTTAGTGGTTCGCTCAAGCAAGGCTAGTGCAACTAGAATGTGATTGGAAACTAAATGGACAAATTGGCAAATACATACTGTCGATCGTCATTTGGTTGAGCTAGCTCGATTGAGGTTCAAGCAAGGATATGTAGAAGTACAAGCGAGAATGAGTGGATACAAGCAAGGATGTTTGCTCAACAGACACTTAAGTGAGTTTATAAAGCTTGCTCAAGCAAGGGCAGTCTCACTTGAAAGTGATAATTATAGAAAGTACAGAATCTACATAATTTTCAGGAAAAAAAAAAAAAAAGAGGGAATGAGATCACATTTTCTATCTCTAATGAATAATAAAAATCACAATATGAATTTTAGTGCTTATACTAACTAAAACGACTTTCCAAAAGTACCTTTTCAAATGCTACTTTTCATTGTCTATAAATATATTTTTCATATTCATTTTTAAACAGATTTTTTCAACATTAGAGAGAATTTCATACAATTCTCCATTTATGTTTGAAAACTAATCTACTTGTAACCCGATAACAAACTTTTTGAATGTGGGAAATATTGTCATAAAGATAGCAAATTCATTTATGCCTTTAAGCCATTAAAGTTTTGGGTTCTTTAATTTTTAACTTCGTAATCCCAACATCCAATAAACATAGATACACTTATGGGAGTTGGGATTCTTTAAGTGGGGAAGACCATGGAAATCAAGATGTTTCATTGGCTTTTGTATATATAGACACTAAAAAAGCTAGTTGTGAAATTGGTTTGTCCTCGTAGGGTTCACTAGTGAGTTGTGACTATCTGATAATAAAATGGATTTTTAGAATAATAGTCTAATTATCTGGTATGTTAAAATCACTCCTTCATGTCTGATGACTTTTATACTTGCAAATTGCACCTTCCTCTCTATCCCATATCATGCCCTAAAGCATAGCATTTTTTTTTTTTTTTTTAATTTTATTGATTTGATGTTGTTTGAGTGCAATTAATATGATATTACTACTATTTTGCACAACTACGCTTTTTTTTCCCCTAAGGAATCAATTAATGTGGTGAGACTAGCAAGGTGCCGAGGTGGGCTTCCTTAGTCCTACTCAATCCAAATAATGGTAACTTGTCGTTGTTGATGACTTCGATAAGTTCCTTCGCCATGTTGTCAACACTTAGTTCAATCCTCTACAATACTAGGGGCTTGAAGCCCTTGCTTAGAGCATCTCCAATAGACTAAACACAATTAAAATCCTCTTTATTTCAAATAGTAAACCCTCAAAATCAAGCTCTAACCATCTCTCTATCTTTGGAAATTTTTTTGGATGAGCTACAATAACTCTCTTGGTATGGAGAGCACTGTAGCTTCTCTAAACACATTTTTGTGATTAAAATATTTGATCCTTTTTCACACACAAATAATAAAAAAAAATTGTCTTCTTTCTCACACACCCAACCCTCTCTATCTTGGAAAAACTATTATTTTAATAAAATAGAGAAAAAGACAGTGTTATTGGAAAATGTATTCGAAAAAGTAAAAACATTAGCATCAAAATAACCATATGCTATTTTTTTAACAAAATATTTACCAAATCAACCCAAAAATGACTCATATCATACTTAAAAAGCCAATGAATAGTAATAACATATAAATAGTACCTCAATACTAACATTGAGTACTGTTCATATGCCAATGACCCCCTCTCTCATACACAAATCCATGGTTTATGACTAGGTTAGGTGGTGGTTTGGTTTTGTGAACTCTCAGTCGATGGTGATCTTAGCTAAAGTATGAGTATTTGTGGTGGAGTGGAGTGTGTTTGTGTGGCTGGGTCATGTGGCTTTGTGTGTTTCTGTGGCGTCTTGGCCAAAATGAGTTAAGTATGGAGGACTACGAGGAAAGAGAAAAAATAATATTTAAATAGAGTAGATAAATAAATATTGAGTCTGATTAGAGTATTGGCAAATGGCCTAGTTCAAATAATTTTTTGTACCAAATTTAACTTATTGGTTGGAGGGGTGGAAAAGTGGGAGGATAAAAAAGATTTTATTTTCTCTCTTTTTTGTTTGGTTGGGAGTGGAAAAGTGGAGGGATAAAAAAATGAGTTTGAATAAATTTACTCATATACCCTTGTTAAAAAATGATGCTAAATTAAAAAAAAAAAAGACAAATAACCACACAAAAAAGAGCAATCACCCAAATTTTTTTATAAAAATAAAAAACATGTACCAAAAAAAATCACATCCAATAAAAATAAAAATAAACTATCACACCCAAGCCCTAAAAAATCAAAAGAAAAAAAATTAAAAAAAAGAGGCAATGTTAATGCCAAGAAAAAAAAGTGACAATTGGCAATGTGATTGCCTTGAAAAAGAAAAAGAAAAAAAAAAGAAGCAAAAAAAAGGGGCAACATTACTGGCAACGTTGTTGCCCAAAAAAAGGGGGCGCGGGGGGGGGGGGGGGGGGAACGTTGCTGCCCAGGGAAGAGAGAAGAAAGAAAAAAATGCAACTTAAATTGAGGGTATTTGTGTAAAGTGCAACTTTCAGCACTTTTTTCTTCTCATTTTCCTCCCAAATTGGGAGGATAAAAAAAAAATGGGCCTGGAAGGAAAATTTTATTTCCTTTTTTTTGTCTCTCTTGTTTTCTCTCCTTAACCAAATAGTGAAAAATGTCATTTCCCACCATATTTTCCATCTTTTCAGTTTTCACTCCAATCAAACATATCCTAAAAGAGCATTAAAAATTATGCAAATGTTATGTGTAGGCAAAAAAAGAAAAAAGAAAAAAAAAGGGTGAGGTTTCCTCTCCAATTTGGGTTTAAAAAATTCATAGGCAGTTGGAGTCTTGGAGATGCTCTGGATATCAAAATGTGAAGTGCTTCACCAAATAGACTATTCATTACAACAATCAATAGCCAATATTTACTATTTATCTATCTAAAGAACATCAGCAATAGTTACTGGTTTAGTTGTCTCTCAAATTGAAACTAGTGTATTTTCACTTGTGTTTATAATACGAAAGAGACATCTATTTATTTGATGTCAATAGTTTATTTATCCCCACTTGAATCTTAGATAAGACTTCTGGACAAAAAAGAAAATTCATAAAATTGGATTGGATCCGAGTCCATCATTTAACCAACTGGGCAGCTATCCTGACTACCTATAAATCTATAATGGATAGCTATACTTCATTCATTATTACTAGTAATTTTCTATTTTTATGGAATTGGGGGCAGTTTTGGAAGTATAATAACAAAAAAAAAAAAAACAGAAGTGTGGGCAAAGAGGATTGGATGTGTTTATAATAGGACCAAATGGGGTACGTGAGAGCACGTGCTGCAAGGCAAGACGGTGCGGCTCTCGCTTTCTCGTGACGGTGTCACGTGGGTGTGTGAGGTGGGACCCACTGATTAAAACCCCCAGAAAAGAAAAGAAAAGAAAGGAAAAGCAAAACTTAGTGGGGGCACGTGCCCGCTTCTTCTCAAAGTGACCTGTCGTTTATGGGTCATCGAAATCTGAAAGAGAGAGGAAGTAGGGGTTGTTTCTTTCTTTCTTACTTTCTTTCTTGCTGACGTGGCACACTCACGTGCTATCCCGCGTGCACTTTTTGGCTGGTCCTGGTTGTTGAAACGTGGCCCCACTATAGAGGTGACGTGTGTCTCAATATGTCATTTCTCTTTTGCAAAACCAAGATTCGGAGAAAGGTGGATTACCGGTCCTAATGGCTATCGGATTTCAATTTTCTTTGGGGGAGCATTTTAAGTCCTTTTTAGGCCCATTTGGGTCCCTTTTGATAGGACCACAGTATGGTCCATTTTGATGGCATATGTTCCCCCCAAGTTTTCAGTGCTTTTCTTGGATGCTTTTCGTGTTTTTGGGCTTTGAAATTGGACTCAGCTGTGACCACAAAGTTTCAAGTTTGTGTTGTGTCATTAAACATCAATGATTGAGGCATTTGGTTGACCCATTTGAGATGGGGCTAGTACTAGTAACCTAGCATGTGACCTAATTAAAGCCCAAATTTGCTCCTGTTAGTGTTCAGAGGTGGCACAATCTCTAACTTGAAGCCCAAGTACTATCAAATATTCCAGTTCTGATGAGATTTAGAGAAAGCACAATGTGACATTCCACCAACTTTGAAGACCAACTCAATTCTACCTTTACTTGAAAATTTGGCAAGGTGCACCAAAGTACTTTTTAAGATTTAACCAAGGGTGAGAGTTGTGAGTGGTGAGTAATTGCTCATTGCAAGACAGGTGGGAGAAATAGAATTAATAACTTTAGGGGATTAACTTCGAATCTCAATCTGTAGAGTTAAAAATTAGAGATCTGATCCTTGTCCAAACTTCAAAGACTATCCCACAAATGTTACAAACGCGTTCTTTTTTGCTTGGCATATTTGAAAACAGACCGTGCACTTACTTATGCTATAATCAATTGGCACTATGTCAAACCAAGGAACTGATCTTCATAGAAAATAAACTTAATTGAATATAGTACTAAGGAAGGTACTTCTTTGAAAATTCGAAATGTGGACTGGTTGCCCCTTGCCTTGTGAGATGAAAATCAAAGACTTTTTCTTGTTCCTTTGACATTTTTTCTCTTGATGACATCCCTAGATTACTATAACAATTAACAACTACCACTGCAATGATATTTTTGTGTGTTTGTTTGTACTCTGATTTTCCTTTTTCCGCGTATTTTCACATATCATAGATCCTTGTTAGATTTAGCCTAACAAGAAACAAAATTTTCTTTAGTCGGATTTGCAAAGAGAAATATAAATCACATCAACCATGTGGGCAGAGAGGACATGATAGATTCTCTATGACAAATTGTTTTAGCCCAACCATAAAATCAAGCCAAAAGATACGGCTATCCATTCCAACTACAAGAAAATCCATAATTTGATCATGCAGTGCCATAAAGAAGAAGTAACATGTGCCGACCTCAATCATTAATCAGTTTCAATGAGATGTGATATATTGGGTGTATAACTCCATGACTTGACCATGCAGTGCCCTAACCAAGAAGCAAACATGTACCCTCCTCAACCATAAATCAGCCTCGTTAAGATAAATATATTGGGTGTATAGAGTTTAATTATTTTTCTTAATGAGATTTTTCTCGAAAAAGTTACTGTCAATGTAAATTATATTTAGATAGAGACGTAACCGTTATATAAGACGATATCATGTATTTTTGAAGTCTACATCGTTGAATTGGTGATATTAAGTCTTGTAAGTTTTACCATTAGCTTACAAAAGCAAAAAAAAAAAATGGTGTAATGAGAACATGTTTAACATCTCTCTATATAAAGGTGAATTTTTATGTGAAAAGAGCATTACATATGCCTAATACACCATATATTCTATAAGAAAAGAATGGTACTTTAATTTTATTATATTTTTGCTACTTAGAGTAAGCCAACACGCTTTATAATATTGAAGGTATTTAATTTTGGGGTGGGGTCAATATAATGTTGCAATCCTATAAGACCGTCACCCTCGTGCAATTCAAAACTCTTTCAAATCTAATTAATTTAAGAAATTTCAATTGAAGTTCAAAACCAAAAGGGTCATCTTGATAAATTTTGGACCATTATAATTTATATTTACGTTCAGATAATTTGCATAATAAAAATTATTATTTGGTGTGAGCTATCGAATTGCATTAATATCCAGCTTTATTAAAATGTATATATTTTCAGAACTGGTACCTTTTTCTTTTTTGTTGGTCGAGTTCAGATTTTTGTCTAATCTCCGCTTGAAATGACCACAAGTCCACAAGTTGGATGGGCCGTAGCCCGGTTAGCCCGCCATAGGTTTTCAAGAGTCCAATTAGAGTCCAAATTAACAAAGAAACGAATTTGTGAACTCCTACCAAGTACCAACCCAAAATATAATAAAAAAATTTCAGCAAAATAAAATAAATTAAAAAAAAGGAAAAAGAAAGAAAGAAAGAAAGAAAGAATATAACTCCTTGCCACCCTCGAACTAGCTAGTAGGCTTAAAATTTTAAAGAGAAATCATTCCATTTGTGTATGAAATTTCTTTTTTGCTGGATAAAAAAAATTCTTAGGTTCTTATTCTTCTATTATAATTTATATGCCATCTTTTCAAAACTACCATGCAGCTTGTTGATCTGCATGGCAAACAAATACTAGCTAGTCTATTATATTCACATTCAAACATCAAAATCCAACCTTAAAATGCTGCAATTTTAGATGAGTTTTGGGCATCCTCATACTGGGAGTGGCCCCAATATTTCAAGTTTCTACCATGCAAAGAGCCACAGGCTTGAAATGGGTTCCGATCTATAGTAGGTTGATAAATTTTGGACTCAAACTTCTGACACTTTACTTAAAACATAAACTTTATTGATAAATATGAAAATCACACAAACTGTCAACATGTACTAGTAAATTACAACACTTTGGTCCTAGCTAGACACAATCTAAGAAAAAAATTTACACGGTTTCATTTTTGTCTTACATCTAAGTTAAAATAAAAAATGATAATTACATGAAAAGACCTAATCTACGCCCTATAAACTAAGTATGGGGCCTAAGTAATTGGGTGAAAAGGTATTAATCATTCATCCGCCTAACCTAAAAGGTTGGTCTCCAACTATGCAATGGTCAATATAAACAAATTCACATATCTTATCATAAAATTGTTTACCCAAAAAACAAAAAACAAAAAACAAAAAAATCTTATCATATAATCACGCTATAAAAAATAGAAAGCTTACAAAGAACTCAATGCATTATGCATGTAATGTTGGCATAATTGAGAGTAATTTCCAACAAGCTAATGCCTGATACATACAGACACGTTAGTCATGAACCAAATCCAAATAAGGTTTTGTGTGTGTGTGTGTGTGTGTGTGTGTGTGTGGAGGTAATAGATAGAAAATATATTAATTGTTAACGTGTATTAGGGGATGTGGGCTTTAGGCCCACCTTGTTTACTTGTATAGCACACTTACTTGTATTACACACTTTGCCTTCTATATAAAAGGCACTCATATATATTCTATTACTGATGAAATATAATATAATCTTCCAGTATTTCTAACATGGTATCAGAGCCACCTTCTTGTGGCCATGGTTTTCTGTCCTTGTGGTATATTTAAGTGCAATATTTGTCTTCCTCGGTGTTTTTTCGTTGCGTTCATCTTCTTTGGCTTCCTACTGCTGCCGTCAAAACTCTCCGATATAGTCATGCCACCGTTAGAAGTCGCATCAACATTGCAAGACCATTGCCTTCCTTAAATTACCGTAACAGAGCCAAACTTAATTCAATGGATCTTCTCAACCTTATCAAATCTCAAGATTTCATCAAACTTCCATCTTGAGTTTGAGAGGGGGTGTTAAAGATATATTAGCCCATCAACATAGGCCCAAACCTGATTCTACTTTGTGTGCAAGCTAAGTCTCCTATTTGTACTAGAAGTCTATTAGTTTAGGGTTTAGTTTACTATATATACATATGTTATGATTCATTGTAACACAGGATTTGTACTACACTTTAATATATTATTGATATAGTCCTTTAGGGTTTCCTCCATAGATGTAGGCTGTTTGGCTAAACCACGAACCCTCATGTCGGCGTGGTCAACAATTTTGACTTGAATCAAATGTCGGCATGTGTGCATGAAAACTTGGTTGTAAACTTGGTTGAAAAATGAACTTGAATCAATTTTGACTTGAATCAAATGTTGGCGTGTGTGCATCAAACTCGCCAACTTGAATCAAATGTCGGCGGCGTGGTCAACAATTTTGCCAAATTCAGCTTTACCATCTCTCGCTTAGGTTATATGGCCAGTCATTATGATTCTGTCTTATTTCTTCGTTGCACTGACAAAGGCACTATTTTACTTCTCCTGTATGTGGATGATACGATCATAACTGGTGATGACCTTAGTGGCATTCAAGAACTCAAGGATTTTCTCAATCAGCAGTTTGAGATGAAAGATCTTGGACATCTCAGCTACTTCTTGGGTCTTGAAATTACTCATTCTACAAATGGACTTTATATTACTCAAGCCAAGTATGCTTCTGAACTATTGTCTCGAGCTAGACTCACTGATAGTAAGACTGTTGACACTCCAGTTGAGCTTAATGCGCATCTGTCTCCCAAATGAGGGAAACCATTGTCTAATCCCTCTCTTTACAGACGCTTAGTTGGCAGCCTAGTTTATCTCACTGTCATTCGTCCAGACATTTCCTATGCTGTTCACCAGGTGAGCCAATATCTGTCTGCTCCACGATCGACTCACTATGCTGCTGTTCTGCACATTCTTTGATACTTAAAGGGCACTCTCTTTCATGACCTTTTCTACTCTGCTCAGTCTCCTCTTGTTCTCCGTGCATTTTTTGATGCTGATTGGGTAGGAGATCCCACTAATCGCAAGTCCACCACTGGTTATTGCTTTCTTCTTGGTTCTTCCTTGATTTCTTGGCGAAGCAAGAAACAAACTCATGTGGCCCGCTCCAGTACTGAAGCAGAATATCGTGCCCTTGCTGATACCACATCTGAGCTCCTTTGACTACGATGGCTTCTCAAAGACTTAGGTGTGTCCACATCCTCTGCTACTCCTCTTTATTGTGACAACCAGAGTGCCATTCATATTGCTCACAATGATGTCTTCCATGAACGGACTAAACATATCGAGATCGATTGTCATTTTATCTGTTATCATCTTGTCCATAGTGCTCTCAAGTTGATCTCAGTCTCCTCTAAAGATCAACTTGCAGATATCTTCATCAAGTCACATCCTAAGGGATGTCTTCGTACTTTGGTTGACAACCTCAAGTTGGTCTCACATCCACCTTGAGTTTGAAGGGGTTGTTAAAGTGTATTAGAGTATGTGGGCTTTAGGCCCACCTTGTTTACTTGTATAGCACACTTACTTGTATTATACACTTTGCCTTCTATATAAAAGGCACTCATGTATATTCTATTACTGATGAAATACAATACAATCTTCCAGTATTTCTAACATTAATGAAAGAAGAAAAGTATTGTATGTAAAATATATTAATAAGTTAATGACATATTAAATATAAATAACCAATAAATAAAAATATGTGATGCAATCTAATCTAAGAATTGCATGGACGTCAACAAAATTGTATGAAAATGCACGGGAATATTTATGATATATATAGAAGTTCAAGATGTTGAATATTGTACATGGTGGATGAACTCATTTTATATCCAATCATGAAAATTCATATTAGAACTACTAAAATATGGATTTTAAGAATCTAACCTATTTGGCATGATTTCTTGTAAAGCATCCTCTATTTTATACAAAATAAGCATATGCATCTATTCTAGATGACATGTTGATGATTTTCTAGATTTGAAATTGAATTTCATTTTAATACTTAATAGATGATTAAATATAAATATGCTAAGAAATTATTATTTTATATATTTTCTTTAATTTATATTTTGTTAATATTTAATATATACTTGATTACTAGTTTAGATTATCATATATTAATTTTGCTTTAAATCTTAGCATATTTCTTATTATTTAATGGCGAATTTCTTTAATCCATCCCCTCCTAATTCCATTATTGTTCGTACGCAAATCTTCCTCTTCTATTTGTTCCCCTTCTTTTCTTTTATTAACAGTCCAATTCTCACTTACTACTACTGCACGGAAGAATTAACAATTCATTTCTTCACTGTGCTAGCTACAGCAACATATCACATTAAATTCTTTTTAATTTGATAGTTGGAGGAGGCCTTAACTTCTTTGTTATAACTTGAAAATAATGGAGAAAATGGGCAAATCTCCTTTTCAAAAAAAATATCTAGCATTTTGCTCAATTTCTCAAACTAATTAGGAAAATGTCCTTGTTATAACTCGATTGTCCAAAAATCGAGTTTCAAAACGCCACTATAGGGTTCTCAAAACGTCACTATAGGTATGGAACAATTAAACTTAAAAAAAGAAGAAGAGGAAACATGTGCCCTCCTCAATCATTAATCAGTTTCAATGAGATGTGATATATTGGGTGTATAATTCAGTGGATTCACTTTTTCTTAGTAAGAATCTTCTAGGAAAACATATAGCCTAAATGTTCCAATTACTAGAAAATAATCCATGACTTGACCATGCAGTGCCCTAACCAAGAAGCAAACATGTACCCTCCTCAACCATAAATCAGCCTCGTTAAGATAAATATATTGGGTGTATAGAGTTTAATTTTTTTTCTTAATAAGATTTTTCTCGAAAAATTTAGTGTCAATGTAAATTATATTTAGATAAACACGTAACCGTTATATGAGACAATACCATGTATTTTTGGAGTCTACATCGCTGAATTAATGGTATTAAGTCTTGTAAGTTTTAGCATTAGCTTACGAAAGCAAAAAATAAAAAAATAATAAATAAATAAAAAATGTTGTAATGAGAACATGTTTAACATCTCTCTATATAAAGGTGAATTTTTATGTGAAAATGGCATTACATATGCCCCATACACCATATATTCTATAAGAAAAGAAGGTTACTTTAATTTTATTATATTTTTTCTGCTTAGAGTAAGTCAACACGCTTTATAATATCAAAGGTATTTAACTTTGGGGTGAGGTCGATGTAATGTTGCAATCTTGTAAGACTGTTGCCTTCGTGTGATTCAAAACTCTTCCAGATCTAATTAATTTCAGAAATTTCAATTGAAGTGCAAAACCAAAAGGGCCATCTTGATAAATTTTGGACCATTATAATTTATATTTACGTTCTGATAACTTGCATAATAAAAATTATTATTTGGCGTGAGCTATCGAATTGCTTTAATCTCCAGCTTTATTAAAATATATATATTTTCAGAACTGGTATTTTTGTCTAATATCCGCTTGAAATGACCACAAGTCCACAAGTTGGATGGGCCGTAGCCCCGTAAGCCCGCCATAAGTTTTCAAGAGTCCAATTAGAGTCCTAATTAACAAAGAAATGAATTTGTGAACTCCTACCAAGTACCAACCCAAAATATAATAAAAAAAATTCAGCAAAATAAAATAAATTAAAAAAAGGAAAAAAAAAAGAAGAAGGGGGAATTTAACTCCTTGCCACCCTCGAACTAGCTAGTAGGCATAAAATTTTAAAGAGAAATCATTCCATTTGTGTATGAAATTTCTTTTTTGCTGAATAAAAAAAATTCTTAGGTTCTTATTCTTCTATTATAATTTATATGCCATCTTTTCAAACTACCATGCAGCTTGTTGATCTGCATGGCAAACAAATACTAGCCAATCTATTATATTCACATTCAAACATCAAAATCCAATCTTTAAATGCTGCAATTTTAGATGAGTTTTGGGCATCCTCGTATTAGGAGTGGCCCCAGTATTTCGAGTTTCTACCATACAAAGAGTCACGGGCTTGAAAGGGATTTCGATCTGTAGTAGGCTAATAAATTTTGGACACAAACTTCTGACACTTTACTTAAAACATAAACTTTATTGATAAATATGAAAATTACACAAACTGTCAACATGTACTAGTAAATTACAACACTTTGGTCCTAGCTAGACACAATCTAAGAAAAAAATTTACACGGTTTCATTTTTGTCTTACATCTAAGTTAAAATAAAAAAGGATAAATACATGAAAAGACCTAATCTACACCCTATAAACTAAGTATGGGGCCTAAGTAATCAGGTGAAAAGGTATTAATCATTCATCCGCCTAACCTAAAAGGTTGGTCTCCAACTATACAATGGTCAATATAAACAAATTCGCATATCTTATCATAAAATTGTTTACCCAAAAAATAATCTTATCATATAATCACGCTATAAAAAATAGAAAGCTTACAAATTAACTCAATGCATTATGCATGTAATGTTGGCATAATTGAGAGTAATTTCCAACAAGCTAATGCCTAATACATACAGACACTTTAGTCACGAACCAAATCCAAATAAGGTTTTTTTTTTTTTTTTTTTGGTGTGTGTGTGGAAATAATAGATAGAAAATATATTAATGAAAGAAGAAAAGTATTGTGATACCCCAATTTGATTGATTGTGTGATGTGTGTGGGTGTGTAATGAGTCCCACATCGGATATTTACTGGGTAGATCTGGGCTTTATTAACAACTACAAGGAACCTCAATAGTGACTAGTCCTTTTGAGCCATTACACACCCACACACATCACACAATCAATCAAATTGGGGTATCACAATGTAACGACCCAAGGAAAAGCGCTAGCCACATCTGCGCTATACCTCAAAAGGACTAGTCACAATTGAGGCTCCTTGTAGTTGTTAATAAAGCCCAGATCTACCCAGTAAATATCCGATGTGGGACTCATTACACACCCACACACATCACACAATCAATCAAATTGGGGTATCACAATCTCCCCCACTTAAATCCCTAACGTCCTCGTTAGGGCCCACTTGTGTGGTAGTGTCTCTGAGCCCACATGGGATTACTGGGCCGGCTCTGATACCATATGTAACGACCCAAGGAAAAGCGCTAGCCACATCTGCGTTATACCTCAAAAGGACTAGTCACAATTGAGGCTCCTTGTAGTTGTTAATAAAGCCCAGATCTACCCAGTAAATATCCGATGTGGGACTCATTACATACCCACACACATCACACAATCAATCAAATTGGGGTATCACAAGTATTGTATGTAAAATATATTAATAAGTTAATGACATATTAAATATAAATAACCAATAAATAAAAATATGTGATGCAATCTAATCTAAGAATTGCATGGACGTCAACAAAATTGTATGAAAATGCACGGGAATATTTATGATATATATACAAGTTCAAGATGTTGAATATTGTACATGGTGGATGAACTCATTTTATATTGTACTACTCAAATATGGATTTTAAGAATCTAACCTATTTGGCATGATTTCTTGTAAAGCATCCTCTATTTTATACAAAATAAGCATATGCATCTATTCTAGATGACATGTTGATGATTTTCTAGATTTGAAATTGAATTTCATTTTAATACTTAATAGATGATTAAATATAAATATGCTAAGAAATTATTATGTTATATATTTTCTTTAATTTATATTTTGTTAATATTTAATATATACTAGATTACTAGTTTAGATTATCATATATATTAATTTTGTTTTAAATCTTAGCATATTTCTTATTATTTAATGGCGAATTTCTTTTAATCCATCCCCTCCTAATTCCATTATTGTTCGTACGCAAATCTTCCTCTTCTATTTTTTCCCCCTCTTTTCTTTTATTAACAGTCCAATTCTCACTTAATACTACTGCACGGAAGAATTAACAATTCATTTCTTCATTGTGCTAGCTACAACAACATATCACATTAAATTCTTTTTAATTTGATAGTTGGAGGAGGCCTTAACTTCTTTGTTATAACTTGAAAATAATAGAAAAAGTACCACTTGAGCCTCTTTGCACATATCAAATTAATTTAGATAAGAAGTTATGAGAAGAAGAATAAAGTATGGAACTACTAGATGGTATAAATTGTTCAAAAGTGTATACCCTAATTTATCCGAATAAGATAATATATTATATAGGGTTTTAACTATATTATATATATGCAACTACAAAGTTTCGATGATAAATAGTGAGATGCTCTTTTAAAACATGGGAAGATTCGAAATCAAACCTAATCGTCATCTACTG
Organism: Quercus wislizeni; assembly: GCA_023055345.1. Classification (NCBI taxonomy): domain Eukaryota; kingdom Viridiplantae; phylum Streptophyta; class Magnoliopsida; order Fagales; family Fagaceae; genus Quercus; species Quercus wislizeni. The sequence continues at coordinate 17,871,168 of JALGQJ010000003.1, forward strand.
ATATCAAACCCAATATTTAACTCATCTAACTCTCACTTGATCTCTTCCCTGCACCCCACCATATCCTCCACGAATAAAATTGAAAGTGGTAGTCACTTTCTTGACTAATTTGCTCAACATGAAGAATAATTGTATGGAAAAAAGTCAGAAATGAAGAAAAATGTAACAAAAAGACTAAATTGATCACTATAGAGTAAGCATAGGAGTGAAGTCGAAAGACAGTAATACAAGAATCCTCGTATGATTAGAGCTGGCTGCCTAAAATTTGTATTATATTTTATCCTTGATCACGAAGTCTTCAAGATAATGATCAAGCATAGCAAATTTCCCTCTTTGTAGCAGGGAGAGAAGACACGGTTTGAATGATGGAATCATGGAACCTTGAATAATAATGATTCATTCACGCAGTAGCACATGGTTATACTTAGCGCAAATGATTTCAAAAACTGAAGTTGGAGCAAAATAGCAAATGATGTTTGTTTGGAACTGAAGGGGGTACAGTATAGCACAACTGCACAAGCACATGTTTTACTGGTTGTTATGTCGGTATAATGGTAGGTATTCCCTTGCAAATGATATCAAAAACACCGAAGTTGGAGCAAATGATGTTTGTTTGGAACTTTATGGGTAGGTATATATTCACTAGCAAAAGATATCTGAGAAACCAAACTGGACCAAATTAATGATATGTCTTGGAACTTAAGGTAGGTTATGAAATGAAGTAAAACTTATTTGGTTCGGTTGGCCAACTGAGAACTGTGTTGCTTACCCTTAACCTTCAGATTCAGCATGTACTGCATTGTTGGTGATGATCAGATTGTTCATTTTTATCATCTTAGGTTAGCACAAATTTTGTAAGATCTATGAAGTTGTTTATAACGCTAAAACCATTGTAACACATCGTTCAAAGCATTTTCTCATAGAAGTGTAGATAATTATAGGTTTATATTATACTATTAATGTAAATCTTACAATTTAAACTAAGAATTTTTCTTTGGTTGAATCCTCATTTTTGACAGACTTTTCAATTTTCTTCCTCTGTTTTGTATTTAATTTCTTCTCAATCTCTCAACACTCACTGCCCAAATTAGAAAATCCCATCACTTCCCTACCAAAACTCTCCAAGACTCCAACCAACAAACCTAACTTCTTGATACTTTTGAGACAATAATGCAAATTCGTTGCACAATTCATGTCTTTCCCAATATTTCAAATATGACCAAACTAAAGAAGTTGCCTATGCTTGCATCTACAAATAGAACAAAAAAAGCACATCACATTAGACAGGTCTGTTTGTGTTTAGACTCATTGTATTTTACTAGCAGGTTTGTACTCTTATTAGTTATTATTATTATTATTATTTTTTGATAAATCTTTCTAGTTATTATTGTACAGTACTCATATTATGTGCGTATATAAATAGGCCTCTCTTGTAAAAAAATTTCGTATAGTTCAATATAGAATACAGTTTTATCAACAACAAAAATATATATAATACAATTATTCTTCCACCTTTTTTGCAAATACTATTCTCAAAATTAGTTTTTCTCACAAGCTTCATCTTAGTAAATTATAAAAAAAAAAAAAAAAAAAAAAAGGGAAAGTGAAATATATTGAAATTGGCAAATTGTCAATTGGCTTCCACTTCCAGACGATATATTGCACCTATACACCCTCCACTGTCTGTTATGTTACTGGTTTCGACCTTCCTTCTCTACCCTATCTAAAAGTGTATAGAAATATGTTGAAACCAAATTGAAAAAAAAATAAATAAATAAATAAACAAATAAAAAAAGGAGTAAAAGACGAAACAAAATCAAGTTCATTTTTCAAAAGAAAAAAAGAAGAAGAGATATTAAATTACAAATTATACTTTTTCCAATTATAAATTGAAAATTACACTTAAAGTGAGGTAATCTCCTAAAGTTCCAAAATTTTGAATCACTTTTACAACATTAAAGACCATTTGGAAAAAAAGCCCTTCTGTTTTTGCCTGGTGCTAATGTATATTTGTTCAATGCAACCTAAGCCTGTTATGTGTGCTTATTGGTCCATGTCACATCAATTTAATTATCCCATGTACTTAAATAACTCTAAAAAAATTTAAAAATTAAAATAAATCCCAAAATAAAATATTGTCTTTTCTTTTCAACATTTTCTAGAATGAACAATTTTGGGATTGAATAAACCCCAATGGGTCGTCCTTTTCTAAGTGTGTGTTCAGATACGAATGGAAAATTAAAATTATTTTACTATTTAACTTATTTTTGTTACTATTTATGAGTCATACTGTACTTTTTAGTACTATTCATAGGCTACTCTGTACTATTTCAATTAACTTTTACCTTTATCTACAATACTTTTAACAATAAGTTTTCAGTTTCAGCAAAATAAGTGGTATCCAAATAGACCCTAAATCTTTCCGCATTTCATAACTTCTCATAGTCTCATTAAGACGTTGTTTGGGAATTGAAGTTTCAGCAGCACAATCAAAAGGTATATTACAGTTGCGTTTGGCATTGATTGAAAAAGACCTTTTTAAATTTTTTTTTTTAATTTAACTTATTTGTGCTATTATTTATGGGTTTCATTGCACTTTTTAATACTATTTATGGATTCTATTGTATTTTCAGCAAAAAATTTTCAATTTCAACTAAATAAACTGTTCCCAACGAACTCTAGAAATGAGATTTGACAAATCAGTGAATCAAATATGAGAGTAAGATTTGAGAGAGATGAGTGAAAGAAAAAAAAAAGTAAAGTGGAAAGAAAAAAAAAAAAAGAAAAGAGAAAAATAACAAAAAATAATTTAAAGTGTTAAATAACTTTTTTATTGACTCTTACAAAATGATGTAGTTTTAATGTCGTTGTTTTGAGATAATATAGCACCTAATGACCATTTCATTAATAGATATGGACTAAATTATTTTTCCAAATAGGAGCAAATTAGAATTTTGAAACTTTTGGCAATAAAATCAAAATTACCCTAAAGATTAAGGGTGTAATTTGTAATTTAATTTTTTAAAGGACTAAGTTCAAATTACACCCCTAAAATTTAAGTAATTTAAAATTTGCTCCTTCTTAAGTTTCAAAATTTTGATCCACATCCCTAACATTAGATAATATTTGGATTTACTTCATTTTTGTCAATGAACTGTGCCTAATTATTCGCTAAATTCAAAATTGATCAAAACAATCCCAAACTTAAAGCATGCAAAATCAAAACTATTCCAAACATAGCAAGGGCAAAATCTAACAAGTATAAACATAAAAGTGTTTAAAAATAAAAACAAATATAACCATAGAGGATGTCGATGGGATGTTAATTTGATAGGTAATGAAAAGTTAGGCATAATGCTTTGACACAAAGGAACAAATCCAAATGATATCTAATGTTAAAGGAGTAAATCAAAATTTTGAAACTCTATCACAATGAAATAGTTGTTATACACATTTACACACTCAAAGATTGTAAGTCACGATTTCTAACTTGAAAATCATGACTTCAAATCACATTTTTAATATAATTTTCGTGTGTAACAAGTAATGTGAAATAAATACTATTCAAATTAATTGCAAATTTTGGTTAAAAAGAAAAAAAAAAAGAATTTTTTTTTTTTTGAGAAGGTAAAAAAAAAAAAAAAAATGAAAAAATGTTCTGTAAATCATTATGAGTCAAAATCAAAAGCAGTCAACCTCAGGTCTTTCTAGTAATTTCGAAGAAGAAACCATCGTCTATATATAATCGCTAACCATGGTTACTCATTTTGTACGTAAAGAAGTTAAGAGAGAGAGAGAGAGAGAGAGAGAGGGGTTTTGGGCTTGGAGAGAAGAGGCAGCAGAGTTATTACGAAACAAAAGTTGATGATGGATTCATCACAGCCGTTGAATCTCCTTTTCAACTCCAAGCCTAGCCGTTCATTTGTTTGACTTTCTTCTCCTCCTCCCTCCTACGGCGGTGATCTCTCTGAGACTCTGATCTTCGGTGAGCTTTTCCTTCTTCTTCTTCTTCTTCTTCAATCGAAGTTCCCAAAAATCAATATTTTCGAATTTTGAATCTTGATTTGTGTAAAAAAGCCTCTGTTTCTGAACTTTGAAACCGCATTTTCTCTTTTTTCTGCATTGCTTAATGCTCTGTTTGGTTGATGAGAGAGTGCGGGAAAAAGAAGACGACGAAACTTGTATACGAACTTTCTAAAGAAAAAGCAATTTAACTCAACGAAGTCAGTGAATTAAGCCGACTTCTTTCATTTTTCCAAGATTTAAGGTTTAAAGCGGCATCACTATGCGATTCCTGGAATTCTTTTTCCATTTTCAGGGCAACCAAACAGACTGAGAAAGAAATCAGTAGCAAAAAAAAGTTAGGTTATGTGATCGCTTCTGTTTTCTTCAATCCCTACTCTCTCTCTCTCTCTCTTTGATTTAATTTTAATATCTAATTGCATGCTGCTGTGTTAATCTTTATAGCTGTCGCTGATTTAGAATTGCATTAATTTCCCCTAAAAAAAAAAAAAAAAAAGAATCGCATTAGTTATTTATTTCAGCTTCACTTTGTTCATTACTTATGTAATTGCTATTTTTAGAGGATGTGTATGTGTGTGTGTGAGAGTTTGAAATTTCTAGAAATTAAGAGCACTTCTAATGAATTGAGGTAGCGGTAAAATTTTAAAATGATTAAAACTTACCATAATCGCTAGGAAGCATGGACATGGGTTCGGGTACGACATGGGGATACAAGAAATTTTTAATAAACTATAACATCACTCAGTGTCCTGTACAAATGGGTACGGCATGTTATATGAAGTGTTCGTGTTTCCTAGCATTGATTTGTTTCTTTACTTGAAGGTTCAAATGATATTGAGAGTGTTTCTTTTTCAGAATTTCTATTTTGTATATTTCTCTTTAATTTGGTTTTGAAAAGTTACAGTTATATTGAAATCTTTTTTTGTCATTTTCTTGAAATTGATGAATAATTTGTGTTGCGGAAGAGTTATAAACTTATAATATATCTATTAATATAATTTTGATTAGAAGTAGCTGCTTCATAATTATTTAATAAAAAGAAAAAGAAAAAGAGTGATGGTGCCTTTGTGCCTACCCTAATGTGTCTTATTCTTTTTCAGATTTTGGTTCTTCCGAATAATTCAGCAGTATTAGATGGGGTCCCCAATGTAGCGACACGGCTACATTTCTCTTCTCTTGTTTACTATGTAAGCAGATTTTGGGGGGGGAAATTTGCATAATGCTAGGTTAGTTGATGATTGTTTGACAGCCACGTTTCTCTTCCATTCGTCGGTGTCAAGGATTGAGTTTGGCATCTGCTTGAGAGAGGAGAGTTTGTATGCTGCCGTCACATTTTATTACCAAACTTGTGAGTTACGGGACTTCTTCATCCCATGTCTCATAAGTTGGATGGTCTTGTTCATACTCAGATGGCTGTTGCAGTTTCTAGTGGCTCAAGCAATTGTGAGTGCTATGGGAACGTTAGAGGCACACCTGCTAGGAGGAGAAGGCGTGTCTTTGTGCAGACTGAGACTGGCTGTGTCTTGGGAATGGATCTGGATAGGAGTGATAATGCCCATACTGTGAAAAGAAGGTTGCAGCTTGCCCTCAATGTTCCTACTGATGAGAGATCTTTGACATTTGGGGATGTCATATTAAAGAATGACCTCAGTGCCATTCAGAATGATTCCCAACTTCTTCTAACTAAGAATGTCATGCACAGAAGCTTATCAACTCCGTGTCTCTCACCAACTGGAAGAAATCTCCAACAGCGAGATCAGAGTGGTCCTATTGAGATATTAGGGTGTTCAAGTCACTGTGCTAGAACTAAGGAACTGGTTAAGGTCATTGTGAAAGCAATCAAGAATGGTGTTGATCCAATCCCTGTTCATGGTGGGCTTGGTGGTGCTTATTATTTTAGAAATAGCAGAGGTGAGAGTGTTGCCATTGTTAAGCCTACGGATGAGGAGCCTTTTGCACCAAACAACCCAAAGGGATTTGTAGGAAAAGCTCTTGGGCAACCTGGCCTGAAACCTTCAGTGCGGGTTGGGGAAACAGGATTTCGGGAAGTTGCAGCCTATCTTTTGGATTATGATCGATTTGCCAATGTACCTCCAACTGTTCTTGTAAAGATTACACACTCAATCTTTAATGTGAATGATGATGTGAATGGAAACAACTTTCAGAGTAGGAAAAATGTTAGCAAGATTGCATCTCTCCAGCAATTCATTCCTCACGATTTTGATGCCAGTGACCATGGACCCTCAAGCTTTCCTGTTGCCACTGTACATAGAATAGGGATATTAGATATTAGGATCTTTAACACTGACAGGCATGCGGGAAATCTTTTGGTTCAAAAGCTTAATAGGGTTGGGGGGTTGTGTCAGATGGAACTCATTCCAATTGATCATGGCCTTTGCTTGCCAGAGAGCTTGGAGGACCCATATTTTGAGTGGATTCATTGGCCTCAAGCATCTATTCCTTTCTCTGAGGATGAGCTAGAGTATATTAAGAATCTTGATCCAGTTTGTGATTCTGACATGCTACGGAAAGAGCTGCCCATGATTCGGGAGGCTTGCCTGCGGGTCCTGGTTCTCTGCACAATATTCCTTAAGGAAGCAGCATCTTTTGGACTCTGTCTTTCTGAGATTGGTGAGATGATGAGCAGGGAGTTCAGCCGGCAGGAGGAGCAGCCAAGTGAGCTTGAGGTCGTATGCATTGAGGCAAAGAGGATGATAGCAAACAGTGATATGTCAGTCTTTGAGGCCAGAGGTGGAGAAGATTACATGTTTGATATAGATAGTGAGGATCTGGAGGGTGACCTTTTCCCACAGATGTCATTGGATTTCTTGAACAAAGGTTTATTCTGTTCAGGGTCCAAAGGTGCAAGTGATCATTACCCGCTCTTTAAGGTAGATGAGAATTTTGGAGAGATTGAAGTAGATGTCACCGACTGGTCAAACCAGGATTTGTTTCAAATTACCCCAAAGTCTTCCAAGTCTCCAAAAAAAACTGACTTGGTTGGTGGAAGAAGCCATCAACTCCAAAGTGGAACGGGTACTGTGTCTGGAATCAGAAGAAGTGCAAATGAGCAGCTGCCCAACACAACAAACTTTGTGAAGCTTGCTGATATGAGCAAAGAGGAATGGATTGTTTTTCTTGAGAAATTCAAGGAACTTCTTTACCCTGCCTTTGCAAACCACAGGTCCAGCTCCACTGGGCAGATACAGAGACAGAGACTTGGGACTTCATGCCAGTTTTGAGACAGATTTACAACCTGTTAATGTAACATACAAATCGTCCAAGAAGAATAAAGGTTTTTAGGTATAGTGGGTGATGGGGATTTGTAAGTTCCACAATGTTACTTCCTCTAAGAAATATTCTATAGTTAGTACAAGTAGCCTGAGCTGTAGATATTCTTAGTCACAGAGGTTTCATTTACGTCGGTAATTAGCCTAGTGTAGAAAATGAGATAGACTACATCAATTACTTTCTTTTATTTCAAGTATATTGTTGTTTTCCCATAATCTTCTCCATGTGGACAGTCTGGAGTTCTGGAGAAATAGTGTGTTTTGGTGGTGAGAAAAAGAGCTGTAAAAGGAGACAAGGAAAGAAAGAGTTGTGTGTACATTTTGTTTTCAATAGAGTTACGAAATTAACGCCAGACTAGTATATTCAGTTCCTCTCTAACTATTCTTGTTTTTTGCGGGGTACTTTGATTTTGTCAATGGTTCTTGGAGTTACTGACTTCTTCTCCCATGACTATGGGATGAAAGATGGGTTCATAGACTTTACCGGGAAAAAATCTATCAATAACTCTCATAATTATAGACAAAAAAAATAGAAGAAAAAATTGTATATATATATTTTTTATAAAATTAATTAATTAATTATATTTTATATTATGTTAAACTTTCAATAGAGATGTCAAACACAGTCATGTCTAGATTCCTTTGGAACAACGTTTAGCTGCTTTATGTAAAATTCATTGTGATTAATTTGAAATTTCTTGAGTTTGTCCCCAGTTGCAAGCTATTCTAAAGCAAAATTCCATACAATTGCTGGCATTTCTATGTAGTATTTCAAAGCCTCAATTCTTTTTTGAAGTGAAAGCTAGAAAATTGTATTGATGTAAAACTATAAGAGAAGTTACAATTCTTATCAGATCATGGTTGGGTCTTTCCCCTATAGATGTCCATGTAAAACTATAAGAGAAATGTTTGGAAAGCAGTCTGTTGTGCATGTGCTTCCTCGAGAAGATAATCTTGGCCTCCACATGCTAAATAATTGATAAACAAAACGAACAAAAGAGACAAAAAAGACCAATTCAAGAACAAGATTTAAGAACATGTGGTTACAAGAGCTGTCGAGTTCAATTCATATACCTGCTCCAATTTATTTTAGAATTTTAAATAAATAATTCAATGTTCCCATTACATGAGTGGGAAGGAGCTCTATTAACAACTTGAGAAGCACCTTTAAAAATAAATAATAATAAAAATATTTTTTTAAAAAGGTTTTGAACATCTCAGCAGCAGACATCTCAACTAGATTTTACACAACCTACCTTCTCAACCATAATGGATTCTACAACATCTTTTACAAATGTACAAAAGCATTCTCGGCAAGAATTAGGCATTAAAGTGGACTTGTGGAGCTGCTGAATATGTTCTATGTGGCTGCACACTGATCTTGGGAAGAAGTGAACCCCAGACTTACGGTGCTCTAAACCGCATGCAGCCAAGATGGTATGTGTGGCAAGCCTTGCAATTTCCTTGAATGCATCAACTCCTGCATAAGCAAACAATTTCAAGTAAATCTCTTGTATTCGATTCACACGTCCTTTTTCTAATAACAAAAAAGTGGTTCCAATCTGATGAAACTGACATCATACAAACAGGCAAGTACAGAAAGGCCATAATGATTTCTAAAATTTACAAGCAGAATCTGGAAAGGTAACAAAACAATTTCCAACAAGCTAAAAAGTACAATTTTATTTATTCAGTTGTTTGATTACCCCCCAATTTCTTTCCTTTCCTTTCATACTTAAGGTCGGGGGCACTACATTGGCCAGGAGGCCAATGCGGAAGGGGTAGGTCAGTTGTTTAATTATGATAAGGCATACCAAATTCAGCACATTCCATGCCAAAGAGATAGCAATATGCTTCAAGAAGAATCTTGACTCAGTTTTGCAAGGACCAATAAAACAAACTTCATCAGTTATAAAAGATCTGGACGCATTAAAATGGAACCCATACCGTGCATTAGTACCTAGCAATGTCCTCAGGTAAGGATACAATAGACTTAAATTACTCCAAGTAAGCTCACAATCACCTACTGACTCTACCATTAATAAAATATAAAATATACAGTAAATAATTAAATATAAAGATAGAAGAATAAATTCAAAGATAATCATACCTAATTTCTTGTCTCTACTTAGAATCTTCATGTTCAGCTTGACGAGAGATTGGATCTCACTTTTGGCATCATTGTCTTTTCTATCATTGCTTTGGGTACAATCTTTTCCCAATCTAACTCTTTCCTTAGGAACATCTGCCTTACCAGGAGAAGATGTACTGAGCTCTAGTTTGGCATAAAATGGATCAGAAGCCCCTGACATCGATCCAACCACATCCATCAAAGAAGAAGATCCATTTTGCTCATCAGGGACATTTGATGAGGCTCCATTTATATTTTTCTGTAACAGTCTTGATCCATTTTGATAACAAACATCACCTTTAATACTAGACCATTCATACCTAGAGAATGAAGATTTAAAAGATCCTGGTAGATGAGTAGTTTTGAGACCCTCACTAGATTCTACAGTCTCATTAGTAGTAAGAATACTCTGCTTTTGCTTTTCCAACTTGGGAAATTGACACTTTCCTTTTTCTTTTTCAATAGAACAATATTTATTTTCCTTCTCCTTTGCAGTTCTTCCTAGATCCTTAGCTCCAAATTGTGGTTGTTTAAATAATTGGAAACTTGAACTTATACTAGTAGCATCTTTTGAAGCTCTTCCTGTGCTAGAAGGAAGTTTTGTGACCTGATCAATAGACCTTGTCCTTTCACGAGCAAGTTCCATTGACTTTGCCCTAACCATCATTTTCCATGCTTTGTCAATATCATCTGAGCCTCTGTTGTCCCCAGAACTTTGAGCAGAACCATCCTCAGTTGTCGATTGCTGACTACTTGTCGAAGACGACAAATGTTGTTGACCTGATCTGTCATGCAATACTGCACTGGTCTTCTGTTTTTGACAACTTCCATTGCCAGATTTAAGTGAACTGGAGGAAAAGCTCAATGACCCATTACGAAAGGCATTCCAATTTTGACGAAGTGCTCGTATACGACTGTGGACATTTCGACAACGTTGCAATGTTCTTGGACCTGATTGAGTTGCTCTATCAGCAACATTCTGAAATTTTCTTGTCCCAGGCCCATTTACTCCCTGTGCAACATTGTTTCCCCTATCAGGAGCTACAGAAGGTGACAGCTGATTTGTATTTGAAAAGATTCTTGTAGCTGTTCTGTTGACCATACAGCTATTTGAGTCTTGTACCATATCAAAGATTGTAACGTGTTCCTCAGCTGTTGGCAATACAGTTTCATTGTCACTATCATCACCTATTTCCCTAATGATATGTTCATTTCTACAGACAGTGCAGTCATGACAAAACCAATCTCCCTCAGGAACAGTGAAACCCAGGCCAACACAGTATGTATGAGAAGCTGAATCACAAAGATCACAAAGTAATAGAAGACTATCATCTGTCGTTTGATGGCACACATTACATTGAATTTGTGAATAAGGATCAAGAGGCCCAGACGTTGAGTTTCCATAAGGAGTGCAAACCTGCAAAAGACGCATAAGTTGGTATGTTAGATTGGAGTGCAGATAAGTTTTATATCCAAGTAAAAATTGGCAAAAAAAACAAAGAAGAGCTAATCCTCCAATTTTGCCACACAACATTAATGGGCTCATATGTGATAGTCTTTAAAGTTAATTTTTGGCTTGAGATTATAGGTACAGCCCAATTAGATTCCAATAAGCACACAACTATATGAAGTTTTAGAAGTATGATACAATTAATACACATGATATAGTTATTTGGTAATTTCGGTTATATGCTGTTCTTACATTTTTCTATTTAAGAATTCACATGTGTTTTGAAATCAAAATTGTTATGTAGGTGGCTTTTCTTTGGTCAATTAATTGACCGAGTCCTATTAGAACCCTTGTTTTTGATTTTCTCTTAATCAGTATACCCTAGCTGACTTTTGGTTTTACTCTAAAACTCTAAGAGCTAGCAGACTATAGCATCATCTAATAAAAGGTTGTTTTGGCTATGTCAATTAAGTAGTGCCACAACATAGAGCTAAGCTGTGGCATTGATTCTTTGAGAAATTCCAAGTTTCCATTATCACATGTTTTGGTAAGAGAGCTTTTAGGGTGTATTTGGGGTTTCAGTTTTGTGGGAGTGCCTTTGTGATGTAGGACAGAATTTATTGACGCTACCTTTGTAATATCCTTATTTTGTTAGTGAAATTTTCTCCTCGATGCCACCCATGGATGTAGGCCTAAGGCCGAATCATGTAAATCTTTGTGTTCCCTTTGCAATTGTCTTTTCTATTTTTTATTTCTATGTTGCACAATCCCATTATTATCTGGTTACACACACAACAAATAGGTGTCAAAGCTTCTGCCATCTCAACCAAAATTAATAGAGTTTTAGCTAATTCTATACATAAAATAAAATAAAATAAAAAAGAACCAATAACTGAGGTTGGAAAAATGCTAACCCTGGATGGTTCAAGTGTATATGATGAAGATAAACCCAAACTAACTGGGTTGTGAGAATCTTAACACAAAATGCACATGCACATGCGTAGACACACAGAGAGAGAGAGAGAGAGAGAGAGAGAGTATTCTGTGTTGATTTCTCAAGTCCACTTCATTAGGTTTTCTCTTCCACAAACATACCCTAAGGACATGGGGTAAGTTTTTTTTTTTTATAAGTCCCAATTACAATCAATTAGAGCACATCTTCTTTACTTTTCTTAGTTTTTTAAAATGTCTTTTGGCATAATCAATATAGAGATTAATAGTAATGCCAAACCAACATAATCACAATCTTTGCAGTAGATTAAAAACTGCTGAATTTCACCTATGAGGTTTTAGATGTAAAAGTTACCCTGTTGGTTTTGTTATCTCACTACAAATTAATAAAAGCAATGAGATGCAATTATTCCTATTAAGAGTGAAAATCCCATGTTGATTAGGGAGATTTGATAGTTCCAATAAATAAAATAGTAAACAGCCTTTGTTTTGTATGTGAGTGTTAGAAGTCAAAGTTTTGTATGATGTGTTAGTGTGCCATTGGGGTATTGGGGTTTAAGGTTTAAGAGTCTTAAGTTTGTGATTTTTACCAATGAAACCATTTAAATATCCGTTTGGGAACAACTTACTTAGCTGAAACTGAAAATATTTTACTGAAAATATTGTAGATAAAGGTAAAAGTAAGCTGAAATAGTACAGTGAGATGAATAGTACCAAAAAATGAAGTGGGACCCATGAATAGTAGCGAAAAAAATCTGAATAGTAAAATAAGCTGAAAAAAATTCAATGCCAAACGCACACTAAATTTTGTGTTTAGTGCATAATGTCTTTTTCTTTTTTACAACTTGATAGCAAAGCTAGGTTGATTAGGATTAGAAGTAGGGTTGGAAGAAGACCTTAAATATAACAAGCACAATGATCAAGAATGAACCCTTTCATGGGGAAGATAATTTTGTTCCTTAAGAGTGAAACACTGTTAAAGATATCTTGGTGTAACAAGGACTGATGAGGATGTGGTTTGGAGAGCTAAAGGAGCTAGCCTTTCTATCTGATTATGATTCAAAAAAGCTTGGATGAAAACAGTGAATAATATATGTTTAAGCAAGTATGATAATATTATGATGATTCAAGAAAGCCTTGTATCATCTGTAGATGGATGAAGGTACTAATATTATGTATCATCTGAATGCTTTTAATAAATTGAATACTCAACTGTTGAGTATGGAGGACAAGATTTAAGAGGATCAAGCTCGAATGCTTTTAACCTCACTGCTTCCTTCATAATATACCTTGGTGACTATAAAGTTGGTTAGCAAAGACACTCAAGAATGCTACAGTTCTTTTAAAGATAAAGATGTTTAAGAAGCCAAAAAATAATTTGAAATTTCAGACATTTTTAGTGAAATCCAAATCTAAGTTAAGGAAGGAATATGTATCATGTAAAAACTTTTGATTGAGAGAAGTAAAGATTGAAATTTCGACCAAGGAAAGATATTAATATGTGGAATGCCATTACTATCATAAGTTAGAGCATACGTAGTATTTAGTGGAGGGTAGCCGTGTTAGTTTTTGGCATGACCCATGGTGTGGGCCTACTCCGTTGAAGGAACTATTCCCTTCTATGTATGCTTGCTCAGTTTCTAAAGAAGCATGGATATCTGACTTGGTTGTATCAAATTTAGAAGGAGGCAGGAGTTGGAATTTATTGTTTCGTCATGGTCAACCATTGTCTACTCATTCTTTGAGCTTATTTATTCCTGTATGCCGAGGGGTGAGGGGGATGATCAGCTGGTCTGGAGATTGACTACATCTGGTGTTTTTGATGTGCGCTCTTTTTATAACTTATTATCTAGTCCTACCATTGATGCCTATCCTTGGGAGTGTATATGGCGTACTAAGGTGCCTAAACGGGTGTCTTTCTTCTTATGGACAATAGCTAATGATGGGATACTCACCATTGACAACCTTATTAAGAAAGGTCAGTTTTTGGTTAATAGATGTTGTTTATGTTGCTACGATGGGGAATCAGTGGACCACCTTCTTCTTCACTGTAAGTTTTTTCATGCCCTATGGTGTGAAGTTTTTGCAGTGTTTGGGATTCAATGGGTAATGCCAAGGTGGCAAGGTCAATGAACTCTTTTTTCTTTCTTTGGAGAAACTTGTTTGGAAAGCATCGTTCAAACATTTGGAATATGGTCCCAGCTTGTTTAATGTGGTTAGTCTGGCAAGAACGTAATGCCCACATTTTTTGAAGATAAGGCAAGAACTTTGGAACATCTAAAATGTTTAATTTTTCGTACTCTGTTTCTTTGGGCTCGTGTTTGGGGGTGGACAAACTATACTGCTGTATCTGATTTTTTAGTTTCTATTTCCTGTAGCTCTTGATCTTCTTGTATTTGTTTCATTGTTCAAAGTGTTCACCATCGTGAACATGATGATCAATTTTTTTCAATAAAAGTTTTAATACCTATAAAAAAAAAAGTAGTATTTAGTGGAGGAAGTTGAGAGATGAATTACAAAATTTCAAGTCATAATTCTATGAATGCGGCGATTGTTGCAATAGATAATGGTAGTTATATTAATAGTAAAGGAATAGATCCAATTATATTCTATGGATTTTGGATTCTACCTACTCCTTTCATGTGTTACAAGCTTGTGATTGTGATAAAGTAGCTATTATGTTAACTAGCAATGTGGAATGTAAATTTCTGGGAAAAATTACCGTAAAACTATGATTTTTGATAAAGTAATTTAGAGTGATCAGTTTTAGTCCCTTATATGAATTGGCCAAACTAAAAAAACTGACACATCATCACTCCAATAGACACATCAAGCACTAAAATCAATCAATTTTAGGCACCAAAATTGATATCTTAAAGTTTTTGTGGACTAAAAGCGATCATTTTAAACTTCGGGTTTCGGGGTAAAAGCCTAAAGTTCAGGGACCAATGTGTTTTATCCAAGCTTATTTGTTAGTTTTGGAATCCCACATTAAACAATAACAAGGTGCAATAATTCCTATTAGGAGATTGTAATAATTGAAAGAAAAAAACTGTCTTTTGTGTGACTTAGTGTGAGTACACAATTGGGTTTTGTGTAGTTTGTATAAATTCAAAATCAAAAGGCATAAAGAAAAAGAAAGAGAAAAGTGGGCAGACCTGGTCACGAAGTGGGACGTTGACAACGCGTTGGACAGCGTCCTTGAAGAGCCTTTGAATGGTACTGAACCTGCGCTTGCATATGGGGCAGCGGGACTCGACCTTGGACCACTCCATGATGCAGAGGAAGCAGAAGTAATGGTCGCAGCAATCGATTTTGCCTCTGATCGATTCTCCACCGTCGGATAAGCAGATCATACACGGTGAAGCTGAATTGGCCGTCCATTGTTGTTGCTCTTCTCGGTGGTGATGATTATTTGGGTCCTCCTCGCCGTCGTCGTCTTCGATTTTCGATTTCGAGGTTGAGGTTGAGGTTGAGGTGGGGGATAGGGTTTTGCAACGCTTGTTTGGGGGCTCAGTCGCCGCCATTGGAGACGGAGTTGCTGAGGCTCGCCACTTGGCCGGGGTTACAAATTTATTGTGGGTACTGAAATACTTGGAGTCGGTATCAACATCCTATATGTTATCGACTTAGGAAATTACGTTAAAAGACCTATGAAATTACTTCTAAGTTTTGTTTTGTTTTTATTTTTTTATTTTTATTAGAAAATCACTCCTAAATTTGTAAAAGGTCGATTGTACCAAGGAAGGAGAAGGGGGGGGTGGGGGGGTGGTTTAAATTTGGTGTTTTAGGTAGAACAAGCTTATAATTTTTTTTTTTTTTTAGATTCTCAAAAAAAAAAAGCTTATAATTTTTTTTTTACTCTCTAAAAAAAAGGCTTATAATTAAAAATTATTATCTATCTTTATTTTTTTATTTTAGTTTGAGCAATAATAAAATAAAGAGAAAAAGAAGAAGAAGAGAAATCGTTAAAAAAAAAAAAAACTTTGTGTTTCACTTAAGAAACTATTTTTGATTTTTTAACAATCACTTTCTTATCATTTTAAGCATTTTTTTTTCTCTCTTTAAAAAAAATCTTGTCTCTTTACTCTATCTATTCAAATCACTACAAAATTGATTCCAACAAGTCTTAAATGGAATACCAAATTTAATCGATAATTTCTCTTCTTTTTTTCTCTCTTTTTTTTTTTTGTTTTGTTTCATTACTGTCTAAAATAATGAAAATATATAACAGAGATTAATAGAGACTTTGTATTAAAAAAAAAAATTTAATTTATGACTTAAAAAATGGGACCTAATCTAAAATAGTTATATACTTTGAGAATTTTTATGTAATTTCTCTTATCAAAATTGGTAATGTTAATTTGCTAATTCATTTTTTTAAAATAAAGTTAATTTCATAATTTAATCTCATCTCCCATTAAAGTTTAATTAAATTAATTTAAAACTTCAACAAAATTAATTAATGTGGAAATTGAAGAACACGTTAAAAGATTATTATAAAAAGTGTGAAAATTTCAAAATCAAGTTAATTTCAACTACTATTTTTATTATAAATTAAATGAAAAGAAGACTTGAGGATGATATTTACTTGATTTTGAAAGTTGAAAAATTAAATTGATTACATTAATATAGTTGAGTAACTAGATTGAACTTTACTTGATACTTTGAGAATGTCCCCTTTTTGTATTAAATTATTGATTTGGTCTTCAAAATATTTGTGCACAAAACTTATTAAGTTGATTCTTAAACTATTAATTTTGTTAACGAGGACTATGTAGTCCTCAACTTTTTAAATTAAGTCAATATTATTTTTAAATTTCCTTTCCATTTAAAGTTTTAATGGAACTAGTTGTTGTGCCAAACAAAACATGTACATATTTGATTCAAGGAAAGATGCCAACGTGGTATAGGAAAAAAAAGTAATGTTACCAACAAAACATTTTTCGCAACAATTAAATTGTCTAACTTTTTCTGTATCATTTTAATTGAAACATGTAATTGAAAATTTCATTTATAAATAATAATATTTTTAATGAATATTTTTTATTTTTTTAGAATCTCTAATTTAGGAGGAAGAGAAATAAGGAAGGTGGATAGGGTGGTGGTTGAGTTATGGTCCCCAGTCCTATGAGGTTGATACATGTACACTAGCTTGTAGGATGGAGCATGACATTTAGCTTGATGCCTTTGACAGAGTTAAGAGGATTATTGGTTTTTTTACACACAAAAAAATAAAAGTTGCCACCACCTTGATTACTTTTTTTTTATAATTATTTTTACAAATGAAAGTGTTCAAACCTCTTCGAATATTTGACTATTCTCTTGGGTGTATGTAGTTCTCCCATCCCACACGCATTAGGTTATTACAAGGAGGTATCTCATGGGGGTGGTTCTAGGATCTCATGAGGTCTTAAGAACCACTAAGCCAATCCCTTAGGGCTACCTTTATTATATTTTCTAAATTCCTTGTATTATGTATTTAAACATATCTTGATATAAATAAGTTAAAATTTATTGAATATATTGAGTATTTTGGATGGAAAATTAGGTTTTTCTCTTTCTTTCTTTTTTTTCTTTTTTTTTTTTTTTTTTTGAGTGGTAAAACCAAGTTTGGGTTGGGTCTAGGTATCCATAGGTAAAAAATCTAGGCATGAATCGGGTATGGACTCCAATTGGGTATTGGAATTTGGGTATCCACGAGTAAAATTTTTGGGTCGAGTTTGGGTATACCCGACCCAAATCCGGTCCATGGCCATCCTTAGGAGGATATTCCAAGTTTGATCACTTTCTCCTCCACTTTACTTCCTTTTTAAAATCTTACATGTTAGGCCTCATCTATTAAAAGAAAGTTTGAGCTCACATGTAATTAAATCATAATCTTAAACTTTTGGGAGCATTTAACAACCTTCACCTTAGAAACAAAAGAAGGGATCCTTCCAAGTGGTTTTCTAATGTCCAAGTATCTCTTGGTAAGTAATCTTGTAATCCATCTCTAGTCATCATTCACCAATCTTACAGCTTGTTTAGATATATTGGATCCCTTTTATTCCTGTCTCATGGGCCCAAGGATTGTCCTACAAAACTTACCTCACTTTGTAGTGTCAAGTTTAAACATGTTTATCATGGACATGCTTACCATGAAATTAAGACATTAATCGGTTTTTGGTGTATGCGGGAATTGAATCTCGTCTCTTATTCAACTAATAGAAATTTTACTAGTTGAACTAAGAGCTAAAAGTGTCATATTATAAAGTATGAATAATGTATGTATAGTTTTCCTACAAGAGTTTGGAATAACTATAATAATATCTTCTCTTTTCTTTTATAGAAAAAAGATAAAAAGATTTTATTAAGAAAAGTCCATTATATTAGTCAAGTATAGAATAAAACTATGGAGAAATAACCTCCATTCCAATACAATCTGAAACACTATGAGCATTTACATCCGAATCTTCATACTATTCTATTTTACCATCTCAAAACCTACTTTATCATTTATACCATACCATTTTACAACACTTCCAACATCCCAACTTTTATTTTCCTATTCTACTCATTAAAATAATATTTCTACACCATAAAATAATATATCCCAAAATCACCATCATTTACTATACAACACATTATTTATTCTTTCTCTCTCATTCTTTTTATCCAAGAATAACCACAAATTTACCGAAACCACCATCACCACAAGCCCACCACCACTGCACTACACACACCTGACACCACCACCACCAACAACCTATAATCTACCATAAACACAAAAAATAAAAAATAAAAAAAATAGCAACCCACGGTCCCTACAACCCGCGGTGGCAAACACAAACCCACACCCATGACAGCAAACCCAGACCCATACCAGTAAACCCACCCCTTCACCACCCATGGCAACCCCCACCTCCACGACTCCACCATCATCAATCACCACACCATCACCACACCACCACCAAACCAACCTAAACCAACCAATTCGAATCCAAACCAACCCAGTCACGACCCACCTGATCTCCACTGCTCGATCAAAACCCATGAACCACGCCGTGCTAAAGCCTCACAACGACTTCTTCGACAAGTTCCCATTGTCAATGCTGACTCTTTTCTGACTGTACCATCTCAATCTGTTGTACAATAATTTTTCCAACGAGGTTCCAATATCGGTCAACGGTTTGACCTACCTCCTAACGCTCCACCTCGAGGAGAACCTATTTTCCAGTTCTATTTCCGGTCTGAACCTCCCAAATCTATAGGACTTCAACGTCTCTGGTAACCGCTTCTCTAGTGAAATACTCAAATCTTTATTAGGTTTTCCCATTTCTACTTTTGCTCAAAACCTGGGTCTCTGTGGGTCACCCACGAACCACGCTGATCAAAACTCATGAACCACCATCTCGATCCACTCCGCCGGACCCATGACTACGCCAAAAAAAATGAACCATTATTGAGAGAGGTGAGACTGAGAATGTTCTAGAGAGAGAGAAGATGAGACAAAGTGAAGAGAGAGAAAGTGGCATATATATAGGGGAGAATAAAAAAATTATTATTTTGTTTTGCAATACCAAGTTTTTAAAAATCTGGATGTGGGCTGATTTTCGAGTTTTAATGCTAAATTTGTCCTACATATAGCATTTGGCAGTTCGGATGTGAATGCTCTAAGAGAATGTATAACTAGACTATGATCGAGTAAGCAATTGAATAAAGGTTATAGAAAAGAACTTTGCATATTTAATAAGAGGATCAAAAGTGGCCAAAGCTTTCATGATCAACTTTGAATCCCCTTTCCAACACAGCTTATTTAATATCAATCTCTGAACCAAACTTAGATGCCAGAGCTACAGTGGGAGAAAGATGTAACTTAAGTGCCCAAGCTGCAGTGGGAGAATGTACGTAAACTCAAGTAAAGCGTTAAATACTGTTTAATGTTCCTGATGGAAAAGTTCAGAAATCTCGCCCCCCCCCCCCCAACTATTACATTAAAAATAAAATTAAAAAATTAATTGGGAAAGATGGTAATAAATGCACTGCAAAAATTGGTCCATTTTTGCTGTCGTGAATCTCGATCATCATGAGTATGTTCCACCTGTAATAACAAGTGTCATATTACCATTCTACTCTTTCTCGCGAGCGAAGTCGTTTATCCATTGAATTTGATGGCAACAGCACTACTAATAAGATCCTACATGCGTTTCACTTGCTTCTCTCAGAAAAATCACACCCCGTTCTCAACCTTTATTCTTCTTCAACCATACTATCTCTCTCTCTCAAAGATGAATTTTACAATTAGTTCATATTATATATATCTTCCATTTAATGCAGAATTTTCATCTTAATTTTTTGTGCATATTGTGAGTTAGAACATAATATCAAGGCAAACTTCATTAAATAAGAGATTTGATATTTAATTAGAAAGATTTAGAAGTAAAGGATTCATGGCAGTCATAGGTAGAAACTTGATACGTGCATAATTTTTGGGAGGGAAAATATAAATATTTAGAGAAAAAGAGATAGAATTTTGGTTGTTTCTAATGAAACACTTGATACGTACTAGGAACAAAAGATAACGAACGATAAAGTTTGGATTAAAAGATAACAAAGGGATAAAGTTTGGATTTGATAGAGGAAATCCTGACCTCTGTGAACCTTTTGAATTTTATTGAGGAGATCCTAACCTCTGGAAACTAATTAGGATCCAATTTGATTAAACTTATCTAATATTTTATTGACAATAACTTCAGCTATTTAAACACAACAAAGTAACGTAAAGGTCACCATCGCACACTTTTGGTGCGTTGGTCACTTCACAAGTATAAATGCTAATGAGGTGTGAAGAGTAAAGGCCGATATTCAAGTCTCCAGGAAGGAGCTTCACACACATATACAGTTCCTAAAACTAGGACACCACTAAGGCACTAACAATACAATCCAAATACAACTCAAAGTGGGTTCTAATTAGCTTAATTGGTAAAATCTCTGATGGTTGAATAAAAAATCTGGGGTTCAGTCCCCACCTACACCAAAAACCAATTAGTGTCTTGGTCTGATGATAAAAAGCTAGAGATTTAAGGTTCAATCCCCGCTTACACCAAAAATCAATTGGTGTTTTGGTCTGATGATAAAGAGCTACTATTAGAAGCAGATGCCATAGGTTGAAACTATCTTAAAAAAAAAAAAATACAACTCAAATACTATTAACTTCTTACTCACACTAATCTCACCACTAAGGCACTAACAATACAATCCAAATACAACTTATATACTAACAACTACTCACACAAATCTCTATCTTAACTAATACCTATCAATATAGGTAACAAAAATCTCCCTATATTAACTAATATCTATCAACAAATTAACACTATCTTTTCACTCTATATATGACCTCTATTTTGTATACTCACTACATTAAAACCTTTACAGAAACCAGAATGACTATCTCATCAGGCAGCAATGCTCAACTCCTCATTTCCCCATACCAAGCACAAAGCCACATGATACCACTCTTAGACCTAACCCACCAACTACTACTCCATAACTTCACCATCATCATTCTAATCACCCCGAAGAACCTCCATCTCCTCAACTCTCTTCTCTCCACTCACCCCTCCATTAAAACCCTTGTTCTCCCAGTTCCTACACACCCTTCAATCCCACAAGGTCTAGAAAACACCAAAGACTTAGCCCCCACTTCTTTCAAAGCCATGATGCGCTATTTAGGTGAACTCTACGACCCCATAACACAATGGTTCAAATCCCACCCTTCACCACCTGTGGCTGTAATATCCGACATGTTCTTAGGTTAGACTCATTAACTCACATGTGAACTGGGTATTCATCGTATCGTGTTCTCGCCCTCTGTTGATATGGCTTTGTCTATCATGTACTTTCTCTAGCGTGACCTCCCTAGGAGAGAAAACCCTAGTGATGAAAACGAGGTTGTTTCGTTCCCCAACAGTCCCAGTTCCTCGAAATACCCTTGGTGGAAGCTCTCTCCCCTTTATCGTAGCTTCGTTGAAGCAAACCCAGATTCTAAGTTCATCAAAGATGCGTTTCGTGCTAACATGGCAAGTTGGGGACTCGTTTAACGAGTTGGAAAGGGTTTATTTGGAACATTAGAAAAATGATATAGGGCATGATCGTGTGTGGGCGGTAGGGCCAATACTCCCATATGGGCCCAATTAGAGTGGTGGGTCCAGTTCAGGAAAAGTAGAAGAGATTTTATCGTGGCTTGACACGTGTGAAGATCACAAGGTTGTGTATGTGTGCTTGGGGAGTCAAGCTATATTGACCAATAATCAGATGGAGAAGCTTGCATTTGGTTTAGAGAAAAGTGGGGTCCAGTTTGTTTGGGTGGTAAAGGAGCCACAAAAGTACACGTGGATGGTGATAACAACACAGTTCCACCAGGATTTAAGGATCGTGTGGTTGGGAGAGGCCTTATTATTAAAGGGTGGGCCCCACAGGTTTTGATACTGAGTCATCGAGCCGTGGGCGTGTTCCTAACTCACTATGGATGGAACTCGGTCCTTGAGGAAATTGTAGCTGGGGTGCCACTACTGATGTGGCCATTGGGAGCTAACCAATTTGTGAATGATAGTTTATTGGTGGACGAGTTAAAGGTGGCAATAAGGTTCGATGAAGGTAGAAAATTTGTGCCTGACCCGAATGAGTTGTCACGAGTTTTAGTTGATTTGGTGAGTCAGGAGCGAGTCAAGTGTAAATAAGCAGCTAAGTTGCGTGGGGTCACACTTAAGGCCATTGAAGAGGTGGGAGTTAGATTATTGAATTTGACTCGATGGTGAGCAAGTTGGCTGCACTTACATTACCAGTGAAGAATAGTACCTTATAGTAATTAATTGATTATTATTCGAAAAAAGAAGTAATGATATTGAAGAGATGTTAAGGACAAATTTTTCACATTACATAGCTTCATTTCATTGGCGATCCGCACCACGTCAACGTTATTATGGATTTTGGGAAAATCTCTTTTAAAGTCCAAAAATGCCCATATTTACACAAAAAGGCATCAAAGCCCATGGTTCAAGCTCATAACACATCATCTTATTTTTGGCTCATGATCAAAGCTCATGAGTCTCAATGGGGGAATTTTAAGAGTCGTGGTTTAGAGGGCTAAGAAGTATGTTCAGTAAGGCTCCAGTGGTTCAAAATTGATAAAGGAAAGCATATTGCTTGGCATTTCTTCTCCAATTCCTTGAACTCTGACGGGTCAGTGTGCAATAGGTAACATTTGGTAAGTCTCTCATATCACATAACACTTAAAATGATAAAACTCTCCATACTCTTTACATAAAAATTAATATTCATCATATAATATAAGTTTAAAAATGTAATTATAATATTTCATATCAATTATATTATTATCATCTAAATCAATCCCAAGCACATGGCTAAACATATTAATATTTCATATCTAGCATTAAATGCTCGCCTTACTCTCCAAGATTTGGTTAAAATACAAAAAAAAAGACCATAATTACATCTCAAAAACTTCATCAAATATCAACCAACTAGTCTATTACTTACCCAAATTATATATGGACTAAGCATATAATTTAGCCAAAAATATCAACAACAGCTCCAGCAAAAGCTACAACAGCTCCAGCACATTCTACAGTAGCTCCAGCTATGGTACCAAAAATAAAAGGATCTCATAAAGATTATCTTACCATTTTTAGCCAAACCATGAATTTAATGCCAAATATTTTCCCTCCAAGCAAAAGATCTCACTTTAGATGGCATCATTTAATAGCTAACAGCTGTGATAGCACCATTAAGTCTCTAACTTTTCTTCTTTTGGCTAAAAAGAAAAAATCCCACTAATGCAACCATTTACCTTATCAAAGATTTTTCCTTATTTGCTAAATTTCCCTTCAACTAGTTCTAATCTAGTTACATGCTTGACTCTATATAAAGAGGACCAAGTCACACACCAGGAGGGATCCCCTCTCTCATCCCCAATATTTTGAAACTTCACTTTGTTGCATATGTCTCTAAACTCTTCCATACTTCTTCATTTCTCATACAAAATCTCCCTTCTTAGAAAGTAACATAACCCATGACATAATACAAAAAACCAATTCAGCAGCAGCTATAATCTCATCTATTTACTATATTTAACCTTCATATTATCTATCTCACACTTCCATATATTTTACAAACACATTCCTCACAAAATACCCGTACATACTCCTCATATATCTTTAAACTCCATGTCTCACATATCATACATATACAAGATCCATGTCCAACAAAGTTTCTACATATAATTCCTATACATATTACAAACACCATATCTCACAAAATATATATACTTCTTATCATCTCGACACATCTTAAAACATATTAAACACTCCTCCAAGAACACATTACAAAACCCCTTTCTCATGGAAGACATATGAACATCAATACTAAGGCCTTTCTCTTAAAAGGCACAAATATTAAAGTCATTCTCATTGAAGGCATACATTTCTAATACTTAAAGCTATTTTTATGAAAGACACAAACTTATAAAATTAAAAGCCATTCTTATGAAAGACAATATCTCTCATATTTGATTAAAAACTAAAAGAACATTACATGGGGAAAATCATTTAAGTGCATGATTAAGGAGACAAACTTAACCAACCAATGCACATGGCTGGACATGCTCTCTCTCCTTCTAGTTACACCAATTTTTCCCTTTCAAACATGAAGTTACCATAAAAAGATTTACTTCCAGCAGGAGACACGTGGCTACGCGCAAAAACCGCCCCCGACAAGAGATTATTCCACAAGTGAAATATTTCTAAAACGTATTTTAATGTAGAAATAACATAATTTTTAATAAGAATTTGTATGTAGACATTTCACTTTTATTTTTTAAAAATTAGTTTATCTAGGAATAACTTAACAAGCATGTCCTTTAAAATTAAAATTAAAATTAAATTAACAAGATGTAGACACTCCATTTTGCAGCTCTTGTTTGACATAACTCGCGTTGTATCGCATATCATTACCATATCATTTCACAAGTGCAAAATTGTAATTTTGATTGTTTGATCTCCAAATACATTTTTTGAAATAAATTTTCAGATTACACCAATTAAAACGACAGTTCATAGGTCTCAAATGCGTGAAGGAGTAGTCATTTCCTACAAGGTAATTCTTTTAGTGATTTTTTTAATATCTTTTTATTGCTCATAAGATTTTGATTGTTCCATATGATTTTTAGTTGCTTCTTTCTCTTTTACTTTTCTGGAAAATTTTGACTCTAAAAAAAATAAGCCTCATTACATGCATGAAGCGCATGTGGTGAGGCTAGTATCGAATTAATTAAACTATTATATTATTTTCTTGGTTCATAACATATAATTTTTTAGTGGTCTCTATTACACACACTTTAGTGTACACATAGTACACACAAGCCTAGTAAATTAAAAAAAATGTTAAGATCACAACTTTTGACACGATTTTGCCACAACTTATCATAACTTGCCACATGAGTATTGAGGCAAAAGTTGTGGTCCTATTATTACATTGTAAATTGTGACTTGTGTGTACGTTGTATACACTAGAGTGTGTGCACTGTAATTATCCTAATTTTTCATGTAGAACTTGAAATCCCACTTGATAGTTGACTTAATGAGTCTTAAAGAAAATCACGCTTCCAAGTTCCTGATTAGGGTAATTACATTAAACCCACATATGGTTAAGCTAATGTAATAGTGATTAATTTTATTTTTATTTTTTATATACTTGCCATTACTAGTGATATCGTAGAAGCCTAAAGAAAGCACACACGATACTCTCTTTGATGAAACAGAAACTAAATTGTTACTTTCTGGTAGTAAACCTTGAATCCACGAGGGTCCTTGAATCCACAAGAAGAAATAGTTCTGGAATCTACCAAAGAAACAATAGACAAAAGTCTATATTTTTATTCATTTGAAAACTCTTAAAAAACGTTTACAGATCAAGGGACCTATTTAAGGGCTTCGTAAAACTTGACAAATAAGAAAATATATTCTAAAATAAGTATTAATCAATATCTAACCATAACAAAAACTAAATTTGACCTAAAAAGCATTAAAAGCACCTAAAAACAAGGAAATAAAATGTCATAAACCTAAAATAATGAATTTTACATAAAAATACGAAAATTAAATAATTACAAAAATTAAATAATAGATTATGTCCTACATTAGTTAGAAATGTGAGTATATATAATTTTGTAATGTTCAATAGGAGGTCAATAAAAGTAGGGGTATGCATGGGTCAAGGGATTTTTTGAAGCAACCCACCATGGTGGGTCAAAAAAAATTTGACCCAACCCACCATGATGTGTCAAAAAAAAAAATTCAACCCATCACATAAGTCCAACCTAACCCACATGGGTCAGGTTGAACCTATGAGTTGGACAAATTTATTATTATTATTATTATTATTATCATCAAATAGAGTAAAAAAAAAATATAAATATAAATATATAAAAAAACCCAAAGATTAGTATCAATGTAATTCTTTAAAGGAAAACAACACTAATGACTAAACAATAATAGTAATTTACTAGAATTTGTGTGAACTAATTGACTTTTATATAGGATAGGAAGAGCTAGTTATTTTAAAAAATTTATTAATTATATAATATTTTTTAAATATATATATTAAATATATGGGTGGGTTGGGTTAGGTTTGGTGGGTTTAAAATTTTATAACCCAAACCCAACCCAACCCACTATAAAAATTTTTTTTGTAACCCAACCCAACCCACCAAGCCTTAAAAACCGACCCAACCTTGTAGATTGGGTTGGATCAAGTCGGTTTTGGTGTGTTGGCTGCACACCCCTAAATAAAAGAGTTTTGCATGTTTGGTTACTAGTTACTTTTGCTAAATTGTCATTATATTTGAACTTTAGGAGTAATTTAAAAGCACATTGAATTCTCTTAATTTTTTTTTTTGGTAGTTTTTAAATGTATTTCTATTTACAACAGCAGATTTGAACACTGAAGTTAGCCCCCCTCCCCTCTAGTCTCTAAGTCACCTCTTTGAGTTCTAAAGTCTCATTTTTAAACATCAACATAGTCACCGGTAATAAAAAATATGCTAGGAGTGATACTAATAAAAGTATAACTTTATCGTCCTCCTCAAGGTTTGCCCTAAATTTTATAATTTAGTATTTAACCCAATAGACATGTTGAGATACTCCAATAGATTTGAGCCTTTCTTATTTGCAAGTAATAAAATTGCTTCTTCATGCACAACTCCTTGTAGTCTTCATCCATTTCTTTGTAGTCTTCATCACTCATCTTTTCAAGTTTCTTTGCCTTCCCAAGTAAGGCCTTCTAAACTCCTTGTTGGATTAAGAAAAAACAAAGTTTAGCTACAAAATTAGTTATAAACTTGTAACCTAAGGCTACAACCTTATTTAATAACATTAACATTACTACATATTTCCAAAATCTAACTATTAGATTGCATGTTCTTTACGTTTTTAATATATACATGTCAAGTTTTGTGCTAATCAGATATTATTTACTATATGATCTATAAGATTATATTTTATACATAATTTTAAACTTTAAAAACTTGCAATTTAAAGAATTTATTGATGACATAACTATTGATCTTTAATTTTCTAGAAATTTTGCAATCATGGAGGACATAAGAAGAGAATGTAATCTAATGGTGGATTTGTCAAAATTCACCTCTAATAAGAAGATATTTAGTAAAGCTGTAACTTTAAATTATAACAAATTTCATAGCTGAACTTTGTCTATTAAGAAATCCTTCATTTGCATCTACCAAAAAGAAACAATTTCCTTAGTACACAACTTCTTGTCATCTAAGAAATTTGAATCCTAAACTTCATTTGATATCACTTATTATGCAAATAGCACTCACAATTTAAAAAAAAAAAAAAAAGTTAGAGACAAAATTAATGAATATATACAGAGAACATAAGAATTTATGTATTTCACCAAAATGTCTATGTCCAAAAGCGACGACAATTAGAAAACTTCATTATAAAATAAGAAATTTATAATAGCAATACAAGGATTCTCTCACGAAAGACATAAGATACATATCTAAAAAAAAAAGGCGAAAGGAAGAACTTAATAAGCGTCAATGGGCCTTGTAATTTTATTATTAAAGCAAGGTTGTAACCTGAATCCAACCTGAAAATAAGTTTTTTTTTTGAGAAAGAAAACAAGTTAAAATTTAGATCTAGACATAAACATATTGTACGGTGGAATACTTTCATTTGGATCAATGCGATTTCATTTTGTTTTCATTCTGATGCGGTCCAAAAAATATTTGAGAAGGGCTTAGTACTAGTAGTACTGGTATCTCCGAAAGGCCCAAATTTGGGTTGGGCTTGAGGACCAGATATCTTGTATTGGGCACAGGCATATGGGCTCATCACTACTCTTTCTTTTTTTTTTTTTTTTTTGGATTTGCAGCAGCACATGAAAGAAGTTGCAAAAAGTTATGTTAGGTATAAGTCAGCATGATTACCTTTTGGACAGTGTTGATGACACTATTTTTTTGTCTCCGTTTTTAGGAAATGATGGAAAAAATTTTATTTCAAGAAATCTCACTGTCTACCATGAGAAAGAAAATTGAGGGTATCATTCCAATCGAATAGCTTCTTTCTCACCTGGCTTACAAGATCTCAAAATATAAGAACTTGAAATTTCTATAAAAGATGGGACATGATTACTTCTTTGCCGCACAGTCCATGAGTACAAATCCAAATTTGTTTCAGCTACCAATTAGCCGACTTTGACTGTCTAATAATTGAGTGCATTTTTTTTTTTTTTTTTAAAATCTGAATAAAAACCTTATTGAACGAAAACAGAGGAGAGCTCAAATGTTGAGCTTGCTCCAACAAAATTATGCTCCCCTTTCTTCTTCTCTTCAATACTAGCCATGTGTCATAACAAGAATTAAACAAAATGTAGAACGCTATACTAGAAAATAAAGCATATGAAGTAAGTACTCATTATTTTGTAAGTAAGCTTTAGCACTAAAATGATGAGATTCGAATTAATCACTAATATTTCATCATATATGTGATCAATGATCTTAATCATTTATGCAACCCAAAGGCAAAAATCTTGTATAGATACGTGTGAGTGAGTAAAACCATAAAAAATACATTTAACCCACGAACATTCTTTCACCCGTGCTATGACTTGTCACAAAGTTATGCTGTGGTCCCAATGTAACATCGCTTTGCTATATATCTACGTACATCATGCGTGACGTATAACTAAAGAAAGGAACCAAATTTCAAAAAAATAAAATAAAAATAAAAGTCAGCAAAGGCAGCAAGGGCTTGATTTGGCACCATTTATCTAAACAAGTCCAAAGTGACTTATTGCGGCCTCAAGAAGTTAAAAATTTGCCACCATTGATGTAAATGCTCTTTCTAGAACAGGGATGTTTTTCCTTGTCCACGAGTCCCCACTACCCACCAATGTGACATCGCTTTGCTATATATCTACGTAGGTCACGCATGACGTAGAACTAAAGAAAGGAACCTTAAAACCATGGGATTCTCGTTTCCATGCCAAACTTTATCATGTTCCTTCTATTTTGGAGGAACATCTTCTATTTACATTTGGCCACGTATAAAAAAAATAAAAAATAAAAATTAAAAAATTAAAAAAATAAATAAAAGTCAGCAAAGGCTGCAAGGGCTTGATTTGGCTATATTTATGTTCAAACTAAGCAACAGCTATTGCCCATTCCCAAATTTCATCCCCATTGAAATTGAAGACCTAAAACCCACCAACAAATAATAGCCAAACCTCACCGCACAACAAAGCTTCTTTAATCTTTACAGAAAAAAGCCATGTCCACCACCAAGTCCAAGACCAACCTCCACATCGTTGCTTATCCTTACCCAACCGCAGGCCACATCATCCCCCTCCTAGACTTCACCCACCTGTTACTCACCCGCGGCCTAAACGTCACCGTTTTAGTCACCCCCAACAACGTCCATTTACTTGAACCATACCTCACCACCCACCCATCTTCTCTCAAACACTTGGTTCTCCCGGCCCCAGATATCACTCCACCTCCACATAAGAGACTCATCGCTAACGTGCGCGCCTTGCGTGACCTTCACTATCCTATCCTACTCCAGTGGTTCCAGTCTCAACCTTCACCACCTGTGGCTATCATATCTGATTTTTTCCTCGGCTGGACCCACCACCTTGCCTGTGAGCTTCAAGTGCCACGTCTCTGCTTCTCACCCTCCGGTGCTTTTGGGATGTCTGTAGCTTTTTCTATGAGCCGTGACCCACCCAAAAACAATGATCCTGGTGAGGATATCAATTTCCTAATTTCATTACCTGAGGTCCCGAATTCCCCTACGTACCCTTGGTGGCAGATCCCTCCACATTATAGAAACGATCTTGAAGCTGACCCAGATTGGGAATTTCACAGAAACAGCATGCTGGCTAATTTCGAGAGTTGGGGAATTGTGTTTAACTCGTTCGCCAGTTTGGAGACTGTGTACTTTGACCATCTGAAGAGAGAGGTTGGACACAATCGAGTGTGGGCGGTAGGACCTGTATTGCCACTTGAAGGTGATTTGATTGGATCGGCTACTAGAGGTGGGGCCAGCTCTGTGCCATGTCATGAGCTTATGACGTGGCTGGATGCTCATCTTGACAACTCTGTTGTTTACGTGTGCTTTGGAAGTCGTACTGTGTTGACAAGTAAGCAATTAAATGTTCTTGCGACAGCGTTGGAGTGTAGTGGGGTTCATTTTATTTTGTGCGCGAGGGTGCCTGATGATCAAGGTTTGATTCTTGATGGGTTCAAAGATCGTGTGGGCGATAGGGGATTAGTGATCAAGGGGTGGGCCCCACAGGTGGCTATACTAAGGCATCGAGCTGTAGGTTCATTCTTGACTCATTGTGGGTGGAACTCCGTGTTGGAAGGACTTATCTCGGGAGTTGTGATGTTGACATGGCCAATGGGTGCAGAACAGTTTACAAATGCCTTGTTGTTAGTCGACCAATTAGATGTGGCAATTAGAGCTAGCGAGGGCACTCGGAATATTCCTGACTCTAATGAGTTGGCTCGATTATTAGTACTTTCACTCAACAGAATTAAGCCCCAAAATGTTCGAGCCAAAGAGCTGAGTGATGAGGCCCTAAGCGCGGTCAAGGGAGGAAGTTCCAACAAAGATTTGGATGAATTGATCAATCAATTAGCTAACATCAAAAAATTAGAGTGAATATAAATTATAGAATCATAGTAGCATTTTATATGGTTTTACTCACTCACACATATCTATTTTGGATTTTTGCCTTTGGTTGCATTAATGATTAAGATCACTGATCACATATATGATAAAATCTTAGTGATTAAATTGATTCTTATCATTTTAGCCTTAAGACATACTTAAAAAATAACCGAGTACTTGCTTCATATGCTTTATTTTCTAGTAATAGTATAATGTTCTTTATTTTGCTGGAGCAAGGGGTGCATAATTTTGCTGGAGCAAGCTCAAGATTTGAGCTCTCCTCTATTTTCCTCTTTCGTTCAATAAAGTCTTTATTCAGATTTAAAATAAAATAAAAAAATAAAAAATAAAAAGCACTCAATTATTAAACCCATCAAAGTCGGCTAATTGGTAGCTGAAACAAATTTGGATTTGTACTCCTTGATTGTGCGGCAAAGAAGTCTTTATTCAGATTTAAAATAAAATAAAAAAATAAAAAATAAAAAGCACTCAATTATTAAACCCATCAAAGTCGGCTAATTGGTAGCTGAAACAAATTTGGATTTGTACTCCTTGATTGTGCGGCAAAGAAGTTATCATGTCCCATCTTTTATAGAAGTTTCATGTTCTCATTTTTTGAGATCTTGTAAGCCAGGTGAGAAAGAAGCTATTCGGTTGGAAGGTTACTCTCATTTTTCTTTCTCATGGCAGACGGTGAGATTTTTTGAAATAAAATTTTTTTCCATCATTTCCTAAAATAGGGGACAAAAAAAAAAGTGTCATTAACACAGTCCAAAAGGCTTATGCCCACTTATACCTAACATAACTTTTTGCACCTTCTTTCATGTGCCGCGGCGGCAAATCAAAAACAAAGGAAAAAGTTTGTTTCAGTACACTTATTCTCAAAAAACAAAGAAAAAAAAAAGTAGGGATAAGCCCACATGCCTGTGCCCTATACAAGATATCTGGTCCTCAAGCCCAACCCAAATTTGGCCTTTCGGAGAGACCAGGTACAACTAGTTCTAAGCCCTTCTGTAAATTATTTTTGGACTGCATCAGATCGAAAACAAAATGAAATCGCATTGATCCAAATAAAAGTATTCCACCATATAATATGTTTATGTCTAGCTTTAAATTTTAACTTTTTTTTTTTTTTTTTGAAGGTCAAGCCAACGAACTTTATTTAAGGTAAACCAGCAATGTTTGACAATACAATTGAAAGAAACGGTGATGGAACATCTTTCATTCACACGATAAAATCTGAAATAGTTAAAGCGCAACGAGCTAAATTATAAGCGACCATATTACCTTCCCTCTTAACATGAGAGTAATGTAATTTTGTAAAAAAGACTGCATTGAATCTAACATCATCAATTAGTGAACCAACCGTGGATAAGAAGGGTGAATTATTAGCCAGGGCGTGCATAAGCACTTTTGAGTCACCTTCAAGAGCAATCCGATTGAATCCTAGTACTTTAGCAAGCTGTAAAGCTGAGGATGCTGCACTTGCTTCAATCTGCAACGGGCTATGCAGCTGAGGTAACACCTTTGAGAAGCCATAACACTGCCATGAGCGTCTTAGATAACCACCCCAATTCTAGACTTACGTTCCTTTGTGAAAATTGCGCCATCGAAATTCACCTTGACCATATCCAGTGGTGGTGCACGCCACCGAGTCCGTGTGGTTAGGGGTGTGCATGGGTTGGGTTTAGAGGATATTTTGACCCAACCCACCATGGTGGGTCAAAAAAAATTCAAACCAACCCAACCCACATGGGTCGGGTTGAACCCACAGGTTGGACAAATTTTTATTATTATTATTATTAAATTGAGTAGAAAAAAAAATATAAATATAATATATTAAAAAAACCCAAAGATTTGTATCAATGTAACTCCTTAAAGGCAAACAACACTAATGACTAAACAACAATAGTAATTTACTAGGGTTTGTATGAACTAATTGGCTTTTATATAGGATAGGAAGAGTTGGTTATTTTAAAAATTTTATTAATTATATAATTTATACGTATATATATTAAATATATGGGTGGGTTGGGTTGGGTTTGGTGGGTTTGAAATTTTATGACCTAAACCCAACCCGACCCACTATCAAAAAAATTTTTGTAACCCAACCCAACCCACCAAGGCCTAAAAATCGACCCAACCCGGTAGGTTGGATTGGGTCGGGTAGGTTTTAGTGGGTTGGCAGGTTGGTTGCACACCCCTACGTGTGGTACAGGTCTGCACACGAAGGGGTGACTAGACTACATTGAACTTCTCTAGAAGTTCTTTTGCTAAGGGTGCTATCTGGTGTGGACTACAGCTCAGTTGGTTGAGTCAGACCCGATTTCTGTGTGACCATATTAACCATGCTATGGCAGGGAACAACTCTAGATTTTGATGGTGTTTGATGAGCCACGAAAGCAACTCCTTGAAGTTCATGAAGTTGGTGATTTCTTTGCAAGCCTATACCGATACATCTTCCCAAACCACATCCAATTCCTTACATGTCCAGAGTGCATGTAGAGTTGTTTTTGGTTCAAGCTTGCATCAGTCATAGATTGGACTTTCGATGATGGTTCAGCACACTAGATTTTCCTTTGTTGGTAAGGAATTTCGGCATGCTCTCCATATATGGTTTTTCATTTTGTTTGGTGTTTGCAGGGCCCAAATGGCCTTCCAGAGTGCTTTTTCTTATTCCACAGTAGCTTCAGTACCTCTATGATCCTCCTTTGCTTTTAAGAACCGGTAACCCGACTTGCAATTGTATATTCCATTCTATGTGAATGGCCAAAACAAGCTATCTTCACTCACCACCCTTGCGAGAGGTAAATGTTTGATCAAGTCTGCTTCTTCTTGGGTAAAGATTCCATCAATTGCCTCATGATTCCATTGCCTTGTCTCTTTATCTATTAGCATTTCCACCTTTGCATCAATTAGTGACTCAATACAAGGAGATTGGACATGTGGTGCTTGCTACCTTGGCAGCCAGAAATCTTCCCATCTGCTCACTGATTTCCCATTCCCAATCCTCCATCTACATCCTCTCTACAATACATCTCTCCCATGTAGGATGCTAGTCCAAGCATACGACCCTCCTCTATTTTTTTTGGTTTACATAATAGTACAATTAGGGAAAAAACGTGCCTTAAAGACTTTGTAAAACAAAGAATCTTGATTTTTCAAAAGTCGCCATGCTTGCTTAGCCAAACATGGGTCATTGAACAAGGCTAGGTCCCTAAAGCCCATTCCACCCTCGGACCCTCCATTTTTTATTTTGTCTACTCCTTCCTTTTTACCCAATGTACCTTCCTCCTATCTCCTCTTTCTCCCCACCAAAACTTCTTTAACATGGCATAGACCCAAGGAAATTTTAAAGCATCTCATAGTGAAGGTTGGGATTGCTTGGATCACTGCATTGATCAAAACTTCACGCCCGGCTTGTGAAAGTAATTTACCTTCCCAACCCTACAACTTCCTCTAAAATTTTTCTTTTATAAAACTGAAGCTTTCTTTTTTTCCTTTTGCCTACCAAAGATGGTAAGCCAAGGTATTGTTCATAATGTACAAGTTCTTGGATCCCCAATGCAATTTTTATCTCCTGTTTGGTATCTTCTATGGTGGATTTGCTAAAAAAGATGGGTGTTTTGTTTTTGTTCACCTTTTGTCCCGAAACTCTCTCATAACAATCTAGGATTCCCAAAAGTTGTATACATTCATCTATTGTTGCTCTACAAAACAACATACTATCATCTGTAAACAATAAATGGGTTAGTTCTGGTCCTCTGCGACATAGGGAGGTGCCCTTTATATCCTACTCTTGCTGCCTGCTGTATAAGCCCATGTAGGCCTTTGGTTCATAGGAGGAATAGAAAGGGAGAAAGTGGATCCCCTTGGTAGATTCCTCTAGTAGGGTGAATCAACCCTTGAGGTTCCCTATTCACTAGGATAGAGTATGTTACAGTTCTCACACAAACCCTGATCAGCCTAATCCATCTCTCACAAAACCCATCTTTCTCATAATATTTTCAAGATATCCCTATTCAACCCTATCATAGGCTTTGCTCATATCCAACTTAATAGCCATAAATCTGTATCCCCTGAATCAAGGTTTTTCATACAATGAAGTGTCTCAAAGGCAACAAGAATATTATAAGTAATGAGGCGATTTTTGGCAAAAGAAATTTGATGCTCAGTAATGATTGAAGGTAAAATTTCCTTAAGTCTATTTGTTAAAACTTTGGAGAAAATTTTATATGGAACATTATATAAACTAATAGGGCGATAATCTTAGACAAACTCAGGATTTTTAATTTTGGGGATAAGTGTGATAAAGGTGTGATTTAGAGGATGAGGAAGAGTACCTGAATTGAGCCAAGATAAAATTGAACTCATAACATCGTTATCTACCACCCCCCAAAAGTGTTGGTAAAACAAGGGAGGCATCTCGTTCGGTTCTGGGGCCTTGAGAGGTGCCATTTGCTTCAATACCTCCCTAATTTCAGATTCAAGGAAGGGCTCTATAAGGGTTGAATTCATCTCATCAAAGATGACCATAGGGATGTGGTCAAGGGAAACACAATCCGAGTTTGATGTTGAGAATAGGTTCTCGTAAAATTTGACAAGAATTAAAGCAATCTCCTATTGATGTACCTGTCAATTATTAGACTCATCCATAATACCCTTAATTTGATCTTTGCCATGCCGTTGAGTGGCTCAGCTATGAAAAAATCTTGTATTATTGTCGCCATGTTCTAGCCAAAGTACTCAAGATCATTGACTCCACAAAT
This sequence comes from Quercus wislizeni, assembly GCA_023055345.1. NCBI lineage: Eukaryota > Viridiplantae > Streptophyta > Magnoliopsida > Fagales > Fagaceae > Quercus > Quercus wislizeni. The sequence goes on from JALGQJ010000003.1 coordinate 17,907,044, forward strand.
GAGCTTCTCTATCAAGAAGGATGTTCACCTCATCTTTTAGCTCTCTAACCTGATGATTCTGCCCATTTACTATTGCTGCCTGTTCTGCTTGAAATAACAAGGATTTTTTTCCTTTCCAACTCCTTTCTTACATTCCCAAATACATTATGGTTCCACCAAGTTGAGTCCTTCCCACAAGTCTCAATCTACTTCAAGATTCTGCTATCGCTAGGGTTGTGTAGATGAGAGGACCACGATGCTTCCACCATCTCTGCACATTGTTCATTTGATAACCACATTTCTTCAAATTTAAAACTCCACTATCGGGGTGGTGGTTCAAAACTGGATAAGCAGATCAATAAAGGGCAATGATTAGATGAAATGCAATGCAAGTGGTGGACAAGTGAACCTGGAAATTTCATGAACCACGGTTATTTGCCAAACCATGGTCTAGTCTCTCCCAAATCAAATGTCCATCAGCGAAATGCTTGCTCCAAGTGAAACAGATGCCCATAAAACCAAGGTCTATAAACCCACATTCATCCACAACATCCCTAAATTGTTGCATTTGGCCATGATTTTGGACTGACCCTCCCAACTTTTCCTCCTACCTCAAAAGTTCATTAAAATCTCCTACGCACAACCATGGAGTTTGTTGATTGTGATTTAAGTTTCGTAGGCTGTCCCATGCTTCTATTTTCCTCAAAGTTTCCAATTTCCTATAAAAACTTGTGAATCTCCATTGATTTTCTGTGTCCTTGTCATACATGTATCGATGTAGTAGTTTGATGAATCCACCACCACTAGGTTGACCGATGATTTCCAAAAAAGAGCAATCCCACCTCCACGCCCTTCTTTCAAAACCACCCACTTATGTTCAAAGTCTAAATCTCTTTGTACCATGTCTAGCCTTGCTTTGTTTGCCTATATTTTGGCTATGAACATGACAGAGGGGTCTTTTGCCCAGACAATGTCTCCAAGCTCTTTCCCTATACGTAGGTTCTCAAGCCCACGACAATTCCACACTAAGAGATTCATTTTGACCGACGAGGTTGGAAAATAGCCTCCATCGATTCAAATTGTGTATCCATCTCACTCCTTGAAACCTGAGTTTTCTTGTTTGGTAACTTAGAGTGCTCATCAACCTGCTTGAAATCTCTTGTTCCATACTTTGGGAGTTCACGGCATAGAGAAGAGGGTGCAACAAGTAACATCCTAATTACCCTAGTCTATCTCAGCAATGGTGTTTGGTTTGGTACTTTTGTGGGCTCGTGTGGGTCACTTGGTTTTGAGGGGTCAATTGATGGAGAGTTAAAACCATAAAAAAATGCTACTATGATTACATAATTTATATTCACTCTAATTTTTTGATGTCAACTAATTGTTTGATCAATTCATCCAAATCTTTGTTGGAGCTTCCTCCCTTGACCGCGCTTAAGACCGCATCACTCAACTCTTTGGCTCGAACATTCTGGGGCTTAATTTTGTCGAGTGAAACTATCAATAATCGAGCCAACTCATTAGAGTCAGGAATATTTTCAGTGCCCTCGCCAGCTCTAATTGCCACGCCTAATTGGTCGACCAATAACAAGGCATTCGTAAACTGCTCTGCACCCATTGGCCATGTCAACATCACAACTCCTGAGATAAGCCCTTCCAACACTGAGTTCCACCCACAATGAGTCAAGAATGAACCTACAGCTCGATGCCTTAGTATAGCTACCTGTGGGGCCCACCCCTTGATCACTAATCCCCTATTGCCCACACGGTCTCTGAACCCATCGAGAATCGAACTTTGATCATCCGGCACCCTCGCACACAAAATAAAATGGATCCCACTACACTCTAATGCTGTTGCAAGAACATTTAATTGCTTACTTGTCAACCCAGCACGACTTCCAAAGCACACGTAAACAACAGAGTTGTCAGGACGAGCATCCAGCCACGTCATAAGCTCGTGACAAGGCACAGAGCTGGCCCCACCCCTACTAGCCGATCCAATCAATTCACCTTCAAGTGGCAATACAGGTCCTATCGCCCACACTCGATTGTGCCCAACCTCTCTCTTCAAATGGTCAAAGTACACACTCTCCAAACTGGCGAACGAGTTAAACACAACTCCCCAACTCTCGAAATTAGCCAACATGCTGTTTCTGTAAAATTCCCAATCTGGGTCAGCTTCAAGATCGTTTCTATAATGTGGAGGGATCTGCCACCAAGGGTACGTCGGGGAATTCGGGACCTCAGGTAATGAAATTAGGAAATTGATATCCTCACCGGGATCATTGTTTTTAGGCGGGTTACGGCACATTGAAAAAGCTACGGACATCCCAAAAGCACCGGAGGGCGAGAAGCAGAGACGTGGCACTTTAAGCTCACAGGCAAGGTTGTGGGTCCAGCCGAGGAAAAAATCAGATATGATAGCCACAGGTGGTGAAGGTTGAGACTGGAACCATTGGAGTAGTATAGGATAGTGAAGGTCACGCAAGGCGCGCACGTCAACGATGAGTCTCGTATGTGGAGTGATATCTGGGGCCGGGAGAACCAAGTGTTTGAGAGAAGATGGGTGGGAGGAGAGGTATGGTTCAAGTAAATGGACGTTGTTAGGGGTGACCAAAACGGTGACGTTTAGGCCGCGGGTGAGTAACAGGTGGGTGAAGTCTAGGAGGGGGATGATGTGGCCTGCGGTTGGGTAAGGATAAGCAACGATGTGGAGGTTGGTCTTGGACTTGGTGGTGGACATGGCTTTTTTCTGTAAAGATTAAAGAAGCTTTGTTGTGCGGTGAGGTTTGGCTATTATTTGCTGGTGGGTTTTAGGTCTTCAATTTCAATGGGGATGAAATTTGGGAATGGGCAATAGCTGTTGCTTAGTTTGAACATAAATATAGCCAAATCAAGCCCTTGCAGCCTTTGCTGACTTTTATTTATTTTTTTAATTTTTTAATTTTTAATTTTTATTTTTTTTATACGTGGCCAAATGTAAATAGAAGATGTTCCTCCAAAATAGAAGGAACATGATAAAGTTTGGCATGGAAACGAGAATCCCATGGTTTTAAGGTTCCTTTCTTTAGTTCTACGTCATGCGTGACCTACGTAGATATATAGCAAAGCGATGTCACATTGGTGGGTAGTGGGGACTCGTGGACAAGGAAAAACATCCCTGTTCTAGAAAGAGCATTTACATCAATGGTGGCAAATTTTTAACTTCTTGAGGCCGCAATAAGTCACTTTGGACTTGTTTAGATAAGCTGATTTAAAATTTGCGTTTTAAAAATGCTAGTTTTTAAAACGTGTGTTTTGAAAATTCTATTTTAAAAATTATAGATAAGTGTTTGGTAAAAGTGTGAAAATATGTGTTTTCTATTTTTAAAGCCATATTAAGCGTTTGGATAAGCTGTTTTAAAAATAGCTATTTTGAGTGTAAATTCCAAAAAATGACTTAATTATTTTTTGAAGCTGTTTAAAAACATATTGTCATTTTTCCTGTGATCAGTGTTTTTTTTATTATTAAAAATATTTAATTAAGTTTAACAATTACATTAATAATAACAACAATAATGATGTTTTCGTTGTTGAAATTCATGGAGAGAGGTTTATCAAATTTAAAGTATTAAAAATAACTCATCAAGAAAAAGATATTAAACTGATTAGGAAAATAATTATATTAAAATGTTAATTGCCAACAATATCAATACTAGACAATCCATTATAATAATAAAAAAGTTCTTATTCGAAAAATTAAAAACCAAAGCACCAAAACATAAATAATAAAAATATCATTTACAACCAGCAAATGGATTGAGCTATTTTGTCACGAACAAATTTCATCTCCTTATCTTGTATATTTTCAACGTTTGCCTGTCTGCTACTACCTTCTCCACTACTATTGCTTCTTAGTCTGTCCAAGCCATGTTCATCCCAATTGAATCCCTCATCTTTCCTATCATGTTTTCTAATGAAATTATGTAAAACACAAGTAGCAACGTTGTGTTAACTATAATGTTTCTTTGGTGCTTAATGTCATAAGGTGGCATTTGCTTCAAAATTTTCCATTTATTCTTCGACATTCCAAAAGTTCACTTAATTGCACTTCTAAGTGATGAGTGAACATTATTAAACCTCTCTTCTATGTGATTCCCTTGACCAGCTCATCGAAAATCTGAAAGATGATAACTCTATCCCTTATAAGGTTGCAAATATCCTTTTCTTAAGGGGTATCCAGCATCAACTAAATAATATTTTCCTAATAAAAGAAAAAAAATGTAAGATGTACATAAATAATATCCTTCATACATATTTAATATATAAAAATTTTATATACCTGGTGGTGGTTTTGGAAAGTTAATATATTGTCGACGGATAGCATTTAAGAAAATATGTGTATCATGTGCTGCACCATTCCATCTAGTCATAAAAAATGTGAAAAGTAAATCAAAATCGCATGCTGCCATCACATTAAAAGATGTCACACCCTTTCTATTATAATATGAAGCTTTCTTGTAGTCTCCAACAACAACTTGGATATGTGTACCGTCAATGGCACCAATGCAGTCCTAAAATAGAATATAAAGTTTAGACACTTAGGAAATAATCCTAACAAATATTAGAAACAAATTAGAATGTATGAAATGAATTCCTGAAAGTGTAGCATGTACAATGGATTCTTCTGTATATGTCTTGGAACTATACTAAATGTAGGGTTAGAAGGCTTCAAGATATCCATTGATATTATGTTAAGGCGTTTCAGAACTCTATGAAAATTTCTATGTATAGTCTCACCAAAATGTTAGAATCTTTCTTGAACCATCCTATAACAAGCTCCTTGTCCAAATATCATTAAACATATACCTACTGACTCTTTAAGCCTAATATGCCTTGTGTGCTGAAGCCCATATGTATGTTGTAAAATATTACACAATTGAAGGAAAACATGCGGCTTCATTCTAAACATTTTGTTTCATTACCCGTCAAACAATCCATCAACCACATATAGCCAGTTTGTTCAGAATCTTTACAAGGTTGTTTATCAATATATTTCATATAATATGTCACTGCAACATGACATCCAGCAATAGCAAGATCATATAATTCCTCATCATCATATTCATCGTTTTCCACATCATAAGAATGATCTTCATCACTATTATCAATATGATCATTGTAAAACATATGAATATCACCTAAAATATTATAGCAATAAATTAGATAAATCACAATAAAGAAAATGAGTAAACATTTAAATGATAGATAATGTAGTGTGACAGTGTAGATATTTGCAGATATTTGTAAAGGTATGCATGGGTGGATATTTGTAGATATTTGTAAATAGGCATTGTGACAATTGTAGGCTTGATATTTGTAGATATTTGTAAATAGGTGTAAGGGTATATTGCTGCAAGGGTATGCGTGTGTAGGTGTGACAGCTGTGTGTGTAAGGTTGTGCAAGGGAGTGTGCATGTGTGCCTGCATGAGGGTGCGTTTGAGTGTGCAGTGATTGGACTGCATGAGGGTGTGTGTGTGCCTGCTTGAGGGTGCGTCTGAGTGAGCATGCGTTTGCATGAGTAACACAACCCCTAGTGAGGGTGCATCTATGTAATTGGGAGTGCTTAGAGAAGGAAGCATAGCCGACACAGTCAACAAGCCTAGTCCCTGTGATTCATCCCAATACAAGTCAAAGATTATTTAACAGAAAAATATGACAGAAGCTTTTAACACAATGCTGAATAAGGCATTTCTCTCAAAGTCAAGATTCCGTATAAATTAAGGTTCAGCCTGTGTCTTTTATTTAGTGGGCTAGCACAGTAAATATATAGATAAATAAATAAATAAATAAAATATATATATATATATATATATATGTATTATACGGGTTAATTGCTTGATATGCTATGTGCTAAAAGAAAAAACAGAGCAAATTAACACCTGAACTAACAGAACTAATTAACTCGTATAATATATATATATATATATATAATCATTAATATGTTAATTGGCCATCCACACAAATTTGGTAGGAGAATGGATTGAGAGGCTCAATCGATGATCATATGCAATAGGGTGCTCTAGTCTCCCAGTGCCCAATTGATCCCGAATGAAAACTATTGACATGACAAAAACTTTTGCTTTTTTGTTATTACACCATTTCCACGATGAATGACAGATACAAGGTTTAAGAACTTCTTTTTTTTTGGTTTTGGGGGGGGGGGGGGGGGGGTTTAAAAATACCAACAGAGAAATATATTAGTCAAAATTATTATGGACTACCTGTGAGGATGGTAGCACAACCATTCAAGAAAAATACTAATTAATAAAGTTGGAAAAATGTTAGTTTCCTTTACAGAATTGCAAGTTTCTTGTTACTTAAAAAAATAAAAAAAGCAAGTTTCTTGATGAGTAGCTGCATAACACACATGAGAGTATGAACCAAGTAATATGAAACATTGTTTCCAGAACACAATTAACAATGTGTCACCAAATATCAACATTTGGTAAACAACCTTTCTATAACAACATTAGGTAGTGATGCAGCAGAACCAAAACAGTATCAACCAAACAAACAGCATCAAAATTTACATGTAAAGTGATTCAATGTCACATGTCAAACTAATAATAGTAAAACATTTTTTATAGGTATAATACAAAAGAAAATGGTACATCTGAAAATGAAATTTGGGTTTTATTCTTGTCAGACTACTCTATGTTTACATCAATCAGTTACAAGTTGAGATTTATGCACAAAGCAGTATGAACATCTCATAAGAAAGAAAAATATGTATTGGCTGCACCTGAGACCATATATATTTGTATGGGCCTCTGTTTGAGCCTCTCAATCCAATTTCTCCACTAAATTACTAAATAGAAATAAATCATTAGCTAGAGCCAATTAAAAAGAACACACTAACAGACTTTTTAAAGTGCAAAAGACAACATAACAGATTTTTTTATGGTTTTACTCACTCACACGTATCTATACAAGATTTTTGCCTTTGGGTTGCATTAATGATTAGGATCATTGATCACATATATGATGAAATATTAGTGATTAATTCGAATCTCATCATTTTAGTGGTAAAGCTTACTTACAAAATAATGAGTACTTACTTCATATGCTTTATTTTCTAGTATAGCGTTCTACATTTTGTTTAATTCTTGTTATGACACATGGCTAGTATTGAAGAGAAGAAGAAAGGGGAGCATAATTTTGTTGGAGCAAGCTCAACATTTGAGCTCTCCTCTGTTTTCGGTCAATAAGGTTTTTATTCAGATTTAAAAAAAAAAAAAATGCACTCAATTATTAGACAGTCAAAGTCGGCTAATTGGTAGCTGAAACAAATTTGGATTTGTACTCATGGATTGTGCGGCAAAGAAGTAATCATGTCCCATCTTTTATAGAAATTTCAAGTTCTTATATTTTGAGATCTTGTAAGCCAGGTGAGAAAGAAGCTATTCGGTTGGAATGATACCCTCAATTTTCTTTTTCATAGTAGACAGTGAGATTTCTTGAAATAAAATTTTTTCCATCATTTCCTAAAAACGGAGACAAAAAAATAGTGTCATCAACACTGTCCAAAAGGTAATTATGCTGACTTATACCTAACATAACTTTTTGCACCTTCTTTCATGTGCTGCTGCAAATCCAGAAAAAAAAAGAAAAAGAAAGAGTAGTGATGAGCCCATATGCCTGTGCCCAATACAAGATATCTGGTCCTCAAGCCCAACCCAAATTTGGGCCTTTCGGAGATACCAAGTACTACTAGTACTAAGCCCTCCTCAAATATTTTTTGGACCGCATCAGAATGAAAACAAAATGAAATCGCATTGATCCAAATGAAAGTATTCCACCTTACAATATGTTTATGTCTAGATCTAAATTTTAACTTGTTTTCTTTCTCAAAAAAAAAAAACTTATTTTCAGGTTGGGTTCAGGTTACAACCTTGCTTTAATAATAAAATTACAAGGCCCATTGACGCTTATTAAGTTCTTCCTTTCGCCTTTTTTTTTATAGATATGTATCTTATGTCTTTCGTGAGAGAATCCTTGTATTGCTATTATAAATTTCTTATTTTATAATGAAGTTTTCTAATTGTCGTCGCTTTTGGACATAGACATTTTGTTGAAATACATAAATTCTTATGTTCTCTGTATATATTCATTAATTTTGTCTCTAACTTTTAAAAAAAAATAAAATTGTGAGTGCTATTTGCATAATAAGTGATATCAAATGAAGTTTAGGATTCAAATTTCTTAGATGAAAAGAAGTTTTGTACTAAGGAAATTGTTTCTTTTTGGTAGATGCAAATGAAGGATTTCTTAATAGACAAAGTTCAGCTATGAAATTTGTTATAATTTAAAGTTACAGCTTTACTAAATATCTTCTTATTAGAGGTGAATTTTGACAAATCCATCATTAGATTACATTCTCTTCTTATGTCCTCCATACTTGCAAAATTTCTAGAAAATTAAAGATTAATAGTTATGTCATCAATAAATTCTTTAAATTGCAAGTTTTTAAAGTTTAAAATTATGTATAAAATATAATCTTATAAATCATATAGTAAATAATATCTGATTAGCACAAAACTTGACATGTATATATTAAAAACGTAAAGAACATGCAATCTAATAGTTAGATTTTGGAAATATGTAGTAATGTTAATGTTATTAAATAAGGTTGTAGCCTTAGGTTACAAGTTTATAACTAATTTTGTAGCTAAACTTTGTTCTTTCTTAATCCAACAAGGAGTTTAGAAGGCCTTACTTGGGAAGGCAAAGAAACATGAAAAGATGAGTGATGAAGACTACAAAGAAATGGATGAAGACTACAAGGAGTTGTGCATGAAGAAGCAATTTTATTACTTGCAAATAAGAAAGGCTCAAATCTATTGGAGTATCTCAACATGTCTATTGGGTTAAATACTAAATTATAAAATTTAGGGCAAACCTTGAGGAGGACGATAAAGTTATACTTTTATTATTATCACTCCTAGCATATTTTTTATTACCGGTGACTATGTTGATGTTTAAAAATGAGACTTTAGAACTCAAAGAGGTGACTTAGAGACTAGAGGGGAGGGGGGCTAACTTTAGTGTTCAAATCTGCTGTTGTAAATAGAAATACATTTAAAAACTACCAAAAAAAAAATTAAGAGAATTCAATGTGCTTTTAAATTACTCCTAAAGTTCAAATATAATGACAATTTAGCAAAAGTAACTAGTAACCAAACATGCAAAACTCTTTTATTTAGGGGTGTGCAGCCAACACACCAAAACCGACCTGATCCAACCCAATCTATCAGGTTGGGTTGGTTTTTAAGGCTTGGTGGGTTGGGTTGGGTTACAAAAAAAATTTTTATAGTGGGTTGGGTTGGGTTTGGGTTATAAAATTTTAAACCCACCAAACCTAACCCAACCCACACCATATATTTAATATATATATTTAAAAAATATTATATAATTAATAAATTTTTTAAAATAACTAGCTCTTCCTATCCTATATAAAAGTCAATTAGTTCACACAAATCCTAGTAAATTACTATTATTGTTTAGTCATTAGTGTTGTTTTCCTTTAAAGAGTTTCATTGATACTAATCTTTGGGTTTTTTTTATATATTTATATTTATATTTTTTTTTACTCTATTTGATGATAATAATAATTATAATAATAATAAATTTTTCCAACCCATAGGTTCAACCTGACCCATGTGGGTTAGGTTGGACTTATGTGATGGGTTGAATTTTTTTTTTTTGACACATCATGGTGGGTTGGGTCAAATTTTTTTTGACCCACCATGGTGGGTTGCTTCAAAAAATCCCTTGACCCATGCATACCCCTACTTTTATTGACCTCCTATTGAACATTACAAAATTATATATACTCACATTTCTAACTAATGTAGGACATAATCTATTATTTAATTTTTGTAATTATTTAATTTTCGTATTTTTATGTAAAATTCATTATTTTAGGTTTATGACATTTTATTTCCTTGTTTTTAGGTGCTTTTAATGCTTTTTAGGTCAAATTTAGTTTTTGTTATGGTTAGATATTGATTAATACTTATTTTAGAATATATTTTCTTATTTGTCAAGTTTTACGAAGCCCTTAAATAGGTCCCTTGATCTGTAAACGTTTTTTAAGAGTTTTCAAATGAATAAAAATATAGACTTTTGTCTATTGTTTCTTTGGTAGATTCCAGAACTATTTCTTCTTGTGGATTCAAGGACCCTCGTGGATTCAAGGTTTACTACCAAAAAGTAACAATTTAGTTTCTGTTTTATCAAAGAAAGTATCATGTGTGTTTTCTTTATATAAAACAATTTAGGCTTCTACGATATCACTAGTAATGGCAAGTATATATATAAAAAAAAAAAAAAAAAAAAATCACTATTACATTAGCTTAACCATAGGTGGGTTTAATGTAATTACCCTAATCAGGAACTTGGAAGCGTGATTTTCTTTAAGGCTCATTAAGTCAACTATCAAGTGGGATTTCAAGTTCTACATGAAAAATTAGGATAATTACAGTGCACACACTCTAGTGTATACAACGTACACACAAGTCACAATTTACAAAGTAATAATAGGACCACAACTTTTGCCTCAATACTCATGTGGCAAGTTATGATAAGTTGTGGCAAAGTCGTGTCAAAAGTTGTGGTCTTAACATTTTTTTTAATTTACTAGGCTTGTGTGTACTATGTGTACACTAAAGTGTGTGTAATAGAGACCACTAAAAAATTATATGTTATGAACCAGGAAAATAATATAATAGTTTAATTAATTCGATACTAGCCTCACCACATGCGCTTCACGCGTGTAATGAGGCTTATGTTTTTTAGAGTCAAAATTTTCCAGAAAAGTAAAAGAGAAAGAAGCAACTAAAAATCATATGGAACAATCAAAATCTTATGAGCAATAAAAAGATATTAAAAAAATCACTAAAAGAATTACCTTGTAGGAAATGACTACTCCTTCACACATTTGAGACCTATGAACTATTGTTTTAATTGGTGTAATCTGAAAATTTATTTCAAAAAATGTATTTGGAGATCAAACAATCAAAATTACAATTTTGCACTTGTGAAATGATATGGTAATGATATGCGATACAACGCGAGTTATGTCAAACAAGAGCTGCAAAATGGAGTGTCTACATCTTGTTAATTTAATTTTAATTTTAATTTTAATTTTAAAGGACATGCTTGTTAAGTTATTCCTAGATAAACTAATTTTTAAAAAATAAAAGTGAAATTCCTACATACAAATTCTTATTAAAAATTATGTTATTTCTACATTAAAATACGTTTTAGAAATATTTCACTTGTGGAATAATATCTTGTCAGGAGCGGTTTTTGCGCGTAGCCACGTGTCTCCTACTGGAAGTGTGACTTTGCTAAGCCCGGATTTGTTTTAGGGAGTTCAACCTGGAACTTGACATTGGGCCGCATAGACCAATGGCTTCTAATGTATTTTTAAGCCTACAAAATAGACGAAACCCAAAGTCTTAGAATCATGATAATGGTTGAAATAAATAAATAATATGCTTAACATGATAGTTTTAATTAAATGGTGAGTTGATATGTTATTATTATGTATATTAAGTGATGTCCAATATTAAAAAATAATTAATTAGGTGTCAAATGTCTAACAATTGGATGAGTCCAATAGTCCATGTCTAATTGCGGTTCATGGTTCATGTTCAACATAATATGGTATGTTCGGCGATGGTAGTTCATTTCCACAAAATATGTGTCCAATGGTGGTTCATGTCCAAATAATATATGTGCAACGGTGGTAGATCGATTTATTAATATGCATGTTCATTAATGAAGTATTAGTGAGATCATGTTCATTAAATAGTGAGATGATATTAAAATAACTTGCATCCAGCAGTAAAATAATAATTAATTAACATATACTTAATGATGTAATTTCAAAGATGGAGAAAGGTTGACTTATCTTCACAGTTTGTAGCTCCAACCGTAGAATAGCAGTGGACTTAACATTTCAGCAACATGAGAAAATGAGTCCAACAGTATAATAACATTAGTCGAATGGTATAATGATAATGAATAAAATATACTTAATAATATAAATTTGAAGACAAAAATATAATGACTTATCTTCATATTTTGTAGCTTCAGTCGTATCACATAAGTGGACTTAACATTTCAGCAGCATGATGAAGTAAATCTTTTTATGGTAACTTCATGTTTGAAAGGGAAAAATTGGTGTAACTAGAAGGAGAGAGAGCATGTCTAGCCATGTGCATCGGTTGGTTAAGTTTGTCTCCTTAATCATGCACTTAAATGATTTTCCCCATGTAATGTTCTTTTAGTTTTTAATCAAATATGAGAGATATTGTCTTTCATAAGAATGGCTTTTAATTTTATAAGTTTGTGCCTTTCATAAAAATAGCTTTAAGTATTAGAAATGTATGCCTTCAATGAGAATGACTTTAATATTTGTGCCTTTTAAGAGAAAGGCCTTAGTATTGATGTTCATATGTCTTCCATGAGAAATGGGTTTTGTAATGTGTTCTTGGAGGAGTGTTTAATATGTTTTAAGATGTGTGGAGATGGTAAGAAGTATATATATTTTGTGAGATATGGTGTTTGTAATATGTATAGGAATTATATGTAGAAACTTTGTTGGACATGGATCTTGTATATGTATGATATGTGAGACATGGAGTTTAAAGATATATGAGGAGTATGTACGGGTATTTTGTGAGGAATGTGTTTGTAAAATATATGGAAGTGTAAGATAGATAATATGAAGGTTAAATATGGTAAATAGATGAGATTATAGCTGCTGCTGAATTGGTTTTTTGTATTATGTCATGGGTTATGTTACTTTCTAAGAAGGGAGATTTTGTATGAGAAATGAAGAAGTATGTAAGAGTTTAGAGACATATGCAACAAAGTGAAGTTTCAAAATATTGGGGATGAGAGAGGGGATCCCTCCTGGTGTGTGGCTTGGTCCTCTTTATATAGAGTCAAGCATGTAACTAGATTAGAACTAGTTGAAGGGAAATTTAGCAAATAAGGAAAAATCTTTGATAAGGTAAATGGTTGCATTAGTGGGATTTTTTCTTTTTAGCGAAAAAAAGAAAAGTTAAAGACTTAATGGTGCTGTTACAGCTGTTAGCTATTAAATGATGCCATCTAAAGTGAGATATTTTGCTTGGAGGGAAAATATTTGGCATTAAATTCATGGTTTGGCTAAAAATGGTAAGATAATCTTTATGAGATCCTTTTATTTTTGGTATCATAGCTGGAGCTACTGCAGAATGTGCTGGAGCTGTTGTAGCTTTTGCTGGAGCTGTTGTTGGTATTTTTGGCTAAATTTCTTCTTTTGAAAAATTATATGCTTAGTCCATATATAATTTGGGTAAGTAATAGACTAGTTGGTTGATATTTGATGAAGTTTTTGAGATGTAATTAGGTCTTTTTTTTGTATTTTAACCAAATCTTGGAGAGTAAGGCGAGCATTTAATGCTAGATATGAGATATTAATATGTTTAGCCATGTGCTTGGGATTGATTTAGATGATAATAATATAATTGATATGAAATATTATAATTACATTTTTAAACTTATATTATATGATGAATATTAATTTTTATGTAAAGAGTATGGAAAGTTTTATCATTGTAAGTGTTATGTGATATGAGAGACTTACCAAATGTTACCTATTGCACACTGACCCGTCAGAGTTCAAGGAATTGGGGAAGACATGCCAAGCAATATACTTTCCTTTATCAATTTTGAACTACTGGAGCCTTACTGAACATACTTCTTGGCCCTCTAAACCACGACTCTCAAAATTCCCCCATTGAGACTCATGAGCTTTGATTATGAGCCAAAAATAAGATGATGTGTTATGAGCTTGAACCATGGGCTTTGATGCCTTTTTGTGTAAATATGGGCATTTTTGGACTTTAAAAGAGATTTTCCCAAAATCCATGATAACGTTGACGTGATGCGGATCGCCAATGAAATGAAGCCATGTAATGTGAAAAATTTGTCCTTCACCCACCTGTTACTCACCCGCGGCCTAAACGTCACCGTTTTGGTCACCCCTAACAACGTCCATTTACTTGAACCATACCTCTCCTCCCACCCATCTTCTCTCAAACACTTGGTTCTCCCGGCCCCAGATATCACTCCACATACGAGACTCATCGTTGACGTGCGTGCCTTGCGTGACCTTCACTATCCTATCCTACTCCAGTGGTTCCAGTCTCAACCTTCACCACCTGTGGCTATCATATCTGATTTTTTCCTCGGCTGGACCCACCACCTTGCCTGTGAGCTTAAAGTGCCACGTCTCTGCTTCTCACCCTCTGGTGCTTTTGGGATATCTGTAGCTTTTTCTATGAGCCGGGATTCACATCCCATGCAATAGCTAGGGTATTGCATGGGGTGCAATACCCTAATATCAACCATTGATTTAATCCAATGGTTGTAAAGGGTTGCCACGTCATCGATCCATGTCTCATTATTTTTTTTCTCCACTTTCTCCCACTACACTTCTCTCTCTCTTTCAGATTCACCAAATTTCAAAAAATTTCTCTCTTCCACCAAACCTTGCCGTACGTGGGACACCGGCGTCGAATCTCCATGATCATGGCTACAAATGGAAGCTTCTGAGGCCCACACGACCACCACCAGCGGTGCTTGCCGGCCTGACCTTCTCCTCTCCCAACGTCTCCCTGTTTTCTCGTTCTCTCAAGTCCAGCTATGGCCAAGCTTCTGGTTGCCCCTTCTCTGGCAGTGCTTCTCAACGGCATCACCAGCATTGGTGGCCGTCGGGTCCTCATTTTCTCCTTAATTTATTTTCTCTTCTATTATTTTTTCCTCTTTATGTTTGCTTTTAAACATGACTGAAACCCATGTTTTTATTTTTTTTATTTTTAGTTTTGATTAGTTTGATATTGGGTTTTCTTGATGCATGTAAAGTCTGGTGATTTTTCTTGGGTTGGATTTTTTGGGTATGGCAGAATGTTCAATTGGCAATACCCCCATGTTCTATTTTATTTTAACGTTGATCTTGGAAATGCGTAGAAGATGTTTGTGAAAATATCTATTAGAAACTTTGAAGTAATGTTAAGCTCCCTGATGATAAAAATAATTGGGGGTTTTTCTCAATTTCTGTTGTTTTGGTATGTAGGTTTTTTTTTTCCTCTTGTTTGCTTACCGATTTTGGGGTAAAAGGGATGAGATTTACTCTTCTAATAATGTGACTTCATTTGTTTATTAGATATTCATATTTCTGTTGGATACGTGCATACTTGTTTATTTTCTTTCATAGAGTTCTACTATCTTCTATTGGTCTTTTTCTGTCTGAATTCCCCTGTTATTAGCTAGTATTTTTTTTTTGGTTAGTAATGTGCACAAATATTGTCTTTACATTCTTGCATTTGGGTTTCCTTTAGTTGCAGAGAAAAGTTAAAGATGACTAGCACCTTATGCATGGTCAAATGTTAGACACTTTTTTACCACTCAATGATTCAATAGCTCATAAAAATTATTTCAATGTTCAGGTGTTTGAAATTTTGTCTATTTTTTTCTGGATTGTGCAACGGTGAGAGCAACAAGAACATTTCACTAATACCTCTGTCTTGTTCTTGTTTCCTTTGTTTTTTTTTTAATTTTAGACTTTTCTTGACTGCATAGCCTAGGAAATGAAATAAGAACTTCTTTTCAGTTAGCTTACTGCTACGTATATGGCCTTTTTTTTTCTCTTGAACATGTAGTATAGGTCAAAGAGTTTCTAGATAATTTTTGCAAAATGCACCCACAAAGAGATGGAAATCAAAATTTTGGTTTTTGTGTTAAAAGGATTTTCCAATGGTTAAAATTAAGTTGTTGGTCACATTGTGATTTTTATTTCCCTAAATTCTTGTATATACAAATGAACGAAATTCCATTTTGACTACATGGGTGGAAGTAAAAGGGGCTCTCTCTCAATAGTAGAACAACAAATCTCTTTAAGAACTGGAAATATTTATGCTAGCAAAACCTATGGAGGGGTGGGGGAAGTTGTAATTCCAAGATTTGTTAAATATATGTAAAAGTTAGAAATAAATAAATAATGCTTTTAGATTGGAACATTGAAAGCCACTGAGGTTATGTAGGCTTCTTTAAATTTAAAAGGTTTACTTTGCTTATGTCTATGCATGTGATGTGTGGCTTAGTTATAAACTTATAATTACATTCGTAATGTACAGTCAAGAAGCAGTAGACACACTAGCTGGAACTTAATGAGCAGGCAGGAGGCACACTAGTTGGAACTTAATGAGCAGGTCATGCCGCTTACGGTTGTCAAAGAACTTGATCTTGAAGCTTACAAGACCTTCTTCTTCTTTTTTTCTTTTGTGGGAATTGTGTATTATGAATTTATGATGATGGGAAGATTTGTTTCTTGTTAACGAAGTGTATATTTCAACAAAACTGTTGTTATATGGCCTTGTGGTCAAAGTGTACATTCTAATAAAGTTCTGTTCATTTTTAGATCAAATTCATTTCTTGTCTACTCTCTTGAATTGAATTTTGATTGTAAAATTGGCCAAGCATCCTTTGAAGACTCTTGATATGTATTCCTTGTTTTCAAAAGCATAAAGAGTCAAGTAAACACTTCAATATAATTTGTGTTTTTGAGTCATTGTCAATATTAGTACTTGATCCAAGCAAATTCATACACAAAAAACAACTCCATTTAGTGTAGATAAAAATTCAAAATGCATTAAGAAAGCTTATAACACAAATAAAATTTTATACATTACATATATTTGTCAACACAAAATCAGCTTAGCAGCACAAAATCAACTATAATATGAAGATGCAAAAACTTGTTCAGCTATTCAATTCCATAGCAACAATAGAAGGCAAAAATACAACACGTTGGCCAGAACAAGTCCATTTCATTCTTTTTTTTTTTCCCGTTTGCAGAAGATACATGGTGATAAATACAAGATACATTATTGTTGACAAAGCCATTAGTTGATTCTTGGATTCCCCATAGTCAAGATTGGAAATGGAATTGGCCAATTGAAATTGAAAAAACAAGAACTTGACAGTCTTCTTGGTGTAGGAAGTGAAATGAATCAACTGTTAACTCTGTTCCTCACCTTAGCTAGAGCCTAGATCCCTCTTGAAAAGAATCAACCTATTGGGGGAGCATCCTGGTGCATTTCACAATCTGATGACCTCCCTGAAGACTACACAATATGCATATAAATTAGCTTAACTTCAAAGTTTCAAATAGATTTTTTGACAAACATCTTCCGTGCATTCCCAAATCAACTTTAAAATAAAATAAACATGATAGTAACAAACTAAGACAAAGAGAGAAAACTATAAAATATAACAAACTAAGACAATGAGAAAAAACTGATACACCGTGATAAATTCCAATTTCAGAAATTATTATTAAGCTAAGAAGCATAGTAATGTTTCAATGAAAGAAACTAAGAAATTTGAGATAAATGGGTCAAGCTTTAGCCAAGGAAAGGGAAATGGGTCAAGCTTCAGCCAAGAAACATTTCTTCAAAGTTTCTAATAGACATTTTCACAAACATCTTCTACGCATTTCCAAGATCAACGTTAAAATAAAATAGAACATGGGGGCATTGCCAATTAAACATTCTGCCATACCCAAAAAAATCCAACCCAAGAAAAATCACCAGACTTTACATGCATCAAGAAAACCCAATATCAAACTAATCAAAACTAAAAAAAAAAAAAAAAAAAAAAAACATGGGTTTTAGTCATGTTTAAAAGCAAACATAAAGAGGAAAAAATAATAGAAGAGAAAATAAATTAAGGAGAAAATGAGGACCCGACGGCCACCAACGCTGGTGATGCTGCTAAGAAGCACTGCCAGAGAAGAGGCAACCAGAAGCTTGGCCGCAGCTGGACTTGAGAGAACGAGAAAACAGGGAGACGTTGGGAGAGGAGAAGGTCAGGTCGGCAAGCACCACTGGTGGTGGTCGTGTGGGCCTCAGAAGCTTCCATTTGTTGCCATGATCATGGAGATTCGACGCCGGTGTCCCACGTATGGCAAGGTTTGGTGGAAGAGAGAAATTTTTTGAAATTTGGTGAATCTGGAAGAGAGAGAGAGAAAGAGAAGTGAAGTGGGAGAAAGTGGAGAAAAAAAATAATGAGACACGGATTGATGACGTGGCAACCCTTTACAACCATTGGATTAAATCAATGGTTGATATTAGAACTATTGCACTCTGTGCAATACCCTAGCTATTGCACCCAAAAACAATGATCCCGATGAGGATATCAATTTCCTAATTTCATTACCTGAGGTCCTGAATTCCCCGACGTACCCTTGGTGGCAGATCCCTCCACATTATAGAAACGATCTTGAAGCTGACCCAGATTGGGAATTTCACAGAAACAGCATGCTGGCTAATTTCGAGAGTTGGAGAATTGTGTTTAACTCGTTCGCCAGTTTGGAGACTGTGTACTTTGACCATCTGAAGAGAGAGGTTGGACACAATCAAGTGTGGGCGGTAGGACCTGTATTGCCACTTGAAGGTGATTTGATTGGATCGGCTACTAGAGGTGGGGCCAGCTCTGTGCCATGTCATGAGCTTATGACGTGGCTGGATGCTCATCTTGACCACTCTGTTGTTTACGTGTGCTTTGGAAGTCGTACTGTGTTGACAAGTAAACAATTAAATGTTCTTGCAACAACATTGGAGTGTAGTGGGGTTCATTTTATTTTGTGCGCAAGGGTGCCTGATGATCAAGGTTTGATTCTTGATGGGTTCAAAGATCGTGTGGGCGATAGGGGATTAGTGATCAAGGGGTGGGCCCCACAGGTGGCTATATACTAAGGCATCGAGCTGTAGGTTCATTCTTGACTCATTGTGGGTGGAACTCCGTGTTAGAAGGACTTATCTCGGAAGTTGTGATGTTGACATGGCCAATGGGTGCAGAACTGTTTACGAATGCCTTGTTGTTAGTCGACCAATTAGATGTGGCAATTAGAGCTAGCGAGGGCACTTGGAATATTCCTGACTCTAATGAGTTGGCTCGATTATTAGTACTTTCACTCGACAGAATTAAGCCCCAAAATGTTCGAGCCAAAGAGCTGAGTGATGAGGCCCTAAGCGCGGTCAAGGGAGGAAGTTCCAACAAAGATTTGGATGAATTGATCAATCAATTAGCTAACATCAAAAAATTAGAGTGAATATAAATTATATAATCATAGTAGCATTTTATATGGTTTTACTCACTCACACATATCTATTTTGGATTTTTGCCTTTGGTTGCATTAATGATTAAGATCACTGATCACATATATGATAAAATCTTAGTGATTAAGTCGATTCTTATCATTTTAGCCTTAAGACATACTTAAAAAATAACCGAGTACTTGCTTCATATGCTTTATTTTCTAGTAATAGTATAATGTTCTTCATTTTGCTGGAGCAAGGGGTGCATAATTTTGCTGGAGCAAGCTCAAGATTTGAGCTCTCCTCTATTTTCCTCTTTCGTTCAATAAAGTCTTTATTCAGATTTAAAATAAAATAAAAAAATAAAAAATAAAAAGCACTCAATTATTAAACCCATCAAAGTCGGCTAATTGGTAGCTGAAACAAATTTGGATTTGTACTCCTTGATTGTGCGGCAAAGAAGTTATCATGTCCCATCTTTTATAGAAGTTTCATGTTCTCATATTTTGAGATCTTGTAAGCCAGGTGAGAAAGAAGCTATTCGGTTGGAACTTGGAACGTTACTCTCATTTTTCTTTCTCATGGCAGACGGTGAGATTTTTTGAAATAAAATTTTTTTCCATCATTTCCTAAAATGGGGGACCAAAAAAAAAGTGTCATTAACAGAGTCCAAAAGGCTTATGCCCACTTATACCTAACATAACTTCTTGCACCTTCTTTCATTTGCCGCGGCGGCAAATCAAAAACAAAGAAAAAAGTTTGTTTCAGTACACTTATTCTCAAAAAACAAAGAAAAAAAAAAGTAGGGATAAGCCCACATGCCTGTGCCCAATACAAGATATCTGGTCCTCAAGCCCAACCCAAATTTGGCCTTTCGGAGATACCAGGTACTACTAGTTCTAAGCCCTTCTGTAAATTATTTTTGGACTGCATCAGATCGAAAACAAAATAAAATCGCATTGATCCAAATAAAAGTATTCCACCATATAATATGTTTATGTCTAGCTTTAAATTTTAACTTTTTTTTTTTTTTAAGGTCAAGCCAACGAACTTTATTTAAGGTAAACCAGCAATGTTTGACAATACAATTGAAAGAAACAGTGATGGAACATCCTTCATTCACATGATAAAATCTGAAATAGTTAAAGCGCAACGAGCTAAATTATAAGCGACCATATTACCTTCCCTCTTAACATGAGAGTAATGTAATTTTGTAAAAAAGACTGCATTGAATCTAACATCATCAATTAGTGAACCAACCGTGGATAAGAAGGGTGAATTATCAGCCAGGGTGCGCATAAGCACTTTTGAGTCACCTTCAAGAGCAATCCGATTGAATCCTAGTACTTTAGCAAGCTGTAAAGCTGAGGATGCTGCTCTTGCTTCAATCTGCAACGGGCTATGCAGCTGAGGTAACACCTTTGAGAAGCCATAACACTGCCGTGAGTGTCTTAGATAACCACCCTGATTCTAGACTTACGTTCCTTCGTGAAAATTGCGCCATCGAAATTCACCTTGACCATATCCAGTGGTGGTGCACGCCACCGAGTCCGTGTGGTTAGGGGTGTGCATGGGTCGGGTTTAGAGGATATTTTGACCCAACCCACCATGGTGGGTCAAAAAAAATTCAAACCAACCCAACCCACATGGGTCGGGTTGAACCCACAGGTTGGACAAATTATTATTATTATTATTATTAAATTGAGTAGAAAAAAAAATATAAATATAATATATTAAAAAAACCCAAAGATTTGTATCAATGTAACTCCTTAAAGGCAAACAACACTAATGACTAAACAACAATAGTAATTTACTAGGGTTTGTGTGAACTAATTGGCTTTTATATAGGATAGGAAGAGTTGGTTATTTTAAAAATTTTATTAATTATATAATTTATATGTATATATATTAAATATATGGGTGGGTTGGGTTGGGTTTGGTGGGTTTGAAATTTTATGACCTAAACCCAACCTGACCCACTATCAAAAAAAAATTTGTAACCCAACCCAACCCACCAAGGCCTAAAAACCGACCCAACCCAGTAGGTTGGATTGGGTCGGGTAGGTTTTACTGGGTTGGCAGGTTGGTTACACACCCCTACGTGTGGTACAGGTCTGCACACGAGGGGGTGACTAGACTACATTGAACTTCTCTAGAAGTTCTTTTGCAGTGCTATTTGGTGTGGACTACAGCTCAGTTGGTTGAGTCAGACCCAATTTCTGTGTGACCATATTAACCATGCTATGGCAGGGAACAACTCTAGATTTTGATGGTGTTTGATGAGCCATGAAAGCAACTCCTTGAAGTTCATGAAGTTGTTGATTTCTCTGCAAGCCTATGCCGATACATCTTCCCAAACCACATCCAATTCCTTACATGTCCAGAGTGCATGTAGAGTTGTTTTTGGTTCAAGCTTGCATCAGTCACAGATTGGACTTTCGATGATGGTTCAGCACACTAGATTTTCCTTTGTTGGTAAGGAATTTCGGCATGCTCTCCATATATGGTTTTTCATTTTGTTTGGTGTTTGCAGGGCCCAAATGGCCTTCCAGAGTGCTTTTTCTTATTCCACAGTAGCTTCAGTACCTCTATGATCCTCCTTTGCTTTTAAGAACCGGTAACCCGACTTGCAATTGTATATTCCATTCTATGCGAATGGCCAAAACAAGCTATCTTCACTCACCACCCTTGCGAGAGGTAAATGTTTGATCAAGTCTGCTTCTTCTTGGGTAAAGATTCCATCAATTGCCTCATGATTCCACTGCCTTGTCCCTTTATCTATTAGCATTTCCACCTTTGCATCAATTAGTGACTTAATACAAGGAGATTGGACATGTGGTGCTTGCTACCTTGGCAGCTAGAAATCTTCCCATATGCTCACTGATTTCCCATTCCCAATCCTCCATCTACATCCTCTCTACAATACATCTCTCCCAGTAGGATGCTAGTCCAAGCATACGACCCTCCTCTATTTTTTTTGGTTTACATAATAGTACAATTAGGGAAAAAACGTGCCTTAAAGACTTTGTAAAACAAAGAATCTTGATTTTTCAAAAGTCGCCATGCTTGCTTAGCCAAACATGAGTCATTGAACAAGGCTAGGTCCCTAAAGCCCATTCCACCCTCGGACCCTCCATTTTTTATTTTGTCTACTCCTTCCTTTTTACCCAATGTACCTTCCTCCTATCTCCTCTTTCTCCCCACCAAAACTTCTTTGTCATGGCATAGACCCAAGGGAATTTTAAAGCATCCCATAGTGAAGGTTGGGATTGCTTGGATCACTGCATTGATCAAAACTTCACGCCCGGCTTGTGAAAGTAATTTACCTTCCCAACCCTACAACTTCCTCTAAACTTTTTCTTTTATAAAACTGAAGCTTTCTTTTTTTCCTTTTGCCTACCAAAGATGGTAAGCTAAGGTATTGTTCATAATGTACAAGTTCTTGGATCCCCAATGCAATTTTTATCTCCTGTTTGGTATCTTCTATGGTGGATTTGCTAAAAAAGATGGGTGTTTTGTTTTTGTTCACCTTTTGCCCCGAAACTCTCTCATAACAATCTAGGATTCCCAAAAGTTGTGTACATTCATCTATTGTTGCTCTAAAAAACAACATACTATCATCTGTAAATAATAAATGGGTTAGTTCTGGTCCTCTGCGACATAGGGAGGTGCCCTTTATATCCTACTCTTGCTGCCTGCTGTATAAGCCCATGTAGGCCTTTGGTACATAGGAGGAATAGAAAGGGAGAGAGTGGATCCCCTTGGTAGATTCCTCTAGTAGGGTGAATCAACCCTTGAGGTTCCCTATTCACTAGGATAGAGTATGTTACAGTTCTCACACAAACCCTGATCAGCCCAATCCAACTCTCACAAAACCCATCTTTCTCATAATATTTTCAAGATATCCCCATTCAACCCTATCATAGGCTTTGCTCATATCCAACTTAATAGCCATAAATCTGTATCCCCTGAATCAAGGTTTTTCATACAATGAAGTGTCTCAAAGGCAACAAGAATATTATAAGTAATGAGGCGATTTTTGGCAAAAGAAATTTGATGCTCAGTAATGATTGAAGGTAAAATTTCCTTAAGTCTATTTGTTAAAACTTTGGAGAAAATTTTATATGGAACATTATATAAACTAATAGGGTGATAGTCTTAGACAAACTCAGGATTTTTAATTTTGGGGATAAGTGTGATAAAGGTGTGATTTAGAGGATGAGGAAGAGTACCTGAATTGAGCCAAGATATAATTGAACTCATAACATCGTTATCTACCACCCCCCAAAAGTGTTGGTAAAACAAGGGAGGCATCTCGTTCGGTCCTGGGGCCTTGAGAGGTGCCATTTGCTTCAATACCTCCCTAATTTCAGATTCAAGGAAAGGCTCTATAAGGGTTGAATTCATCTCATCAAAGATGACCATAGGGATGTGGTCAAGGGAAACACAATCCGAGTTTGATGTTGAGAATAGGTTCTCCTAAAATTTGACAAGAATTAAAGCAATCTCCTGTTGATGTACCTATCAATTATTAGACTCATCCATAATACCCTTAATTTGATTTTTGCCATGTCGTTGAGTGGCTCGGCTATGAAAAAATCTTGTATTATTGTCGCCATGTTCTAGCCAAAGTACTCAAGATCGTTGACTCCACAAACGAGCTTCTCTATCAAGAAGGATGTTCACCTCATCTTTTAGCTCTCTAACCTGATGATTCTGCCCATTTACTATTGCTGCCTGTTCTACTTGAAATAACAAGGATTTTTTTCCTTTCCAACTCCTTTCTTACGTTCCCAAATACATTATGGTTCCACCAAGTTGAGTCCTTCCCACAAGTCTCAATCTACTTCAGGATTCTGCTATCGCTAGGGTTGTGTAGATGAGAGGACCACGATGCTTCCACCATCTCTACACATTGTTCATTTGATAACCACATTTCTTCAAATTTAAAACTCCACTATCGGGGTGGTGGTTCAAAACTGGATAAGCAGATCAATAAAGGGCAATGATTAGATGAAATGCAATGCAAGTGGTGGACAAGTGAACCTGGAAATTTCATGAACCACGGTTATTTGCCAAACCACGGTCTAGTCTCTCCCAAATCAAATGTCCATCAACGAAATGCTTGCTCCAAGTGAAACAGATGCCCACAAAACCAAGGTCTATAAACCCACATTCATCCACAACATCCCTAAATTGTTGCATTTGGCCATGATTTTGGACTGACCCTCCCAACTTTTCCTCCTACCTCAAAAGTTCATTAAAATCTCCTACGCACAACCATGGAGTTTGTTGATTGTGATTTAAGTTTCGTAGGCTGTCCCATGCTTCTATTTTCCTCAAAGTTTCCAATTTCCTATAAAAACTTGTGAATCTCCATTGATTTTCTGTGTCCTTGTCATCCATGTATCGATGTAGTAGTTTGATGAATCCACCACCACTAGGTTGACCGATGATTTCCAAAAAAGAGCAATCCCACCTCGACACCCTTCTTTCAAAACCACCCACTTATGTTCAAAGTCTAAATCTCTTTGTACCATGTAGCCTTGCTTCGTCTGCCTATATTTCGGCTATGAACATGACAAAGGGGTCTTTTGCCCAGACAATGTCTCCAAGCTCTTTCCTTGTACGTAGGTTCTCAAGCCCACGACAATTCCACACTAAGAGATTCATTTTGACCAACGAGGTTGGAAAACAGCCTCCATCGATTCAAATTGTGTATCCATCTCACTCCTTGAAACCTGAGTTTTCTTGTTTGGTAACTTAGAATGCTCATCAACCTGCTTGAAATCTCTTGTTCCATACTTTGGGAGTTCACGGCATAGAGAAGAGGGTGCAACAGGTAACATCCTAATTACCCTAGTCTATCTCAGCAATGGTGTTTGGTTTGGTACTTTTGTGGGCTCGTGTGGGTCACATGGTTTTGAGGGGTCAATTGATGGAGAGTTATTTGGGATAAGAGTTGTGTTTAGTGTGGGATGGTGGTTACCCTTAGGAATCGGGTTTAATGGGGCTTAGGAGTCATCATGTGGCCGAGGAGTTTCATTAGGGTTAAGCTTCTTTAATACCACCTCAATGCTATCAATGTGCATGTTAAACACTGATTGTGAGGGAGGTACACGATCATGATGGGCTAGGGTTTCCTCATAAATTGGGTTGGCTATTTCATGGGCTAGAATATTTATTTTTTCAACTGCCGTAGTCACTTCAGGTATTATTGAGACATGCGTTACGGGCTCATGCTATAAATTCCCTTTGTTGTGATTTCTAGGGTCAATGGTGTCTGTTTGTGTCACCAACACCAACATGTGAGGACTTTCCCCAAAATGTTTGCTCAGCTCTGTCTACTAGTTGGTCTTCCCCTTCGGATTGCCAACAGATTGACAAGATGGAGAATTTTTGTTCTTGTAGAACCCTTATACTGAAACCACTCTTTTGGGATGGTGAGAAAGGTGGGGCACATATGGATGGTCCAAATTGTCGTTGCTCCTTCATTAGAGATCCTTCACTATTCAACCGAACCTCACAGTCTTTATCATCGTGGTCAAGGCAACCGCACCAATAGCAAATGTTTGGCAAGCATTCATACTTGAAGCTAACCCATACTTCTTCCTTATTCCCCACGACACAGGGCTACCACAACAAAAAGGGATAGTTATGTCCACTAATGCTCTTAACCTGATAAAGCTTCCACCCTCAGAGTCCATTGGATTGGGAGAAGGTAGGACTTGACCAAGAACTCCACAAATTTTCTTCGCCACCTTCACATTCATGTACCTGATTGGGATGCCATGAACTTGTACCCAAAAAGTGCTCTATCAAAAGTTAGCTCTTCAATGTTATGACTTTTGTCGTAACTTTGCATGACCATTAAGTTCTTGTCAAAACTCCATGGTTCACTGAGAAGCACCTTATCAGCTTCAGCCTTATTGTCGAACACAAACAGCATTACCTAGTTGCCCATATTATGAACCAGGAAGCCATTTTGAGATTGCCAAAGGGGAGAGAAAGTCTTGGCAATGGCCTCAGTGTTCAAAACTCGCTCTGTAAGGAATTTGGCTGCTATGATAAATTCTTCAGAATCACATTCTTCATTAAGGCAACATCCTGGTCCTTCTCTGTCAGACAATGTAAGGCGAGTCCAATTTTTCGTTAGATCATCCATGATAGGGGGGAAAAAAACTAAGGGTAGCACACTAAGGGAAGGAAGAAAAACACTCAACTGTTTTTTTATAATGAAGTTTTCTACTTTATGTCACTTTTGGACATAGATATTTTGTTGAAATACATAAATTCTTTTGTTCTCTGTATATATTCATTAATTTTGTCTTCACTATAAATATATATATATATATATATATATATTTTTTTTTTTTTTAAATTGTGAGTGCTATTTAAATTCTTATGTTCTCTATATATATATTCCAAAAGATCGCTATAGCACTGTAGCAGCAACAAAAAAATTATATATTATATTATTTTAGTGGATAATATATATTATTTAAATGAGTAGAATAGGAAAATAAAAGTTGAGATGTTGGTTTTGTTATAAAATAGTATGGTATAATTGATAAAATAGATTTTTGAAATAGTAAAACAGAATAGGATGGAAGTTACGAATGCGAATGCTCTAAGAGCATCCACAATGGTGATACTAAAAAGCTAGTTTTAGCAACTATTTTTAGCACCACCACCTATAAAATTGGAGCTCCATTGGTGGAGCCATAGCAAAAAATTATGGCTCCTCAGCTATAGGGTATAGTCATCTTTAGTTGTTCACAGTAGCTCAAAGGTTAAAAATAATAATAATAATAATAATTTTTTATTATTTCTCTCTCTTACCTTTTCTTCTCCCACTTTTTCTTTTTCTTTTTCTTTTTTACTCTGGTTTGGCTTTCTCTCTTTGTGTTTTTTCTTTCTTTCTTCCTTTCTTTGGTTCATGCCTTTGCAAATCACTCTCCCTCACCCACCTACCCAAACCTCTCTTGCTCTCTCTTAATCTCCAACAATGCCTAAGACCGTAGTTGTGATGCCAATTGACATAGTACCTACAAAGAAAAGGAGCAACCCCTACAAAGAAAACCCCATCGACACAGTCCCTTGCTGATTTTTTTTTTTTTTTTTTTTTTTTAAATTTTTGTAACATCTAGAGGAAATTTTTGGGTCAGATTGGCCTAATCTGGGTTCTGATTCATAGAGGGTTTGGGTGTTGGATCTTGATTTTTTAAAAACAATTATTTTCTATAAAAATGTAACAAAAGTAGGAGAAGAAAAGGGTAGTCTTCTCTTTTAATTATTTTGGTTTTGGTTTTTCTCTTGAAAGCTAGGTTCATGAGACTACCCTTGTGAAAATGGAAATTATGGGATCTAGATTTGTTGTATGAATATGATTTGTGAGGAAGTTAAGTGATTATTTCTTTTGGGTTAGTCTCTAGCTTGATTATGTTGCTGAGAAGAAAATAAAAATGAACAAGATCAAAAATTTAATCAGAAAAGATTACATGTGGTGGCTGGCAAGAGATGTATAGCTAGTTGGTGTGGTGGTGGCAAAGGCTTTGTATATGAGAAAGAGATGATGAAATAATAAAAAATAATATTTAAATGAAATAGCTAAAAAAATAGAACCATGGATAGTTATGAAATAGTAAGTTAAAATAGATAAAGTGACTTTTTGCGGCGTTAAGACATGTTGATAGTTATGAAATAGTAAGTTAAAATAGATAAAGAGCCCGTTTGTTTAGGCGTATTGAGAGACAAAAACGGGCGTTTAGCAAATCGCAAAAATCAGGATATGTTTGGTGGGCGAAATTTGTGGGATTGCATTTTTGAATTTGTGGGATTCCCGTTATGATTTCTATATTGCGCGATTTGCAAATCGTGATTCTGCCAATATTTTTTGCTGAAAACCAAAAATAGCCTCCACTCCTCTCCCTTTACCGTTTCGTCTCCAGCTCTCTCCCTTCACCATATATATCTTCAATCCTCTGCCTTAACACATCAGCTTCACAAGGATTGGTTCTCTCTTCTTTATTTTTGCTCTGCTCCATGAATCGTCATTCTTCAACGCAATTCTACGTAACTATTCTCCATTACTCATCTTTGAATTTATGATATAGATTTGGGCTTTTGGAATGTTGGTTTACACTATTTGAACTTAAAATATTAGAATTTAGAGATTTGTTGTTGTTGATGCTGCTGGTAAGAGCTCTCTTTGTCTCATAGATAGCCCTCCATTGTTGTACAATGTGAAATTTATATTTGCCTATTTGTAAACGTTGTTTAAAGGATTGAAATTTTTTTAATTGATTCATGTTGCCTTCATACATGGAAATAAAAGATTTATTAAGAATTCTAAAACATCGAAATGAACACATAGTATTCACTCTATATAGTTGTTGTCTCACCTCACAGTTCCTGATATTAATGACCAAACCATTTGATAATGTCTCTATTAAGTAACCAGTAGAGTTTGTTCAATATATTTGGCATGTATGTTACACCATGAGTAATATCTCCAAGAACAAATTTTCTTTTCTTTCACTGCATGATTACATTCAAATCTAGGAATTCTTGTTTGATTCTTTGGTTGAGACTGTTTGATTCTTTGTGGCTGTAGAACTTACCCAGGAAACTTACTCCTACTATGCAATTTTCTCATGGGTTTGGTTGTAGAACTTGCTATATTTGGCTAAACATTAATATTAACAAACTTATGTTTTTTTTTAGATGGGTAAGCCATCCCAAAATAGCTCAAATGTTAGAGCTCAATGGCCATCAAGAGTAACAACTATCTTTTGTGAAGCTTGTGTGGATAAGGTATTTAAGGGTAATCTACCTAATACCCACTTTAGTAAAAAGGGATGGACAAATATTATAGCAACTTTTGAAAAGAAAATTGGAAAAGAATATCCTAGGGCGAAGTATAAGCATAAATGGGATAGTTTGAAGAAAGATTGGGTACTTTGGAATAAGTTGAAGGGAAGTGAAACTGGATTGGGATGGGATGCAGCCAAAGGAACAATAGCTGCAATTGATGAGTGGTGGGAGAGGAAACTAATGGTATGTTTTGTATAACCCATTGTACATATTTTGTATTAGTAGATAAACCATGCTATTTTAGTTATTATTGAAAATATTCAAAATTGTAGGAGGTTCTTGAAGCTGCAAAATTTTGAGAGAAAGGTTTGGAGAATGTTGACTTATTAGACATTATGTTTAAGTACATTGTGGCCATAGGAGACTTAGCATGGGCCCCCACTTCAGGTGTGTTACCTGATGATCTTGAGACACCTAAGGAGGGGTTAGGTGATACTTCTACTGACTCATCTTCTCTAAATGATGATGATGACGTTCATGAAGATGAGACTCCTAACCTCACACGACCACCTAACCCAACACAAAAGAAAGGAAAGAAGCGAGTATTACCATCATTCACACAGAGCAAAGGGAAAAAAAGGAGGAACGGCATTACAGTTGATACAACAGCTTAGTCATATCTATGATGTTGTGGAATTAAGGAGCTCAGCTTTTTCAGTGGAGCTAAGTAATACTATTCGTAATGTCATGGAACGCGTGTGCACCTTTGATGGCATTGAGAAGGGTTTCGAATTCTACCTTATAGCAGCACATATTTTTTAGAAACGAGAGAAGAGAGAGATTTTTGTCGTGATGAAAGAACCATATTTATAGTTTTATCCTTTGAATAATGTTTTATGAGAGAGAGAAATGTTTTTAATATTTTATTGTTTTATCATTTTAATAATGTGGCTGTTAGGGTGTTTTAACTTGTTGGGTTGTTAGGGTGTTTGAATTACAAAGATAGAAGCTTGGCTGTATATGTCAAAGAACTGCATTGTTTTAGCCACTGCCCTCTGTCATTCGTTCTTAACTTCTATCCCTACACATTTTAAACTCCCCACATGCTTTGTTTTATGACATGCTTTTCTATATTGATTTGATAGTCTAGTTAGTGTAGACAAAATCTCAACTGCCAGTGCTACATGGTTCGTATCAACAATTGAAGTATTAGTTATAAATTTCAAAGACAATAATAAGAAACTCTAAGAAATGACAAGGATGGTACACATTAATATTTCAATAAATTTATGAATATGTTCAATAAGGCTTGAACGCTAACTTTTTTCAAATATAAGGATGATGCCCAATTGCCTATAGCCAAAATGGTAACTGATGCAAAATTTCCATAAAAAAGCATAACTAAAGTGAAGTTTAGCAGATGATGTTGTACTTTCAAGACTAGGGAAAATTTTAAATTATCTATCAAAGACTCTGGAGTAGTTAGCATTTTTGTAATTCTGCATTTCATGGTTATGTTGTCTTTTGCACTTTAAAAAGTCTATTAGTGTGTTCTTTTTAATTGGCTCTAGCTAATGATTTATTTCTGTTTAGTAATTTAGTGGAGAAATTGGATTGAGAGGCTCAAACAGAGGCCCATACAAATATATATGGTCTCAAGTGCAGCCAATACATATTTTTCTTTCTTATGAGATGTTCATACTGCTTTGTGCATAAATCTTAACTTGTAACTGATTGATGTAAACATAGAGTAGTCTGACAAGAATAAAACCCAAATTTCATTTTCAGATGTACCATTTTCTTTTGTATTATACCTATAAAAAATGTTTTACTATTATTAGTTTGACATGTGACATTGAATCACTTTACATGTAAATTTTGATGCTGTTTGTTTGGTTGATACTGTTTTGGTTCTGCTGCATCACTACCTAATGTTGTTATAGAAAGGTTGTTTACCAAATGTTGATATTTGGTGACACATTGTTAATTGTGTTCTGGAAACAATGTTTCATATTACTTGGTTCATACTCTCATGTGTGTTATGCAGCAACTCATCAAGAAACTTGCTTTTTTTTTTTTTTTTAAGTAACAAGAAACTTGCAATTCTGTAAAGGAAACTAACATTTTTCCAACTTTATTAATTAGTATTTTTCTTGAATGGTTGTGCTACCATCCTCACAGGTAGTCCATAATAATTTTGACTAATATATTTCTCTGTTGGTATTTTTAAACCCCCCCCCTCCCCCCCAAAACCAAAAAAAAAAAAAAAAAAGAAGTTCTTAAACCTTGTATCTGTCATTCATCGTGGAAATGGTGTAATAACAAAAAAGCAAAAGTTTTTGTCATGTCAATAGTTTTCATTAGGGATCAATTGGGCACTGGGAGACTAGAGCACCCTATTGCATATGATCATCGATTGAGCCTCTCAATCCATTCTCCTACCAAATTTGTGTGGATGGCCAATTAACATATTAATGATTATATATATATATATATATATATATATATATTATACGAGTTAATTAGTTCTGTTAGTTCAGGTGTTAATTTGCTCTGCTTTTTCTTTTAGCACATAGCATATCAAGCAATTAACCCGTACAATACATATATACATACATACATATATATATATATATATTTATTTATCTATTTATTTACTGTGCTAGCCCACTAAATAAAAGATACAGGCTGAACCTTAATTTATACGGAATCTTGACTTTAAGAGAAATGCCTTATTCAGCATTGTGTTAAAAGCTTCTGTCATATTTTTCTGTTAAATAATCTTTGACTTGTATTGGGATGAATCACAGGGACTAGGCTTGTTGACTGTGTCGGCTATGCTACCTTTTCTAAGCACTCCCAATTACATAGATGCACCCTCACTAGGGGTTGTGTTACTCATGCAAACGCATGCTCACTCAGACGCACCCTCAAGCAGGCATACACACACCCTCATGCAGTCCAATCACTGCACACTCAAACGCACCCTCATGCAGGCACACACGCACACTCCCTTGCACAACTTACACACACAGCTGTCACACCTACACACGCATACCCTTGCAGCAATATACCCTTACACCTATTTACAAACATCTACAAATATCAAGCCTACAATTGTCACAATGCCTATTTACAAATATCTACAAATATCCACCCATGCATACCTTTACAAATATCTACAAATATCTACACTGTCACACTACATTATCTATCATTTAAATGTTTACTCATTTTCTTTATTGTGATTTATCTAATTTATTGCTATAATATTTTAGGTGATATTCATATGTTTTACAATGATCATATTGATAATAGTGATGAAGATCATTCTTATGATGTGGAAAACGATGAATATGATGATGAGGAATTATATGATCTTGCTATTGCTGGATGTCATGTTGCAATGACATATTATATGAAATATATTGATAAACAACCTTGTAAAGATTCTGAACAAACTGGCTATATGTGGTTGATGGATTGTTTGACGGGTAATGAAACAAAATGTTTAGAATGAAGCCACATGTTTTCCTTCAGTTGTGTAATATTTTACAACATACATATGGGCTTCAGCACACAAGGCATATTAGGCTTAAAGAGTCAGTAGGTATATGTTTAATGATATTTGGACAAGGAGCTTGTTATAGGATGGTTCAAGAAAGATTCTAACATTTTGGTGAGACTATACATAGAAATTTTCATAGAGTTCTGAAACGCCTTAACATAATATCAATGGATATCTTGAAGCCTTCTAACCCTACATTTAGTGTAGTTCCAAGACATATACAGACATTGTACATGCTACACTTTCAGGAATTCATTTCATACATTCTAATTTGTTTCTAATATTTGTTAGGATTATTTCCTAAGTATCTAAACTTTATATTCTATTTTAGGACTGCATTGGTGCCATTGACGGTACACATATCCAAGTTGTTGTTGGAGACTACAAGAAAGCTTCATATTATAATAGAAAGGGTGTGGCATCTTTTAATGTGATGGCAACATGCGATTTTGATTTACTTTTCACATTTTTTATGACTAGATGGAATGGTGTAGCACATGATACACGTATTTTCTTAAATGCTATCCGTCGACAATATGTTAACTTTCCAAAACCACCACCAGGTATATAAAATTTTTATATATTAATATGTATGAAGGATATTATTTATGTACATCTTACATTTTTTTTCTTTTACTAGGAAAATATTATTTAGTTGATGTTGGATACCCCTTAAGAAAAGGATATTTGCAACCTTATAAGGGACAGAGTTATGATCTTCCAGATTTTCGACGAGCTGGTCAAGGGAATCACATAGAAGAGAGGTTTAATAATGTTCACTCATCACTTAGAAGTGCAATTAAGTGAACTTTTGGAGTGTGGAAGAATAAATGGAAAATTTTGAAGCAAATGCCACCTTATGACATTAAGCACCAAAGAAACATTATAGTTAACACAACGTTGCTACTTGTGTTTTACATAATTTCATTAAAAAACATGATAGGAAAGATGAGGGATTCAATTGGGATGAACATGGCTTGGACAGACTAAGAAGCAATAGTAGTGGAGAAGGTAGTAGCAGACAGGCAAATGTTGAAAATATACAAAATAAGGAGATGAAATTTGTTCGTGACAAAATAGCTCAATCCATTTGCTGGTTGTAAATGATATTTTATTATTTCTGTTTTGGTGTTTTGGTTTTTAATTTTTCGAATAAGAACTTCTTTATTATTATAATGGATTGTCTAGTATTGATATTGTTGGCAATTAAAATTTTAATATAATTATTTCCCTAATCAGTTTAATATCTTTTTCTTGATGAGTTATTTTTAATACTTTAAATTTGATAAATTTCTCTCCATGAATTTCAACAACGAAAACATCATTATTGTTGTTATTATTAATGTAATTGTTAAACTTAATTACACATTTTTAATAATAAAAAAAACACTGATCACACGAAAAATGACAATAAGTTTTTAAACAGCTTCAAAAAATAGTTAAGTCAATTTTTGGAATTTACACTCAAAACAGCTATTTTTAAAACAGCTTATCCAAACGCTTAATATGGCTTTAAAAAGAGAAAACACATATTTTCACACTTTTACCAAACACTTATCTATAATTTTTAAAATAGAAATTTCAAAACACACGTTTTAAAAATGCTAGTTTTTAAAATGCAAATTTTGAATCAGCTTATCTAAACAGGTCGAAAGTGACTTATTGCAGCCTCAAGAAGTTAAAAATTTGCCACCATTGATGTAAATGCTCTTTCTAGAACAGGGATGTTTTTCCTTGTCCACGAGTCCCCACTACCCACCAATGTGACATCGCTTTGCTATATATCTACGTAGGTCACGCATGACGTAGAACTAAAGAAAGGAACCTTAAAACCATGGGATTCTTGTTTCCATGCCAAACTTTATCGTGTTCCTTCTATTTTAGAGGAACATCTTCTATTTACATTTGGCCACGTATAACAAAATTAAAAATTAAAAATTAAAAAATTAAAAAAATAAATAAAAGTCAGCAAAGGCTGTAAGGGCTTGATTTGGCTATATTTATGTTCAAACTAAGCAACAGCTATTGCCCTTTCCCAAATTTCATCCCCATTGAAATTGAAGACCTAAAACCCACCAACAAATAATAGCCAAACCTCACCGCACAACAAAGCTTCTTTAATCTTTACAGAAAAAAGCCATGTCCACCACCAAGTCCAAGACCAACCTCCACATCGTTGCTTATCCTTACCCAACCGCAGGCCACATCATCCCCCTCCTAGACTTCACCCACATGTTACTCACCCGCGGCCTAAACGTCACCGTTTTGGTCACCCCTAACAACGTCCATTTACTTGAACCATACCTCTCCTCCCACCCATCTTCTCTCAAACACTTGGTTTTCCCGGCCCCAGATATCACTCCACATACGAGACTCATCGTTGACGTGCGCGCCTTGCGTGACCTTCACTACCCTATACTACTCCAATGGTTCCAGTCTCAACCTTCACCACTTGTGGCTATCATATCTGATTTTTTCCTCGGCTGGACCCACAACCTTGCCTGTGAGCTTAAAGTGCCACGTCTCTGCTTCTCGCCCTCCGGTGCTTTTGGGATGTCCGTAGCTTTTTCAATGTGCCGTAACCCGCCCAAAAACAATGATCCCGGTGAGGATATCAATTTCCTAATTTCATTACCTGAGGTCCCGAATTCCCCGACGTACCCTTGGTGGCAGATCCCTCCACATTATAGAAACGATCTTGAAGCTGACCCAGATTGGGAATTTTACAGAAACCGCATGCTGGCTAATTTCGAGAGTTGCGGAGTTGTGTTTAACTCGTTCGCCAGTTTGGAGAGTGTGTACTTTGACCATTTGAAGAGAGAGGTTGGGCACAATCGAGTGTGGGCGGTAGGACCTGTATTGCCACTTGAAGGTGAATTGATTGGATCGGCTAGTAGGGGTGGGGCCAGCTCTGTGCCTTGTCACGAGCTTATGACGTGGTTGGATGCTCGTCCTGACAACTCTGTTATTTACGTGTGCTTTGGAAGTCATGCTGGGTTGACAAGTAAGCAATTAAATGTTCTTGCAACAGCATTAGAGTGTAGTGGGATCCATTTTATTTTGTGCGCGAGGGTGCCGGATGATCAAAGTTCGATTCTCGATGGGTTCAGAGACCGTGTGGGCAATAAGGGATTAGTGATCAAGGGGTGGGCCCCACAGGTAGCTATACTAAGGCATCGAGCTGTAGGTTCATTCTTGACTCATTGTGGGTGGAACTCAGTGTTGGAAGGGCTTATCTCAGGAGTTGTGATGTTGACATGGCCAATGGGTGCAGAGCAGTTTACGAATGCCTTGTTGTTGGTCGACCAATTAGGCGTGGCAATTAGAGCTGGCGAGGGCACTGAAAATATTCCTGACTCTAATGAGTTGGCTCGATTATTGATAGTTTCACTCGACAAAATTAAGCCCCAGAATGTTCGAGCCAAAGAGTTGAGTGATGCGGTATTAAGCGCGGTCAAGGGAGGAAGCTCCGACAAAGATTTGGATGAATTGATCAAACAATTAGCTGACTTCAAAAAATTAGAGTGAATATAAATTATGTAATCATAGTAGCATTTTTTTATGGTTTTAACTCTCCATCAATTGACCCCTCAAAACCAAGTGACCCACACGAGCCCACAAAAGTACCAAACCAAACACCATTGTTGAGATAGACTAGGGTAATTAGGATGTTACTTGTTGCACCCTCTTCTCTATGCCGTGAACTCCCAAAGTATGGAACAAGAGATTTCAAGCAGGTTGATGAGCACTCTAAGTTACCAAACAAGAAAACTCAGGTTTCAAGGAGTGAGATGGATACACAATTTGAATCGATGGAGGCTGTTTTCCAACCTCGTCGGTGAAAATGAATCTCTTAGTGTGGAATTGTCGTGGGCTTGAGAACCTATGTATAGGGAAAGAGCTTGGAGACATTGTCTGGGCAAAAGACCCCTCTGTCATGTTCATAGCCAAAATATAGGCAGACGAAGCAAGGCTAGACATGGTACAAAGAGATTTAGACTTTGAACATAAGTGGGTGGTTTTGAAAGAAGGGCGTGGAGGTGGGATTGCTCTTTTTTGGAAATCATCGGTCAACCTAGTGGTGGTGGATTCATCAAACTACTACATCGATACATGGATGACAAGGACACAGAAAATCAATGGAGATTCACAAGTTTTTATAGGAAATTGGAAACTTTGAGGAAAATAGAAGCATAGGATAGCCTACGAAACTTAAATCACAATCAACAAACTCCATGGTTGTGCGTAGGAGATTTTAATGAACTTTTGAGGTAGGAGGAAAAGTTGGGAGGGTCAGTCCAAAATCATGGCCAAATGCAACAATTTAGGGATGTTGTGGATGAATGTGGGTTTATAGACCTTGGTTTTGTGGGCATCTGTTTCACTTGGAGCAAGCATTTCGCTGATGGACATTTGATTTGGGAGAGACTAGACCGTGGTTTGGCAAATAACCATGGTTCATGAAATTTCCAGGTTCACTTGTCCACCACTTGCATTGCATTTCATCTAATCATTGCCCTTTATTGATCTGCTTATCCAGTTTTGAACCACCACCCCGATAGTGGAGTTTTAAATTTGAAGAAATGTGGTTATCAAATGAACAATGTGCAGAGATGGTGGAAGCATCGTGGTCCTCTCATCTACACAACCCTAGCGATAGCAGAATCCTGAAGTAGATTGAGACTTGTGGGAAGGACTCAACTTGGTGGAACCATAATGTATTTGGGAACGTAAGAAAGGAGTTGGAAAGGAAAAAAATCCTTGTTATTTCAAGCAGAATAGGCAGCAATAGTAAATGGGTAGAATCATCAGGTTAGAGAGCTAAAAGATGAGGTGAACATCCTTCTTGATAGAGAAGCTCGTTTGTGGAGTCAATGATCTTGAGTACTTTGGCTAGAACATGGCGACAATAATACAAGATTTTTTCATAGCTGAGCCACTCAACGACATTGCAAAGATCAAATTAAGGGTATTATGGATGAGTCTAATAATTGACAGGTACATCAATAGGAGATTGCTTTAATTCTTGTCAAATTTTACGAGAACCTATTCTCAACATCAAACTCGGATTGTGTTTCCCTTGACCACATCCCTATGGTCATCTTTGATGAGATGAATTCAACCCTTATAGAGCCCTTCCTTGAATCTGAAATTAGGGAGGTATTGAAGCAAATGGCACCTCTCAAGGCCCCAGGACCGAACGAGATGCCTCCCTTGTTTTACCAACACTTTTGGGGGGTGGTAGATAACGATGTTATGAGTTCAATTTTATCTTGGCTCAATTCAGGTACTCTTCCTCATCCTCTAAATCACACCTTTATCACACTTATCCCCAAAATTAAAAATCCTGAATTTGTCTAAGATTATCACCCTATTAGTTTATATAATGTTCCATATAAAATTTTCTCCAAAGTTTTAACAAATAGACTTAAGGAAATTTTACCTTCAATCATTACTGAGCATCAAATTTCTTTTGCCAAAAATCGCCTCATTACTTATAATATTCTTGTTGCCTTTGAGACACTTCATTGTATAAAAAACCTTGATTCAGGAGATACAGATTTATGGCTATTAAGTTGGATATGAGCAAAGCCTATGATAGGGTTGAATAGGGATATCTTGAAAATATTATGAGAAAGATGGGTTTTGTGAGAGATGGATTGGGCTGATCAGGGTTTGTGTGAGAACTGTAACATACTCTATCCTAGTGAATAGGGAACCTCAAGGGTTGATTCACCCTACTAGAGGAATCTACCAAGGGGATCCACTTTCTCCCTTTCTATTCCTCCTATGTACCAAAGGCCTACATGGGCTTATACAGCAGGCAGCAAGAGTAGGATATAAAGGGCACCTCCCTATGTCGCAGAGGACCAGAACTAACCCATTTATTGTTTACAGATGATAGTATGTTGTTTTGTAGAGCAACAATAGATGAATGTATACAACTTTTGGGAATCCTAGATTGTTATGAGAGAGTTTCGGGACAAAAGGTGAACAAAAACAAAACACCCATCTTTTTTAGCAAATCCACCATAGAAGATACCAAACAGGAGATAAAAATTGCATTGGGGATCCAAGAACTTGTACATTATGAACAATACCTTGGCTTACCATCTTTGGTAGGCAAAAGGAAAAAAAGAAAGCTTCAGTTTTATAAAAGAAAAAGTTTAGAGGAAGTTGTAGGGTTGGGAAGGTAAATTACTTTCACAAGTCGGGCGTGAAGTTTTGATCAATGCAGTGATCCAAGCAATCCCAACCTTCACTATGAGATGCTTTAAAATTCCCTTGGGTCTATGCCATGATAAAGAAGTTTTGGTGGGGAGAAAGAGGAGATAGGAGGAAGGTACATTGGGTAAAAAGGAAGGAGTAGACAAAATAAAAAATGGAGGGTCCGAGGGTGGAATGGGCTTTAGGGACCTAGCCTTGTTCAATGACCCATGTTTGGCTAAGCAAGCATGGCGACTTTTGAAAAATCAAGATTCTTTGTTTTACAAAGTCTTTAAGGCACGTTTTTTCCCTAATTGTACTATTATGTAAACCAAAAAAAATAGAGGAGGGTCGTATGCTTGGACTAGCATCCTACATGGGAGAGATGTATTGTAGAGAGGATGTAGATGGAGGATTGGGAATGGGAAATCAGTGAGCATATGGGAAGATTTCTGGCTGCCAAGGTAGCAAGCACCACATGTCCAATCTCCTTGTATTGAGTCACTAATTGATGCAAAGGTGGAAATGCTAATAGATAAAGAGACAAGGCAATGGAATCATGAGGCAATTGATGGAATCTTTACCCAAGAAGAAGCAGACTTGATCAAACATTTACCTCTCACAAGGGTGGTGAGTGAAGATAGCTTGTTTTGGCCATTCACATAGAATGGAATATACAATTGCAAGTCGGGTTACCGGTTCTTAAAAGCAAAGGAGGATCATAGAGGTACTGAAGCTACTGTGGAATAAGAAAAAGCACTCTGGAAGGCCATTTGGGCCCTGCAAACACCAAACAAAATGAAAAACCATATATGGAGAGCATGCCGAAATTCCTTACCAAAAAAGGAAAATCTAGTGTGCTGAACCATCATCGAAAGTCCAATCTATGACTGATGCAAGCTTGAACCAAAAACAACTCTACATGCACTCTGGACATGTAAGGAATTGGATGTGGTTTGGGAAGATGTATCGGTATAGGCTTGCAAAGAAATCACCAACTTCATGAACTTCAAGGAGTTGCTTTCGTGGCTCATCAAACACCATCAAAATCTAGAGTTGTTCCCTGCCATAGCATGGTTAATATGGTCACACAGAAATTGGGTTTGACTTAACCAACTGAGCTGTAGTCCACACCAGATAGCAGCCTTAGCAAAAGAACTTCTAGAGAAGTTCAATGTAGTCTAGTCACCCCTTCGTGTGCAGACCTGTACCACACGTAGGGGTGTGCAACCAACCTGCCAACCCACTAAAACCTACCCGACCCAATCCAACCTACCGGGTTGGGTCGATTTTTAGGCCTTGGTGGGTTGGGTTGGGTTACAAAATTTTTTTTGATAGTGGGTCAGGTTGGGTTTAGGTCATAAAATTTCAAACCCACCAAACCCAACCCAACCCACCCATATATTTAATATATATACGTATAAATTATATAATCAATAAAATTTTTAAAATAACCAACTCTTCCTATCCTATATAAAAGCCAATTAGTTCACACAAACCCTAGTAAATTACTATTGTTGTTTAGTCATTAGTGTTGTTTGCCTTTAAGGAGTTACATTGATACAAATCTTTGGGTTTTTTTAATATATTATATTTATATTTTTTTTTCTACTCAATTTAATAATAATAATAATAAAAATTTGTCCAACCTGTGGGTTCAACTCGACCCATGTGGGTTGGGTTGGTTTGAATTTTTTTTGACCCACCATGGTGGGTTGGGTCAAAATATCCTCTAAACCCAACCCATGCACACCCCTAACCACACGGACTCGGTGGCGTGCACCACCACTGGATATGGTCAAGGTGAATTTCGATGGCGCAATTTTCACAAAGGAACGTAAGTCTAGAATCGGGGTGGTTATCTAAGACGCCCATGGCAGTGTTATGGCTTCTCAAAGGTGTTACCTCAGCTGCATAGCCCGTTGCAGATTGAAGCAAGAGCAGCATCCTCAGCTTTACAGCTTGCTAAAGTACTAGGATTCAATCGGATTGCTCTTGAAGGTGACTCAAAAGTGCTTATGCACGCCCTGGCTGATAATTCACCCTTCTTATCCACGGTTGGTTCACTAATTGATGATGTTAGATTCAATGCAGTCTTTTTTACAAAATTACATTACTCTCATGTTAAGAGGGAAGGTAATATGGTCGCTTATAATTTAGCTCGTTGCGCTTTAACTATTTCAGATTTTATCGTGTGAATGAAAGATGTTCCATCACCGTTTCTTTCATTTGTATTGTCAAACATTGCTGGTTTACCTTAAATAAAGTTCGTTGGCTTGACCTTCAAAAAAAAAAAAAAAATGTTAAAATTTAAAGCTAGACATAAACATATTATATGGTGGAATACTTTTATTTGGATCAATGCGATTTCATTTTGTTTTCGATCTGATGCAGTCCAAAAATAATTTACAGAAGGGCTTAGAACTAGTTGTACCTGGTATCTCCGAAAGGCCAAATTTGGGTTGGGCTTGAGGACCAGATATCTTGTATAGGGCACAGGCATGTGGGCTTATCCCTACTTTTTTTTTTCTTTGTTTTTTGAGAATAAGTGTACTGAAACAAACTTTTTCCTTTGTTTTTGATTTGCCGCCGCGGCACATGAAAGAAGGTGCAAAAAGTTATGTTAGGTATAAGTGGGCATAAGCCTTTTGGACTGTGTTAATGACACTTTTTTTTTTGTCCCCTATTTTAGGAAATGATGGAAAAAAATTTTATTTCAAAAAATCTCACCGTCTGCCATGAGAAAGAAAAATGAGAGTAACCTTCCAACCGAATAGCTTCTTTCTCACCTGGCTTACAAGATCTCAAAAAATGAGAACATGAAACTTCTATAAAAGATGGGACATGATAACTTCTTTGCCGCACAATCAAGGAGTACAAATCCAAATTTGTTTCAGCTACCAATTAGCCGACTTTGATGGGTTTAATAATTGAGTGCTTTTTATTTTTTATTTTTTTATTTTATTTTAAATCTGAATAAAGACTTCTTTGCCGCACAATCAAGGAGTACAAATCCAAATTTGTTTCAGCTACCAATTAGCCGACTTTGATGGGTTTAATAATTGAGTGCTTTTTATTTTTTATTTTTTTATTTTATTTTAAATCTGAATAAAGACTTTATTGAACGAAAGAGGAAAATAGAGGAGAGCTCAAATCTTGAGCTTGCTCCAGCAAAATTATGCACCCCTTGCTCCAGCAAAATAAAGAACATTATACTATTACTAGAAAATAAAGCATATGAAGCAAGTACTCGGTTATTTTTTAAGTATGTCTTAAGGCTAAAATGATAAGAATCAATTTAATCACTAAGATTTTATCATATATGTGATCAGTGATCTTAATCATTAATGCAACCAAAGGCAAAAATCCAAAATAGATATGTGTGAGTGAGTAAAACCATATAAAATGCTACTATGATTCTATAATTTATATTCACTCTAATTTTTTGATGTTAGCTAATTGATTGATCAATTCATCCAAATCTTTGTTGGAACTTCCTCCCTTGACCGCGCTTAGGGCCTCATCACTCAGCTCTTTGGCTCGAACATTTTGGGGCTTAATTCTGTCGAGTGAAAGTACTAATAATCGAGCCAACTCATTAGAGTCAGGAATATTCCGAGTGCCCTCGCTAGCTCTAATTGCCACATCTAATTGGTCGACTAACAACAAGGCATTTGTAAACTGTTCTGCACCCATTGGCCATGTCAACATCACAACTCCCGAGATAAGTCCTTCCAACACGGAGTTCCACCCACAATGAGTCAAGAATGAACCTACAGCTCGATGCCTTAGTATAGCCACCTGTGGGGCCCACCCCTTGATCACTAATCCCCTATCGCCCACACGATCTTTGAACCCATCAAGAATCAAACCTTGATCATCAGGCACCCTCGCGCACAAAATAAAATGAACCCCACTACACTCCAACGCTGTTGCAAGAACATTTAATTGCTTACCTGTCAACACAGTACGACTTCCAAAGCACACGTAAACAACAGAGTTGTCAAGATGAGCATCCAGCCACGTCATAAGCTCATGACATGGCACAGAGCTGGCCCCACCTCTAGTAGCCGATCCAATCAAATCACCTTCAAGTGGCAATACAGGTCCTACCGCCCACACTCGATTGTGTCCAACCTCTCTCTTCAGATGGTCAAAGTACACAGTCTCCAAACTGGCGAACGAGTTAAACACAATTCCCCAACTCTCGAAATTAGCCAGCATGCTGTTTTTGTGAAATTCCCAATCTGGGTCAGCTTCAAGATCGTTTCTATAATGTGGAGGGATCAGCCACCAAGGGTACGTCGGGGAATTCGGGACCTCAAGTAATGAAATTAGGAAATTGATATCCTCACCAGGATCATTGTTTTTGGGTGGGTCACGGCTCATAGAAAAAGCTACAGACATCCTAAAAGCACCGGAGGGTGAGAAGTAGAGACGTGGC
This sequence comes from Quercus wislizeni, assembly GCA_023055345.1. NCBI lineage: Eukaryota > Viridiplantae > Streptophyta > Magnoliopsida > Fagales > Fagaceae > Quercus > Quercus wislizeni. Next base: position 17,950,258 of record JALGQJ010000003.1, read on the forward strand.
ACTTGAAGCTCACAGGCAAGGTGGTGGGTCCAGCCGAGGAAAAAATCAGATATGATAGCCACAGGTGGTGAAGGTTGAGACTGGAACCACTGGAGTAGGATAGGATAGTGAAGGTCACGCAAGGCGCGCACGTTAGCGATGAGTCTCTTATGTGGAGGTGGAGTGATATCTGGGGCCGGGAGAACCAAGTGTTTGAGAGAAGATGGGTGGGTGGAGAGGTATGGTTCAAGTAAATGGACGTTGTTGGGGGTGACTAAAACGGTGACGTTTAGGCCGCGGGTGAGTAACAGGTGGGTTAGGTCTAGGAGGGGGATGATGTGGCCTGCGGTTGGGTAAGGATAAGCAACGATGTGGAGGTTGGTCTTGGACATGGCTTTTTTATGTAAAGATTAAAGAAGCTTTGTTGTGCGGTGAGGTTTGGCTATTATTTGCTGGTGGGTTTTAGGTCTTCAACTTCAATGGTGATGAAATTTGGGAATGGGGAATAGCTGTTGCTTAGTTTGAACGTAATATATCCAAATCAAGCCCTTGCTGCCTTTGCTGACTTTTATTTTTATTTTATTTTTTTGAAATTTGGTTCCTTTCTTTAGTTATACGTCACGCATGACGTATGTAGATATATAGCAAAGCGATGTTACATTGGGACCACGGCATAACTTTGTGACAAGTCATAGCACGGGTGAAAGATGTTCGTGGGTTAAATGTATTTTTTTTAAAATACAAATAATGTTATTAGAATAACTTTATCATATGGGCCATTAGTTTTACAGCATCAATAATCAGAAAAAAGAGAATTATTCGAAGTTTTCTAATAGAAATATTAAGAGAGAGTATGTGTATATATATATTTTGAGAAGGAGTATATATAACTTTAAGCAACCATAGATATTCAATATAAGTAGCCTAACATGAACTATAAAAGGTTTATTAGTTGGAGAACAGATCATGTAAATTTAGTTGCTCGGGTGTGGTGCGTCAGTAAGAGTCTTGGATTGGGTCACACTTGTGGATTTAGGAGTTGCTTGGTTTGAGTCGTGTGCTTCGTAAAAATACTACGCCACAACGTAGATAGCCCTAACGCACCTAGGGGTGCCCCACACCATGAGTTCTTCTGGTGGATAGCCCTAATGCACCTAGAATTGCCTCACGTCATGAGTTTTCGGGTTCAAGTGGGTTAGGTCAATAATCATAGGCATGAGACCCATTTTTGTTCATTAAAAAAAAAAAAAAAATCATGTAAATTTAGCTGGATCAAAATTTTCTCAGATTATTTGAAAACTTTACCACGTAGAATTACTTTAATCTTGATCTTTTCTTTTATAACAAATGGTCCAAATAATATCATAGGCAATATATTCATCCCTATAATAGTCAAATTTTCTGGTTTTTGATGGACCAAATAATTCTTGTCATCCAGAATGAGATGCTGGATGACCAAAAGTGCCATAAAATGAACATTTAATGCAAAGCTGTTATACACAAATAAATGTAGAAGATGTGTCTATTGGGAGGAGCTTTCATGTTACCTCATTAAGTCACTAGAAAACGTTACGAAAGGGCATTCAAGCCACCATTGAATGCCTCCAACAGCTAGAAGGGTAAAACCCTATATAAACAACACCAAATTTTAAGCAAAAGGTACACACACACACATGAAAAACACCTAACACATCTCTCTCTAAATCCTCATATTACTTCTCTTTCTTTATTTGACTTCGCCATCGAAGGCTCATTAGCTAGCACCATGCTGATGACCTTTCGAGAAGAAAAACAACTCTATGTTCTTGTGCAGGGTTCGAGAGCTTCTTGGTCGTACTCTGTTTGGATGAATCTAGTGACTAACAAATTTAACTTCATTAGTTTTTAAAGTATATGGATAATTAGTGTTATCAACTTATCAAGATCACAAACTATTAGCTAATCATTAAGATTTTATAATTAGGAAACAAACCTATGTACTCAGAACTCAGAAGTGCACACAATGAATAACAAAATTACACCTACGAACACTTCAAGTGTCTTGCCATGTAAATTTACACAAATTGATTTGGTTCATGAAATATCACATGCATCAGTCAAGCCAAAAACGAAACATGATAAATGCATTGTTTTCAAAGTTAATAAATTAAGTTGACCAAAATTGCTGACAAATAGATGTGTTTTGGTGGTGATGGATAGCCTTTTAAAAATCGTTGGTTTTTAACAAATTAATGATACGATTATTGGAGACACTAGGCTAGCTTCATATAGGGACGAACTTAGAATTTCAAGTTAGAGAGGACAGAGTTAAAAAAAAAAAAAAAAAAAAAAAAAAAAACCTCCAAATAGGCATCCATATAGTATTAATAAATTATATATTCACAAAATCGTTTTTTCTTAATATATATATATATATATATATATATATATATATAACCGAAAACTTTGACTTTTGGTTGACCTCTTCACAATTTTTCACATCAGCATTTATTTATTAATTCGATTTAATTCTTTAGATTTTATATTTTTTTATTAACAAAGTAAATGCCTGACGAGGTAAACCAATTGAAACCAACTACCTCTTTGTTTCTATTCAATCAAAACTCGTGTTAATGGAGTTATTATAAAGTTTGTTAAGCTTATCTAAAAATGATCTAATTAGGTGATAATTTAGTTCTCCTTTAAGTATAGTGGCTGTATGACACCAAACAACTAATTTTAATTTATGTTAAAAGAAATTTAATAAATTTTCTGCAATTTGGCGCTATAAAATCAAAAGAATCAAATTGAATTAAATCAAATTAAAAAATATAAATAAAAAATACTGATGTGGAAAATTGTGAAGAAGTCAACCAAAAGTCAAAGGTTTCGGTCTTTTATATATATATATAACTAGATGGGAATTAATTAGATGGAACCCAATTTGTTTTCTTTTTCAATTTTTTGAAGTGATTATGGAAAAATAGAAAAGTAGATGAAACTTTTTTAGGGGTATTGCAAATGGCAACGAAACATGTTAAAAAAAATCATAGAAATTGCATCCCCATAGCCCCCAATGGTCAAAAGTTTGATAGTGACAAGGACCAATTACGATGGACTTAAGAAAACTAAAGAAAGGGAACCAATTCTATCTACAATGGATTTGGAAATAGGTTCATCCCCAAACAACTCGTTGGTGCCTTCGGGGTCGACAGGTCGGGCAGGGGTCTGAGCCGTGGTGTCAATTGAAATCTAGGACAAGTCCAGATTTGGGAAGGAGGCCTTGACCTGATAGAGGCAATCGTTGAAGCCGTCGGCCAAACAACCGCCTAGCTCGTATAGGAAGGCGTCGGAGTCATGGAATTCCTTTACCGCGTCCTCTTCAGCGTTATGAACTTTCTTCCTTAGCGAGGAGACTTCCCCCTCCTTGTCTTTAAGCACGTTTGTCAGCACCTTAGTTTTCTTCTCTGACTCCTCCAAAGCTTTCTTCGTTAGGTCAAGTTTCCTGATCTGAACCTCCTTCCAGGTCTTAAGCTCACGAAGCCCCATTTTCGCAGTTTCAATCCTCTCTTTGAGACGATCTGCCAGTTGCTCTCAGGCCATGCAACGGTTCATTAGGCCCTTCAATCATAAGCACCCCCTGTAAAAATCAAAACATCATTAGAAACAAAGATAACAAAGCGACGGGAATGAAAGAAGGACGAATGTACACCTGTGCCAGGTTGAAGAGGCCCATCTCCCCTATGGCCTCGGTTGCATGGTTGCCTAAGTCCTGTAATCATCAGCCTTGATGATGGATGAGAGCTGCCCAATGGCATACTGTGAATCCTCGCGGAGGAGGATGGGACGCTTTTTAGAGACGGAACCATGGCCCGTTATTAAACCCTTCCCTTTCCCAGAACCAGACGGAGGAGGTAGCTTGTGGTTGGAGGTGTCTCCCCAACGGTTGAACTAGTAACCACCTTTGGCTTCTTGAGGGGATGGTTAACCTTGTCCTTGTTCTTCTTTTTAGGAACAGGTTCAATGGACCCTTTCCCTTAAGGGGCACACCCTCTTCCTACTGCTTCTTCGCTTGCACAGTGGCTTGCTAACAGATGAAAGCCCTCCTCTTACCGTCTTTCATTTCTACACCAAGGGAGGCAAAGAGAAAGAGTTAGGCAGAAATTACTAAATAAACCAAAAAAAAGGGTTAAAAGAATAGGCGACAGACTAACGTTTGCGCACTTGTTTATCGTAGTGACAGGTGGCGATTGTAGGCTCAAGGCCCTCATAGTACCAATGAAGGGTGTCCAAAGTGACAAGCTTCTGCTACGTCCTCTCCTCCAACGAAATTTTGAAAATCTTTTGCAAAAAGCTCCATTGCTTAAGATTAACCTTTGGATGATCCTGAGCTGCAATAAGGGACGGTTAGGCTAACAAATAAAACAAATGGACACAAAAAAAAAAGTAAACGAGCGAGATTAAAACAAACAAACACGTACTAGACGGGGCCATTATATGCCAAGTTTTATCAACAGGCACGTTCTCTCGTTCATCAGGGTGACACATCCAATTGTCCCCCTGAATAAAGAAGTATTGGTTCTTCCAGTTTCCGTTAGAATCAAGAGTCTAGTATACTAACCTAAGCGACGGCTTCCTCAGTAGGAAACTATATATACCCCTAGATTTGACAATTTCGGAAGGACGGTAACAATGGAAGAATTCCTCTATGGTTAGCTGACGTTCCCCATTAGTTAGAAACCCATATAGTACTTCCGCATCGAGGAAGATTCTCCAAGCTTTTGGAGCAATCTAGGTGATGGCTAGTCCCAAGTATTGAAGTAAACGATGGTAAAAAGCACTAAAGGCCAGTCTAAGTCATGCCTTGAACATTTGCTCATACATCTCGACGTCTTCAGCGTCCCGATTATAGCACTTTTCAAACTTGAAGGTTAGACGGATGGGGATGCCGACGGGAATTTGATATCTCTCCCAAAGGGTGTCGAAGTGTGGTCTTTTAATAGTTGAGTTGAAATCATTAACCGTCCACATAAGGGGTAGAACAAACTTTCTAAGACCGTTAGGGCCAATGATGAATCTAATAGGGGATTCGACATTCTCAATGCTTTCCTTGCTATCTGAATCCCCACTTGTACTTTCTGACCCATCCACGTTTGAATCCTCCTTTTCCTCCTCGGAAGGTGAATTGGCAGACGAGACACTTTTCGAACAAGAGGCGCCAATGTTGTCTTGACCTCACAAGTACACATCATTGTAGCCCGCTCCTTTGCGGACACATGATTGTTCACCCGACACTTCAATAAACATTATTACACCTACAAGTGACGGGTAAACTCCCAAGACTCTACATGTCTATATACGCGACGAACATATAACATTTAAAAGAGAAAGAAAATAAAACATATGAGTACAGGACGAAAAACACTTACAGGTGTGCGATGTAGAAAAGAGACGAAAGCAATATGGTGAACGAACGCGTTAAGGTGACGGAGTACTAAATTCTTGCAAATGATGGTGGCACACTAACACTAGGAAATGGTTGCAAAGAGTAAAAATGAAAGTGAAAGGCGACCTATAGATAGAGGAAATGGCGTAGAAGATGAAGCAATGCTTTGATCCAAGTAACCAACCACTAAAATTTCACCACGTGTCCTATAGCATTTATGACTTGCAACCACCCTGTCAATCAAAGCACGATTCCCAAGTACTAGCTGAGGCCGTCACCCCACATGTCTATCTTGCGTGTCAAGCGACGGACCTATGGAGTGGGGGGTAGCTGATAGGGGTAAATTCCAGGGTAGATGGATTGAATTAATGGAGTCAAACTTTAGAGACGAGGTAACTAGAAGAGACAGTACAGTTGGTCTAACAAAGCTAGTTGATAGATTCGCGACCCAAATGGAAAGGTAAGGAGACGGATAGACACTTTCGAGTGAAAGGATAGAAAGGAACGATCTGTTGAAGCCACATGTCACCCTTATGGCATCTACATGGTACCCACGTGGCATGGGTAGTCTCCAAGGATTCTGGTATAAAAATATCTTGCGTTCCACGCCCCCACCATTATTATAGGAATCCATGTAAGGAAATCATCCCATTAATTGCGAATATTGATGAAGATCTCCCCTATAAGGAAATACCCTCTCCACCAAGAAATTAAGGTCGGCTCTACACTACTATAAAAACCCCAAAATCCTCACAAATCAAGGTACGCATAATTTTCCCAGCTCTAGCACTCTAGAGTTGTAGAAATTCTCTCTAACTTAACATTTGGAGGATATTTGGCCAGTACCATACTGATACTCTCTGCAAGGTCTTCTTTGTCTCTGTTTCACAGATTTTGTCTAGAGCATATGAGAACTGTGCAACTCACTGATGATTTTTGACATCATCAATTAACGATAAAGTTAAAGAGACCCAAATATGTTTTATAAGAGTCAATTTGATAATCAAAGTACACTATAAAAAAGGAGTTTCAATTTTCGAAATCATAACATCCCCAACATATATTTAGTTCCACCTTGGCTCTAATTTTTTCTTAAATCCTCACTCTTTTTGTTTAAAGTAGTATAAGAGAATTCGAATACATGACCAAATTTGTATGGGAATTGTTATTTAACCATAGTGACAAAACTTAACAATTCATAAGTAATTGTAATTGTAATTTTTATGATTTTTTTTTTAAAAAATTCAATTTGTAACATAGTAGGGTTCTGGTTTTATTTTTTCTTTAATTGCAATTTGTAACATAGTAGGGTTTTGGGTTTTTTATTTATTATTTATTTTTAAATTCAATTTGTACAAAATGTTGAAAGGATTTGAAGACTAATTTTTCAAAAGAAGGAGACCAAGAAAGTATTGCCGCTGATTTGCAACATTTAACATTCGCATAATTAAAAATAATTTTTTTCGAGTAAAGAAAACACATTTCGTGCTATATTAATCAACAAAATTACGTGATTTAATCATGAAGGTAGGTGGAATCATTTTTTTTGGGTTGAGAAACAGGTGGAATCATAAATGTAAGTGAAAGACATACGGTAGAACCTTCTAAATTTTGTCCTAACCATAAAATTAACTAGTCAACTCCTTTGCAAAAGGATGCACTTTATAATTAAAAAAAAAAAAAACTCAATTGTTATATTCCTTTCATGACATAATAAGTGACATGCTTGTGTGAGAGACTATGCCTTTAACCCAAACCTAAAAATTGTAGGTTTTGACTATGTCCCATGTGAATGGGGTGAAGTCATGTTATTCCTTTCAAGAGACATTGGAGAGAATCTTACTGTTGTTATTCTCTCTCATAGGTCAAGAGTTTTACAATGGAGTTGCTACTCATTTAATTGGAAAAATAAAAAAAACCAAAAGAATTGAAAAACACATCATTGTTATTGATGATTTGAAATTGAAATTGTATGTCTCTTTGATAATGACCAGTGAAATACATGGCTTTAGTTCTAGATATAATCTAAAACAAAAATGCATTGCTTTGATTCCTAGCTACAATCTAGAAAGAGAAAATTACAAGGATAAGTCTAATCTACTAACCCTTTATCTAAGTTTGTAGGCAAGGTTATAGGATTCGAAAGGTGTTAGGCATCCAACTTACCAATGAAACCGGTCTTCTAGACTTTGATGAGCAATAATAATATCATATCATTTAAGAGTTTATATCATCCAAAACATGTGATTGCAAGAGTAAAACATCCAAAAACATTATAAAACCCTATTCTAGGCATGTATATCAAATATTGAAAGAGATGGTGAATATGTGTGTGATGTGTGACAAACCCTAATCTTGAGATGCATGTGAACATATTATTTGAATTAAAAACCCTAATCATGCAAAGACTAAGAACAATCTAGATCTAACGTGTTAGCAATTAAGAACATGTGAAGAACTAGAAATAAAAAAAAAGCTTTAATCTATGAACCAAACTTTAATCAACAAAATAATCTTAGATCTAGGATACAAGAACATGTTATTCTAGTATTATAACTCAAAAGCATAGGAACATATATATTTCTAATTAGGAAAAACCCTAATTCTAAACATGTGAACATACTTTTTGAATTAAAAACTCTAGAAACATAAAAAATATGAAAAAGAAAGCCTAGATCTAGCATGATAAACCCAAAAAAAGAAACTAACTAACTAAGAACATGAAAATAAAACATGCTTTGAATTTAAAGCTAGGGCATTAAAAAAACTTGAGAAGGTTAGAAGCCTTACCTACATGCACAACACTCCAAGCTAAACAACACCGCAAAAGGGAAAGAGAAAATTCTCAATTCACTCAGAAGCTCTAAGATTTTTTGGAGGTCTTTTAAGCTGTTGCTAAAGAGGGATATTTATACAAGAAATGGGGGAGCTAGGATTGAGTCTCTAGGCAATGTGGGACTATGAAAAATAAGGTTTTCTAAGTGAAAAATGTAGGGGGCAAAGTCAATTTGAGTAGGGTGCCAGGCTGAAAAATGAAGCAAATATGGGATTCTGATACAAGTGTTGATCGACAATTGGTCCCAGATTTCCCATTATTTTACCTTTTTCAGTTTGGTTCTTTCCTAATTCAATTGTAATTTGATTCTTTCCAAATTTCAACTCTCTTTTCTGACTACCTTGGTCCACAAGCTCAACAAATCAATTCCAAATATGTTCAATTAATTAATCAATATTTAACAATTTTGCATGGAATCAATAAATGCTTTGTCTCTAGACCAAATCGGGCAGATGCAACCTTACCATAAATCATATCCTCATGCAAGTGCATGTTGTCAATAAAACTTGTTTTCTTGATATCTTTTAATCTAGCTATCCAATTGAGACCCATGAATTGACGTTTTAATCGTTATAATCTCAAGATTTATTTCATGAAATGTATTTGGAGATCAAACAACCAAAATTACATTTTTGCACTTGTGAAATGATATGGTAATGATATGCGATGCAATGCGAGTTAGGTCAAATGGGAGTTGCAAAATGAGGTGTCTACATTTTGTTAATTTAATTTTAATTTAAAAGGACATGCTTGTTAAGTTAGTCCTAGAAAAACTAATTTTTAAAAAATAAAAATACAAATTTTTATTAAAAATTATGTTATTTCTACATTAAAATACGTTTTAGAAATTGTCTCAGCACCAAACCTACTGCATACCGAAGCCGCAGTCTCTCAGCTTATCGACCAAGACACAAAGTGGTGGAACACCTCCCTCATTGATCAGATCTTCTATCCTTGTGAGGCAGAAAAAATTAAATCTATCCCGCTATGCTCATTTTCACAACCTAACCTTCTGTTTTGGCAGAGCACCAGCTGTGGTGATTATGCAATAAAATCGGGTTACCATCTCTCATATGTGTGGAAGATGACAGTGAGCTGACCTCGGTCTCTGATGGGGCTACTTCAAGATTTTTTTGGAACAGTTTATGGAAGATTAATGTCCCAAATAAGGTGAAATCCTTCATGTGGAGAGCCTGCACTGACTCATTACCAACGTTGAAGAAGCTAGTACAAAAAACTATTGTTAGTTATCCATTATGTGCTTCATGTTTGCAGGTTCCTGAGGATGTCCTTCATGCGCTGTGGTGCTGTACAAATCTAAAGAAAGTTTGGAGCTCAGAGCTAGTTGCTGCAAATCACCAGTTTTGTTCCTTTGCTGATCTGTTTGGGATGTTGATAAAAAATCAATGTAAATTGGATCGGTTTGCTACGACTTGCTGGATGATTTGGAACAGGAGAAACAAGGTTCGAGTGCACCAACCCGTGCTCCCCCTGGACAGAATATCGGCCTCAACCCATGAGTACCTGTCTGAGTTTCTAAAGCTCTGCCCCAAAGCTGCCAAACAAGTCCGGCCAGTTAAGAAGGTTTGGAAGCCCTTGATGACGGTAAGTTGAAGCTGGTATAGGAGTGGTTGTTAGAAATCCTCAAGGGGAGATTATAGCAGCCCCATCCGAGAAAATGCCAAAGCCATCTTCGGTAGTCGTGCTCAAGTCACTTGCCGCTAGAAGAGCTACTTATTTTGTTCTAGAACTAGGATTTCAAGATTCTATCTTCGAGGGTGATTCAGAAATATCCATCAAGGTGTTGCAAAGTGGTATTCCTCCATCAACCTCTAATGTCACTTGATAAAAGACATTTGTTTTATGCTAGCTCTGTTCAGTGTTTTTCCTTCTCTCACACACCTAGACAAGGAAATACTTTAGCCTATGCCTTAACTCAGAGAATGAGATTTTCTTTTCCTGTTTTAGTTTGGATGGAGGGTGTTTTTACATATCTTTTTCATTGCTTTGTACGTGATTTTTCAGCTATCAAATAAAATACCCAGTTGGGTTGTTTCTCCAAAAAAAAAAAAAAAAAAAAATCTTTTCAATATCGATACTTCTCTTTTCGAATAATGATCAATTAATTACTATAAGGTTACCTTATAGTAATTAATTGATCATTACTATAAGGTTACCTTTCAGTTTATTAAGGTACTATTCTTCACTGGTAATGAAAGTGCAGCCAGCTTGCTCACCATCGAGTCAAATTCAATAACCGAACTCCCACCTTCTTCAATGGCCTCAAGAGCGACCCCACGCAACTCAGCTGCTCGTTTACACTCGACTCGCTCCTGACTCACCAAATCAACTAAAAATCGTGACAATTCGTCCGGGTCAGGCACAAATTTTCTACCTTCACCGACCCTTATTGCCACCTTTAACTCGTCCACCGATAAACTATCATTCACAAATTGATCAGCTCCCAATGGCCACGTCAGCAGTGGCACCCCAGCTATTATCCCCTCAAGGACCGAGTTCCATCCACAGTGAGTCAAGAACGCACCCACGGCTCGGTGACTTAGTATCAAAACCTGTGGAGCCCACCCTTTAATTACAAGGCCTCTCCGAGCCACACGATCCTCGAATCCTTGTGGAATGGTGTTGTTATCACCGTCCACGTATACTCCTGTGGGCTCCTTTACCACCCAAACAAACTGGACCCCACTTTTCTCTAACCCAAATGCAAGCTTCTCCATCTGGTTATTGTTCAATAGAGCTTGGCTCCCAAAGCACACGTACACAACCTTGCGATCTTCACATGTGTCAAGCCACGATAAAATCTCTTCTACTTTGACTGAACTGGACCCACCTCTCTGATTAGGCCCAGATGGGAGTAATGGTCCTACTGCCCAGACACGATCATGCCCCATATCTTTTTTCAAATTTTCCAAATAAACCCTTTCCAACCCGTTAAACGAGTTGATAACGAGTCCCCAACTCGCCATGTTAGCGCGAAAAGCATCTTTGATGAATTCAGAACCTAGGTTTGCTTCAACGAAGCTACGATAAAGGGGAGAGAGTTTCCACCAAGGGTATTTCGGGGAACTAGGAATGTTGGGGAGCGAAACGGCCTCGTTTTCATCACTAGGGTTTTCTCTCCTAGGTAGGTCACGCCAGAGAGAGTACATGACAGACAAAGCCATAGCACCAGAGGGCGAGAACACGATACGATGAATACCCAGTTCACATGCGAGTCGATGAGTCCAACCTAAGAACATGTCGGATATTATAGCCGCAGGTGGTGAAGGGTGGGATTTGAACCATTGTGTTATGGGGTCGTAGAGTTCACTTAAACAGCATATCATGGCTTCGAAAGAAGTGGGGGCTAAGTCTTTGGTGTTTTCTAGGCCTTGTGGGATTGAAGGGTGTGTGGGAAATGGGAGGACGAGGGTCTTGATGGAAGCTGGGTGAGTGGAGAGAAGAGAGTCGAGGAGATGGAGGTTCTTTGGGGTGGTTAGAATGGTGATGGTGAAGCTATGGAGGACTAGTTGGTGGGTTAGGTCTAAGAGTGGTATCATGTGGCCCTGTGCTGGGTATGGGAAAATGAGGAGATGGGCATCGTTGCCTGATGAGATAGTCATTCTGGTTTCTGTAAAGTTGTTAATGTAGTGAATGTACAAAATAGAAGTTATATATATACAGAGAAAAGGTAGTGTCTGCATAAAGTTTTTATTTTTATTTTTTTTATTATTATTTATTTTAAGGGAAAGTTTCCACCTACTTCCAGAATCCACCACTCCTGAATCTTCATTTCATAATTTATGATTAAACTTCAAATCTCGTTTCATAATTTATGATCGAACTTCAAATCTCATATTTAATAGAGTTAAACGTAATAAGAGCCCTTGATATTATGTTCTGATTCACATTTGTGTGATTGAAACTAAAAGATTGAAAATATGCACAAAGAATTAAGATGAAAAATTGTGCATTAAATGCAAGATATATATACTAATCTATTTGCAATATTCTACAAGATAGTGGAGTGAGAATAATATGAACTAATTGTAAATTCATCTTTGAGAGAGAGAGAGGAAGAGCGTGGTTGAAGAAGAATAAAGGTTGGGAATGGGTTGCGAGCATATATTTGTGGCGTCTTAAAAGCACATCATTCGCTCGATTTTTCTGAGAGAACTGGCGGTGCAAGTGCAATGCATGCAGAATCTTTTTAGTAGTACTGTTGACACGTAGCCACCAAATTCAATGTATAAATTAACGACTTTGCTCATGAGAAAGAGTAGAATGAAAAACAAAGCCATATAATATGACCCTTGTTATAAGAGCATTAGAGCACTAGCACCCGCTTTACTTTATTGAATGCTATTTTGTCATACCAAAACTTACTTTATTTATTTTATCACACCACTTTACAATACACATTATATCACATCCTCTATTTTAACATTGTATCATATTAAAATAATATAATCAAAACATTAAAATAATCTATTAAAAATATCCATTCCTCTCTCTCTCTCTCTCTCTCTCTCTCACACACACAGAGCTTGTCTCATGCTCAAATCCCTGAAAAGAAAAAAGAAAACACCACCTTCAGATCTGTAACCACCTTGCAAAAAAAAAAAAAAAAAAAACCATTGTTGGCCTCCTTTTTCTCTCTCTTCCAAATCTGTAACTCACGTCCTGTCTCTCTCTCATCAGATAAATAACTTAAAAACTTTAAATAATTAGAATAAAAACTTGTTTTAAAAAAATTAATTAAATAAAAACTAAAAACAAAAAATAAAATAATTCAATTTTGTTTTTTATGGACAAACATTTTTTTTTATACAATGTTTAGCATTTCATAACGACTGTGGACACCTAACAATGGTGGATCGGCATCTTGTGAGGGCATCCAAGTGAGACAGAGGGAGAAAGAAAGTGATGAAAAGATTAAACCAGAGACAGAGCAGATCGAGTGGTGGTGGGCCTAGTGGCCAAGCTTCACGCAGCCAAACCCCATGGACGACGCTAGCGACCAACACAAGCCACAATGGATGGCTCACTCTCTCCTCTCGCGGGTTTCTTTGTCCTAAGCTTGATTCTCTCTCAAGTTTAGCCAAGCTCGAACCTCAAGAGCACAACCACCATACATAGCAGCGCATGTCAACGATGTCTCCACCACTGATGGCCGTCTCTCTCTCTCTCTCTCTCTCTAACACCATTTATGGCACTGAGCCTATTGTTAGAATTCAAGCTCTCATACAATCTTCATCAATGGAGGAAATCAAGCAAACCACGAGAGAGAGAGAGAGATGAGAGAATTGTATTAACATGTATTGATAAATATCTAAGCTCTGCCCTTTATATAATAGGATTAGAGGCGGGAAACACTAATAGCTCTAACTAACTTCTAATTTGGCCAATACAAAACAAGTCTCAAAACAAAATCTAACTAATGCTATATACAAACTACTTGTAGCTTAAGCATTTCTATTCTAAACTACTTGTAAACTACTTGCAGCTTAGGCAGGTCCCTTGCATCCTTGTCTTGTACACAGTTTAACACTCCCCCTCAAGATGAACTATATATATTTATCAAGTTCATCTTGGAAAGAAGATGAAAGAATTGCTTTTGTCCGTGGGCTTTAGTGAAGAAATCTGCTATTTGATGCCTTGTTGGAATGTGGAAGGTCTTGATAACAACTGCTTAAATTTTCTCTCTAATAAAATGACAATCCATTTTAACATGTTTTGTTCTTTCATGGTACACGGGATTGGCAGTTGTTAGGACATATGTGTTTCTTATGTTATAGAATATATGTCATAATTTTATGTAATTGGCTTATCCTTTGACAGAATGCACTTTACTTGTAATTGGGTAGACTTAGGATGAGTTTAACTATGTCAAGAAATCACGTTTCAAGATCTAGTATTGAAGCCTTCAAGTCTGTTCAAGAAATCAAGCAAGAGAGTGTAAATTCATTAAAACTTGACAGTTAGTCGATGCCTTCTCGACACCTCCTATCTGTCGAGGTTTATGAGTTTTAGATTTCAACTCTGATTTTCTTGGGATCCATGAATCTGTCTATAGGCCTTCTTTTCTCCTAACCCTAGACATATAAAAGGATTGTTTTAAGAGCCGTCAAACGGTACACAACTTGCACAAGCATTGAGCAAACTCTATTCAAGCAAATTGTGACCGGAGACAAAGTTCTTGACCTAATTCATCTCTTTCTTGGAGAAGTTGCTGTGTATTTGCACCTTAGGGTTTTGGGACCAAGCATCTTCCTGATCTTCATCGTGTAGATGAACTGAAGAGTTTTGCAGCCAATAATCTTTTCAGATTGGTGATTGAAGTCACATACTGGGATCCGTGCAATTGGTGAGTCACGTACTTGGGAGCTGTGCATCAAAAAGGGGAACTGTCACTACAGAACAAGTCCGATTGGGTATTGGGGTAAGGGTTCAACTGTAGGTTGGTAAGGTACTTGGGATTCTTTGCTTGTAACCGCTTGTTGTGATAATAGTGGAGTTTTGGGAGTAGTGACCTGAAAATCACCCGGTGTGGTTTTTACCTTTAGGTTTTTCCCTATTCGTAAACAAATCATCGTGTCATTTATTTTCCGTTGCATTTTTAGTTTATTGGTGATTTGTTTGTGCTACCACGCGTTTGCATGATAAATTGATTAATTAATAACTTGGCTAATTAATTAATTAATTTCTATCACAAGGGGTCATTCAATTTGTGGCCTATCAAGTGGTATCAGAGCGGGCACACTCTGATTAGGGTTTAATCTTTACTGTGTTGATCCATTGACCCCTGTTGTCATGGCTGTAACCGGCTTGAAGAGATCCTTGCTTTCAAATACATCTTGTTTTTCTAATCTCTATCTGTCTAAGTGTTTCAGAAAATACAAGTTTAAAAGTTATTTTAATTCTCTTCTAATGACCATTGGAAAGATCTCAGTTTGACTAAGAAGAAACTAGACTGTCTCAAAATGAAGATATGCAAAAGAGTTCGTCTGAGAAGAGTGAAAGTTAAAGGCTTAGCTCATATAAGGTAGTTGAGGGAAAGTACAATTCCCACTGATTTTTCATCTAATCACGAAGTGTGTTTTATGATGAAGTCTGCATTTAAAGTGATGGACACGTGTTTGTGGTACCTGGACAGTGGCTGCTCTAGACACATGACTGGAAACCGATCTTTCTTCAAGGTTTTTGAGTCTAAAAAGGGTGGCAAGGTCACTTTTGGCGATGGAAGCAAATCTCAGATTAAAGGAAAGGGAATAATCTCTCTACCTGGACTGTCGGACATTGCAAACGTTCTATATGTAGAAGGTTTGAGGGTGAACCTGTTGAGTCTAAGTCAAATATGCGATTAAGACTTCATGGTGCTGTTCTCCAAGGGAAAGTGTCTTGTCATGAATGAGTCTGGAAAGAAACTCATAAGTGGTGTTCGCACTCTTGACAATTGCTATGGACTGGTTCCTGATGCTGATATTGTGTGTAATAGCATTCGTTTGCCAAATGAAGATCTATGGCATCAATGGATGGGACATGCTAGCTACAAAATCTTTCTATTGTATCTAATCATGAGTCAGTGTTGGGGATACCAAAACTTAGTAGAATGAGCAATGTAATATGTGGACCATGCTAGTTGGGAAAATAGACAAAAGTTAGGCATCCTAGCACTCAGATATCAACGACATCTAGACCTTTGGAGCTTCTGCACTTGGATCTTATGGGTCCAACCAGATTCGAGTTTCTTGGTGGTAAGAGATACATTATGGTTGTAGTAGATGACTTCACTAGGTACACTTGGATCATTCTTCTTCGATCCAAGTCTGATGCTCCTGAGCACATTGAAACCTTGTGTACAAGACTGCAAAATGAAAAGAGCTTGAAAATTGATCAAATTTGAAGTGATCATGGTAAAGAATTCGAGAACTCATATATGGAGTCATTTTGTACAAGATCAGGCATCTCTCAAGAATTCTCTGCACCTATTACTCCTCAGCAAAATGGTGTAGTAGAAAGAAAGAACAGGATGATTCAGGAGATGGCCAGAGCCATGTTATACAATAAGAATGTGGCTAGAAACTTGTGGGGAGAAGCCGTTAACATTGCATGTCTTATGGTTAACAGGGTGTATTTTAGACCCGGTACCAAGAAAACTCCATATGAGTTATGGAAAGGTAGGAAGCCTAATGTAAAGTACTTCAGAATCTTTGGAAGCACCTGTTTCATCCTAAAGGATAGGGAGAATGTGGGAAAGTTTGACTCCCGAAGTGATGAAGGAATATTTCTTGGTTATTCCTCCACAAGTAATGCTTATCGAGTATACAACAAAAGAACCATGAAGGTAATGGAGACAATGAATGTTGTTATTGATGAGTCTTCAGACTCCAGTTCTGAAAAAGGTATTGAGGAACTAACTAGAGAAATTATTCATCCTGAACCTAGAGAAGCTCAAGAAGTTGTTGAAAAGGAACTTGCATCTCCTAGTACACCAGGTACTCCTAGTGTTGTGGATGACTCCGCAGATATAACCACTTCACCAAATTCTGAATCTCATGAGAAGAAAGGACATTCCTCCAGAATTAAACAAAATCATCCTCTAGAAGATATTGTGGGAGACATGAATGAACTCGTATTAAGGAAACGTATAGTTGACAAATGTGTTGCTAACTTTGTGATGTATTCTTGTTATCTATCATAGGTTGAACCCACTAAAGTTGAAGAAGCTCTACAGGATGAAAGTTGGGTTGAAGCAATGCATGATGAATTGCTTTAGTTTCAGAGGAATGATGTCTGGACCTTGGTACCTAGACCGGAGGGTGAACATATCATCGGCACCAAATGGATATTCTGCAATAAGACTGATGAGGAAGGCAATGTGATCCGCAACAAGGCTCGGCTTGTAGCTCAAGGATACTCATAAATGGAAGGAGTAGACTATGATGAAACATTTGCTCCAGTTGCCCGTATGGAGTCCATCAGAATTCTCCTTACTTTGGCTTGCCAGTTGAAATTCAAGCTCTATCAAATGGATGTAAAGACTGCCTTCTTAAATGAGATTCTCAAAGAAGATGTCTATGTGGCTCAACCAAAAGGATTCATTGATCCACACTTTCCGGATTATGTACTATATCTCAAGAAGGCACTCTATGGGTTAAAGCAAGCCCCTAGAACTTGGTATGATCGGCTTACACAGTATCTGGTGTCACATGGGTTCACTAGATGAAAGGCTGATCAGATTCTTTTCATTAAAAGAGAAGATGGCGAATTGATAGTTACTCAAGTCTATGTTGATGACATCATTTTTGGATTAACTAACGACAAACTTGCTCATGATTTTTCAAAACTCATGCAGGCCGAATTTGAGATGAGCATGATTGGAGAGCTAACTCACTTCCTTGGGTTGCAGATTCGTCAACAAGATTCAGGTATATTTCTATCTCAATCTAAATATGCTAAGAATCTTGTGAAAAAGTTTGGCTTAGAATCTGCTAGTTCTGTTAGAACCCCTATGAGCCCCAATGTTAAACTCACTATTGACTTGTTAGGAAAAAGTGTTGATCCTTTTCTATATAGAAGCATGATAGGTAGTCTTCTTTACCTTACTGCTAGTAGACCTGATATTAGTTACAGTATTGGAGTGTGTGCTAGATATCAAGCTAATCCCAAGGAGTCCCACATGACTGCTTTAAAAAGAATCATAAAGTATGTCAAAACCACTGCTGAGTTTGGTGTGTGGTACAGCAAGGACACAAGTGATGTCTTAGCTGGGTACTCTGACGCTGATTGGGCAAGGAATGCCGATGATAGAAAGAGTACTTCAGGGGGTTGTTTTTATGTAGGAAATAATCTTGTCTCTTGGATGAGTAAAAAGCAGAACTCCATCTCTTTATCTACTACTGAAGCTAAGTACATTGCTGCCGGTAGCTGTTGCATCTAACTCCTATGGATGCAAAAACTCCTCCATGATTATGGTATTTGTCAAGAGCATCGTACTATCTATTGTGACAATACCAGTGCCATTAATATCTTTAAGAATCCGGTTCAACATTCTAGAACCAAACACATAGAGATTCAACATCACTTCATTAGGGAGCTTGTCGAAGATGGTACTCTCACTCTTGAGTTCATCCACACTGATGATCAGAAGGCTGATCTGTTTACCAAACCTCTTAACAGTAAACGTTTCGAATTCCTTCGTCAAAACATTGGTGTTATCTCCATGGGATGATCTTTCTCCTTCCTCTTCTTTCCTCATGCATTTGCATCTAGTTTTATGCTTTGCTTTGTTTAACATTTTTTTGTTTGTTTATTTTTCAGTTTTAGTTTATTTTGTTTTTAATATAAAAATAAAAAAAAATTAAAAAATCAGAATAAAATACAAAAACATTGTGTGTTTTGTGTACATTAGTACTTGTGTACCTTGGATGACCATTGAAACAAAGTTTTCTAAACTTTGTATCGTTTGTAGCTTAGATTAGCATCCCTATGCACAACTAAGCAAGTGAGGTTTGTGGCTCTTGTTTGTGATGAGTAAGATTGAGTTGTCTCTTATATTTAACACTCATATCACTCTTTTTGACGAGAAGGACTAAAAAATCCTGAGAGAAAGGCATTAATAGCCATCTCACCACTGTTTCCGCCAATCATGGATGACATTTGTATACTTCGGCATAGCAAAAGTGTAATGTCAATGACATTTGTGTGCTTAGGCATAGCAAAATTGGAATGTCAAATATCATTGAGTATTTCTTTTCTCTCTCTAATAAGCCCATGTGTGATATAGTTAAAAGAAAAATATGCAAAGAAAAATCAAAAGCAAAAATATTAAAAATGCTTTTAAATATGATTGCAAGCGTGTATTTTAGGAGATGTGGGAGTTATAGGATGTACCTTAAAGGTAATAGTCCCCATCAAGCAGTTATGATTGTGTGTGAGTTAAAGCGATTATCTCATATCTCAAATTGTCAGAACATGTATACACTTATGCAATCTTGCGATGTTTTTCACACACAACACGCAATATTCTTTGTTATTCTTGATACATGTGCAGATACAATGTGATTTGGCCATCACAAGTTTTACATGTGGTAATGTATGCTCACTAAACTATTGTGACTTATTTTTAAAATATAAAATTGGTTAGACTTGTTTAGTGTGTGTGTGTGTGTGTGTGTTTTGGAGATTCTTGTGCTCAAAATTTTTAAATTGAGAGACTATTTTGAGAGATTTTTATGTTGATTGGATCATTGGTTGATTTGTATATTGGATTGCATTCATATCTGTGTTTTTCACATCTCGAAAAACTGTTTTGAAAAACTGGCTCGACACCTCCTCGATACCTTGCTATCTGTCGAGCTTCTCAAGCATTTTTCTTAAACGCAATCTCGACACCTCCTCGATACCTGGTGGATTGATCGAGAAAGCTCCTGCATCCTCGATAGCTCCTCGACACCTGTTGGATCGATCAAGCTTCTGTTTTGAATCTGCTTTTGTTCCTCGATACCTTAGCTATCGAAGACTAGATCCTCGACACCTACCTCGACAGCTTCCTTGATACCTCCCGATACCTCAGCTGTCAAGCATTATTGAAGCTTCTATATATATCTCAATTGCGATTCTTCTCTCCTTTTCACTCCAAACCTCTTCCTTAAGGATTCTTCAAGCTTTTTCAAGTTTCTCTTTACTTGGTAAGCTTCTAATCCTTTCTCATTCATGCATTTCATGTTTTGAAACCTAGGTTTTGGGGTTTTTGAAAATTTTGGGGTTTTTCAAAATTGATGAGCTTTCATTGAAATTTTGGGATGGGTTTTCACTTAAATGTGTTTAAAACCTCATACATTGCATCACATTAGCATTATAATGGTATTGTCATGTATTTAGATGTGTGCTATATGTTTGGATTGGGCTAAGCCTATGATGCATTTTCTTTTGCATGTCACATGTTCATGCATTTCCCATGCATACGTACTTCTTTTCAATATACTTGATATATTTGAAACTGCTTGGGATTTTTCTGATTGTTTCTCTTTCTTTCCCTCTCTTTCTGTTTACATTAGACGTGTCCATGGCACCTAAGCGTAAATCCACTCCGGCCCGGAACCTTCTTCATTCCGGTGCCTCTTCATCTTCTGATTCTGCCCCTCTCTCTTGTCGGTTCCGTGGTGATGATGCCCACAAGGCATTCTCGGAGAACTTTTCTAAACGAGGCATTCATTCGAAACACTAAGTCGTACTGTCGGACTTTGCCGACATTGACCTTCCCTCTGTCATACACAGTAGGGGATGGGAGTCACTGTGTGACGTCCCGGTCACATGTCCTCTCGTGCTGATCCAGGAGTTTTACTCCAACATGCACGGGATAGATCGTTCAGTACCTCTCTTTTTCACTTGCATCCGAGGTACGTGCATCCCTGTCACACCGCAGCTGGTTACGGATGTGCTTCATGTCCCTAGGATAGAGTTTCCTGACTATCCTAGTTGTGAGTGTCTGAGGATAGTGTCCAGGGATGAGCTCATGTCTTCTTTCTATGAGTGCCCTACTGCTTGGGGTGAGCATCTTTTTACACCATGTCGACCTTTTGCTAAAGGTCCTAGATTCATGAACATGGTGATGAATTTTGTTTTACATCCTCTTTCTCATTATAACTCCATCACAGAGCCTCGTGCTCGATTTTTGCTATCTCTTCTTAAGCATCTCACTATAGATTTTCCCTCTCATTTCATTATGTCTATTGTAGATGTTCATTTGGATTCGGCGTCCCGTAATAGGCTCATCTTTCCTTCCGCTATCACGAGGATTCTACACCATTTTTCCGTTCCTTTTCCCTCGTCCGACCATTTTTCCATCATATGTGCCATAGACTACGCTACCGTTAAACGTAGCGAGGCCTAGTTTCGGTCACGACAGACGGATTCAGTAGCAACCTCCTCTCATTCTGCTCCATCCAAGTCTACTCCATCCGCATCCGCTCCTTCCTCTTCCGGTGATGCATCTTTAGGAGACATTTTGGCGCAACTGCAGCACATGGATACTCGCCTGGATATACTCTCTACGGAGTTGTATCAGGTGAACGTTCGTGTCGGTCGTATTGCATGATGGCAGGTGGCTATGAGCGGCTTTGCACCTGAGCCTAGTCCTTCACCACCTCATCCAGCTGCTACCGATTCCAATGCTGAGGATGATGATGATGATGACGGTGATGACGATGACGCTTCAGATGATGATGGAGGATGCTAGCTCTATCGATGAGATGTCTACTTGACACTCTACCCTTTGTCACTCGTGACAAAAAGGGGGAGTAGTTTTGGATATGAGAGTAGTCACTCTTAGGGGGAGAGTTAGTTTTTGGGATCATTTTGTTAGGGGGAGTGTTATTATCTTTTTGAGGGATGTAGTGAGGATATCATGTATCTTTTCTTTTCTTTCTGTCTTAGATACATTGATTCTTGTACATGAGGTCTTGTGACCATTTATTGACATACATTGTACTTACTTTCTCTTATATATTGTTGATGTATGTTTTTCTTTCACCTACCCTCTCATGTGTTGTTTCTCTTCTCTCTTTATACACATGCTTCTTATTTATTTGTATGCAATCTATTATTTCTGTTTCACACAAAGATGCCTTGATGAGTTTTGTTTAAAGTGTTTCAGAAATACAGGTTGTCAAAGTCTACTTGCCATAAACTCTCTTCTTGGAAAGTTTTTCAAGAGTTTATGTTAGGATAGATTTTATTGTATTCAACAAGTGAATATGAGTTGAGTGATTTATGACTTCTCTCATATGTTCATTTGTTAGTTGTGGTTTTGTCACGGATTGCCAAAGGGGGAGATTGTTAGGACATATGTGTTTCTCATGTTATAGAACATATGTCATGATTTTATGTAATTGGCTTATCCTTTGACAAAACGCACTTTACTTGTAATTGGGTAGACTTAGGATGAGTTTAACTACTTCAAGAAACCATGTTTCAAGATCTAGTGTTGAAGCCTTCAAGTCTGTTCAAGAAATCAAGCAAGAGAGTGCAAATTCATTAAAGCTCGACAGCTGGTCGATACCTTCTCGACACCTCCTATCTGTCGAGGTTTACGAATTTCAGATTTCAACTCTGATTTTCTTGGGATCCGTGAATTTGTCTATGGGCCTTCTTTTCTCCTAACCTTAGACATATAAAAGGATTTTTTTAAGAGCCGTCAAACGGTACACAACTTGCACAAGCATTGAGCAAACTCTGTTTAAGCAAATTGTGACCAGAGACGAAGTTCTTGACCTAGTTCATATCTTTCTTGGAGAAGTTGCTGTGTATTTGCACCTTAGGGTTTTGTGACCAAGCATCTTCCTGATCTTCATCGTGTGGATGAACTGAAGAGCTTTGCAGCCAACAATCTTTTCAGAGTGGTGATTGAAGTCGCGTATTGGGATTCGCGCAATTGGTGAGTCACGTACTTGGGTGCCGTGCATCAGAAAGGGGAACTGTCACTACAGAACAAGTCTGATTGGGTATTGGGGTAAGGGTTCAACTGTAGGTTGGTAAGGTACTTAGGATTCCTTACTTGTAATCGCTTGTTGTGATAATAGTGGAGTTTCGGGAGTGGTGACCTGGAAATCAATCGGTGGGATTTTTACTGTTAGGTTTTTCCTTATTCGTAAACAAATCACCGTGTCATTTATTTTCCGCTGCATTTTTAGTTTGTTGGTGATTTGTTTGTGCTACCACGCGTTTGAATGATAAATTGATTAATTAATAACTTGACTAATTAATTAATTAATTTCTATCACAAGGGGTCATTTAGTTTGTGGCCTATCAGTAGTAATGTATAGAGTAGCTTTGCTATCACAATACAGGTAAGCAGGTTGTGTATGATGCACCCTAAAGGTTTTGAAAAAGGCAATTAACCACACAATCTCACTAGTCACTGTGGTCATAGCCTTATACTCAAACTCAGCTGAAGATCTTGAGACAACTTGTTGTTTCTTGCATTTACAGGAAATTAGAGAATCCCCTAGAAATACACAGAAACCTGAAACAGATTTTCTTGTATCAATTTAAGCTACCCAGTTAACATCACAATAAGCCTTCAATTGTAAACTTGAATCTGCAGAAAGGAAAAGACACTGCCTTGGTGTCTTCTTCAAGTATTTGATGATTCTATAAGCTGCTTGTAAGTGAGGAACTTTAGGGGAACTGAGAAATTGGCTAAATTTATGTACTAAGTAGCATATATCAGGCCTGGTCATGGTTAAGTAAAGAAGTTTGCCAATTAATCTTCTATACTGTGAAATATCTAAAACTGGTTCACCAATAGAGCTGCTTAATTTTGTAGATTGCTCCATAGGTAAGCTTGCAAGTTTACTAGCCAACAAACTTGTATTAGCAAGAAGATCCAAGGTATACTTCCTTTCACATAAGAGAAACCTTTTGTAGTTCTAGCCACCTCAAGTCCAAGAAAATATTTCAATGTGCCATGGTCCTTAAGCTTGAATTTGCTATCCAAAAACTATTTGAAAGAACTCACTGCATCTACATCATTGCTTACAATTAAAATGTCATTAACATACACCAAAATGATAATAATAGAACTTTGAGTAATTATGGATTGGACAATTTAGATTGGACAAACCCATGATCAATAATCATGGAAGACAATTTAGCAAATGTCTGCTAGCTTGTTTAAGTCCATATAAAGACTTGAGCAATCTACAAACCTCCCCCTTGCTGCAAACCCAAGTGGTGGATGCATGTAGACTTCTTCATGAAGATCACCATGAAAAAAGGCATTATTGACATCAAGTTGTATCAAATGCCATCTAGAAACAGTAGCAAGAACAAGTAAGGTCCTGACTATGACAAACTTGACCACAGGGGAAAAAGTCTCAAAAAAATCAATTCCCTTAATTTGTGTAAACCCCTTAGCCACCAAACAAGCCTTATACCTCTCCATAGAACCATTAGCCTTCAACTTCACTTTGTAAACCCACTTGCACCCTAGAGGAACCTTGCCAAGAGGAAGTGGACACATAATCCAAGTGTTGTTAGCCTTAAGAGCATCAATCTCAGCTTGCATTGCCTCATGCCATCTAGGATCTAAGATGGCTTCAGCATAAGAATCAGGCTCCTTAGAACAAAAAGTGAAATGACAAAAGCCCTATGACAAGTAGAAAGCTTATCATAAGACAAAGTAGAGGATATGGGGTAGAGAATACTTAAAAGTAGTGGAAGCATTGGAATCATGAGACTGAGTAAATGAAGCTGAGGCCAACACATGAGCAAAAGTAAGGTTGCAGTGGTCTAGAGGATTTTCTTTGAGGTTGAGGTGATGGTGGAGAAACATAATTGGGAAGCACAGGAAAGGCAGGAGCAAAATGAGACCGCTCTAAGTTAGAAGGAAGAGACACAAGGTCTGGAAACTCATCAGGAGGGTTTGCACTATCTGTGGTAAAAGCAGGAGTGAATTCTACAGAAACAGGAAGAGTATAAAGGTCTGCAGAAATAGGTGAAGAACCAGATTCAAGCAAAACAGGTTGGTCTGGAAACATTGAATCGAAAGACAGGAAAGAAGGAATATATGTGGATTTAGGAGTCCAATGTTTAAAAGGAAAACAAAACTCTTTGAAGACAACATCCCTTGAAACAAAACAAGTCCTAGAAACCAAATCATGAAGCTTGTAACCTTTGGTATCAAATGTGTTAGGTTCTAAAGTTTAGGATTTTATGTATTTAGAACTCTAATGTGTATTGTTGGCAAACCATGATCAAAACAATGTGTTTAGAAGTGTTTAAAGCTAGCTCAAAGTTATGTGTCAATGTAAAGTTGGAATTGAGTTAAAGCAAGGAAGCATTGTGCCTTTCGGCCTGGCTCGATTAATCGAACTGACAGGCTCGACTGATCGAAGCTCGGGCAGAATGATTTTCTGCAGATTCGTCCAACTCAGCCCTATTTGTTTTAAAACGTTTTTAGGGTTTCTTATTTATCCTAAGTATAAAAGGCAAACCTTAGCCATGTTTTAGGTGAGCTCATATTTGCAGTTTGTGTAAATCTCTTGTGAGATCTAGAGGAGCTTTCCTTTACACAAACTTAGGGTTTTCAAGGAGAAGATTTATCTACGCCTTGATGATCAATTCAGTTGCTACCATTGAAGCTTAAAGAAAACACAAGCGGGTGTGCTTGTATTTGGTGGAGAATCCAAGAAAGAAGGAGTCCGTGAATTCGGAGCTTGCATGTGGTCGTGTTAGTAAGTTCTATTGGTTGGTAGCATTAGGAAGTCGAGCGTGGGTGCTTGTAAGTCCTTTTGTATGAACTTCGATTCTTTCAAGATAGTGGATTCAGGTTTACCTTGAGGATAGTTAGGTCAAATCCTCCCCAGATTTTTACCGGTTTGGTTTCCTGGGTGATCATATTGTGTGTTATTTTTTTTCCGCTGCTTTACTTGATATGATTATTTGATTGTGTTAACCTAGATTTAATTAATTTGACTAAGTAACAACTTGGCTAATTACCTAGGTTTAATCAATTGTTTAAGGGGTCTAAAAACCAACAAGTGGTATCAGAGCAGGTAGCTCTTTTGTTTTAGATCTTTTGATCTAAGAGCTGATCCTTGACCCCTGTTGTCATGGATAATTTGAAGTGTCTTTCTGATCATGTTTCTGCTCATGCTTCTGCTGATTTTATTGATGCCTGTGAAACTCTTCGTAAGGAATTATTGAAATCTATGAAAATTGCTAAGAAATTCAAGGAAGAGTTAAAATTGGCTAATCTTGAAAAAGAGGAATTGATTGTTAGATTAGATGAATCTAATAAAAAGAATGAATTTTTGAGAAATCAAATTTCCTCTTAAGATGAGAAGATAAAAAGTTTGGAACAAGAGTTAGTTGAATCTAAAACTAAAATTGAAAATTTGACTAGTACCAAGCCTGCTGTTGGTAACAGAAGTGTTTCTGTCTCTCTTAAGCCTAAAACTGAAAAAGTTTATATCCCTCCTTTTAAGAGGAATAATAAAGAAAAAGCTTATTTTGCTAGGTTAGACAAAGGTAAAAGTTCTGATGTTAACGCTGAAGTTTCTAAACCGATGTCTAAATCTACTGTTAGAGAGCATAATAAATCTGTTTTTGTGCCTACCTGTCACCTTTGTGGTGTTATTGGACATATTAGACCAAATTGCTCTTTGTTGAGGAAAAAACCAAAATCTGAGAATAGATTTGCTGTTAGGAATACTGATGTTCCTAAATTTGTTCCTGTTTGTCACTTTTGTGGTGTCCATGGTCACATTCGTCCTAATTGTCATAAATTGAAATTTAAAAATTCTGTATTTCAATCTAGGATATGTGATGATATTTCTCCTGCCATAAGTCCATATAAATTGTTTCATATTCTTTTGAAAAATTTGAGCTTGTTGGCTTGTGAAAGGAATTTGCAGGATTTTAGTCTTTCTCAGAAGATTGGTATAATTCCTCAAATACACTCTACTTCACATGGATTTTCACCTACAAAGCCGAAGAATCGTGCTAGATTCTCTAAGGTGAGTGTTGCTAACTTGTCCTTGATTTAATTCTTTCAATTGTTTGTGGACATGTCTTGATTTTGTTTTTGGTTGTTTTGTTTTTTAGGTTGTTTTTATATTAAAAAAAAATCCAAAAACATTGAAAAATTTCAAAAAGACAAAAATATTTTATTTTGTGTCTAGATTTATTTTTCTTGAGGATTACTTGAATTATGATATCTCTATTGATTTAGAACATGCTTGACATTGTGGAGAAACTTGAATAGTATATGTTATACAAGTGCTAAGTTATTTATGATTTTGTGTGAGTATGTACTAGTTTGTACATGTACTCAAGGGTTAATTAAGAAATTGATATTTCTTGTTTGTGTACCCTCTATAGCTTAGTTAAGCACTATCATGCATTGCATTTGCATTGTTCATTTAGCATAATATGTGCCTTTTGTTTTTGGTCATAAATTTTTTTTAAAACCAAAAAGATTTTTGTGTTTTGTATTTCACATCTTGGATTTATAATCAAGGATTGCCCATTTTATTTTTACATAACAAGTTTATGTACCTTGTTTAGCTTTGATGAGCTTATTTATTGCACTTCACTAGTGGAAGCTTTGTAGAACATGTTGTGTGGGAAAGATGTTTATGGTGTTTATCACTTTGTCTTTATCTTGAAGTCACATGTTATTTGACTGTCGGACTTGATCCTTTTGAGAAAGGCATAAATAACCATCTCACCACTGTGCACTAGCCAATCATGAACACCTTAGTGCATATCTTAAGATTTTTGTGCTCGAGAAAGTGTAGCACATGCACAAAAAGAACATAAGGTGAGACCTCAGTTTAATTGATAAATGCTTAAAGTTGATGTGTACTATTAGGCTTGATGCCAAATCACTTAATTAAAATTGGTGTGTATATTATGAGGCAAAATTCAAGAAACTTACATGATTGCAAGCTTATGTTCTAGGAGATGTGAGAGTTATATGATGTAACTCTTTAGGTGATAGTCTCTTTTAAATTCTATGTAATGAATTTTGTAGACTTTGTGATTGATTGCTATTCACATATCACCTCACATGTATCTCAAGTTTTTACTAGTTGCACACACTACACAAGTTACTCTTTACTAAACTTGGTACATTATATTGTGTGTGATTTTGTTGTGGCCATCCAAGATTAAAAGCTCATTGATTTTAATGCAAAATGTGTTTGATGCTTGTGTTTTGAGGACAAATTGATTGAAAGTCTTGATTTTGGAAGATCTGGGTTGAAATTGATGAAATTGGTTTGTTGTTTTAATGTAATTGATCATTCTAATTAGTTTTCTAGCTTGTGTAATGATCAATTGGTCAATTTATTTTGAAAAATTAACAAGTGGTTTAAATTATTATTATTTTTTTTTTGGGGTTTTAGTTAAGAAACTCTATGCTCAAGCCAATTTTGTGAGTTTGAACTTATTTTGAACTTAATTTACTGCCTTAGCTCATGCATCATGTCATCTAATCTGTACATGCATCATTTGTGTTTAGGATTCACATGCATTGCATTGTTTTTGTATCCATCTTGCAGTTTTGCAGTCATATCTCTCATTGTTTTCACACATAACACACATACACTTTGCTAAATTGGGTACTCAACTTGATTTAAAAATTGATTGATTAATTTTTGAGTTATGTACTCTTTAGTATATGCTATTTCTATGTGTGAACTGTAGAAAATATTTTTCTTAAGAGATATAATGGATAATCAATGTGCAAATATTTTCTCTACTCAATGCAACTGTTTATGAGTCACATAGTGTCATGTTTGCATTTTATTGAAAGAGAGAATATTTTTTCTTCATGTGTATCCTTAACTTAGTTTTTTTTTAAAAAAAAACTTGGTTTGTGTCTTTTTATTTATCTCCACCCCCTTTATTTTTCTCGAAAACTGTTTTTCCTAAAACTTGTTTTGTTTTTCCTATTTTTATAGGGGGAGAAATTTTTTTTAACATTTGTGGTTTGTAGGGGGAGTTGTTGCTCTTCATAGGGGGAGTTGTCTCTATTTCATATAGAGTTGAATTGTTTTGTGTTCCCTTGATTCTCTATTTTCTCTTATCCTTTATTACGTATGTTTACTCTTTATTGAGTTGTCTTTGTCAATACGTGACAAAAAGGGGGAGATCTAGATGAAATGTGGGAATCCTGGTTGTTTTGTTTAGGGGGAGATACATTGATTATTTATGATAATAGAAAATACAAGTATGTTTTGATGTATCTAACTTAGGGGAGAGTTAGTTTGCATATTTGTTGTTTTCTTGTTTTTCTGTTTATTTTCCACATATGCGTTTATGCGTTTTGTTTAGTGTTTCAGGAAATATACAGGTCGATTCAATTGAGCTGCTGTCTACACTTGCAACTGATGGATAGTAGTTAGGATTGAATTTGTCTTATGAGTATTATTTTGTAAAGGGCTTTTTATTTTGTAAACTTTGAACTTCTAAATTGTGTTTTGTCACGGATTGCCAAAGGGGGAGTTTGTTAGGTTCTAAAGTTTAGGATTTTATGTATTTAGAACTCTAATGTGTATTGTTGGCAAACCATGATTAAAACAATGTGTTTAGAAGTGTTTAAACCTAGCTCAAAGTTATGTGTCAATGTAAAGTTGGAATCGAGTTAAAGTAAGGAAGCATTGTGCCTTTCGGCCTGGCTCGATTGATCGAACGACAGGCTCGACCGATCGAAGTTCGGGCGGAATGCTTTTCTGCAAATTCGTCCAACTTAGCCCTATTTGTTTTAAAACATTTTTAGGGTTTCTTATTTATCCTAAGTATAAAAGGCAAACCCTAGCCACGTTTTAGGCGAGCTCATATTTGCGGTTTGTGTAAATCTCTTGTGAGATCTAGAGGAGCTTTCCTTTACACAAACTTAGGGTTTTCAAGGAGAAGATTTATCTACGCCTTGATGATCAATTCAGTTGCTGCCATTGAAGCTTAAAGAAAACACAAGCGAGTGTGCTTGTATTTGGTGGAGAATCCAAGAAAGAAGGAGTCCGTGGATTTGGAGCTTGCACGTGGTCGTGTCAATAAGTTCTACTGGTTGGTAGCATTAGGAAGTCGAGCATGGGTGCTTGTAAGTCTTTTTGTATGAATTTCGATTCTTTCAAGATAGTGGATTCAGGTTTACCTTGAGGATAGCTAGGTCAAATCCTCCCCAGGTTTTTACCGGTTTGGTTTCCTGGGTGATCATATCGTGTGTTATTTATTTTCCGCTGCTTTACTTGATATGATTATTTGATTGTGTTAACCTAGATTTAATTAATTTGACTAAGTAACAACTTGGTTAATTACCTAGGTTTAATCAATTATTTAAGGGGTCTAAAAACCAACAAAATGGATAACCAAGGAAAACACAAGCCTTGGCCCTGGGATCAAATTTGGACTTGTCTCTAGCCAAGGTAGAAGCATAACAAAGGCAGCCAAAAGACCTAAGATGATTATAGGAATGAGGCTTACCTAATAGCATTTGAAAAGGAGTGAAATCATGCAAAAGGGGATTAGGAATTCTATTAATCAGGTAAGTGGCGGTGAGAACACAATCACCCCAAAACTTCAAAGGAAGATTATCTTAAAATCTCAAAGCTCTAGCAACAGAAAGGAGATATTGATGCTTCCTTTCAACCATTGAGTTTTGTTGCGGTGTTTCATAACTAAGCTGGTGTATAATTCTTTTGGAAGTATAAAAAGAGTTTAAAGCAAACTTAGGTCCATTATCAGATCTAAGGATCTTAATAGGAACCTGAAATTGTGTGAAAATCATATTATAAAAGGATTGAATTAAGCATGAAGTCTCAGACTTTTGTTTCATTAAGTAAACCCAAGTACATCTATTATGATCATCCACTAAAGTAAGAAAATACTTAGATCCATTTAACGAAGGAGTAGAATAAGGCCCCAAAATGTCAAGTTGAACCAAATCAAAACAAGAAGAGGAAGAAGAAATAGGTGAAGGAAAAGGTAACCTTTTCTACTTGGCAAGAGGACAAATAGAACAATCAAAAGTTTTATTAATATTGCAAGTAATGACATTTGGTACAAGTGACTGCGACAAGACTAATCTTTGTGGGGAAGGATGACCTAACCTACAATGCCATAAGCTAGTCTTGTCAACATCAGATGTACAAGAATTTGTTGGGAAATATAGACCCCAGTTGATAGAATTAACACGTTTTAAACCCAAGTTGTTGATTAGATTTATTATGAATAAAACTTGTTAAAATAAACAAACATCAATATCATATCAAAATCATGCAGCGGAAAAATAAATAAGATAAGATATGACGATCCAAGAAAACCAATGAAACAAACTAGTTTCATAGTAAAAAACTTGGAGGGAAACCTTCCCGAAAAGCAATTCACTATAGTAAAGAGAAGTTTTAGATCTAGTACAAAACCTTTGTCCTTAGACTCTACAATCCTCGTAGATGAACTCACAGTAGAAACCTTCTGTCGCTTCAGAACCTCTAAACTCTTCAATATATGAACGCCACCCTTTGATGCACGAATCCCAGTACATGACTAACCAATTGCGCGGATCCCAGTACGCGACTTAATCACCAACTAGAAGAAGATGTTGGCTGCAAAGTTCTTTACTTCATCAACAATGAAGATCAAGAAGCACTTTGTTATAAAACCCTAAAGCGCAAAAGACGCAGTACCTTCTTTCAGAAAGAATAAGGCATCGGTCACCTTTTGCATATGTTATCCTTGTATTCTCATATGTGACGGCCTTTAAAACAAGCCTTATATAGGCCTAGGGTTGTGAGAAAAGAAACCCTACACAAACACATAAGCATGGGCCGAAAATCAGATCTGAAAAACTGAGTTTCGTAAAGCTCGACAGATAAGGTGTCGAGAAGGTATCGAGTAGGTGTCGAGGAACATCTCGATTGATCCACCAAGTGTTTAGAAGCTATTGAGGAGACAGAAGATTTCTTGATCGATCGACCAGCTATCGAGAAGGTGTTGAGATTGTGATAAGAAACACCTTAAGAGGCTCGACAGATAGCCTAGCTGCCGAGAGGTGTCGAAAAGCTATCAATCTTTAAAAAATCAGCGCTTCTTAACTTGTTTCTTAGACAGACTTAATGACTTCAACACTTGATCATGAAACACAATTTCTTGAAGTATTAAACCACATCCTAGATCCACCCAAGTACAAGTAAAGTGCGTTTTGTCAAAGGATTAGCCAATTACATAAAATCATGACATATGTTCTTAACACATGAACCATATATGTCCTAACAATCTCCCCATTTGGCAATCCGTGACAAAATGACAACAAACAAATGAACATATGAGAGAAGTCATAAATCACTTAACTCATATTCACTTGTTGAATACAATAAAATCTATCCTAACACAAACTCTTGAAAATTTTTGTAAGAAGAGAGTTTATGACAAATAGACTTTGACAACCTGTATTTCTGAAACACTTTAAACAAAACACATCAAGGCATCTTTGTGTGAAACAGAAATAATAGATTGTATACAAGTAGAAACATGTGTATAAAGATAGAAAAGAAACAACATATGTAGAGGTCGGTGAAGAAGACATAAATTATCATATATATATTAAAGATAAGCACAATGTATGTAAACATGGTCACAAGACTAGCGTACAAGAAGAAAGAAGTAAGCACTTCCCCTAATAAGATGAAACACATCTCCCCCGTACAAAGGCATGTATTTCTCCCCCTAACATGTAGAATCTTAAAAAGGAAACCACAAAGTCTCCACAATTTCTCCCCCTTTTTGTCATGATTGACAAAGAGTATAAGAAGCTGGAAAGCTTCACCTGAGAGACATAAAGATGATCAAGGATGATCAAGTGGGCACAAGAAATCCATATAAATGAATGAATGTAATGAAACAAGATGCTATGGATGGCAAGATAATAAAAGGATGCAAAACATGTAAAAAACAAATCTCTCAACAAGAAAAATGTTATGCACATAGATCCCAAAACACACACACACACACACTAACCAAGTCTAACCAATTTTATATTACAAAAACAAATCAAGACAATTTAGTGAGCATACATTAACACATGTAAACCTTGTGATGGCCAAATCACATTGTACCTGGACATATATCAAAAGTAGCAAAGAATATTGCGTGTTGTGTATGAAAAATATTGCAAGATTGCATTAAGTGTATACAAGTTATGATGATTTGAGATATGAGAAAATCACTTTAACTCACACACAATCATAACTACTTGATGGGGACTATCACCTTCAAGGTACATCCTATAACTCTCATATCTCATAAAAACATGCTTGCAATCATATTTAAAGCATTTTTGATCTTTTTGCTTTTTATTTTTTTTGCATATTTTTATTTAAGCAAAACATGCGTGGGCATATAAGAGATTAAAAAGAAATACCCATTTAAGTTAAGCTTTTGACATTGCACTTTTGCTATGCTGAAGCATACAGATGTCATTGACACTACACTTTTGCTATGCCGAAGCATACAGGTGTCATATTATGATTGGCAGGCAACAGTGGTGAGATAGTTATTTATGCCTTTCTCTTAGGATTTTTTAGTCATTCCCATTAAAAAGTGTGATATGAGTGTTAAGTACAAGAAATAACTTAATCTTACTCATCACAAACATGTGCCACAAAACTCACTTGCTTAGTTGTGCATAGAGATGCTCATCTAAGCTACAAGAGATACAAAGTTTAGAAAACTTTGTTTCAATGGCCATCCAAGGTACACAAGTACCAATGTACACAAAACACATATTTTTTTTTGTATTTTTCTGATTTTTCTCTTTTTATTTTGAAAAAAAAACAAAATAAAGACTAAATAACCAAACAAAAACAGACAAACAACATAAAAGCATGAAAAGAAATATGCATATGAATGAAAGCATGATAGAAAGATGCAGATGTCTGAAAGCATGATTCCAAAAGCAGATAAGAAATCAAGCAAAGAGAGTCCTACTTTAGATAGAAAGAATTAAAGCAGAGGACAAACAGAAAAGAAAATTAAGTCTTAGGCTCCTTTCTCACTCACACAGCACAAATCTTTAGCCGTGAAGATGAAAAGGCATGTGTTCTAGTATGTCTACTAAAGGACATAAAAGAATTAAAATTCTCCTGAAATTGAGTTAAAAAGCTAAAGGCCTTTAATAACTCTCCCAACAAAGGTGTAGGTCATTGAGAGGAAACTTGTGACCGTTTGGACACTTGCTTTTAAGGATACAACTTAAAACAATTAGGACGAATGTGTCTAGAAACACCACAATGGTGACTAAACAAAGGATTTAGAATTAGTCAAATCAGTTTTGGATTTCATACCTTTATCACCTTTCTCAGATTGTGGCGCAAATATAGTCCTTGATCTAAAAGCCGTGGAAAATGAGGGGCTAGAGGAAACAGCATATCTTAAGCCAGTCTTATCAGAACTAGGCTTTTGAGCACTCAATACTTCATGAAGCCTTGCAATAGACATCCACTCTATTTGAGTTTTAGCTTGACTAAGCTCAACCTCAAGATTCTTGACCTTCTCTTCTAATGAGGTGTTCTCCACAACAAGAGTCTCAACTAACCTTGTAGTCTCATCTAGTTTGACTAACAGGTCAGCTTTTTCAGTTTTTACCTCATTAAGCTCTTTTCTACAAAGATGAGAAGTCTTTTCAGATTTTATAAATTCAGTCTAGAAACACCACAATGGTGACTAAACAAAGGATTTAGAATTAGTCAAATCAGTTTTAGATTTCATACCTTTATCACCTTTCTCAGATTGTGGCGCAAATATAGTCCTTGATCTAAAAGCCGTGGAAAATGAGGGGTTAGAGGAAACAACATATCCTAAGCCAGTCTTATCAAAACTAGGCTTTTGAGCACTCAATACTTCATGAAGCCTTGCACTAGACATCCTTTCTATTTGAGTTTTAGCTTGACTAAGCTCAAGCTCAAGATTCTTGACCTTCTCTTCTAATAAGGTGTTCTCCACAACAAGAGTCTCAACTAACCTTGTAGTCTCATCTAGTTTGACTAACAGGTCAGCTTTTTTAGTTTTTACCTCATTAAGCTCTTTTCTACAAAGATGAGAATTCTTTTCAGATTTTATAAATTTAGTGCATAGCTTATCATAGGCTTCCTAAAAGGTTAACTTCTTGGGTACTTCATCATCAGAAGAATCCTCATTATCACTAGCACTCTCCATAATCACCTTATCGGTTGAGGCAGTAAAGGCCATAACGTGATGACATTCATCCACGTACCCATCAGAAGAGTAATTCTCAGTATCACTCCAAGTAGCAACCAACCATTTATCTTTTGACTCCTTGGTCTTTTCCTTCATAAGGTAGTTTGGGCACTTTATCCTCATATGACTAAAACCTTTGCACTCATGGCATTGAATGAGGGGTTTCTCATTCTTGCCCTTCCTAGAGGATTTAGATTTCCTAGGAGGTTTGCCTTTATCCTTTTTCCTAAATTGAAGAAGCTTGATAATCTCATCAGTGATGAAGGTTAGATCCTCATCCTCATCATCACTTTCATCTTCATTTTCAGAGTCCACAATCTCTTCCTCTATACCCTTAAGAGCCAAGTTTTTACTCTTTCCATCTTTTCCAATTAAGGCTAATCCCATCTCATAGGTTTGAAGGTTCCCTACAAGCTCAGTCAAAGGAATTTGATCAATGTCCTTGACTTCTTCAATGGCAGTGATCTTGGCATGGAATCTTTCAGATAAGGACCTAAGGATTTTCCTCACAATTTTGGATTTTGAAATACATTCTCCAAGGTTGAAGGCAGAATTCACAATATCCTTAAGTTTGGCATAGAACTCATCAAAGGTCTCATCCTCCTCCATCCTTATTTCTTCAAAACTACTAGTGAGTCATTGAAGCTTCACAATCTTTACTGCCTTGGTACCTTCATAGATGGTCTCAAGAATGGTCCATGCTTCCTTGGCAACTTCTGTGGATGATATTTTCTTGAATTCCTCATTGGTCACCCCTCAAAACAAAGCTTTCAAAGCCCTACTGTTGAAATTTGCTGCTATGATTGTTGCATCATCGCAATCTATCGGCGCTTCCTTTGGCTTAATCTAGCCAACTTCAATAGCTTGCCAAACTTGTTCACCTAAAGCCTACAAAAAAAATTTCATATGAACTTTCTAGTACAAATAATTTGTTACATTAAATAAGGGAGGAATCAAAAGAGATTGTCCACGATCCATGATAACGGGGGTCAAGGATCACACCCAGGAAATTAATCCAATCAGAGTGTACCCACTCTGATACTACTTGTTGGGAAACATAGACCCTAGTTGATAGAATTAACAAGTTTTAAACCCAAGTTGTTAATTAGATTTATTATGAATAAAACTTGTTAAAATAAACAAACATCAATATCATGTTAAAATCATGCAGCGAAAAAATAAATAAGACAAGATATAAGACCTAGGAAAACTAATGAAACAAACAAGTTTCACAAAAAAAAACCTGGGGTGAAACATTCTCGAAAAGCAATTCACTATAGTAAAGAGAAGTTTCAGATCTAGTACAAACCTTTGTCCCTAGACTCTACAATCCCCATAGATGAACTCACAGCAGAAACCTTCTACCACTTAAGAACCTCTGAACTCTTCAATATATGAACGCCACCCTTTGATGCACGAATCCCAGTACGTGCTAATCAATTGCGCGGATCCTAGTACGTGACTTAATCACCAACTAGAAGAAGATGTTCACTGCAAAGTTCTTCACTTTATCAACAATGAAGATCAAGAAGCACTTGGTTACAAAACCCTAAGGCGCAAAAGACGCAGTAGCTTCTTTCAAAGAGAATAAAGCATCGGTCACCTTTTGCATATGTTCTCCTTGTCTTCTCATATGTGACAGCCTCTAAAACAAGCCTTATATAGGTCTAGGATTGTGAGAAAAGAAATCCTACACAAACACTTAAGCATGGGCCGAAAATCAGATCTGAAAAACTGAGTTTCATAAAGCTCGACAGATAAGGTGTTGAGAAGGTGTCAAGCAAGTGTTGAGGAACATCTCGATCGATCCACCAGGTGTCGAGAAGCTATCGAAGAGATAGAAGATTTCTCGATAGATCGACCAGCTATCGAGAAGGTGTCAAGATTACGATAAGAAACACCTTAAGAGGCTCGACAAATAGCCTAGCTGTCGAGAGGTGTCGAGAAGCTATCGAGCTTTAAAAACTTAGCACTTCTTCACTTGTTTCTTGGACAAACTTGATGAGTTCAACACTTGATCTTGAAACACAGTTTCTTGAAGTATTAAACCACATCCTAGATCTACCCAAATACAAGTAAAGTGTGTTTTGTCAAAAGATTAGCCAATTACATAAAATCATGACATATGTTCTTAACACATGAACCATATATGTCCTAACAGAATTGAAACAAAAAGAAGAGTTTAGCAAGTACATTAGAAATAGATGCAAGCAGGGAAGCAACAGATTGGCTTTGCAATGTGTAAAGTCCAACTTGCTTTTTATCCAACCCAATAATCTTTCTGAGCTATAAGTCCTGAATGAGACAAAATTGTGAAAGGAAAATACAACAACAAGGTGAAGATTGAGTCAGTTTACTAATGGAGATTAAGTTGAAGGAGAAGCTAGGAATGCAAAGCACATTTTCTAACAACAAAGTAGGATAAACTTGTACAGTCCCAACATGTGTAACCATAGTCATATCACCATTAGGCAACCTAACAAAGATTTGAACTATGGAGGTTATAGAAGTAAAAGAGTTGTATTGAATGAATCATATGGTCTGTGGCACCATTATCCAAAATCCAATCACAAGAACTAATATGAGTTGTGACTGCACTAGAGGAAAAAACAAAATAGTCTAAGGAAGGAGCTGACCAAATACTTGAAACCTCATGTGCCCGAAGACCAATGGTAGGCTGAGTGATGATTTTGGCAATTTGGTGTGTGTCAGAACGTCCTTCTTGTGGTGCTTGTGTACCAAAGTGGCTGTGTGAATTCAACAAGCTAAGCAATTGTTGATTTTCTGAACGAGTCAAGTTCACACTTTCATCAAGTAAAGTATCAACTGCTACAACATTATTAGCAAAGGAAGCAACTTGTGAACCCTTGGTCTTGAACTTATAACCAAGGGGGTACCCGTGTAGCTTGTAACATTTATCAGCAACATGTCCCAAAACTCCACAATGAGCACATTGTGGTCTGCCAGATTTGGCCTTGTTGAATGACTTGCTAGAACCATTAGTCTTGATTGCCAGAGCAGAAGACTCAATGGTGTTCTTCTTTCCAACATTTCTTTGCTTCTCATCTTGAAGCAAAAGAGAAAACACATTGCCCAAAGAAGGAATGGGATCCATTAGTAGAATCTGCCCTCTAACTATGGTATAGGTTTCATTGAGGCCCATCAAGAAAGACAACACAATCTTCTACCTGATGACCAAAAGAACAAGTCCTATAATCTGAAAGTTCTTGCCACAGTGACTTAAACTTGGTGTAATAGCTACTGATGCTCAAATCCTCTTGTGCTAAAGAGCAAATTTCTTACCTTAACTCAAAAATGCATGGTCCATTTCCTTGAGAAAATCTGTGTTGTAAGTCCAACCAAACTTCCCTAGTTGTCTTGAAATAAACCACACTAGGTTGAAGATCCTTTGAGATGGAATTGAACAACTAGGCTAGAACAGTGCTGTTGCATTTGCACCAAGTAGTGTAAAGAGGATGATCCACAGATTGAGGCTTCAATAAAGACCCATCAATGAAGCCTATTTTGGATTTAGCATCCAAAGCAATGAGAACTGTTAGGTTCTAAAGACTTAGGATTTTATGTATTTAGAACTCTAGTGTGTATTATTGGCAAACCATGATCAAAACAATATGTTTAGTCGTGTTTAGACTTGCTCAAAGTTGATTCACTTATGTAAAGTTGGAATAAGCTGTTGCAGGATTTATTAATGCTTCTTGGCCTAGTTCGATCGATCGAAGCTTACGCTCGATCAATCGAAAATCGGTTCAGAATGCGTTTTCTGCAGAATTTCAACTCAGCCCTAGTTTTGTTTTAAAACATTTAGGGTTTTCTAATTTTCCCTAGGTATAAAAGGCAAACCCTAGCCATGTTTTAGTGTTGCTCATATTGTTGTTTGTGTAAATCTCTTGTGATATCTATGAGGAGCTTTCCTTTACACAAACTTAGGGTTTTCAAGGAGGAGATGTTATCCACACCTTGATGATCAATTCAGTTGCTGCCATTGAAGCTTAAAGAAACACAAGCGGGTGTGCTTGTACTTGCTGGAGAATCCAAGAAAGAAGGAGTCCGTGGTCTCGGACCTTGCACGTGGTCATGTCAGTAAGTTCTACTGATGGGTAGCAATAAGAAGTCGAGCATGGGGGCTTGTAAGTCTTATTGTATGAACTTCAATTCTTTCAAGATAGTGGATTCAAGTTTACCTTGAGGATAGTTAGGTTAAATCATCCCCATGTTTTTACCGGTT
Source organism: Quercus wislizeni (assembly GCA_023055345.1). NCBI lineage: Eukaryota > Viridiplantae > Streptophyta > Magnoliopsida > Fagales > Fagaceae > Quercus > Quercus wislizeni. The sequence continues at coordinate 17,989,510 of JALGQJ010000003.1, forward strand.
TGGTTTCCTAGGTGATCATATCGTTGTGTTATTTATCTTTCTGCTGCTTTGCATGATATGATTGTTTGATTGTGATAACCTAGATTTGAATAATTTGACTAAGTAACAACTTGGTTAATTACCTAGGTTAATCCAATTGTGGTTTTAAGGGGTCTAAAAACTATCAAGTGGTATCAGAGCAGGTAGCTCTTTTGTTGTTGATCTTTTGATCATTGAGCTGATCCTTGACCCCTGTTGTCATGGAACACGGACATTCTCTTGTTATTTCTCCTCACTTTGATAGGAATAATTATGCTTATTGGAAAGTAAGGATGAAAGCATTCCAGAAATCTATTAGTGAGAGAGTCTGGAACTCTGTCGAATACGGATGAGAGAAGCCCACTACTCCTGTTAATGAGTGGCAAACTTCTCAAAAAGAAGCAACCGCGTTCAATAGCAAGGCTATGAATGCTATCTTTAACGCTATTTCTATGGAGGAATTTAAGAGAATCTCTAATGTTGAGGTTACTCATATTGCTTGGAATATCCTCCAGACTGTGCATGAATGCATAAAGGTTGTCAAAATCAACAAATTGCAGCAGTTAACTTCTAAGTTTGAAAGCATTAGGATGTCTGATGATGAATCTTTTGATGAATTCTATGCTAAACTTAATGATATTGTTAATTCTGCATATAACTTGGGTGAAATCTATGATCAACCTAAAATTGTTAAGAAGATTCTTAAATCTTTAACCAAAGACTTTAGACTCAAGGTGACTGCCATCATTGAGAGCAAGGATGTGGACTCCATCCCTGTTGATGAACTTGTAGGATCTCTTCAATCCTATGAGTTGGACCTACCCAAAATTAGCAAATCCAAATCAATGGCTCTTAAGTCTGTTGATGATGTTGAGGTTGATGGATTTGATGATGAGCTTTCTGCTACAGAGATTGCTTACCTTGTCAAGAACTTTAAAAACTTTCTCAGGAATAATAATAGAAATGCAAAAGGTACGAACACTGTTGAACCTAGAAATTTTAGGAAGAATGATCCCACTAAGGTTAACAATAATGATAAACCTGGAGAAAAAGTAGGTCAATCTTCAAATAATTCCATGGGTCTTTAGTGTTTTGGATGTCAAGGGTATGGTCACATGAAATCTAAATGTCCTACTTATTTGAAGTCTAAGGGGAAGGCTATAGCTGTAACCCTTAGTGATGGTGAATTTTCTGATGATAAGTCAGGCTGTGATGAGGATGGAAACTTCATTGCCTTCACTGCTACTGCTGTAGTAAATGAAAGCATATCTGCTGAAGAGAACCCTTCTGATGGGGAACTTTCTGAGGATGCAGATCTTTAAGAGGCCTACAAAAAACTTTGCAAAGTTGCTACAAAGGATGCTATGAATGTTGAACTTGGCCTGAAGAAAATTGAATCTCTTGAGCTTGATAAGAAGAATTTGCTTGTTAAACTGTTTGATGCTAATGAACTTTTGAACAATGTTAAAACTGAGAATATGCTATTGCTTGATAAAGTTAAATCTTTAGAACTTGATTTATTTGTTGCTAGATCTACTAGTTCTAAACTTGATCAAATGCTGAGTGTTCAAAAGTCTCCTTCTGACAAATCTGGATTAGGTTTTGTTGAAAGCATCTCTGTGTCTGCTCCCCATTCCACAAACTTTGTTCCTTCATCTTCTTCTGAACCTTCTGTGAGTGAGGTTGTGAGTGAAACTGTCAAACCCCCTGTGAGTGAGGTTGTCAAACCTATAGAAGTTTCACCATCTAGGAAGATTAAGGTTGATCTGAAAGAGTCTAAACCTAAAGAGTCTACCCTTTCTAAGGACAAGATGCATGGTAAGCCTGCTTGGGTTTGTCATTTTTGTGGGAAGTCTAGACACATTTTTCCAAACTGTTACAAGCTGCAAGCTGCTAAGAGAGCAAACAAACCAAAAGTGCCTATGCCACAAGCACAAGATCCTATAGCACTTATTGGTGAATTGGTAAAGGTTCTCAACCTTTATTCCAATCCTGGAGTTGGAAATCACTCTAATGTGAATATAAACTCCAATGCTCGTGGTGCATCTAAAAGGTTTTAGATGCAAAAGACTTGATCTAATTGAGTCTTTTTGACATGGTCTTTGTGCTTCATTGTTTTTCCGTTTGTGATCATTGGTCTTTGGTTTTTGTGTTTTTTCTTTTGTTTCTAGGATTTGCATTACATAACATTCATGCATTTCATTCTAGGTGTTTTATGTTTAAAAAAAAAAGGAAGGAAAAGGAAGCAAATTGTGTTTTTGCACTATTCTCTTGGTTTTTAAAAACAAGGTTGGTCAATTTATTTTCACATAACATGTCTTTTGTACCTTGTTTAGCCTTGATGAGCCTACTTATTGCACTTTACTAGTTGAAGTTTTGTAGTGCATGTTGTGTGGGAAAGATGTTTATGGTTTTGATCATTTTGTCTTGATCTTGAAGTCACATGTCTTTGACTGTCGGACTTGAACCTTTTGAGAAAGGCATAAATAACCATCTCATCACTGTTCACTAGCCAATCATGAACACCTTAGTGCATATCATAAGATTTTGTGCTCGAGAAAGTGTAGCACATGCACAAAAAGAACATAAGGTGTAGCATCGGTTTAATTGCTTAATGCTTAAAATTGGTGTGTACTATTAGGCTTGATGCCAAATCACATAATTAAAATTGGTGTGTACAGTATCCTGGCTTTTTAATAAGTTTTTGAATAAATTAAAATTGGTATGTATATTATGAGGCAAAATTCAAGAAACTTCCATGATTGCAAGCTTATGTTCTAGGAGATGTGGGAGTTATATGATGTAACTCTTTAGGTGATAGTCTCTTTCAAATTCTATGTGATGAATTTTGTAGACTTTGTGTTAAATTGCTATACACATATCACCTCACATGTAACTTAAGCTTTTGCTAGTTGCGCACACTACACAAGTTACTCTTTGCTAAACATTGTACATGTTATTGTGTGTGTTTCTCAGTCTGACCAACCAAGTTTGCAATTATTTTGAGTTTTTGTGCAAAACATATTTTGAGTTTGAGAATTTAAAGGGAGAATGTTTGAAAATCTTAATTTTGGGAAAATTGGGTTTCAAACTTATGTTTTGGAAAAGCATTTCATCCCATACTCATGCATTTTATTCATTATATTCAATGCTTGAGGAGTTTTTTTTTTTCAAATACCTGGTTATTTTTTCTAAAATACTGTTTTTCCAGATTTTCAATTGATCCAATCTGTTTTTCAATCAATCGAAATTACACTTAAAATTTTTTGTGAGCCTCTGTTTGTTTCAATCAATCAAAATTGATTTTCGATTAATCGAAACTTGTGAATTAGGTTTTTAAAAAATCAGATTTGACTTGTTCAAAACACTTTTTCAAAAACTTTTCAAATCTCTTTCTCTCTCTCTGACTTAGCAAGGCTCCACAAAGAATTTTTTGTCGTTTTCCTCCAAATTTCTTGCAAGGTTTCTCTCTCCCTAAGCCAGTATGTCTATATTACCCTTCCTTTTGCATTGTTTTTCTCATTTTCATGCATTATCTCATGGTTTTTGGGTAATTTTCAAACTATGCTTTATTTGGGATTTTTGATTAATCAAACCTTGTTTTATGAATTTGATCAATGGGTTTTGTTGCTACAATGATGTATTCATGATCTATATTGGTTAATTTGATCAATTTGGGAATTTGTGAAAAATTAAAAATTCCAGGGCTTGTATTGAACCCAAATTGGGGATTTTGTTCAAGTTGGTTTCAATTGATGAAACCGACTTGTTGAATTGATGTAATTGATCATTATTTTAAGTAATCTGCCTTGTGTGATAATCAATTGGTCAATTTATTACAAATTGTTCAAGTGTTTTTTTCAAATTTTTGGGCTATTTGTTAGAAACTTTATGCTCAAGCCAATTTTGTGTATTTGAATTTAATTTGAACTTAATTGCACGGCATTAGGACATGTATCATGCCATTTACTTTGTTCATGCATCATACAGATTTTTATTCTATTTTTTGTTTTTGTGCTAACTTGCAGTCTGCCCTTGTGTGTTTTTTTTTTTTTTTTCTCTTTTTTTTTTTGTTTTTTGTTTTTTGTGTCTTTGTCCTTATCCTAGTACCATGCCTAGGAAGACTAGAGCTAATAGGACTCCCTCCCTTTCCTCTGTGTCTCCTTCTAGGAGTCAGCTTTTTAAGAATGACCGTTGCAGAAAGGCCTTTGAGAAACTGAACAGCAAGCGTAAGATTTGGGCTGAGCATTTTGTGGTTTTAGATGAGATTGATCCAGCCATTAGGGCACACCTAGAGTCTAGAGGTTGGTTGTCCCTATTAGAGATAGATCATCCACCCCCGACCGCCTTGATTAGAGAGTTCTTCTCGAATCTCTTTTGCCATGTCTATGATTCCAACACCCTAGTTAGGAGTTGGATACGAGGTGTTGAGTTCACCATTACCCCTAGGGTAGTGGCTAATGCTCTTGGGGTTTCAGTCGTTAGGGAGCCTGTCTATCCATACAATGAGTCTCCACCCTTAGATGTCATCATGTCATACATCACTAGGTCTTCTATCCAGTGGAGTTCTGATCCTTGGATCACGTCTTCTAAGCTTTCTGAGACTGCCTATCTTTTCCTTAGGATAGCGTGTCATTCTTTGTGACCTATTTCTCATCTCCACACCATCCCTCTAGAGCGATGTGTGTTTTTGTATGCTTTTATGTTTGGTGCGTCTATCAGCTTTCCTCATCTATTTCTTTGTTCTTTGAACGAAGTTCATAGGAGTTCTGCCGTAGGGCATGCGCTTATTCATTCTATTTTCATTCTTAGGATTTTTTTGTTTCTTGGTCTAGATGATTTCCCTTCCGGTGAGCCCGTTCATGTTGTCACTCCCATAGGTGCCACCTTCCTTAGGCAGAGGGCTGCTCACTTAAGAGTTAATCCTTCGCGTCCTAGAGGTGCATCTTCTAGTGTTGTTCCCCCTCCTCCCTCTTCTATAGGTGTTGATACAGCTGAGGCATCTGGTGCTGCTGCTGCTGATGCTGATGTTCCTCCACCGACTACTTCGGATGATTCAGACATTCGACATACGTTGGATCATGTCTTGACCATTCAGGCGGCTCATGGACAGATTTTGGTGGACATGCTCGATGAGATCCGTGGATTACGCATAGAGTTGGCACAATTTCAACAATCTTCACCGCCACCTCCTTTTGATGATAGATTTTAATTGCCCTTTGGCATTCCATCACAAAAAGGGAGAGTACATATTTGAGCACACTGTTATGTTTTTAGGGGGAGAGCATTTTTTGTTGGTTGGAGCTTGTGGAGTTAGTTTAGATTGTATCTAGGTGCTTCACATTGTATTTTACCTTTTTAGCTCTTGCCACATTTTTTTTGTTTTGTTGGGCTATTCATGTTAAGGGGAGATAGATATTTTTTTTGCTTTATATGTTTCTTGTTTCAACTGTTTATTGATTTATATTTATGAGTTTTTCATTGATATATGTCTTTATTGTGTGTTTCATTGATTATGTTTCAGGAATTTATTTTATTTACTTGTATTTTCCACACATGCAGTTATGCATTTTTGTTTAGTGTTTCAAGAAATATACAGGTTGATTCAATTGAGCTGCTATCTACACTTGCAACTGATGGATAGTAGTTAGGATTGAATTTGTTTTTATGAGCATTATTTTTGTAAAGGGCTTTTATTTGTAAACTTTGAGTTTCAAGTTGTGTTTTGTCACGAATTACCAAAGGGGGAGTTTGTTAGGTTCTAAAGATTTAGGATTTTATGTATTTAGAACTCTAATGTGTATTGTTGGCAAACCATGATCAAAACAATATGTTTAGTCGTGTTTAGACTTACTCAAAGTTGATTCATTTATGTAAAGTTGGAATAAGCTGTTGCAGGATTTATTAATGCTTCTCGGCCTGGTTCGATCGATCGAAGCTTAGGCTCGATCAATTGATAATCGGGTCAGAATGCATTTTCTGCAGAATTTCAACTCAACCCTAGTTTTGTTTTAAAATGTTTAGGGTTTTCTAATTTGCCCTAGGTATAAAAGGCAAACCCTAGCCACGTTTTAATATTGCTCATATTGCTGTTTTTGTAAATCTCTTGTGAGATCTGTGAGGAGCTTTCCTTTACACAAACTTAGGGTTTTCAAGGAGGAGATGTTATCTACACCTTGATGATCAATTTTGTTGCTGCCATTGAAGCTTAAAGAAACATAAACGGGTGTACTTGTACTTGCTGGAGAATCCAAGAAAGAAGGAGTCCGTGGTCTCGGAGCTTGCACATGGTCATGTCAATAAGTTCTACTGGTGGGTAGCAATAAGAAGTTGAGCGTGGGGGCTTGTAAGTCTTATTGTATGAACTTCGATTCTTTCAAGATAGTGGATTCAGGTTTACCTTAAGGATAGCTAGGTTAAATCCTCCCTAGGTTTTTACCGGTTTGGTTTCTTGGGTGATCATATCGTTGTGTTATTTATCTTTCCGCTGCTTTGCATGATATGATTGTTTGATTGTGATAACCTAGATTTGAATAATTTGACTAAGCAACAACTTGGCTAATTACCTAAGTTAATCCAATTGTGGTTTTAAGGGGTCTAAAAACTATCAAGAACAACCCTACTCCAGGTGCTGTAGTTCTCTTCAATGAGGTGTTGGATGACAAGTGACACACCAGGATTGTCACTGTTAGACAAGAAATATGGGCTAGAAGAATTCTCCCATGGCTAAATGGTTGGAATAGAGTTACTTGATGTACTATCACTCATTTCTTCAAATCAAAGATCAAGAACAGATAAACTACAAACAAGATCAAGAACTAATAGACTACAGCCAAGAATGATGAACTCTAAACCAGAATTCAACAAGAATAGCAACGAAAGCTTCAAGATTCTCAGAACGAGAATTGAACTAGAATTCAAGATGTGTATCTAAATCTCTGAACAATTGAAGATTTAGATGATGAATTCAACCACAGAAACCCTAAGGTTCTTTCACAAGAAATGAGAATTGAATTTTCAATAATCAAATCAATATCCAAATGAAATTCAATTACTAAAAGCCTAAGTTCAGAATTCTATTTGCTAAGAATTGCAAAAGAAATCAAAACAGAGAGGAAAGAAAATGTGCATGAATCAAGAGAAAATGTAAAAGAAAATTTTCTACTTGATCTGAAACAATGCATAGGAAAAACAAAGAATTGAACTAGTAATTTCAGAGTGTACTAAGAACGAAGACTCTGAACTAGCTTGACTCTGATACCATTTTAGAATTCAAGCTCTCATACAATCTTCATCAATGGAAGAAATCAAGCAAACCACGAGAGAAAGAGATGAGAGAATTGTATTAACATGTATTGATAAATATCTAGGCTCTGCCCTTTATATAATAGGATCAGAGGCGGGAAACACTAACAACTCTAACTAACTTCTAATCTAGCCAATACAAAACTGACAAGTGTCAAAACAAAATCTAACTAATGCTATATACAAACTACTTGTAGCTTAAGCATTTATATTCTAAACTACTTGTATCTTAGGCAGGTCCCTTGCATCCTTGTCTTGTACACAGTTAACACCTATTTTGTTTGGTTTTATCCTTTGGTTGATTTGGTGATTATGTTATGAAAGCTTGAGGATTTCTTTTGGGTTTGGGAAATGAGGGCTTGTAGATCCATGGGTTTTGATGTGTGCCTTGTTGAAATTGCTTGTGTTTTTCGGAATAGGACTTTAATTTGATTTATAATTTTTTTAGTGTTTGTTTGAATAGAAAATCTTGATTTACTGGGAAAATTTTGAATGCCCAAAATGTTGTATTTTAAGTATTTTGGTTGTTGGGTTTGCTCATTATTGTGGTGTGTTTCTTGGGAAAATTTTCTATTTGGTTACCCAAAAAAGGCTGAGAATTTTTTTTTCATTTTTCTTTTTTGTTTCTGGTTGGAATCATTTGAATTTTTGCTTCAATTTGTCATTTTTTAGTGTTTCTTTGGAAAGAAATTCTTGGGTGAAATTTTGAATACCCAAAAAATTATAAATACTATAAAAGAAAAATATTATTAAAGATTTATTTTAATTTATTTTAAGTTTAGTTAAAGAGATTGAATAGTTGATAACATATGCCACTGTTTAATTGGTCCAACTAGCAAATGTGATAGTATGATGTGGCACTTAACAAAAAAGTCAGCAAACCACTAACGAAGGTGCTGCTTTTGCTAGCAGAAGTAAATTTCAGGGTGTAAAATCTAATTTTTCAAACTTCAGTGTAAAATTCAAGCAATCCCAAATGTTAGGGGTGAACTTTGCAATTTACTCTTTTTTAGATTATAAATTGAACATCGTTTATTATAAAATTCGCTTCAATTTACCCAAAAAGAAAGAGAAAGGAACAACGTTCAATCAAAAACAAATATAAAAATAATAATTATACCCTTAAGTTAATGGAAGTTATTAAATATTTGTCAATTCATTTAAGAAATAGTTTCATCTTCTAACGTAGCCACACGGTGAGCACAGAGCGAACTATTCTTTCGCCTTTTACTATAAAAAACAAAAAAAAAAAGTTTCATCTTCTAAATTATATTGATTTTAACAATTTATATTTATGCTTTTTTTCATCTCATATAATTAAAGTTGATTCCTCCAATATTATAACACATGATAAGTATCAAACTTTGATCATAAAATAATCTTTTTTTTAACAAAATTGAAAATTCATGGCATTGCAAGGATATTAGCTAGTTAGGAAAAAGAAGGGAACTTTTGGTAAAATTACAAATGATGAGTGCATCAGCACTATCATAATCTTAGTCTTATCAAGTACATTAATTATATTTAAATCTCTTTGCTTCCTTAGTGTTGGAGACATTTTTGGGACAATGGCCAAATCTCTTCTCGGGTTCTTTAAAAATGATTGCTTCTGGAGAGTTAAGCCCAAAATTTTGAATGTGTGATAATAAAAGGCTAATGGTTCTTTAAAAAGAGAAAAATCAAAATTACAATGAATCAAATGCAGAAAAAAAATTCTTAGAACATTAGGTATTAAACTTTTCTTTATGGATAGTAGGAAGAGGAATTTGAGAGAGATGCTGACAGGAAGAGAAAAGACTCTTTGGTACCATTATTTTCACACATGGGCCTCAGAATCATGTAACTCTTTGATGGGTGAATGACCTTTTGTTTTGAAGTTGGAGTTTTAAGGGTAGAACGAGGCTAAATCTGTTTAAGCTAATGGAGGCCTCTTATATTGAGTTTTGGGTGTCCCTAAGCACTTGTTTTTGGTTAATAGAAGATGTTTTGGACCCCAAGATGTTTTATAAAGAGAAAATTTCAAATTTTCATTTGTTTGGGCAAAGCAAATAGTTTTTTTTTTTTTTTTTTGCATGATTAGGGAAAGGTTTAGACTAAGCCTCACTGGCTACTCTTCCTTAGTTAATTTAGGTCCTTAGGAGGCTAAACTTAGTTATTGCTAGCAAGTAAGATCAATGGCGGGCTAGCTATGCTCTAGTGGCCAAAGTGGTTAGGTGAGAAAGTCAAGCCACACACAACAAGAGTTTAGGACCTCTATTTGGGTGAAAATTTTGGATACTAAATTCTTTCCATGAGCCTTTGGTACTACTAGTGTATCAGCCCACTTCACAACACACACAGGTTTGGCTCATGCAAAAGGTTCAATAGAGCCAACTCATACCCTCCAAAAAAAAGGGGGTTTAGCTAATGGAGATACTAACTCTTTTAGAAACTAGTAACACATAAATCATGTCACATGCTATCTCAATTCCCCATTAGTTCACAAGGGCTAGGGTCATGCAAGAAGTACATAAAATAAAATAAATACATTAATTGGGCCGGCAAGAAGGTCGAGCTCAATCAGGTTTATTATCAAATTATATAAAAGAAGAGCTCTCATGATTGCAAGGGGATCTTGAGAACATGTCCAAAGAAGAGTAAAAACTCGAAAATGTGTTAAGACACAAGAATTGTTTAGACCCCCAAATTAAAAATTACAGCTCGATAGATTTTACTCTAACTTTTACTAAGTGCGGAATAGAGTAAATGCGAGTAGATAAACAAATAAACTACTTTAAGCCATTATCAATGTAACACAGTAGTAATATGAAAGCTAAAAGAGTAGGGAAGAAGAATGCAAACACAAAAAAACACGCTGATGTGTTATTGAAGAGGAAATTGAAGTACTCGGCATAAAACCTCTCCGCCGCCTTCCAGGTGATAATTGATCCACTAGACAATTAGTTGGGATACATGGGTTAGCAAAAGACCTTCCAAGCCTAATCTACCTGATGCACCTAAGCCTTCAAGCTCCTACTCCAACAAGGCTTCTCAGAATTGTGTCAAGCTCTCCGGATCCTGCAATATGCCTGATTGCATCCACCAAAGCCTGGCTTCTTCCAATGCTCCCCAGCAGCACCAAAACCTCACTGAACACTCTGAAAGGGTGTGGTAAGTGTTTGGCTATCAACCTCTCAATGGTATGGAAATGGAGAGGTAGGAGTTGAGGAAAACCCACAAGCAATTGTGTAGAGAATTGTGGGTATACAATCTCTGACTCTTAAGGTTTGTGGCTAGGATTTCTCTCAGAAGCACTCCTCAAAATTTGTGGGTAATAATGGTATATATAGTGTGGGTGAGGATGTAGTGGAGCAGATAGGACAAAATAGCAAAACAGACTATTTTGCGAGTATCTCGCAGGAAGGCCTTACTCGCGAGACACTCGCAAAACCCAGCTATCTCCATCCTATCTTGACTCTTCACATTCCAATCATGTGCAGGGCACATGCATCACTTCTCGGGATGCTTACTGGTGAGCTACCTGCGAAAACACTTCAGTCTTCAATTTCCCTTTAATCTTCACACACACAACCCTTACAAATAAATTCCACAATAAATACAGGGTACAAAAGATTGGACATAATTACACTCAAATTTGGCACATAATAAAAGCCAACAAAAACATAGTTGTAAATTACAACTTTACAATCTCCCCCTTTGGCTATTCTGTGACAAAACCCCTAAAACAGGCTCTAGACTTAAACGTGAGTTTGGGAACAGTGGCAAAACTCATTCACACCTAATCTAGAAGTTGTGAAGCACTTGCACGTATATACCTGTAACCTGAAACACTCGTACACAAACAAAACTTTCATTAAGTTTATGACAAGTTGAATACATGGTACGTACATAAGCAAGTAAAGTGCGATCAAGTTTGTAAACAGTATAAAACATGTAAGCATATCTTGATCAATCAAGGTTAGTCATTAAAGAATGACTACAATGAACATTTAACTAGTAAATGCTCATCCAGACATGCAAAGCAATAAAGACCAATCACAATGATTAATTGCATGTCCAACACACAACCAATGCAAAATACATGAAGTATATGTATCTAGGATACAAGATCCTTTAATGGTACAAGTGTGAGGTACTTAAGATAGTTTAGCAACATCTAGAAGTACTAAAAAATTACTACAAAGCAATGAAGTAAATACAAGTACTGAATATTAAACTGAAATTAAAAAAAGAGTACTTAAGCTTTTAAAGAAAGCGATAAAAAAATCTTTTAGCTTTTCCTCCACCTATCACTACACTGCCCCTATCAAAGACTATCTCCCCCTTTTTGTCATGGAATAACTAGTCTCCATATTCTTCTAGCTTCCTCTGAATTTGGTCCAATTGAGTTTGGAGAGATGTGAACTTTGTGTCAAAGCGAATGTGTTGGGAGTTCATGATGGTAGCTAGTTTGAATATTTTGGTATTAATCTATTGGAGAGTAACCATGATGTTGTCTAGCTTTGCATTAGAAGCATGGGAGGTAGAGCTTGAACTTCCCGGAGTGGCATGGCTCTCTTGCTTGGTGCTCTTTTTGGTGTGACTTATACTTGCATTAAGAGTACGGATGTTTATTGGGCTTGGCTGTGGGTATGGGTGCTCATCTTCCAAAGGACGCACGCCTTTGAGCTTCAAGATCTTTGAGATAAGGAAACAGAAGGGAATACAGTTCCTTGAAGTAATCCGTTTAGCTATTTTTGCCAAGATGCGGAAAATGTGAGAGCACACATCAATCTCCTCGTCAGTGATCAGATCATGGAGGAATAACGCTCGACCAAGATTCATGTACTTGGTGCTTGACAAAGGATAGAGGTTGTGAAACATGATTTTTGTGAGTAGCCTCAATTCGGGAGATAAGGATGCCACACTTACTGATTTCCCATTGTATGAGAACTCTAAGTTATCTCCTAAAGCCTCTTAAAGAATTTCCGCATCCGGATTCAGATCATCATATATTGATGGTAGAGTTAACATTGGCCGGTTGATGGGTAGAATCTCCGCCAGATACACCGGTGTTACTAAGAAACTCTTTCCTCTAACCCAACATTTGAGCTCATCTCCTTCAACAATGGCATTAGCATAAAACTCTTTGACCATATTCTCGTATGCATCATCAAAGTTGGAAAGTAGGTAGTTCCAATCCTTGGTGGCAAACCATGTAGGGATTTTAGTGTCAAGAAGAGACGCTTGTTCAACAGCCCTTTCAACCAACAATGGAGCTTCCCTAAAGTAGTTCTCAATGTTCTAAAATGCAGCATAAGATCTGAAATAGTTAGGATCCAACACTCCTATCAATGATCGAGTCCTCTTTGGCCTTGGTGAGAGATTATCAACATCAATCACAGGCTCTTTTCCTTTACTGCACTGCTGCCTCCTTTCATAGTTGACATCTTGAATGCAAACATCTGCACACATAATTACCAAGCAAGAGGGAAACAAATGCAATAACACAAAAACAGAGCACAAACATGACTAGTTTCGTGTTAGTCCAAAACAAAAGTAAAAATACTCAAAACAGAACACAACAAGGTTAAAAAATATCATGCTATAAGTGCTGAACCATAAAAAAATAACTAACAGTGCTGAACCATAAAAAAATAACTAACATGTAGGAAATAAGAAACGGTGCATGTATGTGCATCTAGTGTGCATGTGTGTGCATGAGGTGATGCATGGTGTGTGCCTAGGTGGTGCATGGCATGGCATTGTGAGGCACAAATTGGGCAAAGTGTGTAAAACACACACCCAATGATCAAAACATGGTAACCAAGTTCAATCAAGGGTATTCCCAAAAATTGGAACTCATTTGAGTCCAAAGTAATACAAAAATGTCACTTGAACATCTTAACAAACACTTGGCATACAACACTGCACTACATGAATGGACAATGCATGAACACATAAAAAAATGCCTCAATACAAGTTTAAAATGCCACAAGGGGCCAACATAGATACACACAGACCAAATGGGACTCGGCCTAATCAAAATTTTGAAAACATTTTGCTTAAAAATCATGAACCCAACCCCTTTTTCAAAAATCCCCAATTTTAAAACCCTAAGTTAATTTTTGCATAATCTAAGAAAAAAATGAAAAGAATGTTTAAGAAAACATACCTTGAAGTTGATTTTGCAGAAAATAAGCTTAAAAATGATGGGGTTTTAAGAGAAAAGAAATTTGGGTTGAGAGAGGCAGTGCGAGGGAAATAGAGTGTTTTAAAAAACTGTCACATCAGCCTTATAAAACTGAAAACACGTGTTTTTCACGGGTTAGACAGTCGTGAAAAACACCACTGAAGCACAGAAGCTTTCGCGAGAAACTTTTGGTCAGGAAACAGTCGCAAGAACCTCTGTACGAAACTTGTGTTTTTCCAATTTTTGCCTAAAAATCATTTCGCGGGAAGTGCTTGGTCGCAAAACACTCGCAATACTCTCTGTATGAAAATGAGATTTTTAGATTTCCCTTGAACTCTTTTTGTGGGAAGCTCTTAGTCGTGAGCTTCTTGCAAAAATGCCTCTGGACAAGTTTTTGAAGAACAACACAAAAATGCATTTTGAACAAAAATTTAAAGCATGAAGTATAAAATCACTTTCAAAAACATATAAAATACTCAAAAATATTTTTGGGTTTGATCGGCAAGCAATTGAGCATACACATCACATTTGAGCATGTACGATCACACAAATGAAATAAGCATTAATTGAACTAAGACTTGTTTGTTATGGGTGAGTATCAAATGTGGAATAGTCCTCAGACCAGAGTGAAGCTTCAATGATCAATTCAATCAAGTCATACACAACTAGTATTAAGTCAAGCGAACTGTCTCAATTATAGAAATGAGCATATATGACCTCCCACAAGAAAATGATTACAAATCTTAGAAGCTTTTCATTTGGCTTCTGCACAAATCATAACATTTGATCATTTTTGAACAATACATCTCATTTTTGAGATCGGTGCTTGAGATTTTTGATATTTCAATATTGAGAGTAAGCCTTTGGCTTTTTGAGCACCATACATTTCAATTTAAAAGTCACTTTTTCCTTTTTCCTAGTCAAATACAAATAATTGCGACAGCTTTTGCAACTCATTATCTTTTTTCATTTTGAAATTTACATTTGTTGAGCTCTTTAAGCAAAAACATAAAAAATTGGGAAAAGATATAGGCACAAGTCTATGCAAGTATCAAGACCATCAAGACTATTGACCAATCACACATAGTTTCAAGATTTCTCCCATAAAGATATATGTGCATACAAAACAAGCTAAGCTCGTAAATGCATTACGTTATTAGTATGAAGGTACTAGGCCAAACTCACATGTGATATACACAACACAAGCGATCAAAATTTTTGGATATTTTTCAATTTTTATGGGCTGTTGAATTTTTGAACACACTCAAAAACAGAACAAGTAAAGTAAGATCAACAAAAAAAAGTACAAAACAAAACTTGTAAAAGAAACATGCTATAAACTAGAAGCAATGCATGACATGATGCATGAACCTATGACCCAAAACATCGGAAGTATTAATACAAGGACATAGGAGGAAATCATGCGTAAGTACCCTTTTGCACCCACACTTTACAAGTGTTTTGGGTGAGAGCCTTAGATGGAGGGGTACGACCAACATAACTTTCAAACGTTGGAGTGAAGCTAGCAAGGCACAATGATATGTTCTTCAACATTTCCATAACATCTCCAATTAGATGTCCCTCACTATCTCCCTTAGCTTATGCTCCCTTTGGTCTTCTCTTTGAAGTTTCTTGACCACACATAGAATCAGCCTTTTTGAGTGCATGAAACTTGAAACAATTCGGCATTGTGTGTCCTTGTGCGCCAGAATGATGACACAAGTGCTTTACTCGGGGGCCCCTTTGAACCGGTCTTATCATGTGAAGATTTTTGAGAGGACAATACATTGTCAAGTTTCTTGGTGGAGATGTGCTCGACCTTGACATTAACTTGGATAATTTCAAGTTCAAGGAACTTGATCTTAGATTATGCTTCAATCAACTCCCCCTTTGGTCCTTCTACTTCACACTTTGCTTCCTTGAGTTGCACAAGTATTCCCCTATGCTCTTCTTCAAACTTTTTCATCATTTTCATAGCAAGGTTGGCAACTTTGGCATATTTGCCATAATCTTCCAACAGAGAATCATATGTTTCTTGAAGGTTGTTCTTGCCTTCATTTTGGTACATGTCTTCATCTTCCGATACTTCAACTTCCTCATCCTCGGAAAGATCACCAAGTTCATCAACCAATTTGCTCAAATCATTCTTTGAATCAACGGAGACAATTGTCATGAAGGCTCGGTAGTTCCCCTCACTGTCACACTCTCCTTCAGTGTCTGAATTTGAATTGTCAGAATCACTAAGAGTAGTGGCAAACACTTTGCCCTTCCCTCTCAAGTAGTTAGGAAACTCCTTCTTGAGATGCCCATGGCCGTTGCATTCGTAACACACAATTCCTTGTGGGGATTGAAACTACTTCCCATCTTTCTTCTTAAATTCCTTCCTATCACCCTTGGAGGTTGAAAAATTCCTTCGCTGAATGGCTTCCCACTGTTTTTCATCTTCAGAAATTTTTTGAAGTTCTTTGCAAGGAATGCTACCTCCTTCTCTACATCATCTTCTTCGGATGAGACATCCATTCTCTCGATGATGGTTTTAAGAGCAAGAGACTTGCTTGTCTTGTGAGAAGGCAGTCCCAGCTCATATGTTTGGAGAGATCCAATGAGTTCTTGGATTTTGATCTCATCCAAATCTTTACTTTCCTCTATAGCTGTGACTTTTGCTCAGAAACTCTCCGGTAGTGACCTCAAAATCTTTCTCACCACCTTAGCATTCTCAATCTTCTCTCCGAGATTAAGCTTAACAATTACAATTTCATTGAGCTTTCCATAGAATGAATCGAAAGACTCATCGTTACCCACCTTGAGCTTTCTATATATTGCGAAGCATATTTTTTCGTATAATGGTAAATATATACCAATTTAAAAGCAATAATATAGATAATAAAGTCTTTATAAATCCATATCATAATTTAATATATTAATCTTTTTTTAAGAATAAAAATATGTTAATCCTTAACTAAATATATTAGCACTCAAAATAATAATAATAATAATATACTACCTACTACCATTTAAAACAAAAATTAAAAAAAAATAAAAGAAAGGTAAAAAACGGAAACCCATTAAATTCTTTAAAAAAAATTGAAAAAAAAAAGTTACTAGCCATATGGTTGGTAGGTGGGGAAACAATAAAACCCAGTGGGTACTAGTTTTTCAACCCTTCACTTCACTCAGTATTAAGTTTTGTCCAAGTCATGTAGGGCACACAAACTAAGAAATTAAAAAGAGAGAAAACAAAGAAGATTAACAGGCATAAAAAGAAAACACTCAGGCTCAGAAGCTTTGTAGAACACAAAGACGAAGAAGAAGATGAAATGCAGAAGAAAGAGACGATGAAGAGGGTGGTTTGATACCGGCCAGGTATGCTTTTTTTGACCAAAACAAATGATATCATCCTATTTGGGCCTTGTTTCGACCTAAAAAAAAAAAAAAAGGACTCGCCACGGATGTGTGTGCTGCCACGTCGATGGCCACACAGCACGTCTTTGCATGTCAGGTATGGATGCGGGTGCGATGGCCCTGGAGCCGCACCCATGCTTCCCAAGAATGATCATTGAATATTTAAATAAAAAATTACAATAAATTTAGGTGCATAATGTTTTGGAAATGTCCATTTTGAAATAGTTTTAATTCCTAAAGCTGAGAGGGAAAATGTTCTAAAACTAATACAATAAGCTATATATTTTTTGGACTAGCTTACCTCCCATTAAGAACCCTCCCATTACCTCCCACTTTTAAATAGATTTAAGACACCTGTCAAATAATAAATCTAATGGTCAATAATAAAACCACCCCAATTCAATTATCACACATTCTGTTTTGTCTCAAACTTCCTCCCTTTGCAACATCACCGCTGCCAAATCGAAGATCTACCAGAACATGCAGTAGATAGAAGAAAGCTTTAGTCTGCTAGTGGAGGCATAGGTCCACAAGGCCATGGAGCAAAGTACAAGTACCTTTCTCTCTCTCTCTCTTGATGAAGAATGGATTTGGGCCCGTTTGATAAGAGATTTCTAGTAACGTTGTTTAAATATTGTGAAAATACGTGTGGGTGAAAAAGTGTTATGGAAATACGTGTTGTGGTATTTAAACAACAAAAACTATTGTTTAAACAACAGTACCAAACAGCATGAGCTAATTTCATTTCAAATTCTGCAAAACCTAGACATTAATAAAATTCCATCAAAACCTACAAAAGCGAAGCTTAGTACCTGTTTGGTTTCAAAAAGTGGTGTATTCATTTTTCATTTCCTCTATTCTTTATTCAAATCCCGAATTTGAATACAGAAAAAAACACTAGGGCCTATTTGGTTTGGAGATAACTCAATTCTCAAAACTCTTTTCTCATAACTCATATCTCATATCTGTAATCTTATTTTTCTCTTAACTCCATCCCAATTGTCTTTGGATCAAAAACTTGGGTGTAGTTTTTAGTTAAAACACTCTTAATGGTGGAGCCTACAAGTTGACTTTGGTTAGAATGGTAACCCGCGTGAACAACCACTATACAAAACATGGCAACCACCACTAAGCTAAACCTAGGAACCACCACCGAGTTAAACCTAGCAACCACCAATCCCAAACCTCAACCCACCGATCGCAACCCCCAACCCACCAATCCTAACCCTTAAAAACCCAATCCACTGCAACCACTGGACAAAACACCAACCAGAACTCACAAACCCACTGTGATAGATTAGCCCTTTCTCTCCCATTTTGTGTTAGATTGGTGAAGAAGAAAGAATATTTATGCGATGAGAAAGGTGAAGAGGAAAGAATAAATAAATTGCAAAGAAGAAGAAGAACAAAGAAATAATAAAGAAAAGGCGAAGTTAGAACAAGCAACTGGGTGTTAGCGAAGAAGAAGAAAGAAATTGCGAAGAAGAAAGAAGGAAAAGAAATGAGTTTTGTGAGAGTGTAGTTTGACTTGAAGAGACAACACATTAAGATGGGGCCCACAAATGTGACTAAATTTACAAAAAATTCCCTGATAATTCGTAACTCTAAATCTGAAAACAAGAAAAATTTGTTCTCATTTTCCATAACTCTAACTCAATTTTTTGGGTAATGAGTTATGGAAATTGAGAATGAAAACTAAAACAAACAATCTCATCTTGTGTGGGACCCATGAAAAGTGAGTATTGAGTGATCAAAACTAAGTGATGAGTGATGAAAACACCCTAAACCAAAAACCCCCTTATTTTCATAATTAGTAGTGTTTGGTAGGTTGTTTTGAATACATAATTTGGGTATAGAATACATCATACCCAGGTTTGGTCATTTTTTTCTATTTAAAAAAAAAAAAAAAGTTACTTTATGTTTTTACAATATTTACGAACATGTCACTGTATTCTTATTCATAGAAAACGAAAAAATTGAAAAGTTGTATTCATTTTTGTATTCAAATCCAACTTTTAGGATACTAAAAATGAAAACTGAATAAAAATGCTAAAACTAACCTAGGTTTTTAGTGGTGAGACCCACCAAAAATTGAAAATGAAAACAAAAAATGGTGCTTTTTTCAGCTAACCAAACAGGCCCTTATAAAACAAGATTGGGATCAAAGATCTCTGGGTCAAGTTCCATCTATTAGCTTCTGGGCTTTTTAAGGAGAGGTAAATGGTAGTTGAAACATCTCCACCAGATCATGTCTCCTTATGCTCTTTGTCGCTGAAAGGTTTCCTTTCTGGTGATGATGTCACAATAGTGATGTTGTAGAGGGGAAAAGTTTGAGACAAACAAAGAGTAGATGTGTGATAAATAAAGTGGGGTTGACATGGTTTTGTTTTTGACCATTAGATTTATTATTTGATAGATGTCTCAAATCTATTTAAAAACAAGAGGTAATTGGAGGGTTCTTAACGGAAGGTGAGCTAGTCCCATTTTTTTACAATAACATAATTGTTAGGGTCATAATTTTTATGTAATTGGATAATCTTTTGACAAAACGCACTTTGCTTGTAATTGGATAGATCTAAGTTGAGTTTAATTCATCAATAAATATGTTGTTCAAACATATCCAGTGTTAGTATTAAAGACATGAAGATTGATCTAAGAAACAGGTGAAGAAAAGCTGTTTCTTTAAAGTTTGACACAAGCTCGACACAAGTTCGATCTGTCAAGAATTACGATTTTAGAATTTCCAGATCTGAAATTTGGCTTATGCTGTATTATTTGTTTAGGGTTTCTTTTCTCATAACTCTAGACATATACAAGGCTTATTTTAAGAGTTGTCATACACGGATACAAAGACCAACAATTTAATTTTTTCTGTGAGAAGCTACTGCGTTTGTACAACATATAGTTTTGTAACCAAGTACTTCCTGATCTTCATTTATTGATGAAGTGAAGAACTTTGCATCCAACAACAATCATTCAAATTGCTGGAGTTAGTCATGTACTAGGATCCGTGCAAAGGAATTAATCACAAATTAGAGTTTTGTGTATCAAAGGAAAGAAGGCTACTACAAGATCAAGTCCAATTGGTTATTAGACTAAAGGTTCAATTGTAGGTTGGTATATTGGGATAGGCCAGGGTAGTGGTAAGATTTCTCATACTTTTAACGGCTTGATTATTGATTAGTGGATTCTTAGAAGTAGTGACCTTAAATTCACTCGGTGGAGTTTTTGCCTTGCGAAAGGTTTTCCCCATTTGTCAACAAATCACCATATTTATTTTATTTTTTCTGCATTTAGTTTATTTAGTGATTTATTAGTGTCTCCACGATTTGCATGTAATTTGACCTAATTAATCAACTTGAGTAATTGAGTTAATTAACCGGGGTCAAGCTATCTTTACCCAGCAATAATCACAATATATAATAAAAGTAAGGTTAATGATAAATATGATAAAAGTGATCTTATTCCAATTATAACATTATTACGCATGTAATTACCCCCTTGAAAAATCATTAAAAAAAAATGCTGTTCTAACATTATGTTCGGATACATGCCCTTTAAATCCTATTGTATGTTGCTATGTATGACATTATATATGATATTATGTTGTGATTAATAAAGTTGTTTTATTATTATCTAAAATAATGGTAACATGAATATTTGGACATAATCATATAATCCATGAGACGCATAATATGTGATTTACGTGATTTAGTCACAGAAGATATAAGTCACAAGTTCTTTGTAAACTCATAATTTTAGTTCATAGTCGGTGATGAAATTGGGCATTTCATCTGCGAAGACTATAACATATCAACTAAGATGATTTGTCTTGATCATGGAAATTGAGACTTCTAATTTATATGTTTTAAGTGTTAAGACATATTAAGTTAGGCCGTTGTAAGATTTATTATTCTACTAACGACCATCAAATGAATAATAAATCTCACGACTTCTATTTACATCAACTCTTAATTCTGAGAATAATGAACCTGATCACGAAGTGTAGGTTGCTTTAATATATCAGGAGTGAGATCTAAAGTCACGATCAAAATCTCAGTATGTTGGGCAGCCACATTTAGTGTTGAAGGAACATATATTCTCAAGATGGAATTCATAATCTCTTAACGATGATATAAAATATTCCCTTGACATAAGTTTAATGGGTTTGGTTATTCAGAGTGTTAGGCCTAACCACTTTAGTAAGGAGTTACTAAAGTACATATTTATGAAATTGGATTTCATAAATATATGATGAATAACTTGAAGGGTTAAACCGGGTACTCAAGGATTAAGATGTAGTAATCTTCAAAGTGGTAGTCAGCATTCATGACTTTGTATTACTATGAATATTTTGATGAAGGGGTTGAATGTATAATAAAGTCTTGGGATATAATTTATTAATAAGGCCTAGAGTGCAATTATATTTATATAGTAATATTAAATATAATTAATGGTAATTTTAGACTTTTTAAGAGTTGATAGAAAAACCTAAAACCCATTGGAGGTAGTGTCATATTTGTTCCCATTTAGTCCCACTCCAAGCCACATACTAAAGTCCAATTGGAATGGCCCAAATGGCTAACCCAATTAGATAATCAGTTATAAGGAAAGAAATATATAGAATTTTGTAAGAGAATGAAATGATTTGTATGCGAATGTAAGTCATTCTCTAATTCTCCCTTAAACACATACATATAAATTGATTAAGAGACCACTCTTCTAAGGCACAAGTGGAATTGGAGTAAAGATTAAAAGTGTTTCCAAGTACTTATAATCTTTGGTTTTGAATTTCACCGCACCAAGGTACACTCTCTTGTTCTTATATTCTGAAATTTACATAGTACATGTTATCAATTGCAAATGAAGTAGATCCGTTAATTTTCGCTGCATATGTTTTATATGCGATACAAACATGTATTTTTCCAACACATTATTCAAGTATGATTTCTTGACAATATAATTTATGAAGTTGTCTCTAAGCTTTTGGAAATCGCATAGGGGTTCGTAGTATTTTTTTTCTTTATTTTCTTCTTCTTCTTCTTTTTCATGATGAAGACACTTCATGGTTGTTAGTGTAGACCTTGAAGTTTCTTCCTCACTTTTCAGATGTATTAGCAATCAACAGCTTAAGAACAACAAAATCGATTTAGAAAAAGAAATAAAGAACATCGAAAAAGAATCAAAGTTTAAGAAAATTGAAAAAAAAAATACCGAAACTAAAAATGGGTGGGGTGGGTTATAAACAGGTAGGGATACTTATATTTTGTCCATTTTAATCCAAATCAATTATTTAAGACGGGCAGAATTATAAGTTACACATTCTACCTCTGACATGTTTTCAATTTAATCCTTTAAGGGTTTTTTTTTTTTTCATTTCAATCATTTAAATTTAGTTTGTTTTCAATTAATTCCTTCTGCCTAACTTTTATCCAATCATCTTGTTAGTTTTATAATATTATTCAATTCCAAATTAAAACGACATCAATTGGTAGGACTTAATGGTACGAATTGGATTGAAGGAATATATTTTGAAGCAAATTAATGGAACCTAAATAATTGAAATGAAAAAAAAAAATTATATATTATCTAAAAGCTGAAGCGCAGTATTCATTGTTGCTTTACTCCTATTGAGCCACATTAGCGGATCATGTTAGGACATATGTGATTCACTTGTTAGGAACATATGTCACAATTTTATGTAATTGACTAATCCTTTTACAAAACGCATTTTACTTGTATTTGAATAGAACTAGTATGTGTTTAATACTTCAAGAAACTTTGTTTCAAGATCAAGTGTTGAAGCCATGCAAGTCTATCCAAGATTCAAGTCTGAAGAGTGCCTGTTATTAAAGCTAGATAGCTAGATTGATAGCTAGCCATCTATCGAGCTAGAAGAGCTGTTGCAGCCTCGTGGCTCGATAGATGCTCGACAGATAGGGTATCTGTCAAAGTTTATGAAAAACAAAATTTCAGATCTGTTTTAACTCTAATCTGTGATTATGTGTTTGGGCTTTCTTTTCTCACAACTCTAGACATATAAAAGGATTATTTTAAGGGCCGTTAAAGTGGACACAAGTTGCACAAGTGTTGAGCAAAAGTTTGTTCAAGCAAATTGTGACCAGAGACAGAATTTGCCCTAGTTCATCGTTCTTGTGTAGAAGTTGCTGTGTTTGTGCACCATAGGGTTTTGTAACCAAGCATCTTCTTGATTTTTATCGTCTGGATGAATTGAAGAACTTTGCAGTCAACAACCTTCTCTAGTTGATGATTGAAATTGCATAATGAGATCTGCTTAATTGGTTAGTCACATATTGTGATTCATGCATCAAAAATGGTGGCATTCATATATTGAAGAGTTTAGAGGTTCTAAAGCGGTAGAAGGTTTCTGCTGTAAGTTCATCTATGAGGATTGCAGAGTGTAGGGACAAAGGTTTTGTACTATATTTGAAACTTCTCTTTACTATAGTGGATTGTTTTTCAAGAATGTTTCTCCCTAAGTTTTTTACTATGAAACTAGTTCGTTTCATTGGTTTTCCTGAGTTATCATATCTTGTCTTATTTACTTTTTCGTTGCATGATTTTGACATGATATTGATGTTTGTTTGTTTTAACAAGTTTTATTTATAATAAATCTAATTAACAACTTGGGTTTAAAACTTGTAAATTCTATCAACCGGGATCTAAATTTCCTAACAGATCATTTTGATCTATTCGGTTCATTTTGGTCCATTTTGGTTCGTTTGGTCTGGTTTGGTCCACTTTGGTCACTCCACTTCAATCCACTCGGTCCACTTCGGTAATGTTTTAAGTGGAGAGGTTTGTGTAGATAGAGAAGATACTTTATTAACAATTATGTTACCTTCTCATCCTAATGTTTGGTAGATTATTGATAAAATTACATTTTTCTTAGATGTAATTAGAGTCTTCTATTTTTTTTAATATACATTATGAATTTACTTGTATCCGCTTCCTCTTTAGGCTATGTAGGATATGTAGAGGACGAACCATTTGTAAGGGATACTAGAAACAAATTCCTTCAAATACACATTACATTATTTACAAAATATCTCTCATTATATAATAATTGAATGTAAAATGCATTATGTTTCCTTGATTGAAAAAAAAAAAAAAAAACCTTAAAATGCTTTCAAATAACAAATATAGATAGCTTAATTTAGAAAATATAATATATTGTATCAATACATTTTTGTTAGAAAATAATTACTTCATTTTAAGAAGGGTTAGGGAATAACACTTATAAGTCTCATTTACTACTTTCATTTTTTACTTAACAAAACACAATCGTTAAATTTTTTTCACATATCACGCAAGCCTGTGACTAGTGAAAAATAAAAATTGAAGAATTAAATTGAAAGCATATTAAATATATTGGGAATAATTTTTAACTTAGCCTTAGAAATAAAACTCCACACATCCGTTTACACAAATACATACACGTAAACCACCAAATTAACTGAAATATCCTTGAAACTTTTAACATGATCAAAATACTTTTGAAACCTCGAAAATGATAAAAATACCTCTAAAACATTTACAATGAGCAAAATACCCTTAAAACCTCTAAAATGACCACAATACTCTTGAAAATATCTACTGATGATGTTCAGATCGTCAGTCGAACAATATCGTCCAGAGTGAAATCGTCCTCCGATGTCCTGATCTTGAGAATAGTCAAAAAGGAGCTATCTTGCACCGGTGTGGTACCTGCCACAGAGCCTCCGATGCCAAAGTTAGAATGAGTAACTCAAGAAAAGCTGTGCTTGGTAGGTGTCAGTGTGTCTGTGTGTTTGTGTGTTTTTGTGTTTCTTACCTCTCTTCCTTCCGGGGCTTCTGTTTATATATACCTGCAGGCGTTCTTCTCTTTTGTCCGTTGGACCATTAAAGGTGATATTCATTCCCTCTTTGTAACGTCTCGGCGATGGGCTACCGGTGAGCTGTTCTTTCAACGGCAGTAAAGGGGAGTAAATGTTCCGTAACGGCCCCGAGATGGACGGGGGTGATACTGCTTATCTTGGACCAACGACCATCATTGAGATGACGATCCCAATGAGTCAATCGTCCTCCGATGCGACTCTGGACGATTCCGGAGTTTTGGCTGGACCCATCAGTTGCCCCCCTATTCGTGGGGTCGTCCATACTTCAGACGGGCGCAGGAATATGAGGAGTTTCGTTTTTCTTTTGGCACGGATGCACATGCTTTGGTTGGATGTGGCGAGAGATTTTTTTTTTTTTTTTTTTTTTTTGACGCTTGGGACTCTGTTCTGTATTTATGTCCTCTGGCGGCGTGGCACACGTGGTAGCCACGTGTTTGGCTCCGACTGGACAGGAGGCCTCGTTTTCGGTGGGAACTTTTCAGTTTCCCGCATTTTTCAAGGCAAAAACGAAAGTTCCTTTAACTTCTCATTTTTGTTCCCCTTTTCTTTCCCTTGCTATTCTGTCACTTTCCTTCTGCGTGTGGTGCTTCCGATTACCTGTGTTGCATATTTTGCCCATTGCCTCCTCAGTTTCCCCCTGATTTTAAGGTATGTTTCTTATTTAAACTTGATTCCTTTCTTACTTTCTGTCTTTTCGAATTCCTCTCTTCTTCTTCTTTTTTTTTTTTTTTTTTTTTGCATTTTCGTTTGGTGAATAGTGTTTTCATGGTGGATTATTCTGAAATTCTACGGACTTCTCCTTCTGTTGCTTTTCTCTTTGCCCGTTTAGGGGCCTTACTAGAATCTTCAGTTGAGTCTTTAGGTGTGCCCCCACCTGTTGGCATTTACCCAGCGATTGGGGATTTTGTTTTTGGTAGTGGTGGTTTAGGCCTAGTATTGGGTGATTTATACCCTTTGCTGTACAAATCTCAGGTTTGGTTTAAATCTGTTCGAGAGGTTTTGAGGAGGGAAGTTATGGGGTCTGATGTGGGGTCAGGTGACCTGGAGAGGGGAGCATCATCTAACCTTCGCGGGGAAGGGACCGGGGCAGATACGGCTACTTCGGCGCCATCGTCCACCGCCGTCGTTCGTCCGTTTCATGCCCTTAAGGAGAGGTGTTCCTTGAAGGCTGAGGTTTTTAGCAAGTTCAGGGATAGGTTTCAATTTCCTGAGGGGATTAGGGCTCGTCTCCCTAGGAAGGACGAGAGGGCTTGTGCCTTCGCCCATGGAGAAGTTTGCTTTTATGAGGCTGCGTTTTCGTGTGGCCTCAGATTTCCCGTCCATCCTTTCATCATGAAGCTTCTTCATCACCTAAACCTCGCACCGGGGCAACTTATGCCAAATTCCTGGAGAATAGTCATAAGTTGTATGGTCATCTGGACGACCATTTCAGATGGGGATATGCTGACGGTGAACGAGTTCGTCCACCTTTATCGTTTGAAAGAATCCAGAGAGTTTGGGTATTATGAGTTCGTCCCTTGGGACAGAAAGTCTCGTCTCGTCGCTGATCTCCCGTCGTCCTTCCTTTACTGGAAGTCCAGATATTTTTTCGTGTCGGGCGACGGTTGGGAGACACTTTCTGACAACCTTTGGGGGGATGTCCCTAGGTTGCTGCGCCGGTGGGAGACTCCGTTGCTTGGTGCGTTTGCTCTTCAAGAGATGCTCCTCTTCCCTTCTCCTTTCTTTCTTTACTCCTGGTCATTATTCTGATTATTGTGTCTTGCTTCTTACAGTAAAGGAACGTCCAGACCTTGACAACAAGTTCATCGGACGGGTTCAGGCAGCAGTTAAACACGCAGCGACGATCGAGGATTTTAACGAGCTTATTGATCCTCGATCACTTGCTCGTCACTGCTTAGGGCCGGAGCCTTCACTCTACGTCCTTAGTGCCCTCGACCGGGAAGAGAAAAAACGTAAGTTGCCTTAGCGTTTAGACCGTGTTTCTTCTCAAAAAGTTTATTTGTTTATTATTTTTTTTGAGCTTCCTGTTTTCTTTGGTGCAGAAATGACGTCCAAGTTCAACAAGGAGATGTACAGGAAGATTAAGGAGAAGAAGAATGAACCTCTCTCCAGTATCGGCAGAAAAAGCTGAGGTTTACAAACAAGGAGAAGGAAAAGGAGAAGGAGAAGGAGCTTGTGGAGAGGGGTTCGTCCACACCTGTCTTGGAGTTGGACGGTCAGGAGGCCTCGCCAGGTGTTTCAATCGAGGAGGTAGCTCGTCCCCTCAAACGGCTGAAGGTAGGAGGCAAAGGGAAAGAGAAGGTCGGGTCTAGCATCTGGTCTGATGCAGAAACGGCCGTAGATCGTGTTAATGAGTTCTTTACCCTTGGGGAGATGAAGGAGATTTCCAGCACACCTTCTCACGAGATGGTCAGCCGTCATGTCCATAAGCTCGTGCAGGTAATCTTTCCTGCCCTTGTGTCACCTTTGTTTTCTGTTGTTTTTTTTTTTTTTTTTTTTTTTTTTGACTCCCCGGGCGGTTTCCTGTTGGTTAGGTGTTGGGCGAGACGATGCATATTACGACCCAGTACCTGGCAAACGAAGAGAAGGCCGTTGTGGCCAACTCCAAAGTTGAGGTGCTGGAGGTTGAAGCTTCGGGTTTGCGCAACGACCTTGCTGTTGCCATGGACGCCCTTAATGCCTCCAAGGAGCAAGTCAAGACTTTGTCCGAGCAGTTGGAGTCTGAGAAGCTGGTGATAAAGCAGAAGGACGACCTCCTGGCAAGCGCTGGTCAAAGGATGAAGATTGCAGTCGCCAAGGCCGTTACTGCCTTCCAGACCACTGAAGAGTACAACACTATACTTTTTCAGTGGTACTTCAAGGGTTTTGAGCTTTTGAGGAGGTATATGATCAAGCATGGCTCGGGCGTGGATCTTGAGAACCTGGACTTTGAAGCCGTTGACAAAGAAATGGAGGAGGATGAGGCTGCCCAGGCATCGGCACAGACAGCGGCGTCCACTGGCGTTGAACCCGTTCAGGCTGAGAGGGACGAGGGTGGTGCAACTGAAGCTTAGAATAACAGAAGTTTTTTTTTTTTTTTTGGGTGGTGCCCCTCTTATTTTTGGGGCTTTTCTTTTGAACAATCACTTTTTTATATGATATGCTTTTTGCTTGGTATTCTTTTCTTGCGTTTGGATATTTGTACTTAACACTTTTGTAAGTATTGTTTTTTTTTTTTTTTTGTCGTCCTTCAATGCTTGGATGTTCAGAATCTGTGTTCACAGGTTCCCTTTCGTCCCTCTTGTGGACTTATGCATGGATAATTTTAATACTTGCAACTTTTGTTTGCAAGTCTTACTTTCCTTCATCCTTAGGAGGGTTTTAAGTATAGGAAGCTTTTACACTTGCAATTCTTGTGTGCGAGCTTGTTTTCTTTCGTCCATGAGTGGACTTAAAACATGGGTAGCTTTTACACTTGCAATTTTTGTTTGCAAGTTTGCTTTCATCTGTCCATGAGTGGACTTTAGACGTGGATAGCTTTTATACTTGCAACTCTTGTTTGCAAGTTTGTTTACGTTCGTCCATGGGTGGACTTTAGTCGTGGATAGCTTTTACACTTGCAACTCTTGTTTGCAAGTTTGCTTTCGTTCGTCCAAGGGTGGACTTTAGTCGTGGATAGCTTTTACACTTGCAACTCTTGTTTGCAAGTTTGCTTTCGTTCGTCCATGGGTATACTTTAGCTGTGGATAGCTTTTACACTTGCAACTCTTGTTTGCAAGTTTGCTTTCGTTCGTCCATGGGTATACTTTAGCTGTGGATAGCTTTTACACTTGCAACTCCTGTTTGCAAGTTTGCTTCCGTTCGTCCATGGATGGATTTTAGTCGTGGATAGCTTTTACACTTGCAACTCTTGTTTGCAAGTTTGCTTTCACACGTTAAGGTGTATCACCGTTTCTTATTTGTATATATATATAGGAGATCAAAGAGACAATGAATAAAACTACTTGGAACTGGATAATTATTTATTTCTAATCAAAGAGACAATGAATAAAATTACATTCTATCGTCAGTCTATGGTTCCTTCTGGAAGTACCTTTTGAGATGTTCGACGTTCCATGGACGAGGGAGTCTTTTTCCTTCTGCGTCCTCCAGGTGGTAGCTTCCCTGGCGTGAGTAGTGGACGACCCTATATGGTCCCTCCCAATTTGGACCGAGCTTGCCTTGGGCTGGATCCTTCGTTGCTGGAGTTACCTTTCGGAGGACGAGGTCACCGATGTTAAATTTCTTCAGCTTCACCCTTCGATTGTAGTATTCAGCTATCTTCTGCTTGTACTTGGCCATCCTCTGTGCAGCTTGATCTCTTACT
This sequence comes from Quercus wislizeni, assembly GCA_023055345.1. Lineage (NCBI taxonomy): Eukaryota > Viridiplantae > Streptophyta > Magnoliopsida > Fagales > Fagaceae > Quercus > Quercus wislizeni. The sequence goes on from JALGQJ010000003.1 coordinate 18,018,650, forward strand.
TCATCCAGAAGGTCCAGGTTTTGCTTCAGCTGGTCGTTGTTGTCTTGTTCGTCGAAAAACTCCCTCCTGAAGCTGGTGAGTCCTACTTCGACCGGGATGACTGCTTCTGCGCCGTAGGTCAGGTTAAACGGTGTCTCCCCTGTTGGTGTTCGCGTCGTCGTCCTATATGCCCATAGTACATTTGGTAATTCTTCAGGCCATGCTCCCTTTGCCCCCACTAATCGGGACTTGATAAGCCTGAGCAAGGACCGGTTAGTTACTTCTGTCTGACCGTTGGCCTGTGGGTGCCCTGGTGACGAGTATTTGTTCTTGATGCCTAAGTTCGAACAAAAGGACCTGAATGCCTGGCTGTCGAACTGACAGCCGTTGTCTGATATGATCGTCCTTGGAATCCCAAACCTGCAAACAATGTTTTTCCACACAAAATTTTGTACCTTTGCTTCTGTAATCGTTGCAAGGGCTTCTGCTTCCACCCACTTCGTGAAATAGTCAATTGCGACGAGCAGAAACTTCATCTGCCTTTTTCCCTGTGGCAGGGGACCCATAATGTCAATCCCCCATTGCGCGAATGGCCAAGGCGAGGAAATGGTCGTCATCTGTTCTCCTGGAACTCGCTGTATGTTCCCATATCTCTGGCAGCTGTCACATTTCCTCACGAATTCTGCTGCGTCTTGTTGCATCGTGGGCCAGAAATATCCCGTCCTCATGATCTTCCTGACCAATGACTTTGCCCCCATGTGATCTCCGCAAACCCCTCCGTGTATTTCTTCCAGGACGTATTTGGCCTCTTCTTCCTCTATGCATCTTAAGTAGGGCTGGGAGTATCCCCTTTTGTACAGCTCGTCATACAGTACCGTAAATCTGGCAGCACGCTTCCGGATTTTCCTAGCTTCTTCAGGGTCTTCGGGCAGTCGTCCATCACGAAGGAAGGAGAGTACGGGGCTCGTCCATCCAAGGCCACTCCGTATGGAAAAAGTCTGAAGCTCCATAATGCTAGGGGAGTTCTGTTCCTCTATCTTCCATTCGTTCACATCGCCCGGGCTATGCGCTGAGGCGCTTCATGCTATTTTGTCGGCTTCTGTGTTTTGATCTCGTGGGATTTGAACGAACTCTGTATGAAGAAAAGTACCTACTAACTGGTTTACCAGTTTAAGGTATTTCTGCATTCTTGTTTCCTTTGCTTCAAAATTTCCTGTGACCTGTCCTACGACGAGCTGTGAATCGCACTTCAGCACGATCCTTTGAGCCCCTAGTGCTCTCGCAATTCTCAAACCTGCCAGTAAAGCCTCGTATTCCGCTTCGTTATTGGTTATTGGGAACTTGAGCTGGACGCCATATTCGAGAACATCGTTTTCAGGGGAAGTGATGACGATCCCAGCCCCACCTCCATGCTGCGTCGACGATCCATCTGTATGTATTGTCCAGATTTCTTCAGGATGACTTGCTTCCTCGGAGGTGGTAAACTCGGCTATAAAGTCCGCCAGTGCCTGAGCCTTTATAGCCGTCCGAGGACGGTATTCTACGTCGAACTGGCTGAGCTTAATCGCCCACTGAACCATTCGTCCTGCGGCTTCGGGTTTGCTCATTGCTTTCCTGACTGGTTGGTCGGTCATGACTATGATGGGATTCGCCTGGAAGTATGGACGAAGCTTCCTTGAAGCTACTATCAGGGTGAAGGTGAGCTTCTCTATGGGTGGATATCGCGCTTCTGCACCCTGGAAGGCCTGGCTGACATAATACACCGGGAGTTGCACCTTATTTTCCTCCCTTATTAACGCTGCGCTCACTGCTGTAACCGATATGGCCAAGTACAAGAATAGATCTTCGCCTTCCTTGGACGGGCTCAATAGTGGCGGATTGCTCAAATAGAGCTTCAATTCCTGGAATGCTACCTCACACTCGTCCGTCCACGCAAATGCCTTCTTTAGGGTCTTGAAGAATGGGAGACATTTGTCCGTCGCTTTAGAGACGAACCTATTAAGGGCTGCTACTCTACTAGTCAGAGATTGTACTTCTTTAATCGCCCTGGGTGAGCTCATCTCGAGGATAGCTCTGACTTTCTCGGGGTTTGCCTCAATTCCCCTCTGTGAGACGATGAACCCGAGAAATTTCCCTGAGGAAACCCCGAAGGCGCATTTCGAGGGGTTCAACTTCATGTGATACTGTCTGAGGGTGTTGAACGTCTCTCTGAGATCGTCCAAATGGTCCTCTTCTTTTCTGCTTTTGACGAGCATATCATCAACGTATACTTCGACATTTCTTCCAATCTGTTCCTTGAACATCTGGTTCACTAATCTCTGATATGTAGCCCTGGCGTTCTTCAGTCCGAATGGCATGACCCTGTAGCAGTATAGGCCTTGGCTGGTGACGAAGGCAGTTTTTTCCTGGTCCTCTTCTGCCATCAGTATTTGGTTGTAACCCGAAAATGCGTCCATAAAAGTAAGTAGCTTGTGCCCGGCCGTTGAATCTACGAGTTGATCAATCCTGGGCAGGGGGAAGCTGTCTTTTGGGCAGGCTTGGTTTAAGTCTGTGAAATCGACGCACATTCTCCATTTCCCGTTCGCTTTCTTCACCATGACCACGTTTGCCAACCATTCAGGATAGTGGACTTCCCGAATAAAGTTCGCAATAAGCAATTTGTTTACTTCGTCCATGACAGCTTTATTTCGCTCCGGGGCGAAAACTCTCCTCCTCTGCTGGACCGGCTTTTTCTCCGGGTTTACCTTTAGACGGTGTTGGATTATGCTAGCTGGGATCCCTGGCATATCTTCGTGGCTCCAAGCGAATACATCGAGGTTGCTTTTCAAAAAGCTGACAATCTCTTCCTTCATTTCAGGATTTAGGCTAGTTCCAATTTGGGTCGTCTTTCAGGATTTCCCTCAACCAGCTCTATGGTTTCCAGCTTCTCGATGATCTCTGGGGCTTTTTCCTCAATCGTCCAGGTATGGTTCTCCTTCGAGGCTAGGACGGCTTGATAGCACTCCCTTCCTAAGACCTGGTCTCCTTTGATTTCTCCGACCCCCTGTTCTGTTGGGAATTTTACCTTTAGGCAGTACGTAGAAGTGGCAGCTTTCCAGCGGTTGAGCGTTGGTCGTCCAATGATCACATTGTAGGACGAGGGCGAGTCTACTACCAGAAAGTTGTGCCTGTTCGTCACTTGAAAGGGGTGAGATCCCGCCGTGACCGTCAGCGTCACTATTCCTTTGGGGTACACTCTGTCTCCACTAAAGCTAACAAGGGGTGAATCAAAAGGACGAAGCCTTGCCTGGTCCAATTTCAGTTGTTGGAAGGCGGGAAGGTAAATTATGTCAGCTGAGCTTCCATTATCTACCAGGACCCTTCTGGTGTTGAACCCTTCAATCAGGACCATGATGACCAAGGGGTCGTCATGAGGTTGCTTCACGCCCCTGGCATCTTCCTCTGAGAAACAGATATCCTGGCTCGTCCGCCTATACTTCGGTGGTGGTAGACCGTGCACGCTATTTACCTGCATCTGGTACAATTTCTTGAGGGAACGGAACGAACCCCCTGAGGTGGGGCCTCCCGTTATCGTTTTGATCTCACCCAATGCTGTTTGTGGACGATGTTGGGTTTGGTCTTCGTCTCTTCGGAAACCCCCTTGTTGGCCCTTTGGTCTGTACCTGGTGGAATCTCCTTTTTTCACATACTGCTGCAACTTCCCTTTCCGAATAAGCTCTTCTATTTGCTCCTTCAGGTCCCTACAGTCCTCCGTATAATGCCCATGATCTTTGTGAAAACGGCAGTCTTTTCTTTTGTCACGCACGTCGGGCGGCGACTGGAGGGGTCTGGGCCATTTGAGAGAAGGCTCGTCCCTTATCTCGGTCAGGATCTGATCGACGGGCATCACTAGTGGTGTGAACCTCCCTAGACGAGGGTTCCTTTCTTCCCTCCTTTTACTGCCTTCGTCGTTCCGTCGTTCAACTCGGTCTCTTTTCTTCCCTCTTCGGTCGTCTTCCCTATCGTTCTTCTTGGTCTTCTCCGCTCCGTCCATGGCCGCTAGGGCTTCCTCGGCGTTCATGTACTTCTGTGCCTTTAGTAATGCTTCTGCCATTGTCCTTGGGGGATTCTTGGCTAAAGAGGCCACAAAGTCCCTGGATTTCAACCCTGCTTTAAATGTTGTTAGTTGTACTTTATCGTCTGTCTCATCCACTTCCAGCATCCCCCGAGTGAATCGCGTCACATAGGATCTCAAAGTCTCTTTTTCTCCTTGTTTGATGGTAAGGAGATGGTCGGCGGTTCTCTTTGGTCGTTGTCCACCGACGAAGTGACGGACGAAGGAACCGCTCAGCTGCTCGAAGGTGTCGATGGACGAAGTCGGCAATTTGTTGAACCACTCCCGGGCCGCTCCTTTAAGTGTAGTGGGAAAGGAGCGGCATAGGATTTCGTCAGGGGGCTGCTGAAGGCCTAGAGTCGTCTTGAACGTGTTCAAGTGATCTAGTGGATCTTTCAGCCCGTCGAAAGGTTCCAGTTGGGGTAATCGAAATTTAGAAGGCACAGGACATTCTTGGATGGCCATGGTGAACGGCGAATCCATCTTCCTGACTATCCTGTCTAGACTCTGGTCCGTCTTTTCCCTAATGGCGTTTCTTAGTTCGTCCATCTCCTTTCTCATTTCCCGAAGAAGGTCTGAATTCGTCTCTTCGGGTGTGCTGGTACGCCTCCCGTTGCTGTCCTCTCCATCGTTTCCGCTGTCGACCAGGTGATTCTGTTCCTGTTGCAGTTGCTGCTTCATCTCCTGGTTTTTCCTGGTAAGTTCTTCCACCATGGCTGCGAGCGACTGGACCTGTACCGCCAACGCGGCGGGGTCCTGGCTAGGAGTGGATTCCATCTGGAACGTTGTACTGGGTAGAACGATGCTCTACAATTGAGGAGTAATAAAGTAATAAACTTCCCACAGACGGCGCCAAACTGATGATGTTCAGATCGTCAGTCGAACAATATCGTCCAGAGTGAAATCGTCCTCCGATGTCCTGATCTTGAGAATAGTCAAAAAGGAGCTATCTTGCACCGGTGTGGTACCTGCCACAGAGCCTCCGATGCCAAAGTTAGAATGAGTAACTCAAGAAAAGCTGTGCTTGGTAGGTGTCAGTGTGTCTGTGTGTTTGTGTGTTTTTGTGTTTCTTACCTCTCTTCCTTCCGGGGCTACCGTTTATATATACCTGCAGGCGTTCTTCTCTTTTGTCCGTTGGAACATTAAAGGTGATATTCATTCCCTCTTTGTAACGTCTCGGCGATGGGCTACCGGTGAGCTGTTCTTTCAACGGCAGTAAAGGGGAGTAAATGTTCCGTAACGGCCCCGAGATGGACAGGGGTGATACTGCTTATCTTGGACCAACGACCATCATTGAGATGACGATCCCAATGAGTCAATCGTCCTTCGATGCGACTCTGGACGATTCCGGAGTTTTGACTGGACCCATCATCTACAATGGCTAAAATATACTCAAAACTTCTAAAATGATCAAAATATACCAAAAACCTTCAAGATGGACAAAATACCAATGAAAACATACACAATGATTGAAATAGTTTAAAACCTCTAAAATAAGCTACCTCCAGTAGAATTAACAGCGTGAACCCACACTGCTCTAAGTGTGTTGAATACTTCCATTATGAAATTTTCTGCACTAACGATATTGTGTCTTTGAGAACCATCTCAAAGATTTCTTCACAACAACAAAATGTGGTGGCTTTTATGGCTTCAGCAAGTGATCACCAATCTACAATAAGACCGTCTCCAAATTTAATTTCTATATCTTCGGTATGTTAGTGAACACAGAGAACTAGGATTTTAGACTTTGCTATACATTAGGAATAGGATTAGGATTTAATTTCAATTTGTATTTAAATTTAAATAGGAGTTGGATTTTATGTTTAGGAGTTGGTTGTAATGAGGATTATCTCCTCCCTAGTATTTATGTCTATAGGAATTTTGAATAAAGCAAGTTGATTTTTTTTTTTTTTAGTCTCTCTTTCTTTCAATCTTTAAGAGATTGGTCATCTTGAATTAACTAAACTATTATTTTATTTTTCCCATGTTCATAACATATAATTTTTTAGTGGTGTCTATTACACACACTTTAGTGTACGCATAGTACACACAAGTCACAATTTATAAAGTAATTCCTTAAAGAAAATCATGATTTCTATGTTCTTGATCGAGGTAATTACATTAAACCCACCTATGGTTAAATTTAATAGTGATTTTTTTTTTTTTTATGCTCTCCATTGTTACAAATGTGAGTGTATATGAATTTTGTAATGTTCACTAGGAGATTAAGAAGAGAGTTTTGCATGTTTGGTTACTGATTACTTTTGCTGAATTGTCATTATATTTGAACTTTAAGAGTAGTTTAAAAGCACATTGTATTATTCTTCTTTTTTTGGTAGTTTTTAAATGTATTTTTTGTTACAAGTAATAAAATTGCTTTTTCATGCACAACTTGTTCATCAGATTCTTTCTTATTCAGAGACATTTAGATGAATTGAATTGATTGCTTTCTCATCCATTTCTTTTTAGTCTTCATTGCTCATCTTTTCAAGCTTCTTTGCCTTCCTAGGTAAGGCTTCTAAACTCCTAGTATAATATTTATACACATATCCTCTTTCATTTTTTTTTTCCTCTTAGTAAAATTTTTTTCTTTACATATTAGATTTCAAAGAGGCAAATCAAATTGTTGAAATTTCAACCTAACAAGGCAACCAAAAAAGATATTCCATGATTTTTCTTTAAGTCAAGTCTTATACGAAGGCTCTAAATCATATGTTTAACATTATGTATATAAATAAAATGAACATTAAAAAAAAATATTTTTCAAGGAATTCTTTGAATCTTTTTATTTAAATAAATATAGAAAAATAGTTATACTCATCCTATATCATTCAAAATGATATTTTTTGGAAAGTTATGCCCAAAATTCCAAATGTGTGATGATAAAAAGGCTAATGGTTCTTTAAAAAGAGAGAAATCAAAATTACAAAGAAAAAAATGCAAAAAAAATTCTTAGAACATTAGGTATGAAAGTTTTCTTTACTAGAAGATAAAATAAATAAATTTAAGACAAATCTCTTCTCTGGTTCTTTAAAATTATTGTTCTTGAAGAGTTAAGCACAAAATTCCACCAAATCAACACAAAACTGAGACTTCTATTGATTGAAGTTGAAATGATAAGGAGTTTTGTATACAAAAATTCCGACATGATGTTTGCTAGCAACTCAAATGCGTAACTTCCAATATCCTTATAGTCGCTGAGATTGACCAAAGTCTTCATGTTAAGGTCTTTACTTCTATTTTATTTATCACCATCAACTGTGAGTATCACATCGCGAAGCCAGCCAAGGGCATAATATGGCATAATTAATGTAGGCTAAACTTCCCATAGCTTTGGGTTTAATGAAAGAGGCACCATTGAGGGGGGCAAGGTGAGATAGTATAAAAGTTTTTAGCTAAGGTGGTAAATGTGTGTTTAAACTAGGAATAGAATAGATGAGGGGGGCAGAGAGAGAGAGAGAGATTTTATTTTCCTAAGAATCAAAAGAGAGGAGGTGTAAGTAGGGAGGATAACTCAAAGTTTTGAACTTTCAAACTAACGAGGCAACAAAAAGGATAGTTAATGATTTTTATTTAAGTCAAATCTTATACAAAGGCTCTAAAACATATATAGAACATTAGGTATACAAAGAAAATGAACATAGAAACAAAATTAATATTCTAATTCTTTAATTTTTTTTTATTTACATGGATTTAGAAAAATATTAATATGCATCCTATTTCATATATTTTTTTGGTTCTTTGTAATTTTTCTTTTTATATCCTCTTTGTAAATATGGGATGAGCAAGAAAAAGAAAAAGAAATTGAATTTGTTAGAATAAAAATGAATATGCACATTGAAATCTCAATTAAATTGTTCAATTTTATTTTCCAAAATGTTAACATATATTAGAATAAAAATGTTTACACGTGGAATAAACATAAAAATATTTTTATATTCAATTTATTTCTTCTTGTAAAATACAAGGTTATGTTTATACGTAAGTTTCTGTTTTTTTTTTTTTTTTTTTTTTTAAATCTCAATCAAATGGTTTAATTTTCTTTTTCAATGTTCACACATGTTAGAATAAAAATGTTTATAACATAAATTTTTTGAGTGATGTCTATTACACACACTCTAGTGTACACATAGTACACATAAGTTACAATTTTCTAGTAAAATGCTAGGACCATAACTTTTAACATGACTTTACCTCAACTTGTCGCCACTTGCCATGTGAGCATTGTAACAAAAGTCGTAATCCTATTATTACTTTGTAAATTATGATTTGTGTGTATTATGTGTACACTAGAGTTTGTGCATTAGTAATTATCCTAATTTTTCATGAAGAGCTTGAAATCCAACTTGATAGTTGACTTAATGGCCCTTAAAGAAAATCATGCTTCTAGATTCTTGATTGAGGTAATAACATTAAGCCCACATTTGGCTAAGCCCATTTTAATGGTGATTTTTTTATACTCGCCATTGTTACAAATGTGAGTGTATATGAATTTTGTAATGTTTACTAAGAGATCAAGATGAAAGTTTTGCATGTTTAATTACTGGTTACTTTTTCTGAATTGTCATTATATTGGAACTTTAAGAGTAGTTTAAAAGCACATTGTTTTCTTCTTCTTTCTTTTGGTAGTTTTTAAATTTATTTTTTGTTTCAAGTAACAAAATTGCTTCTTCATGCACAACTTGTTCATCAAATTCTTTCTTATTTGGAGACATTCAAATGAATTGAATTGACTACTTTCTCATCCATTTCTTTGTAGTCTTCATCGCTCATCTTTTCGAGCTTCTTTGGCTTCCCAGGTAAGGCTTCTAAACTCCTAGTTGGATTAAGAAATCCTTCATCTACATTTTTACCAAAAAGAAAAAAAAAATCGTCGCTACAAAACTTCTTATCATCTTTATCATAACTAAGAAATTTGAATCCTAACCACGATTTAGTGCCATTTATTGTCAAAATAGCACTCACAAATTTTTTTTTTTTAAAAAAAATAGTAAAGACAGAGTTAATGAATATTGTAAGGACTAAAAAATCTTGCAACCCAAGCCCACTTAGAACAGTGAGCTGCACAGTTAAATCTTGGCCCAAATCAATAGAATTTGTAAGAGAGAGAAACAAACAACAAGAGAAGACTCTGCCGAAGGATCAAGATAGAGTAGAAAAGGTTAATCTTATAAAATAAAGGGGTATATATCCCTCTGCAAGCTCGCCCGAGGAGGCTTAGTTTGTACAAGTAGTTACACTATTCACTCTCCTTTTTCTCTCCTCTTCTTCTTCTTCTTCTTCTTCCCTTTTGTGCTTATGTCCTTTTGATACCTGTGTCTCGATCCCTTTCTCAATGCTCATTCTTTTCCTTATATATTTCTACCTCTATCATATCTAAACCATCCATTCTCACCTAACATCCCTCCTTTCATGACACTTGTCACTTTTAACATATGAAGAAGATGGTGGAAGGAATCTACTTAGCTGTGACTTACACTTCCTTATCAATGTGGCTGATAAAGTTGTTACCCACCATTTAATGCGGATGCAACAGGCTACACCATTCCAGAAGCTTCCCTAATGTCCACTGACTTTCTCTCTCTTCAGATTCCAGCTCCCACTTAGAATACTATAGAGTACCTTGACTCATTTCTTCCTTTCCTTGGGCGGCTTTCTTCCTCGGGCCCGTGGCCCGTGGCATTCCCACACCAATACTGCAACTCTTCAACTTCATCATTAGTCCTCGAGCACCCAAAAATATATACACACACACAAAGAAAATAAAAATTTACGTATTTCAACAAAATGTCTACGTCCAAAAGCCACGACAAGCAGGAAACTTCATTATAAAATAGGGAATTATAACAGCAATACAAGGATTATCTCACGAAATAGACAAGATATATGAAATATCTATATAAACAAAAAATCTTGATTTGCCGCAACACATGAAAGAATGTGCGAAAAGTTATGTTAGGTCTAAGTCGGCATAAGCCTTTTGGACTAGGTTAATGACACTATTCTTTTTGTCTTTGTGGACATAGCAGGGAGTCACCACCTAGATTTACAATGGCCTAGGAACCATGATTATAGCATCCTTTCAAAAAAGGACCTTTGATCATACTACCAAAGTATGGGTTCGGAGTTCAGGTATGACTCGGGAAGATGTTAAGCACCCAAGACCACCCAACCCTAAGGTTGGCTTTCATTCATTATGTCTTACGTCTTAACCATATCAAAGGCATATTCAACACTTCTATACTCACACACATGCTAACATGCATCTAACATACAAGACATGGCATATTCATCTCAAAACCCTAACATACATCTATCATGGCATACACACATCCTAACATACATCTATCTCATCTCATCCAAAGCAACAAGCATATTACAATACAATAGCATCACAAAGACATTAACATTAAGCATATCCCAAACATCCAATTATAGCATCATGGTATTAATCAAGCATATTCATCATGTTCATAAACCATATCATGCTCATCATCCTAATTAAATGCATGTTCATGTAATAATGCATGACTTACTTCTTTTACCTCATAGCATCACAACACCTATGCATCAATGCATGTTGATGTTCATATGCATGTTTATGAGATTTATCTAAGATATAAATCCTAATTATCAATCTATTGATCCAAGTATGTGACATATGTTATTCTACTAACCCTAAACCTAAACATGTGAAAACTAGACTCAACAAGACATAAATAAAGGATTAAAACTAAGCAAACCAATCAAAAATTGCAAGAACCCTGAATTTGCATTTCTGTGCACGAGTATGCGTACAAATGCGTATGCATAGATAAGTATGTGCACACATACACGCCGCGAAACACAGTTTTAAAGCAAGCAACAAAATAATAATCAAACCAAACCTACCATGCTTCTAATATATAACCAAACAACCTAAACTAACAATAAAGATACAAAAGATAAACAAAACCAAAAACTATTCCTAAACATGTATTGGATCTAATAACAAACAAGAGCAACACATCAAGACATGTTCATCAATATATCCAATCATTCAACTAATTAATCAATACATGATGAGACACAACAAATCAAACACAGACAAATCAAATCATATTTATAAGAAAATATAACACATAAATAAATTAAGAACAACAAGAACACAAAAATAGTCCAAATCAAGGAAAAAGCCATGAAGAGAGACTCACCTTGCTTATGGAACGCAACTTGATTGATATTTTAACTGGCCCCTCAATGCCTACACAACAAGATTCAAAAAGATATCAAGAAAATCAAAGGATTCAATAGTTCATAGATAATCACAACTCAAAATAAAAAGATTATTTTTGAAAAGATTTTGAGAAATCCAATTGAGAACAAGTTTTTTCCTTAAAACTAACTAAAGAGAGGTTTTTCGATGATTAAAAAACGTGCTCAGTTCTGTGTGTGATTTTAGAGAAGATGAAATAGAGTTTTTAGAGAAGATGGAGGCAAAAATAAACTCTCTCTAGTTAGGGTTTTAGTTTGGAGGCATAAGGATGTATTTATAGGTTTAAACTGGGTTTTCAGGCTTATTTTTAGGGTTTTGGACATTCCAAAGGGTCTAGAGGCCGGGCCCCATCAGAGAGGGCCCTAAAAACTGAAGTTCTAAGGTTCTAGAATGGGTTCTGCATACGTAAGTTTGTGCATGGTACGCATGAAGTTTCATGTGTACGCATATATCCCCAGAAACCCTAATTCTGACAGATTTGATGACCTGACTTCAAATGGTCATACCTCACTCAATTTAAGTCCAAATTAGGCAAACTTTGTGTTCAAATTGAAGTCCAGGATATCTAATTTCCAATGAAATAAACCTCACTCAAAAATGCTTTGTGGATCAAAAGTTATGGTCAAAAAAATGAGCAAATGTAATTTTTCAGCATTATTTTCAAAGTGATTTGAGCACTTTTGAGTTCTGATTACTTCCAAACTATCAAAATAACTTCAATTACCTTTTTTTAGACATGTCAAGCTCATCATTGGGACCAAGGACTAAAGTTTATTAACCGGGTACAAAATGAGGTGTCTACTGTCCCCTTTTTAAGGAAATGATGGAAAAAATTTTATTTCAAGAAATCTCAGTTTCTACCATGAGAAAGAAAAATGAGGGTAACCTTCCAACCAAATAGCTTCTTTCTCACCTGGCTTAAGCCCTAGATAGCTCGATTACAAGAACTCAAAATAAAAGAACGTGAAACTTCTCTAAAAGATGGGACAGGACAACTTCTTTGCCGCACATATCATGGAGTACAAATCCAAATTTGTTTCAGCTACCAATTAGCCGATTTTGATGGGTCTAATAATTGAGTGCATATATATATATAATCTGAATAAAGACTTTATTGAACGAAAGAGGAAAACAGAGGAGAGCTCAAATCTTGAGCTTGCTCCAACAAAATTATGCTTCCCTGTCTTCTTCTCTTCAATACTAGCCATGTGTCATAACAAGAATTAAACAAAATGTAGAACATTATACTAGAAAACAAAGCATATGAAGCAAGTACTCATTATTTTGTAAGTAAGTTTTAGCGCGAAAATGATAAGATTTGAATTAATCACTAATATTTCATCATATATGTGATCAGTGATCTGAATCATTAATGCAACCAAAGGCAAAAATCCTAAATAGATATGCGTGAGTGAGTAAAACCATAAAAAAATGCTACTATGATTACATAATTTAGATTCACTCTAATTTTTTGATGTCAGCTAATTGTTTGATCAATTCATCCAAATCTTTGTCGGAGCTTCCTCCCTTGACTGCGCTCAAGGCCGCATCTCTCAACTCTTTGGCTCGAACATTCTGGGGCTTAATTTTGTCGAGTGAGACTACCAACAATCGAGCCAACTCATTAGAGTCAGGAATATTTTTAGTGCCCTCACCAGCTCTAATTGCCACGCCTAATTGGTTGACCAATAACAAGGCTTAGTAAACTGCTCTGCACCCATTGGCCATGTCAACATCACAACTCCCGAGATAAGCCCTTCCAACACCGAGTTCCACCCACAATGAGTCAAGAATGAACCTACAGCTCGATGCCTTAGTATAGCCACCTGTGGGGCCCACCCCTTGATCACTAATCCCTTATCGCCCACCCGATCTCTGAACCCATCGAGAATCGAGCCTTGATCATCAGGCACCCTCACGCACAAAATAAAATGGACCCCACTACACTCCAACGCTATTACAAGAACATTTAATTGCTTACTTGTCAACATAGTACGACTTCCAAAGCACACATAAACAACAGAGTTGTCAAGATGAGCATCCAGCCACGTCATAAGCTCGTGACATGGCATAGAGCTGGCCCCACCTCTAGTAGCCGATCCAATCAAAACTTGATTGATATTTTAACTGTCTCCTTAATGCCTACACAACAAGATTCAAAGAGATATCAAGGAAATCAAAGGATTCAATAGTTCATAAGTAATCACAACGCAAAATAAAAAGATTAGTTTTGAAAAGATTTTGAGAAATCCAATTGAGAACAAGTTTCTACCTTAAAACTAACTAAATAGAGGTTTTTCGATGATTAAAAAATGTGCTCAGGTTTGTGTGTGATTTTAGAGAAGATGAAATAGAGTTTTTAGAGAAGATGGAGGCAAAAATAAACTCTCTCTAGTTAGGTTTTTAGTTTGGAGGCATAAGGATGTATTTATAGGTTTAAACTAGGGTTTTCAGGCTTATTTTTAGGGTTTTGGACGTTCCAAAGGGTCTAGGGGTCGGGTCCCATCAAAGAGGGCCCCAAAAACTGAAGTTCTGAGGTTCTGGAATGGGTTCTACATATGCAAGTTTGTGCTTGGTATGCATGAAGTTTCATGTGTACGCATGCATCCCAAAAACCCTAATTCTGAAAGATTGACCTGACTTCAAACGGTCATAAGTCACTCAATTTAAGTCCAAATTAGGCAAAATTTGTGTTCAAATTGAAGTCCAGGATATCTGATTTCCAATGAAATAAACCTCACTCAAAAATGCTTTGTGAATCAAAAGTTATGGTCAAAACAATGAGCAAATGTCATTTTTCAGCATTATTTTCAAAGCGATTTGAGCACTTTTGAGTTTTGAGTTGTAATTTCTTCCAAACTATCAAATTAATTTCAATTACCTTTTGTAGATATGTCAAACTCATCATTGGGACTAGAGATTAAAGTTTATTAACCGGGTACAAAATGAGGTGTTTACTGCCCCCTTTTAAGGAAATGATGGGAAAAATTTTATTTCAAGAAATCTCAGTTTCTACCATGAGAAAGAAAAATGAGGGTAACCTTCCAACCAAATAGCTTCTTTCTCACCTGGCTTAAGCCCTAGATAGCTCGATTACAAGAACTCAAAATATAAGAACATGAAACTTCTCTAAAAGATGGGACAGGACAACTTCTTTGCCGCACATATCAAGGAGTACAAATCCAAATTTGTTTCAGCTACCAATTAGCCGACTTTGATGGGTCTAATAATTGAGTGCATATATATATATATATATATATATATATATATATATAATCTGAATAAAGACTTCATTGAACGAAAGAGGAAAACAGAGGAGAGCTCAAATCTTGAGCTTGCTCCAACAAAATTATGCTTCCCTGTCTTCTACTCTTCAATACTAGCCATGTGTCATAACAAGAATTAAACAAAATGTAGAACATTATACTAGAAAAAAAAAGCATATGAAGTAAGTACTCATTATTTTGTAAGTTTTAGTGCGAAAATGATAAGATTTGAATTAATCACTAATATTTCATCATATATGTGATCAGTGATCTCAATCATTAATGCAACCAAAGGCAAAAATCCTAAATAGATATGTGTGAGTGAGTAAAACCATAAAAAATGCTACTATGATTACATGATTTAGATTCACTCTAATTTTTTGATGTCAGCTAATTGTTTGATCAATTCATCCAAATCTTTGTCGGAGCTTCCTCCCTTGACCGCGCTCAAGGCCGCATCACTCAACTCTTTGGCTAGAACATTCAGGGGATTAATTTTGTCGAGTGAGACTACCAATAATCGAGCCAACTCATTAGAGTCAGGAATATTTTCAGTGCCCTCACCAACTCTAATTGCCACGCCTAATTGGTCGACCAACAACAAGGTATTAGTAAACTGCTCTGCACCCATTGGCCATGTCAACATCACAACTCCCGAGATAAGCCCTTCCAACACCGAGTTCCACCCACAATGAGTCAAGAATGAACCTACAGCTCGATGCCTTAGTATAGCCACCTGTGGGGCCCACCCTTTAATCACTAATCCCTTATCACCTACGCGATCTCTGAACCCATCGAGAATCGAACCTTGATCATCAGGCACCCTCGCGCACAAAATAAAATGGACCCCACTACACTCCAACGCTGTTGCAAGAACATTTAATTGCTTACTTGTCAACATAGCACGACTTCCAAAACACACGTAAACAACAGAGTTGTCAAGTTGAGCATCCAGCCACGTCATAAGCTCGTGACATGGCACAGAGCTGGCCCCACCTCTAGTCGCCGATCCAATCAAATCACCTTCAAGTGGCAATACAGGTCCTACCGCCCACACTCAATTGTGCCCAACCTCTCCCTTCAAATGGTCAAAGTACAGAGTCTCCAAACTGGCGAACGAGTTAAACATAATTCCCCAACTCTCGAAATTAGCCAGCATGCTATTTCTGTAAAATTCCCAATCTAGGTCAACTTCAAGATCGTTTCTATAATATGGAGGGATCTGCCACCAAGGGTACGTGGGGGAATTCGGGACCTTAGGTAATGAAATTAGGAAATTGATATCTTCACCGGGAACATTGTTTTTGGGCGGGTCACGGCACATTGAAAAAGCTACGGACATCCCAAAACCACCGGAGGGTGAGAAGCAGAGACGTGGCACTTTAAGCTCACAGGCAAGGTGGTGGGTCCAGCCGAGGAAAAAATCAGATATAATAGCCACAGGTGGTGAAGGGTGAGACTGGAACCATTGGAGTAGGAAAGGATAGTGAAGGTCACGCAAGGCGCGCACAATAGCGAGGAGTCTCTTATGTGGAGGAAGAGGTGTGATATCTACGACTAGGGCTGGGAGAACCAAGTGTATGAGATAAGATGGGTGGGTGGAGAGTTATGGTTCAAGTAAGTGGACGTTGCTGGGGGTGACCAAAACGGTAACGTTTAGGCCGCAGGTGAGTAACAAGTGGGTGAGATCTAGGAGGGGGATGATGTGGCCTGCGGATGGGAAAGGATAAGCAACGATGTGGAGGTTGGTCTTGGACTTGGTGGTGGACATGGTTTTTTTGTAAAGATTAAAGAAGCTCTGTTTTGCGGTTCGGTTGGGCTATTATTTGGTGAGTTTAAGGTGGTCTTAAATGGTGATAAAATTTGGGAATGGGATCTATAGTTGTTGCTTAGTTTGAAGATAAATATAGCAAAATCAAGACTTGCTGCCTTTGCTGACTTTTTCTTTTCTTTTTTTGATACAAGGAAAAAAGTAAAGAGAGCATCTGAACATGATAGAGTTTGGCAAGGAATTCCATGCTTTTAAGGTTCTTTAATCTTTACTTCTTTTCCTATGTTCTACATCATGCATGACGTAGATATACAGCAAAGCAATGTTACATTGGGGTGGGGACCCGTGGCCGTGGAGAAGGAAAAACATGTTCTTGGCATAGCATTCATATTAGATATGAAGGTAAAATTTAGTATAAAGGTCTTAAAAAAACCCACATCCAAACTTGTAAAAAGTAAGTATTGCAAATTTTTTGCAATACTGTTACAATGCAATTCTATTTTTAGAATTGCACTGTAGCACAATTGTAAAACAAAAAAAAAAAAAAATTTATTCTCTCAACTATCCTCTCTCATTCTGACTCTCACATCCTCTCTCAGTTTCTCACAAGTCACAGCTCCTCCCTACTCACTCCCTCTCTCACATCTCTCTCGTTCAAAGCTTGCACCAGTTCTGGGTTTTGGATTTTGGAGGTTGAATCGACGTGGATCGGCGAGCTGGGTTTGGATCAGTGGGTTAGGATTGGTTGATGGTGGGTTTGGATCAGTTGATCGGTGGGTTTGAATCAGTGGATCTGTTGATTGGCGGGTGAATCGATTGGGTTGATCGTCGATAGCTCCAATGGTGGCTCCGGTGGTGATTTTTTTTGAATGGGTTTGCTCTGGTGGTGTTGCTTTAGTTTTGGTTTGGTTTTGGTTTTGGTTTTGGTTTCTATTTTCTCATCTACCCTCTTTCACTCTTTGACTCGCTGTTGGCCAAAGCAAGGTCCGACAAAGGTGTGGCAGTGATGGCGTTTGCTAATCGGTGATGGCGTTTCTCACAGCGGTGATGGCGTTTTTCTGGGTATTTTCGACGGCTTGGGTTTTAAATCGATAGTGTGGGTTTCTGATCGGTGGCTTGGGTGGTGGGTGTGGTAGCCGTTGTCGGCTCCGATTGGTTTGATGGTTTGTGTGTGTGTGGCTCTGTTGATGTTTTGATGGTTTGTGTTTGTGTTTATGTGTGGCTCAGTGTGTGTGGTGATGGGTTTGGATAGGTTGATTGATGTATCATGGGTCTATGTGTGTGTGTGTGGCTCTGTGTGTTGAACCAATGCTAGAGGTTGAGGGAGAAAGAGATGAAAAGGAAGAGAAAAAGAGAAAAATTAAAATATATATATATATTTAAATAAAATGGGAAAAAAAAATTTTGGGATGCTGGGAGTATTGTAATATGGTACAGTATAGTTGATAAAGTAGATTTTTGGAATGATAAAATAGGATGAAATAGAATTCAGATGTGAATGCTCTTACTATGGGTACGCTAAACTATAAAGGGGATACACAGAACCATATAGCTACGAATGCTCTCAAGAGATGAAGAAGCTGAGCTGGCCCAGAGCAATAAGAAGGAAAAAGAAATCAACCATGCAGAGTTCAATGGCGGATCTTGGGCTTCCTCGCCCTCGTTGGGAAACCGAGCCACAGGTCCCAATACCAAACCTTCATTCAATGAAAAACTTGTGGGGGAAATACCTGGTGCCTTTGCACAAGCTTTCGACTTAACTGACCAAATGGAGGAGGACTTGGACTCCGAAAATGAGAGTGGTAAGGCCTCCAACTCCATCTGTAAGGGGCAAGTGAAAATCAAGCAATCTAAAGAAACTAAGAAGCGCATTCGAGATCCTTGGTCTAAGGCTATCATAGTGAAGCTAGTAGGGAAAATAGTGGATCTCAGCTCTATGCAAAGCAAGTTGGCTCAACTATGGAGACCTGAAGGGAGGATGGATTGCATCGACCTTAGTTATGGCTTCTTCTTAGTCAGATTCTACTCCAAGGAAGACTTAGAGAGGGTGATCAAAAGGGGCCCGTGGTTCATTGGGGACCACTTCCTCTCCTTAAGACCGTGGGGGCCATTCTCCAAGCCATCGACGGCAAATGTTTCTTTAATTGCTGTTTGGATCAGGCTTAATGAGCTCCCCATCGAGCTTTATGAAACAGAGGTGCATAAGGAAATTGGTGAATCAATTGGCAAGGTTTTAGTGCGAAACGCATCTTTGATATCTTACATTACTCTTATGTTAGAAGCTTTCGCGAGATGCTTTTGGTCGCAAAACAGTCCCAAGACAGTTGCGATAGCCTTTATATGAAACTTGTGTTTTTCTAGCTTTTGCCTAAAAATCATTTTGCAGGAAGTGCTTGGTCATGAAACACTTGCGAGACAGTCATGATACTCTCTATATGAAAATGAGATTTTTAGATTTCCCTTGAACTCTTTTTGCAAGAAACTCTTAGTCGTGAGCTTCTCGCGAAAATGCCTCTGAACAAGTTTTTGAAGACCAACACAAAAATGCATTTTGAACAAAAATTTAAAACACGAATGTATAAAATCACTTTCAAAAACATATAAAATACTCAAAAATCTTTTTGGGTTTGATTAGAAGCAATTGAGCATACACATCACATTTGAGCATGTACAATCACATAAATGAAATAAGCATTAATTGAACTAAGATTTGTGTGTTGTGGGTGAGTATCAAATGTGGAATAGTCCTTAGACTAGAGTGAAGTTTCAATGATCAATTCAATCAAGTTATACACAATTAGTACTAAGTCAAATGGACTATCTCAATTATAGAAATGAACATATATGACCTCCCACAAGAAAATGATTACAAATCTTAGAAGCTTTTCTTATGGCTTCTGTACAAATCACAACATTTGATCATTTTTGAACAATACTTCTCATTTTTGAGATCAGTGCTTGAAATTTTTGATATTTCAATATTGAGAGTAAGCATTTGGCTTTTTTAACATCATACATTTAAATTTAAAAGTCGTTTTCCCTTTTTCCTAGTCAAATACTAGTATGTGTGACAGCTTTTGCAACCCATTATCTCTTTTCATTTTGAGATTTACATTTGTTGAGCTTTTTAAGCAAAAACATAAAACAATTGGGAAGACATATAGACACAAGTCTATGCAAGTATCAAGACCATCAAGACTACTAACCAATCATACATGACAAGCTTGAAGATCTATTTACAACAATCACACATAGTTTTCAAGATTTCTCCCACAAAGATATATGTCCATACAAAACAAGCTAAGCTCGTAAATGCACTACGCCATTAGTACAAAGGTACTAGGCCAAACTCACATGTGATATACACAACATAAGCGATCAAACTTTTTGGAGATTTTTCAATTTTTATGGGTTTTTGAATTTTTGAACACACTCAAAAACAGAACAAGTAAAGTAAGATCAATAAAAAACAAGTACCAAAAAAAAAAAAAAAAAAAAAAACTTGTAAAAGAAACATGCTATAAACTGGAAGCAATGCATGACATAATGCATGAACCTATGACTCTAAACATCGGAAGTATTAATGCAAGGAAATAGGAGGAAATCGTGCATAAGTACCTTTCTGCACCCACATTTTACAAGTGTTTTGGGTGAGAGCCTTAGATGGAGGGGTACGACCAACATAACTTTCAAACCTCGGAGTAAAGCTAGCAAGGCACAGTGATATATTCTTCAACATCTCCATAACGTCTCCAATGAGATGACCCTCACTATCTCCCTTAGCTTGTGCTCCCTTTGGTCTTCTCTTTAATGTTTCTTGACCACACATAGAATCAACCTTTTTGAGTGCATGAAACTTGAAACAATTCGGCCTTGTGTGTCCTTGTGCGCCACAATGATGACACAAGTGCTTTACTCGGGGCCCCTTTGATTTTTAGGTAATGACTTCCCTTTTTCCTTTGGGTTTGCACCAATGGTTCTCTTTTCTACAGTAGGGATCTCAATCTTAGGCTTCACTTCTTTAAGTTTCTCTTCATTCTTGGCTGGTACAAACCTTACTTCCTTCTTGGGTTCGCTGCTAGAACTTCCTTCTCCAGTGTAACCCAAATCGGTCTTATCATGTGAAAATTTTTGAAAGGACAATACATTGTCAAGTTTCTTGGTGGAGATGTGCTCGACCTTGACATTAGCTTGGATAATTTCAAGTTCAAGGAACTTGATCTTAGAGTATGCTTCAATCAACTCTCCCTTTAGTCCTTCTACTTCACACTTTGCTTCCTTGAGTTGCACAAGTATTCCCCTATGCTCTTCTTCAACCTTTTTCATCTTTTTCACAGTAAGGTTGGCAACTTTGGCATATTTGCCACAATCTTCTAGCAGAGAATCATATGCTTCTTTAAGGTTGTTCTCCCTTCATTTTGGTACAGGTCTTCATCTTTCGATTCTTAGACTTCCTTATCCTCGGAAAGATCACCAAGTTCATCAACCAATTTGCTTAAATCATTCTTTGAATCAACGGAGACAATTGTCATGAAGTCTCGGTAGTTCCCTCACTGTCACATTCTCCTTCAGTGTCTGAATTTGAACTATCAGAATCACTAAGAGTAGTGGCAAACACTTTGCCCTTCCCTCTCAAGTAGTTAGGACACTTCTTCTTAAGATGCCCATGACCATCGCATTCGTAACACACAATTCCTTGAGGGGATTGAAACTCCTTCCTATCTTTCTTCTTAAACTCCTTCCTATCACCCTTGGTGGTTGAAAACTTTCCTTTGCTGAATGGCTTCCCACTGTTTTTCATCTTCAGAAATTTTCAGAAGTTCTTTGCAAGGAATGCTACCTCCTTCTCTACATCATCTTCTTTGGAGGAGTCATCCATTCTCTCGGTGATGGTTTTAAGAGCAAGAGATGTACTTGTCTTGTGAGAGGGCAATCCCAGCTCATATGTTTGGAAAGATCCAATGAGTTTTTGGATTTTGATCTCATCCAGATCTTTACTTTCCTCTATAGCTATGAATTTTGCTCAAAAACTCTCCGATAGTGACCTCAAAATCTTTCTCACCACCTTAGCATCCTCAATCTTCTCTCTAAGATTAAGCTTAACAATTACAATTTCATTGAGCTTTCCATAGAATGAATCGATAGACTCATCGTCACCCATCTTGAGCTCTTCAAATCTGGTGGTAAGCATTTGGAGCTTCGTGTCTTTGACTTTCTTCGTACCCTCATAAGTAGTCTCAAGAATCGTCCAAGCTTCCTTGGTTGTCTCTATATGCGATATCCTGTGAAATTCATCAGTGGACACACCACAAAATATAGTGTTAATAGCTTTACGGTTTGCATTAGCCAAAGCAAGAGCTGTCTTGTCCCACTCGGACTTGGCTATCGTGGGTTTAACATACCCATTCTCGACGGAGTCTCAAACCGACTCATCTATAGCACACAAGAAAGCCCTCATACAGACCTTCCAAAAGGCATAATTGCTCCCATCAAAGAATGATGAGGCATTGAGAGATTATGACCAGTCTATCACAAAAGGGTCAAGGATCACACTCAGGTAATAAAACCACAGCGAGTGTACCCGCTCTGATAATAATTGAAAGCTCGAAAATGTGTTAAAACACAAGAGTTTTTTAGAACCCCAAATTAAAAATTACAGCTCGATAGATTTTACTCTAACTTATACTAAATGCGGAATAGAGTTATCGAAGAGGGAACCAAAGTACTCGACGTAAAACCTCTCTACCGCCCTCCAAGCGGTAATTGATCCACTAGACAATCAGTTGGGATACATAAGTTAGCAAGAGACCTTCCAAGCCGAATCTACCTGATACACCTAAGCCCTCCAAACTCATACTCCAATAAGGCTTCTTGGAACCGTGTCTTATCTAGTTCTCCGGATCCCGCAATATGCCCAATTGCGTCAATCAAAGCCTAGCTTCTTCCAATGCTTTCCAGTAGCATCAAAACCTCACTGAACACTCTGAAAGGGTGTGGTAAGTGTTTGGGCTATCAACCTCTCAATGGTAAGGAAATTGAGAGGTAGGAGTTAAGGAAAATCCACAAGCAATTGTGTAGAAAATTGTGGGTATAACAATCTCTAACTCTCAAGGTTTGTGGCTAGGGTTTTCTCTCAGAAGCACTCCTCAACATCTGTGGGCAATGATGGTATATATAATGTGGGTGAGGATATAGTGGAGCAGATAGGACAAAATAGCAAAACAGATTGTTTCGCGGGTATCTCGCGGGAAGGCCTTACTCGTGAGACACTCACGAAAACTAGCTGTCTCCATCCTGTCCTGACTCTTCACATTCTAGTCTTGTTCAGGGCACATGCATCACTTCACAGGATGCTTACTCACAAGCTACCCACGAAAACACTTCAGTCTTCAATTTGCCTTGAGTCTTCACACACTCCCTCTCTCTCTCTCACATAACCCTTACAAATAAATCCCACAATAAATACAGGGTACAAAAGATTGAACATAATTACACTGAAATTTGACATGGAATAAAAACCAACAAAAATATAGTTGTAAATTACAACTTTACAAAGAGTTACAACTTCTTGAAAGTACAAGTGACAAGTAATAGCTTCTCAAAAAAAAAAAAAAAAAAAAAGCAAAGGAAGACCAACAAGCCACTCAGCTTTTGGCTTCCGATCTTTTATAAGGAGTAAACTCCGTGGTGGAGAATCGATAGAAATTAAGGTCAAGATATTGCAGTTTTGATAAATTCCCAAGATGGGGGGCCCGGGGGGGGGAATAACTCCCGCACACAATGAGAAAGAAAGATTGAGATATTTTAAATTTTCAAGGGAACCCAAGAACTTTGTACTGTTGTTTCCATTAAAATTATTTTGGCTTAGGTCCAAGTAACTCAAATGCTTTAAATTGAGTAGAGAAGGACTTATCTTACCCCCAAAGCTCGACTTGTTGAAAATTTCTCTCTCCTCATCACTATAGTTGCTAAACTGAAATGGATTTCTGAGGTCAAGCTTGACAACATGTGATGTACTGTTGTCACAGCCAACACCAGTCAATTAACAGCAATATTCAGCAACTCAAGAAGAGAGGCGGCCTGATGGGTCTGTGAGACCACCTTTGAAGCTAAGAAAAGCATTCTTCTTCATCTGTGAGCATCTGAAAGTGAGGTTGCTGGTGCATGAAGCGGGTTTAACAACTTCTGTGTATGCAGTACCTAGGAGACACAAGCAAAGAATCAAGCCGAGTAGATGAGAACTGGAGCTGAAGATGTCAGTTCTAACCATTCTGCTGATGAATTACTTGGACATCAAAGGATCTTAGTTTGTCGACTTGTTTTGTGGAGGATTCTTGAGCTGTTATGCCAAATCAATATATAATGGAAACTTCGTTGATCATCTAGGAAGCACGGGTGCAGATTCAAGTTCGGATACAAGTGCAGGTGTAGTAGGGTGACTCGACAATTTTTGAAAAAGTAGGGTGCGAGTGCAACAAGATACGTTTATTAACAAATTATTAAAAATATTTTTATTTATATTTTTTATATATTACAAATCATTTTTTTTTATATAATGGTAAATATATACCAATTTAAAAGCAATAGTATAGATAATAAAGTCTTTATAAATCCATATCATAATTTAATATATTAATCTTTTTTTAAGAATAAAAATATGTTAATCCTTAACTAAATATATTAGCCCTCAAAATAATAATAATAATAATAATATACTACCTACTACGATTTAAAACAAAAATAAAAGAAAAGTAAAAAACGGAAACCCATTAAATTCTTTAAAAAAAAAAAATTTGAAAACAAAAGTTATTAGCCATATGGTTGGTATGTGGGGAAACAATAAAACCCAGTAAGTACTAGTCTTTCAACCCTTCACTTCACTCAGTATTAAGTATTGACCAGGTCATGTAGGGCACACAAACTAAGAAATTAAAAAGAGAGAAAACAAAGAAGATTAACAGGCATAAAAAGAAAACACTCGGGCTCAGAAGCTTTGTAGAACACAAAGACAAAGAAGAAGATGAAATGCAGAAGAAAGAGACGATGAAGAGGGTGGTTTGATACCGGCCTGGTATGATTTTTCCGACCAAAACAGATGATATCATCCTATTTGGGCCTTGTTTTGACCCTAATTAATAAATTAAAAAAAAAAAAACTCGCCACGGATGCGTGTGCAGCCACGTCGATGGCCACATGGCACATCTTTGCATGTCGGGTGTGGGTGCGGGTGCGGTGGCCTTGGAGTTGCACCCATGATTCGGAGGAATGATCATTGAATATTTAAATAAAAAATTACAATAAATTCAGGTGCATAATGTTTTGGAAATGTCCATTTTGAAATAGTTTCAATTCCTAAAGCTGAGAGGGAAAAGGTTCTAAAACTAATGCAATAAGCTATATTTTTTTGGGACCAACTTACCTCCCATTAAGAACCCTTCCATTACCTCCCACTTTTAAATAGATTTAAGACACCTATCAAATAATAAATCTAATGGTCAAAAATAAAACCACCCCAGTTCATTTACCACACATTCTGTTTTGTCTCAAACTTCCTCCCTCTGCAACATCACCGCTGCCAAATCGAAGATCCACCAAAACATGCAGTGGACAAAAGAAAGCTTTAGTCTGCTGGTGGAGGCACAAGTCCACAAGGCCATGGAGCAAAGTACAAGTACCTTTCTCTCTCTCTCTCTCTCTCTCTCTCTCTCTCTCTTGATGGAGAATGGATTTGGGCCCGTTTGGTAAGAGATTTCTAATAACGTTGTTTAAATATTGTGGAAATACATGTAGGTGAAAAAGTGTTATGAAAATACATGTTGTGGTATTTAAACAATAAAAACTGTTGTTTAAACAACAATACCAAACAGCATGAGCTAATTTCATTTCAAATTCTGCAAAACCTAGACATTAATAAAATTTCATCAAAACCTACAAAAGGGAAGCTTAGTACCTGTTTGGTTTCAAAAAGTGGTGTATTCATTTTTCATTTTCTCTATTCTTTATTCAAATCCCGAATTTGAATATAGAAAAAAACACTTAGGGCCTATTTGGTTTGGAGATAACTCAAAACTAAATTCTCAAAACTCTTTTCTCATCACTCATATCTCATATCTGTAATCATATTTTTCTCTTAACTCTATCCCAATTGTGTTTGGCTCAAAAACTTGGGTTTAGTTTAAAGTTAAAACACTCTTAATGGTGGAGCCTACAAGTTGACTTTGGTTAGAATGGTAACCCATGTGAACAACCACCACACAAAACATGGCAACCACCACCAAGCTAAACCTAGCAACCACCACAAAGTTAAACCTAGCAACCACCAGTCCCAAACCTCAACCCACCGATCGCAACCCACAACCCACCAATCCTAACCCTTAAAAACCTAATCCACTGCAACCACCGCACAAAACACCAATCGGAACCCACAAACCCACTATGATAGATTAGCCATTTCTCTCCCTTTTTGTGTTAGATCGGTGAAGAAGAAAGAATATTTATGCGATGAGAAAGGTGAAGAGGAAAGAATAAATAAATTGCAAAGAAGAAGAAGAGGGAAGAAAGAATAAAGAAAAGGCGAAGTCAAAACAAGCAACTGGGTGTTAGCGAAGAAGAAAAAAGAAGAAAGAAAAGAAAGAAAAAGAAATGAGTTTTGGGAGAGTGTAGTTTGACTTGACAAGACAACACATTAAGATGGGCCCCACAAATGTGACTAAATTTACAAAAATTCCGTGATAATTCATAACTCTAAATCTAAAAACAAGAAAAATTTGTTCTCATTTTCCATAACTGTAACTCAATTTTTTTAGTAATGAGTTTTGAAAATTGAGAATGAAAACTAAAACAAACAACCTCACCTTGTGTGGGACTCAGAAATTGAGAATGAAAACTAAAACAAACAACCTCACCTTGTGTGGGACCCACGAAAAGTGAGTATTGAGTGATGAAAACAAAGTGATGAGTGATGAAAACACCCTAAACCAAAAACCCCCTTATTTTCATAATTGGTAGTGTTTGGTAGGTTGTTTTGAATACATAATTTGGGTATAGAATACATCATACCCAGGTTTGGTCATTGTTTTCTATTTTTAAAAAATAAAATAACTTTTGTCACTCACACACTTCACATCACCAAAAAAAAAAAGTAACTATATGTTTTCACAATATTTACGAATATATCACTGTATTCTTATTCATAGAAAACAAAAATACTAAAAAGTTGTATTCATTTTTGTATTCAAATCCAACTTTTAGATACTGAAAATGAAAACTGAATACAAATGCTAAAACTAACCTAGGTTTTTAGTGGTGGGACCCACCAAAAACTGAAAATGAAAACAAAAAATGGTGCTTTTTTCAACTAACCAAACAGGCCCTTATAAAACAAGATTGGGATCAAAGATATCTGGGTCTAGTTCCATCTATTAGCTTCTGGGTTTTTAAAGGAGAGGTAAATGGTAGTTGAAACATCTCCACCAGATCATGTCTCCTTATGCTCTTTGCCGCTAAAGGGTCTCCTTTCTGGTGATGGTGTCATAGCAGTGATGTTGTAAAGGGGAAAAGTTTGAGACAAACAAAGAGTAGATGTGTGATAAATAAAGTGGGGTTGACATGGTTTTGTTTTTGACCATTAGGTTTATTATTTGATAGGTGTCTCAAATCTATTTAAAAACAAGAGGTAATGGGAGGGTTCTTAACGGGAGGTGAGCTGGTCCCATTTTTTTTACAATAAAATAATTTTTAGGGTCATAATTTTTATGTAATTGCCTAATCCTTTGACAAAACACACTTTACTTGTAATTGGATAGATCTAAGTTGAGTTTAATTCATCAAGAAATTTTTTGTTCAAACATATCAAGTGTTAGTATTAAAGACATGAAGATTGATAAGAAACAAGTGAAGAAAAGTTGTTTTCTTTAAAGCTTGACACAAGCTCGACACAAGTTCAATCTGTCGAGAACTACAATTTCAAAATTTCAAAATCTGAAATTCGGCCCATGCTGTATTATTCTTTTAGGGTTTCTTTTCTCACAACCCTAAACATATATAAGGCTTATTTTAAGAGTTGTCATACACAGATACGAAGACCAACAATTTAATTTTCTCTGTGAGAAGCTATTGCGTTTGTACGCCATAGAGTTTTGTAACCAAGTGCTTCTTGATCTTCATTTGTTGATGAAGTGAAGAACTTTGCATCCAACAACAATCATTTAAGTTGTTGGAGTTAGTCACGTACTAGGATCCATGCAAGGGAATTAATCACAGATTGGAGTTTTGTGCATCAAAGGAAAGAAGGCTACTACAAGATCAAGTCTAATTGGGTATTGGACTGAAGGTTCAACTGTAGGTTGGTATATTGGGATAGGCTAGGGTAGTGGTAAGATTCTTCATACTTTTAACCGCTTGATTATTGATTAGTGGATTCTTGGGAGTAGTGACCTTAAATTCACCTAGTGGGATTTTTACCTTACAAAAGGTTTTCCCCATTTGTCAACAAATCACTGTATCTATTTTATTTCTGCTGCATTTAGTTTATTTGGTGATTTATTGGTGCCTCCACGATTTGCATGTAATTTGACTTAATTAATCAACTTGAATAATTGAGTTAATTAACCGGGGTCAAGCTATCTTAACCCAACAATAATCACAATATATAATAAAAGTAAGGTTAATGATAAATACGATAAAAGTGATCTTCTTCCAATTATAAAATTATTACACATGTAATTACCCCCTTGAAAAAATCATTAAAAAAAATGTTGTACTAACATTATGTTAGGATACATGCCCTTTAAATCCTATTATATGATACTATGTATGACATTATATATGACATTATGTTGTGATTAATAAAGTTTTTTTATTATTATCTAAAATAATAGTAACATGAATATTAGGACATTATCATATAGTCCATGAAATGCATAGTATGTGGTTTATGTGATTTAGTCATAGAAGATATAAGTCACAAGTTCTTTGTAAACTCATAATTTTAGTTCATAGTTGGTGACAAGATTGGGCATTTCATCTGCGAAGACTATAACATATTAGCTAAGATGATTTGTCTTGATCATGGAAGCGGAAAGTTCTAGTTGATATGTTGATATGTTTTAAGTGTTAAGACATATTGAGTTGGATTGCTATGAGATTTATTATTCTACTAATGACTGTCAAATAAATAATAAATCTCACAACTTCTATTTACATCAACTCTTAATCCTGAGAGAATAATGAACATGATCATGAAGTGTAGGTTGCTTTGATATATCAAAAGTGAGATCTAAAGTCACGATCAAAATCTCAGTATGTTGGGCAGCCACATTTAGTGTTGAACGAACATATATTCTCAAGATGGAATTCATAATCTCTTAACGGAGATATAAAATATTACCTTGACATAAGTTTAATGGGTTTGGTTATTCAGAGTATTAGACCTAACCACTTTAGTAAGGAGTTACTAGAGTATATATTTATGAAATTGGATTTCATAAATATATGATGAATAACTTAAAGGGTTAAACCGGATACTCAAGAATTAAGATGTAGTAATCTTCAAAATGGTAGACAACATTCATGACTTTGTATTACTACAAATATTTTAATGAAGGGGTTGAATGTATAATAAAGTCTTGGGATATAATTTATTAATAAGGCCTAGAGTACAATTATATTTATATAGTGATATTAAATATAATTATGGTAATTTTAGGCTTGTCAAGAGTTGACAGAAAAGCCTAAAACCCATTAGAGGTAGCGTCTTATTTGTTCCCTTTTAGTCCCACTCCAAGCCACTTACTAAAGCCTAATTGGAATGGCCTAAAAAGCTAACCCAATTAGATAATCAGTTATAAGAAGAAAAACATATAGAATTTTGTAAGAGAATGAAATGATTTGTATGTGAGTGTAAGTCACTCTCTAATTCTTCCTTGAACACATACATATAAACTAATTAAGAGACCACACTTCTTAGGCACAAGTGGAATTGGAGTGAAGATTAAAAGTGTTCCCGAGTATTTCTAATCTTTGGTTTTGAATTTCACCGCACCAAGGTACACTCTCTTGTTCTTATATTCTGAAATTTACATAATACATGTTATCAATTGCGAATGAAGTAGATCCGTTAATTTTCGCTACATATGTTTTATATGCGATACAAACATGTATTTTTCGAACACATTATTCAAGTATGACTTCTTGACAAAATAAATTATGAAGTTGTCTCTATGCTTTTGGAAATCGCATAGGGGTTTGTAGTATTTTTTTCTTTTATTTTCTTCTTCTTCTTTTTCATGATGAAGACACTTCGTGGTTGTTAGTGTAGACCTTGAAGTTTCTTCCTCATGTTTCAGATGTATTAGCAGCCAACAGCCTAAGAACACAAAATCGATTTAGAACAAGAAATAAAGAACATCGAAAAAGAATCAAAGTTTAAGAAAATTGAAAGAAAAAAATACCGAAACTAAAAATGGGTGGGGCAGGTTATAAACAGGTAGGGATACTAATATTTTGTCCATTTTTAATCCAACTCAATTATTTAAGGCAGGCAAAATTATAAGTTATACATTCTACCTCTAACATGTTTTCAATGAATTCCTTCTGCCTAACTTTGTCCAATCATCTTGTTAGTTTTATAATATTATTCAATTCCAAATTAAAACAACATCAATTGGTAGGACTTAATGGTATGAATTGGATGGAAGGAATATATTTTCAAGCAAATTAATGGAACCTAAATAATTGAAATGAAAAAAAAAAAAATTATATATTATCTAAAAGCTGAAGCAGAGTATCCATTGGTGCTTTACTCCTACTGAGCCACATTAGCAGATCATTTTGATTTATTTGGTCCATTTTGGTCCTTCACGGTCCATTTTGGTTCGTTTTCATGGTCTATTTTGGTTCATTTGGTCCACTTTGGTCAATCCACTTCAATCCACTCGGTCCACTTTGGTAATGTGGAGAGGTTTGTGCAGAGAGAGAAGATACTTCATTGACAATTATGTTACCTTCTCATCCTAATGTTTGATAGATTATTGATAAAATTACATTTTTCTTATATGTAATTAAAGTCTTGTATTTTTTTTTTTTAAAATATACGTTATGAATTTACTTGTATTTGCTTCCTCATTAGGCTATTTAGGATGTGTAGAGGATGAAACATTTGTAAGGGGTACTAGAAACAAATTCCTTCAACTACACATTACATTATTTACAAAATATCTCACCTTATATAATAATTGAATGTAAAATGCATTATGTTTCCTTGATTGAAAAAAAAAAAAAAAAAAAAAAAAAAAAAAACTTAAAATGCTTTCAAATAACAAATATAGATAGCTTAATTTAGAAAATATAATATATTGTATCAATACATTTTTGTTAGAAAATAATTACTTCATTTTAAGAAAGGTTAGGGAATAACATTTATAAGTCTCATCTACTATTTTCATTTGTTACTTAAAAAAACTCAATCGTTAAATTTTTTTTTCACATATCACGCAAGCTTGTGACTAGTGAAAAATAAAAATTGAAGAATTAAATTGAAAGCAGATTAAATATATTGGGAATAATTTTTAACTTAGCCTTAGAAATAAAACTCAACACATCCGTTTACACAAATACATACACGTAAACCACCAAACTAACTGAAATATCCTTGAAACTTTTAACATGATCAAAATACTTTTGAAACCTCGAAAATGATAAAAATACCTCTAAAACCTTTACAATGAGCAAAATACCCTTAAAACCTCTAAAATGACCACAATACTCTTGAAAATATCTACAATGGCTAAAATATACTCAAACCCTCTAAAATGATCAAAATATACCAAAAACCTACAAGATGGACAAAATACCCATGAAAACATACACAATGATTGAAATAGATTAAAACCTCTAAAATAAGCTACCTCCAGTAGAATTAACAGCGTGAACCCACACTGCTCTAAGTGTGTTGAATACTTCCATTATGAAATTTTCTGCACTAACGCTTTTGTGTCTTTGAGAACCATCTCAAAGATTTCTTCATAACAACAAACTGTGGTGCCTTTTATGGCTTCAACTGTGGTGGCTTTAAGAGATTGGTCATCTTGAATTAACTAAACTATTATTTTATTTTCTCATGTTCATAACATATAATTTTTTAGTGGTGTCTATTACACACACTTTAGTGTACACATAGTACACACAAGTCACAATTTACAAAGTAATTCCTTAAAGAAAATCATGCTTTCCCGGTTCTTGATCGAGGTAATTACATTAAACCCACCTATGGTTAAATTTTAATAGTGATTTTTTTTATTTTATGCTCTCCATTGTTACAAATGTGAGTGTATATGAATTTTGTAATGTTCACTAGGAGATTAAGAAGAGAGTTTTGCATGTTTGGTTACTGATTACTTTTGCTGAATTGTCATTATATTTGAACTTTAAGAGTAGTTTAAAAGCACATTGTATTATTCTTCTTTTTTTGGTAGTTTTTAAATGTATTTTTTGTTACAAGTAATAAAATTGCTTTTTCATGCACAACTTGTTCATCAGATTCTTTCTTATTCAGAGACATTTAGATGAATTGAATTGATTGCTTCCTCATCCATTTCTTTTTAGTCTTCATTGCTCATCTTTTCAAGCTTCTTTGCCTTCCTAGGTAAGGCTTCTAAACTCCTAGTATAATATTTATACTCATATCCTCTTTTATTTGGTTTTTCCTCTTAGTAAAATTTTGTTCTTTACATATTAGATTTCAAAGAGGCCAATCAAATTGTTGAAATTTCAACCTAACAAGGAAAACAAAAAAGATATTCAATGATTTTTCTTTGAGTCAAGTCTTATATGTTAGGTTCTAAGGAATTAGGAACTAATGTATTAGAACTTTATTTTGTAATGTTGGCAAACCATGATCAAAATGTTTTAGTCTTGTTTTAAACTTGCTCAAAGTATGTTTATGTGTAAAGTTGGAATCGAGTGTTCTGCAGGATTTACTGTGTAAATCTGCCTGGCTCAATTGATCGAGAATTAGACTCGATCGATCGAAGCTCGTGCAGATTGTTTTTCTGCAGAATTTTCCAACTCAGCCCAAGCCCATATGACGTGTAGGGTTAAGTATTTTACTCCTAGTATATAAAGGAGACCCTAAGCACGGTTTTAGAAGGCTTTTTAGAAAGAGAAGAGTGTGCCTCTTTTTGTATCTAGGGTTTTGTACCCAAAAGCTCTCTAAGGTCTTTGTTGCTCCTTATGCTGTGTGTGTGAATCTTTTGTGAGGTCAAGAGGTGGTTGCCTTCACACATACTTAGGGTTATCAAGAACTAGATTATATCAAGAACTTGATGATCAATTCAGTTGCTGCATTAAAAGCTTAAAGATACACAAACGGGTGTGCTTTTACTTGTTGAGAATCCAAGAAAGAAGTAGTACATGGACTCAGAGTTGTCACGTGGTCGTGGTAGTAAGTTTCCTACTCGAGGTAGCAATAGGATGTTAGTGGTCTAAGTTGTTATTGTGTAAACTTCAATTCTTTCATTGTGGATTCAGTTTTACCTTGAAGATAGTTAGGTTAAATCCCCCCTAAGTTTTTTACCGGTTTGGTTTTCCTGGGTTATCATATTGTTGTGTTCTTTATTTTCTGACTTTACAATAATATGATATATGTGTGTTAACCTAGATTTAGTAATTTGACTAAGTAATCACTTGGCTAATTAACTAAGTTAATCTGGTTGTGTTTTAAGGGGTCTAAAAACGTACAAGTGGTATCAAAGCAGGTTGCTCTCTTGTTGTAGATCTTTTGATCTAAGAGCTGATCCTTGACCCCTGTTGTCATGGATAATTTGAAGTGTCTTTCTGATCATATTTCTATTAATCTATACTACTATTTAAGGGGCTTCTTCTGTTTGGATTCCTCATTTTTTTTGTTCAAAAATGCCCTCACACCCTTATGTTTAAGTAGAGACAAAACTAAAGGATAATCCGGTAAAAATGCAACTTTAACTCCCACTAAAATATTGCCTAAAATATAAGGTCACTCTACTGTTGATTTTCAAATTACTTTATTTACTTATAAATTAGATTTTCAAAATAAAAACATAGTTTTTTTAAAATTTTAAAAAAAAAAAAAAAAAAAAAAGCTTCATCACACATGCAGTTGTTGATTTTCAAATTAATTTATCCACTTATAAATTAAATTCTCAAAATAAAAAATCATATATATAAAATAAAAACACGCATGTTTTTTAAATTTTTTTTAAAAAAAAAAGCCTCATCGCACACGCAAAGCGCGTGTGATTAGGCTAGTCTTATTGATGCCTGTGAAACTCTCCATAAAGAATTATTGAAATCTATGAAAATTGCTAAGAAATTCAAGGAAGAGTTAAAATTGGCTAATCTTGAAAAAGAGGAATTGGTTGTCAGATTAGATGAATCTAATAAAAAGAATGAATTTTTGAGAAATCAAATTTCCTCTCAAGATGAGAAGATGAAAAGCTTGGAATAAGAGTTAGTTGAATTTAGAGGTAAAATTGAAAATTTGACTAGTACCAAGCCTGTTATTGATAATAGAAATGTTTTTGTTTCTCTTAAACCTAAAACTGAGAAAGTTTATATCCCTCCTTTCAAGAGGAATAATAAAGAAAAGACTTATTTTGCTAGGTTAGACAAAGGTAAAAGTTCTAATTTAGACGCTGAAGTTTCTAAACCTATGTCTAAACCTACTGTTAGAGAGCACAATAAATCTGTTTTTGTGCCTACCTGTCACCTTTGTGGTGTTATTGGTCATATTAGACCAAATTGTTCTTTGTTGAGGCAAAAACCAAAATCTGAGACTAGATTTGCTGTTAGGAATGCTGACGTTCCTAAATTTGTTCATGTTTGTCACTTTTGTGGTGTCTCCAGTCACATTCGTCTTAATTGTCATAAATTGAAATTTAAGCATCCTGTGTTCCAGTCTAGGATATGTGATGATATTTCTCCTACCATAAGTCCATATAAATTGTTTCATATTCTTTTGAAAAAATTGAGCTTGTTGGCTTGTGAAAGGAATTTGCAGGATCTCAATCTTTCTCAAAAGATTGGTGTAATCCCTTAAATACACTCTGCTTCACATGGATTTTCACCTACAAAGCCTAAGACTCGTGCCATTTGGGTGAGAAAAGATTCTCCAAGGTGAGTGTTGTTTACTTGTCCTTGATTTAATTCTTTCAAATAATTGTGGACATGTTTTATTTCTGTTTTTTGTTGTTTTGTTTTTTAGGTTGTTTTTTATTATAAAAAAAATCCAAAAACATTGAAAATTTTCAAAAAAGACAAAAAAAAAAAAAAAAAAAAAATTGTATCTTGTTTTATTTGTTTAAAGGATTACATAAGTTATAACATCTCTCTCTTGATCTAGAACATGCTAGACATTGTGGAGAAATTTGATTAGTATGTGTTATATATGTCCTAAGCTATTTCTGATTTTGTGTGAGTATTTACTAGTTTGTACATATACTCAAGGGTTAATTAAGAAATTGATATTTCTTGTTTGTTTACCCTCTATAACTTAGTTAAGTATTGTCATACAGTGCATTTGTATTGTTCATTTAGCATAATGTATGCTTTTAGTTTTGGTCATAAATTTTTTAAAACCAAAAAGATTTTTGTGTTTTGTATTTCACATCTTGGATTTATAATCAAGGATTGGCCATTTTATCTTTACATAACATGATTATGTACTTTGTTTAGCTTGGATAAGCCTCTTTTATTGCACTTTACTAGTTTAAGCTTTGTAGTGCATGTTGTATGGGAGATGTTTATAGTTTTTGATAATTTGTTCTTGATCTTAAAGTCACATGTCTTTGTTTGTCGAACTTGAACTTTTTGAGAAAAACATAAATAACCATCTCAACACTGTTTACTGGCCAATCATGAACACTTTAGTGCATATCGTAAGATTTTGTGCCCGAGAAAGTATAGCACATGCACAAAAAGAACATAAGGTGTAGCCTCGGTTTAAATGTTAAAATTGGTGTGTACATTATTTGGCTATAATTAATTCAATTAAATAAAATTGGTGTGTACTTTATGAGGCAAATCAAGAAACTTACATGGTTGCAAGTTTGTATTCTAGGAGATGTGGGAGTTATATGATGTAACTCTTTAGGTGATAGTCTCTTTCAAATTTATGTGATGAATTTTGTAGAAATCATGATTGATTACTATCTACATATCACCTCACATGTATCTCAAGCTTTTGCTAGTTGCACATACTATACAAGTTACTCTTTGCTAAACTTTGTACATGTTATTGTGTGTAATTTTGTTTCGGTAATCCAAGATTGAAAATTCCTTGATTTTAATACAAAATATGTTTAATGTTTAAGTTTTTAGGACAAATTGATTGAAAATCTTGTTGTTGGAAGATCTAGGTTGAATTCAAATGTTTTTGAAAAACTTTTCATCTCATACTCATGCATTTTATTCATAATACAATGTGTTTTGAGGAGTTTCTGCATTAAAATGCTATGTTTTTCAAAAAACTGATTTTTCCAAATTTTCGATCAATCGAATATGTTTCTCGACCGATCAAAATTGCGATAAAATTTTTAGTTTAAATTTGTCTGGCTCGATTGGTATTCGATCGATGCTCGACCGATCGAAATTGAAAAATTTTTATTTTCTAAGTTTTTGACCAAATTTTTTTCATGCATCATTTATGTTTAGGATTCACATGCATTGCATTGATTTTTTGTATCTATTTTGCAGTTTTGCAGTCATATCTCTCATTGTTTTCACACATAACATGCATACACTTTGCTAAATTGGGTACTCAACTTGATTTAAAAATTGATTGATTAATTTTTGAGCTATGTACTTTTTAGTATATGCTATTTTTATGTGTGAACTGTAGAAAATAGTTTTCTTAAGAGATATGATGGATAATCAATGTGCAAATATTTTCTCTACTCATGCAACTGTTTATGGGTCATATAGTGTCATGTTTACATTTACTGAAAGAGAGAATATTTTTCTTCATGTGTATTATCAACTTAGTTTTTATGTTTGGTTTGTGTCTTTTTACTTTTTCCCTCCTCCTGAATTTTCCCCAAAACTGTTTTTCCCAAAACTTGTTTTGTTTTTCCTATTCTTTATAAGGGGAGAAGCTTGTTTTTAACCTTTGTTGTTCATAGGGGGAGTTGTCTCTATTTTCTATATAGTTGAATTGTTGTCTCTTGACTTTTGTCAATACGTGACTAAAGGGGGGAGATTTAGATGAAATGTGGTGTGAGACTCTTGTTTGTTTTGTTTAGGGGGAGTTAAAATTGTGTTTGAAAGGGGGAGAATATAAAATGTTTTTTTTGATGTATCTAACTTAAAGGGAGAGTTAGTTTACTTTTGTTTTTCATATTTTGGTTTACTTGTATTTTCCACAAATGTGTTTATGCATTTTTGAGTGTTTCAGGAATATACAAGTTGATTCGGTCGTGTTGCTGTCTACACTTGCAACTGATAGATAGTAGTTAGGTTGAATTTGTTGTGTTGGGCAACGTAATTGTAATGGGTTGTTTTTTGTAAACTTTGAGCACTTTGTTTAGTTTGTGTTTTGTCACGGATTGCAAAAAAGGGAATTTATTAGGTTCTAAGGAATTAGGAACTAATGTATTAGAACTTCATTTTGTAATGTTGGCAAACCGTGATCAAAACGTTTTAGTCTTGTTTTAGACTTGCTCAAAGTATGTTTATGTGTAAAGTTGGAATCGAGTGTTCTGCAAGATTTACTATGTAAATATGCCTAGCTTGATCAATTGAGAATTTAACTCAACCAATCGAAGCTCCTGCAGATTGTTTTTCTGCAAAATTTTCCAACTCAGCCCAAACCCATATGACGTGTAGGGTTAAGTGTTTTACTCCTAGTATATAAAGGAGACCCTAAGCATGTTTTTAGAAGGCTTTTTAGAGAGAGAAGATTGTGCCTATTTTTGTATTTAGGGTTTTGTACCCAAATGCTCTCTAAGGTCTTTGTTGCTCCTTATGCTATGTGTGTGAATCTTTTATGAGATCAAGAGGTGGTTGCCTTCACATGTACTTAGGGTTATCAAGAACTAGATTATGTCAAGAACTTGATGATCAATTCAGTTGCTGCATTAAGAGCTTAAAGATACACAAGCGGCTGTGCTTGTACTTGCTGGGAATCCAAGAAAGAAATTGTCCGTGGACTTGGAGCTGTCACGTGGTCATGATAGTAAGTTTCCTACTCGAGGTAGCAATAGGATGTTAGTGGTCTAAGTTGCTATTGTGTAAACTTCAATTCTTTCATAGTGGATTCAATTTTACTTTGAGAATAGTTAGGTTAAATCCTTCCCAGGTTTTTTACCGGTTTAGTTTTCTTGGGTTATCATATTATTATGTTCTTTATTTTCCACACTTTACAATAATATGATATATGTATGTTAACCTAGATTTGATAATTTGACTAAGTAATTACTTGGCTAATTAACTAAGTTAATCTGGTTGTGTTTAAGGGGTCTAAAAATGTACATTACACAAAGGCTCTAAATCATATGTTTAACAATATGTATATAAATAAAATGAAAATTAAAAAAAAAAAATTCGAGGAATTCTTTGAATCTTTTTATTTAAATAAATATAGAAAAATGGTTATACTCATCCTATATCATTTAAAATGATATTTTTTTGGGAAGTTATGCCCAAAATTCCAAATGTGTGATGATAAAAAGGCTAATGGTTCTTTAAAAAGAGAGAAATCAAAATTACAAAGACAAAAATGTAAAAAAAAAAAATTCTTAGAACATTAGGTATGAAAATTATCTTTACTAGAAGATAAAATAAATAAAATTGAGACAAATCACTTCTCTGGTTCTTTAAAATGATTGTTCTAGAAGAGTTAAGCACAAAATTCCACCAAATCAACACAAAATCGAGACTTCTATTGATTGAAGTTGAAATGATAAGGAGTTTTGTATACAAAAATTACAATATGACGTTTGCTAGCTACTCAAATGCGCAACTTCCAATATCCTTATAGTCGCTGAGTTTGACCAAAGTCTTCATGTTAAGGTCTTTACTTCTGTTTTATTTATCACCATCAACTATGAGTATCACACCGCGAAGCCAACCAAGGGCATAATATGGCATAATCAATGTAGGTTAGACTTCCCATAGCTTTGGGTTTAATGGAAGAGGCAGCATTGAGGGGGCAAGTTGAGATAGTATAAAAGTTTTTGGCTAAGGTGGTAAATGTGTGTTTAAACTAGGAATAGAATAGATGAGGGGGGCGGGAAGAGAGAGAGAGAGAGAGGGAGAGATTTTATTTTCCTAAGAATCAAAAGAAAGGAGGTGTAAGTAGGGAGGATAACTCAAATTTTTGAACTTTCAACCTAACGAGGCAACAAAAAAGATAGTTAATGATTTTTATTTAAGTCAAGTCTTATACATAGGCTCTAAAACATATATAGAACATTGGGTATACAAAGAAAATGAACATAGAAACAAAATTAATATTCTAATTCTTTAATTTTTTTTTTATTTACATGGATTTAGAAAAAATATTTATATGCATCCTATTTCATATATTTTTTTGGTTCATTGTAATTTTTCCTTTTATATCCTCTTTGTAAATATGGGATGAGCAAGAAAAAGAAAAACAAATTGAATTTGTTAGAATAAAAATGAATATGCACATTGAAATCTCAATAAAATTGTTCAATTTTATTTTCCAAAATGTTGACATATGTTAGAATAAAAATGTTTACACATGGAATAAACATAAAAATATTTTTATATTCAATTTATTTCTTTTTATAAAATACAAGGTTATGTTTATACGTAAGTTTAAGTTCATGTTTTTTCTTTTTCTTTTTAAGAAAAATCTCAATCAAATTGTTTAATTTGCTTTTTGAATGTTCACATATGTTAGAATAAAAATGTTCATAACATATAATTTTTGAGTGATGTCTATTACACACTCTAGTGTACACATAGTATACATAAGTCACAATTTTCTAGTAAAATGTTAGGACCATAGCTTTTGACACGACTTTACCACAACTTGTCACCACTTGCCATGTGAGCATTGTAACAAAAGTTGTGATCCTATTATTACTCCGTAAATTGTGACTTATGTGCATTATGTGTACACTAGAGTTTGTGCATTAGTAATTATCCCAATTTTTCATGCAGAGCTTGAAATCCAACTTGATAGTTGACTTAATGGCCCTTAAAGAAAATCATGCTTCTAGATTCTTGATCGAGGTAATAACATTAAGCCCACATTTGGTTAAGCCCATTTTAATGGTGATTTTTTTATACTCGCCATTGTTACAAATGTGAGTGTATATGAAT
The DNA here is from genome assembly GCA_023055345.1 of Quercus wislizeni. Taxonomy (NCBI): domain Eukaryota; kingdom Viridiplantae; phylum Streptophyta; class Magnoliopsida; order Fagales; family Fagaceae; genus Quercus; species Quercus wislizeni. The sequence continues at coordinate 18,058,339 of JALGQJ010000003.1, forward strand.
TTTGTAATGTTCATTAGGAGATCAAGATGAGAGTTTTGCATGTTTAATTACTGGTTACTTTTGATGAATTGTCATTATATTTGAACTTTAAGAGTAGTTTAAAAGCACATTGTTTTCTTCTTCTTTCTTTTGGTAGTTTTTAAATTTATTTTTTGTTTCAAGTAATAAAATTGCTTCTTCATGTATAACTTGTTCATCAGATTCTTTCTTATTCGGAGACATTCAAATGAATTGAATTGACTACTTTCTCATCCATTTCTTTGTAGTCTTCATCACTCATCTTTTCAAGCTTCTTTGCCTTCCCAGGTAAGGCTTCTAAACTCCTAGTTGGATTAAGAAATCCTTCATCTGCATTTTTACCAAAAAGAAAAAAATAAAAATTTGTTACTACAAAACTTCTTATCATCTTTTTCATAACTAAGAAATTTGAATCCTAACCTTGATTTGGTATCATTTATTGTCAAAATAGCACTCACAAAATTTATATAAAAAAAAAATAGTAAAGACAAAGTTAAAGAATATTGTAAGACCAAAAAATCTTGCGGCCCAAGCCCACTTAGAACAGTGAGTTGCATAGTTAAATCTTGGCCCAAATCAATAGAATTTGTAGGGAAATAAACAATAAAAGGAGACTCTGCTCAAGGATCAAGATAGAGCAGAAAAGGTTAATCTTGTAAAATAAAGGGGTATGTATCCCTCCACAAGCCCGCCCGAGGAGGCTTAGTTTGTACAAGTAGTTACACTATTCACTCTCCTTTCTCTCTCCTCTTCTTCTTCTTCTTCCCTTTTGTGCTTATGTCCTTTTGATACCTATGTCTCGATCCTTTTCTCAATGCTCCTTCTTTTCCTTATATACTTCTACCTCCATCATATCTTAACCATCCATTCTCACCTAACATCCCTCCTTTCATGACACTTGTCACTTTTAACATATGAAGAAGATGGTGGAAGAAATCTGCTTAGCTGTAACTTACACTGTTCAAGTCACTTCCTTATCAATGTGACTGATAAAGCTGTTGCCCACCATTTAATGTAGATGCAACAGGCTACACCATACCATAAGCTTCCCCAATGTCCACTGACTTTCTCTCTCTTCAGATTTCATCTGTCACTAGTACCTTGACTCATTTCTTCCTTTCCTCGGGCGGCTTTCTTCCTCGGGCCCGTGGCATTCCCACACCAATGCTGCAACTCTTCAACTTCATCGTCGATCCTCGGGCACCCACAAACACACACACACACACACACACACACACACACACAAAGAACATAAAAATTTATGTATTTCAACAAAATGTTTATGTCCAAAAGCCACGACAAGTAGGAAACTTCATTATAAAATAGGAAATTATAACAGCAATACAAGGATTCTCTCACGAAAGAGACAAGATATATAATATATCTATATAAACAAAAAATCTTGATTTGCTGCAACACATGAAAGAATGTGCAAAAAGTTATGTTAGGTATAAGTCAACATAAGCCTTTTGGACTAGGTTAATGACACTATTCTTTTTGTCTTTGTGGACACAACGGGGAGTCACCACCTAGATTTACAATGGCCTGAGAACCATGATTATAGCGTTCTTTCAAAGAAGGACCTTTCATCTTACTACCAAAGTATAGGTTCGGAGTTTAGGTATGACTCGGGAAGGTGTTAAGCACCCAAGACTGCCCAAACCTAAGGTGGCTTCCATTTATTGTGTCTTATGTCCTAACCATATCAAAGGCATATTCAACACTTCTATACTCACACACACACTAACATGCATCTAACACACAAGACATGGCATATTCATCTCAAAACCCTAACATACATCTATCATGGCATACACACATCCTAACATACTTCTATCTCATCTCATCCAAGGCAGCAAGCATATTACAATACAATAGCATCAAAAAGACATTAACATTAAACATATCCCAAACATCCAAGTATAGCATCATGGTATTAATCAAGCATATTCATCATCTTCATAAACCATATCATGCTCATCATCCCAATTAAATGCATGTTTATGTAATTATGCATGACTTACCTCATTTACCTTATAGCACCATAACAACTATGCATCAATGCATGTTCATGTTCATATGCATGTTCATGTAATTTATCCAAGATATAAATCCTAATTATCAATCTATCGATCCAAGTATGTGACATATGTTATTCTACTAACCCTAGACCTAAACATGTGAAAACTAGACTCAACAAGACATAAATAGAGGATTAAAACTAAGCAAAATAATCAAAAATTGCAAGAACCATGAATTTACATTTCCATGCACGAGTATGTGTACACATACTCGTGCCTTTAGTATGCATATGCATACATAAGTATGTGCACGCATACACGACCCGAAACACAGTTTTAAAGTAAGCAACAAAATAATAATCAAACCAAACCTACCATACTTCTAATATATAACCAAACAACATAAACTAACAACAAAGATACCAAAGATAAACAAAACCAAAAGCTATTCCTAAACATGTATTGGATCTAATAACAAACAAGAGCAACACATCAAGACATGTTCATCAATATATCCAATCATTCAACTCATTAATCAAAACATGATGAGACACAACAAATCGAACACAAACAAATCAAGTAATATTTATAAGAAAATATAACACATAAATAAAATTAAGAACAACAAGAACACAAAAATAATCCAAATCAAGGAAAAAGCCATGAAGAGAGACTCACCTTGCTTATGGAATGCAACTTGATTGATATTTTAACTGGCCCCTCAATGCCTACACAACAAGATTCAAAAAGATATCAAGAAAATCAAAGGATTCAATAGTTCATAGATAATCACAACTCAAAATAAAAAGATTAGTTTTGAAAAGATTTTGAGAAATCCAATTGAGAACAAGTTTTTTCCTTAAAACTAACTAAAGAGAGGTTTTTCGATGATTAAAAAACGTGCTCAGTTCTGTGTGTGATTTTAGAGAAGATGAAATAGAGTTTTTAGAGAAGATGGAGGCAAAAATAAACTCTCTCTAGTTAGGGTTTTAGTTTGGAGGCATAAGGATGTATTTATAGGTTTAAACTGGGTTTTCAGGCTTATTTTTAGGGTTTTGGACATTCCAAAGGGTCTAGAGGCCGGGCCCCATCAAAGAGGGCCCTAAAAACTGAAGTTCTAAGGTTCTAGAATGGGTTCTGCATACGTAAGTTTGTGCATGGTACGCATGAAGTTTCATGTGTACGCATATATCCCCAAAAACCCTAATTCTGACAGATTTGATGACCTGACTTCAAATGGTCATACCTCACTCAATTTAAGTCCAAATTAGGCAAACTTTATGTTCAAATTGAAGTCCAGGATATCTAATTTCCAATGAAATAAACCTCACTCAAAAATTCTTTGTGGATCAAAAGTTATGGTCAAAAAAATGAGCAAATGTAATTTTTCAGCATTATTTTCAAAGCGATTTGAGCACTTTTGAGTTCTGATTACTTCCAAACTATCAAAATAACTTCAATTACCTTTTTTTAGACATGTCAAGCTCATCATTGGGACCAAGGACTAAAGTTTATTAACCGGGTACAAAATGAGGTGTCTACTGTCCCCCTTTTAAGGAAATGATGGAAAAAATTTTATTTCAAGAAATCTCAGTTTCTACCATGAGAAAGAAAAATGAGGGTAACCTTCCAACCAAATAGCTTCTTTCTCACCTGGCTTAAGCCCTAGATAGCTCGATTACAAGAACTCAAAATAAAAGAACGTGAAACTTCTCTAAAAGATGGGACAGGACAACTTCTTTGCCGCACATATCATGGAGTACAAATCCAAATTTGTTTCAGCTACCAATTAGCCGATTTTGATGGGTCTAATAATTGAGTGCATATATATATATATATATATATATATATAATCTGAATAAAGACTTTATTGAACGAAAGAGGAAAACAGAGGAGAGCTCAAATCTTGAGCTTGCTCCAACAAAATTATGCTTCCCTGTCTTCTTCTCTTCAATACTAGCCATGTGTCATAACAAGAATTAAACAAAATGTAGAACATTATACTAGAAAACAAAGCATATGAAGTAAGTACTCATTATTTTGTAAGTAAGTTTTAGCGCGAAAATGATAAGATTTGAATTAATCACTAATATTTCATCATATATGTGATCAGTGATCTGAATCATTAATGCAACCAAAGGCAAAAATCCTAAATAGATATGCGTGAGTGAGTAAAACCATAAAAAAATGCTACTATGATTACATAATTTAGATTCACTCTAATTTTTTGATGTCAGCTAATTGTTTGATCAATTCATCCAAATCTTTGTCGGAGCTTCCTCCCTTGACTGCGCTCAAGGCCGCATCTCTCAACTCTTTGGCTCGAACATTCTGGGGCTTAATTTTGTCGAGTGAGACTACCAACAATCGAGCCAACTCATTAGAGTCAGGAATATTTTTAGTGCCCTCACCAGCTCTAATTGCCACGCCTAATTGGTCGACCAATAACAAGGCATTAGTAAACTGCTCTGCACCCATTGGCCATGTCAACATCACAACTCCCGAGATAAGCCCTTCCAACACCGAGTTCCACCCACAATGAGTCAAGAATGAACCTACAGCTCGATGCCTTAGTATAGCCACCTGTGGGGCCCACCCCTTGATCACTAATCCCTTATCGCCCACGCGATCTCTGAACCCATCGAGAATCGAACCTTGATCATCAAGCACCCTCACGCACAAAATAAAATGGACCCCACTACACTCCAACGCTGTTACAAGAACATTTAATTGCTTACTTGTCAACACAGTACGACTTCCAAAGCACACATAAACAAGAGAGTTGTCAAGACGAGCATCCAGCCACGTCATAAGCTCGTGACATGGCATAGAGCTGGCCCCACCTCTAGTAGCCGATCCAATCAAATCACCTTCAAGTGGCAATACAGGTCCTACCGCCCACACTCGATTGTGCCCAACCTCTCTCTTCAAATGGTCAAAGTACACACTCTCCAAACTGGCGAACGAGTTAAACACAATTCCCCAACTCTCGAAATTAGCCAGCATGCTGTTTCTATGAAATTCCCAATCTGGGTCCGCTTTAAGATCGTTTGTATAATGTGGAAGGATCTGCCATGAAGGGTACGTGGGGGAATTCGGGACCTTAGGTAATGAAATTAGGAAATTGATATCTTCACCGGGATCATTGTTTTTGGGCGGGTCACAGAACATTGAAAAAGCTACAGACGTCCCAAAAGCACCGGAGGGTGAGAAGCAAAGACGTGGCACTTTAAGCTCACAGGCAAGGTGGTGGGTCCAGCCAAGGAAAAAATCAGATATAATAGCCACAGGTGGTGAAGGGTGAGACTGGAACCATTGGAGTAGGAAAGGATAGTGAAGGTCACGCAAGGCGCGCACGATAGCGAGGAATCTCTTATGTGGAGGAAGAGGTGTGATATCTGGGACTAGGGCTGGGAGAACCAAGTGTTTTAGAGAAGATGGGTGGGTGGAGAGGTATGGTTCAAGTAAGTGGACGTTGCTGGGGGTGACCAAAACGGTAACGTTTAGGCCGCGGGTGAGTAACAGGTGGGTGAGATCTAGGAGGGGGATGATGTGGCCTGCGGATGGGAAAGGATAAGCAACGATGTGGAGGTTGGTCTTGGACTTGGTGGTGGACATGGTTTTTTTGTAAAGATTAAAGAAGCTCTGTTTTGCGGTTCGGTTGGGCTATTATTTGGTGAGTTTAAGGCGGTCTTAAATGGTGATAAAATTAATTTAGGAATGGTCTATTGTTGTTGCTTAGTTTGAACATAAATATAGCAAAATCAAGACTTGCTGCCTTTGCTGACTTTTTTTTAATTTTTTTATTTGATAAAAGGCAAATAGTAAAGATAACATCTGAACATGATAGAGTTTGGCAAGGAATTCCAATGCTTGTAAGGTTCCTTACTTCTTTCCTTAGTTCTACGTCATGCATGACGTAGATATACAGCAAAGTCACGTTACATTGCTGGGGATCCGTGGCCGTGGAGAAGGTAAAACATCCCTGTTCTAGTTACTATGGCCTATGGGTACGCTAAACTTAAAAGTAACAGTGCGTGTATAACACTGTGTGCAATAGGTCTTTTTTTTTTAAGCTCACAGGCAAGGTGGTGGGTCCAGCCAAGGAAAAAATCAGATATAATAGCCACAGGTGGTGAAGGGTGAGACTGGAACCATTGGAGTAGGAAAGGATAGTGAAGGTCACGCAAGGCGCGCACGATAGCGAGGAATCTCTTATGTGGAGGAAGAGGTGTGATATCTGGGACTAGGGCTGGGAGACCAAGTGTTTTAGAGAAGATGGGTGGGTGGAGAGGTATGGTTCAAGTAAGTGGACGTTGCTGGGGGTGACCAAAACGGTAACGTTTAGGCCGCGGGTGAGTAACAGGTGGGTGAGATCTAGGAGGGGGATGATGTGGCCTGCGGATGGGAAAGGATAAGCAACGATGTGGAGGTTGGCCTTGGACTTGGTGGTGGACATGGTTTTTTTGTAAAGATTAAAGAAGCTCTGTTTTGCGGTTCGGTTGGGCTATTATTTGGTGAGTTTAAGGCGGTCTTAAATGGTGATAAAGTTAATTTAGGAATGGTCTATTGTTGTTGCTTAGTTTGAACATAAATATAGCAAAATCAAGACTTGCTGCCTTTGCTGACTTTTTTTTAATTTTTTTATTTGATAAAAGGCAAATAGTAAAGATAACATCTGAACATGATAGAGTTTGGCAAGGAATTCCAATGCTTGTAAGGTTCCTTACTTCTTTCCTTAGTTCTACGTCATGCATGACGTAGATATACAGCAAAGTCATGTTACATTGCTGGGGATCCGTGGCCGTGGAGAAGGTAAAACATCCCTGTTCTAGTTACTATGGCCTATGGGTACGCTAAACTTAAAAGTAACAGTGCGTGTATAACACTGTGTGCAATAGGTCTTCTTTTTTTTTTTTGGTCTTATTAGTTAGCCTTTCAAAACTTAGTTTTGCAGCGTCAATAACCGAAAAAAAGGGAGCTATTCCAAGTTTTCCAATAGAAATATTATAATTGATTTAGTTAATTTTTTTTAAATTATAAAATGAACGCAAGAATTCTCAATTTTTGAAAAGTGCAAAAGGCAATATTTTCATTCAAGGCTGAGCAACTTTTTGTATAAATAATATTTTCATTTTATCTATTATACACTATATTTTATATAAATAATATTTTTATGAGTTGAAAAGAGAGAGAGAGAGAGTAAGGTGAAGAGAGAATGTGAGTGGAGAGAAATAATACTAAAATAATGTATAGAAGAGCTACAGTAACCGTTCATATATGCACAGTATACACGGTTACTGTAGCACTTATGCATTTATGCACAATTTTACATTCACTGATGTGAGTGTTTTTTTTTTTTTTTTTTGTCAAAATGTGTAAAATATTCTACTTTTTGTATTTTGTAAGAGCTGATGTAGTTGCTATTGGTTAAGCAACCATGTTCAATATAAACAGCCTAACATGAACTATATAAGGTTTATTAGTTGGAGAACATATCATGTAAATTTAGAACAAGTGAGACATAACATATCATTCAACCATATTGATATTTGTGGATCTCACATATTACGGAGACATAAGTCTCATGCGCTAGACGCATGAGATATCATCTCCTACATGGTGTAGGTGTGGTCCATTTTTCAAACAAACAAATTACAAAACGAAACAGTAACTAATTACAAAAACATGAGTGGTCAATTTTTCAGTCTCAATTGAATAAATTTTTCAAACAAACTCAAGCACACCCCAACACAAGTGGTACTTGATTTTCTTAAAAGACTCTCCAAAACCAATCAGCAAAACTACAAAGATAAAAGCAAAACTCCCACAATTGAATTAAAAACTGTTTTGTTGCTGAGAACTTGTAGGCAAACTATACTTTTCATCTAGACTAAACACTCCCTTAATTCAACCACTCATTAATATTTTATAATTAGGAACTAACCTATGTACTCAGAACTCAGTAGTGCGCACAATGAATAACAAAATTACACCTACGGACACTTCAAGTGCCCTGCCATGTAATTTACATGAATTGATTTGGTTCATGAAAATATCACATGCATGAGTCAAGCCAGAAACGAAACATGGTAAATGGCATTGTTTTCAAAGTCAATAAATTATGTTGACCAGAATTGCCGACAGATAGACGCGTTCTGATGGATAGCTTTTTAAAAATCGCTGGTTTTTAACGAATTAAATTAATTATGATAGGATTATTGTTGCGTGGAGACACGGCTAGCTTCATGGCAATTGCTTATGGGTTTCTCATATTTACTTTAATTTTTTCTTTTCAATCAATAAATTTGTTCGATCAAACAAAAATAAGTTTACACGAATAAAAAAAAATGTGGGGTACTTCGTTCTTTACTACACTATAAAATAAAGATGTTGTTATTATTATTATTATATGCTTTAGAAAAAATTACAAATCCTATTCAAAAAAAAAAAAAAAGACAAATAAAAGGTGTTACTAGAATGTTATGATTATTGTGACTAGACGAAAACAACACAATTTTTTTTTTTTTAATTTTACCAAATACTTAAGTGTGATTTTGAAAATATTTAAAATGCACATTTTAAAAATCAAGCATTTTAAAATAGCTTACCCAAACAAAAACATAGGGGATTCTAGCATTTTGCCCTTATTTTTTTAAAAATTTAGCAATATGTCCCTGTTTTAAAACTATTTAGATTCATGTTCCTGTTTTAAAACTCAATTTTCTTAAAATCGAGTTTCAATGTAAAACTCGATTTGTAGAAAATCGAGTATGGGACGATCAAACTTAAAAAATTTATAATAAAAAAAAAAAAAAAAAAAGGGAACTCGAGTTCCATTCAAGGTACTCGTGCTACAGGATCTCGAGTACCTTGAATGGAACTTGAGCTCCACAAACTCGAGTTCCACAATTTTTTTTTTTTTTTAGTTTCATTTGGCATAACTCGATTTTATTAAAATCGAATTTTACATTAAAACTTGATTTTATTAAAATCGAGTTTCAAAACAGGGACACGTATCTAAATAGTTTCAAAATAAGGATATATTGTTAAATTTTTAAAAAAAATAAGGGCAAAATGCTAGAATTCCCCCAAAACACATGTCAAAACAAAATGACAGATTAAAGCAAAACATTGTGTTCGACAACTTAAAGAACTTAATTCAATGCAACCTCTTTTATCAGGGAAATTATTGTGTACTCTCGAAGTACCATAAATGCGTGCTCCCTCCTCTCACATGAATGGTGGGTCCCACTAATTAAATTCATGGTGGGACCCACCATTCATGTGAGAGAAGGGAGCACGCATTTATGGTACTCCGGGAGTACCTAATAATTTTCCCTTTTATCATCATGGCACATATATAGGCGTAAACCCAGCACACTTCTTTCGGATATAAAATACATAAGACCCGAAAGTCCCATTCTGGCCATTCATGCAACCTCCATACCACGAACACAATTTAGCTTCCATACAAATCAATCATAGTATTCTCATATTGATCCAAATCATCCGTAACATTCAGATAATATCATATATAAATTTATAATACAAATACCATGACGAAGATATGGTCAAACATCTTTGTTCTTTTCTTAGGTTTTCAAAAGTTAGTTTTGCAGTGTGTTCTTCTACTTTCCTTTTTGAGGAAAAACACAGAACATCGAGTTATACTTCATATGAAAAGGGGAACGATTTCCGGTTGTCTGGTCCAATAAAGTTGGATGGTTGAATTGATAATTTCATAATTAATATTTGGCTAAAATGCAAATTGTATTTTCTAAATTTGACTAAATTTCATTTCAATCCTCTAACTTTGTTTTTGTTTAATTAAGTCCTCTAAGTTTCAAATTTATTTAATTATGGATTTTTTTCCCAATTTTATTAAAAAAATTGTCGTTAAGCATGTAGTTAACGTTAAAATATTTTTTTAGATTTTATAGATTTTTTTTCATGTGAAATTAATATTTTTTTAATGTAAATTTTTTAACAAAATTGGATGGAATACCTAAATTAAATAAATTTGTAATTTAGATTACTCGATTGAATGAAAGCAAAGTTAGAGCACTGAAATGAATTTCAGCCAAACTCAAAGTGTATAATTTGCATTTTAGCCTTAATAGTTTTCAAACTATAAAATAAACACAAACTTAAATTCTCAAATTTTGAAAGACCAACAGGCAATATTTTCATTCAAATGCTAAGAATTAGTCAAGCAACAATATTAAAATAGGGTGAAGTGCAAAATACACTCCTAAAATTTGGGGAATATTTGAATTTTACACTATAAAATTTCAGGATTTGAACTTCACACCCTATTGTTATATTTTTTTATTATTACCCCTTCCGTCAGTTATTTGCTAATGTGTCTGTTAAATGACACATTAGCATGCCACATGTGACCATTGCTCCAATCAAAACATGCCACGTAGATTTAACAATTACACATAATTAAATAACTCTTAAAAAAATTAAAAATTAAAATAAACACTATAGAATATACAAATCACATAAACGAAAATAATATGAAATAATATTTTTTCCCTTTACCATAATTCTGGGCATTCCAAAATTTTCCAAGAAAATCAAAATTTTCTTTTGAAACAAACATTCAAAATATATATATATATATATATATATATATATATATATATATATATATATATATATATAAAATAAAATAAAATAAAATAAAAACCTCAGATGAAGAATTAGTCCCATTGTATGCAATATAGATCACTCTGCAAGATTCTTCAAGGGTGTATCATTCCAGCTAGCACTATGAATTGAAAACCAATTAGAACTGAAGTTTGTATTTGTAACCTTGATGTAAGTATCTTGTTTTTGTAACGACCCAAGGAAAAGCGCTAGTCACATCGCGCTATACCTCAAAAAGACTAGTCACAATTGAGGTTCCTTGTAATTATTAATAAAGCCCAAATCCACCCAATAAACACCCGATGTGGGACTCATCACACCCCCACACACATCACTCAATCAATCATATTAGGGCATCACAATCTCCCCTACTTAAATCCCTAACATCCTCGTTAGGGCCCACATTGTGGGGTAGTCTCTTCGAGCTCACACGAGGTTATTGGGCCGACTCTTATACCATATGTAACAACCAAAGAAAAAGCACTAGCCACATCTACGCTGTACCTCAAAAGGATTAGTCAAAATTGAGGCTCCTTGTAGTTGTTAATAAAGCCCAGATCCATCCAGTAAATACCCGATGTGGGACTCATCACACACCCACACACATCACTCAATCAATCATATTAGGACATCACAATAGTATTGTGAGGCATAAAGCTCCTTTAGTTGCTAAAGGGTATACACAAAGGGAAGGGCTTGATTATACTGACACATTTTCTCCTGTAGCTAAGTCAGTTTCTATTAGAATGGTCTTATCTTTAGATGCTGTGAAAGGGTGGGTTCTTCACCAAATGGATGTGAACAATGCCTTCCTTCATGGTGATTTGGATGAAGAAGTTTATATGAGCCTTCCACCTAGTTTTCACAGCAAGGGGGAGTGTGCTTCTACTTCCAATTATGGTCCTTTGGTTTGCAAACTCAACAAGAGTCTCTATGGTTTGAAATAGGCCTCAAGGCAGTGGTTTACCAAATTTTCTTACACTTTGTTGAATTTTGTTTTTGTCCAATCTAAGGCATTACTCTCTTTTTACCTATACTAAAGGTGCTTCTTTCACTGGTTTACTAGTGTATGTAGAAGATATTTTGCTCATTAGCAATAACCCTGGCTACATTACTGATTTGAAGCTTTTGCTTGATGCTAAGTTTGGCCTAAAAGACTTGGGTTCTTTGAAGTATTTTTTAGGTCTTGAGGTTGCTAGAAGTGACAAGGGTATAAGTCTGAACCAAAGGAAGTATTGCTTGGAGATTTTGCAACATACAGGTTTTTTGGGGTCTAAACCACTTAGAACTCCAATGGAACAAAATTTGCATCTCTCAAAGGATGTGGGAAAGCTGCTTCCAGATGCAAATCAGTACAGAAAGCTGATTGGAAGATTACTCTATCTTACTTTAACCAGACCTAACATCACTTATGCAATGCGCAGGTTGAGTCAGTTTCTAGCTGAACCAAGAAAGCCTCATATGTTGGCAATCAATAGAGTGCTACAATATTTGAAGGGTACTCCAGGCAGAGGATTGCTCTTCTCTAGGAACTCAACATGCAAGTAAAAGCCTTCTATGATGTTGATTGGGCAGGTTGCCCTGATACTAGAAGTTCCATCATGGGTTATAGTGTGTTTTTTAGGAGATTCCTTAATCTCTTGGAGGTCTAAAAAGCAAAGTACAGTCTCTAGGTCTTCAGCAGAGGTAGAGTACAGGGCAATGGCTACTACAACTTATGAAATTGTGTGGGTTCTTTAATTATTAAGAGACTTAAGGGTTCATCATCCAAGTAGTGCTAAGCTCTTTTGTGATAACCAGGCTGCATTACATATTACAGCTAATCTTGATGGGACTGACAAATTCAACCTCCCTGAACGATCTCATCAAGACCAACAAGACCGTCCTCTAAGACGAGCTAACCACATGTCCATATCACTAACGAAAGTAACGAAGCCATTTAGTACAGCCAATAATGCCCCGAGCGGTTACAAGACTAGCTGTACAAACCGTTGGAAGCCTCATTAAGGTCCACATTATTGAGCATAAAGCGTTGCCAAGAGAGGCATTAAAGCCACATTAACAACTACAATGGCTAGGGGCTATGGAAACGTATATAAAGCCCTCACAGCACCAATACAAGGTACATAGACACACCTAAGAGCATTACTAGTTATTCTGATTCTCTGTTATTTCCTAAAAGTTTCTTTATACTAACTTTGGCATCGGAAACGTTGTGGCAGGCACCACACCGGTTACCACCCCAAGGGAGTTACCTTACCATTTTCAGGGTGATACAGACGAAGACTAGACTCCATCTAAATGCACTTACAACGACTGACTAAACTGCACTTCATCAGTTTGGCGCCGTTTGTGGGGACGACATTTTCTTACTTAAGTGTGAAAGCGTAGTTCCCAGTTTATTTCTACATCTAGATGGAGGCCAACCAAGATCTCGCAGCATTAGCTCTACAAGTCCAGGCTCTTGCGACTAGCGTCAAAGAGCTCACTAGATAGAATCAGGAAATGAGGCTACGACGTCAACATGAGGAGAACCAATCTAGAGGTAATCAAGAGGATGAAGGAGATAGCCATAGAAGGAGCGACCGTCAAGGACCGACTACCTTAGATGAACAAAACTCATATCTTTTCTAGGAGATGAGGAAGGAGATGGACGAGCTGAGGAACGCCATTAAGGAGAAAATAGACCGAAGCCTAAATAGAATGGTCAGGGCAATAGACTCGCCGTTCACCACGGCAGTTTTGGAATGACCAATGCCATCAAAATTTCGGTTGCCTCAGCTTGAGCCATTTGATGGACTTAAAGACCCCCAAGACCATCTCAACACCTTCAAGACAATACTAGGCCTTCAACAACCTCCTGACAAGATACTTTGTTGTTACTTCCCCACCACTCTCAGAGGAGCTACAAGGGAGTGATTCACAAATCTACCAACGTCGTCCATCAACACCTTCGAGCAATTAAGCAATGCCTTTTTGCGACACTTCGTTGGGGGACAACGTCCTAAGAGGCCAGCAGACCACTTACTAACCATTAGACAAGGGGAGAAAAAGACCCTGAGGTCATACGTGAAACGCTTTACTCGGGAGACCTTGGAGGTAGACGAAACTGACAACAAGGTGCAATTAATGACCTTTAAAGTAGGGTTGAAGTCTAGAGAGTTTGTGGTTTCACTCGCGAAGAATTCTCCTAAAACAATGGCAGAAATGCTCCTAAAGGTACAGAAGTACATGAATGCTGAGGATGTATTAGCAACCATAAAGGTCGTGAAAAAGTCATGAGACAAGGGAAGGAAGGAAGACAATCGTAAAAGGCAAAAAAGAGAGCGTCCAGATCCTCGAACTAATGACGGGGGTAAAAGGAAAGACAAAAAAACTCCTCGAATGGTAAAAGTTACTCTTTTAGTTATGCTTGTTGACAAAATTTTGGCGTAGATTAGGGATGAGCACTACCTCAAATGGCTAAGGCCATTACATTCATCCCCCTACGTCTGTGACAAGAAAAAGTACTGTCGGTTCCACAAGGATCACGGCCACTACATAGAGGATTGCAAGGACTTAAAGGAACAGATAGAAAAGCCCATACGAATAGGGAAACTACAGAAGCATGTGAAAAAAGGGGAATCTAGTAAATTTAGAGGCGATAACAAGAACCAGCGCGAATTTTCACCCAATGACAAGGATCACACGTCCCAGCGCCTACCAAGTGTGATTGGAGAGATAAAGACGATCATAGATGGCCCATTCACAGGTGGGTATTTCAAATCCCTCAAGAAAGCGTATCAGAGGCAGGTGAACAGTGTCCACAGAATGCCCCCATTTAAGCAAAGACGGACGGACCGAGACATGTGTTTCTCGGAAGAAGATGCTAGGGGAGTGAAGCAACCTCATGACAATCCTTTGGTCATAATGCTCGTGATAGAAGGATTCAATACTAGGACAATCCTCGTGGATAATGGCAACTTGGTAGACATCATCTACCTCTCCGCTTTCCAGCAACTGAAGCTAGATCCAGGAAAGCTGTGCCCATTTGACTCTCCCCTCGTCAGCTTCAGTGGAGACAAGGTGTATCCCAAAGGCATAGTGACACTGACGGTTACAGTAGGGACTCACCCAAGGCAGTTGACTCGTCAGTTGGACTTTTTAGTGGTAGACTGCCCTTCATCTTACAATGTGATCATCGGGAGACCCATGCTTAACCATTGGAAAGCAGCCACGTCTGCCTATTGCTTGAAGGTAAAGTTCTCAATAGAGAACGGTGTGGGCGAAGTGAAAGGAGATTAATTACTGGCCAGGGAATGCTACCAGGCTGTGCTAGTTGCCAAAGAAAACCATACGAATGATCGAGGAGAAGGAAGAAGAGAAAGTGGAAGCCCTAAAGACAGTGGAGTTGGTCAAAGGCGACACAACAAAGACAACCAGAATAGGGATGACATTAAGTCCTGAGATGAGGACGAGACTCGTCTAGTTCCTTAAAGAGAACCTGGATGTCTTAGCATGGAGTCACGAGGACATGCCGGGTATATCCCCAAAAGTCATCCAGCATAAGCTAAGTGTGGACCTAAAGATGAAGCCCGTCCAGCAGAAACGACGAGTCTTCGCTCCAGAACAGAACCAAGCAGTTATGGATGAAGTTAACAAGTTGTTATTGACAGGCTTTATTCAAGAGGTTTATTATCCAGACTAGCTCGCTAACGTCGTCCTAGTGAAGAAAGCGAATGGAAAATGGAGAATGTGCGTGGACTTCACGGACCTGAACAAAGCATGCCCAAAAGATAGTTTCCCTCTGCCAAGAATAGACCAGCTAGTAGATTCTACAGCCGGGTATAGGTTACTGACATTCATGGATGCTTTCTCAAGGTACAACCAAATAAAAATAGCTGAAGAGGACCAAGAGAAAACCACTTTCATCACGAGTTAGGGGCTTAATTGTTATAAGGTAATGCCCTTCAGATTGAAAAATGCAAGAGCAACCTACCAGAGGTTAGTGAACAAAATGTTCAGCAAGCAAATCGGGAGAAATATGGAAGTGTACGTGGATGACTTTCTTATCAAGAGTAAAGAGGAGCCTGCCCATCTAGACGACCTTAAGGAAACATTTGCCACACTCAGACAATACCAGATGAAGTTAAACCCCAGCAAGTGCGCCTTTGGAGTAGCCTCGGGGAAGTTCCTAGGATTCATGGTGTCTCAAAAGGGGATAGAAGCAAACCCAGAGAAGGTACAGGCCATACTCGATATGGCATCAACCAAGACCGTCAAAGAAGTCCAAAAACTCACAGGAAGGATAGCAGCACTCAACAGGTTTATCTCTAAAGAAACGGACAAATGCTTGCCCTTCTTCAAGACACTGAAGCAAGCTTTTGCCTAGATTGATGAATGCGAGGCAGCGTTTCAAAAACTCAAGCGCTACCTAAGCAATTCACACCTCCAAAGTCCGTCCAAGGAAGGGGAAAATCTATATTTGTATCTAGCGGTATCAGCCACAGCCGTGAGCACAGCCCTGATTCGAGAAGAGGACAAAAAACAACTCCCATTTTACTATGTTAGTCAAGCTTTCTAAGGAGCATAAGCCAAGTATCCTAGTATCGAAAAGATTGCATTTGTGCTAATAGTAGCTTCGTGCAAGCTGCGATCGTACTTTCAGGCGAACTTGATCCTGGTAATGACGAACCAACCCATCAGAAAGTCCATGAACAAGCTCAAGGCATCTTTGAGAATGGTACAATAGGCAATCGAGCTTAGCCAATTCGACATCAAGTACCACCCAAAGACGGCCATTAAGGCACAAGTTCTGGCGAAACAGATGAGATAGAACGATGGACGATATAGACCAATGGTTCGTGAGCCCAAAAGAAGGGGGGAGTAGGGGTCGTCATCACCACCCCATATAGAGAAATGCTTAAATACAGAGTTCAACTAAAATTCTCGGCCACCAATAATGAGTTCGAGTAGGAAGGAATACTGACTGGACTAAGAGTCGGGAAAGCATTGGGAGCCAAAAACCTGCTCCTCCAGAGTGATTCGAAGCTGGTAATAAGGCAAGCAAAGGAGGAATATGAAGCGAAGGAGGAAAGAATGCAAAAATACCTTAGGCTGATGAAGCACTAAACACAAAGGTTCGATAGGGTGGAGTTCGAGAAGATCCCAAGAAACCAGAACATGATAGCAGACAAGATCGCAAAACTGGCCTCATCAGAAGAAAGATCAACGAGTATGGGCTTAGACATGAAATCTAGAAACATCCTAGCATCGAAGAAGCCTCTACATTTGCAATCCAAAGCACAAATAGCTGGACACCGATCATATCTTTCCTTCAAGATGGACACCTCCCATAAGACGTCAAGAAAGCCAAGAAAGTCAAGAAGAAAGCAGCCAGATTCACGATCCTAAATGGCACCCTGTACAAGAGGGGCTTCTCCATGCCCTACTTGAAATGCATCAACGAAGAGGAAGCCAAGTATATCTTGGAAGAGATCCATGAAGGGGTTTGCAGCGACCATGCAGGCCCCAGATCCTTGGTAAGTAAGGTTATCAGAATAGGTTACTTCTGGCTTACCATGCAAGTGGACCCAATGGAACTCGTTAAAAGGTGTGACAAATGCTAAAGATTCGGGAATGTCCAACGCCTCCCAATTGAGAGACTAACGACAATCGCCTCCCCATGGCCGTTTGCACAATGGGGAATCGACATCGTCGGCCCGTTGCCACAAGCTAAAGGACATGTAAAGTTCCTGCTAGTCACTATTGACTACTTCACAAAATGGGTCGAAACAGAGGTACTAGTAACCATCACTAAAGAAAGAATCCAGAGCTTCGTGTGGAAGAACATAATTTGCAAGTTTGGGATCCCATGAACGATCATATCAGATAATGGGCGACAATTCGACAAACAAAACTTCAGAGACTTCTATTCAAGTCTAGGGATCAAAAATCAGTTCTCATCTCCGAGACATCCACGGGCAAACGGACAGACAGAGGTGACTAATCGGACACTACTTAAGATCATCAAAACCAAGCTGGACGATGCTAAGGGGGCTTGGCCCGAGGAATTTCCCAATGTCTTGTGGGTGTACAGGACTACAACAAGAACCCTAACATGAGAAACCCCCTTCAAACTCACTTACGGCACTAAGGCAGTAATCCCAGTCAAAGTGGGAATGAGTAGTATCAGACAAGAAATGTGCCACGAGGACAACAACGATGATTAGCTAAGAGTCAACCTGGACTGTCTGAACGAGATCAGAGAGAAAGCTTCTAACAAGATGACGAAATACCAGTAGAAGATGGCCGAGTACTACAACTGGAGAGTGAAGCTCAAACAACTCTGCATAGGGGACCTCGTCCTGCGCAAAGTCATCCCATCAACCAAAAACCCTGCCCAAGCAAAACTCGGCCCCCACATAAGAAGGACCTTACCGGGTCATCCATTACTCCTGGCAAGATAGCTATCACCTGGAGACCATAGACGGGTAGAAACTTCCACAACCTTGGAACATTGAGCACTTGAAGAAGTACCACCAATAGATGTAACAGACGATTGTACTCATTCTTGAAAGTAATAAAAGAATTATTCAGCTGATGTTTTATTGCAAACGAACCTAGCCACTTAAGAGTAAAAAAAAAAAAAATGGCTAAGTAACAAGATTCTGCTTGGACGGATGTAAGTTACTGACGAAGCCAAAGAATGACAAAATCCCTTAAGAGGGTGTAAGTCATAAAAAGAAAAAACAGCTAAATAATAAGATTCTGCTTTGACGGATTTAAGTTATTGACGAAGCCAAAGAATGACAAAATCCCTTATGTGGGTGTAAGTCAAAAAGAAAAAAATGGCTAAGTAACAAGATTCCGCCTTAACAGATGTAAGTTACTGATGAAGCCAAAGAACGAAAAAATCCCTTAAAAGGGTGTAAGTCATAAAAAGAAGAAAAATGGCTGGGTAACAAGATTCCTCCTAGACGGATGTAAGTTACTGACGAATTCATAAAAAGGAAAATTAGCTAAGTGACAAGATCTCAATTAAACGAATGCAAATGACCAACGGGGCTCACGGGAATGTGAGTCATAGGAAATCAGCAATGTTTCAGATATCAAGCACTAACGAAGGCAAAGAATGGCAAACATCCCTTAAGAGGGTCACAACTGAAAATTTGGTTAAGTACAAGACATTGGAAGAAAAACCAAAGGAACAAAGATCACATTGAAATAGGAGTATAGGCAAGTATGCAATTACAAATATAATTAAAAGCCCAAAAACATGGGGCGATTACCATTGTATGCACATCAAAGCTAAAAACCCATAAACACTGGGTTAAAAACATTGTTCCCAAAATATTGTTTTGAAGATAGAATCTAAAGGCCCAAAAACACATTAGACACTTAAAAAAAATTATAAAAGAGAGAGAGAGAGAGAGAGAGAGAGAGAGAGAGAGAGAGAGAGAGAGGAGAGAGTGAGTAAAATAAAGGAACAGGTTTAGGCATTCGTGACCGCGTAATCACCAGTTGAAGGAGGAAGAGCACTTTCACGAGCATCACTTTCAAGGGTTGTGAAGGCCTCGTCAACAGCCATCTCCTTGTCTACCTCTTCGAGGTCAAGGTTCTTTAGATCTACTTCAGAGGGGTGCTTGATGAAGTATCACCTCAGAAGCTCAAACCCCTTGAAATACCAACTAAAGAGCACAATATTGTACTCATCAATCCACTGGAAAGCCTCAACGACATTGGTAGCTATAGTCTTAATCTTCTCCTTAGCAGCCAAGAGTTGCTTATCTTTTTCCAAAGTTAGCTGACGCTCAACTCTGAGATTGTCACTCAAGGTCTTGGCCTTTTCCTTGGCAATATTAGCTTTGTTCATGGCAATTATCAAATCTTTCTTCAATTTCGAGTTCTCCACCTCCAAGGCTGCCACCCGGGACACTGTAGACTCAACCTTGGCCTCCTAGATAAGATACTCCAAAGTAAGGTGGAGGCTCTCCCCCAATACCTAAGGAAAAATAATCAAATCTAAAAAAAAAAAGGGGGGGGGGGGAGGGGGGGGCCTTGTTCTTTTTAGCCCTCATTCGAGCGTACATACTTTGATTAAACTTTGTCGTCATTCCTTAAAAAAACACTCACTCACACTTGTGAGCAAAAGTATATATGCAAGAAGATCAATATGGACGAGCTTAGCACTTACTCTTTTTTTCTTCAATCTTAACATTGCGCAGGATGAAGGCAGATGGATCAGGACTGAGGCAATAGAAGGCAAGAGTCCGTGGGTCCACAAGATCATCTCAATCCTCAATCGTCTTTACGTATTCAATTGCCTTATCAACGTGCTCCCTGTGCCTGCTTTTAAGTTTGGGCCGTCTCTTAACTGCACAAAACAAGGAGCAAAGGAGTTAGTGACGATAAAATAAACACAACAAAAATCAATGGACGAGAAGAAATAATGATGCAGCTAATTGTAGGGTTCCCCACTGACGGAGCAACCTTGGGAGATCACCCTAAACCTCGTTGGAGAGGGTCTCAAAGTCGTCCCCGGATACAAAAAAGAATCAGGACTTCCAATACATGAAGGACGAAGGTAGACCTCTGATGATCCTAGTCCTCCTCTCCCAGGGCACCAACTCATAATACCCATGCTCCTTAGACTCCTTCAAACGGTATAAGTAGACGAGCTCATCTACCTTAATCATGTCCCTATCTGTAGTGGCCAGCCATATCCCCATATAGCTGACCACTATCCTCCATGAATTAGGCATAAGTTGCCCAAGAGCAATTCCAAAGCGATCTAACATCTCCATAAGAAATGGATGGACGAGGAACCTCAACCCACAAGAAGGTAGCCTCGTAAAAGCATACCTCCCCAAGAAAGAAATGGTGAGCCCATTCCTCCTCACGGGGTAGACGAACCCTAACCTTATCTGGGAACTAGAACCTATCCTTAAACCTACCCAATGTCTCGGCGTCTAGCCCATACACCTTCTCGAGGGCATAAAAAGCCTAACCTCTCGAGGGGTAAAGACGGCGGTATCTCCCCCTGCTAGGTCGTCATTGGAAGACAACCCAGTCTCGAGCTCACTGGATCTTCCTTCAAACATTATCCCTCACTCCCTTACCAAATCCTTAAACCAATCAAGTGACTAACGAAGCAAAGGCAGCAAATCAGCCAATACAACACTCAAACTACTACCCTTAAAGACAAAATTCTCAAGGTACTAGAAAACACCGAATGAACCCCCCAAACACGAAAAAAGGAAAGAAATTGAGGGGCACACTACCTTAACCTCAAAACTATTGACCATGAAAACCATAAAAAACACACAGAGGGAAAGAGATGAATGCTAAATCCCCAAAAACCAAGAAAAAACGCCAAAAAAGAAGAGAAAGAAAAAAATCAGAAGCTTATCACAACCAAAAAGAAAAGAAGCAAGAAAAATGGAGAAAAGCGTACCTCAAAAGGGGGAAATGTAGGAAGCTCAACCATGCCATGCATTGGCTCAGAGAAGAATTGCAGAGAAAGGTTGGAGAAGAAAATACTCAGAGCAATGATTGGGAGTTTAGGAAAAGTGAAAGGGAAAATGAGAAAAGGAGAAGTTTAAAAACCAAGGCTCAAAAAATTGAAATTTAGCAGGAAACCCAAGAGTCATACAAATTGGAGCATTAACTCCACTAATCAGAATGTGCCATGTGGCCACAACGCGTGTGGCACTGCCAATACGCATTTAATGCGAAGCGAAATCCCAAGAGTCATGTACAAACCAAAGACCTTTCATCTTCTATGATCGTTATGACACGTCACAACGACCACAGAATCCGAGGGCAACTGATGGGACTGACGAATTCAACCTCCCTGAACGATCTCATCAAGACCAACGAGTCCGTCCTCTAAGATGAGCTAACCACATGTCCATATCACTGACGAAAGTAACGAAGCCATTCAATACAGTCAATAATGCCCCGAGCGGTTACAAGACCAGCTGTACAGACCGTTGGAAGCCTCATTAAGGCCCACATTACTAAGCATAAGGCGTTGCTAAGAGAGGCTTTAAAGCCACATTAACAACTACAACAGCTAGGGGCTGTGGAAACATATATAAAGCCCTCACAGCACCAATACAAGGTAGATAGACACACCTAAGAGCACTACTAGTTATTCTGATACTCTGTTATTTCCTAAAAGCTTCCTTATACTGACTTTGGCATCAAAGACGTTGTAGCAGGCACCACACCGGTGACCACCCCAAAGGAGCTACCTTACCATTTTCAAGGTGACACAGACGAAGACTTGACTCCATCCGGACACACTTACAATAACTGACAAAACTGCACTTCATCAAATCCTGTTTTCACGAGAGAACAAAACACATAGAAGTTGACTGTCATTTGGTAATGGACAAAATAACAGAGGGTGTGATTAAAACCTTTTATGTTTCAAGCTAATTTCAAACAGCAAACATCTTTACCAAAGCTTTAGGACTTCCAACCTTTAGCAAATTGGTCAATTGTTTGGGTTTAATTGATATCTACTCACCAAGTTTGAAGACTTCAACTAGTCAAGTCAATGATCTTGTGAATCATGACTTTAGGGGGAGTGTTGAGAATGCAACTGAGAAAGAAGACATGGAGAAAAACAATAAAGAAAAGAAGAAAGAAGAAGAGCACAGTTGCAGTGATGAAAAGCTAGATCAAAATGACAAAGGTTATAAGCAAAGAAAGAAAGGAAAGTTAAAAGCAAATGGTGGCGTTTTACTTAAGTGATTGGCACGTGAGAGAGTTTAAGTGCTGTACAGCTGTAATAGTAGGATTGGTTTAGTTTGTTAAAAGTTAGTTAGAGCAGTTTTGTTTCCCTTTTTACTCTGTAAACGTGTATATAAGGCAGAGCCTTAGTGTAACTTAATCACTTCTTCCTTCTAATCAATTGAAGCAAATAGTTTTCTGTCAAACAGTTTCTAGAAGTTTTCATTAATACATAATATACACATGCCACCTGTGGGATCAAGTAGGGTGATCAAGTGTATTTCTTGTACACCCATGTAATCCTTAGGATGCAACTCTGTTAAATATGTTTACGAAGTCTTGTAAATTATTGGCATATAACCCTTGTATCATCTAAATTTTGCTTGTAATTATTAGTGATTATTCGTTGTCAGCGTGTAATCTCTCTTATCAAAGTGTAGTCTCCTCTAGTGCAAGAGGCACACATTGAATATATCATTCTTCAGTTTCTTAAGCAGCTTCTTATTAGTCATCATTGAATTTGAATGGTGTCTCTTTTTTCGTTGGTGTGTGTATACACACACACACACCCCAATGAAGAAAGAGACACCATTCAAATTCAATGATTGCTTAAGAAGCTGCTTTGGCAGTTCCTAAGTCAAGGGGCATAAAGTGGTTTAACCCAACAGAAGGCATCATTAAAGGGATATTGGTTTTCACTCTATCGAAATGAGTGGAAACCAATATCCTTGTCTAAGCTGAAGCCGAAGCAATCAACTGGGGCAATCCACCAAATTGTAAGTCACAGTATTCAAAAAGCCATAGTCAAAAGTGATGCCAAGGTTTGCATAAATGCCATCTTAAATTCAACTTCTCGGCCTCCTTGGAGAATTGTGGTTCGTATTGCCAACACCTTGTCCCAAGACTCTTAAGGTTCAATGCCTTCAATTCAGCTGGAATCCAAGAGAAGCTAACAAGGTTGCTCATGTTTTGGCCTCATGGTCCCACTCTAATAGGTTAGCAAAGTTTTTTGTATTGGGCTCTGCCCCTGATGTGTATTATATGACGTAATTTTGTTGGAGCAAGCCAATGGCTTTGGCTCTCTTGTGGGTTGGTTTCTTTTGGCATTAAAATCTTTATTCAGATTATCAAAAAAGCTTAATACCAACCCCCCCAAAAAAAAAAAAAAGACACAATTCAAGAACCTAATGTCCATATGCAAATCTTTTTTTCTTAAATTTGTTTTCCTGTATGATTTTTTTTTTTTTTTTTTTTTTTTTTTTTTTTTTTTTTTTTGTGGAGTTAAATAAACGATGACCAAGACATACAAATTTAGCCACCAAAAGGCACAGAAATACTCTATTTAAGAATCGCATATTCATGCAAGAGATCATATAAACAAAAAAAATATAAAGGTAATGAATATGATCATACATTTTGTGGGGGCAAAAATACCGAGAAGGATCTTAGTATCTTTGATCGGCACAGCTAATTTGTTTCTGTATGGGTTGAGATTTTACAGTGCAAGTACTAAAAAATAATCAATTTAATATAATGAAATTAGATGACAAAGAGATGGATCTACCAACACAATATGGGAATTAATTTGCCAATGTTATATATGTAAAAACAAGTAAATACAATTTCTCTCTTGGAAAACTCTTTTCTCTCTCAATTTTTGAATCTCATGATCATCTGGGTGGTAAAAGTCCTATTTATGCTAGTTGGCCCTTCCCTCACTAGTGTGGGTTATTATGGTGGAGGTCAGAAGATACTTGTCCCATCAAGTATCTCTTTCACCAAAAAGGAAGGATGAGTGGGTTATTGGGTGTATAGCACTATTCAGACAGATCATTAAATAATAAATGCAGCCTCTATTAGGTCGAAGGTGATGGTTACGGGATTCAGGTATATTATCTTCTATGGTTCATCAATCATATATATTCCCCTCGTGTCAATCTTACTTCCTTGGGCAGTGGATTAACCTGCTAAGCCTAGGTAATCTTCTCACCGGTTTGGTTAGTCCAAGGTGGTGAGCCTAGGTGGGTTGGACCTTTGGGTTCCAAGGGAGATGGGACCCTTTCTTACAATGCCATCGTTGGCGCTATAGTATCCTACTCCTGCCTCTCATTACCTCTGGCTGGGCCTGCCCCCTTGACTTTACTTATTGTCCTTATGGGCCTAAGACTCGTGGGCCTGTGGCCTGCTAGGATAAACCACTCACCCATACATTTATTTCATAAATTTGTTTGGGTATATATAATCTGAATCTGGCTATATTCTTTGTTGGGATTGAGTGGCCATTTAGATTTAAACTCTACTAAATTTTTCAAGTGATTTTGCCATTGTGTGATTGTGTCATCTCCAGATTGGAACAAGTCTCCATTTCTCCAACTTAGTATGAGTACAGGTATAAAGGAATTGTTATTAGCAACATAGTGTGGATTCATGACCTAGATTGATTTATTCATATTATCAACAAAAAAAAAAAAAAAAAATGATCATTCTGATGTCATCACACATACTAAATGAATGCATCGCTCTCATCATTACTTTTTTTTTTTTTTTTTTTTGGTGGTGATTTTAGAAGCTCTGCAATTTGTCTGATGAACGTTGGAACGTTTATGAAATAATCATGCTCAAGTAGTAGCTTTTGATAAGTTAACATATTTTGCAGTAATAGACATTACACATTTCCACTTATATACTGTTCAAAGGATTGTGACTGTGTGCCAAGTTAATCCTATTTCATGATAATTGCAGTGCTCAATGCTGAGATCAGAGGTTTCAACTGTATTTCAAGTAATGGGATTTCTATTTTCCAGAGCCAAAACTCTTTTAACGATTATAAAGAACCATCATATAGACAAATTAAGAATTTTAAACGTGTTTGAAACTTTCTAATTCTTAACCCCCATTTTGCCACTCTTATTTCTATTTCCTATTTTTGCTGAGTCGCTCCTATATCTACTAGCTTGTTTGCTTAAAGTAAATAAAAATTAAAAATACAACTGTATTTTAACAAATAAGAGAAACATAGATGCCATTTCCTTTATTCTTAATATTTTTAACAGAAGCATCTATATATCTGCATACAGAAATATTTTGAAATACTGCAAATAATTTATCATACTTTTGAGTGCAATTTATGGTATGATTCCCAATTAGAACTTAAAAGCACACCACTCTCCCCTCAGTGTGTTTGTTTCTTAAATCACGAAAAAATAAATCACAGATAATTCAAACCAAAAAATACACTCCATTAGCACCTTAATACGTGGAAAATAATGCAACAAAGAAGTGTACTTTTTTATTTTTCATTTTTAAAATTTTATATTATGAACAAAAATTAAGGTCCCATTTAATAAGAAATTTATAGTAATGGTGTTTAAGTACAGTAAAAATCGTGTTGTCAATAACACTAGACCCTAAATTTCAAAACATTCTTTCCATAGTTGACCTCACCTGGTTAGCCGCTCCACAAACTCATCTAAATCTTTATCCGAGCTCCCTCCTTTGATCGCACCCAAAGACGCATCACTGAGCCCTTTGACTCGCACCCTCTCCGGTCTTGTTACACTCACCGACTCTACCAATAGGCGAGCTAACTCACTAGACTCAGGAATGTTCTCTACGCTCTCACCAGCTCGAATTCCCACACCTAGTTCATCAACCAGTAGTTTTGCATTTGCGAACTGCTCCGCACCCATTAGCCACGTCAGCATCACCACCCCAGCAGTGATCCCTTCCAACACCGAGTTCCACCCACAGTGAGTCAAGAACGCACCCACAGCTCGGTGCCTGAGTATAGCCACTTGTGGGGCCCATCCTTTAATCACCAAACCCCTACCTTCCACACGATCTTCAAACCCATCAGGAATCACACCAATATCATCATCCAAACCCACGTGTCGATCATCCGAGCACCTCACACAAAAAATAAACTGGACCCCACTTTGGTCCAAAGCCGAAACCAACACATCCATTTGTTTAGTATTCAACGTTGTACGACTCCCGAAGCAAACATATACAACGGAACTGTCAGGTCGCGAATCTAGCCACGTCATCACTTGTTCACATGGTATTGAGCTGGACCCACCTCTGTTAGAGGATCCAATCGCATCATCTTCCAGAGGCAGTAACGGTCCCACAGCCCAGACTCGATCGTGCCCGAGTTCGGTACTCAAATGCTCCAAGTAAACTCGCTCCAACTCAGTGAACGAGTTGACAACCAAACCCCAGCTAGCGAAATTATCGAGCATGTTGTTTTTGTTGAATTGCCAATCTGGGTCTCCTTCCTTACTATTTTTATACCGATGAGGGAGTTGCCACCAAGGATAAACTGGGGAATTCGGGATTCTAGGAAACAAGACCTGAAAATTCATATCTTCAGGATCTTCATTTTTGGGTAAGTCACGCCATAGTGAGAAAAGAACTGACAAGCCAGAAGCACCGGAGGGAGAGAAGATGACACGTGGCAAGCCGAGTTGTTTAGCGAGGTGGTGGGTCCAGCCGAGGAAGAAATCGGAGATAATAGCTATGGGGGGAGAGAGGTGAGAATGAAACCAGTTGAGGAGAAGTGGGTAGTGAAGGTCACGCCTGGCTTGGTCCTTGGCCATGCGACTTTTCCATGAGGGAGTGGGACGTTCAGGAGCTGGGAGAACTAAGGGGTGGAGTGAAGAAGGGTGGAGAGATAGGAGGGGTTGGAGCAAAGGGAGGTCGGTGGAGAGGACTACCACGGTGATGGTGTGGCCACGGCGGAGTAATCGGTGGGTGAGGTCGAGGAGCGGTATGATGTGGCCTGAGGCTGGGTAGGTGTAAACAAGGATGTGTGCACCGGTGGCGGTGGACATGGCTGACGAACACTATTTGGCATTTGAGTTTGAGTCTTTGACTTCGTTTATGTCTGTGTGGGCTAATCTAATCTGTAGGTAAATGGTGAATTTGAATTCGTCATGCCTGACGATAGCGTAGGTTTTTGCTTTTCATCCAAGTAAAATTATTTTAAGAAGCATTTAAAAAAAAAAAAAAAATGAAAGTGTCTGACTTTCTTGACCATTTTTTTTAATTTCTTATAAAAACTTTTTAAAATAGATAATTAATATATATTTTAAGAACATATATTAAGCGAACTCATATATTATAAGAGGAGATCAAAATTGATCAAATTCAATAAGTTGTAAAATTTTATATTTATATTTTAGTATGATCAAAGAATGATACTAATTGTTTTTCCATTAAACTAAATTAATATATGGTAATTTAATTAGAATATATTCAATATTAATAAAATATAAATAAATAATAATAATGATTTCTCAATACATTTAAACTCAATCACCTATTAAAATAGAACTTGATATTATTTTAAATGATTTTGTTAATGGATGTCCAAATGATATTTCTTTTATATAGTATTTTATATTTCACATAAAAATAATATTAAAATTTTTCTAAAATGATTCATTAACAAATATTTCAAGGACAAGTTAATCAAACCATATTATAAATCCTAATATTATCAAGATTGATTATATAATAAATTTTTTGTGATTTCTCTTTCAATGTTCAAAGTCAGAGAATCTATCAAAAAATAATGGGTAAATTTTGAATAAAAATGATTGGAGGAATGAGAGCAAAACTCGAAAAAATTGAGTTCCTAGACCTAAATGCCAAATAACACATTAAAGCATGCATATCCAATGACACTAATAATAATTGTCAAATTGTGAATCATATCGTGAATTGATTTTTTATTTTTCTGTATCGTGTATCATATCAAATCATGTATCATAAAATACACAAACACCTAATAAAATTATAAAATAATTATAGATATACATATATAAAAGGTATATTCATTATAAATTCAAAATATATTCAACAAATAACCAATTTAATCATTACTTATGTAATAAAATTTAACAAAGCTAACTAAATAAATCAAATTAACTTATGTTTATAGCATGCACATTTAAATTGATTAAACTCAGAAGTAATACATGATATATGAACCATGTGGGGATGAAAGGGCCGAGTAGGGGTATTGGGCCGTGGGCCATGACCAAGGATGCCAAGGAGCCCGAGGACAACCATGTATTAATAAGGACAAGAAGGTTAAGAGGCCAAGGACGATGGCCGATAACAACAAACAGATGATGTTGCCCAAAGAGCCAAACTTCCGCGGACAACAGAACGGAAGTCTGAAGCTCGACCACCCAACAAATACTAGGCAAAGGGCAACCTTGCTTAGAAGGATAATCTTTAGAAAGGTGAGTCAACAAAGAGCTGAGAAATATCTGGGAAGAAGGTTGCTACCACCACATTGAATGCTCTACCCTTGACCAACTGGCGTCATTAATGTGGAGGTAATGCATGAACAATGATTTTTAGCCTTACGCCTAACACAGAGATTTCAAGAAAGTTCTGACGGGACAAGCATCTAGAAAATTAGTTATTTGATCAACAAGTGGAATGCTAAGATGGGAGAAGGAGTAGGAGTATAAAAGGGAAAGAATTCCTTTACATGAGGGGGACATCTGAGAAAAGAAAGGGGAGAGAAAAAGAACTAAATGTAACTAAGAACTCTAGGTATTTGTACAAGTTCAAAAAAAAAAAAATATATATATATATATATATATATATAAAAGAACATGCCTTCCTTGGATTCGAACAATGAGTGTTTTTCTCTTCAAGTTATACCTCTCAATCACTATAACATTAAACCAATTCATTGTGATTCTTACTTGATTCATTAAGTCTTCATCAATTAAACTCACTCTCTAACAAATCTATTGTTGTGGGCTTGTTGGGCCATTGTTCATATCCATTGGGCTTTAGGTCAATTTGTATCCTTACAAACCAAAATAATAATACCTTTTCATCGTCTTGACTAATAACTCCATCTAAGTCAATGTTATTATCATGTTCAGCATCTTACAAAATTATTTTTTCATAAACATTTTCTTTATTATTATCGACGTTTACTTCTTTATTTGGTTTTTTTATTCTAATAATGTTTTCTTAGCATTCTAGCTTTTTAGACTCAAAATAATAATAACAAAATAAAAAATAATTATATTTTCATTTAATACATTATTAATAGTGATAAGTGTAATTTTTACATGATTTTTATTATCCTCTTATTTATTAAAATTGTTAGTTTTCCTTTATTTCTTTTGATTCGATTTGATTTTTATTTATATTTATCTATTCATTTGTGTTTTGAAGGAATGAGAAGATTTCAGATTAATTTACAAGGGCTTTACATGCAAAGTGGGGCTAAGCCAATTGAATCAAGTCAACTTACATCCAACCAGGCATGAATTCAAGAGAAGACCAACCCAATTAAATTTAAGTCCAATTGGAGCAAGGAATCAAAGGAAATTTGCACCAAATCCAAGTCCAATTCGGATTAGGATTTCAGCCTGCACATCAGTTAATATTTTTGGCATAACTTTCGGCTCAGATATCCAATCGAGATGATTCAAGTTGGGCTGGAAATTTAACTAAAGGGCTACAACTTTGTAGTTTACCAAAAGTCCTAATTATGATGTTAAATGGGCCAAAATCGTTGGTTAACTAAAGCCTAAAAATCTGGGATTTTCTCCAAACGGGAATATGATTCCTTAACCTATTTAAAGGCTCGTTTAGAGAAAAAAGAGAGAGGTGAAACCTGAGAGGAAAAGGGGGTGCCGCATAGAAGAATTTGCTTGAGGGAGTCTTTCTGAAGAGGAGGATCTGAGGACAAGGGCGAGAGCTTCATGTTGATCAACCAGTTCAAATGAAAGACATAAGTTTTATTTGTTTTCTTTTCAATTTTATTATGAACTAAATTTTATTTTCTAGAGCATTGATGTAGTATAGCAATGAACACACAATTTATATTTTGAGTTATTTTATTTTTAATATTTTCATGATTGAGTGTTTAATTCTTATTCTTAATGCTTAATATTTCTTTTTATGAATTATGGATTGATCAATTGAATGACAATGAGACCAAGAGGTGATTTGTTATTTTAGTTCTAGAATTAAACACCATTATTTGAGCGAAAGTAGAGATGCTTTACCGCGATTAGTGTGATTTTTCAAGAAAATTCAAAGTACATAATGAGTCTCCAATTAATTAAATTCGCATAGAGATATGGAATTGTTAATTGAAGACATTTTTGATATTATTCGAGAAAAGATATTGAATACTTATGGAATTCTTAATCATCAATGGGAGATTATTAGAATTTAATAATTAGGAATAATAAATTGTGTGAGATTTGTTAGGTGAAATCAATCGCTCTAGATCCATTCTTATCATATTTTTTTCTTTACACTTTTAGACTTTTACGCTTTGCTATATTTATCTTTATTAAATAGTTTAATTTAATTTAGATAGTTGAATGTCCCTTTTATTTTTGATTTTCCAAATAGTAATTAATTTAGTAAATTTTGGTATTCAATAACATAGTTAATCTCTATGGGTTCGACATTCGTTTTCTAAAAACACTTTACTACTTGTTACGATTCTGTGCGCTTGCATATTATTTTTCGTGAACAAATAGCATAGAAAATAAATTTGCACATATGAAAGTGAGTGTTATAAGTATAGTCTAAATTTTGTAGGAGAAAGAGAAAGGACGAAAAAAACTCAGGAACTTGCTATTTCATTAGACTCGATTAAGTTTCCCAATAATTTTGTGTTAACAAAGTCTAATAACTTGTTTAAATCAAATAAAACCACAAATTTTAACAAACAAAAAAAAACTCATTTTAAACCCACATGCCTATGTATCGTACGATTCATCGATACGATACGATTTATACGATACGCACCATATATCAGACAATTCATGAGCATTTACAATATGCTCTTACAATACGAAACTATTTGTACAAGATACGATACGTATTGCCTATCATATGATACTGACAACTATGCTTATTAGGCCCAAGATTGACAATCATCATTCCAATCATCTACATTTTCATATGGCGGCTTATTTTCACTTCCATACACGTAGTCCAAGCTTTGCATGACTATTAAGATCTCCGATTTAGGGGTGACAATTCGTGTTTATGTCGTGTCAACTCATGAGTATCCGACTATATAGGTCAACACTAACCCGACATGTTTATTAAACGGGTCAAGATTCCTCAACTCTCACACGACCCATTTATTAAATGGATCAATCGTGTTAACCTATTTATCAGATTTTATCAAAATAAAAAAAAAAATTAAGAAAAAATAAACAAATAAATTTCTTTAATATAAAATTCAAAACTAACGAGTACCTACATCATAAGTAATCATTCAAAACTAAATCATATCTCAATATCACAAATAATCAATCACAATATGTTAAAGAAAATAAACCACAACAACCAATAAGTTTATATACCTAGGGTTCGAAGGTTGAAGGGTATATTGGTAAAATGTCATTTAATTAAACAGGTCAACGGATTAAACGGGTTCCATAGGTTGAACACTAAGCCAACCTGTTTATTAAACGGGTCAGTCGTGTCAACCCGAATATGACATAAACCCATTAAGTCTCAACCCATAATTTGCTAATTTCGTGTTGTGTTGGATTCGCAAGTCGTATCCAATTTTGCCACCCCTACTTAGATTATAGAGATTCCGGTAATACAATGCTTAGCTTGAGTTAGTTAGTAATTAATGTTTAGTAGGATAAGGTAGAGTAATTAATCACAATCCCTAGCGTACTAATAAAATTGCAAAGGTGAAATTTGATGATTTTGGGCAGAGGGAAATTTCTTATCTATAATGGGAATTATTAAATTTGCTTGAGTTTCAAACTCCTATGCCAAAAGAACTTGGTGTTTAAAATACAGTGGATGTTAAAAGAATCTAATAACTACATATAATGTTTTTCAAATTTTTTTAAAATTTATAATTTGTTGATTGAAGGTATAGATTTGAACATTGAATGTCTCTATTAGAAACACTAAGAAGTGCCAACCTATAAGGCTCTTGGTAATATGGTTGAAGTTTTAGCTTTTCATGTTAACTTCCTTGTCTTTTCTCTCAATCTTAATCAAGGAAGTCAATACCGTATCGGAGGCTGTACTGGTTTGGCCAGCGGTACGATATATTTCGGGTACCGGTCAATACCAGTGTACCATTTCGGGTTTACCGCAATTCTATGTAATTAATATATATATACACACACCCACATAACCTTGGAAGTGCCCCTCATTTAAATTTAAATTTAAAATTTTATTTTATTATTTATTTTCTAAAAAAAAGTTAATTTAAAAAAACAGTACCCTCAAAATCCCACCCCTAAAATCCCAAAATCCCTCTTCTTCTTCTTCTTCTTCTAAAAAAAAAATATAAATAAAAATAAATAAATAAAACCCACCCTAACCCGACTGAGAGAAACTTACCCCCAAAATCCCACCCTAACCCCGCCCCCCTCCCAACAAACCCACATGTATTTAAACCCAACCTTATCTATAAAAAAAAAAAAAAAAAAAAAACCCTAACCCATATTCTGCTCACTCCCTAAAACTCAGCTTTTGCAAATACCCATTTCTCAACCGATCCTTCTCTACAGTCCTCGCCATGGCTCAGCCAGATCTTCAAAATCATAGCCCTGAAATCAAAGAATCATCACTGAAGATCCCAAAGCTTGGCCAAAACAGCGTCGCTGGTGAAATCTCGAAGGACCCCATTTCACTACTCAGAGTGAAAAAGCTTTCTAAGTTGCCTTCGGCCACTCCCTAAACCCAGAAAGAAATCGTTTTCGGGCGGCGGCTCCAAAGAGGTTTTTTCAGCGTCTCTGGCCACTACTCGGCTTGCTCCAGGCAATTCTCGGTTGGGTAAGTTCACAAATCTTTGGATTTTTCAATTTCAATGTTCTATTGGGTATTAGCTTTGTTTTGGAAACCAATTCCCTTGTGATTGTGAACCCAAAAAACAACAGAATCGTGTTTTGGCCCGATATCCATTTACCAGCCGAAACAGCCGGAATTTGCTAGTATGGCCGGTATTTTTTCCGATACGAAACAAGGGGTGTACCTGTACCGGTGCACTGATCTGGAATTAAAATTTCAAACATTCCAGGTATGGTATCCATTCCAGACATGTTTTCATTATGATCAAAAAGTAAAATTTCAATACATTCATTCCATTTTTTACCCTCACTGATGTGGGAAACTTATACTAATTCTCACATATTACCTACAGCTAACAATCAACCACATTAATAATTTAACATATGTCAAATTATTTGTCAAATTCTTAGTTTATACGTTCTAATTTTGACAACACCTAAGTAGTCGCTCCACAAACTCATCCAAATCTTTATGCGATCTCCCTCCTTTGAGCGAACCCAAAGCTGCATCACTAAGCTCCTTAACTCGGACTCTCTCTAGTCTTGTTGCACTCACCGACTCCACCAATAGATGAGCTAACTTAGAGGGCTCGGGAATATTCTCTATATTCTCACCAGCTCGAATTCCCACTCCTAGCTGATCAACCAATAGTTTTGCATTCGTGAACTGATCTGCAGCCATTGGCCATGTCAGCATCACCACCCCAGCGGTGATCCCTTCCAACACCGAGTTCCACCCACAGTGAGTCAAGAATGCCCCCACAGCTCGGTGGTTCAGTATGGCCACTTGTGGGGCCCATCCTTTAATCACCAAACCCCTACCCTCCGCACGTTCTTCAAACCCATCGTGAATCACACCCACATGCCGCTCATCCAAGCCCCTCACACACAAAATAAACTCGACCCCACTTTGCTCCAAAGCTGAAACCAACACATCCATTTGTTTAGTATTCAACGTTGTACGACTCCCAAAGCATACATAAACAACGGAGTTGTCATTTCGCGAATTTAACCGCGCCATCACTTGTTCACATGGTATTGAGCTGGACCCACCTCTGCTAGAGGATCCAACCACGTCATCTTCAAGAGGCAATAACGGGCCCACAGCCCAGACTCGATCGTGCCCGAGTTCGGTCCTCAAATGATCCAAGTAAACTCGCTCCAACTCAGTGAACGAGTTGACAACCAAACCCCAGCTAGCGAAGTTATCAAGCATGTTTTTGCTAAATTCCCAATCTGGGTCTCCTTCTTCACAGTTTTTATACTGACTAGGGAGTTGCCGCCAAGGGTAAACTGGGGAATTAGGGATTTTAGGTAACAAGACCTGAAAATCCATATCTTCAGGATCTTCATTTTTGGGTAAGTCACGCCATAGTGAGAAAAGAACTGACAAGCCAAAAGCACCGGAGGGAGAGAAGACGACACGTGGCAAGCCGAGTTGTTTAGCGAGGCAGTGGGTCCAGCCGAGGAAGAAATCGGAGATTATAGCTATGGGGGGTGAAATGTGAGAATGGAACCAGTTGAGGAGAAGTGGGTAGTGAAGATCACGCATGGCTTGGTCCTTGGCCATGCGACTTTTCCATGAGGGTGTGGGAGGTTCAGGAGCTGGGAGAACTAAGGGGTGGAGTGAAGAAGGGTGGAGAGAAAGGAGGGGTTGGAGCAAAGGGAGGTTGGTGGGGATGACTACAACAGTGACGGTGAGGCTGCGGCGGAGTAATTGGTGTGTGAGGTCGAGGAGCGGTATGATGTGGCCTGAGGTTGGGTAGGTGTAAGCAAGGATGTGTGCACCGGTGCTGGTGGTGGTGGACATGGCTGACAAGCTTTAGACTTTAGATGACACAAGCTTTTGACCGTGGCCGTCTGGGCTAATATATATATATATATATATATATATATCTAATCTTTAAGTGAATAATGAATGTGAGTTCGTCATGCCTGACGATAGCGTAGGTTTTCACTTTTCATTTTTAACTAGAATGATTAATCAATTTTAATAAAATTTCGGTATATGAGAAATAAAAAAATTTATCAAAATATTAATTTTTTTTTAAAATTATTAATTATTACTCTTAGAATATCTGTTAGTATTTTCTTTAATAATAAAGCAATGCTAAGTGGAGACAAATATCTCTATTACAAGAGGAGATCAAATTTGATCAAATTTAGTAAGTTGTAAAAATGTCTATTTATATTTTAGTATGATCAAAGAACAAAACAAATTATTTTCACACTAGAATCATCACAGGTATTTTGTGCGTGTAATAAATTTTTTTTTTTAGGTTTAGTATTATAGTGTTTAAAAGTAATATATAAATAACTCTGTATTTTTTTTTTTTTTTAAGAAAAGATAAGATAATGTGGAATAATGTTTAAAAATAAGATAGAAATAATGTCCTAAGTTTTAGGTCAAATGGAAAAGATAAAGGAAAAAGTCTAAAACTTTGGAACAGTTAAAATTACTCTTTTAACTAGTTTTTTTTTTTAATTTAAAATTATTTAACTAAAAGATATGGGTATTTTAAAGAGTTTAAGAATTTGTGTGAGGGCATTTTAATACGCAAAATGTTGAAATCTAACCAAGAATCCTATTATTAATAGTGCTAGTCTCTCAGCACGCTCAGAGACTCTTTGAATTTTTGGATAAAGGTTAATAATTTACATATATTATAATTTGGAATTACTACATTTTTCAATCACAAAAAAAAAACTCTAGGAGTGATAAGTATTATGCGTTTGTGGGTGAAAATTATTTCCATCACACACTTATGTTTTTTTGTAATTAGAAAATGTAGTAATCTCAAATTATAATAAATACAAATTATTAACTTTTACCAAAAAAATTAAAAGAGCCTTTAAACATTTGCAATGCACATGCTTAGAAACCAGTCTATAAATATATATATATATATATATATATATATATTAGATTTGTATGTCTAGATTATTTGACGATAATCGTATCAAAGTTAGCAAAAAGTCAATTTAGTTAAGAAAATTTTAAAATAGCCTTATCCATAAGTTAAGACAGCTTTTCCAAAAAAAAAATTCAAAAAGAAAATTAAAAAATGATTTTATCACTTTTAACAGAACTAAACAAAAATTCAGTCAAAATTATCTACCATCTTCTTCTAATTCCTCCACATTGAATGACTGGCAACAGCTTTATCAGCCACATAAATGAGGAAATAACCTGAACAGTGGAATTCACAGCTAAGCAACTCCTTCTACCATCTTCACTTGAAGTTTAAGAGGACAAGTGTCCAAAGGAGAATTTGGAAGATGGTAAATGAAGGGTCAGGATGCAATAAGTTGGGGAGTATATAAGAGAAAGGGAGCTTCCAGATGAGAGGATCCAGAGAAAATACTCTAAGGATAGAAATTAGAACAAGAACGTTTAGAGAAAGAAAGTGAATAATGAACCAATTTGTGGAAGAACTGTCTCCTTGGGCAAGCTTGTAATAAACCTCATATATACATAAACTTTGATTTTCAGTCAATCTTACCCAATTATTGTCCTCGGGCTAAGCCCCCTCTCCTTTCTTTTAACCCACTCTCTTACAAATATCTATTGATTTGAGCGTAGTTAGGCTGAACAAACTTCATTATTCTAAGTGGGTTTGGACCAGCCTAATTTTTGTGTCTTTACAATAATAATAATAATAATAATAATAATAATAATAAGTCCAAGTTCACCCTAAAAAAAAAAAAAGTCCAAGTTCTTAGGACACATCACTTCCAAAATTTTGGGTTAACAACAATATTTTTTGTTTGATGTTCTAACTACAAAATTTTAAATGATACAAACTTATCACTTAGCTATACATGATATAGAGAGTAAAGGATTAAAAAAAATAGAGTGTGAAGGATCTGCTGTCCAATTTAATATGTTTCCAAATTTGACCTTGCTAAATAGTTACACAAGTTTTAAGAACATAAAATTAGGAGGCCAAACATAGAAATTACTGGGCTAGTTCGAAAAATTCAAACACCGCCACCAAAGACAATCACTCAATTGAGTCAATTCAAAGTTCAAACGAAAATTGATCTCCCTTATCAAAATGAGTTTATCACCTTAAAACAATTATTAATTATATATATAACTAGCCTCATCACATACACTTCATGGGTGCTTGGCTCTTATTATTGAGGAGGCGGAGTTAGTGTCATAATTTTCCTTTCATTCTAATTTGAGGTTTACACACTTTTGCAATAATATTATACATTTATGAATTATTGATACAACTAAGAGTGTCATGAGATGAGAGTAACTCTCAATGTGTTCTTTTTGCATAATCCCAATTGAGTGGGCTAGGTTGAAAATGTGTTCATTTACAACAATCCCAATTGGTAGGGCTAGGTTGAAAAGGTCTATCAGACACCAAATTCTTATATTTATAGATTTTTGGACAAGAAATATGGGTGAGCATAGAGGGTTGGTCTTAGGAACAATTTACAAGATTCGTAAATGATTTAATCTAAACTCAATTTAAATTAGCTTAAGAAAAATTAAATTTACTCCAATTATTGATCAGGTACCGAAACGATCTTAGCAACAATATGCTAAATGAAATCTCCTTGTATAATTACAATATGGTTACTTCATTCTATTTGTATTATTAATATTAGCCATATTGCACGCATGTAGCATGTGCTTAAAGGTTTTTTTTTTATGTCAAAATTTTTCATTCATTCTAATTCCCAATTTGAAGTTTATGTGTTTGTCCAATAATATTGTGCATTTGTGAATTACTAATACAATCAAGAGAATGATGAAACTAGTGTTGGGAAGATAAACATCTTGGAGGGCTTTCTTAAGTAATTAATATATAGAGACACACTTTAACCCAAAATACCTAAGCTCAATGGGTACATGTTCAATTACGTTATATTAATCATTTATTCTTCTTATCTCTATTCAATGTGGAACTTCACTCACATGTGTAACCTAACAATCTCCCCCTCACATGTGAGTTTTTGCCTCTCTGTGGGCTTCAAGACCTCTCTGTGGACCATGAACAAGTTCTACCCTCTTTCCCTTGCCTAATAGGTCTTTCCCTTCACTAGTGCATCATCCATAGGCCTCTATGTATCAACCCTGCATGTCTTCTATCCTCCATGGGAACCTCCACTAAAAGAAATCTAGATTTATGTGACGTTTGTAAAACGTCACTAAAAACCCAAAAAACGCTGCTAGAGACACAAATGGTCTACAACAACGTTTTTTTTTTTTGCAACGTTCAAAAACATCGCAATAGAGTGGTCACTATAGGCCTATTGTGACGTTTCAAAAAACGTCACTATATGTTACTCTTTAGTGGCGTTCAAAAACTTTTAGTGACGTTTTATAAAATGTCACTAAATAATAACATTTTCGTAAATAATGTAGGAAAATACATTTAGTGGCGTTTACAAAACGCCGCAAATAATCACACCAATAGCGACGTTTCAGAAACGTCGCAAAAGCATCTGTCTTTTTACTTTTAGTGACGTTTTTAAAACGTCGCAAAACCTGCTCATTATTTTTCTTTTAAAATATTAAAAATGCTATATAAACCTATTGAAAATTCAACAATAACTAACATAAGCTTTTAATAGATCAAATATACCTATCATCAATATTCCACAATACCAAATGTCCAAACTAATACACTAACTACTTGCAATAAGGTTTTAATAAGTCATGGTGCATGAAAATTTAGTAATAATATATATATATATATATATATATATATATATATATATATATAAAGAGCATTTAGTTGAGATTATTTACACATTAGTGAGTAGTGAGCTTTTAAAAAAAATTAATTTCAAGCTAGCTAAATCACAAAACTAATAACAAAAAAATTCAAAATCTACACACTACAGAAAAATTGTAGAAATGAAAAAAAAAAAAAAAATACAAGATTTACAAACCTGTACATAAACTTACAATGATTCAGCCTTTGATGCTTAGGTCTTTTTGCTCAAAAATCCAAATTCGAAGAAGAGTTTTCTGTATCAAAATCCAACCAAAACAAGCAAACAACAAAAATTAGCACAAAAGTTCCATGACCCATTAAAAAAACTAAATCAAAACAAATACTCCATGACCCATTAAAGAAAAACCAAATCAAAGCAAGTTTGCTATAAGCCAAAACACAAAGACTTCATGACCCATTAAAGAAAAACCAAATCAAAACAAACCCATAAGCTAAAACACAAAGACTTACACTTTAAAGAAACTTGAACACATATAGCGATGTTTACATGTTTCTCCAAAACGTTGCTATATGGTTCCCCAAAATTTTTTGCACTATACGCTGGGTGGTGGGAACTTTCCCACCCAGTGAAATTTTGAGAGGGAAAAGGACAAAAATTTTGGGGAAACATATAGCGACGTTTTCAAAACGTCGCTATATGTTCCCCAAAACATTGCTATATGTTTCCCAAAAATTTTCTGGACTTTATGTTGGGTGTTCTTTAATAACTATAGCGACGTTTTCCAAAAACGTCGCTATAAACAAAAACTACGCCACTAAAATTGTACTTTTTGCAACATTTTAAGAAACGCTACTATTGTTTTGGGTTATAGCGACGTTTTTAAAAAAACATTGCAAATGCTCACTCTTTAGCAGCGTTTTTTTTTTTTTAAAATGTCACACTATACTACTTATAGCGGCAGATTTAAAAACGTCGCTAAAAAAAATGCCGCCTATACCCAGATTTCTTGTAGTGCTCGCACCTCATCGTTAACTAACACCATTGGCAATAATACTCCTTTGTTGGATCTTTTCCAAGATCATTTGTGTGGGCTTTATGGGCTTGATTTGTGCAATATACCATGTCCCTGCTTCAACTATGAAAGGGCCCACCCTGCTCCATTTGCAAAAGGGCTTTAAGTACACACCCCATTCCCACTCCAGCTACAAGACGATCCCAATAATCTTGTCACCTTTGCCCCACACCACCATGAGCTCTGATATCATTTGTTGGGTCCTAAATAATATTATCAACAATATTAGTAATCCAAAATAACAATAACACACAAAAATACGAATATTTACGTGGAAAACCCTCATTCCTTGAAGGGAAAAACCATGAGATAAACTCCAAATAATTTCATTATTATCAAATCAATTACAATAATTATTGTGTATGTCTCATGGCTAAAGAAAAATCTCTCTAGTTTTTCTTTGCTCTCACACACACACTAATTATCTCTCTCAAAGTGTAGACACTCGATTTTACATCCATAATTTAATCTTGGAAGATGGCTAAAATAACCATTCATATACCCAAAAAATTTAGAATTGCTTTGCATGCATTAATTCATTCATTGCATATCATAAAAATGATCTTGAAATTCTAACGGTCGTGACGGTATGCCCGATTCCTAAATCAAATCATCGGATTGAAAGATATCACATGATCAAATTTTCACAATCTGCATGCATTCTGTTTAGGTGAAACCGATCACGAGTGATTAATTGAAATTAATTTTGATTGGTTAATAATTGAAATTAATTAAATGAATTTTTGTGATTGGTTAAGTATTTTTCCTAAGGTGAGATTTGTTGCATGGGATAAAAACAAATAAGCTGATAATAATTAAAGAATGTAGATAGCTAGGCTTTTAGGATAATTATATTCAAAATAATTATTTTTAAAAACCTAATTATCACTTTGGGATGAGGTTTATCATGAAAATAACTCTTAAATTCGTCCAAATACAGTTTTAGAGTTGGAAGACACTTAAAAAACGTGCTAATCAAGTAGTAGATTTTAGATTCACGTTCCAAGGCACTTTTGGTATAGTAGAACTCAAAATTTGGACTAGGATATTTCTGGAAAAATTGTAGAGAATCGAATTTTCCTTCAACTAACAAAATTTCAGCTTAATCCAAATTTTGAGTAAAAGGATATGATCAAAATACTGAAGCTTGTTTTGATTTGAAAAATCAGCTTACTCTTATCCAAATCTCCTTTTTCTTTTAGGATTTTCCCCATACGTTTTTTGCTTATAATTGGACTTAATTTTTTTTTAAAACCTAGCTTATATTCTAAGCTGCTAACACCTCTATAAATAGGGGAGGTCTCCCAACATTCATAGGCCCTTCTTTCTGACCTTTTTTCTGATCCTTCTTTTTCTGATTTCTCTCTCCCCTTACATTAAAGAAGTTTTGGAAGCCCTACTTTAGGAACTTTTTTTTTGTTAAGAGGCTTCACTTAAATCCATAAAAAAAAAAAAAAAAAATTCTTTGAAGAACTCTTTCCTTGAGGATTAAGTTCATGCAAGTATAACTCTAACTTTGTTTCCATAATATGCTTTCATATATGTTTTAGTTTCCATGGACATGATGTTTTCTTTCTTGTTTAAATAATCATATTTCTCATATGTTATCACATGTTCTCTTTGTTGAGGGGAAAATGTTGATGTTCCCAAATAACATATGCGGTAGCCAAGCCGAAACTCGACAATGGGCTCTTGAAATAAAACCCAAAGGCTTTCGGTGTCGTGTAAGCCCGCCCAAGCAAGAGATAGAGGCTGCACCCTGACAAGAAGACAACAACAAAGCACGATAAACATGTTACTGTTGTTAGTTTGTTATATTATTAGTCCTTTTATAACATCATAGTTCAAATCGGTCCTCCAGCGGTAAGGGTAAAATTACACTTAGTCTAAAAAAAACAGATTTCAACAGTCCAATGGTCAATGATTAAATAAGTTTAAGAATGTGTTAACTCCTGGGGGTCCTTGCATGTATCGGTCAGGGGAGTTCATTGTACTTTTAGCCATCATTACATCAATGTGAGGGAAAAGTTCAATTGTTACATATACATTATATCCTTCAATTGTAAAATAAAAAGTAAAAATTAAAGGTTCCATGGGAAGAGATAGTTTCCAAAACATTATGGCCGTTATCATAATAATACTAAACAAGGATTAAAGGCTTCATTGTTACAAATAAAAGAGGAAAAATAAGATGGAATGAAGGGAGAGAGGGATCCCAGCTCAGTGCAGCAAGTATTAGACTAAGATTTTGGTGAGTGTGTGTTCATAAGGCATGAATGAGACAATATGGGTTGTTTTGAGAGAGTGAGATGAGATTAACTCTGAGGTTAAGGCTTTTTGTGAGTAGTGGGAGGCATTTATGAGCTGTGATTATGTAAAAGAAAGGAAAGAATGTCTGAGGTTAGATAAATGTGGGCTAAAGGGGATGAGTAGAGAGCTTAAGGAGAGCTAAACTATTAGCAAAATGACAAATAGACCAAGGGATTCAGAGGGAGTAGTTGTCCCTTTGTGGGCTAAGGTGCTTATGCTTATAATGGAGTTTAGAGAAGCATTAATTAACAAGCATCCAAAAAAAACATAGGTCTGATTCAAAGGAGCAGGTCAGCTGAATTAATAACCTGGATTTGGCCTAAAAATGGGAGATTTGTTTTTGGGGCTATTTTGCTTCTTTGGGCAAAGTAGTATTTGGAGTAATCTTGCATTAAATGCTAAGATTGCTGAGATTGTGTTCAGCCAATGGGATTAAGGCAAGTATTAAGGAAGAATCCTAGTGCTGCAACTGAGATTTGGACCCTAGGAAGTAGGATTCAACACCCCAAGCCAGGTGTCAAAGTTTAAGCCCACTTCAGAGGGTTCCGTTGGAGATCCCTTTATGCCCTCCAAACCACGTGTTCCCAATTTTTTCTTCTTTAGGATTCATGGGCTTGGCACATGAATCATGTCTTGAACGTTTTTAACATTTATAGTATCAATTTGTTGAAGTTTAGACAATTTGGTTCCAGCACCCCTTCCGCTAGAGGTGCAGCCTTGAGGAAGATGAAGGAGTCCCTTCATTCTTTTGACTTTAGTTAATATGACAGCCCTTGGGCACTACTCACGTTAGGTAGAAGGTGGCAAAAAACTGATGGGACAGCCCCTAGTTCATCCTCAAAGGCTTGGTCTTCTTGTAGGGCTAGTTGTTTCTTTGGTTAGGGATGAACAAGGGCTGGTTGCCCACTTTCAAGCCTCTTGCTGGGGACCTTTTTGGGTTGGAACTCTGCTCCATTTCAGCACTTTTAGTTGGGTCACATGACCCTTTCTTTGCTTGGGCTTGTTCCCTACTCCATGAGATTCTTGGGCCTACAAAATGGGCATTAAAGACATGCTTTGCCATGGGTATTTTACTCCCCATGGGCTTTAGTTGTTAGTGGAAATAAAATGAATCCATGAGCTTTAATAAATATTTATGATAGATTTTGGGTATTAATTTCCATGGGTTTTAAATAACAACTTGTATAGTTTCTCCTAATTTTTGCTATGGATTTCTTTGTAAATGATATTTTCTTTGGGGCTTTTTAAGTAATGACCTCCAATGTTTTTCTTGAGAATAATATTTACCATGTGTTTTTAAATAAATATGGTAACAATCACTATAATGAAGTAATGTGATGTTCTCATGAGTTTCTGTATAGATAATCATAATGGACATGTAGGATGAATAATTACCATGAGTTTTGGTAATAGATACTATGAATGTTGTGATGTAAGATAGATAGTAAACATGAGTTTATAATATGAAATAAATAAATGTCATGGGTCTAATAATCATGTCTTTCCATGGGCTTTTATGAGATGATTGCCATGGGTTTTGAGAGTAGATAATTCATAAATTCCATGAGCTTGTAATATTATAGTAATAGGTTTAAGGATCTAAAGTTTTGTTCATTATTGGACTTTTAGGTGAAATAGTTATGATATAGTATTTCGCCAAGTATTGATAACTTTGGGCTTTTGATAAATAGTGCCAAGTAGTTAGCTTGGGCTTTTAATAGTGCCAACGTAAGTTGGGCATTTGATGTTGCCAATGAGAATTGGGGTTTGGATAAATAAATCGCCATGGTCTCAAACCATGGGCTTTGATTATGGATTTGAATTCCATTGATAAAATTGTTTACCCATGAATTTGAGTCATTGGCTTTTCAAATATTGCCAAGTATAAGTATTCTTGGGCTTTAAATATAATAAGATTTGTGTATTGGGTTCATAGGGTCGGTTTTGGGCTTAGCTAAATGATGATAATAAAATTGGATAAAATAGCAGTTTTTTGGGCTTTTTGTAATAGTTTATATCATGACCCAATTTAGATAATGAGATATGAAATATTTGTGATTAACATAATAATAGAGCCAAAAAATGTTTGGGAAAACCCAATAACTTATAGTGGTATAAATAGGTGGTACTCAAATAAAGTTAGGTGTTAAAAAAAAGTACCCTAACACTCTTTTGCTTTCAAAAGTTTTCACAAGATTAATTGATGAACATGTCTAGATTTAGGGTTGAATCTTGCCTTAGAATTTTAGATCTGCAATTTTTCTTTGTGTTTTTTTTTTAAACTAAAATCAAATTTGCAAGTTTCCTTCATTTTTTTTAAGGCAAAAATGCAAAACTGGCCCTCTAACTTTTAGTTTTTGTCATTTCAATCCTCTAACTTTCAGTTTTGTCATTTCAGTCCTCTAACT
Source organism: Quercus wislizeni (assembly GCA_023055345.1). Lineage (NCBI taxonomy): Eukaryota > Viridiplantae > Streptophyta > Magnoliopsida > Fagales > Fagaceae > Quercus > Quercus wislizeni. The sequence goes on from JALGQJ010000003.1 coordinate 18,103,079, forward strand.
TTCAATTTTTGTTAATGTAGTATTCTGTTAGGTCTCAGTTATTACTGCCATTAAGTTTGACAATTTTTTTTTTGAAAATAATTTTTGTAATTAAAAGAAAATAAAAAAAAGCTGGAAAAAAAAAAAGAAAAAAAAAATGAAGAAGAAGAAGAAGAAGAAGAAGAAAGAAAACATGGAAGGACTCCCCCCCCCCCCCCCCCTTCAGTCTTCATCCTCAGCTAGATAAACGTTCATTTTTCTCAAGATCATCAAATCTAATTGTAATCCTCAGCGGAAGGCTCCACGCTAGCGTTCTAGAGCCTTCTGCTTTTGATCACGCTCATCAGACTCTTAATCAAATTTGGCACCGCTACCACATCATCCCAGGAGATCTAATCATGATCGTGATCGCTTCCTTCGTTCATTCCTCCTCCAACTCCTCTGATTCTCAACCTTCTAAACGCGACGTCGAGAGCAGAAAACGACACGACAGTGGTGAAGTCGTTGGAGGTGGTAGAGGAGCAGAGCAAAGCGTGGATGAAGAGGCTGAGTAACTTGTTGAGCTCGCAGTTGACGACATGGAGGTGGCTGTTCTCCTGGCAGAAAGCCTCCACTTCTCTGGTTGCCTCGCGAAGGCGAGTGAGGTACAGCGAATTCCAATTCATTATCTCCTTATGCTCCTATACGGTCCGAGAGCGGTACAGGCGGTTTGAGTCAGAGTTGGAGTTGGAGTTGGAGACCAAGTCCAAATTCTTATAGAAAAAAAGCTTACCTGATAGAAGCAACGAAGAAGAACATAGACTTTCTCTTCTGGTTTTAGAGAGAGAGCTCCTTGTTTGGTGGTTGTCTACTTTAAAGCATAATGCATATATTATGGTGGATTTGAGAGAGAGAGAGACTGATCTTGAAAGAGAGATCGAGATTTTTCCATTTTCCAGTTTTGATTATAGGGGAAGAGGAACACCGTCACCGTTGTAGTCCTCCCCACCGGTTCGATATAGGAGGGGTTGGAGCAAAGGAAGGTCGGTGGGGAGGACTACAACGGTGATGGTGTGGCCGCGGTGGAGTAATCGGTGGGTGAGGTCGAGGAGCGGTATGATGTGGCCTGAGGCTGGGTAGGCGTAAACAAGGATGTATGCATCGGTAGCAGTGGTGGCGGTGGACATGGCTAACAAGCTTTAGACTTTGGGTGACAGTTTTTAGAACACTATTTGTCTTTTGAGTTTGAGTCTTTGACTTCGTTTATGTCTGTGTGGGCTAATCTAATCTGTAGGTAAATAGTGAATTTGAATTCGTCATGCCTGGCGATAGCGTAGGTTTTTACTTTTCATCCAAGTAAAATTATTTTAAGAAGTATTTAAAAAAAAAAAAATGAAAGTGTCTAACTTTCTTAACAATTTTTTTTTTTTAATTTCTTCTAAAACTTTTTAAAATGGATAATTAATATATATTTTAAGAACATACATTAAGCGAACTCATATATTATAAGAGGAGATTAAATTTGATCAAATTCAATAAGTTGTAAAATTTTATATTTATATTTTAGTATGATCAAAGAACGATACTAATTATTTTCCCATTAAACTAAATTAATATATGGTAATTTAATTAGAATATATTCAATATTAATAAAATATAAATAAATAATAGTAATGATTTCTCAATACATTTAAACTCAATCACCTATTAAAATAGAACTTGATATTATTTTAAATGATTTTGTTAATGGATGCCCAAATGATATTTCTTTTTTATAGTATTTTATATTTCACATAAAAATAATATTAATAAAATGATTCATTAACAAATATTTCAAGGACACCTGTTAATCAAACCATATTATAAAAAATCCTAATATTATCAAGATTAATTATATAATAAACTTTTTATGATTTCTCTTTCAATGTTCAAAGTCAAAGAATCTATCAAAAAATAATGGGTAAATTTTGAATACAAGTGATTGGAGGAATGAGAGCAAAACTCGAAAAAATTGAGTTCCTAGACCTAAATGCCAAATAACACATTAAAGCATGCATATCCAACGACACTAATAATAGTTGTCAAATCATGAATCATGTCGTGAATCGATTCTTTTTTTTTCTGTATCGTGTATCGTATTGAATCATGTATTGTAAAATACACAAACACCTAATAAAATTATAAAATAATTATAGATATACATATATAAAAGGTATATTCATTATAAATTCAAAATATATTCAACAAATAACCAATTTAATCATTACTTATGTAATAAAATTTAACAAAGCTAACTAAATAAGTCAAATTAACTTATGTTTATAACATGCACATTCAAATTAATTAAACTCAGAAGTAATACATGATATATGAACCATGTGGGGATGAAAGGGCCGAGTAGGGGTATTGGGCTGTAGGCCATGACCAAGGACGCCAAGAAGCCCGAGGACAACCATGTACTAATAAGGACAAGAAAGTTAAGAGGCCAAGGACGATGGCCAATAACAACAAACAGATGATGTTGTCCAAGGAGCCAAACTTCCTTGGATAACAAAATGGAAGTTTGAAGCCCGACCACCCAACAAATACTAGGCATGGGGCAACCATGCTTGGGAGGATAAGCTTCAGAAAGGTGAGTCAACAAAGAACTGAGAAATATCTAGGAAGAAGGCTGCTACCATCAAATTAAATGCTCTGTCCCTAACCAACTGGCCGCATTAATGTGGAAGTGATGCCTGAACAGTGATTTTTAGCCTTACAACTACACATAGAGATTTCATAAAAGTTCTGATGGGACAAGCATCTAGAAGATTAGTTATTTGATCAACAAGTGGAATGCTAAGATGGGAGAAGGAGAAGGAGTATAAAAGGGAAAGAATTCCTTTACATGAGGGGGACATTTGAGAAAAGAAAGGGTAGAGAAAAAGAACTAAATGTAACTAAGAACTCTAGGTATTTGTACAAGTTCAAAAAAAAAAAAAAAATATATATATATATATATATATATATATATATATATAAGAACATACCTTCCTCAGATTCAAACAATGAGTGTTTTTCTCTTCAAGTTATACCTCTCAATCACTATAACATTAAACCAATTCATTGTGATTCTTACTTGATTCATTAAGTTTTCATCAATTAAACTCACTCTCTAACAAATCTATTGTTGTGGGCTTGTTGGGCCATTGTTCATGTCTGTTGGGCTTTGGGTCAATTTGTGTCCTTACAAACCAAAATAATAATATCTTTTCATCGTCTTGGCTAATAAACTCCATCTAAGTCAATGTTATCATCATATTCAGCATCTTACAAAATTATTTTTTCATATACATTTTCTTTATTCTAATAATTTTTTCTTGGGATTCTAGCTTTTTAGACTCAAAATAATAAAAACAAAATAAAAAATAATTATATTTTCATTCAATACATTATTAATAGCATAGAAAATAAATTTGTACATATGAAAGTGAGTATTATTAGTCTAAATTTTGTAGGAGAAAGAGAAGGGACGAAAAAAACTTAGGGACTTGCTATTTCATTAGACTCGATTAAGTTTCCCAATAATTTTTTGTTAACAAAGTCTAACAACTTGTTTAAATCAAACAAAACCACAAATTTTAACACCCCCCCCCCCCAAAAAAAAACTCATTTGAAACCCACATGTCTATGTTTCGTACTTTCGTACGATACGTACAATTCATACAATACACACCAATATATCATACAATTCATGAGCACTTACGATATGCTCTTACGATACGAAACTAGTTGTACACGATATGATATGTATCGCGTATCGTATGATACTAACAACTATGCTTATTAGGCTCAAGATTGACAATCATGATTCCAATCATCTACATTTTCATATGGCGGCTTATTTTCACTTCTATACACGTAGTCCAAGCTTTGCATGACTATTAAGATCTCTGATTTAGGGGTGACAATTCGTGTTCGTGTCGTGTTAACTCATGAGTATCTGACTATATAGGTCAACAATAACCCAACACGTTTATTAAATGGGTCAAGATTCCTCAACTCTCACACGACCCATTTATTAAATGGGTCAATTGTGTCAACCTATTTATCAGATTTTATCAAAAAAAAAAATTTAAGAAAAAGCAAACAAATAAATATTTTTAATATAAAATTCAAAATTAACGAGTAACTACATCACAAATAATTATTCAAAACTAAATCATATCTCAATATCACAAATAATCAATCACGATATGTTAAAGAAAATAAACCACAACAACCAATAAATTTATATACCTAGGGTTTGAAGGGTATATTGGTAAAATGTCATTTAATTAAACAGGTTAACGGATTAAACGGGTTCCATAGGTTGAACACTAAGCCAACCCGTTTATTAAATAGGTCAATCGTGTCAACCTGAATATGACATGAACCCATTAAGTCTCAACCTATAACCTGTTAATTTCGTGTCGTGTAGGGTTCGTAGATGGTATCCAATTTTGCCACCCCTACTTAGATTATAGAGATTCTAGAAATACAATGCTTAGCTTGAGTTAGTTAGTAATTAATGTTTAGTAGGATAAGGTAGAGTAATTAATCACAATCCCTAGCATACTAATAAAATTGCAAAGGTGAAATTTGATGATATTGGGTGGAGGGAAATTTCTTATCTATAATGGGAATTATTCATGTCGTGTAGGGTTCGCAAATCGTATCCAATTTTGCCACCCCTACTTAGATTATAGAGATTCCGGTAATACAATGCTTAGCTTGAGTTAGTTAGTAATTAATGTTTAGTAGGATAAGGTAGAGTAATTAATCACAATCCCTAGCATACTAATAAAATTGCAAAGGTGAAATTTGATGATTTTGGGCGGAGGGAAATTTCTTATCTATAATGGGAATTATTAAATTTGCTTGAGTTTCAAACTCCTACGCCAAAAGAACTTGGTGTTTAAAATACAGTGGATGTTAAAAGAATCTAATAACTACATATAATGTTTTTTAAATTTATAATTTGCTGATTGAAGGTATAGATTTGAATACTGAATGTCTCTATTAGAAACACTAAGAAGTGCCAACCTATAAGGCTCTTGGTAATATGGTTGAAGTTTTAGCTTTTCATGTTAATTTCCTTGTCTTTTCTCTCAATCTTAATCAATTAAAGACAAATTAAGAATTTTGAACATGTTTTAAACTTTTTCGTGTCAACTTCCTATAACTAATTTTTATATTTGTTGATTTACCCCCATAGGTATTAATTTGCTTAAAGTAAATAAAAATACAATTGTATTTTAACAAATCAAAGAGAGAGAGATGCTAAGAGCTTAATAGATACTTTTGATGTTTCCAATGAAAACATGTAAGATTCAAAACATGTACTCCAAAATTATTGATGTGGGGACCAGTTGCCTATGGAGTACTATTTGGGATAAATGGGCTGGGCCTGTGGCCCAATGATCCAGTCCGAGGATGCAGACATATCCGAGGACGATCAACTAAGGTAGAATTGGAAATTGCATTACAGGAAGAGTTGAAAGTCATTTATAATAAACCTAAATCTATCCGAGGTGGAAAGTCACCTCGGAACATTTGTCCGAGGAGGTTTGAAACATCTCTATCCCCTTGGATACTGTTTTAAGGGAACTTTATGACAGGGGGGCCAAATATTGGATAAGGGATGAGGACGAAGGATAACAAATATCTGTAAAAGCTGTTACCTCCACATTAAATGCTTCCCAGCTAACTCTCTGGCCGCATTAATGTGGAGGTGATACTTGAACAGTGAATAAGCAGCCTTACAACTTGTGGTAGAAGGTTCAAGGAGGTGTGAGATGGGACAGGGAGAAGCTCCCATATCCCAATTTACACGTGTACGGTAAGAATGGTACTAAAATCATGATTATAACATGAAAATGTGTCAAAAGAAAAAGGGATTGGAAAAACATATAGAGAAAAGATTAAGAAATACGACACAAAAGAAAGAACTCCAGATTCTTGGTTATACTATTCAGGCTATGCCGAGGACGATTTTTATATCTTCTACTTACAACTATCCTTCCAAACCATCCACGATTGTTACCTCATTTTTAAAATCAGGCTAGTTCTTTCTCCCACACTCTACAAATTTATTGTTTGGGCTTGTTGGGCCAGAACCCAATCCTGTTTTGGGGTCCAAGCCAAAACTGGTCCTTACAATTGGCACCGTCTGTGAGGAGAGCTTGATCTGATCAGAAGGAGATTTCGGTTTAGTGTTGGAAATGGAAGAGTCAGGTTCGCACCAACCGACGATTGGGCCACATCAAGATAACGTTAATCCACACCAGGCGGAATCAGGGGGTTCTCAACATAATAATTCAATCGTAAACCCTCAACAAAGGGGAGATCATGAAGGAAGTGTGCAAACAACACATACTAGCAAGAGTCAATCACGAGGGAAGAGCCATGTCTCCCATGCAAAGAATGAAAGAGACATGCAACGTGAGATTGACGAGTTGAAGAAGAAGTTGCATCGCGCACGGTGAAGGCGCTCATCACCTAATTCCGAGCCTTCTTCCGAGGAGACAAATGATGCCACGTACAGGCGAAGATCCAGAATTCCACCCAGTGAAACTTTCTCTGACGACGAGGAATATAGCCATAAGCGTAAGAATAAGAGCCCAACTCATAAGGGCCTTGGAAACAATGCCATGAACGAAGCGTTAAATCAGGTTGCTAAGTCGCCTTTCACACGAAGGATAGAGGGTGCGAGCCTCCCTTGGCGATTTCATCAATCGACCTTCTCCCTTTATAATGGTCGGACGGATCCAGTGGAGCACGTCAGTCATTTTAATCAAAAGATGGCCGTTCATTTTAAGGACGAAGCCTTGATGTGTAAGATCTTTCCATCTAGCCTAGGTCCGATGGCGATGAGATGGTTTAATAGCTTGAAGGCGAATTCTATTGATTCCTTCAAGAAGCTTACCTAATATTTTGGCGCTCGCTTTATCACATGTAGCAGGGTTCCATTGCCTCTGGGATCTTTGCTCTCTATATCCATGCGAGAGGGGAAAACTTTGAAAGCTTACTCAGATAGATACTGGGAGATGTTCAACGAGATAGACGAGAGCTACGATGATGTGGCCATTAGTACGTTCAAGGCTGGACTACCAGCCGAGCATGATTTGAGAAAGTCCCTCACTGGTAAAACTGTTACCAGTGTACGCTTGTTGATGGATAGAATTGATAAGTATAGGAGGATTGAAGAGGATCAGTTACAGGGAAAGGGGAGGCGAAGGTGATCCCTCAAGAGAGGAGGGATTCCAGGTCGGATCGGATCCAGAACAATTGACCTCGGAGAGACTTTACAGGGCAGTCTGGATCTACCAACGCGCAGGTGGTCAATGTTGTATTTCGAGAGCCAGTGCAGAAAGTCTTGGAGAAGGTTAGGAATGAACCATTCTTCAAATGGCCAAATAAGATGGTAGGAGATCCTGTGAATCACAACCAAAACCTGTACTGCCATTATCATTAGGATCATGGACACACTACTGAAGATTGCAGAACTTTTTGGGATCATTTGGAACAATTGGTCCGAGAAGGGAAATTAAAGCATCTCTTGCATCACTCTAGTGGCCGAGGAGGCCAAGCGAGCTCAGCGTTTCAAGGAAATGCTGCGTCAAGACCTCCTCTCGGCACCATAAACGTCATATTTGCTGCTCTAGGGAGGACCAGATCTTGTCCTTCCAGGATAATGTCAGTATCTTGTTACTCAGATGAGGACTCTAATTCAATGCCGAAAAGAGTCAAGATGAATGTCCCACTGGTGTTAAGCTTTTCGGATGCGGACAAACAAGGAACCATATCGCCACACGACGATGCTTTGGTGGTTACGCTTAGAATTGGTGGGTATGATGTGAAGAGAGTTATAGTTTACCAAGGCAGTGCAACTGAGATTGTGTATCTTGACCTTTACAAGGGGCTAGGTTTAAAACCTGAAGATTTAACAACCTACAACTTCCCTTTGGTAAGTTTCAAGGGTAAAATGATTGTTCCTAAGGGGCAGATAAGATTGTCCGTGCAAGCTGGTACAGATGTGGTTGAAGTGGATTTTATTGTGGTAGATGCATTTTCTCCTTATACGGCCATCATGGGCAAACCTTGGCTACACTCCTTGGGAGCTGTTTCATCCACCCTTCATTAGCAGGTAAAATATCCCTCTGGTGGCCAAGTGCTGGAGATAATAGGAAGCTAGTCTATGGCTAGGCAATGCTTAATAGTAGCTATTCAACACAAGCTTGAGGTTGACACCTCGGCCATTACTAAAAACGATTTATAGCAGCTAGAAACTCTGGTATCTCTGTTCAGTAGGCCAGCCGACGAGGTGAAATGCGAAGACCTAGAAAGGGTGGTCATCGGAGATGATCCGGAGAGGTTCTTTTAGATTGGAACTCAGATTCTCTTCCTGGAGAAGGAGCAGTTGGTTGATCTTCTGAGAAGAAATGTAGATGTGTTTGCATGGGATGCCTACGAAACCCCAGGGCTAGATCCAAAGTTTATTTGTCATCATTTGAATGTGAATCCATCCATTACTCCAAAAAGGCAACCACCTCGGTGCCCGTCTAAGGAACATGTAGAGGCTGTCAAGAGTGAAGTGACCAAACTTAAGCAAGCAAGGGCTATTAAAGAGGTGTTTTACCCTCAGTGGTTGGTTAACACCGTAGTGGTAAAAAAGAAAACAGGAAAGTGACGCGTGTGTGTGGACTTTACAGATCTTAATAGGGCTTGTCCTAAAGACCCTTTCCCTGTGCCTCGGATAGATCAATTGGTAGATGCGACGGTAGGCCATCCTCGGATGAGCTTTCTGGATGCCTTTCAAGGATATCACCAGATACCCTTGGCGTTAGATGATCAGGAGAAGACAGATTTTGTTACTCCTGTAGGAAACTATCACTACAAGGTGATGTCTTTTGGCCTGAAAATGCAGGGTCAACTTATCAATGGATGATGACTAAAATGTTTGAACCACAGTTAGGTAAAAATTTCGAGGTCTATATTGATGACATGGTTGTAAAGAGCAAGTTCGTGTCCGAACATGTAACGGATCTTACAAGCATTTTCGAAATCCTGAGGGAGCACAAGCTGCGTTTGAACGCGTCTAAATGTTCTTTTGGAGTGGGTTCAGGAAATTTTTTGGGGTACATGGTAACCCACAGGGGAATTGAGGTAAACCTAGACCAAATTAAAGCCATTAATAATTTGCAACCACCTCGGAATCCCAAAGAGGTACAGAAACTTACTGGAATGATGGCCTCTTTGAATCGGTTTATATCCAGATTGGCAGATAGGTGCAGGCCTTTCTTCCTTCTGCTGCACAAATGGAAAGAATTTGAGTGGTCCGAGGAGTGTGTTGTGGCATTCTAGGAACTTAAACAATATTTATCTCACCCGCCCATTATGTCTAGCCCCGTGGTGGATGAAGTTCTTTTTGCTTATATTGCAGTAGCCCTCTATGCCATAAGCTTTGTGCTCATACGAGTAGATAGTGGTATACAATGACCAGTCTATTATGTGAGAAAGTCACTTAATGAAGCCGAGGTGCGCTACTTGCCGTTGGAAAAGGCAATATTGGCAGTGGTCCATTCTACAAGAAAGCTTCCCCATTACTTCCAAGCACATACTGTGGTCATGCTTACTCAGCTCCCACTCAAGTCAGTACTCAGAAGTGCGGATTATACTAGAAGGATCACCAAGTCGGGCACGATCCTAGGGGCTTTCGATATAAAATACATGCCTCGTACTTCTGTAAAGGGACAAGTGCTCGCCGATCTGGTGGCTGAATTTGCTGAATGTCCTGAGGAAATAGATGGGGAAAATCATAACCTGGGTGAAAGATTAATCGACGTGGTCTCTATCCAATGTCCCATGCCTTGGGAATTGTATGTCGACGAGGCAGCTAACCAGCGAGGATCAGGGGTGGGGCTAGTTCTAGTGTCACCAGAAAAGATTACTATTGAAAAATCCTTAAGGTTAAGTTTCTCAGCTACGAATAACGAAGTAGAGTATGAGGCTTTGCTAATGGGGATGATGATGGTCCAAAAAATGGAGGGAAAGGCAGTGAAATTTTTTTCAGACTTAAAACTAGTGGTGGGTCAAGTAAAGGGTGATCTGGAAGCACGTGATCCAAGAATGCAGGAGTACTTGTGCCAAATTAGGAGTATACAAGCAAAATTTAAAATCTTTGACTTGTCTCATATTCCTAGAGGTGGAAATACGCATGCAGACTCTTTGGCTACCCTCGCCACGATCTCAGCGCAGGATTTGCCCCGAGTAGTACTCGTTGAAGACCTGTGTACACCTACTTCATTACACCATGGTATGCCTCGGACCCACCAGATCAAGCTAGGCCCGAGCTGGATGGATTCCATATCACTATTTTTGGAAAAAGATATACTGCCTGAAGAGATGTCCGAAGTTGAAAAAGTACGGAGAAAAGCTCCACGGTTTTGGCTGTCCGAGGATAGAAAGTTATACAAGCACTCTTTCTCTGGCCCCTATTTGCTTTGTGTACACCCCGAGGCATCAGAATCACTTCTAGAGGAGCTCCACGAAGGGGTTTGTGGGAGTCATACATGAGGAAGATCCCTGTCTCATAGGGCTCTTACCTAGGGATATTGGTGACCAGACATGCAAAAGGAAGCGCAAGAATACGTTAAGAAATGCGATCAGTGTCAAAGGTTCGCGCCAAATATTCAACAGCCTGGAGGAGTTCTCAATCCTCTTTCTAGCCCTTGGCCATTTGCTCAATGGGGTTGGACATTGTGGGACCTTTCCCCAAAGCGGTAGGAAATAAAAAATACCTACTAGTCTATACGGACTATTTTACTAAATGGGTCGAAGCTGAGCCTCTAGCTAATATCAGGGATGTTGATGTTAAAAGATTCATTTGGAAGAACATTGTTATACGATTCGGGGTTCCTTATGTGCTCATCTCGAATAATGGCCTTCAATTTGACAGCAAAACCGTCAAGAAATACTATTTTGATTTAGGTATAAAGAATAGGTATTCCACTCCGACCTATCCGCAGGGAAACGGACAGGCTGAGGCTGTTAACAAGGTCATAGTGAACAGACTTAAAAAGATATTAGACAACGCCAAAGGAAAGTGGGTGGAAGAGCTACCACATGTCCTTTGGACATATCGAACAACGCCTCGAAAGTCCACAGAAGAGACCCCTTTCTCAATGACATATGGGGCTGAGGCTGTAATCTCATTGGAGAATGATTTCCCAACGATGAGAACTAGCACTTTCACCACAGATGGAAATTATGAGCTGCTGAAGAAGAATTTGGATCTGGTTGAAGAACGGAGAGAAAATGCAATGGTGCAGCTAGCCTATTACCAGCACAAGCTTAAGCAAGGCTATGATATGAATGTAAAGTTAAGGCCATTGGCCCCAGGAGACTTGGTGTTAAGAAAAGTTTTAGGAAATACTAAAAACCCTGCTTGGAGAAAATTGGGGCCTAACTAAGAGAGACCATATCGCATCACATCAGTGGCAGGGATAGGTGCGTACTACTTGAAAGATTTAGATGAAAAAACTGTATTCCATCCTTGGAATGTAAACAACCTGAAAAGGTACTGCTATTAATAAGATCAGTCTCTTTATGATTCCCTTCGAGTTTATCCTAAGTATATATCATGAATCCTATGACATCTTTTGAAATATTAAACAGAAACTAAGTTATGTTAGGTCCTCGGATCACAAATTTAGTAGAAATTAATATCCTATGACATTTTTTGAAATATTAAACAGAAACTAAATTATGTTAGGTCCTTGGATCACAAATTTAGTGGAAATTAATATCCTACGATATCTTTTGAAATATTAAACAGAAACTAAGTTATGTCAGGTCTTCGGATCACAAACTTAGTGGAAATTAATATCCTATGACATCTTTTGAAATATTAAACAGAAACTAAGTTATGTCAGGTCCTCGGATCACAAATTTAGTGGAAATTAATATCCTATGACATCTTTTGAAATATTAAACAGAAACTAAGTTATGTCAGGTCCTCGGATCACAAACTTAGTGGAAATTAATATCCTATGACATCTTTTGAAATGTTAAACAGAAACTAAGTTATGTTAGGTCCTCGGATCACAAACTTAGTGGAAATTAATATCCTATGACATCTTTTGAAATGTTAAACAGAAACTAAGTTATGTCAAGTTCTCGGACCACAAACTTAGTGAAAATAATTATCCTTACAAAACTCAGGGAAGTATTCAGTAGAGTCTAAGTTGTGTTAAAACCTTTAGACCACGATCTTGAATACAAATTATTATTCTTTGGACTAAGTTATGACCCAATTTATAAGCCCTGATATGCCTCATAGATATCAACTAAGGGTGTTTCAATGTGTTCATGTCTTGCTTGTTACTTAAACGTTGAGATATTGCCTTGAAATTGGGAAACCTGTCAAAAGTTAATAAATGGAAAGCATATTTTGAAAATAAGGGGAATTAGTGGTTATATTTTGTTCAAACTATGAGTTCAGGCACATGAAATTGAATTCTCATTTGTCTCCGCGAGTTTTGCTCCTTTATAGAGTATACTTGAGTGTGAACAGAAAATAAGATAAAGTAAATATCACGCAAATAAAGAAAACAATGGTACTAACATATATTACTTGGAATAAGAAAGTTCATACATTAGTAAAATTAATCTTCAAGTACAAAAAATGAAGTTACAACAACTTTCATTATCCTAAAAATAAAAACTAAGGCTTCAGCTTTATTTGGACTCTGGACTTGGGGTCCTTGTCAGCTACTTCAGGAGGGATTTCTTTCTCTTTCTCTTTCTCCTTAGAAGCTCCTTCCACAAGCAAAATAGTTGAAGCTAGTTCCTTTTCAAAGCCTTGAGAAGTTGCCCCAGGCTGAAGAGCCTTAGCTACTTTGTCCGAGGAGGAGTCCTTCAGAGTTTCAGGCTCTTTGTCCTGCTCCTGCTGACTGGATGAGGGAGGATGCTGAGGTTAGGCCTCTTCGGCTGGCTGGGAGATTGAAGGAGCTGCCTCTTTCTGGTTTGGAATTTGTAGGGTAGGAGGAAAGATGATGTTCTTTGGCTTCCTCAGCTAGGAAGAAGCATCAATCCCAGCTCAATTGAGGGCTTCTTCCCAAGTCTGAGTACAGTAGGCACGACATACGGTGGGGACCTCTGCCCTTAAGGCATCCTCGGTCTCAGCCACGCCGACGTCATAACCATGTTGCTCTGCTTCATCTCTCTCCTTCTCAGCTTGGGCTTTGGCTTTCTCAGCTTCAACTTTGGCATTTTCAGCCTGATCTCTAAGTCTTTGAGCCTCCTCCAATTGCTTCTTCAGAGCTGCCAACTGCTCCTTAGAAGTAGCCAGTTGGTCATTGGCCTCACGTGCCAACTTCCTCTGGCTCTCAGCTTACCTCTCAGCACCCTCCAAGGCTGCATCTGCGCTTTTTCGAGCTTGCTCCTTGGCAGTCAGTTTATTTTTCAAATCGTTGTTGCTGTTTTCAGCAATGGCCAAGGTTTGCACAGCAGCAGCCCTCATTTTCTTCTCTTCATCCAGTTGCTGATAGAGGGAGTTGGTCATCTCCTCGAGCCTGAATGTATTTTGAACAGCCTTGAAACGAAAAGGAAGGAATGAGTATTACATCAAATTAAAAAAAAAAGAAAAACAGCAAGGGAGAATAAGGACATACCATGCCCAAAAACATTTTGGTATGAAGGAAGACTTCACTCCTCCTAAAACCTCGCAGCTTCACCATATCTTTGGAGAGCAGAAGGGTTTGCTCCAGCTCCGACGCAACATGACACCCAATGCCCCCATTGAAGTCCCTGATTGATGCATCATCCATCAGGGGCTCACCACCAAGCATGGAAGCTGGAAGCCATGCTTGGGGCTCTGGGAACTGACTATCCGCCCTTTCTACACCTCGGCTGGGGGCATGGCTAGTCTTTTGTTGCTTCTTCGCCCTATGGGCTTCTTCTTCATTGGAGGGACGAGGTCTTCCAGTCTCCATTACCTCTTTCCCCTTTTGTTCCCTCCTGTTTTTAGGATCAACCTGTTCGGTCTTGGAGGGCAGGGTTGGCTGAGGAGCACGAGGAGGAGACCTTGGTGGAGGAGGTGGAAGCTTGGGCTGAGAAGATTTCCCAGCTTCTCCTCTTTCTAGCTGGCTCTCCAACAGTTCCTGCAAGCTTTTTTGGGGTTTCCTTTAGATACCCATCTCTTCTGGCACGTTCTTGAGGGGTGAAGGTTGGTTAAAAACCTCAAACTCGTTTGTGGACACAGTGAGGTCCACAAAGCCCTCTTCTCCTTGTTCCTTTTCTTCTTCCTCCTCTACTTGAAGGATGGGTGAAGGAGATGGTACTCCTGCTGAAAGGATGGCAACAGGTATTGGTTGGGTGAGCGGTGAATTTCTGGGGAGAGGAACGCCTTCAGGAACTATGAACCCCTCGTAGGCAACACTGATGTGGTGGAGCCGAGGATCTTTGGCCCTTATCACGCACCTCGGAGCTTGGAATGCGCGGGAGATGGGCTTGTATCTAAGGATGAGGTGTGCTGCTCTCAATTGACCGTCAGCTTCGTTGACGTACACCTCGGATTGTAGGATCCTATCTAAGCTCGCCTTATTAACTAGGTGGAGCAAAGGTGCGATGGAGTTGGGATCTGCAAAACCATTAAAACCAGAAAAAATATACTTCAGTAATAGTAAAGAGTAAGGGAAATAGAAGAACTATACAAGTTACAATATAACACTTAGCAATTGACCTCCCACCTGGTGTACCCTCCTTAACTAGACAAGGTAAACTGTCATGCCATTGCCCAGAAAAAAATCAAAAAGTCGTCTTTTAGTCCCTTATTTGATACAGGGAGGCATTGGATCAACCTTACTGCAGGGTTCCTTGACTTTAAATAATATCCCTGCCCCTATAAATTGTGCAGATTGTATATCCAGTTCACGTCGTGATGGATTATGTTTAGGTTCATCCTCTCATTTAGGGCTTCTATACTCCCTAACACCCTAAACATATTTGGGGCACATTGTGTGGGAGAAAGCCTAAAAAATCTAAGGAAGTTCCTAGTGAGGGTACCCATAGGGATGATCATCCCTCCCTCTATAAAGGCAATCATGGGGATGACCACCTCCCCTGTTTTTCTCTCGTCAAACCACTCCCCCTGTGCAGCGTACCTAACGCCCACATGTGGGGGAATGTTGTATTTGGTCTTGAAACTCTCCATCCCTTCCTCGGAATCCACTAAATGCTTGAATCTACCCATCTTCTAAGAATTCTTTAAAGGAAATTTCGCAAGTCGAAATAAAAACTGAGATAAGTTCAGGGAAACTTACAGGTTTGAAAAGTGGTCCTCGGACAAGGTGTTTGTATTTGTAGATGCACAAGAAAGTGAGAGAGAGAGAGAGAGAAAGACAAGTTCAATGTACGGGTTCTAAAATAACACAACTGTTGAAGGTGAAAAGGAATTGATTTGAAAGCTTATTTATAATGGCACAGAAATTGCGAGCAGGAGATTTCCCACCCGTATTCCAAGAGAACCCATCCTCCTTTAGATTCCCATCCTACCGTTGAACGTGGGGGATAGGGGAGTCGCCAAAATTAAATAAAGGCACGCTCAGAGCGCTGAAGCGTCAGGGACATGCCTTAGGAGGATAAACACGTCTTTTTGGGATTTAGCTAAACGAAACAAAATCATATAGGGAATAGGATGGGGATATCAAAATCCTCATTTCCTCCCGATGAGTCGAAAAGCAAGATTTTGAGGGGCTATTGTGGGGACCAGTTGTCTCTGGACTACTGTTTGGGATAAATGGGCTGGGCCTGTGGCCCAATGATCTAGTCCGAGGACGCAGACATATCCGAGGACGATCAACTAAGGTAAAATTAGAAATTGCATTGCAGGAAGAGTTGAAAGTCATTTATAATAGACCTAAATCTATTCGAGGTGGAAAGTCACCTCGAAACATTTGTCCGAGGAGGTTTGAAACATTCTATCCCCTTGGATACTGTTTTAATGGAACTTTATGACAGGAGGTCAAATATTGGATAAAGGATGAGGACGAAGGATAACAAATATCTGTAAAAGCTGTTATCTCCACATTAAATGCTTCCCAACTAACTCTCTGACCGCATTAATGTGGAGATGATACCTGAACGGTGAATAAGCAGCCTTACAGCTGGTGGTAGAAGGTTCAGGGAGGTGTGAGATGGGACAGGGAGAAGCTCCCATATCCCAATTTACACGTGTACGGTAAGAATGGTACTAAAATCTTGGTATATAACATGAAAATGTATCAAAAGAAAAAGGGATTGGAAAAACATATAGAGAAAAAATTAAGAAATACGACACAAAAGAAAGAACTCCAGATTCTTGGTTATACTATTAAGGCTACGCCGAGGACGATTTTTATATCTTCTACTTACAACTATCCTTCCAAACCATCCACGATTGTTACCTCATTTTTAAAATCAGGCTAGTTCTTTCTCACATACTCTACAAATTTATTGTTTAGGCTTGTTGGGCTAGAACCCAATCCTGTTTTGGGGTCCAAGCCAAAACCGGTCCTTACAATCGATGTATCCACACAAAAAAGAGAGAGATTTTGAAAAATTACAAATAATCTACATGCTTTTAAATAAAACTTGTGATGTGCTTTTATATTAGAACCGCATCTATCTCCTTTACATGCATTTGTTTCTTAAATGAAAAAAATCATAGGTATATAATTCAAACCAAAAGTACTCTTTATTAGCATCTTAATACACGGAAAAGAATGCAATAAAGATGTGGTCTTTTTTTCCTTACTGTTTTTTCTTCACTACGATCAAAAAGTAAAATTTCAAAACATTCATTCCATTTTTTACTCTCACTGATGTGGGAAACTTGTACTAATTCTCTCACATATTACCTACGGCTAACAATCAACCACATTAACATATGTCAAATTTGTTGTCAAATTCTTAGTTTATACGTTCTAATTTTGACAACACCTAGGTAGTCGCTCCACAAACTCATCCAAATCTTTATCCGAGCTCCCTCCTTTGATCGAACCCAAAGCTGCATCACTAAGCTCCTTAACTCGGACTCTCTCTAGTCTTGTTGCCTTCACCGACTCCACCAATAGATGAGCTAACTTTGAGGGCTCAGGAATATTCTCTATATTCTCACCAGCTCGAATTCCCACGCCTAGCTGATCAACCAGTAGTCTTGCATTCGTGAACTGATCTGAAGCCATTGGCCATGTCAGCATCACCACCCCAGCAGTGATCCCTTCCAACACTGAGTTCCACCCACAGTGAGTCAAGAATGCACCCACAGCTCGGTGCTTCAGTATAGCCACTTGTGGAGCCCATCCTTTAATCACCAAACCCCTACCCTCCACACGATGTTCAAACCCATCGGGAATCACACCCACATGCCGCCCATCCAGGCCCCTCACACACAAAATAAACTCGACCCCACTTTGCTCCAAAGCTGAAACCAACACATCCATTTGTTTAGTATTCAACGTTGTACGACTCCCAAAGCATACATAAACAACGGAGTTGTCATTTCGCGAATTTAACCACGCCATCACTTGTTCACATGGTATTGAGCTGGACCCACCTCTGCTAGCGGATCCAACCACGTCATCTTCAAGAGGTAATAACGGGCCCACAGCCCAGACTCGATCGTGCCCGAGTTCGGTCCTCAAATGATCCAAGTAAACTCGCTCCAACTCAGTGAACGAGTTGACAACCAAACCCCAGCTAGCGAAATTATCAAGCATGTTGTTTTTGCTAAATTCCCAATCTGGGTCTCCTTCTTGACAGTTTTTATACTGATTAGGGAGTTGCCGCCAAGGGTAAACTGGGGAATTAGGGATTTTAGGTAACAAGACCTGAAAATCCATATCTTCAGGATCTTCATTTTTGGGCAAGTCACGCCATAGTGAGAAAAGAACTGACAAGCCAGAAGCACCGGAGGGAGAGAAGACGACACGTGGCAAGCCGAGTTGTTTAGCGAGGTGGTGGGTCCAGCCGAGGAAGAAATCGGAGATTATAGCTATGGGGGGTGAAATGTGAGAATGGAACCAGTTGAGGAGAAGTGGGTAGTGAAGATCACGCATGGCTTGGTCCTTGGCCATGCGACTTTTCCATGAGGGTGTGGGAGGTTCAGGAGCTGGGAGAACTAAGGGGTGGAGTGAAGAAGGGTGGAGAGAAAGGAGGGGTTGGAGCAAAGGGAGGTTGGTGGGGATGACTACAACAGTGACGGTGAGGCCGCGACGGAGTAATTGGTGTGTGAGGTCGAGGAGCGGTATGATGTGGCCTGAGGCTGGGTAGGTGTAAGCAAGGATGTGTGCACCGGTGGTGGTGGTGGACATGGCTGACAAGCTTTAGACTTTAGATGACAAAGCTTTTGACTCTCTGGCCGTGTGGGTAAATCTATATATCTAATCTTTAGGTGAATAATGAATGTGAGTTCGTCATGCCTGACGATAGCGCGATAGCTGGGTTTTCACTTTTCAATGGTTATAATGGTTGACCACCCATTTTGGAAAAATTTTGATATATAAGAAATGAAAAAAATTATTAAAATATTAATTTTTTATTTTTATAAATGTTTAAAAAAAATATTTTAACTATTAATCTAAGAACATCAATTAATATTTTTTTTTAATAGTAAAGCAATGCTACATGGAGACAAATATCTCTATTATAAGAGGAGATCAAATTTGATCCAGTAAGTTGTAAAAATGTCTATTTATATTTTAGTATGATAAAAAAAAAAACAAAACAAATTATTTTCACACTAGATTCATCACCAGGTATTTTGTGCGTGTAATAATACTTTTATTTATTTATTTAGGTTCAGTATTATAGTGTTTAAAAGTAATATATAAATAACTGTATTTTTTTTTTTTTAAGAAAGAGATAAGATAACATAGAATAATATTTAAAAATGAGATAGAAATAGTATCTTAAGTTTTAAGAAAAATGGAAAATATAAAGAAAAAAGTCTAAAACTTTAGAACAGTAAATTACTTTTTTAATTAGTTTTTTTTTTTTAATTTAAAATCATTCAACTAAAATATATGGGTATTTTAAAAAGTTTAAGAATTTGTGTGAGGGTATTTTAGTACGTAAAATGTTAAAATCCAAATGGGAATCCTATTATTAATAGTACTAGTCTCTCAACACACTCAAATACTTTTTTAATTTTTAGGTAAAGGTTAATAATTTGCATCTGTAAGGACCAGATTCGGGCTCCTAGACCAACAGATGAATGGACCTAGGCCTAAAAAGCCCAAAGTAATGAATTTGTAGAGAATGAGTTGAAAAATTGGGTTCTCATAAATCAGACAAACACAACAGTAGATTTAGATGACAAGAAGATGTAAATAAACAGGGTTATGATGAAGAAAACCGTCCTCGGCAAGGTCTGAAGAGAATCGTTCTTATATATTGTTCATAGGTTCGATTACAAGTTTGGTTCTTAGTTGCTACAATGTCTCTCCCTTAATTTTCCGATCCCCCATTTAATAGTCTTCTCCTTCTTTTATACTGTCTCCCCTTCCCATCTCCACCTTCCACATGTATGTCAGACGATTTGTGTTAATACTTGTCCCATCAGTACTTCACATAAGTCCTCATGTGGTAGTTGTAAGGTTGAAATCCACTGTTCAGGCATCACCTCCATATTATTGCGGCCAGAGAGTTAGCTACAGTACATTTAATGTAAAGAAAACAACTTTCCCCTAAGATATTTTCATGATTTCTCCTTGTCTAATGTCACTGCAACACTTATCTGCATCAACAGAACTTCTTGGAACATTACCCGAGACGACAGACAACTTCTTTGGACCTCAACATTGGCTAGCCGAGGATGCGCTTATCCTTGGCTAGCCAAGGATGCACTCACCCCTTGAGCCGTTATGACCAAGACTAATCTCTCTACTCATCAATACAGTCTCTTCTGGCAAAGATATCTCTTCCTCGGACACCCTCGTCCTCGGATTGGGCCATAGGCCCAAAACAGAATTAGATAATGAACTCCTAGGCCCAATATCCATACAACATCTATTATAATTTGGGATTACTACATTTTTCAATCATTAAAAAAAAAAAAAAAAAAAAAAAAAAAAAAAAAACCTAGGACTGATAAGTATTATGCGTTTGTGGGTGACAATTATTTCCATCACACTCTTATGTTTTTTTGTAATTAGAAAATGTAGTAATCCCAAAATTATAATAGATACAAATTATTAACTTTTACCAAAAAAATAAAAGAGCCTATGAACACGCGTAACGTGCATGCTTAGAGACTACTCTATATATATATATATATATATATATATATATATATATATATATATATATATATATATATATTAGATTTGCATGACTAGATTATTTGACAATAATCGTATCAAAGTTAGCAAAAAGGCAATTGAGTTAAGAAAATTTTTAAATGGCCTTATCTATAAGTTAAAACGGCTTTTCCAAAAAATGTCAAAAAGAAAATTAAAAAATGATTTTATAACTTTTAACCGTACTAAACAAAAAATTAGTCAAAATTATCTACCATCTTCTTCTATCACAATCTCTTAATCTTTAAAAATTATGTCCAATAATAATAATTGTGGGCGCCCGTGGACCGAGAAATGATGCAATAAGGCGTAGTTCTTACTAGAAGAGCACTCAAAGTCCGAGGAGAAGGTCTGCCCAAGGAAAAGAGGAGAAGAGACAAAATACTACCAAGAAGTCCGAATGGAGGGAATAATGTTTTGATTGAGGATCAGAGTGGTTGATGGAAGCTTCTAGTGAAAGTTCACCTAATTCCTCCATATTGAATGACTGGTAATAGTTTTATCAACCGCATTAATGAGGAAATGACTTAAACAGTGGAATTCACAACTAAGCAGCTCCTTCTACCATCTTCACCCAAAGTTTAAGAGAACAAGTGTCCAACGGAGAATCTGGAAGATGGTAAATGAAGGGCCAGGATGCAACAAGCTAGGGAGTATATAAGAGAAAGGGAGCTTCCAGATGAAAGGATCCAGAGAAAATACTCTAAGGATAGAAATTAGAACAATAACATTTAGAGAAAGAAAGTGAACAATGAACCAGTTTGTGTAAGAACTGTCTCATCGGGCAAGCTTGTAATAAACCTCATATATACATAAACTTTGATCTTTAGTCAATCTTACCCAATTATTGTCCTTGGGCTAAGCCCCCTCTCCTTTGTTTTAACCCACTCTCTTACAAATATGTATTGATGTAGGCCTAGTTGGGCTGAACAAACTTCATTGTTCTAAGTGGCTTTGGACCAGCTTGATTTTTGTGTCTTTACAATAATAATAATAATAATAAGTCCAAGTTGCCCCTCAAAAAAAAAAAAAAAAAAAAAGTCAAAGTTCTTAGGACACATCACTTCCAAAATTTTGGGTTAACAACAGTATTTTTTGTCTGATGTTTTAACTACAAAATTTTAAATGATACAAGCTTATCAGTTAGCTATACATGATATAGAGAGTAAAGGATTAAAAAAAAAAAGAGTGTGAAGGATTTGCTAACCAATTTAATTTGTTTCCAAATTTGACCTTGCTAAATAGTTACACAAGTTTTAAGAACATAAAATAACGAGGCCAAACATAGAAATTACTGGGCTGGTTCGAAAAATTCAAACACCGCCACCAAAGAGTTTCACTCAATTGAGTCAATTCAAAGTTCAAACGAAAATTGATCTCCCTTATCAAAATGGGGTTATCACCTTAAAAAAATTTTATATATATATATATATATATATATAAAACTAGCCTTATCACATACATTTCATGGGTGATTGGCTCTTATTATTGAGGAGGTGGAGTTAGTGTCATAATTTTCCGTTAATTCCAATTTGAGGTTTACACATTTTTGCAATAATATTATACATTTATGAATTACTGATACAATTAAGAGTGTCATGAGATGAGAGTAACTCTCAATGTGTTCTTTTTGCTAATCCCAATTGAATGGGCTAGGTTGAAAATGTGTTCATTTATAACAATCCCAATTGATAGGGCTAGGTTGAAAAGGTCTATCAGACACCAAATTCTTATATTTATAGATTTTTAGACAAGAAATATGGGTGAGCATAGAGGGTTGGTCTTGAGAACAATTTACAAGATTCGTAAATGATTTAATCTAAACTCAATTTAAATTAGCTCAAGAAAAATTAAATTTACTCCAATTATTGATCAGGTACCTGAAACGATCTTAGCAACAATATGCTAAATGAAATCTCTTTGTATAATTACAATATGGTTACTTCATTCTATTTGTATTATTAATATTAATAATATTGTGCATTTGTGAATTACTAGTACAATCAAGAGAATGATGAAACTAGTGTTGGGAAGATAAACATCTTGGAGGGTTTTCTTGAATAATCTAATACAATATATAAAAGCAGAAGCTTTTAATGAGGTGTTGACACGTTAGGAAAAATGACCCCTTCAAAAACTGACGCGCATAGGGTTAAACTTAAAAAACCCGCACGGTGTGTTCGGAAAAAACGAAAAAAAAACAATGATTCACTTTGTTAAAACACTATTTGGAGCCTCTCGGTATAAAAGGAAACTAACTGCTTAAAAGAAAGAAAAAAAGAAAAAAAAGAAAGGTTGGTTCACGGAGAAAGGAGAGAGAGATGAGGCGCGCTGAAGACCCTAACACTCACAGAGACCGAGAGCGAGAGCGGGAGATCCCAACAATGGTGACACTACGCACACCTACAGAAAGCCATCAACACCGTTACCATCATATTGAGAGATACGGAGATGGAGAGAGACAGTCCATGAGGCGCGTAGGAGTAGAGAATGAGGAAGAGAAAACTAAGTGCCATGAACACATTACCATTAAATCGTTGGAACTACCATTGGTAAAGGTTTTCTTTTCTTTCTTTCTTAGATCTGGGTATGAGATTGGTTGGATTGAATTTATTTAGGTATTTGGATTTCACTAGGTTTTGATTTTTTTTTTTTTTTTTTTGGGTTTTCACTGTAAAGAAATGGGATTTTTTTTTTTTTTTTTTTTAAGATTACAGAACGTAGAGAGAGAGATTCAGTTTTTCATAAAGGGTGGAGAGAGACAAATCTGAGAATACAGTCAGGCCCGTACCCTTCATCGGTATAGTCTCTGTTTTTTTGTACTGAAGGTTAGGATACTCCTTTCCTCTTTCCTCTTCAAATATTGTTTTGTTGTTTAGAAGACAGACTGAAACTCCTCACCATTGCCTTTTCTATTCAAATTAGAATCCTAAATCTTCAATTTTGAATTCAAAACCGGTAGTTCCCCTTGCATAATTTTCTAGGGTTGTTCTTTTACCCCTTTTAAAAAAATAGATGGGTTGATCCTTTTTCTTTGGATGCTTTGGTTTCAAATTATCCTTCTGTCTTCTTTTATTTTTGGTAACATTAGGGATTTTGTCCTTAACTATTGTGGTTAAAAGTCAAAACTTACCTTGGATTTTTTAAAATTTGAAATTAATTAGACGAAAACGAAGTTTATATATAAAGTTTATGCAAAAAGTTTTTACTGTTATGCGAAAATTAACTGTTTTGTTTGAAGTGTGGTATCGTGATTAAATTTGGGCATATTGTTTTATTGTTGTTAATCTTGCTTAATATTTGGGATATCCTTGGTCACGAAAGCCAAATCCTTTGCCAACATCTTTTACTGTTATCCTTGATGATACTTTATCTTTCATTGCTAACATCTTTTTTCTAATTCTTCTAATAGAACAACTTAATTTTTTATTCACAATTTGTTTGATAAAATTACTGATTTTTTGTTTTATTCTAGAATTCTTAATACATGGAGGTGGAAGGAAAATAAGGAGCATGGTCTTCTAGGTTATATAATGATATTCCGTTTTATGGTAGACAATGTATATGTTTGTATTTTAACATAGAGTTTATTACATTGTATTGTATTATGTTAGACATTGTTTAACTAAACAAAAAAGGATTCATTGAGAAAAAAAGAGATCAATGGAGAGAGAGAGAGAGAGAGAGAGAGAGAGAAATTTGCGGGTAGGCACTACCGTTGCTCTCCATACACCAAAAAAATGGCCTCCCCCTATTGTTTAACTACTACAGGTAAAGGTTTTTTTTTATTCGTTTTTATATTACACCATAACTTGATTTTTATGTTTAGTCGTTTGGTTGGATAGGTTTGGATTTATGTATTTGAGTTAGATTTGGATTTGGCTACGGTGTTTGGGTTAGAATTTTTTTCTACTTAATAGAATTTTTTTTGATTGATTTTGGTAATTTTTCGCAGGGAGTATTTTTGAATTCTTGCCTTTTGGAAATATGAATTCTAATTTTTTATTTCTTTTATTGATTTTTTTTTTCCTATAATGAGCATTTTTAAATTCGTGTCTTTGGTTTTTTATTATATCCTGATTCGAAATCTTGGATTCTCTATTTGTGTTTGCCTTTTGTTGGAGCCTTCGGAATTTGTGGAATTATAAGTGAGTGGACATAAAAACTATTAATGTTCCTTAAGTTTTTTTTTTTTTTTTTTTTTTTTTTTTTATACCTCATCAGTTCTTTCTTTGTTTTAGAGTTATGACTTATGATTGAATTTCAACCTTTGGTGTCTATTATTTATGTGTTATTAGACAACAACCTTTCTTTTTGTGTTATTAATATTTCATTCTACGCAGAAAGCAAAGAGTAAGGAGATGATGAGACATGAGAAAATCAGAAGCGTTATCAACAAGGGATGCAATTTCAACATGATCGATAGACCCGATGCTATTGGGTAACATTCTTTGTGGGATAACGTTTACTGTTTTCAACAATCTGTCACTAACACAAGTTTTAAACTTTTAATTTTTCTTCACCTTTCTTATATGACACACTTTGTACTTCTTTCTATTTGTTTATAGGACTTCTATTATTTCTTTTAATTGTTTCTTCAAACTTATCTAAACATATGGATATCCTCATAAATTCCTTAATGTATGCCTGTACCACTCTGTTGAGGTTTAAAATTCACAAAAATATAGAGGACAAGACGGGGGTATATTAATGCTTACATTATTTTTGTGAGCCTGTTGAATTACCTTTGAATCTTTGATATGGGAACAATCTTTCACATTTTTACAATTCAAACCATATTATAATGTTCGCTTTAACTTCTTTGGTAGTCTATCTTTCATCTTTTTCTTCTGTAATTTAAAAAACTTTCTTACCCTATCATTTTATTGAAATACAGATTTACTAAGTTCTATGTCAAGTATGACACTTGGGTATTTTTGCAATAAGATTTGTTGGATAAAACTGACAATTTAGGATCTCCTACTTTGTATTAAATTTTGTCCATTGATGTATTTGGGTTTGCATTGGCTATATTTTGAATATTTTAGTCGGCTTTTTCTTCAATTTTTTAAAAATTTTCCTCAGGATAGCATTTTTTTTTTAAAGTTTTTTTGTCTGTAATATTCCACAATTGCTTTTCCTTAGCATCTAAATTTTTCAATATCTATATTTTGTAATTTTGTAAACGGAAGCTTTTCCTATTCGAATTAGCTTCTGCCTTTTCCCTACTAGGCTAGGGTTCTTCTTTGATTGTTTTGTAAATTGATGACTTTATTCTATTTCTTTCGATTATTTTGTTTCAATTTATCTTTTATGACTTTGTTTTGGTATCATTAGTGGATTTTTCCCTTGAAATTTTGTGTTTAAAAGTCAATTTCTCCTTGGAAGGTTTTATATTTGAATTGTAAAGTGTTATGATTTTAACTAAGTTAAGGTTTTTTAAAATAAATTAAAATGTTTGGTTTTGATTTATGATTTAAAAAAAAAGGCAGCCAACTAAATGTTAAAATTGTGTTATCTTTGTTTACTAAACATGGTTGTATTGTTTACACATTAATTTTTAGATTATTATGTGAAACTTGTAGATTATCTTTGTTTTAAAAAAAAATGTAATATGGGAAAAATCTTCCACTTTTTTGCAAGAGTACTACATTTGCTTCAGCTTCTTCTATAGTCTCTCTTTCATCCTCTTCCCTGTACATTAAAAATCCTTATTACTCCATTTTGTTGAAACATAGAATTACAGCGTTTTCTGTCAAATACAACACTAGGGTATTCTGCAAGAAGTGTTGATTGATTGAACTGACTGGTTAGGATGCCCTAATTTCCCCTATGTTTATTTGATATTTTTGATTAGATTTTGTCCATTAATATATTTGGGTTTGACTTGGGTTTGCTTTGCAAATTTTAATAAGCTATTTTGTTTTAAGTTGATTCAATAATTTTTAGTTATAGCTTTACAGCGTTCTTTGCCATATAAGACACTTGGGTGTTATGTAAGAAGAGTTGCTAGATCAAACTGACAGGTTAGAGTGGCTTGACTTTCCCTATATTTATCTCATATTTTAGATTAAATTTTGTTGATTGCTGTATTTGGGTTTGTATTGGTTTTGTTCTGCATATTTTTGTCATCTTTTTAAAAGGTATTTGGATTCAATTAGTTTTTGTTTTGGACTGAACTAAACTGAACTGTAAAACTGTTATGATTCCATTAGGTTTTTCCCATCATTTTCCAGTAGCAAAATATGATCTTATGAGAGACTTATAGATATATTAAAGTATTTGAAGGTCTGGATAAGCTATAAAAAGTTGGAGGTTACTTTCAACTTTGTGCCTAGATGGAATAAACCACTCAAATTTCTTATATTGGTGTACTGTTTTAAGAGATTTGAGCTTTTATAAGGCTTTGAACTTCTGTTAATATTCATGTATTCTGTTAATATTCATGTATTAATATTCAATCTGGATCTAACATTTCTTTATTGTTATATATTTTTTTAATTATGTTTTAATTACTTGAATTTTTTCCTTGAATTAGAAGCATATAAGTTTATGAATGTATAAGAAAACTTACTTTGTTCTGTATAACCAAATTTGTAGTCCAACTTACAATAGATTTTGATTGCAAGGAGATATGGGTACACTTTTTGCAATTTCATATTCTGCCCTCTATTACAACTCCCCATACACTTTCAATAACGCAATGAATCTATGTAAAAAAAAAAAAAAACAATTGGTGTACTGTTTACTGTAGATTATGATCAAACTTTGTGATTTATATGCATTTATGATTTTTTTTTTTTAATTGTATAGTTTCTTATAAAGCTTCTAAGATACATTTACTTTGTGTAGTATATAAATGTTGGGGTTGAACGGAATCTACAAAGGTCTATATTTATTCCTCACAAAAGGGACATGATAGGCGGAAGATAGAAAGGGAAACGATATTTGGTCAATTGGAAAGGAGCAAGAACAAAAAGAACAATTGCGATATGAAATGAGCATTGAGCCATAACCACACAAAAAGCAATGTAGAGGCACATTGGAATTCAAAAGAAAAAAGAAAAAGTTAGCTAATGCTGTATCAGCATCTTCAAATGCACTTGGTTGGATTGTTTTAGATTTAGATATTTGAGTTAGATTTGGTTTTAATTATGGTATTCGGTTTAAAATAAATTTTGTTTTAAGTCTTTTGTATTAGATTTGGGTTAAATTAGTTTTTGGTATCTACCTATGGTGTTTGTAATTAGATTTGTAAATGGAGATATGTGTTGGGTGTTTAGTACGTTGGAAAAGTGTATTTAAATATTATTAAAAAAAATTATTTCTAATAGATATAAATAAAAAGGCTCCCGCACATAGTGCGGGTTAAAAAGCTAGTTAATATAACATATAGAGATACACTTTAACCCAAAAGACCTAAAGCTCAATGGGTACATGCTTAATAATGTTATATTAATCACTTATTCTTCTTATCTTTATTCAATGTGGAACTTCACTCACACGTGTAACGTAACAATCTCCCCCTTACATGCGAGTTTTTGCCTCTCTGTGGGCTTCAAGACCTCTCTGTGAACCATGAACAAGTCCTACCCTTTCTCCCTTGCCTAATAGGTCTTTCCCTTCACTAGTGCATCATCCATGGGCCTTTACGTATCAACCCTGCATGTCTTTTATCCTCCATGGGAACCTTGCATCTCATCGTTGTCTAGCACCATTGGCAATAATACTCATTTGTTGGTTCCTTTTCAAGATCATTTGTGTGGGCTTTATGGGCTTGCTTTGTGCAATATACCATGTCCCCGCTTCAACTGTGAAAGGACCCGCCTTGCTCCATTTGCAAAAGGGCTTCAAGTACACACACCTCATTCTCGCTCCAACTGCAAGAGAAACCCAATAACCTTGCCACCTTTTCCCCACACCCCCATGGGCTCTGATACCACTTGTTGGGTCCTAAATAATATTATCAACAATATTAGTAATTCAAAATAGCAATCACATACAAAAACACAAATATTTATATGGAAAACCTTTATTTCCTAAAGGGAAAAATCATGAGACAAACTCCAAATAATTTCATTATTATCAAATCAATTACAATAATTCTTGTATAAGTCTCATGGCTAAAAAAAAATCTCTCTAGTTTTTCTTTGCTCTCACACACACACTAATTATCTCTCTCAAAGTGTAGACACTCGATTTTGCACCCATAATTTAATCTTGGAAGATGGCTAGAATAACCATTCATATATCCAAAAAAATTAGAGTTGCATTGCATGCATTTATTCATTTATTGCATATCATAAAAATGATCTTAAGATTCTAATGGTCGTGATGGTATGCCCGATTCCTAAATCAAACCATCGGATTGAAAGATATCACATGATTAAATTTTTATGGTTTGCATGCATTTTGTTTAAGTGAAACCGATCACGAGTGATTAATTGAAATTAATTTTAATTAGTTAATAATCAAAATTAATTAAATGAATTTTTGTGATTTGTTAAGTATTTTTCCTAACGTGAGATTTGTTGTATGGGATTAAAACAAATAAGTTGATAATAATTAAATACTGCAGATAATTAGACTTTTGGGATAATTATATTCAAAATAATTATTTTTAAAACCTAATTATCACTTTGGGATGAGGTTTATCATGAAAATAACTCTTAAATTCGTCCAAATACAGTTTTAGAGTTGGAAAACACTTTAAAAAAGGTGCTAATCAAGTAGCAGATTTTAGATTCACGTTCCAAGCCACTTTTGGTATGGTAGAACTCAAAATTTGGACTAGGTTATTTCTGGAAAAATTGTAGAGAATCAAATTTCCCTTCAACTATCAACATTTCAGCTTAATCCAAATTTTGAGTAAAACGATATGATCAAAATACTGAAGCTTGTTTTGATTTGAAAAATCAGCTTACTCTTATCCAAATCGGCAAATCTCCTTTTTTTTAGGATTTTCCCCATACGTTTTCTGCTTATTTTTTAAGCCGATTGGACTTAATTTTTTAAAAAACCTAGCTTATTTTCTAAGCAACTAACACTTCTATAAATAGGAGAGGCCTCCCAATATTCAGAGGCCCTTCTTTTTGACATTTTTTCTGATCCCTCTTTTTCTGATTTTTTTTCTCCCCTTACGTTAAAGAAGTTCTAGAAGCCCTACTTTAGGAAATTTTTTTTTTTTTTTTTTTTTGTTAAGAGGCTTCACTTAAATCCTTAAAAAAAAAAAATGTTTCTCTTTGAAGAACTCTTTCCTTGAGGATTAAGTTCATGCAAGTATAACTCTAACTTTGTTTCCATAATATGCTTTCATATATGTTTTACCTTCCAAGGACATGATGTTTTCTTTCCTGTTTAAATAATCATGTTTCTCATATGTTATCACATGTTCTCTTTTACTTTCAAAAGTTTTCAATGATTAATTGATGAACATGTCTAGATTTAGGGTTGAATCTTGCCTTAGAATTTTAGATCTGCAATTTTTCTTTGTGTGTGTATTTTTTTTTAAAAAAAACTAAAAT